>JAUMJK010000150.1:0-1360000 GCA_033558105.1 Coccyzus lansbergi
TATTTGGCATTGAAAACATATTGGATTTTATTTAATAGGACCAAAAGAAGTCAGTGGTTTCATTATTCATGAGAATCCTGCTCCAAAACCAAGTATCTAGCTTCTTTTCAGCACATGAATTCCCACTAATGCAATTAATGTTTTTATAGAGTTCACACTGAGAGCCTCATATCTTCAATGTTACTCTTCCAAAATCTCCTGCCTGCAGATGAACTATTCCAAAATCCAACCAAAGCCCTAGACACCACTTCTGAACTCCAAAACACATAGTTTCTTATCAGTTTTTTCTTCTTGGTACAGTTTTACACTATTTTTTTACACTCAGCTTGTTCCTTAGACAGCCTGCTGTTTGAGAAGATTTTGGCATAAAATACAGCTCAGAAGAAAATAATATGTATTAAAAATAGCAGGGTTTTAGTAGAAGTAAAATACCTGTACTCACTTGCATTTACTTGGATTTACTTTTAGCCCTCATTCTAAGTCATAGGTGCTTTTATGAAACACAGAATAATAAAACCATAACATACAAACTTGCCAACCACCTTTAACTGCATGTTCTCCAACTATGTTTCACACAAAGCTATTTTTTACAGAGACTGCTTGTTTTATTATTATTATTTATTTATATTTTCCTTAATACTTCATTCCAATGCACTGTGGGAAAAATGAACAATGTTAAATCATTATCTCAAAGTCATTAGATCTGAGTTCTGTCATAGTAGCATAGTGAATTCCTAAATCTAGGATACCTGGCAGGAAAAAACCCAACCCAACAAAAACCAAAGAAGCAATCCTGAAAAGAAAACTAGTACCACATTGCTTTTATCATGTTTTTAATGTAGTATTGGAGTAATGATGCACTTACACAGTGAATAACACAGTTTGCATTGAAGAGAATCTCAATGTGTGAGTTTTAATACTTCAATTAGACATTTTGTCTTCTTACTCTCTAAGTCAAGTTTATCAAAAAGGTTTTTGCTTTGCTGCACTGTAACTTTTTCTTTGCTCCAAAGTTACATGCAGGCCTAGACTTAATTCTGAAGAATTATAGCAGTTTGTAATGAATGTATTTCTGAAAATTTTTCAAAACAGTTTATAGGGAAAGTCTACTGCTGACATCGATGCTCTTCAAATATTACTAAGAAAGTAAAAGTTGTTTAAATCTTATCAAGACATTTGCAAAATTGGAAAAAAGTTTGAATTGTATAATGATGAACAAAAAAAGATAATTAAAAAACCCTCTGTCAACAGAAAAATACTGGGCTCCTTTTAATGCTGGATCAAGATACAATGAAGCGTTTTGACTTGTCCATCATATGTTAAATTTGGCATTTTACAATGGATATGTTTTAAACTGTTAATTTTTTTATATCTCTGATACATTTATAAGCATTTTTCTTTAAAAAACCCCCGCTGAATTCTATATGTTTTCATTGGGTTTTTCTATTGTAGCAATAGGCAGAAACTTTTAGAAAGACATTTTTATTACAAAGGCTTGCAGTTCTAGAGGTCAGGATAAGGCACAGTAGTCCTAACATCCTCATTCCATGTTCTTCCCAATGGAAGGGAGGGAAGATAAAACTGCACCGTTTAATACATTGGCTATAGAAATATTAAAACAAAATGACACTGCTGACAGTTGTTTCTGGAGGGTGGCGCCACCAAAAAGGCTCAGCTGAGCTATCAGAGTGTGGCTTTCAGTAATCAGTGAGATGGTATAGATTCTCCAAGCTCAGATTTCATGTATCATTTTTTTAAAATGTCTTTGAATAAAATAAGCTCTTAATCATTTCCACCCTCTGGCTAGTGGTGTGTACATCATGCAGCAGCTCACACAGCAGCACAACATAGTGGTGTGGCTCTAGTGACTACATCGGAGAAACAAAATCTGTTACCTGGTCACCTTCTGACTCTTCCTAAGTCTTCCTCTCTTGCTCAGCACATCACTTCCCTTAGTGCCTTTCTGTAAGCAGTGATTGAATTATTCTAGTACCTATCCTAATTAGCAAAAATTGACCAGCATTAAAATGTGGAAGCTACATTACTATTGATACAAATAATTTGTTTCCCTCTAATTTGATGAAATTAAAAAGAGAACCAGACTCACTAGGAATTAAATTGGGAAAAAAATGAAATGGACAGTAGAAATTCACACTTTATAATCAGTTCTTTACACAGAGGACAAAATTCACTGTAATTGTAGTTTCTTCACTTTCAGTAGTTCTTTCCAAAACTGAAAGGAATGTGATTATGTGTATACATGTACGTATTTACTTCAGTTTAACAAAGCTATAAGCTTCGACTCTGTGCTTCCTTTGTCATTTGTAAAGTACATAAAAGTGTGTTTAACTGTTTAGGAATGTAGAAGAGCTATTTCCCTTGCTGATGGCTCACTTCTAGCTCACAGGAAAAAAAAAAGTGGATAAATTATTGCCAAAACACACAGTTCCCACATATTTGATATCAAAGTATGTCCAAGATGCAACGAATTTATATAGGATTTTGTGTGTTATATTATAGGATTTTGTAAGCCTTAACCTGCTGTACTTAAAAAATTGACAAAAAGCCCTAACAGAGAGCAAAGTGGTGTATACTTTTTGTATTTCAAGATCTTCCTACAAACGAGAGGAAGTGTGTGTGTGTGTGTGTGTGTGTGTGTGTGCGCGTGCGCATATGCATGCACTTATGCTTTGCCAGGCAACCTCTGCTACTGAGACAGAAGGATTATCAAGTTTTAATTCCTGGAAGTATTCAGGTTTTCTATGTTGCACAACAGAGTTTATCCATCTTCTACTGCTTGAGACCTGGAGTGCCAAAAGTGCTTATTGTGTTTACGCATCTTTGCTTTATTTTAACTTGGTCATACAGCTGTGCTGACACACTCTTTCTGGCTATACATCCTACATTCCCTCTGAATACTTTTTTCACCCTTTCTTGCTCTGCAAGTTTGTCCAGCAGCTTAGGAGATGTTGCATCTGACCTTTTTAAAAGGGCAACACTATGACTTTGTTTATGCCACAGACATCATAGATATTGGAAAACATGTCCTCCTCTGTTTCAACAACACGAGAAATAAGTAATTTGCAAACATTAACACTGTTCTCCCAGACAGCAATGTTAAGATGCTGTGGTTAAGTCAGACTTGTTTTCTCCACACAAAACACACATTGCACAAATGACATTCTTCCAGAACACAAGCAAAATTCTACCTTGCAGTCCTTCCTGCCATTTCTGCTACTTTTATCATTTTAGGTATTTGTTTATATTACATCTGCAAGAATTCTTTTGAATGCACATGAATTTTATAGATGATGCTTATATCAAAATACAGACATAAGTGAAAAAACAATAACATGTGGTATGCTATAAGGCACCTTCCCTTCAGTCTCCTTTCCCCTAAAACATACACAGATCTCACAGATTTTTGTCAGGCGGGTTCTCTTCTGTCTTTCATGCGTTTAAGGTGACAATCCATAATTTGAAAACCTTCATTCAAGTGGAATTGCAACTTGTGTGTTTATGTATGCATGCAAGCATGTATATGTGTGTAGATATGCATGTCAACTGAGAAAAAAAGACCCAATATTTATAATCATAGAAGACTGCAGATAACTAGATACTCAGATCAATAAGCCATTAACTGCAGGGTTAACCCAAATATACAATATTAAAATAGAGTAAAAGGCACATCTAATCTTGCTGATTAAAAATGAAATACTAATTGTGCTATTTTTTAATTTTACTTTTCTTCACGTTTTCTAACTTGATACATAATCAAAAATGCAGAAAGGAAAAAGTCTATCCCCATAGCCATTCCAAATGATATATAAGGAATTTAACCCTCATATTTGGACTTACTTATCTAATTTATTACACATTTCTTGTTTCCAGTATTAAATATGTTATGACACTGGGGGGGGGAACAAAACCAAAAACCAACCTTTCAACACATTTGACAAGAACTATCAGTGTTGAATCCTCCTGGAGAATACTACAATACAATATAAAATACACTTAAAGACACTCATAGGTAGTGACCCTACCTGGGGGACTGTTGTACTTTGTGGAGTTACTGAACCTCACAGCAGTTCACCTGGGCAGGTGCTGGACAGAGGACAAACTGATTTGACTAACTGCAAAGGACATGCCTGTACATGCTCACACTTGGCACTAAGCAATGAGGCCAACACCATGCCCTGTTTTTATCTTGTCTTTGTGTATATCTAAGAGATACTATAAAATGTCTAAACATTGCAATGTTCTGAAACCCTTCCCAGGACAGGAACTGTGCAGCATACTATGTCTTGACTGTACGTCCATTCAAAGATGCACAGATCAGACTTCCAAGTATCTGAAGTGATATATGCTACTAAATTACTTTTCTTTCTCATGATAGCTCTGTTAAGTAGTATTTTGACCCAATAATTTATGAACTGCACTTTTTACTAGGATCCAAGAAAAAACCTAGCACACGCACAGGACAGCATCCATCCTCTGATCACAACTCTTACCTCACAGAAGTATAAGGAATAAATTAATTTTCAAACATCCTATAGGTAATGTTTGCTCATGCATTAAACAGCTCATATTGTATGTCAAATAACATCCATTCCTACATGTTATACAACTATAATATATTTATAAATTACATAAAATCAAATAAATAAAACATAGATACTAACAAAGATGTATTAGGAAGAAATTGAAGTAATGTCAGTTCAGATTTCCTGGGAGTGATTTGCTTCTGTTCTAAAACTCATCAGATCATCTTTCACTCAAAAGGTACAAGACTCTAAGTCATACTGAGTGCATTCTATTAACTAAGGAAATGGAGCAAGCAATATGTCTGATAAACAAAACAGAACTGAGAAAAACAATAAATGAGGCTACTGTTGGTTGTGGGCTGTAAAACACACGTGCAGAGAGAGCGGGTAATACCTAAAATGAGAGAATTCCATGCAAAAAGGATATTGCCTCATACAGTAGCCCAAAACGATGATTTTAATACATTTAATTATATATACTGCTACCTTCATAGTGAGACGTAGTATATCTTTCAGGAAAGATTATAGAACAGCAATTTGTAAGATGATTAAACGTTTCTAAAAAATTCCATGTTCATATACAATCATATAAACTTTAAATCTCAAAGAATTTTCTCACCTCTTGAAAAATATGATATCTGGAAAGAAAAAAGAATCAACTAGATGTGATATTGAATAAACTGTTCAATTTCTTAGAGGAACAAAATAAACCAAACCTGGTTTAAAGAATGGGTAAGGATTTGCTATGAGTACATGGAGTTACAGTCCAATTAGCATGCTAATCTAATTACTACTACAGATCTCTGAGTACATCTGCAGACTTTTTGGTCAGACTTACAAGAGAAAAACAGGGAAAAAATGTGACTACTCTTTTACTGTCTAGATCCCTTGGGCACCTGCAGTCTAATTTGTTTTGTAAGACAGAACAACCACAAAACTGCTCCAAATCATTTTGCCTAGTAATTGTCTCACAGAGGCTGTTACATTACACTCACCTACCAAAGCACATAGGATACTAGCTGCAAAGCCTTCATTTTCACCTAGCACCTTGTGACCTATAAGGAATACTTTTCCTATTCAGGAAATTTTCTGGCTCCATATGTCATCAAGGTTTTGCATAAATTTGGCCTATTTGACATAATCTGTCTTGCAAACTTTCATTTCATTTCTGCTTGTGAAAATGGAAATAGGGCAATTAAGCCCTACTTCTATGCCATACTGAACAATGCAATTTTAAACACTAAGGCTTTTATAATGTTCTTAAAGCATAAAAAAATAAATAGCTGCTGTCCTTGTTTTAACTGTTCTTTAATTAGGTAGCAGTCTGTACATAAAATCAGATTTTATATGAGACTACATCAGACTGAATTACTCTGAAGCCTACTGCAGATACTTAAGAACTAGTTCGTTTTACTTAAAAGGAAGAATTTGTCAAAAGCACAACACATATTTAGCAAAAGCATCCAGTATACATGTTTATTTTAAGTTTGGATTTAACCTTGTATTAAATATGTTGGATTAGATCCATTTGCAGTCTTAAGATCAGGGATCAAGACTCATTTTTTGTTGTGATAACTCTAAAGCTTGGCCTAGATTGTGCCTCTTCTCTTTGGCACATGACATATGGCATTGTTGCCTTTGAAAAAAAACCAAAAAACAACAAGCAAACTACCCATCATGGGTGAATAAGCACTCCTACCTCAGAGAAGAGAGGGAGTAGGTATGGGCTTCAACCTCTTGTACTGTAGAGGGCAGAGTCCAATTCTCCCACAGTGTGGGTTAATGTAATGCACCAGGAAGCTTTCCGATGATGGCAGAGGGAGAGATGACTAAAGAAAAACAGTATTAAATTCTCATTGTGGTTTAGAAGGGATATGTTGCTTCTGCTCTATTTTTTAAAGAAAGTAACTTATGTGTCTAAATAGAGACAGTTACCCAACAGCAGCATATTTCTACACTCAAAAGCTCTATACTGAAGACCCTCAATGACCAAAAAGCATTAAGACATACCTCTGTATCTGGTATTTTCTATTGATTGCATGCAACCCAGTCTTGCCTGCATGAGGATGGGATGCGACCTAGTCTTTTAAGACACAGAAGGTGGAAAGTGTCTCAATGTATACACAGCTGAAAAGTAATCTTAGAGAAAAATATTTAAAAAATAGAAATACGGCTTTATCAATAGACTAATGCAGCTAAATTTTCAGTAAGGAGAACTATCAAATAAAAATTCAGAAATTCAGGTTAGTTGAGATTTCTCATCCAATTTATGTAACATAATTCTAAAGCAAATGTACTGCACACACTAAAAGTTAGAAACTTATATGTAGTCTTTTGGCTCCTGTTAAAAGGGAAAGTACTAATAAATTTCTCACTTTTATCCAACTGACATTTTAACCCCAAACTGGGAGACCACAGCTTTCTAAGTACGAGCTAATACACGATGTGGTACTTAGAAAATACAGACATGAAAACTAAGACCAGTCATAAAATCAATAGGAAAACAGATTTTACCAGTATCATTCCTACAAATCCTTCCAGGCAACGACAAGCTCAGTAATTAGATACCTGACCTTTCTCATTGTTCACACTATGGAATGTTAAACTTCCCACATTACTGTTATTTTTTATGATTAGGTCATCCACATGTACAGTATATTAACATTCTGCCCAGGAACTAAAATGTTCTTTTATCTACTCTGATTTTGTTAATCAATTTGTATACGATGATATTGCTTTTAAACATGAAATAACCCTGATACTTGGCTTGAATTTGCAATCAATCAGAATAAACTTCTTGTTTGTGTTATTTAATTACTACAAGTTATTGCATCAAAGAAGAATAATGAATTTGAAATCAGCAGAAAATGCTATAAAATAATAAATCATTCATTTCACTCTATACTCCTTATGTTATGATTAATTTAGCTATATAGCATACAAACTTCACTTCCTCAAATAATTAATAAACGGTTCTGGACAAATAGGATATTATGAATAATATTAAGTATTATTCATAAAATAGAAACAGCAATAGCAAATTTTGTGTACACCACTGAGTAAGTATGAAGGACCATTTATAGCAAGTAAATATGAGTGCAGCACACTTCCAACTGTACCAAAAATATGACTTGCAATTTGCACGATGAAGGAAAATTTTCAGCAATAAAATGTGGAAGGGGAATACATATTGCAAATGAAACAGGAAATTAAAAATAAACTACAGGCTATAAACATACTTGCAATCTGTTTTGTCCTCATACCTCAACTCCTTATCCCCTCTGATTTTCTGCATCTCATTTTTTCTGTTTGAAGATATAGCTGCAGCTCTAAGGACAGAATATGCCTTAGGAAAGGAATAGAACGTGTGTGATATGTAGCTCAAGTTTTATTTTATTTTGGTATTTATTCTAGTGATTATGTACAGTGGTACCTCATTGAAGTTATTCTGTATAGATCATTACTCAAGTTGCTTCCATAGATTAGCTTATCTATTAAAGAGAGCAGGAAGCTTAATGAGATTGATCCATACACAAAAGGGAATAATGCTTTCCTGCATTGAGTTTGACCTCCAAAGTTCATTACTCACAGATACTTAGTACCTCTGGAAACACAGAACTCTTTTATCTTGACCACTTCTATGATTTTGAATGTTTAATCAGTATACATTGTGAAATGGTAAGTGTAAATGAACAAAGTTGTATTTTATTAATTTTACTATATTTCTTTTAGATTCTGTATGCATTCACCCACACATACACCACTGCATATCTCGTTTTCATGGACACCCATAAAGATCAATAAGAATTAACTTTTAAAATAGATTAGCTAAACTATATTAAACTCCTGCCTGGATACTCTCATTCAGAATTAAAAAGACTTGTGTTTGGTTTAATTTAATTTATTCAGGATGTGAATCCACTAATCTACTTTAATTATGGTGCTCTGAATTCACAACTTTAGTCAATTTGGGTTAAGTTTCCTGATTGCTTTTATGTAGACAAGCCCTAATGTAATTTCAGACCTAAAGCAGGATTACCTTACAACCAATTTACATATTTTCACTGTACATCCAGAGTCAAAATAGATTTCATGGGTTCCTGGATGGATTTCATGGGGTTGTGCTGCTAGAAAGGCCAAGATGCAATCTAAATTCACAGAAGGCACAGCATTTCTCTTGAGTCCACTAAAAAACCTGTACAAACAAACTGCATTGAGGTAAATGATTCTATCTGCAAGATAGGTGTGATGGACACTTTAACCATGTGGGTCACTAAGTACCTCACAACACTTTTCACATGATTAAAACTGTTATTCCCAAGATACTCTAAGCAATTACCTTCGGTCTTCCTAACACCCCTTGCAATCACAGTTGGATACAGCATCCTCTGTTCAGCAGTGTTAGAAAAGAAATGCTACTATGCACACCTGAGCAGCTGACACTTTAAATTTCAGTGAATGGACTGACTTGTACAATCGGCTGAAATATGGCAAGCAACCTTAGAATCTTCAGGAACTCTTTGTACACCTTTTATTATTATTATCTTTTACATTTGTTATATTCCCTGAACTGAAGAGCGCTACATATTGTAATTTCAGAGATTTAACAGGGATTCTATGCTTTCCATATCAAGTAGTTATGCATATATTAAAAGAAGGCTAAATAAGCATTAAGGAGCTCAGTACTGAAATTAGATTAGTTAATTGGAAAAATAACTAACGTTGCAATCACATAAACATCAATGCTTAAATTTGTTAAATAAAAACTTTAGGAAACTTGAAATGTTTTGATAGCATTTGTAAATTCCACCAGCCTAAAAATAACTATGTTCTTCTCCAGCTACTGAAAAGAAATACTTTTCTTTCATGCTTGTGTTTTTCTGTCCATCACTTCATCACAAAATTTTGATGCTTAGGCCAAAGCCTTAGCGAATGCTATGCCAGTAACATCTAAGCAGCAGGTGTAACCATTTCCAAGTCAAAAGGTACTTTTGTTATTGCATCTAATCACTCAATTTTTAAAAGAATATAATGTTCTATGGCTAAGTATAATGGATAAATGACTGGAGAAAAATACAAAAAATAAACCCCCTATCTGTAGTCACAGGTAAAATTATTTTAAAACTGTGTTACTGTTTACATCCTGATAGCCCTGGGATTCCATCCCCATACATATGCATACACAATGTGGTATTGTTTTATCAAAAACATTCAAAACCGCAAAATATCTGCTTTCTCCTATTAAATAAAGTGTAACTATTGCATTATACTATACTCTAGTGCTCTGTAAAATGCATAAAGTTTGTAACAGCATATTGGGGTTCATACTTCCAAAAACTCCTGCATGTTGCCTACCAAAATATGTTATTTTTTTCTTCACATGGAAACAGCTAAAATTGGCAAGGATGCTGAAGTCAAAGCTGGTATATTGCCACTACTGCAACTTTTTTATTTTCATCTAAGGAACAGTTATGTATTTTTTGAATTGCAGTTAATATTATTAATAATAATGTGCAGCAGAACTTTTTTTTTTAAAGGTATTATATGACTACATGGATATTGCAGTATGCTAACATTTAGAAAATTGGTTAGGTAGTAGGCAAATGGAAACCTTGATCTCCTAAAAGGCTGATAAAGGTACTACCTACCTTTGAAACAGCTGCTATGAATGCCTTTTCATTATATGTACAGTGACAGTGAGTGTAATGCTTCTACTTGTACAGCACATTTTAGTCCAGGGATCTGAATATACTACACAACAATGGGTAAGTAATCTGTATTCTTTTTTTTAAATACAGAGTAACTACTGCATGGAGAGATTAAACACTTCATCCACAGTCACACTAAAAGGTTTATTCTCCATCAGAGAATGGCTCAGTGGAGTCTGGTGAACAAGACACATATTTTGTACCCCAAGAACTTTAATTTTCTGAGAGTTGTTATCATCTACCTGTCACATAGAGATGCTAATAGGAAAATGATTCCAGTTTAAAAAGCTTAGGATCCAAGCATCTTTGAGTCAAAAAGTTGTATGACAAGTACTTTATCAGCAAAAGCTCGGAAAGATTATTAATGGTAGTACTTGAGCAGGTCAGTTCTGCTAGGGACATGAAAAATGCTGTGCAGAACAGCAGCATAGGATTCCTGTGAGAGATCAGGAGGGGTTCATGAATATAGTACAAAGACAACTGAGCATTTGTAATTGGACCACTGTGAAGTGTGAGGAATTCACAAAAGTATTTGTTTGGCTCAAGGGTCTACAGGCAGATCTAACTGAAGAAGTCAATGAGACATAACAATATTCAAGGTCTGTTATTCAGTCTTAACTCCCAAGGTTGATGACATTGGTCTTGTGTTTTTAAAACCAGTAGGAGAACATTTTGCCTATTCTTTTCACTCTACCACTTATTTAACATTTCTTGTAGCATTTGAAGGGTTTACAAGGAGATTCTTTTAAATGCTTTTTTTTTTTTTCTAAGTCAGTCTGAAACTTCTTAACTCTGCTGTATCTCTAGGCATTTTGTTATGCTTGGCTAGTCATCTGATCCAAATATTCATTGGAAGACAAGCTAGCATTATGAAGAACTGTAACTATACTAGGCACTGAACAGCACTTCTAAAGAGAAGCAGGTGGAATTTTTCAGAATAATGATTTTTCTGATATAAAACCTGAGCATAAAGACGTCTGAGAGTATATCTTATAGATATTTTAAAATTTACATGAAATGTCACTTATTTTAGTTGCATAAGACCTTGATCATAAGAAATAGCGCTAACATGGCATTTCGTGTGTATTACCGTGGGAATAGGAAGTATTCCTACTGGTTTGATAAACAACAAGAATAAACTAGAAACAGTTTACAGAATCTTTGGGTACTTATGCATCTGCCAAAGCAACAATAACTCCTGCAAGTAATTAAAGTAAGTGCTAAGTAAGTAAACATATTGGCACTGAATTTTTTTTTAAACTTCTATATTTCATGGTATAAGCCTGCTTTAGCAAAATATGCATTCACATATTTCTGAACAAGTATTGTATTTCTGGGATATATGTGCATATATAGGAGGCAAGAAATTAACAGATGTGAAAAACCAATATGTCAGTGCATAACAATGTTATTTTCTATCATTTTAATTTTCACAAATATAAATTCATCTTTTCCTACTGAGCTATTGAAAACAACATAGCAAAATCTATTTTTTTAAAAAGAGAAAAGAGAAAAATGGTTTGTGTCATCAGGAAAGCTTATATTCATCCTTTTGCCCACCTATTTTAGCAGCTGTTCAACATAGCACAATCTTCAAAACACTCATATGCAAACCCACTTTAAAATAGGGAACAATTAAAAACTCTAAGTCTTAAATTTCAGGAACTGAAATAAACTAGTTGTCCTATGAAATTAATCTGAATGCATATTTTCACTTGTTATCCCCTTTACGGAGAAGGCCCATGAGTAGCTGGAACTGGTTTTAACGTGAAAATGCCTTAAAGTGCAAAGGGAATAGGGAAAAATATTTCTGCAACATTCTTATCTTTGAAGTCACTCTTTAGATAATATGTTGAGATTGTATTGCAAACTGACATGTATCTATATACAATAAAGATAATTAACTCATTTATTCTGTCTTGAAACAGCATAGATCATTCCAATGACTCAGGATTTTTTTTTCCATTCATTAAAATGACTGAAAGATAAGGTGAAGTAAACTTGTTGAACTATTATTTAGGATATCTCAACAACACTATTAACATTCTAATTATAACCCAGTGTCATCAATTATTTTTAAAAGGACTATGACTAAAGCCTTCCTAGGTTGACCACACAAACTTCTCAGAAGACATACAATTTCATGCAGCTCTATTAAATACACTTTTCATTAAAGTAGCAGGCAGGAGAAACTGGTTTCTTAGTAATAGTAACGTGGAAGAAAAAATGTCTTGTCCTTTATATATATAAAGAAGCATGTGATGTATATCCCATGTTGAAATTAGTATGATATTCACACTTATTTTTAAAGAGTCATATCTATTTTTTTTTTAAAAAAAGGAAAAAGATAAGTAGGTATATTAATTTGGAGATGGTTAAAAGCAGTTTTCCTAACTGAAGAATTATGTCAATGATATAAAAAGAGTGGGTTTTTTCCTTAAATACTTCAGTAATTTAAAACTGCTGAAAGGCAGTTGGTTTTTAATTTTTAAATTTTTAAACTATTGTTTAGTTTAGGAGATAGATTTTAGTGAATACTTCTGTATTTTCCCCTCAAAATGGAAAATTATATGAGGTCTGACACCCCACACAAAAAAAAAAAACCCACACAACTGTGACTGTAAACCTTTTTATTTAACAGATTTAGATTATCAACCATGATCACCTTCAAAATAGTTCCCTTCTGAGTTGACACACAACTACATACAATGCTGACAACATTCAAAGCAATGCCTCATACCATTTTCTGAAAGGTTATTGAGGATATCCATTGTTTTCGCTTTCACATCCTCCACTGACAAAAAAAAATGGTTTCTTGATCTTTGGGAAAATGAAGCCAGACTTGGTGAACAGGGTGGGTGCTCAAACACAGCTTTTTTTTTTCTTTTTCCTGAGCTAAAATCTCCTTTGCATATACTGTGGGCCGGAGTACCCCAACCCCTTCTGACAGAGAGTATGAAAACATCTGTCTAGAAAGCTGCCAGGAGGAGAAGGACCTGGGGGTGTTGGTCAACAGCCGACTGAACATGAGCCAGAAGCGTGCCCAGGTGGCCAAGAAGGTCAATGGCATCCTGGCTTGTATCAGAAATACTATGACCAGCAGGTCTAGGGAGGTTCTTCTCCCTCTGTACTCCGCGATGGTGAGGCCGCTCTTTGAATACCGTGTTCATTTCTGGGCCCCTCACCACAAGGATGTTGAGGCTCTGGAGTGAGTCCAGAGAAGAGCAACGAGGCTGGTGAGGGGTCTGGAGAACAGGCCTTATGAGGAACGGCTGAGAGAGCTGGGGTTGTTTAGCCTAGAGAAGAGGAAGGTCTCTTCCAACCTGGTGATTCTATGAGTCTGTCTATATTTGAATATGTCCACTCATATTGAGTGAGGTGATGTACCTGAGCTTTTTCCCACTGTGGCAGATTACAGGTTCTATAAGCATCTTTGTCTTTTCCCTCCCACTCTTGGTTCCCAAGCTAGAAGGTTAGTCTTCATTTGTTTTGTATCAGTCCTCTTAGAAAGGTGCATTGTCTTCAGTATTCAGAAGATCAAAATAACAAGTACAGACTATATCCAAACAATACCCAAACAATACTTCTTGGTTTTGCTATGGGTATATACAAGATGTTAGGGTTGGGGTTTTTTTGTTATTGTACTTCCTGATAAAAGACCCCTAAATCATCACTAATGCAACACTAACCAAACAATGTTAGGCTGAACAGTTAGAACAATGCTGCAGTCTACAATAGGAAGCGTACTAGCTGTAAGATGCAAGAAAATAACAGAATACATTACAAACTGAGATGCTAAGAAAAAGGTTTTCATGTTTACAACAAACTCAGGCAAAACATGTCTGTCACAAATTTTATCAATATTGATTGAAACAAAGTTATAGATAGTATAGACAGCTTTTCCAAGCAGTGACTGTACAAATCCATGTTTGTAAATGATTGGTTGAAAAAACTAAGGTGATTTATCTAATTACCTTTGCCAGGTATTTTATTGCTCTGTACTAGACAAAGGTTTAAGATGAACTATTCCTTAATATTTTAAGAGTGCAAAATATCATTTTCACTAAATACTAAAATTTCAGGACAGAAATGATCTCAAAGGTTAGCAGCCTCAAAATAAATAATTTTGGTTACTGTTTTCCAAAATCGCTTTGCCTAGTCAGTATCAGTATTGAGTTTTGTATTTGCTTGTTTTGTGTAGATGGTCACTCATCAGCAGTCAATACAGAAGGCTACATAAAGTTGCTGCTTAATCTCACAGGTTTTAAAGCAAACTGATAAATATTTACCAGCTTGCTGTAGTTGGGTCTGAAGACAGCAAGCTTTCTTGCTTTAATCCAGAGCTGATTTTCAAGTATAACTTTTAGATCAAGTCTGCAAATCAGTTCCAGGTACTTTTTCTTCAGCTCCTCTGCAACAAATATTTTTTTCCCAAAAAAAAAAAAAAAAAAAGTGAAAACCACCATCCATCTTAATGTCATGTGTCTTACTGATTAGGCTTAGAAATTGACATTGAACTAGATAAGTAGATCCATCCATTCAGTTTGTCCAAACACTGGTCACTTTCCTGTTCCTTAACTAAAAGAGCTTTCAGGTGAAAATTAAGCCAAAGACTTACAAAATATTCAAGTAGTAGAGCAATTTCTCCTCTCAGTTCATGTGAGTTTCATCTTGACTTCAAAGTACATAGTTTAAGAGAAGGCAATTAGCATTTTATGTGGAAAGAGCACAGTAAAATGAACATGAACAGTTCCCAGTATAAAAAAGAATTTGGAACTTGAATGCAGACAGATTCAGAGTTATTAGCTAAATTGATATTATTCTTCAATATATAAGTAAATTATATTTGCAGTTTGTTCATCCATAAGCAACAGATTCAACCAGAGATGTTTCCTGAACGGCCTTCTCCAACTGACATGCTTTTGATTTGTATTTTATTTCTTGATTAAAACTTACCCATTTCCTTCAATATTACCAAAATCCCCACTGGCATATTTCTCTTTTTTTCTGCAATGTCATTAATAAATATACCGCTATATATGAATATATATTAATAAATATACTAAATATACTAATGAGGATGAATCTGAAAAAATATCCCTGAAATTTCATTACTAATCCTTATCTGGAGAACTCTTCCTTTGCAATACCTCACTCAGCCAATTTTTTATCTTTATTGCTCTTCTATTTATTTCCATTAACAACACCTTAAGCCACCCTACTTCAGCAATTAAATAAATAATATATTTAAATGTAGGTAAATTAGAAACTCCACACTGTATTAAGCTAAGATTTGGTTTTATTACTATAAAAGCATATTTAAGTAATTAGATGCCATTTACCTTTTATATAATCTGACATATTTAATCACACTTTCTATTTGTTTCTCTGTGCTCATTAGCTCTCCTTTAGAATCCGTTAAAAGATGTTTGAAAATCTGGCACTTAAATTAATGTGTTTTTTCAGATTCCTGATTAAATGACCAGTGTCTTCATATCATAATCATCTTCTTCAAATAAAATTATCAGTATGTTATGAATTTTCAAATGAAGATTGTGTGCTTAAATTTGAGCGTAATAGTTATATTGGTTAATAGAAGTCTTATTCTTAAAATACTTAACGCTAAATGCTATAACCTGTTGAATCTAATATACTTGCAAATATTTTATTTATCCTTTTCTACTATTTGATTTGTTTCTAGTCGCTGTTCTATAAAAAACTATGAAAAACATTAAAAAAATTTAACCTCTTTTTTGCTATCTTTTCTTTTGTAATATTTGCCAATAGTTCTTTGTAAAATATTTTCTAAATAGTAGTCACCATTGACTATAATAAAGTTTTGTTCCTATGATAAGTCAAACACTAATTTAAGTTAAAAAAGGAGCAGAAGAACTAGTAGGTTTCTAAGCTCTTATCCTGAAAAATTTCAAATATTCTAATTGGATTTAAAAAATATCTTTTTTTATTTAAATCAGTGATACGAGAGGGGAGAGAGAAAAATACATCCAATTATTATATTTCAGTTTTTCATCATTTCTCAAAAGTGATAGTATAGTTAAAATAAACATTCCTGTAAAAGTAGATTTGTTTCTGTAATACTCTCTATGAAAAAATGACAGTTTGACTCTTTATTATCTTTTTTTAGATTATATGAAATCAGATTAACAATTATAATTTTGAAAACAATTGTTTGTTTTGGTTTTTTTTTGGAGGAGTGTTAGGCCAGAAAGCACAATACAGGGGATGCAAAAGCTCCATTTGACAATCTTTAACCAGCTCATAAATTATGTGACCAATTGAACATGAGATGATATGACCAATTCATATATAAATTGAAACTTATCTTCTAGTTCTTCAGCTGACTGTAATTATTGCAGCCATAATATGTCATTTGCAAGTTAAATTTTTTCAGAGTTACAGAGACTGAGCCAAAGGGTTGCAGAAGGGCTCACAGAAGCAGAAAAGTACTTTTGTGTATTGCTGCCTTTGTGTGAGACCTTATACTCAAATACTGATCAAAGTAAATTGAATGTTAAGTAATAAAGCAAAATTATACATCCAGAGAGCTAATAATAAAGACTAAAGTAAAACAAACTGTAACCCAATCACAAAGGCAAAGCATGCAAATGAAACAATTAGGTTAAAGATGCTGAATTGCCAGTGTTAACAAAGATTTATAGAGAAAAAACGTCATTTAGCATAGCAGAAGAAAAAATAATCTATTAGCAAATATAATTGCCCTGATGCACTTCCTTTTTGGTACATGTTAATTCTTCTATTAACAAATCTCCAATGATTTTGCATTGAATATTCATGGGAACTGAATCAATATTAGGGAACCGTATTACTCCCTGCCAGAACAGAAAGCATTCATTATAGCTATAGAGAACTTATTTAAACATCTGAAATAAGAAATTTGCTAAGACACTGTATCAAGTGATACAGGATCCAAGTGCTCTAGACCTATGGAGTTCTCATGGTAACCACCATCAGCCTAGGATGAATGATGCCTAATCAGGAAAAAGTGTGCCTCAGAGGGTTGGGGCTAGAGGAGCCTGTTGGGGGGTGTCCGTGGGCAGCTTTGGGGTGTGACCCCTTCAAGTCTGTAGGATCTCCTGCATGAAGGGGCTGGAGAACAGGCCCTATGAGGAGTGGCTGAGAGAGCTGGGGTTGTTTAGCCTGGAGAAGAGGAGGCTGAGAGGAGATCTCATTACTCTCTACAACTACCTGAAGGGAGGTTGTAGAGAGGAGGGAGCTGGGCTCTTCTCCCAAGGGACAGGGGACAGGACAAGAGGGAATGGCCTCAAGCTCTGCCAGGGGAGATTTAGGCTAGAGATTAGGAGGAAGTTCTTCATGGAAAGGGTCATTGGGCATTGGAATAGGTTGCCCAGGGAGGTGGTTGATTCACCTTCCCTGGAAGTGTTTAAGGCACGGGTGGATGAGGTCTTGAGGGACTTGGTTTAATGTTTGATAGGAATGGTTGGACTAGAAGATCCGATGGGTCCCTTCTAACCTGGTTGTTCTATGATTCTATGATTCTATGGTTGTTCTATGATTCTATGATTCTATGATTCATTGCTCCTCACTATCCTAAATTAAATTTTTGTTTGTTTAAATAAAATATTAATCTACAAAGTACAGCCAAGCTTTATCTGTGCAATAAATCCAAGTCATCGATATATTATATCCATGTGAAGAACCATCTTAGTAAGCCGTTGTGCATGGGGGACTACTGTGCTCCAATCCTGGTCTAGAAGCATTTAAAAGAAGTTAACTAGTAGAAAATTACATCCCTACCTCTTAAAATGAGTTCAACTAAAGAAATGTGTTGGATAAGGTGTGAGTGGCTGATCGTCTTTGTATACAGAAAAGATAAGCGTAAGTTTAAATGAAGTTTACTTTGGTATTTAAGAAAACACAAACACAAGAATTCAATGTATACCCATAGACTAATCATATTTTAGAAAATTTGGCAGAAAATCCTTTCTCCTTTTGTGTGTATCTATGACTTGATTTTGACTCACTGCAATTAAAACATAACAAACACTACCTATAGCAGAATACAGGCAATTTGATTTTTAATTGGCAAAAATGACTGGGCAGCAGTAGGTATTTAGATTCTACAGTGGTGTCCAGAAACTTTTATACACACTGCAATATGTTTCTCATAATTGATAATTTCCAGACAAAATAAGCATTAATCACATTCTGAGAATATTTATTATACTGCTACTGGGTTTCTCCACTAACAAGCAATATACAGTGTCTACTGCTTCAATACTGCTTTCAGTCTTAGTTTGGGAGGGGGTCTTCTCTGTAAGATGCTAGTATTTCAGGTCCAAGCTAATAACCAGAACTAACTTAGAAAATATGATTTCCTGATATGATTTCTGTCACAGTTACAGAGAGAATATAATTTTAGCTAGAATTTAAATGCCTGAATTCAAAACACAAACTGGCTTATAATTGGCATGAATCTGTAAGCATTTAATCTTCCTGAGGGACCAGAAATTATATTAGCATTTCACATAATGTCCAACACTGCCAGATCGCAGTTACTGCTGAAAAATTCAGCACAGAACCTGAGCCCCTTGGAACCCAAGGGCAATACTGGGCACTAGGGCTTTGCAGTCATCAGGTGGGCTTTTGCCCACTCCCCTCAACACTCTTCCCACTTTCTATTCCACTCTAAACCAACAAGAATTCTCACTGTAGCATTTAATTACTACGGAAATGAGCAGGTGAGGAGCAGAAAACACAACTGATTAGTTTTATGCATCTAATGTAGCAAAATATGTCCATCTGCTAACTTAGTTAATAAATAATGTTTTCTCTATAATGTTGTTCAGAAAAACACTTAAACATTCAAGAAATCTGTCTGAAACCTGTGGTGTTACTCACACTCATAACTAAAAAAAATATATATTTTATAAGGCCCTTTTACTATAATACAAATGATTTTGACTTAGAAATAGAATAGAAAATTTCTGCCTCCACTGGAAAGGTTAGGTATTTTATCAGAAAACTATAAACCAAAACCCAAATCTTGTTGTCTTCTGCTTTTGGGTGACTTTTCTGTACATTAGAACAAAGAAAAAAGTTTTATTTATTTTTTTCTATATTCAGCCAAAACGTGCATTTCACATTAAAGACAGAGCCAAACAATCTATCAAAGAACTACCTCAATCAATAAGAAATTGTATATTTCTTAGTAGTTTTGTAATTTGGAAAGGTTTTTTTTCACTGAGCATGTTTTATTATGTCCACAGTCTTAGCTCCTGTAAGAGTCATAATGTTGGTACCACGGTGCACGAGTTTGACAGTCTGTGTGTGTTTTCTCCTTTTTTTACTTAGTGGGAAAGAGGAAGCTTCTGAGCTGTGACAGCTCAGCTACTTACTGTCATCCTGAAGACACAGAGAAACAGGATACTTGGCAGTGTCAAGATCAATTTTCTGTGGTTGCTTAAACTGATGTAACAGTGTGGAATCACTGAGGTAGATATTCAAATCAATTAGATATTCTGATATTGTAGTTATTTTTCATACCTCTAGTATAGTGAATATATTACATTCATTCATTTGTGGCAGATATTGATTGTAAGCCTGCATTTTGTGGCTCACGGAGCTATTAAAAATACTTACCACTTGAACATGCACACAACTTTGAGTTTAATGAAAAGTATATTTAAGACTAGCCAAACTGGGTTTCTGGTCACCAAAATGTAATGGTCCATTGTCTATGTCTCTGAGCATCAGCTAAGCAAATACAACGAAAAGTGACACAACAATACCTAGTTGGTGAACAAACGCATGTGATTTTAGGATTAATCATGTTCGTAGAAAACTGATGACTGTCAGACTTAGCCAGTGATCAGAAATAAAAACCAAATGAAAAAATAAAATCAGCTCTCCCTACTGGTTTGGAGTTTTATTTGCATGTGTGTGTATTTTGTATAGCTTTAGTTCTATGTATTTCTTAGGTGTAACAAAACCATAGTGTGGTGGTGATCTTCAAGGTGTCCTTCATGGAAATATTTAGTATTTCTGCAAACAGAGATTAATCTTCTAGTTGGTACATTCTTTCCACTGCCCTCAGGATACTCTAGTAGTACTAGTACTATATTGTAGTACAGAATACTGTAGTATGTAGTTCTACGTATTGCCTTAGTGCAAAACAAAATATTAATCAACAAACCAGAAATATTTTCCCAAGTGAGAAACCAGAAAACTACAAATTAAACTCAGTGTACTTCACACTCATAACTATAAAGAAAGTAGTCTGCAACTGACAGTAATAGTCTATCATTGGATCCATGCTAAAAATCTCCCTGCTTTTTCCTTTCTAGGATGCCATTCACGCGGTGCAGTGAGAACAAACTTTGGTAGTGCGTATTTTCTAGAGTCATAGCTATGAAAAGGCAATGTAGACAACATTTCAAATATGATTTTGTAGGAAACTATGATCTAACTGTACCACAGTTTCAAGCCACTTGATTTCAAGGCGAATCAAAGCAGAGAGGAATAATTTCCTGCCTTTTTGACAGGAATACAAACTCTGAACAGAGTACTGTCACATTCTGCCTGGAAACTCTAACAGCTGCAGGAAACATATGGACCTGCCATGGAAGAAAAGCTGTTCACTTTGTGGAGTGAGACCCTAATCAAAGTGATTGATGCTGGATATGATGCATAAATGCAGCAGATACCCCTTTTGAAGGAACATACTCAAGAGCGAAATACAAAATGCTCTAATATATGGAACAGAATGAAACACCTGTAATACCTCTAGGACAGATGTTGAAAACACTTAGAGTTATATTAGTAATGGATCATTTTCCTTATTACAAAATACAGGAAATACAAAGTAAAAATGAATCACTGGTCCAATACTAACTACGACATCTGAAATATAGTCATTCCGCCTTCCTGCTTTGATTTTTCTACAGTATCATTTTATCCTTTTGTCTTATCTGGACCTGTTATATTACTTACATATTGGAAAAAGGTATGAAATAATAAGTTACTTTTAATGGGAAACAAAAGCAGTTTCTAGTCCATGAATCTTCTGTTCAAGCCCAGATTCTAGGAACCTTGCTTACACTGAGTAACACCACGCAAAAACAGCTATATTAAATCCACTGAACCTTTGCCATTGCTGTTGAGGGAAACACCCTTTCGATGTTGAGTAATTAGACCAGTATTCTGAAAAGAGAAGGCAAGATTCCTTCCTAATGAAACAACTCTGCATAGGTATTAGCAGTTACACTACATTTCACAGAATCACAGAATCACCAGGTTGGAAAAGACCCACCAGATCACCGCATCCAACCATTCCCATCAATCACTAACTCATGTCCCTCAGCACCTTGTCCACCCATCCCTTAAACCCCTCCAGGGAAGGGGACTCAACCCCCTCCCTGGGTAGCCTCTGCCAGTGACCCTTTCTGGGATTCATCTGATGAAATTTCATCTTTGTTAAAAAAATCATAGGACAAGCAAAAGTTCTGCAGTTTCAGAAGTTCTTTGAAGACTAATATGAAAGGCAACAAAGGTATTACTGACACATTATTTTCACACAAAGCTGGTAAACTCAAGGTCAATCTGTTCCATAGGTAAATTGAAAATACTATCTTGGGTGAAAATGGCATCTGCAGTCCTCTGAAAAAGTACTGACTGCATTTCATGCTGTTTTTATTTTACCTATTTTTTTTTATTATCTTATGTAAGGAAAACTATAATTTATTTTATATTAGATGTTAATTTGACTGGATAGGGTGCTAAAAACAATATTTGTGAAAGTCACATTCAGGCAACACTAAATTTTAGTTACAAGTATTATTTAGCATACTTATAAACTGCTAGGCCTTAATCTAACTATAAAGAAAATTCTATTAATTTAAGTAATTGATTAAATAAAATCTCAGGTGTAATAGAATTATTCTACTGTGTCTCCAGCTCTAGAGGCCAACAGTGGGTCTGGATCCAATCAGACAATACTCTGTGAAGCCTCAAACTCTCAGAAAGTGTCACAATGAAAAATCTGTTGCTCTGCTAGCAATAGTAGGCTACAGGTGAAAAACAGACATTTAGAAACTACTACTAAACTGGATAAGCATCGCAGGGAATGCATCTGTATGAGCACTATGATGTAAAAAAAATCTTTGCGTTTAATTAAGGTAAAAGTTATCTGCTATATTGCAGGTAGAAAAAATACCCAAAACATGGCTCCCATTAAAAGTAATCAAGTATTGCTAGAATTTCATGACAAGACTCCCTACTTTGAAGCACCAGAAATATTCTGTTTCTCTTTTGCCTGTATGTAGCATTTGATTCTTGCTTTATTGCAATATGATATGAAAACAAGCTTCACAAAAAAAGAAAAAGATAAAGATACCCTTCAAATTTATTCATATTCATTAGATCATGCATATGCACTGAGCTGTAAAATACGACAAGTACATAACTACAAATGCATACTGGTAATTACGGAAATTTCAAAGAATGTCTTCTCAATAAGAATGCAGAGTAATGGGTGTTTCAGTGTAAATAATTAGTGAATTCCCCAATAGTAAATATATTCCATGACAGACAGAAAAGTGCGTGTGCAAAATTCAGTAAACACATAATAAGTCCCCAACTGAAATGAGTCTAACCTCCTTTTACATCATTCTAGTATACTGCACATCAAGTTTCAAGTCAAAACAATCAATGCCTTTCACTACCACAGGTAAGAATAGACTTATAGTAAACATTGGCACTTCCTTAAAAGCTGCAATTTTTTCAGTTGGATTAATTTTCTTCAATTACAGTCTTATTTGGATCACCACTGAACAGAAATACCTTTTTTTTTATAAATCTGATGTTCGTCTGTGTTGTTGTAGCAGATGCTAACAAAAAAAATAAGTACGCACATTCAGTCAGGCATTAACTGTCTTTCAGGATGCTAACTTAGCTTAGTTCACTTCATCAAACTTCAACTATTCTGTTAAGCATTTAGATTTTTTTTTAATGCATTGCAACTCTTTAAGGAGGACCAAAATGTCAAGGGCAACAAAGTTTAGCTATCTACAATGAGTGAAATAAATTTACCCTTATTTAGAATAGACAGCTAGCGTCTAAATAGGTCAAGTCAGGGGAGATACTTCCCAGTCACTATATCAGGATTTTCAGCTGTCTTCAGAGAGTTTCCTTATATGAATGAACATTTGGGGTTTTTTTTTTGTTAAAATAGTCCAGCTGATGAAGTGATTGATAATAAATGCTTTCAGATTCAGTAGATCTCCTTTATTTACTTATGGTATTTGGCAGATGTACTGCTCTTAAATTCCTGATTGCATTTGCCTCCTGCTGAAGTAACTGAAGGTAAACAATTCTCAGGATCAGTACAATTAGGATCAATAACTATAGACTCCATAAAACCACTTAACTGAAGTCCTTTCTTGAATAAGCATGTTTTACTGTATACAAAATGAATTTTCTATCATAAATACTAAATCACATAAAAAATCTGAATTATATCAAGACATCTTTGTAATCAAAAGCAGCAAAGGCTTTTTGGGCAACCAGCAAAAACTTCAATTTTTCCCCACTGTACTCAAGGGTAGTTCTCCAAAGATTTCTTCTCTCCCACATGTAGTTTCACATCTTCAAAAACTGTGAAGAGTGTCTTACTTATGAACATCATGTTAAAAGCTTGTCTTCCATACAGTTATTTTAGATATGCTTTGGTCTTTAGACATACGGAAGGCTTTTGAAGTATTGTCTTCAGTATAGCCCCAAACCACGAAGGGGAGTTGCCTCTTGGATCACTAGATCCCATGTCATCTAGTAACATGAAGGAAACTCATCATTCAAAACTTTCTTTTGTGCATCAACAAAAAAAAAAACCAAAAAACAAAAAAACAAAAAAAAACCCGTGTGGAGCATTATATCCCCTGTAGATGATTAGAGACTTATACCAATTCAGCTACAAATTCAACAGTTTTGGAACAAATAAACAAAATAAAAGAAGTGATATGGGTTGCAGGAGGTAGACTGTGAGGAATTAAAATATTTTACCACTTCCTCTAAAAACAGACAGTACATAAATGCTTTCCTCAGTGTTTTACACAAAAAGTATTCTCTAAAATCTCGGTGTCCTAGGTCCAAGTCAATCTTAAAAAAAAAAAAAAAAAGAAAAAAAAAAGGTCAGCCAATGATTACTACTTAAGCTAAATATGATGTTCACTTCTTGATTTATCTTCATTGTCCTCAAGAGCTTTATGGTAAAAGTATAAGGACACAGACACATTTATTTTTTTTCTCTATCTCTAGATAACAGCTATATCCTTCTTCTCCATTTTGTTTGATATGAGGACTTAAAACATCCTTGTAACAATATACAGATGCAGGATTGTTTCTATTCTTATACTTGAATTCCAAAGTCAATAGAACAGGATGTAGTTGTGCAGGCAAGTTAGAATTGTAACAGGATGATCAGTCCAAGCGTCCTGTAACTTTGACTTTTTGTTTCTTGTTGATCAACAGATAATATGTAGACTCCAAATGTATTTCTAACTGCCTTAGAATTAATTCAGTTCTGTAATAAGGACAATGTGGGATTAATATTATTCCCTGTTCTGAAATTATTCAGTTTTAATGGTTTGTTCAACTTCTGTAAAAAGCTGAGAAGACAAAAATGTTAGAAAATTATCTTCCTTCTGATAAGGTTATAACAGCTTACACCTACCCCTGAGCAGAGAGTTTTCACTGGCTTCCTGAAGCTACCTTCAACATTCTTCTGTTATAAGAATAAGCCTGAATATGCGAGTGAAAGGGATGGTGGTAAGAAATGCCAAAGTTGAACTTTGTGTAGTCTTTTCTAGGGAAAAGGCATTGGTGCAGCAAATATTGCAAAACTTGTATCACAGGTTTAGTCAAAGGTATGTATGAATCAGCCAAGGAGATTCTGCAAGAGGAAGAGGAAGGAAAGATAGGCTGTCTAGCTGTTAGATATCTAACTTAATACTTAGAAGTCCTGTTCCTTTTTGAGTAATATGCCTGTAATAGGTTGTCATAGACAAATAAGGTTTTAGGGAGCTGAATCAAATTCATGGACAGGTAGAAATTACATTTGTGACACTACCTAAAACCTAATCCTTTCCTAAGACAGATCCTTCTCTTCCTCCTCGTTATCTTTCAACTTCTTATACAGGCTTCTGCAGCTTGTGTTGGATTGATTTCCTAAGTCCAAGTATTCCCAGTTTTGCAATACAACTTTTTTCCCCCAATTCCTGCATGTTTGTTATTTTGGCCTGTTGCCCTTTAAACTTTACTCATTGAGTTCCTTAGCACAGTTCCTATCCTCAGTCCGGCTTTTGGTTCCTTCAGAATTTATCCATCTCTGTCTCTCGGTATTATTTATTCTCACAAAACAACATAGCCAGAATAAAGGATCTGGTCAGCTCTTCATCTTTCCATTATGACTAGTCTTTGGATAATTCTTTCCCAAGGTTTTAAAAAGTTTAAAGATAGACAAACCTAGACTTATTGAAGTTTAGAATATTACTTTCAACTAAATTCTATTCTTTTGTAAATACAGACATATGATAAATATACTGACATATGATAAATATAACTCTCAGACATTTATGATTATCTCCAAGCTTGAGAATATTTTGGTGCAAAAATCCCCAGTGGATATATCTAAAATGTGTCAGAATATTGACTGCTTGAAGGACAGTTGAATATGGCTTACATTTCTGAATTCTGAATTGTACTTTATGCTTTGCCTATGAGAGAGATGCAAATTCCCAGGAATGATTCAACTTAAGTTAGAGTCTCTTTCTTCCTCTCTGCTTCTATTTCAACAGCTTCCTGTTCAATCTATTTCTCCTAAATCCTGATATTTTCCAAATAAATGCAGATTTTATTTGCGAATGGTTAAATGTCAGATATATGATGGCACCTTCAAGTTAACATATGCTTGTCTCACATGACTCACTTGGGTTCCAGAAAATTAGGAGGCTGATGAATTGTATCAAGTACTGAACTGCATTATCCCTGGTTAAGGAAAAAATGTACTCTTTGCATACGCAGATTTACGCATGAACATTATGTGCAGTTAAAAAGATGTTTAACTGCTAAAAAACATGTTATTGTATCTTACCTATATTCCTGCAGAAAACAGAATTTCAAAATTTAAAGTTTATTTTCATGGGATTTCTCACTAACAGAAGAAATGAATGTGAAAATCTTAACTACCAAGATAAATGAGGAAATTAAAATTGACTTCAATAAGAGTTCAGCTTGACCTAAGTACGATAAACTAGTAAGAACAAAATAAGATTGTATAGAGGGTTCTCAAAGAACATTGGAGGTGAGTAACCAACTATTTCCATCTGGCTTAATTACTTGACTTCATAAGTAATTCATGGTCTTCCCTTCTGAAACAGAAAACAATATCAAAGTACAAAATCTTCTAAATGTAGTAAAACAAAAACATCATGTGAAAAGTAACATGAAAATAGTCACACTTCTATTTGGAAATAGGTTTTTTTCACAAAAATGTGAGAGCATAATAATTTATTCGAGAATTACAGTGGTATTTACTTGTCCTTACAGATTTTGCACAAGTGGGATTTTACATTTATAACAGTTTTTGAAAATGTGCTATCTGTATTGTAACACTACACAGATCATTAGCATTGATTTTTAGCCACAAACACAAGTCGTACTGCTGAATATATCAAAACCTGTAAAGCCTGTTAATTAGTAACACAGGCAGTAGTGTGATATCTTATTGTCATTCATCAAGCAGCTTTATTTTGGTATAAAAAGATATAACTAAAAGGGTATTTTTCCCTCTGCCATTCTTCATTTACAATCCCATGCAGGGACAAACCTACACAGACACAAACCCACACATAATATGGTCTTACTAACTGAAAGCAAATGCATCTGAAACGAACAGTCTCTGCTCAGAAAATATCTTAGCAGTTTCTGACAACACAATCCACAAATTGCTAATCCAGTAATTCAAGATGATGCACATCCTAGAAAAAAATGACTTTACCTGATAAAACTGCAAATCCTAAATTTCTTTGGAAGCGACATTTACAGAAGGTCTCACTGTCTGTACAAAAAATCCAGTAGCCTGACTGAATGCTGACGATAATAAAATCAGAGATTTGATTCTGTATCCATTATAACAATTCTACTTATATGGCTTAATAAATAATTCATCATATTACCCAGTAAAACAGAAAGCAAAATCAAAGTACAAAATATTCTAAATCTAGTCAAGTAATTCAGCAGTTATATTGTCAAAGAAGAAAACCCAAGTAGGTTGTAAAGTTAGTGTCTTGGTTCTAACATGAAGTCAGGAATATCAAACTGTGTAAGCATAAGAGACCAACATAAACAAATGCTGCAGTACATGTTTCTTCTAAAAACTCACAACTTATTCCAAAGTCACAGATCTCTTTCACTTGGAGAGGACTATTATTGTCTAACAAGAATGATAGAAGCTTCTACCACAAAACATTCATTTACCTTTAAATAGATAATATTATCAGCAATATTAACCAGTGGATTAAGCATCACATTGGTAGTCAGGAAACCCTATGTAGCAATCTGACTCAATGGCCTAAGTGTATTAATCTATTGACAGCTGAAAGCTATAACTCCTTCACATCAACTAGTACTCTCTGAAAGGTGCAAGTCTCTGCAGGCTGTCTCTCACACATGCCAGCATCAAGATGCTTCAGTCAAATGGCAATAGATGGCAACAGAAAAATCCTACTCCTACTTGATACAGAAAGTAAACTGAGGCAGAGATTCATTTTAATACTGAATGTGACCCCTTCAGAAGGAGAGGTTCTTTAAATACACGGATTTTATTGAGTAGGTTTCCATGTATGATAATGAAATTCAGAACTTAGCTCCTCGTGCAGAAACCCCAAGACAGGTATCTAATCTTTGAACAGTAACTCTGCCTCAGTATACAATCTAGAGTCCCCTAAATAAATACGAATACCAGCCAATGAATCTTAAATGCAGTAAATATTAATAAAAAGTGTAAAAAGATGTGTCAAAAAGAAAAGTGAAATTACATAAATTGGAATTTCTATTAATACTGATCATGAGTATGAAAGCCCAAGTGAAATAAACAGAAAATAGAGAGCTCCAAGAATGAATATTTTGCAGATTATGGAAGAAAAATCTGCTGGAAATGATCAATGTAATAGCTGAGTTGTGAAGGAGATGGTAAAAAACTCTTTTGCAAGGTAAAAAAAAAAGAAGTATTATCTTCTTCTATTTATCTTCAGGAATCTTACAAAATCTAAGTATCTAAAGGTCAAAAGTACACTACCCAATGCTTTTTCTTCCTCATAAAGGAGAAGACAGAAGTTATATCTACCACTTTAAGTCTAAAGAATAACCTAATTTTGAAATATCACATCAGAAGTTCACTAGAGAAGCTCAATTTCAGAAAAGTCTTCTTGCTGCAATATATCACTAACATTTCTCAAAATAACTGTCTTCAACAGAAGGTAAAAATCTTTCTTGTAATGGGTAGAAGTACATAAACCATACATCAAGTTAATTTGATACAAATAAAAATGGTGGTTCCCTAGAAAAACTTTTGACACAAAACTTAAAAAATTATTTGGTGAGAATATACCAGCACCTTTAAAAAGGCGTCTCAATATTGAATCATAGAATCATAGAATCACCAGGTTGGAAGAGATCCACCGGATCATCGAGTCCAACCATTCCTACCAATCTCTAAGTCATGCTCCTTAGCACCTCATCCACCCGCACCTTAAACACCTCCAGGGAAGGCGAGTCAACCACCTCCCTGGGCAGACCATTCCATTGCCTAAAGACCCTTTCAGTGAAGAATTTTTTTCCTTAAGTCACGCCTGAACCTTCCCTGGCAGAGTTTGAGGCCATTCCCACTTGTCCTGTCCCCTGCCACCTGGGAGGAGAGGCCAACTCCCTCCTCTCTATAACCTCTCCTCAGGTAGTTACAGAGAGCAATGAGGTCTCCTCTCAGCCTCCTCTTCTCCAGGCCAAACAACCCCAGCTCTCTCAGTCGCTCCTCATAAGACTTGTTCTCCAGTCCCTTCACCAGCTTCGTTGCTCTTCTCTGGACTTGCTCCAGAGCCTCAACATCCTTCTTGTGGTGAGGGGCCCAGAACTGCACACAGGATTCAAGGAGCGGTCTCACCAGTGCAGAGCACAGAGGGAGAATAACCTCCCTGGACCTGCTGGTCACACTGTTTCTGATACAAGCCAAGATGCCATTGGCCTTCTTGGTCACCTGGGCACACTGCTGCCTCATGTTCATTTGGTTGTCAACCAACACCCCCAGGTCCTTCTCCATCAGGCAGCTTTCTAGACAGACTTCTCCTAGTCTGTTGCTCTGCAGAGGGTTGTTGTGCCCCAAGTGTAGGACCCAGTCTTTGGCCTTGTTAAACCTCATGCCATTGGTTTCTGCCCAGCGATCCAGCCTGTTTAGATCTCTTTGTAGAGTCTCCCTACCCTCCAGATAGAACTTGCAAGAACTCTTCCCCTGTTGTGCTAAGGAAAATGTTATGAAACAATTGTTTTGCTAGAAATTAAATATTTATGCTTACCCAGTATCTGAAATACCCCAGTAGAAAAAGTCTTATATTGTTCAAAATTGTACGTAGGCACAACCAGAATAGCATATGTTCTAATTTACTAGCCCTGTACAATTTATATTATAGTTCGATAACTACCAGACAAATGTTTGAATTTTCATCTTATAAAATCTCTGTTTCTCTCAGGTGGCTGTTGTATTTTATGGAATAAAAGACATTAACTAAATAATAGCTTGTGAATCTTTATTTTTCCACATTTTGCATAATCTCTAATTTCTTAATGACCTGCTAATTATCACTCCATGTGCAAGCAGTGAAAACACAGTTCTTATGACAAGTATTGTCTGTGGGTTGTACAGTACCTACTTTCTGCATAAGTTTTATCACTGTGTATAATCTTTAATATTTGATTGCAAGTTGTCAGAGAAAAAGACTGAATGTGTGATCTTGCATAGTGACATTATACTGGCTTATTTTCAAAGATGAATATTGTGAATTTTATTTAAAATGAGATGATGTTCCATGGCAATATACAACAGCCAGTCTACTGGACAGATGGAGGAAAACAAAGGCATTCATCATAAAGGCATCTGACTGCTTAAAGAGAAATATGACAGATATATGGATTGAAGTCCACTGGTCCAGAAGTAGCAGTGTTTTTGATAAAGTCTCACACTTTGTATTTTCATTCCTAAAATGAAATGATGAAGTGCAATCCTGATCCAGCACTCTCTAAGCCTGAAGCACTTCACTATCTCAAAATACCCGCATTTTCTTAGGAACTGCTCCAGTGCATCTGTCTGTATTTTTGAGGAGAGCAGAGAAGGTATTATTCTTTAAAAAGTTAATCGTTGTCTTTCTACTTGAAACTACTTTAGTTGACTGAAATTACGAACATTAGAAAAACAGCAGACTGAGAATATATTGTTCTGCAACAGAGGAAAAACCTAGTGAAGAGGAGTAGAGGCACTGCCATGACACACTATAGCATGAATACAGAATTGATTTTCTTTACTTGCTGGACAAGAGCACATTTTTATACAAAGCTCTGTTCATGTCCCATAGCTATTTAAGGTCTGTAGGAGGAAATGTTGACAGCCTCTTTCTTAAGCCTTCTTGTAGCTAATACTGCAGCCACTGCCAGCTTGGCATTGCTAGGCTTCAATTGGACTCTGTGTAGGATTTATAAAGCTCAACAAATAAAAAAAAATACTTGCCTCACAGCAATTACAGGATTTTCTGTAATTAAACAGAAGAGATAAGTATTGTGCAATGTATGTTGCTTTAATGATTGAAGTTTTCTGTCACTGGGCAACAAATCTATGGAGTTACAGTGAATAAAATCTTGACTTAAAAATGCTTCTTGATGCTACAAAAAATCAGTTTCATGTCTTTTAATATCTGCAGTGAAACTACTTGAAGATTTGCAGTAACTGTCAAACAACAAAGAAGACATTTCAAAATGCCAAACTATTTTTTTAATTGAATTTACAATTCACATTATAGGACAGTTTATATAAGTTTAACTTTGTCATCTTTTCAGTAAGACTTGTGAAATGGGTCTGTGCAACATAGAGCAGATACTTCCAGATGATTTTAGATGTTTTCAACATTAACCTACAGTAACGACACAATTTACAAATATTACCACTAGCAGCCCGTATGCTGCATGCATTCTTGTGCTCTAGAATGGTTAAGTATTTTGCGATCTGAATAGGCACAAGATTCATGAAGATGCAGAAAGTGGGCAGAATTTAATGTTATTCTTGCTGCAGACCATTTAATTACTTATTTATGGATTCTATTCTGTCTCATGAAAAATCTGTTTGTATTGTACTTCACATTTTCTGAAGGTAAAGAAGAACAGAGAAATGCCTGTGCTGAGTCAGAACTAGAGCCCACTGAGACAGGTTTCCCTTCCACAATGGCCAAAAGCAGATGCCTAAATAAGAAAAAAGGCACCACAACATGGTATCTGCCAGCACTCTTCCAGCTTCCAATTCTGCTCTTCTGAAAAAAAAAAAAAAAACAAACACCAACCCCTTTGTTTCAGCTTTCATGAGAAGAGAATAAATATCTAGGATGAGTATATGAAGCCACTCAAGTATTCACAGTCAGAAAACAATTGTTGGCCGCCTTTAACTAACTCCAAGCTGGAACTGAACACCAGCAGGTGATATGAACACACTATTTACTGTAAAAGAAGGAAGGAAAAAAATCAGAATAAAAGCTATTTCTTAACTTTGTACACTGGAGCAAAGCTCTGTCAGCAGGTTTTCATTTGCCTGTAAAATACCTGACCGGAGAACGCTGGTGCTGTTAGCAATGGTAACTGCAAAGACCCTCATGCCTTTCAAGGCTCTGTGTGTTCATTCAAGTGAACTTTGAATGCCATATAGTATTCCTTCTGATATAGTTAGAACAGAGTTAAATAAAATCATTGAAAGCTGTGGTATACAGTTAAGCCATCGATCTCCTCTCGGTACACCAGTGAATACTAGGATGCAAACCTAACCCCACACTGTCTTTTCAGATATGAAACTTATTTTAAAGTACTAGTCTGTTGTCATTCAGACAGTAAAGCCATTCTTTTAAATGCTTACCACTTCACAAAAATGTTTTCAGTTACACGGTACTCAAAGTTTTGTTAGATCACAAAATCCTGTGCAACTGATTTTCCCTTTCTTTTTTTTCTTGTTTTTGTTAAAGTTGCTGCCGTTATGAAAATGAGATGAGGCCTTTAGGGGCATTGAGACCTGTATTTTGCATAGGAAAATCAGCTGCTTCTTTTACATGTCCTTGTCTCTTTGTTGAGAGTGAAAACCATTAGTGGTGTGAATTTACCCTGATAGGCACCACTATTGTCTCAGCAACAGGGCTGTTTAAAAATTTAAAATGGCTATGATTTGTGATCAGTAACAATAACTGGAACTGATAAGGAAAACATCTCCTTTATAAGTCCTCTAACCACAACAGTGCCTTTATGTATTTTCTGTAAGCTTATTACTTTGGGGTGTTAGATAAGTGTTTCATAGGTGTAGAATTTGGAGGTGGGAGAGAGAGGGGAGGCAGGAGGAGAAGACAGCTTATCATCACCTTAAACTAGGTGCCTGAATTAAAAAGCTAAGCAGAATCATCCATTTCCATCACTTCCATCTTTGAAGAGAGTCTCTTTTTTCTTCAGAAACACTGCAGTAACAGACTCATAATTCAGTCATCAGGAGTTGGGCAATGTGAATATGTAGCACATTGAAACCTACTTAAACGACCAAACAGACCCTGTAGTTTTGTGCATCTTAGATCCCATTAATCTTGCTCAATTGTACATATACCTTTTTACCAAAAATGACAGCCATAAGTGAACAGTCAGGAGAGGCGTATTGTCTGCAGTATTCTAAACAGAAGGTATGACTCTGAACTCTAAATTTATTTTTATATATGTGATTGAGCAACAATGCTCAATCAGCACAAATCAGCAGCAGGGACAGTAACTTCTGAAGCTGAGCACTAGAGGCAAAAAGGTGGTTGTAAGAGCATGGGGAAGCCCAGGAAACCCAGGAGTGAGGGATGGATAGGTCCTTACTTCCAGAAGTGGCAGCTTCAACAGGTGGCTGGCACAGTGGAGATCTGTCCTGGATGCAGCTATGGGAGATTTATATGGCCCCTAGGGGTGCCCAGTGACAAAGTACTGTGAACAGGGGCAAGCAAACAGGTGAATGCATATCAGAAAAGCAGGGTGCGCCAGTCTGCATGGGCAGTTGGTAGAGGCTGTGCAAGAAGGGAAGGTGCTGGAGCTTAGCCAGAAGGACTAAAGAACCATGGTGGCCACTTAGCAGAAAACAAAGTGTACTACAAGCTCTGTACCAGCCATGACTGATACAGCTTCCTGGCCAGAATCCCAATGGGTGCAAGCTACCACCCAGATGCTGGTCTGCAGGGTGTGCCCCCCTCTTGCACTAGTATAAGACACCAGTGGGGAATTCCCTTGTGGGAGTTGTGTTTGGAGGAGTTGTTGTGGAGGAACTCCTCCACTTGGCGACAGAACTCAGGAAGAAGGTGAGCAGTCTGAGGACCATGAGGGAGTGTGAGAGGGAGATTGACCACTGCAACAACATCTTATGCTCCCTGTATTAGACCCAACAGGCAGGATAGAGGACTCCCCATCCTCTCTCCATTCAGCTGAGGAGAGAAATTTAGGAGATGGAGGGCAATGACAGCAGATTGCTGCTCAGCATAGCAAGTGTCTCCCCTGTGTCAACCTCAGCCTCCCAGGTTCCCTTGCACAATAGATGTGAAACTCTGCCAATGGAACCAAATCTCAATAAGGGTGAAGGGTCTAGCAGCCTAGAAATGTCCCCAAGGTAAAGACACCCTAACCTATGCAGCAAAATGTCCTCTATTAAGAAGAAATGATGAGTCATTGTCACAGGGGGTTCCCTTCTGAAGGGAGTAGAAGGCCCAATCTGCAGACTGGACCCTTTACATGGGGAAGTCTGCTGCCAATCTGGGCCTTCAGTTAAAGGTGCGGAAAGAAAACTTCCAACTCTGGTCAGGCCCATATTGTTATCCGCTATCATTTTTCCAAGGTGATAGAAAGAAAACCTATGCACGAAATCTGAGGGCAATTAAAAGGGACTTTAGGGCATTGGGATGTATGGTGAAAGGATCAGAGACCCAGGCAGTGTTCTCATCTGTCATTCCAACTAAAGCTAATGGCAAGGGAAGGAATAGGAAGAGACAAGAAATAAACACCTGGCCCCAAACCCAATGTGAGGAGCTTAACTTTGGGTTCTTTGATCATGGGTTGGCCTGCACAACATCAGGCTTGCTGTCCAAGGATGGGGTACACTTGTCTCCGAGGGGTAAAAAGATAATTACCAAGAAGCTATTAGGACTCACCAATAGTGCTTTAAACTAGATGTGAAAGGTCAAAACCAGGCTCAAGAGAAAACCACCTAGGAATGGCACTCTAGTGTCTGGGGAATGGTGGGCTGGCAAGGCCCTTTGGTCTGCCACCTCAGAGGAAGTGGGGGATATCTAAGTCTAAGTTTAGACTTGTTCTAGTCTAGTTCCACAGGTGATAAACAGAAAATTAACCGGAGATTTTGGTTTAGTTTATGCAAAAAAGAAGCCCATCTATTCAATCCAAGGCTGTCCAAACACATGAATCAAAGTACAGTGAGTTGGGAAAATAAGAATATTTACTTAAAAAAGATCCTTCCTAACTTGGACTAAAACATTAAGGTAGATGCAGACCAACTGATGTAACAACTAGTATATTTACTGCTGCTTTAGTACTACCATAAAATTAAATGTCCTCACTATGTTATTTAATTTAGTTTTGTTAGGCATTTAATGAATAAAGAATTATTCTAACCAATTATAGTTTACAGCATCTGGTTAAACAAGTCTTGGCTATTTATGCCTCTTTCAATGTGACACTTAAATTATCAGAGCAAAGGCTCAAAGCCACAATACCTGAGTAAATATTGCCTCCTTCAAGAATAAATAAGGTCCATACTCTGTAAATCTGGAGTGCCTGAAGACTTGCCAATTTGGACAGAAAAAATAGTAAGTATTTTGAAAAAAAATTTTAATTTCATTTGTAATTCAGAACTGTCTTTAAGGCCCAATCAACTAAACATGAGACTAAATGAAGACAGTATATGAAATGGCTATTTTTTAATTCACAGGTTAAGCAAATTAAATTTTAGATTTCTTTGAATAATTGCTATAACAAATTACCTATTCTCAAATCTATGTGTAATAAATTGAAGCACTACCTTCTCGTGAAAATATCACCAATTTCTTAGGAAAAGTCTCTTCTGATCAAATATATTTCCCAAGGTCTAGAGTATATTCCCATGATGCACCATCCCCCTCAAAGTACACCCATTCGGTCAGTCAGGCCATGTGGTTTTCTGATGGTGAGCACATACCCTTATAGTATGATATTCCTTTTCTTATTCCATTGACAATAAAAGACCAGCCCCAACCCACAGTATTCTTGGGCTAAACAAAAGGTCCACTTAGGCTGAAAAAGATCATGTAAATGTCCAGTTCAGCAGGACTTACAGTGCAGCTAATTCCCTGCTCTGTCCTTTCTTTATTCATTTTGACTGTGGTAAAAATGTACAACTGGCTGTTTTCATAACCAGCTTCCCCTTCCAGCATAAAGATGCTCCATCAGAATACTCAAGCAAGGTAAAAAAAAAGGTAGCATGAATCTACTTCTACAAAATTAACTAAAATATCCTTTTTTTTTTTTCTTTCTTTCTTACAAAATAGTATAGATTGTTTATGTTTTGCTGTCTGCAGCTTTGGAATTCAATATATTATGACTACAATAGGAAGCATCTGTTTTGTTCTTTTCTATTATTCTCCCAGTGGAAGTACTAATAGTATTATTGAAGCCAAATAAAATGTAATAAAAACACATAAACAGTATAAAGGTAGTGACATGGTAAAACATCATAAAGAACTATTAGACACATCTTCCTGGAAAGGTATATGTTCCGGTGCCTATTAGCATAAATTGGTAACAACAAGTTCTTCCAGAATATAAATATGCCATTTGTATATACACATGTACTTTTAAATATTTTTTTTTAATTTATTCAACCAACTTCCTGGCAGATGACTTATATATGTGACTTACTGTGAATGGATAAAAAAGTACTAAATATAACTCTATTTGATAGTCAGATTATAACTGGGGAGAAATTACCATATATTCAATGTCACCAAAGAATGTAACAAACTATCAAATTGACAATTTGTTTTCACAAAGTGCTGAATCACAGTTTTTTTTTCTGGATATTATTTATATTCTATATAAGATATTCTACCTCTATATGAGACTGTGATTTAGAAAGATGTAAAAGCCACATGAAATTTTACAATGAAGAGCCATGCATAGATTTGAAAAAATGTTATGAAGATACTATTATGATAATATTTTTATGATTTTTTTGAGATTTCTATTTAAAATGTAGCATACAATTAAGAAAGTTTCTGAAAAATAAAGAAAAAGATTATCTAGTGTCATCTAAGGTTTGTACGTCCAAGTATTTAATTGCTACTACTAGGGGACATGCGCACACACACACAAGTTGTTTTTATCTGGCCTGACAATGTCTTAATTGCAATTGAGACAATATGATACTCTTTCATTGTTATATGAAGTGTCACTATGCTCAGAAACTTCTTTTTCATTTCAGTGCTTACCTTCCTCATGCAAGGCAGCTATATTGCCTGTCTTTTTGCTGCATTAAATAGACTTTTTAGTCTCCTGCTGTTTTATTCTTTTCACTTTCGTCTGAGTACTATATAGGCATGCATCATTTTTTTACAGTAGTCTGATTTTTATTACATGCTCTTTTAGATGTCATTATATAACAGCAGTTTATTTGAACTAGTATGATATCACTTGAAACTCACAGCAAATAATATTGGGGATGAAGGGACTGGAAGTTATCAAGCAGGCTGCCCAGGGAGGTGGTTGAGTCACTGTCCCTGGAGGTATTTAACAGGCAGGTAGATGAAGTGCTTAAGGACCTGCTGTAGACAGGTACAGTTGGACTTGATGATCTCATAGATCTTTTCCAACCTAGGGATTCTGTGATTCTATGACTCTATAAATTCTGAATAATTGAGTCCATGATAAGTTTTAATGGCCACACACTTCTTTAAATACATTGAAAAACTAACTCATAATCAGGAATACTTGGGATGAGAGTTTGATCTTTCTTGTGAGATGGTACTTGTATTTAAAGTAGTTGCCTATTTAGAACAGCTTTGAAACAGGCATTTCACAGAACAACCAGGTTGAAAGGGACCCATCGGATCTTCTAGTCAAACCATTCCTACCTAACACTAAACCAAGTCCCTCAAGACCTCATCCACCTGTGCCTTAAACACCTCCAGGGAAGGTGACTCAACCACCTCCCTGGGCAGCCTATTCCAATGCCCAATAACCCTTTCTGTGAAAAACCTCCTCCTAATCTCCAGCCTAAATCTCCCCTGGTGGAGCTCGAGGCCATTCCCTCTCGTCCTGTCCCCTGTCACTTGGGAGAAGAGGCCAGAAATTTGCCAGAAAGCATGTTCTTGCCTTTAAACTCAGTACTAAAAGCAATTAGTATGGAATCTGTTTCATTACAGTCAGTATAATTGTTATTAGTGACTTGAGCTGGAAAAGGTATTGAATCTCAAATAAACATGCTGTAGAAACAGATTTTATATGGAACATTGAAACATCTATAACATTTTGGTCCCATACAGTCACTAGTACAGATATTTACAGAACATGATTTATGCCACTATATATAGAAAATTGTCATGGAGAGTTAAAATAAAAACAAGTTGTTTTTAACTCAAGGTGCATAACACAAAAATCCTACATCATCTCTCCCTTTTTCCTGCATTGTACTCTATTCAAGTACCTAATAAAAACAATATTGGTTTGAAGATGTTAAATTAAGACATTCGGCACTCCAGTTTTTATTTGTGTAGAAAAAATTAAGAGCTTGATGCTCTATTTCTTTCCATTTGTGGATGCATAAAGCCATCACTTTAGAAAATGAACCCTGTCAAATTTATAGTTTGTGTGTTCTCATTTAGTTTAATCTCTGCTGGCTCAGCATAACATGCTGCATTTATACAGTGCCTACTCATATATGCACCTTAATAAATTTTGTGGTGGCTAAAGAAGAAAAGGAATACTCTCCATTTAAATGTTAGTATAATTCATAGAAATATAATGGTGTAATATTTGCACAATAGAAGTATCATAAAAATAAAGATAAAGCACGTCTTTTCATTTAGTGGGTGGGCATCAAGGCAAAAAACTGTTTATTTCATAGCAGATTGATGACAATGTTTACCTTTTCATATTAAGAAGGATGCAATTCATTTTGCAAAATCATTAAAGAGACAGATAGCATACTACCAATTGTTTCTTGTTCTAAGATAAAGTAAACTGCAACCTTACATGAGCTGTAATAGTGGGAAACTACTTTCATAGTTCTACACTGCAACTCCCGAAAATTATCTTCATGAATTTATTAAGCTGTCTAGATGTTTAATGTCACTGATTGATCTGCAAAATAAAATTTGTCTTCTAGACTTAGAACACTAAGAATGTTTACAGTGTAAATGGTCTTAAATCCATAATGAACACCTCTGAAAAACTTTTGTATTTTAGATAATTTTTGCATACTGGAATGTTCACCTTGCCAGAATGCATGTCTAAATAAGCTTATCAGGCAGCAATGATATTTCAAAATAATGTCACTGGTTGGATCAAAACCAGATATTAGTACGGATGTCCTTAGATCACTGTTTCATGGAGATAAAAAGCTCAGCATACTTTAAGTACAGAATTGGCTTGAACTTCAAAGTTTTCTGACTGTGTGTTTCAGACAGAAAAATTAAGAACTCTCAGTCCTGCAAATCCCTTTTATTATAATAAGAGATTTGAATTGTTCAGGTTGCATTCCAAAACTATCACAGTGGAGACAGAAATCAACTGAGTAACTAAGTAAATTGTGAAAAAGGGATTCTGTTAACTAGCATCAGGTATTAATTGTGTAGAAAGTTTGTGGTATTGATGGATTCTGAGGTTTTTTATAGTATTAACTCAGTTGAGGGGGCTGTTGAGTCCTGTTTTTAGTGTTTCAGGGTTTGTAAGACACCTATGCAATCTGGCAGATATGAGTCAGTGAGATACCTGCTCCACTCTGGAAAAGAGAACAGAATCCTAATAGGGTAATCTTGGGCATCTATGACACCTGACATTGTCTGAGGGTAAACCCCATTACTTCTTTCTTTTACACTAATATAAACTATATATCTACTTTTAAAAGTTTTATTTACACATTTTATGACCTTTTGTTTTAGCAAACAGGAAGGTTAAATTCACCTAGAAAAAATTATTTTCTATGATTTTTCAGTCGTCTTGGACAGTTTGCATGATCATCAGCACCCATGCTGCAGGTTATGATAATGTTCCATGTGTACTTTAGAGCAAAATACAGCAAATAACATCATGGACCATGGATCAAAACTAATTTTCTCAAGTTCAACTCACACATACTCACACAAAAGCATAAGAAATAAACAAATAAAAATGTAAGTTTTATACATAGCTGTAACCACTAGCAATCCCTTGTATATGTACAGCAGCCAGAGATTACTGGATATGATTTCTGCAGAAAATGTGTTTAGAAGAAAAACATAACTATCGATTTGACCTGGGAAAGGGCGGTAAGACAGGAAAAAAAAAAAAAAAACAAACTACTGGTAGAAACAGATATATTTGTCTGCTCCTAAATTTTAATACCACTGAAATGCAAGGAAAAGCTGAAGTGTGGATATGACTTTTATGATAGGATGATTTTTGTAGTTTGATTGCAAAACTTATTCTTGGGATCCAAATTTCTCAAAAGTGAGTTGTTCTGGGTTGTCAAAAGTGGGATAAAATATTTTACTCCAGTTCTACCTGCTTAAGACAGCTTTAGTTCGAAGGAAATTACATAGTATACAGAAGCTCGCTGTACTATCTAAATCTGCAGCTGTTCTAGAAACTTTCATTGTTTAAATCCTGTTCTTTAATTTCTTTTAGGAGCAGTTTTTTAAACTGAAATCTCTGAAGTCAATACACTATCTACCATTAAATTTCAATTCTTAGTTCTAAAATTTTAGAAAAATCAGGCCTTTCCATTATGATAGCAGTATACATATGTTTATTTTCACTTACATCACCTTGCTTTCTCATCTGCAGGCTTGCAGATAGAAATCATAGAACAACCAGGTTGGAAGGGACCCATCGGATCATCGAGTCCAACCATTCCCATCAAACACTAAGCCACGTCCCTCAGGACCTCATCCACCCATCCCTTAAACACCTCCAGCGACGGTGAATCAACCACCTCCCTGGGCAGCCTATTCCAATGCCCAATGACCCTTTCTGTGAAAAACATCCTTCTGATGTCCAGCTTAAATCTCCCCTGGTGGAGCTTGAGGCCATTCCCTCTCGTCCTGTCCCCTGTCCCTTGGGAGAAGAGCCCAGCTCCCTCCACTCTACCAACCTCCTTTCAGGTAGTTACAGAAAGCAATGAGGTCTCCTTACAACAGACCTTACAATAGCCTTACAAGAGGGAGAAGATACAGAGGAGTGGGCTCTTTCATACCTAAACCTGCAGTTCTGTTTTGTGGCAGCTTCTTTCCTTAGGGGCTGGAGTAAAAGAAACAGCTGGAAACAGAACTATATGATTTATGAATCCAGGATGTTATGGCTGTTAATGCTCTTAACAGGATTTTTTGCAAAATTGGTATTGCTGCAGGGGTCACAAATGATTTACTTGTATCATCACTCATCTTGGAAGGACGTGTTCTCAGTTCAGCTGCACAAACTGGAGAAATGCACAGCACTGAACTCTTTGGAATATGTTGGAGGAACAGAGTTTCCACAAAGAAATGTCGAAACTTACACTTTTTGGGAAACTTGCCATCGGTTTAAGCTATATGGATATCAGAGCTACCAAAATCAGACAGCATTTCAACAAACAGAGAATGAATTTAGCACTAAAACAAGCAAATAACAGCAAACAAACCACCAAACAAACCCCAAAATATTTTCTTGGCAGTGAATTTGTACTCCTGCAAATATGCGAATGTATCCCCTCAAAAAGAGGAGGCAGAATAGATGCTAGAATATGCTGAGAAAAAGGATGTCATGTCACCAGAATCAACAAAGACAACTGAATCTTTAAATACTCCATTTCCTTCCAGATAAAAGGAAAGGACGTTCTCTAGTTACCACAAAATAAAAAATATACTGTAGGAAAAGCCACCTGTCAAACAGACACTGGGAAATAAATGTATAGTGTTAAGCAGCTGGAGCTGAATGAAAGAAGGGTCTGTGAATGGCACTAAGCTAATTGCATTACACCTGTCTCTGGTACTTAACACCTGCCATCAGTTTTTATATGAAGGTAGCATTCCAGGAGCCATTTTTCCATGAATTCTTATAAAACTTAATTTTATTTTTGAGAAATTTAAAATGAAGCATGCATTGATTGATGGGAACTTCACCTTCACTTCTTAAATATTTATTAAGTTAACAACTATATTCAATTTATGTACAGCAGCCAGAGGTTAGTGGATATGACTTCTGCAGAAAGTGCATTTAGATTAGATATAAGGAAGAAATCTACGATGAGGGAGATGAAACACTGGAACAGGTTGTTCAAAGAGATGGTAGATGCCCCTTGTCTGGAAACACTCAGGATCAGGTTGGACAGGGCATTGAGCAACCCATTCTAGTTGAAGATGTCCCTGATCACTGCACAGAGGTTTTTACTAGATGAACTTTAAAGTTCTCTCCCAATCGAAATTATTTTATGATTTTATGATTCTATGAACATGGTATTAACTGTATATCACACAGTGAAAGTTGGTTTTTTTAAATAAAAATCTGGTCTGTAAAAGTAAAGCTGAGATACAAGAAGCGTGAAGCTTTCCTAAAAATGAAGAGCAGATAAGGTAGGACTCAGAGTTGCTCCTACAGCCAAAGCTGTCAGTTGCTTCTCACATTGACCTCTTCATTTTAGCACTATATGAGAAAAGAAAAATTAATAAACCTATGAGTAAAGTGGGTGGTTACTTGAGCAAAGAAGAAGTAGACCTGTTTTTAACACATTTCTGTTGAGTGTGTTTATAGATACATATATGCTTAGCAACATTAGCTATTATAGCTATTTAATGCAAATTACAGATGGATAAATGAAGTATAGGAGACTAAATAATCTCAATCTGTTAACAATTATTCTCTTAGCAGTGAATCAGAAAGTTGCAGAGTTCAATATACAAACTCTTTTAGGTAATATATATCAATAGCAACCTAGTGGTACCATTGTTCTCACTCTTCAGAACAAACTTTCGTATTTTGAAACATGAAAATCTATTACATTATTTGTTGAGATATAATGGTTCCAACTCTCTCCTGTGTATAATAATTGTCCTATTAAAATACCTGAAAGTGCATTGGCAGATTCTTTGCTGCACATGTAAAAGGTAGTCCAGTTTATGGCAGCTAATTATCTGGCAAAAAGAAAGCCATGCTCTGATTACCATTTCATGAGAATAATCTGAAGTCCTTAAATGATCTCAAACCAGATTCTCCAGACCTGACTCTCTTTCCCCTAGGTTCTGGGGCTCCTAAAGGGTGGCCTTAGCAGTAAAGGCTCAAGCAAAGAAGGCAGTCACCAGGGCAGTCAACTCATTCAGCAGTACGCCCACATATTCCCTTCTTGCTGTCCTTGACATCCCTTATCAGATTGAATTCCAAGTGGTCTTTAGCCTTCTTCATTGCATCCCTGCATACTATGACAGTGCTCCTATATCCCTCCCAAGTGGACAGTCCCTTTCTCCTATTCCAAGCCTAATGAACCTTCTCCTTTAGCACAAGAAAGCTGCACAGGGGAGATGCAGAGTACCCCTTTTTGCACAGGTGGGGAATGAAATCCCTCCTACATAACGAACAGACACATAATCTGAGTCTCCTGGAAGAAAATTCAAGCAATATAAAAGAGTTATCTAGACAATGGAAAAAAGGGAATTGCAGAAATACATATAGCATTTGTGTCTTGGTGGACAGTTCTAATAAACAGACCAATTTTGAACAGTTCTCAGTTAGATTTTTGCTGCTTTATGATCCTACCATAATACGGTCAACCATTCCTGTGCCACATATGTCACTATTCTCTAAACTGAGCTCTGAATTTTGTTCTAGTGGTTAGACTCTATATGTGTTATCACTAGCTTTTAGGAACGCAGAATGTATGGTTGTAATCCTAATTATTCCTGTACTGAACCAAATCACACTGTATCCTACCAGAATTGTAGTGGTCCAGCAGTGGTTCAGTTAACAGACACTGGGACACATTGGCCCAGTAGGATGGGATGTCATCCACTGTATTTCCTTTCAGCTACAGGACAGAAAGGATGGAAAAGCCAACAGCTGAATATCTCCCTTATGCTTGATACTTATCGCTCATGTAGCCCTAAGATGGGATCTGGTCTGTCTGCTGAACAGAGGGAGATCTGTCAAAATGCTAAAGGATTATGATATCCTTTCTGAAAGTACTGATTCTTTCTCAAAAAAATGAACTTTATCTGAGTATGACTCTATTCCTGATTCCTGTTGCATTATTGATGGAAATACAATATATATTGAAAACATCCTGGTACTTGCATTCTTTCCTTGTTTAGGACATCTAGAAAATGTATAAGGCCTTCCCAAGCACACAAGGTTAAAAGAAGCATATCATTAGAATAAATTATTTTCTTTTCCAGTATTACTATTATTTTAACATATTTAGTGGTTTTGAAGTGAATTCCCAAGTTTACAGTATGTTGTTAGGAGAGTGCTTGGAACAGCACACACTTCGTCTTTGTCTTCCAGGCTGTAAATCTTAAGAGCGCAGAACACTCTGCGTTTCACACAGAACGCAAAACATACATCATAGCCATTAACCTTCCCCTTAGTTGCTGATAAAGTAAAATAGGTCCATTCTTTACAGTAGCAGTAATGTATCCGTTCAGGTAAATATTCTTCTTGCTGCAATAAATGTAGTATTTTACAACTGCATACCATATTTGCAAACCATAAAGTGGCAATTAAAATTGAATATGACCAGAATACTAAATGAAGATTGAAGGCAAATGTGGATGGAAGAGCTTCCTAAAACTCAACAAAACCTGAATTTTGACATATATATCAACTAATGTTTGCTTATGTGATTTTGAAACCTACACCAAAGATGTAAGATTAAATTAATTCCTGGTAATCACTTTCTGAAAGCTGTCAATTTAATATAGTTAAGCTCTTGAAGTCTGTACACCTGGTACATTTTTTGATTGCATGTGAGCTACTTATATCAGGAGGCTTTAACTGTAGGACTGGTAAAACTTAAAATTTAAGAAGCTGTTTTGTAAATATATAAAAAATATACTTAACAATATTAATAATTCAATAAAATGTAAGATTTAATAATTGTTCAGAATTTCAAGTCAATCAAGAGACTGAGATTCAGCTTTCTCTCATTTACCACAGAGTTTTATGTGAATCACTAACAGTTTCTCTAGGTCTCCCACACCAACAAGATATATTTTAACATCTCCCAGCCAAGTAGCATATTTAGGATCAGATCAAAACTCACTGTTGAGTATCAGCTCATCATGCTCTTGTGTAAGGGTTAGTTGGTGGCCTAATACAGAGAGGTCCATAAAGTTACAGATCACTTCTTTCTTCACATTTAGGCCTATAAGTCACAATCATACATGAAGAATCCCAGAAAAAGATTTGTGATGCTGCAATACCTGAGGAAATATGTAGTATTTGCACTGTATAGTAACATTGGTACTCCTGAAAAAAAACCATTCATGAATCTCATCATATACCCTTACGGCCACAAGTTTTCTACTGTCTGTTTGCCATGAAAAAAGCCACATTACGTGCCTTCTTCTCACATATTTTCCTCATGGCTATAACACTGAAAGGCTTTTTTGATATATTTATTTTAATTAAAAGTTAAAAGAGATTCTGAATAAGAAAATAACTTCAGACACAAAGTAGCATATGGAGACAAGCCAGCTTACCAGTTTGAGAAACTGCTGGGAAATAAATGCACAAAGAGTGTTTACAGATACTTTTCTATACCAATATCACTATCAGTGTAATTTTAATCTCATGTGTCAAAACCCACTTCAATCACCCTGAAGATTTTCAAAACACTTATTTATCACAAACCGAGTGATCAACAAAGTAAAAAAGCCAAATTCCTATTTTTTTTGGCTCTCTTGCTGCTTACTTCATTGGGCCACAGACCTAATGCTATACAGAAATTCATAGTAACACATTCTATGTAAATAAATGTGCCAAGACAAATTTATAGGATTGGAGTTTTATAATTTCTCATTAAATGTACAAACATGAGATGCTAGCATTAAATAGGAGGCACAAGAAGTGGATGAATGTAGTCAGTTTGACACATTCTTGGTTTTAAAGGTTATACAATAACTAAAGTTTCTGAACTTGTCCATGTGTTTCAGGAAAGTTGTAAAGTTTAAAGTCATACAGAACTCACTGTGAAAAAAATCTCTTCCCTTTCACTCTATGGAAAATGTAATTCTCAAAATAAGAGAAAAAACCATGAAGATGTGAAATGAGATACACATAAGTCAATTATGGAGCACTGCATGGGCAGTAGAATTTTAGAAGGGGATGTATATTTTTCTGAAGTCCATAAAAATACTCTCAAGCACTGGTATGGGCATTATATAAACTGCAGATGCTGAAAGATTCAAAGTGCTGAAGTACTTACTTACTGCTTCACTTGTGATCTTTACCTAAGTTTTACCATTACTGTACCATGGTTGACCTAAGACAGATTGTAGCTCACCTATAAGGGCTAGAAATGAAATATTCAGTATGGAAAGATCTTCAAGAAACACCATCAGTGACATTGCTTTTTATACGCTGCTACATTCCTGTGTAGGGGAAGTCTGATTAAATGCAACAGTCTCTTAGTCTAAGTGTTACGCATATGTATATAACTGAATGGTTTACTACATCTGTATTAAAGGCTAGATCTAATTCTGTCCCTCAATTCCACTAATGCCTCCTTGTTGGTTTTTAAAAGCAGGGTCTTGATGCCATAATTAAGAAAAATCCTATTTCAAGAGTGACTTGATGACGTTAGAATGCTAAAATCACCTCTCCAGTAAATTAGGTGAACAATCTTTTTCAATTTCTTTCAACTGCATAATTTTAAAATTTCACCTTAATGTATTTAATATAAGTTTATAGATAGTGATTTTGCCACTGAGCAAGCAGACCTTCCAACCTATTATTCCAGTAATTGGTGAAACAGGAAATTACAGGTCATTTTAGACCTACGTTCACTCCATAATAAACTTTTCTGAATAGATGTGTAAAAATAGTTACAGTAATCTGTGAAAATATTCTAATATACTATGCTCAACTTTTAATATTTAACATGATAGTCACAGTTCATTTCATGTCTCTCTCAAAGCATAAAAAGAACTGAGGTCTTACTTTCAAATACCTGACTCTTTTTGTGTCTTTGCTGTTATGAAGAAAAATCTTGCAACACAGTGATCCTTTTGCTGGAAGTGATTAATTGTAAATTCTGTCAGGAAGCAGTTCAGGAAAATGAGTTAGAAAGAACCCTCATTCATGAATATTTACAGGTCTTTGTATTCTTAGTCACAACTCATGGAATAAAGTATGCAATGATATAGGGTAGCTTTTAATCTGAATTAAATATTTAGTCACAGTTTGTAGGCAGCACTTACAATCTTTTAGTAGCCTGGGTGCTTAGTCATTTTTCTCATTTAACAGATTCCTTTTCTACACTTCAAACAAAAATAACAAAAATTGCCACCTCCCTCCCTAAAAAAGGCAACAAACTCCACAGTTTCCCTTTAGTCCTCTTGCCATTCTCTGGGATATATTAAATGTCCATTGCAAGCAGTTCTTGGAAGTATTCCTAAGACTGTGTAATACTGAAGAGGGAAAGGAGCAATGGCCAGTGATTGATAGCTGAACAGTTACATAGTGAAAGATCTACGCTCTGCCAATCTGTTTAAGAATATCAAAGGTTTTCATTTAGCATTTTTCATTTAACAAAGTCGAGATTACATCTGCAGAAAACAGAAATCAAAAAATGGCAGAGAGGTCATCCACTCCCATGGAAACGCAAAGAATCTTCGTGTGTCAAGGTATATGGAGTTCACGTAAATAAGGACCCCTATTTATCTCCTGTTTATTAGGAGCATGTTACTTTATTGAACAACCTTTCTAATCTCATTCAGTCAAAGAATTTAAATTTATATAAGAATCTTAATTCTGCCCATGAAAACTATTTTTATACTGTTCTTATTGTTAAGTATACTTTTATTTATCGCATATTTATATGGATTTTTATTTTTCTTGCAAAACACTTATGATTCATATTGTACAAGTCACTACAGAGTTAGTGAATTTTAGCAAATACTAAACATTTAAGTGAACAATATAGCATAAGCTAGGAATATGTCTTTCTGCTTTGTGATACTTCAATCAGCCTTTATTTCTAAATCAGCTTTTTTCCCTTTCTAAATCACCCCAGTGTTTCTTACCTATGACAAAAATCTGATTCTAGAAATACTGATCAAAAGTGATGGTTATTTGCTTCACCTTTTACTGTTTTCTCCTCTTTTCCTGTCTCTAGTTGCTGAAAAATGGTATTGTTTGCCAAAGTTTGCTCTCTCAATGGTACAATAAAAATCTCTTAGCATGGTTGTCAATTTACTTTGTTTTGAAGGTACAAAATATCTTCAGCCAAGATTGGGCTTAGTTAGCTAAGAAAGCAAACAAAAAATTAAAATATTAGCAGTGCATGGCATGCAACAAAGCTAATGGTACAAGGATAATGGGATTATCATGAAGTACAAGACACAGGAATATGATGTATATGATTCCTGATGGCCTTAGCCATACAAAGTGACCAAAGTGAATTATTGTTTGAAAATAAATCGTAATTCTGAAGAATGTAGTCTAAATAACATTTTTCATGAGAGGTGATAAATAAGCATTCCGAAGATATTTAAGATATGGAGTGAACAACAGGGATTTTGTAACAAAAACCCTAAGTATTTATAAAGACAAAATCTTGTTTATAAATCAAAACATAAGTAATTTCAGGGAAGACTTCATTACATGTGTAATACTGAAGAACTTTATTTTATATAATGCTAGGAGAAACTTAGAACTGAGGTCATACAGTCCAGCAGAGTAGATAAAGAGAACACCTGACAGAGTAACTGGTCGAGTCAATGTATTATCCACTAAACGTCTGGCAGCATTTCCACTGCAAAGCAAAAGTCCCATTTTGCAATTTTTAATCCATGATTAATAAAGAAAACCATGTTCAGTTCTCCCAGTGTTGTTAATAAAGCATATAGAGTATTGTTCTTGAGTGTCAGAAGTATTTCATTTCAATTCATAAGAACTATAAAATGGCATGTCGATAAGAATAACATTTGCAGAGACTGAAAATGAAAAATCCACAAATTTGAATTTTATCACCACAGAAAGCAGAAAGTACTTAAAGAAGTAACTTCCTACCTGATTTGTGAATAATGGGAACATTTGCATTATATTTATTATTATTGTGTGCCTTTATCACTTTTATTGTTGTGCTGCAGTATAGCCCTTTGAAGGTCTGCCAAACCACTGCGGCTTGCTCAAATGCAGGGCTGAATTTTAATTAAGCTTAGTAAAATACTCATTGAATTTGCTGAGCCTGATTAGGGCAGTCATCCTGATAGACATGCAGAAAGCGCCTTGCTTGCTTGTTTTAATAACTGACAGAGGCAATTAACAGATTTTTGTTAAATATTCAAATGAGAAGAATACAGGTTGTCATCACCTCTTTTTGCTGGGAATCTTAGTTTAAAAAAAAAACCACAAACATGGCCACAAAAGTTTTTTCTTGGAATTACGAATTATGAAGTACTAAGGAGTAATTCAGTATTCATATTTGTGAAGAGTAAGTCTAAAATATATGCATTTTGTTTTGCTGAAGTGTGCCTCATAATATCACAGTCAGTGAAGAAGAATTTCCATGGTCTGTAGAGTAATGTTAAGTATGCATGAAAGTGTATGAGTGTATACAGGTGACTTTTGACTTGTTCATGGAAGTCATACTAGGACCTTCCTCCACCTTATGCAGTTATCTTCTATATATTTATATCTTCAATTTTTCTTGTCAACTGAAAAAAGTCTTCTTTATCTCTTTGCTCTGTGACAGTGACAATTTCTTTTTAGAAGTTCAAGAGTCAGGTTTTTACTTTGTAGTAATGTCCTTAGGACACTGCTTAGGAATGTTGTTTTTGCCATATTCTCCTACCTAGTCCCATGGTATGTTTAGGGAGGAACAAAACCTATTACAAACAAATGTATTATAGCCATCCAGCCAACCAACTAGTTATGCCTAAACTCTTGCAAGAAAGGGGTAATAATAGACAAAAACAGATAAAGAAAGACAAAGAGTATGTTGAAGGGTGATATGTGACAGCATTCTAAGTAAGATGGTCAAGGTCCTAACTCCGGTTTCAAATTGAAATACCCTGACTTTTTGTATGGTGAGTAAGACCATGGATCCTCTTCAAATTTAACTTCAGTACTGTTGTCATGAAAGAATATGAAGAGTATACCAAATTTAATAGACAGAAATAGCTTTCACTTCAAGGGACTTGGTATCAGGCTGTAAGTAAATGATTTTTTAACTATAAAATTAAAGATTCCTTCATTGGTGACTGAACATCAGAGACAAGAAGAGTACTTGCAGCAGAAGCAGGAGTAGTAAATAAATTCTGTCTGAATTACAGAGACCTAGGAGCTGTTGTCCCTTTAACTGAAAAGGTAAGAAAAACTTAAATGGAGAAGATGTACAGTTTAAAAAATCACAGTAAATTAATGTTTTGATATCCCTCAAAACAGCTAACAGCTAACTCTTTGCCTATGAATACAGAAACAAAGGTTGGAAAAGATGGTTGCACTGCTAGTAGCAATAAGATTTGCTGTGCGAATTCTAGGCTGAAGGTACCAAAATCAGAGAATTACTTGAAAAAAGATATTCCTTTACATTATTTTGTCTTAGTCTAGAGACAAATTCCCAGAAAATAGAGGGGGTTTTTTTCAAAAATACTGTTCATTGCACACCAGCCTCTTATAATTAATCTTGTCTCTTGTACACCAATTTAAGAAAATACAGACCTATGTTATTTACTATTATCTTATTAATCAGAATGAATGTATGTCTAAGCAAATTATTTGCTTTTTATAAACATACCAGAATTGGACAAGAACATCAGAAAACAAACAAATGAACAAACAAATCCAATATCACAAAGCCCTTTTACTGATTAATCTGTTGATAGAGAAAAGCTATATGCCAAAGGATCATGTGAAGTACATAGAAAATTTCCAGAAATATTAGCTGATAGAACATTTTGCTTGGGTAGAAGTATATAAACTTATTTTCTGAAATGCTATTTCCACATTAAAGAGGAAAAGAACACTTACATGGGCTGTCATCACTTATTTCACTGCTGCCACCCACAGCATCTTCACATTGTCATGCTGACAAGGGTCAGCCATATCCCCAGGGTGGTGTCTTAATTGGGGTGAAGTGTTTATTGTTCAAAGGACTGATAGAGTGTACAAAATAATCAGCATATTCAGAACTCTGACTTACTATGTTGTTTACAGGAATTTCCCTTTGAGAGTTGTATCAATGATATGTAAATTCATTCCCGTGTCACTGCCTAGTGCCTTCACTCTTATCAATCCAAATTTATTAAGCAAACGACACCATTAATTTTTTTATCAAGACATATAAGTTTTATTGAGCAGCTCATTATTTTAATTTTTCATCTTATATCTCTTTGCCATGGAGATACTATGCATTTTTTAATAAATGTGCATGACTAAGATAAATATTGCATTATGCTGTTCAGCAGACAGATCAAGGTCACAAAATAAATAGGAAAAGTAAAAGTGACATTTACTTTCTCAAGAGGCTTCACGTAGATAATAATTATTTTACCTTATGAGGTTTTTTTTCCCAAAAATTACTGAAAAACTACTAGTCTTTTTAAACTGTATATAAAGAATGATGTCATTATTCAACAGATTTAGGAATCATTCACGTGAAAGTTAGTTTGATACAGTTATAGATGCCATTGCCAACAGGAATTGTTTTCCTAAAGCAGCACTGTTTATCACAAAATTTTGTGAAATCTAGGCAGCTATCAAGCTATTTTTCTGCAGTAGGTGTTGGCCCACCACCATCGTTATAATTTTGGCAGGCTTCTGAGGCAGATACTCTCCATCTGCTACTGTTTCACAGAAATGGTACCTTGAGGTCCACTTGACCTATGACCCCTCTAAATCTCCAGCAATTTAATATCAATTTTTCTTCAGTCAATTAAGCTGATAAAAAAATGCTGCAGTGAAACTTCTCAAATTCTACACTATCCATGCAGAATTTCCTGATGCTGGGGTTTTCATGATTTCTCCATCAAGATAAGACTTTCAGACTCTCCCTTGTGTCAAGGGAGAAAGTCTCAACAAAAGAAGATGTCAAATTTTTCCCAAAACTCTGAAAAGAAATTAATTCAAGTACTGTAAAGCCCGTGGCTCTCATGATCCAAGGCTGTGGTCTTTAATGAGAGAACATGGTAGCACTGAGATTAACAGACTCAGTTGGAGGCTTAGGGTTTCTGAGGTTCCTCTTCTACATCCAGAGGCTTGGAGATCGCCATTGACAAGGAGAATAAAAGTTGTAGTTTCACAACCCATGCATTTATTGCGACTACCTAAGAATTAAAAAGTTACGGAAAAAAACACGATAAAGTCCTATTACCACAAGCCTGAATAATTCACAGATGTGAGGGGATGTTCTGCTTCACAACGTTTAACAGTGCATCGAGATAGAGTTTTATTCAAAAATACTAATTGTGCTGATATATAACAAGAAACTGGAGATGCGGCATCATGGAAAATGTGCTGTCGTTGTTGTGATAATAAAATGTGTAGGGCTTCTGCATGCCTGATGCATTTTCTGGCAATAATTTCTTTTGCATTTACTACAGAGAATCCATTGATGAATACATGTTTCAGAATTCTTTTTTTCAGAGGAATCAGCATGTCACAAGTTCAACTAAGGAATTCTACAAGGTGACACATTGATTTAGGGCATCCCTATCGTACACTTCTGATTTGTTGGCAAAGGCCAATTGTTTGATTATGACACCACTTGTCAAAGATTGTGTCTTGAGTTGTGTGGCTATCTACGAAAGATTAAAACTTCCAGTTACCCTAGACCAAAACATGAGGAAGAGAAAGAGAACAGTATGAATTCAAGTTAATTATTTAATTCCTGTCTTTTCTCTGCTCAAACCTGAAGTCTGGGCAAACAAATTAGATGGCAACAGTATCATAGACTCACCAGGTTGGAAAAGACCCACTAGATCATTGAGTCCAACCATTCCTGTCAATCACTAAACCATGTCCCTCAGTGGGCACACAACAGGGACCCCAAGTTCACCAAGCAAGGACCCCCAATCCAAAGGGCTTCTGTCCCACCACTGACCATCACCCACCCCAGAGTGATACTCCACACAGCCCGAGGGCACACAGAAGGGCTCAGCCCCACTGAGAGGTGATATTGGAGCAGCCACCAACCCTCCCAATCATCCCTACCTACCTGGCTGGGGGGCCACCAGGCCCCCCAGCCTTTCTTCCCCCCCCGCCATGCTCCCGTGGGATGCAGGGTGTGCCATAGGGACTCACCAGTGATGCCAGGGCAGCAGTGATGCCAGGAGATGCACCCCTCGACCACAGCCTGGCTGGGCACAGCTAGAGGCTGCTGGTCTTTGCAGGGAAGAAAAAGGGATCCCTTGGAAAGGGCAAAACAGCAACACCTGGGGAAGTAGGAGTCTCCAACAGAGCCCAGGTGCTCTGCAGTTTAGAATCAGAGAATCACAGAATCACCACTTTGGGAAAGATCCACTGGGTCATGGAGTCCAACCATTCCTGTCAATCACTAAACCATGTCACTCAGCACCTCATCCACGTGTCCCCTAAACACCTCCAGGAAAGGTGACCCAGCCCCTTCCCCGGGCAGCCTCTGCCAGTGCCCAATGACCCTCTCTATGAAAATTTTTTTCCTAACGTCCAGCCCGAACCTCCCCCGGCAGAGCCCGAGGCCATTCCCTCCCGTCCCCCGTCACTTGGGAGAAGTGCCCACACACTGTGAAGAATGCCAATTATATTAATGAGAAGAGAAGCAGTCACTGACACCTTGATATAGCTCGATACTGTCATACTTCTTGGCAAACAATCAATGAGAGTCTGCATTATTTCAAGGCAGCAAGAAACCTCAAGGAAGGAAAGGCTCACACACATACACATGCACAGATACATACACTAATTATCTGCAGTCAGAAACTGTATTAACAAGACATGTTTCACAAGTATTAAATGCACATCTTCAAAGAGAGCATTTTATTTATTGACAATTGATCTGAAAAGGGAAGTCTTAAAACTTTAAAACCAATTTTTTCTTAAAGTCACATTTCTTTTAAAGTCACAAAGAAAGTTTAAATAATTTTCACAAATATTTCTAAGTGTTTTTACATACTACAAAATATTCTTTTACTGACAAAATAATATGCGTAAGTCAACCTGAAGTAAATATAACAAAACAAAACAAAATCAAGCTGAAGCAGAAATTGCAGTAAGTATATTCTGGGTTATCTATTTTTGTTCATCTGTTTTCATGAGTGTGCACATCTCCATGAGCAGAGAAACAAAAAGAGAAAGAATATGCTCTAGAAGAAGCTTGTTTTTAGGAGAGATGTGGGAAATCATCACTTACATTGTAATAGCCATGTAAAAACTTCATCTGTATCTGGCAAATACATCAGTAGTACAGAAAGTAGCTGTGGAATCCAATTTTGTGCAATGTGGTTGGTTGTTTTGGGACTTTATAAACAGAAATACCTGTTACATCCTATTCTCGTTCAAGTCAACTTCAAAATGTTATATGATTGTCTTGTCACCCAGACTTCCTTATGAGACCATTTCCTAAGAACATTGTGACTGACCATTAAACCCCTACAACTGAAGAAGGCTCAGAGATGAAAGGCAAGGAAATGTGTCCATGAATCTCAGGAAACAATGCAGATTGTGACTGACCGCAGCTGTGTATATTTTAACACTAAAGGAACCAGGTAATCAACAGTTGAATAAAAAGCTAAGCACATAGTTAGAGTGGATCAACTGGTGATGTCAGTGCTTTTCCCTGAGTTTATTAAAAATAGTGTGAATGAAAAAACTAAGAAAATAATTTTGAAGGCAGCAATGTGCTTGAGCTGGCTTCAACCCACATGCCTGCCTTTCTGACAAACGTGGATACTAGTGTCATGATGGTGAGCATGTTATGGACACAGGCAATAGGAATCACACTGTTAATATGATTGATCTGTGTACTGAAACTGCCATCTATGCATTTTGCTAAGTGTAACTTGTACTGGTATTGTGTTTTATAATATATTTTGCATTGTTCCACTAAAACACAAATACCATATAACATCAACTGTTTTCATATAACTAAATTTGACATCCCTCCATACATGGAATATTTAAAAGAACCTAGTCAGTGTACTGAAAGGTAAATGTAAAGAAGGTAACACTCTAAGGAGTACGGCAATTATTTAGAAAACATGCCTCCCACAATCTACCACACGGAACAATAACAACAGATCCTGTTTTCTTAGGAAAAGTGAGATGGACAAGACAAAGTTGCCTGAGGAACATAAACCAGCTTTGGAGGAAAGGAAGCATTTCTATACTGAACAACAGAAACCTAAGGCCAAGAAACCTATGCTTAAACAAGATACAGGAAAGGTTTGTTCATGTTACCTTTGCAGAGCTAAATATACCTATGTCGGAGGCTATGAAACAACTCTATCATATTGGAAAGCCTGTAATGAACACTATGATGCTTGTTACTAGCTTGAAAAACAAGCAGACAGAACCTACCGTAATATTACAGTACTAATATCAAAAGATTTCTTTTTTTTTTCCCTTTTCTCATTTTTCTCTGAGCTCTTGTAATTACTGCCTGGTTATATAGTGGGCTCCACTCCATTCAGATTACAATATTTTATCTGACATTAATATGCATTAATACGAACAGCACCGGTTCCCCAGAGAAAAAGGATCTTGGGCTGTCTTAGGATATTAGTGTATCACCACAGACCCACTCTTTTCTGTTCCTACACTTTTCCTTAGATTTGCTTCTGTTTTATCTAGTAGTTTAAAGTAAACAAAAAAAAATTACAAATCCATTACGGTCATGAGTAAATTGTATGAGTAATGCTGACTGACTTCAAATAGGCATGGACATTTTTTAATTCCTCACCTTTATCCTTGACCTCCTCGGTAAAATTGGTAAATTTCAGGAAAGTATTGCTAGATACTTTTTTTAATGACTTCCAAAAGAATAATTTTCATGAAAATACTCATGCTTACATTGGACACTAGAAAAGAACCTTGCAAAACTGGTAGTGTCTTATAATTAAAAATCTAAGGCAACGTAGCATAAAGGAAAGAATAAATCTCCTAATACCTCATCACTTTTCTTATCCAAATTTGTTATTGATTTTTTAAACAAGAAACTCAACAATATGTCACGAACCTGAACTCTAACCACACATGCATTTCATCTGATCTTTCCTTTAAGAGTATTGGTCTCTAAACTTCTCTAATTTCCGAGAAATCTGTATGTATCAACTATGGTAGACTTTTTCTAACAATTTCAGCATTGCATAATCTGAAACACTACTGCTATTTCTTATTTTAGTTATTGAGAAATACTGTGGGGTAATTGATAGCAAATGTAGACATTTTAATAGCAGTTATAAAAACAGGTAAGATTAAGGGCAGAATGGATGAGCTATTACTTCTGCACTCTAGACATAAATGACATTTCTATGATTTATGAGTAAATCTAACACCTTTCCTCTTTATTGTGCTCTACATGTAAGGAAGAGAAGTGAAAACAGACAAAAAATCCAAAATTCACACAACACAATGCTTTGAAAAAAACCCTAAAACTAGAATATTCTTATATCCATTTAAGAAAAACACAAAGATTAAACACTGATTTTTATTGCAGGTTTGAATAATGATTGCCTGACACCTTGTTAATGACAGATAATGGAGCAAAACTTTCCATGAAATTATTTTCCTAAAACCTAATGAACATATTCCATTGACTGTTCATTACCTGGTCTAAAAACCTCTTGACTGTTCTGTCTCAAACTGCAAAATACTCTCAGGAAACAAAGAAGTAATTCACAGGGTCATACTTGTCTGTAGCACTTTCAGTTTCTGTCCTAATGCATGCATAAATGCACGCTCAGTGCATGATTGTGGATGCACGGAGTCAGAATTGCTTTTTGTCCCTCCCTCAAGTAATTTTTCTCTGCTTGGAACTTCTGACATGATAATAAAAGTAAATAAAAATTAGTAGCATACTTCACTCGCCTTTCCAAGAAAGCTTTACTTACGTAGTGCATAGATCATCTTAAAGTCAAATAAAAATGAAATCAATTTTCTTCACCAAGTTGGCAAAGATTGCTAATGTAGTAGTATGTGGTCTTCAGATAGGATCGTTTGATTCAGTCTTCCATGGTCAACTGAAAACCCATGAATGTTTTTTTCTCTAACTGGAGGTAGCAACAAGAACATCACAAGAAAAACAACCAAAAAATATTCCAGATATTTATGATGGAAGCAATATATGGAAAAGCAGTGTGGGTATGAAGAGAAATAAAAAATTAACAGGAACAAGAATCTGCCTCACTTGTGATCAGTTTTTCACAGAGACTTATCTAAAGTCCATGTCACACACTCACAAACAGAATAAGGCAGGAAGGCATCTCTGGAAACTGCCTAGTCCGATCCCCTTCCAAAGCTAGCATCAGTGAGAGCAGGTGGCTCAGGGTTGTGTCCAATCAGGTTTCTAGTATCTCCAGTGATGGAGACTTCACACCCTCTCTGGCAAACCTGTGCTACTGTTAGTCCTCGGAGTATGAAAGCATCTTTTGTGTTCACAAGGAATCTGATGACTTTGGGTTTGTGCTCATTGGTGCCTGCCCTGCCAGTGAGCACCCGTCACAACTCGGACCCATAAGCCACACGCTTGTGTCTGGCCCTGACAGGGGGAAAAGTGGAATCATTTGTCTGTGGTGATCCAGAGGCCAATAACGTCACTCCCAGGATGAATATCGAAATAGTATTTATTTCTGGCTCCAGGAAACCTAAACACACCAAGATACTGGAGTGCACAACAGAGACACAGGGCGGGGAGCGGGGGAAGGTGCAACCACCCAAAGTTACTGAAATGAATCCCTGAAAACAACCCAAGTCCCTAGGATCCAACCCAACATGCATGCCACGAGGTAATGGCAGGGAGAGAGAAAGAGAGAAAGAGGGAGAGAGGGGGAAAGAAATCACCACATCAAAAGCAGCAGATGATCTTGGGAACACATGGTCCAGGCCACGTGGTCTAGGCCGTGTGGACCAGGCTAGTCCGATTGAAGAGCATGAGTGAGTGTAAGCATGGAAGTGAGCCCCAATTCCTCCCTTCCAAGTCCTTGTATCCCCCAGTCATTTTTGGCAGGCTCTGGAAGCAAGCAGGTGTGGGTGGGGGTAGCAGGGGCAGCAGCAATCACTGCATGCCCTCCTCCCACCAAAGCCAGCTCTGGGGCCCCCACTTCACCCCAGCAAGGGAGAGCCGTGCCTGTTCCTGCACTGCCTCCTGCTAAACCGTGGCACCACAGTGAAGCTGGTGCCACAAGTGGATAGTCCTCCAACAAAATGTTTAAGGCAAATAGATAAACATAATCTGACTTGACAGCACCTCTGAGAAGAATCTGGTTCCCTCTGTATTCCCTCCCATCAAGTATTTACACACACCCTCTGAGCCTTCTCTTCCTCAGGCTCTCCTGTTCTCCGAGTCTCTCCAAGTCAGAGAGAGAGAAGAAGGAATGTAGCTCAAGCCCGTGGTTTCTAGGCGAAAGGAAATGAATGGGTGAGATGAAAGAAAAAGAAGATTCAGAACAATTAAATATTTTTCAAATAGAATTTTGTGTTGTCAAGTTACTAATATTTTGAACTTGAGAGAGTAAACAAATCAGCATTCTCTTCCCTTACTATGTTGTGTCATAGAATCATAGAATCACCAGGTTGGAAGAGACCCATCGGATCAGCGAGTCAAATGATTCCAATCAAACACTAAACCATGTCCCTCAGGACCTCATCCACCCGTGCCTTAAACACCTCCAGGGAAGGTGAATCAACCACCTCCCTGGGCAGCCTGTTCCAATGCCCAATGACCCTTTCCGTGAAAAACTTCCTCCTAATCTCTAGCCTAAATCTCCCCTGGCGGCGCTTGAGGCCGTTCCCTCTTGTCCTGTCCCCTGTCACTTGGGAGAAGAGGCCAGCTCCCTCCTCTCTACAACCTCCTTTCAGGTACTTGTAGAGAGCAATGAGGTCTCCTCTCAGCCTCCTCTTCTCCAGGCTAAATAACCCCAGCTCTCTCAGCCGTTCCTCATAAGGCCTGTTCTCCAGCCCCTTCACCAGCTTTTTCACTCTTCTCTGGACTCACTCCAGAGCCTCAACATCTTTCTTGTGGTGAGGGGCCCAGAACTGAACACAGGATTCAAGGAGCGGCCTCACCAGTGCTGAGTACAGAGGGAGAATAACCTCCCTGGACCTGCTGGTCATACCATTTCTGCTACAAGCCAGGATGCCATTGGCCTTCTTGGCCACCTGGGCACACTGCTGGCTCATGTTCAGTCAGCTGTCGACCAACACCACGCAGCTTTCTAGACAGACTTCTCCCAGTCTGTAGCTCTGCATAGGGTTGCTGTGCCCCAAGTGCAGGACCCGGCATTTGGCCGTGTTAAACCTCATGCCATTGGACTCAGCCTAGTGGTCCAGCCTGTTCAGATCTCTTTGCAGAGCCTCCCTACCCTCCAGCAGATCGACACTTCCACCCAGCTTACTGTCATCTGCAAACTTGCTAAGAGTGTGCTCAATGCCTTCGTCCGGGTTCTTGAAGACATCAAACAGGGTTGGACCCAGCACTGAGCCCTGGGGAACACCACTTGTCACTGGCCTCCAGCTGGATTTAACACCTTTTACCACCACTCTCTGGGCCCGGCCATCCAACCAGTTTTCCAACCAGAAGAGTGTGCTCCTGTCCAGGCCAGAGGCTGACAGTTTCCATAGCAGAATGCTGGGAGAAACTGTGTCAAAGGCTTTGCTAATTCCAGGAAGACCACATCCACAGCCTTTCCCTCATCCAGCAGCTGAGTCACTTGGTCGTAGAAGGTGATCAGGTTAGTTTGGTAAGACCTGCCTTTTGTGAACCTGTGTTGACTGGACCTGATCACCCGGTTCTCTTGCATGTGCTTCACTCTAGATCATCTGTTCCATCACCTGTGTCCTCTCAGTCACTGTTTGAATGCCCTGATCATAACACTCCTAGTCACTAGCACTCCCTAGAACCATTTAAATATGACATGGTTTACTCTGGACTCACTCAAAACTCTTAAATCTGTCTAGGGTGGGGCTCTTAGCTCTTCCTTGGGTTACCCTGGTTCCAGGAACACCTCTGAACACCTCAGTCACTAAGATTTGAGAAGTACTTATACAGTTATAAGAAATACTAACCTTTTTAATCAACTACTCACTCATTTAACAATGGTTTATCCCTACCTAAACAATATTTAAAAGAAGGGAAATTGCAGTCCTGGAAATGATATCTAATTTTTCGTTTTATCCCCATTAGTTTTTGTCCTCTTCAGAGACAATAGTAATATGATGACTGATAACTATGCCTACATAAAACCTTGCAATACATAGGTATCTGTTTTGATTCAAGTCTGGGAAGTCAAAAGTTCTGGGCTACAATGCTGGTATATATATAACGTAGGCTGGAATAGAAGTGTGGGCTCTACATGCACATGTATGAGGGCATGGTAAATAACTTCTTACCAAAGCTCCTTGCTGATGTTACTGCTGGTACCATGGATGGCCCCATTAGTCTGATCTTGGGGCTCAGCAGCATGTTGAGCTCCTTTTTACAAGCCAGGAATGCCCTTGAGTTGCAGCAATCACCCCTTCTGGGGAGCTTTTGGAGCTCTGGGAGCTCTGTCCTGTTGCGGGGGGAAGGTTTGAATGTTGCCAGGGATCACGGCCGTTGTTGGCCTGGTGCAGTGTCACCATGGAGCTCTGGTACCTATAAGATTACAGAGAACAAGTCACAAAGGTGACTTCAGGCCAATGGTGAGTGGGCTGGACAAGGGCAGAGGACAAATTTCTCAGGGCATTTCTAAGGTTGGGGTGAGGGCACAGCCACTGTGAGGAGCACCTTGGGCAGGGCAGGAATAGCATGTAGGGCTGGTGCAGAGGAGCCTGGGAGGCTGCAAGGATGTGCTCCCCATCCCCATACCACTCATAAACCTTCACCTTGCTGCATCTCACCTCCTTCACTCCTTCTCCCACCTGTACCCAGGCCCCTTGGTCTCCTGTCCTCAGTGCCCCAGCTGCCATCTCCTTCTCATCCAGCTCTGCTAAGCCTCTTTTCTCTCTCCTCCTCCAGACCATGGTTCTGGACATCAGACACATCCTGACCCCTTTTGAGCATCATGCAGTGTGCAGTGAGGGTGGGTTATGACACTTCTAGAGAAGCTGAAGACCCCCAGTGGCAGCATGAGGATTGGATGATGACTTGGCTGAAGGAGATGGAACAGAGGAGCCAGGAGCCAGAGGAACTTGCACAGCAAGTCGTGCTCCTCAATGCCTTCCATATCTGTTGGTTTTGGGTGTCTGCTGAAATCCTGCTTATGCTTGTGCTCTATGTATTCTGTGGCCACAAAGGCAGGGAAGCAGAACTGACAGCAGCAGCCAGTAAGGAAGCTCTTGCAGTGAGGAGGAGGACATGGAGGAGGCTGTCTGAGTAGGATGAGAAAACAGACCTTCATGATACTCTGAGTCATGATGAGGTGGGGACCTCTGCTGCATTTGACAAGTCCTGCCCAAGAACAACTTTCTGCTGGCATGCATTCAGTCATGTGAAAGGGTAACACTTCCAAAGATGTGAAGGCATACAAGGACAGCATCAGTGACTGCCTGCTCAAGCCACTGAGACAACCCATCGGACACTTCTTCATCTGGAACTCAGCCTGGCACTTGGCAAAGATCAACCCATCACACATGATTGCCCTTCTTTTCACCAGGGAAAGAGCAGAAAAGAAACAGTCAAAGAAAATTACATACCTACAATATTTAGAGAAATTCTTATTCAGTTTGTATTTAAATCAGTTAATTATAAAATACTAGTTTTGCCACACATTACCAGCACTCTAAAGATAAAAGCTGCCTTTCCTGTAATAAGGTAAATTTAGACTGACTATACTATGGAATCAACAGCCTCCTCTGGAAGAGTAATGCATCAGAGTGGGACAAGAATTCTCTTAGTAGCACTCAACTAAACTCCGATTTAGAAAAGGATTAATCCAGTTACTTTAGTTTTTGACCTCTGCTGAAGGACTTGTACCATGTGTTTAAGTGTTTTTTTCTGAATAAGAGAGCAATAAACTTGCATTTTGCTTGTGTTGATTACTGGGTGATTGGTTTTGTTCTGTCATATGTTGTAAAATTAAGACATGTGTCTACTTCTGATCTTATGCTGTGATCAACATCATTATATGTGAATGCTCTCTATTTCCATGTTGAAGGAGATCATGGCTTGGTGTTGTACCCTTACAAATTCCTCTCCTTTTAACCTGCTACATAAGGGTTAAATTAAGTGAACCAAATAGTATATTGTTATTAAATAAGCATTCATTAAATAAAAATACTAAAGCAAAAAAAAAATTAATAGACTTCTCTTGAATCTCCACACTACATGTTTTGTTCTCAGGATCACAAGAGTTACTAGAACTGGAAAAAGGGTTAACCTTTAGAGACATGGCTGAGATAGACTTCATTAGGTATGTAGTTCTTTGAGGAGAGGAAATTGGACTGATTTTGTGTAAGAAAAAGTAAGACCACAGATGGGAAAAACCAGAGAATTTAGTAAAATAATACATTTGCTGGGATATTTTACTCTGAGATAACAATCTTACACAAAAAATAAAAACCTGTCCTTTAAGGTAGGTAAAAATATTTTTAATAGAAAATCTGTAAGCTTTTATTTATTTAATGACAATATACAAGGATGAAATTATTAAATTTTAACTCATCTTAGAAAGATCCTTTAAGGAGACATTTCTTTATAAGGCAAATGTTCTTTTCCATGCCTGTAATGTAGGAGGGGGTTATTACTATCTTTATACTTGAACTACATTTAAAATATATTTGCTGTGTGTGTATATATATGTATTTAAAATATTTGCTGAAATGTGGTTAATGCACAACCGTTTTAACATACTGGAGGAGTGATCCAAGAAGGGAAAAAATATAAGGAAAACAAAAGCTCAGAAGCTATGAAATAAGAAGATTCAAGAAAAGAAGCGTGTTCAGTTGTGCTGGAGGCACAGGAGAGATGAGACTGAAGTGATGGTTCTGTTACCTGGGTTCTGTTACCTAGTGAAAGAGGTCATTTGAGTGGAATGCCAGGGACAAAAGGTAGATTGGAGAGGGACTGATCTGGAGAGGAGCTCCAGACATCCATTATAATCAATGTCCTGTAGATTTAAGAAATTATAGCAACAAAAGGGATGGTGTAGTCACTAGAGAGATAAGTCAGGTCAGCTGTGTTTCCTTTCTAGTCAGGCAAGCAAGGATATGTTTACATTGCAAAAGAAGAAGAGTACCAAAACAAATTAAAATACTGAGAAGGAAAGTGAGGGGGAAAAAGCACAAAAATAGAACAGCATGAAGTTCAAAAAGAATCAGCAAAATTGATCACAGAAGAAGTGAAAGAGAGAGCAGGAGATCACAAAAGAACACAGGAGGCCATCAATAATAGAATACTAAAAGTCACTAAAAGGTAAAAGGACTGATTCAAACATTTTCAATTTTACTTAGTCTTTGAGGCTCTGGAGTGAGTCCAGAGAAGAGAAACAAGGCTGGTGAGGGGTCTGGAGAACAGGCCTTATGAGGAATGGCTGAGAGAGCTGGGGTTGTTTAGCCTAGAGAAGAGGAGGCTGAGAGGAGACCTCATTGCTCTCTACAAGTACCTGAAAGGAGGTTGTAGAGAGGAGGGAGCTGGCCTCTTCTCCCAAGTGACAGGGGACAGGACAAGAGGGAACAGCCTCAAGTGCCACCAGGGGAGATTTAGGCTAGAGATTAGGAGGAACTTTTTCACGGAAAGGGTCATTGGGCATTGGAACAGGCTGCCCAGGGAGGTGGTTGATTCACCTTCCCTGGAGGTGTTTAAGGCACAGGTAGATGAGGTCCTGAGGGACATGGTTTAGTGTTTGATTGGAATCGTTTGACTCGCTGATCCGATGGGTCTCTTCCAACCTGGTGATTCTATGATTCTATGATTTCCATTTGCTGTGTAGCTTTACTCTTCAACGCTACTTTGCGAGGAACAGTGAAGTGAGGCAAAACATGGAATTTAGGAGATATAAGCCAGCTGCTGATCAGGTTGATAACTTAACAAGGAAAAGACCAAAAGTAATTACAGATGAGGCTAGTGGAAATGGGAAATAGGAAGTATGTAGCTCATGCAGGTCTATGTGAAGTTAAAAGTAAAATGACTGTTATCGGGGAAATAAAATAAAAATAAAACCATAGTAGAACTAGACAGTATGTTCCAGTGATTTTAATTTCCTGCATGGTTTACAAGGTAGGTTATCCAGGAGAAAATAACTCTCCCTATTTGTATTCTAAAGATATATGTAAAGATAGCCATTTTTCTTAGAAATTAATAACAATGGAAATACTAACAACATAAAAGAGACAAGCTATTTTAACTGAATCGCACCCAGGATGCAGCCTCATTTATTTATAATACAAAATGTGCTATTACTGCCTCTGTGTTTTCACATTCTAAAACCAGCAAGGAAAAGAATCTCTTGGAGTGAATGAATGCTAATGGAACCAAGTTTTATAAGTGACGTATTAGCAATCCCCTCTGTTATACATATATTTGTTTTCTTGTGCCTTAGTTGTACCTCTGACAAGGAGAAATTATTTTTTGCTTCCTCTGAACACAAAGTAAGAATAAAAATACACTTATTAGATACAAATCAACTATTATTAAAGAACACTTAAAACACTGCAAAACCTACTGAGGCCTGAACGTCCAAACCCCTCTGCATATACATGGGGTTTTTTTGACATGGTAATATAGTATTGCTCTCCATAGAATACCTGCTGCATTCAATCATATAATGGACTTGCATAATGACAAATTATTAAACATTCTCTTTCCTTCTCATTCTTTGATCATTCAAACCGTTTTCTGAAAACAAACTGCAATGTTCCAACAGCTTTTTTTAATCTTCATAGCTATCAAAACATTTTCTACACCATTATGCGACAAGAATGCCTTACTAGCCCATTCTACAGAAGTGAAACAGAAAAGCATAAACCAAATTATAAGTATCTTCTAATTTCTTGTGTCTGAATTTACAACAAGCATTTGATATTTTCAGTGATATGTTTCCATTGGTTACTAATCAGACTTCGAGATATGAATTTCAAAACTTGAAGATAAGTTCATTAATACACAGAAAATACATCATTCATTAATACACAGAAAAGAAGAAAAGAAGCGGTTCTAAGAAACTGCTCATACAGGTGCTCTCTGGCAAAGATGGAAAAAATCTAATTCTCCAGGGCATTATTTGCTATCTCTAACAATCTCTTTTTTTTTTTCTTGTACTACTTTTTCAGTAAGAGTTACCAATAGAAATCCACAGACCAGTAACTATCTCCATATTTTTTTAGATGAATGTAAGCTTTTTATTTTAGGAACTGCTTACTGACATGCTCCTACTTTGAGAGTCCTCAAAGTCAAGTGTTTAAAATGCCTCCTTCAAACATTATTCATCTTGCTCCTGCATGCCGACTCAGCCCAAATTAGACCATACTGAAGACTCAGATCTGTACTGTTTTAATGTTTTAAAAGATTCATAATACATAGGCAAATGTGGCAGAACTGAAGCTGTGAGCTTGTTAATGACTTCCAATATTTCTACAATATTAAACCAGCATTAAATCTATCACGTTAGTACATTTAATATATTTAATTTCTGTGATTTTAATAACAGTAAGTTGGACAAAATATATAAAATTGATCATGGCTAAAAATGTAAGTTATTCATAGATTTCTGAAACAGAGTAACTACCAACAGTAGCAATTTACTATCTACAAACTACATAGTAAGACACTGGGCTTGAAAAACATGTCTGCCTTAAACGATGAAACATGGATTTAGAAGTGTCCTCAAATATTAGCCCTATTACCCTCTTCTTTCTGACCTTTCACTCAAGTCTCAACTCCTTGCCTCAGACTCAAGTGGTTTTCCTTCCATGCATCACCCAAATACCACTTTTCTAAATATCACACTTTTTTCTAGTTTATTCCCTTTTCTTACACAGTCGTTTCTACATTTTTGTTCTAAATTCCTTGATCCATGTTCACTTGCCCAGATGCCTCATTCCTACACCTGCTTTCCCAAAGCTGGCTCCAACAGTCACATTCCTGCTGACATCTACCGTTCCAGGCACTGCCTGTGTCCATTTGCTAATATCAATCTTAGTCCCTTCAAACCCTTTGTCTGCCTGGGTCTGCCCATCAGAATGCCCCGTTCACCCTCCTCGATGCCTTCTTCCCTTATCTTTCTCCACTCACTCAAGTTTTTCTCTCATGCTTCTAGAGGGATTTCAAGGATGTCTCCCATGTCTCTCTGCTCCGGTGCACCTCCCATGAAAAGGGCCAAGATTGCTCCCTGTATTTTTCAGCCCCTTGAAGCATTGTCCATTTCCTTACACCATCCTCGGGTACGTCACGGTAGGCTGCTGCCTATGGCCTCTGCCCTGAGACCCACAGACATCCTGTCCCAATCACACTTAACAGAGAAGCACCAGTGACTGCAGGAGAAAGAGAAGGAGACAGGACTCGGGTACAATCTTTCACTGATGTAGAAAAAAGAGTTCACGGAGCATCACAGCAACTGTACAGCGCTTGAGGAGGGGAGGGGTGTGGCTTTAGAAAAAAGGCAGAGCAAGAAGCAAAATTACAGAACTGCTGAGTTCGCCCCGGGAAGGTACAAAATGAGAGCAAGAGGACAGCAATCAATACTATTTCATTATTAATAGTGTCAATATGTAATACACCAGATTTCCATGACTACCATACACAGTGTGACTGAAGACATGAATGTATCACCTGTGTAATGCTGCCCTTTACTTAGGGCAGGAGGATCTTACCGCTAGCACATAAGGGTTTGTCTCCTCCTTTTACTTGGTTTTTGTTCAGGTTCTTGAATCTAGACTCAGCAGGACCCAAGGAAAGCCTGCCTCTGCTCCAGTGGGTCACATTCCAGGCAAACCAGGGCTCCCACTGCAACAACGCCAGTCATGCCCTGTGCAAAGCTCATGCCTTTGTCAGTCAGGCTGTGAAGTCCTGGGGAAGGACAAGAGTGCCACCCGGCACAAAATCCCCGGCAAATTTCAAGTGTCTCCTCTGTAACATGTGCTAGACCTTTCCAACAAACAGTTGCCAGTACTATTACTTTTAAGGAAGTAAAGTTGTACCTTTTTTGACTGCTATTTCTCTCAAAATCTGCTCACCAGTTTAGTTTGAGCCAAAGTGAGTTAAATCTGCCTTGAGGCAGATTAGCAGTTGAGCACTAATCCCTGTGCCACAAAGACTGAACAGTAAGTGTGAAGCCGAGGAGAGAACTTCCTCTGTTGTACTACAGAGTCGATTTCATTTTCCTTAGGTATTTACTCTGTACATAACACTTATACATCTATAAGAACTTACGCAACCATTTCCGCAGTAGTGGCTACATACTGGATCAATAACTGGCAATCTAAAGAGTCTCGAGAGTTTTGCTTCACATCAGCTTTATATAAACACACAATATTAAGTTTAGTTTCCTTGTTTTCACTTAAATCACTCAATTTTCAGGATTAGGGGGTGCAGAAGCCTGAAAATAAGAGGGTTTCCCCCCCCTTCTTTATAGGAATATTTGGATTACTCAGCAGAATAAGATAAATATCATGGACTTTATTTCCTTTGCTAATATAAAAAAAAAAAAAAAAAGAAACTTAAAGCACACAATCTCAAGTCTAGTAGACTAATGTTTGTCCTCACAACAATATTTTTTAATTCTTCCAAGAGCACAACGTTCCCTATTTTTCATGTACTAAGTGGATACCATTTTTCCAAAGCATATATTCTCTTATTTCTTACAGTGTTTTATACTGATAATTTTGACAGTTATTGTTCAGTCACAAACCCAAACCTAACCTCCCATAATCACCCTGCTATAGGCATTTTTCTTTACCTACATGCTCATGAAAAAACTAACCTAGAAATTTCTAGATATTTCCATAATTGTCAGTAAATCCCAACTTGTCTTAGAAAAAGAATCAGGTTTCTCTTGAGACTTGCTATTATTTCAAGATAACAGTCTATATTTTTTTTAAATTTAGTATTTGCAGGTTGAATAATTTACATTACACATGTCCTATGACTCACTAAGGTTAGCAATTCAAAATGCAGTAATTATTATTATGCAAATTCCAATGACAATTCCAACCATATAGCAATGCATTCTCATTTTACTACATTTCAGATTATGAAGTGAAAGAAAAGGCTGTACTCATTTTGACTTTAGTTTGGGCTCAGGAGGTATTAAAATGTTGGCTGCATATTTTTATCATTGTGATTCCATGGCTAGTAATTCCCTGGACAGAATGTAAAAGATCAATATTCTAAACTCAATCTTGGAAAATTTTTGCTTATCTTCCCCATCATTCAGAAAAAGAAAGGCAATTGGGGGCCTCCATATATTATAATTCTGCATTATCAGTCTGTTTTCTCAAATCACAATTCTCTAATGTTATTTCAACTATCAGTTTTGATACATCTGCTCTAATTCTTTTGAGTTTAGTCAAAAAGAGAAGGAAATTATGAAACTTTACAATGGAATCTCAAAATTCAAAACACACAAACATGAAATAAAAAAGATAATCTGACAACTAAATAATATTTTTAAGAAAATATATTTTTCAATATGTGTTGTCTAAGTCAAATGTCAAAACTTTAGTATGAGTCTTGATTTTTTTTAATTACTGCCTTCATATATTACTAGTTGTTCTTCAGTACATACAGTGAGCAGGAAGCAAGGATTCTGCTTTGTGGTGTGTGTGTGTCAGCTTATTGGATGAAATCTTGTTGACTTTCTTAATTAATTCTTCTACATTGCACTCATATCTGTTCTGCTGTATGTCTGTCTCAGATATTTGTTATTTTGTTAAGCAAAATGGATTTCTTACAGTATTTAAGGATTATTTCAGAAAAGTTGGGACAATTTAGAATCTGAGAAAAAGATGAAAAAATTTAAAAGTTGAAAAGTTTCATGTTAGTTTCTCAAATACTTATAATCAAATTATTTACAAGCAAAACATACAAATTTTTATGCATTTTCAGCTATACTTACAAGTCAATAAAGATAAAAATTGGTGAAAGTTTATGAAAGTCACTTTAATCTCACATATAAAGACTACCAGTGAAGTCCACAGAGTATTTCCAACTTATGGAGAACCCTTTTATTCTCTTTTTCAAAAAAACATTCATGCCTTTTCCAAAAATTAGAAGAAAACACAATTATTTCACTGTATTACAAAAAGGACACAAAATTAGTATGTCATATTGGTACTTAGAGGAAATCAATTCTTAAAAATAAGACCTGATGTAAACATACTACTTTGATTAGTAACAAAGAATTGTACTGTCATGAATAGTCATTGATTTTTTTCATAGAAAATGATTTTTTATATGTATATTTATAATGGTTAATAGTAATCATGTTTGTTTATTCTGCATTTCACAGATGGAAAAAAATAATTAAAATAACTGATTACATTATTTTCCTATACAAGAATAAATACATAATCTTGAATAACCCTACCAGGGGTTTTAAGCTAAACCATTACGTGGTTGTAAATATATCTCACTGAAATGCTAACCAAAGATATTGATGCAAGAGAAATGCTTATCTGGTGTTTGAATACTATGAAAATATTGGCAATTTTGTTATAGTTTTTTACTGGGATGTGATTTAACACCTCTACATTTAAATTAGGAAGAAAAAGCTGAAAGAAATGACAAAGTATGTTCCCCTTATCTTACCACAATACTTTACATGCAGACCTAGTGGTGATGACCATAACTTCTCCTTGGGAAAGTAACTCTCGGGTATCACCTTATAGTATAGATGGCAGCACGACTCTATTCTTCTCACATAAATTTTCAGTTAGAATGTTGTCTCATAGTAGGACAGGAACTCGGAAAAAAAAAATGCACTTAGCTTCAGAAGTCTTTCATTGCATTTTGATTAAGTTTGCTTAAAAGTCAGAGGTTGAAAATGTCACGGTTATACATCAATTTGTATTGAGGACTGATTCCCAGTGAGGTTGAGTATCTTTAAGCTTGAGTATAGGCATTTGGGGTTTGGAGCTTTTTTACTGGATTTTATGAAGTTTAAGTCTTGCTTTGCAATTCCAGGTTGCAAGTTCAGAACAACTACAGAGAAGTAAAATAAAATACAAAGAATAGAAACCAAAAAGGAGAAGGAGGATAAAACATGTGAGGAAAACAGAGAAATACAGAGTGTGGTCTACAAAACATGGAAGTTCCAGGAGACAGACCGTATCTTCAACGTAACAACACAAATGAAGGAAATAAAGTACATTATTTCTGGAACAGTGAAATAAAGATCACCCACAGAAGAACACTAATTTGAGATAAACTGAAAAATAATGTTATTATAAATGAGAGTGGATCAGAATCACCATAAAAAAGTATTTACTCCCCGTATAGAGGTAGTCACTTAACTCACAGTTTTAATTGTCCTGCAGTGGCCAGGATAACAGACAAGAGTCTATCTTTGTTTTAGATTAATCCTCTATGGGCACAATAACCTTCAAAGCGTGACAGCTCCTACGGGGAGCAGGAGTACCTGTAGGTAATGGGGCGTTGACAGCTGAGTCAGAAATACTTGCTTCTTACTTGAATGAAAACAAAAAAAAAAAAAAAAAAACCAATTCCCCCCAAGCCCCACAAACAAACATGAAAATAAATTACGCATTATAAAAAAGTAATGATAGTTCATGACCCTTTTCAGAAAATAATCTGAAAGGCCTTTGATGGAATTTATTAAACTTTGGCATCTTTTTAAGAGTAGAACAAAATCTATTATAAGACTATAAAATATTTGTAATAATAATGTTTCAACAAAACTGATACACAAAATGTGATATTATGCACTGCATGCTCATTTGTAATTATGTCAGTATTTCTACTATAAGGGCTATAGGAAATAAAAAAAACCCAAAAAAACCCTAACAAATGCAGATTTTGCATGACTGCCTCTTCTGGAGCTAAACTTTCCCAAACTGATACCTCAAAGGTAGCTCAAACATCATGATTCATGCAGATTTATCTGCTTATACTTTCTCCTCAAATTTATATTGAATTTTCTTATTGTCCTATGTAATATATATTGAGTTTTTCAAACCTTTAAAAACACAACAAACAGCAAAGAACCACAATAAATCCCCTTACAAGAAATAAAGTTTTAATTTAAGTCATACCTCTTACAATATTTGTGTGTTCTTATTCTATCAAGACATCTCACCTGGACAATCTTTCAGGGGCATTTATAACTAAGGCACAAACCCAAAATCAGTATTAATGGAGACTCAACACGAATGTAAAAAAAAAAAAAAAAAAAAAAAATCAGGTTAATTTACATCTGGTTGATAGTTATCTGTCAAGAAGTAGAAAACATAAGGTTACAGCTTTGTTATAGTCGATCTCAGGGAATGGGAGCAAGCTGCTGAACTGTGCAGCAGGACACTGGAGACTGAGAGCTCTGCTGTGCTTCCTTCCTCTGTATCCACACCACCACCACCACCACTAGTGATAAATATGAGGTATTTATTACATAAAGTAACTGCCCAGCTGCTGCTCACTCTGTTGAATAATAAACTAGAGCCTTCTAAAGTCACTTCAGTTCTGAATGAGATAGTCCACATATGTTAAAATATGCTTAAATTTATGCATGTTCACTTCACATCTTGAGTGTTTAAAATAACTTTAATTAGGCTTATTGACTTTGCCCATGAAGGTGATTCATCTCATTTCTCTGCGTTTTGGTCTTATTAAAACCAAGCAGTAAGGTGTGTTTACATTTACTTTCCTCACAAAAGAATAAATGCTAAAATAGTTAATCCTGTAATTAACCTCATAGATCATGAATAAAACATAGCCAACTTGGAATTCTGGATCTGAAGAGATGTCATGACACACAGTTCAAATCAGTATCAATATAAGTACATTTATAGAAAGAAAAGTGCATAATGTTATAAAACAATCAAGCATGCATACACTTTATTTGCGAGGAAAATTGTATGCCTCAAAAACCTTGTTATTCAGGGAAGATACTTCCCTCCCAGTTTCAGGAATAAATTGTTTATTATTACTTATTCAGGCTTCAATTACTATGTGTTCTAATTATACTAAGGAAGATAGAAAGTCTATTTTCTTGAGATTTAAATGGTTTTCTATGTTTTTGTATTCACAATTAATTCTGAGAATAACAAAATGTTAAAACGTGTGCCTGTATCAACTGTTTTGATGAAACCAGGTATTTGGTGGACTCTCAGTGAGAGAGATAGTTCTCTTTTGGCTCTGACAATATGAACAACGTTCAGTTGGCTAGTGCAAGAGATGGCATAGAGAGCTCAGTGTAGATGTTCTAAGCCATATTTTCTATTGAAAGTATAAGGACTGTCCTCAAAGTCAGTAACACCTAAAAAAAGCCCTGATGTTTTACTTACCACTACTGACAGATTATTTAGTGGGATACCAGTCAATTTATAAATGCTATGCAATTTTAAAATATGTCAGCATTCCAGCTGCATCTCTAGGGGGAAAAAAGGACTAGTGATCCACCTCCTGTGTACAACTTGCTAATCACCCCACTGAAGGATTACGGAGTACTGTGGCTTTCAATTTAGTCTACCTCCACATCCTTTTTTACATTTAAGTTATAAAATTCTATCTTGGGCTCAATAAATTAACCTAGCATATAAAAACTTTTCTATAAAACATACTCTTTGATAAAAAGGAAGTTTGAAATTCCTTGTTTAATTACTTGCTTAATTCTTAACCTCACAATCCCGCTTCCAACCTCAAATAAAATATCATAACCATTTAGTTAGGTTTAAATAAATGCAAAATATATAGATCGTTCCTCTCTGAAACAATTTACAGTTTAATGATTTATATATAATTTATAATTTCTCTTTGTTCTGTTATGATAACAAGAATAGAGCGTTGATGGAGTTTTCATCAAATCTACAGAAAGGAAAAGATGTAAAAATAAAGGAAATGAAGGGAAAAAATAATAAAGGAACATCTTATCAATTTTCTGCCTTTATATTTCACTGAGGAAAATGCATCCCAATTTAAAGACTAGCCTATGGTTAGATCATAGTTCTCCACAACCTGACTTTCAATAATCAATGCCTAAACTGTATCAGGACCAAGTTGTTGAAGTATAAGTCTGAATGAATGTGGGGAGAGATTGTGCTTGGTAGTTTGTTATTTATACTGGTTTTATGGATCAGCTCCTCCTGAATCTTCTTCTGCGGGAAGAACCATAAAAGAACTCTAATGTGAATAGCTGAATTGTCTAAAATTTGTATATTGAGAGCTGTGTGGTGCAATGGAATAAGATATTTTTAAAGGATTTGCAAGCAAGATTGGACCGAAAGATAGGAACATTCTATTTATTTTATAAGCAGTACAGCATGTTAGCAACAAATATGGCATAAAAAGTATGCCAATGACCTTTAGTTTAGCATAAATTTTAACATAAAATATGTTTATGTATATTCTTTGCTGACATTTTGATACATTTATTAAATATCAATATTTTAATTTTTTTTCCTAGCAGGATGTACATACTGCATCAAGTGTAGATGTACTAATTCTGGAACGCTTGCACTGCAGCTCATTTAGCTGTGTACAACACTTTTTTTCATTCATGGTTTCTTCTTTATAATTTGCCAAGTAGCCAGCCAGCAGCAGTAGGAAGAAAGAGGAAGTAATTTCACAGTTAAACACTAGGTAAGAAAACATTGCTAGAGATTTCCCCTAAGGTTTGTATTCCTTGTAAATCCTGCACTTGATCTTACTCTTAGGAATAAATTCGTAATTACAGAAATCTGTCTACTCTGTGTACCATAATTTCGTCATTTAAACTATTCCAGCTATCCAAATTCAGTTCCTACAGTGAACCTATTTTCTGTGTGCTATCTTCTGAAATGCTTATCATCATTAGTATTGGAACATTTTATTAAGCCAAACAGCATCTTTACTCAAAATTAAGCATAGCTAAGGAAAAAAGTTTTTCAAGCGTACACTTGATCAGAATCTCATAACTGAAACTCACCTCCAGGGAAACAAGGACATATGACAAATAATTTCCTATTTACATGCTGATTTCTTTTTTTTTTTTTTTTTAATCAGGCTTTGTCTTATTGTGGTTCAATTCCCAAACATACGACAAAAGTTCTTTTAAGCTGTACATTGTTATAAAATTTTTTTTTTCAATGTCCCAGAGGAGACATAGTCTAAAAGAGTAAGTTTTTGGGGAACGTCCAACACCAACTTTCAGCTGTGCCACTGACCTACTCTTGGGCCTTAGCAGTAAAACTTATCTGTCTTGGAATTCCCCATATATAAACTGGTTTGCTAGCAATCATGGGAATGGAGTTTAGATTTTCTCTTTAGAATTTGTTGCTATTTTTGTTGTGAGAGGTCCATTTCTGTAAATAGTTTTGACTAGTTTTACTTATTTTACAACTCACGCTGCTCTAATACATAAGAACATCTAAGTGTAATTTTAGTAAATTTATGTCTTTCTAGACCTTTAAAAATTATGTTGGAGTTGTTTTCTTCATTTTAATTAAGCCAGAGCTGATATAAACTTAAACACCGTGGTATGAAATTTCAGCAAAAAAAGGAGATCCACTAGAAAGTTATGTTTATTGATACTTTCATTTTTCAGGTTAGATCTGTCATTCATACGTGTTCCAGGAATACGTCTCTGGCTTCTACAGGAAGAAAGACTCATTGCAATCACAGTACAAAATTTAATGGAAAACAACAGAAATACAGCAAAATCAGTGTAAGTTGGAGATCCCATTGCTAGCCTTACAGAATTTGGTTTTGCTTTCTCAATCTTATTGATAGGAAAAAACCAAAAGTTATTTTGACTGAATGAAAAAGCACAACATGATTTTAAATTCATATTCCATTTTCACAACATGATTTTAAATTCATATTCCATTTTCACAACATGATTTTAAATTCATGTTCTGTTTTCAGTCTTGGATTAAGAATACCTGCAGTAACTATATCATTTACCACTGATGCTCACAGGGAGGTTTTTATATTTATGCAATTGATTATTACTTACTAACAACAAGACATATGCATGCTATAAAAAAATCACTCATGAAATATAGCTCAGCAGTATATGAGCAGAGGTTGCCAAAACCAAGTTCTAGCAATGTACTTGACTGATAAGCTCTGCAGTTTTCTCTTTGTTTCAGCAGAGCAGCGGAGGCCTTGACAAAACTAGCAGATAAAATACAGGCAAATCCTTGCAGGAAAGAGGAATATGGATGCTTCACAGTTTCACAGGAAATTAGTATCCTTAAATAAGAATATTTTCCAATCTATATTTTGTTTCAAAATTTACAATGGATGAAGTATTGGGGATGCAAACTGAATCAGGGATTATAAAGTAACCCAAATGCTATCAGTTTCTCAGCTTCGATCACCTTCTTAAGTTTAATTTGTATGTAATATCAAAGTGCTCTTATAGGTGATTCTACTCCTTAATTTCTTATTTAAATATTTCTGTTGTTCCTTGGGTGGTGGGGGTTATTTTCTATCCTTTTGCTTGTTTGGTTGATTGGTTGGTTTTGTTGGGTGTGGGGCTTGTTTGTTTGGTTTTCTTTAATGAGCCACGCTCAGGCCTCCTACTTAAAATGAAGCTTCCAGAAGTTCATACTTCATTAACAACTTTATAACACTGAGAAAATCTTGCATATCTAGATTAAACATCATACTTCATTAACAACTTTACAACATTGAGAAAATCTTGCATATCTAGATTAAACATCATTTGTTATTTAAACCCATCATGTACTGACTAGAGGTAAGAAAATGGGGTGCTTTTTAATGTTATTTTAACATCCATTGCATATATAATGGACAAAGAACATACTTGAGAAAAAAAAAGAGGTTTTCCTAGAGGCATTTAAACTGAAACAGCAAGTTGAAAGGTGCTGGTTTTTTACTAAAAGCTTTTTTTATATATATACATTTATGTTTGACTAGTAATGAACAAATAAACCAATAAGTCAAGAAATGCACAACATATTCTAGTAAGTTTTCCTCCTTAGTTCTGCCTCTTTCATTTAATTTTAACCTTGTTGGCTCAAGGCTGATTTCTTTTTATTATTTTTGTCACTATGTAATATATGGGACTATTCATGCATGCATATATTTGGTTCTCTAGAATGGTTCTGAAGTGCCTATGGGCTGTACATTTACTTTCTGTTTGACCTTATGCTTAACTTGTTAAATTTGCTTTTCTTCAGAGTCTTTCTTCTGCTTTTATTTCTAGTTAATCACAAACTAATAGAAATGTAAATTACATCAAGTATATGAAGTCTGGAAAAAAAAAAAAAAAACAACCAAAACACCCTACTTTGAAGATAATAAGAATACGTTCCATGCGCCATGGATAATCTGTGCACAAAGAGCAGCAAAATTTCTGCACATAAGTATTTTTCCTATATGCCAAACCCTATGAAAAAAGTTCAGTTTAAAGAGATCCCACAAAAGCAATCCAGAAAGGGCTGAAGAAGATACTGATATCTGTGTTTCTGTCAATAACTATCTGAATAGTCTTACGAGGAGCGATTGAGAGAGCTGGGGTTGTTTAGCCTGGAGAAGAGGAGGCTGAGGGGAGACCTTATTGCTCTCTACAACTACCTGAAGGGAGGCTGTGGAGAGAAGGGATCTGACCTCTTGCCCCTAGTGACAGGGGACAGGACAAGAGGGAATGGCCTCAAACTCCACCAGTGGAGGTTCAGGCTCAACATAAGGAAAAAATTCTTCACTGAAAGGGTCGTTAGGGACTGGAATGGGCTGTCCAGGTTGGTGGCTGACTTGCCTTCCCTGGAGGTTTTAAGGCACAGGTGTATAAGGTACTGAGGGGCATGGTTTAGAGATTGGTGGGAATGGTTTGACTTGATGATCCAGTGGGTCTCTTTCAACCTGGTGATTCTATGATTCTATGAATAGCTTGATACTGAATTTATAGTGCAAATTTTGAAAATTACTACACTGTTAACAAAAATTGAATAAGACATTCTGAAACAGATAATTTAGGGGGGAAATGGGACACGTGGTCTGCAACAGATACAAGTTAAGTTTTCAGTTTTCAACACTTTTTGAAGAACTGCATCATAGATGCATCAATGGATGAAGAGTAAATAATCCTATAAAGTTTTCTATATTAGTTTTCTAAGAAAAACAAGTCACTACTTCTGGAACAAAATTCACATGGGACATTCTGTGTATGACATCATCATAAATCTGTTAGGATTCAAAACCCAGCAAGAACACTCCGTAATGAAGCTATGCAAAGTTTTCAGTTGGATTCCAGAAAGTGTAGCTAACGGATATGCCTGTGATGTGGCAAGCAACAAGAACAAATATGCTTGCACTTGGCAAAGAATGCCAGAGCTGCATGGGATAAAGCTTCTTTGCAAGGCTTTGCAAAATTCAGCAAATTCAGTGTATCACTGATGAAGAGCAACAACAGTGTTTCTGGTCTGAGGATCTCTCTGCAGAAAGAAGGGACAGGGCTTCAGAAAAGATGAGCATGTGGTAAATGAGCCATACACATCCCATTATGGAACAAGTTCCAGGTGCCTAAGTGTCAGCTTATAGATAGTTGGTGTATAGTAATATTAATACTGAGAAATAAAGACAAACTGAAATGTAACAGGGTAAACATGTATAGAAGTGTCAATTAGGGAATAGACATCGGGTGTATGTAAATTACAAACATATGCAATAAGAACATATTAATGAGAGAAAATCATGACTAATTCTTTGTTTCACTAAAGAGATTGTTTCTTATTGAAATGTGTTTATAAAATGCATAAGATAGGAGGAGGGATTTCCAGCTATCACTTAGCAAATCAGGAAATTTCAGCACAATGTCATGCAGAACTGGAAACGTCTGTCTACCTGAAGCTGAACTTCTTTCTCACTCAAAAGCATCAATACTATCTGTTTATCTTGTATTAATCATTATGTTTAAATGACTATGAGCTACTTAGAACTATTACTACAACAGGAGACTAACAAACCTCCCTTAATGCTGAAGACAAGTATTTCTTAGGAACTACAAATACACAGTTTCATTTTGGAGTAAGCAATCTCACAAAAGAGTATTTGACAGAATAGCAGAAATTCAAATTCCAGAGATAGATTTTGGACACTTCCAAAGGCAAAAATTAAATCTCTTTGCTTTGACTCTTATTGCCTGTACTACCAATTAGGATGGAACTCTGAAGAAAATAATTAAGGATAGCATTAAAGAATGTCTGGGATACTGCTTTCTCAATCTTTTTATCAATTTAACAGAAGAGAACAAAAAGGCACCATGTCATTCATTTTTAAGTGCTACAGAAAAAAAAATGTTAGAAGTTTATGAAATACACTTAAATTCTGAGAAACAGAGGTGATAACATTTCTTACTGGTCTCAGAAGAAGTACTGCTTCTTAGGAAAAAACACTGATGTATGTTTTGTATGTTTTGTGTAAGCAGAATTCAATCCCTGTTAAGCAAAGGAAGGCTTCTGGCATGTATCAGTGAAGCCTTTAAAGCACTGTTCCTTCACAGTTGGCTCCTTTAAATAACATAGGGAAGGTGTAAAAAAATTAGTGTGCTTTCTTCCTTCTGGTTACAACCTTTTCTCATAAAGCTGTCTCCTAGGTAGTAGACTATCTGAAGACTATATTGTACAAATGATTTTCAAGGATTAGTAGAGTTTTTAGAGTCTCCAAATTATTTGTTTACTATTTTAAAAATACAGTTAAATATAAAGTGAAGCTTCAAAAAAGGCAAACACTAGTTAAGCTGAAACCTTCAATGAAAATCAGACATAGCCATTCTATGATTCAGAAACATCCCCCACATACAGTTTTGAATGGGTGTCATTACTTAAAATGTGTGCTATAGTAGTACTTAATTTCTCACATCAGAAACTGCTCCATATAAAGCAGCTAGTACAAAAACATGAAAATGAGAGTCTTTATGCTAAACAGATTATAAACTATATGAACATTATGTTTACCAGCAGCTATCAGTTGCTAGAGATGGAAATTACAGTCTCCTTACCATCATGTCAAGAAATACACCTCATTTGATAAGCATCTGAGACCTCATAATATCTGCAACAAAAATACCTGGTCAAATTAGTCTAAACTACTTATTTTTCAACATTTCTCCATCATTATCTTTTAGGATTCATTCAGAGTTATTTGGTAAAGAAGTGAAATCTTGTGCCTATTCTTGTTGCTGGTTTGGAGCACTTGACAGTACCTTTAACTGGGCACATAAAAATCAGCAAATCACTAATGTTTTTTGAAGTATGAGCAAAAGAGAACTGCAGAGAATATAAGTGGTAAGCCTAGATATCCTGGGAATTTTAGCTTAACTTTTCACCAAATACTCAACAAATACACACATATTGCTATCTAGAAAATTTCAACAGTAATATGATATTGCCAAATATCCCTGTACTCTCTGACTTTTCCAACAGAAATGCCTAGTGTTCTCCCACACACACTAAAGTGTATTCTCACATCTTTCATCCCATCTGCTTCTTCCTGCTGGAAGCCCAATACCTCACACTAAAACCTCCAGGCTTGAAAAAATCCAGCCCCATGCCTCATGTCCCATCCTCCCTCTCCCATGATAAATGTTCAGGTCTCAGAATGGGATATGAAAAGGAAATAATATACCAAATCAAACAAACTGTGGAGTGAAAGGACAAAAATTGTGTGCCCAGCTATCTCATCTTTTCCCTTATCTCCACACACATATGATAATGAATGTACATCTTCCTTTTGCTCCTGCTAAACTTCACCAGAAATTAATTATTTCTCACATCTGTTTCTGTAAATGTTTATGGAGAACTATGTAAACTCAGTGTTCCTAGAACAGAAAATATTTATCTGGATATAATTAAATTTATTAGAAATGGTGGTGTCTGAAATGCCCTCTTTGTGGTTTAGGAAGGTGAAAAAATATTCTGGATCAGTTAAATGATTCCTTTCATATTTTTTCTTATATTTAAAATTTACATAAGATCATTTTACCCTTATCAATGAAAAAAAACCCCTGGACCTTTCAAATGCCTGTGGAGGAAGTCTGACCTCTTGTTCCAAGTCCAGAAAAAATCCATAAGAATATGCTTATCATCATATTCTCTACTGAGTGGTTGGTGATTACACTCATGTTTTGAGTACAGACGCTTTGTCTCTCAGTTCACAGTTAACAGAGAAATACATAATGAAGATTCTCAGATGTTACAAATTAACAGAGCCCAAACAACTAGGGCTTCCCTCCCCACAGGTAAAACCATGACAGCAAGGACTCAGCTGGCAAAGCATCCCAGCACATCTCCAGTTAACAATGTCAGCTTTCAGCCATCAGTGGCTCAAGGCCTTCCCCAGCTGGTGATTATATAACTTGGTTGTAGTATTCTTTAATGGACTACTCTCTCATGAGATAATCTTTCTGCATCCAGGCAAATTTCAACAATGCTCGGTAATTAACCGCTTCCTGTATCTTTGCTCTGTGATAAAACATCTCTGAGGATGGTGATGAGGGTCCTACAGAAATCAAATTATATTATATTTTGTGATCAAGGATCTAAGCACAATATTTATTAAAAAAACCCCTGTAGTGTAGGAAAGCAGTGTGAAATGACTAGAAACACAGAAGAGGAAGCTGAAGGGAGACCTCATTACTCTCTATAACTACCTGAGAGGAGGTTGTAGAGAGGAGAGAGCTGGGCTCTTCTCCCAAGTGAAAGGGGACAGGACAAGAGGAAATGGCCTCAAGCTCCACCAGGGGAGGTTTAGGCTGGAAATTAGGAAAAATTTCATGGAAAGGGTCACTGGGTGCTGGAGCAGGCTGCCCAGGGAGGGGGTTGAGTCAACTTCCCTGGAGGCATTTAAGGCATGGGTAGACGAGGTCCTGAGGGACATGGTTTAGTGTTTGATAGGATTGGTTGGACTAGAAGATCTGATGGGTCCCTTCCAACCTGGTTGTTCTATGATTCTATGATGAAATTTTAGTAGAAAATAGTAGGAACTATTTCAATTTTATATAGTAACACATTCTATTATGTGGGAGTTACACAGAAAATATTTATGATATGGGAAAATATTATATGAATGTAAAGATACTTTACAACATATATGCAATGATGAAGAAACACCATGCTTTATTCTGTGAGAAAAAAAAATATTATTTTCTGCTTAAATGTGACTGATTTTTAGCTGGCATTCGTATTAAAAGAAAATCATTGGTCTCCTTCAAGTCAGACTTTACAATTTTGATTACTAAGACTTCCTAAGCAAGGCTTGACATGAGCGATATGATATAACAATACACATTTTTAAAACTGTCTAGGATGTCTGGATGTATGAATGAATTTTGCTTCTTTAAATCATTATTGAGTATTTAATGCTGGGTATAGCTTTAAAACATAGTAAAGCATGTGCAAAGGAAAGTTTCAATTTCAATCTGTCTCCAAAGACAGATAAATCAATGGATAAAAGAAGATAAAGGTGAAGAGAAAAATAGAATATCAGTGCAAACCCTGCTCTGAATTTCAATATGCTTACTGAATCACTCTTCTCTGTTTTGACAGGATTACTTCAAGGACAGGTGCCTTTTATTAAAACCAAATTTCACAGCAGCTAATCTGAGGTAACTGAAAGAACATGCTTATCCCATGCCATACGTATACCACATACAGTAGTGATACTACTGTAACTACTACATATTAACGATAAGATGGTACCAATGCATTCAAAGAACCATGGAATGACTGGGGTGTAAAGGGATCTCTGTAGGTCATGTGAGCCAAGCCCTTTCTCAAGCAAGGCCACCTAGATTTAATTGGCAAGGACCATGTCCAGATGGCTTTTAAATAACTCCAAGAGACAATCCACAATCTCCCTGAGCAATCTATGCAAGGGCTTGGTCACCCTGATGTTCAGACAGCACCACCTCCATTTCAGTTTGTGTTTGCTGCCCCTTATTTTGTCACTGAGCACCAATGGAAAGACACTGGACTTTGCACCTTCTCTTCAGGTAATTATAGTGATAGCGGCCTGAGCCTTCTCTTCTCCAGGCTGGATAGTTCCAACTCTCTCAGCTTTACCTCATGTGTGAGATACTGCTTGTATGCTTCTTTATTTCTCATAAATTAGACAAGATATTTGGTTTAGTACCCTGCCCCAAGGACCAGTTGTTAAATCTGAAAGTAACACCAAATCACATGACAAATCCCAATAGTCTGCCCTACTTTTTGGCTGTAATAGTGTCTAAATATAATTTAAAGTGCCTGGATCTCAACTTTAAAATAATTTACAGTCTTGGACATGTTTTCCTCAATAAATTTATGCTGCATCATTATTATTACATGTATGCATGCATGAGCTCAAACAGAAATAACTTTACTGAAATCAATACAAATACTACAGTTGTAGACCGGTAGAATTCAACGTGAAAATTTATCTTTCTACTCTATTAACAGTAACAGTATTTCTGTGTCCTTTTCCGAGGCAGGAAATACTAGTTTTAGCAAATATATTACAGGAAATAAGAATTTTAAAATGTAAGGGAACCTAAAATACTAGTGACTGACACAATTTCTAGATATATAGCAGAGAGTGCACATTTAACAATATTCAAGCATTTCAAGGATGTGAAAGTCCCTGAACATAAACCTATTTTTAAGACACACACATATATATATGAAAGTAATTATTGTTCTTACATAAATATATTTATGTACATATATTTAAGTTAGTGAAGAAATCCATATTCTTAATAAAGTTCAAAATTTCATTTCAAGAAATACATGATAAGGAGGTTATTATAAATGTTTTGTGTAATCCTATATTTTTAAGACATTTCAGACTAAGATGTGTACTCTGCATACTTAAGTAATCATTTCACACACTGAACACAATACACAGACCAGATAATTTTATATTTTCCACTTCTTCTCCTTTGAGTTATAAATATCATTATAAAAGTCCTTTAACATAAGACAGGAACATGATGGAGTATGCTAAAACGTACGTTCCAACTATATTATTTTATTCCAGCAATATTTATTTTTCCAAAGGGGAACAGTAAAGAAGTGTGAGGATCTGGGTTTCTTAAACTTCACATGTCTTTGTTTTCTTAAGAGACTGAAAAGACAGCAAGTATGACAGGACTCCAGTAGACTTGCAGGGTAGTTCAACTCATGCTGACATCTAAGGCTATCTTTCTAAGCTATCACTCTTGCAAAGAGCTAAAGAGACCTTCCTTTTCTTACTGGTTTTGACAGAAATTCTCAGAGAATACTCAGAGAATCTGAGAACTTCATCATGATAATCTTGAAATTATTTCTTAGGAAATGTTCATTTTAATAAAATAAATTCTCTCATTAAAAATTCTTAATACAAAGAACAAAACAAGAAAACTAAAGCCAATATTTCCAGCAAGGTCTGCTCAATAGTTTAATGGAGCAACATTCAAAGAACACTACTTCCTCATCTACTACCAATTATAATAACAGCATGGTAAAAGAAACAAATATGTTGTTTAAACAGAAACCACACAATAAAAACATATATTATGGTGAACGAGGCTTTGGGCAGGCCAGCTCAAATTTATTCTTCTATATTTTACAAGAGCTTAAACTGTCTTCACTCATGGACAATGAAATATGGCACATATGACATCTGCTTAATTACTTCTTGGGCTTAGATTAGTTATTTTATTACATAAAGTGTTATATTAAATTGTGTTTCATACAGATTTATAGATCATTAGCTAATTATATCTAGTATGAAACAGAGTAATTAAATTCTCGTTAATGAGACTTAACTTGGTATTATTAAAAAAGTGATAATTTTATTCTGCTTAATTTAATGCAAGAATGAAGCAGGCTATAGCTTAATTACAGTTATGCAAACAATTACAATAAACCAAGAAGTCAGAAGTGTTTTAATAAAAGTATCTTTTTTCTTTTAAAGGCACATTTGTATTTTTTGGTCTCTATCTGAAATTCGCCAACTTGCATTGTATTTACTTAATTAATGGACAGTTCAAGAAATCACAGTACTAAAAGCACTGGAAAGTTCTGGTATAATGCATTGCTTTAAGAACTTCCATACAGCGGAGAACAAAATGGCTCTGTCTCCAATACATCAGTTCTATAATCTGTTATTTGGAATGGAGTATTTCAAACAACTCTTGACCTCTTTGAAAAACAACAAATAATAAATACAGAAAACATAATGCAATGTAAATAGCACTGAAGGCATTCTGCATTGTCATAGTCATTTACTATTCAAGGAAACTCACTGATGTACCCTAAAACTTTGGATTTATTTGTTTAGGATCTTATTCTGTGCCCTTCTAAGGAGTAAAGCATTGCTCCTCCAGTTATCTTCCAAATTCCTAAATTAAAACGATTCCTTAATCTGAAAGTAGGCATCAACTTTATCTAAATGAATTGACCCCTAAAAAAAATTCTTTCTCTGTATTTGCTGTCTATTTTTCTGACTTTCATAAGGCCATGACATTACAGATCTGCAGAGCTCTTTAGGTCTGTACACCTCACAGAATCAATGCGTCAGGCTGTGTGCACACCGACTCCAGGTACTCATTCTACAACATTTCAATTTGCAATTCACTAATTTACTTATCTGCAAAAATGGAGATTGAAATATCACCCCAGGTGATCAAATGGGGGAGAAATCAATGTTTCTACTTTAGCTAACCATAGTTATGTTCACAGGTAACATTAAATATTAAATCTAATTACTGGGAATTCACTTAAGAGGAATCTATACAAAAAGAGTTTCTACACAGAAAGTACCATTTCATATTTATATGGAATATATATGATTAATGAGATCTGTCAAGATGACCTCTGTAATATGGAGAGTTTCATAACGAAATAGGCACATGTATAATGAAATCTCACTATGTCCTATCAATTCTGTAAAGGATGCATGCTTAACACAACTATGTAGATAAACAATAAGCCAAAGTCAATATCATCATTAATTACTATTTAGTAATCCATAAACAAATGCTCAATAATCACATCCAGCAAAACTCTTTTTACGATGATGCATAATAAAGAAACCATGGGTGATTTTTCCCTTCTATCAAATGCATCTTAATGACTTTTCTTCTTTACAGTTTCCATTCACCCATCCAAAGAGTTTTAGTGCTTCCAGAAATATTCTTGAAGATTCAGTTTTCTGACAATCATTGAGATGATATTTCAAAAAAATAGAATTCTCTTCATTTATGAAAAACTGAAAAAATCAAACATATGTCAGCTGCAATTCAAATCAAAATTATTTAAACATCAATTAACTGAAATGTATCTGCAGTAAAAAAAAAAAATAAATTCTTAAGTAATGTTTTAATCTAAGACTTTGGATAAGCACTTTATTTCTGTTACATTGTTACCATAAACTAAAAAAAAGGATTAATTAAAAAAAAAAAAAAGAAAATAGTCCCACATTTTTTTCAATGTGAAATGGGCACAAGAGATCCCTATGAAAAAAAGAGAATATAGACTGCAATTCAAACTTTCTCATAAATAAAGGAGAACCTGTATTTTTCAGAAGAATACACTTTAAGCATCAACATTTCATAATGAAATCTTTTGTAAAATTATGCTTATAACTTTTCAAGTGGGAGAATGCATCTCTCTTCACTAAATGTGTGTAACTAGGGTGTATTGTTTCCCTTTTCAGAAAAGATTTTTTTAAAAACATGCTTAATAATTACAAATATGTCTGCACTTAATCTGAAAAAAATATTTTACTTTATGACAATGATTTTTTTCATGCTTCTGCCATTACCACTGAACATTTCCAGATAATACAATTCAAGAGCAAAGACCAAGTAAGTCTACTGTAGCAAATTTCTTTTCCCAGACGAAAGTGGTCAGGGCTGGCAGAGAGGATATCTTTCTTTCTGAATCAGTGAGGGAAGTTCTCACATTTTCAGAGTTCAGGATCTGTAGACTTCAATTTTTTCTTTCATAATGCAACTGAACATCTAATTATTTTCCACCTAACAGCTTGACGCCATGAAGTGTACTTAAGTCAGCCAAAGAATGGTGAACAGTGGTACTGCAAATTAATCAACGAATCAAATATGAAGAGGTTCTCCGTGTAAAGAATTTGGTCATCATGACAGCTGAAATTGTTGAATAAATTTATACTCTTGCAACTGTATTATATTGAACTATTTTATAAAGTAGAACCAAATCAAATTTCTTGAAACTTAATTGGCAAAGCAGTTGCAGCTTAGTTAATTTTGCAACTCTGTCAAAAGCTATCATCTACTATGAAAGCAAAACCATTTTCAAACACAAAAGTCCCTCCAACTAAATAAGACGACATGTATACTTGGTATACTGCAGGTCTACTTTAAAGCTCATATACATTTATGGGTATATTTTGCAACTATTTCTTAGAAGAAAAAAATTAAATACTGAAAGCATATTAATAATACTGAAAGCAAATGAGAATAAATTTAAGGCACTTCTATGTTATTGAATTTTACCTATTTCTTTCCCAAGATAATTCAAATCAAAGATACCTTGGCCAGATACTCATGCATTTCAAAAGAGCAGAAAATTTATTAACATCAAAAGGGCTACACTACAGAAATATCCTCCTTCCTTACTATGGCCATACAAGAAAAAGAAAACATAAATGGCACCTGCTTTACAGAAGCTGGTGAGAAGCCACTGCACAATACTGGGAAGATATGAATTGTAAACATTGCAAGGATGAAATAGGGAATAAAAGGTTCATAATTCATGGGGCTTGACAGGGCTGAGTTACATGATCTGTGCTTCAAATACTGTAGAAATCTGTAGATAATTTTTTAGGGGGAAAAAATACCTACAAAAGGAATTTGGACTTCATCTTTTTTTCCTGGACTGAATTCAGTTTACTGAACCAGACTACTAGCAGTTAAAGAAGGCAAAAAATAATGCTATGAACTTATAATGCTATGTCTTTGTTCTCATTCCCTGTTTCTGTGGAGGAACAAAAAAGTCAGTAACAGATTTTTGTACACAAATCTTGGAGGCACAGTTTAGGACTATCTTTATAGAGTTCACTCAGGTCCAGAAATACAATATACAACAGCGCTGAAATGTGCTGTTTTTTCTTGCTATGATATTTATTTTTACAACTATTCTCTCTTTTGAGTTGAAGGATTATAAAACACATTTTAAATAATTAAGACTAAATTAATGTTTTTATCATGTCATTGTAATCTTTTGTGCAGTGTTCTTATTAATATACCAAGATAAAAGAGAAACTCATTAACTTATCATAATATGAAAACTAGATCTGTCACAATACAATATTTTCTAAAGTTAGATATGTCCTCATTAAATGTATAGCTGAAGGTCATCTGAGAAATGAGCTCATCAGTATTTAAGTGACTTTGGAAACTTCCGCTTACTTGCCATAGTGTTTTTGTCCTTTAAGTCAAAAGAATCATCATACAACTCTACAATGAATGTATGCACCTTTATATAATTTTTGTACACATTAACATATACTTGCTTCTTGAGTCATTTCACTACAACTCTTTCGTTCATTACATAGATTCTGGAGGAACAAGGGCAAAATTTCATAGACATTTAAGCACTTAGTGATGCAGTTCAGCTACTGGTAGGCTTTTGAATGTATGAAAGTCAGATTTCTACATGTAGATGCCTGCAGAAAATTGTTTTCTAATAGACCGTAGCATTTTTACCATTTTCATGTAAAGCTTCAGGTGTCTCATTCTTTCAAATCTATGATTCAATGAGCCTCTGGTAATTTGTAAGTTGCCAGGATTTTCTTTTCATTATACTAGTTGTTTCTACAGCATCCGAGACAGTAGAATTGTATAAGAAGAAATGCACAATGTTAAGTATAGATTCTGACACATGGTACGTATCTTTTTTTTTTTTTCTTGTTTTAATTTGAAGTTAGGGGAAATCTAACATCTTGTAGTGGCAACAGAAATTTGAACTCTGACAAGGTATTAGTTGAGTGAGATGTTCTAAAGCAAATATAAACCTTCTACAAGGAAGTTGAAGTAGTTGATATAAATGAAATAAAGTATCAATACAAAGGAACAGTTTGTAACTACTTGTACATAGAACACTGCTCTGAGTTGTAAACAGATACTTTGCATTGAAATGAATGAACTTGATATGATACTGTCTTAACTGAAAGAACAAATTAAACACAAAATATGGTGAAAAAAATCAGATAGCAAGGTTTTCGATTGTATGGAGTGCATCAGAGTCAATTGGTATTCACAAATTCATAAAACCTCACAACTGATAACTCAGATTCGGCGAAATAAATGTTTGTCATCATGCATGTATTTTCTACTTCTTCCAGTCCTAAAACTAAGAATAAAGTAAGTACTTTGGAAATCCTCAATGTACTGAGTTTATACTGATATTTTTCAAATGCTTTCTCAGAGATTCAAGAGCAAAAATTCACTAAGCAAAAATCATTAAAAGGATAGCAGTAGAAATAATGAAAAGAGGAAGTTGGTAAGCATTATAGTTTGCTAAAGATGAGCTCATTGCATTTTGCTCCTGTATGTTTGATTATCTGTTTAAGAGAAATCCAGATACACCTACTGAAGCCAGTTACACTTTCCAGAAATCATAACATAATCAGAACCTTGTAAATACTACAGCAATTTCCTGTTGGTTCTTTTATAAGTGGAAATGGAAAGAAATAAAGATTACTCACATTTTAATGCTGTATTTATAAGGAGAGAAAGACTGGGCATATAAGAACCAGACAGTTTTCTTTATATTAAATTGTCCTGCTGGAGAGATATACCCCTTGTCATGTATGTAAAACCAGATAAGCAAGCATATGAACTAGGGCTTTTACTGGACTGACCACTAATCAAAAATCAACTTACTCAAATGGGCTTACAGACCAGTAGAACCAAGGCTTCTTAACCCTTTTGAAACAGGTTTGGTTAATAGAAAGAAACACTGAAGATGCAGAGAAAGGAGTTGAATTATTTTCAGTAATGAGCCCAAATCAAAGTTATTTTGCGGAAGTATTGTCTCTTGCTGATTCTGCAGTAAATAATGGAACCACCAGGGGAAAAATGAAGAAGTAGCAAATATAATGATAGAAAGGTGATATGAAAGACTACTCCAAAATGATGCATTATACATAAAACCTATCTTGAGCATTACAATTACATGATTGTGTTTTTGTTTTCCTATTCAAAAAAAGATATGGATAAGGCACTTTGTCTCAGAATGGCCAGGAAGTTTCATAACATTGTAAAATAACTTCAAAATAATTAGAAATAATAAAATTAGTCAGCCAGTCATATTATAATTTAGTGTAGAATTATCTCTGAGTATGGAACAGGCTAAGAGTTACTGAGCACTATTTGCAGTATGAACATGTTCTGTGTAAACATGTGCTATACCTATCTAGATTTCATGTCATTTTTTTTCTAGATTTCATGCATGTTCCAAATGCCGACTAATTTAAAAGGGATATAACTGAAGATGAGGAATTACAAAGACAAAATTAAAGGAACCAAACTTGGTTTATGGAGTAGAATAGCTTCAGTTTTGCTCCCCTTGCCTCTTAGTTGCCTATAGTTTAATCTCTCTGTATTTGTCATTACAGCATGACATTTTAGAAGATATATTTATTCTTCACAAGAATGAATCATAGCAAATCTCCTGATAAATAAAAAAGTCAGAGTTATTTAATTTATATTCAATGAATCTATTGCCTTTCTTCTTCTATTTTTTAATTATGATATTAAATTATTTGTAAAAGCCCAGGAAGAGAATGTGTCATTTGATATATGAATACATGAAAAAATGTGGTCAATGTAGCAATTTAACTGTTTTTCTAAACTCTGAACTACGTTACCTAATCTGCAATAAGATTCAGATTATACTGTGCTCTGAAAAACATTACAGAAAATACTTTTTTTTTCAGGAAAATATACATATTATGCATATCATAACTTCCTTAAACTTATCAGACTGTGTACTATCATATGTGGATACCATCTTTTGTGGTCAGTCATAATGAAAAAGGTTTTTACTCCTCATCCATCTCCCTTATGGATTTATCACCTGGAAGACAATTACTGAAAGACAAAATGTATTGTATCGTACAGAACTAGAACCTGTAGCACAATTCTGGACATGATTCATAAGACTTCTTATGGTTTAGCATATTCCAGGATTAGTCCTCCATGGAAAGATCCCAGATCTTCCCTTAGGCACTGGCATTTTTAGTTCAGAATTAACTGTGCATTATGGAAATTCTGAATTGGAGAATGGAGTCTTTTGTGTGTTAAATATCTTCAAATGTCTGCTGTGAACACAGATAATTCTCATTTGGTGAAAGGGAATGAATGTATATTTGTTCATGTGTCAATAATTCTACTGTTTTAACCTTCATTATTTTATTCTGATCAGGTAAAACTTTGGCTATGTCGACAAAATGTAATCATGTTCCTCTGTCAGGAAACTTCTTTCTAATTTATGCAACTGTCAGAAATAAATTACATTCTTCCTGAATTTGCTCATCTTTTGCAGGTGAGTACAAGTCTGTATTGCTGATGACACTTTAAACTTTTCCCTAATAGGATGAAATTTCATTCTTTGAAAGAGGCAGAACTTTTCACGGCCTTGAAAAGAGAAAGGATATACAGACACTTTAAAAAAGTTATAGTTCTTTGAAGATACTATTATAATAAATGATACATCAGCAAAGCTACATACACTGACAGTCCTTGGCCCTGACAGCAGAACTTAATTAATCCATCTAATTTATTGATCAATTTGGATGTAAAACCCCTTCAGGGGTAAAATTAGTCTTTCAGTCATCCTGAGTTATGAAGTACAATTTATTACATAACTTCCATAACAAGGGAATTTAAAAAAAAAAAAAAAACCTACAAAAAAAACCCCCAACCCTATCAGTCATCCAAAAGGTGCTAGCCAAGCTGGTAAATTTATTTCTAAAAGCTATACTGGACTCTTAAATTTACAGTAGTTTCTATTTAATGGTAATTTATAATGGAAACAAATTTGATAGATTAATTAATTTCTATACCTTCTAAATTATATGGAAAATAAGTAACAGAAATGTTACTGAGGGTGGGGGAAGAGGGTTCAGGTACGAGGTTAAACAGCTACTCATAGACTTATATGAAAACCCCCTGACTTACGGAGGCAAGTCCATGCTCAGGACAGGAGATAAACACCCTCCTTGCCTATCTTGCCTTCCCAGGTGCTTTTGTACAACAGGTGTGAGGCTTTGGATGTGGAAGGTCAGTCAATAACTGATGAGGATGGCAGTCAAGCTACACTAGAAAGATTGCACTCATTTTTAAGAAGGGTAGAAAAAAAGGCTGAGAGAGTTGTAATTGTTCAGCCCAGAGAAGAGAAGGATCTGGGGGCACCCTAGCAAGTGTCTTAAGGGGAGTCTATAAGAAAGATGGAGACAAACTTTTTAGCAGGGCTTGTTGCAACAGGACAAGGAATAGTAGTATTAAACTAAAAGAAGGCAGATTAAAACTAGATATAAAGAAGAAAAGGTGGTGAAACACTGGAAGAGGTTGCCCAGAGTGGTGGTTCCATCCCAGGAAACATTCAAGGTCAGGTTGGGCAGGACAGTGAGCAACCTAATCTAGTTGAAGATGTCCCTGCTTACTGCAGGGTGGTTTTGACTAGGTGACATTTAAAGGTCACTTCCAACCCAAACCATTCTATGATTTTATGTAAAGTTTTAAATTGTATAATGACATATAACATTTTTTTTTAAAAAAGATGCATATGGCTTCCAGGACTTTGATTTCATTCACAGAATTATTTCAGCCCACACTAACATCTTAGTCACCAAGCTTCCTCATACTCTCATAGCAATATCTAAATCTCTGCTAGTCCACTAGTGGAAACTTGAGTCTGAATTGCATTTTGTCAGACTTTTATGCCTTTCTGTGCTGAAAGCACAAGAGGGGTCATGTCATCTACTTCTCTCACATGTAGATGCTAAAAAATGCCTAAAAACTTATTTAAACATGAATTTATGCTGTGTCAGGACAAGATTCTAGCACCAGTAATGACTCAATCTTTTAAAATAAAGCTTGCATTTCTCTCACACCTGGAAAGAAACTAATTTTTTTTAAAGCACTGTGATATTTCAGTAGGGTTGATATTATAGAAATGCAAAACAGTATATTTATAATTGTCCATTTGATGTGAAACATTTGGGGTTTTTTATAACAGAGTATTCAACTTGAAGAAAATGTGTCAGTAGTATAATATATCATAGCATAGTATAGAGAAATGATCTGTCCATATATTCTCTTAATTATTCCTTTTTTTTTAAAAAAGCTACAAAGCAAAAAAAAAATTGATATGTTGCATATTTGAAAATTTGATGACAATAAGTGTTGTGAACACAAAGTGAGATACTGGTAGCATGGCACTTCGCAACAATAAAGAGCATCCAAGGTGGCAAAATGTCTAAAAAAGAGGAAATAGAGGATAAAAGTATGAATGCGTTCAAGCACAACTTTGTTTTACATGTTGAAAGAACCAATCAATCAGAACTGTCTACAGATTCAAGCCCTGTTAACATTATTACATGAAATGATGCAGAATTATGATGAGATTAACTGGAATAACATATAGGAGAACTGTGTGTATACAGGTATTTTGCCAGTGGGTGGATTTAAAGTAGTCTGGTTAGATTGCTCAGCACAGCCTGACCTTACATCCCTGTGAGTCAATCAGGCCATAACTGACTATAAGGAAAGGATATCACTTCTAGTGTCCATGCTAGAGCAAAGCAGTCTCGTTCATTTCTGATCATCTGTCAACAGCCCACCTTTTTTTTCCCTTTGGAAGCTATTTTATTTAACTTCCCTTAAGGTGACTGGAGGAAGGACAAGTGTTCACTTCATAAAACTACAGAACTTGGAGACAAATTTGCATGCAAACTAAGAGTAAGCTTGATTTTTTTTTTAACTGAAATCTACAGCAACTTGAACTGTTTAGAAAAAACAATTTACTCTGAATTATAATCACCTGCATTTGGAGAGTGAGGAAGTAAGGAGGGGTTAAATAATCATCCAAATAAATGTATATTTACTGAATTTAATATAGAGTCCTGAGTCATAAGCTGTTCTGTCTGTCCCTGGGGTTTTTTGTTATTTTTTCCCAGGGGACACCTACAATAATCATTTGAATTTATTGGATATATAAAATCAGAAAGAAAAGCATTTTGTTTTCTTTTCTTTAATAACTATACTCTAATACACAACTTCAGCTAAAGCAGCATAAGCAGCATCTAGTTAACACTCCACATAAAAAAATGGCCTTTAGCACAGTGGAGGTTATTGGAGGACCTCCTCTGCTCTAGGAAAGATGGAGTTACATGACAGAAAGTAAAGACCAGAAGTAGTTTTCAAAGACATCCCTAACAGAATTAACTGAATTTGTACTTCTTGTTAGATAACAGATTTACTTAACAGCCTTGAGAATTGTGAGATTGGATGAAATTCTGCTTTCTTTGAATTGTTTCCAGAGACGCTAGGAAGAAACTGTGGGATATATCTGCTTGAAAGGGAGTCTACAAAGTAAAAAGGAAAATCATTCCAAAAGAGGAGGTAACCAGGAGAAAGAATGAAGTTTATCTTCTGAAGAACAGTCCTGCCCAGAACCCAGCCAGTGGAGTGCCTGCATGGTTCTGCCCAGCCAGGTCCCAGCTGTACCTTATATGTGCTCCAAGGTATCCTGGACTCACACCAGCCTCCAATGGCAGAATGTCCTTGGCATAGCACTGGACTTAAGTTACATGTCAATATGTGTGTAATCCATTCTATAGTAATAACATAAAGCTCTAGGTCAGCAAAAACCACTAGGGTTGTGGGGGAGCGAAAAGCCCAGAGCAGAATGCCAGAAGCTGGTGTTCAGGTGTGTGTAAAGCAAAGCAAAGGTGGATTTTATATCTGAAACCTTGCCATCATAGGTGAATCTTCTAATCAGTTTTGGATTTTTTAATGGAATATGTCTTTCTGTCTCTTCCTTTACATTGTACATTTATTTATCTAGTTCTCAGCTTCCAGCCAATGCCAAATATTTTTTAAAAATGTATGCATTTCTAGACAAAGTGTTACACAAAACAGAACTTGCCTACAGAAGTTGGTCAATAAAAAACTTTCTAAATCATTAACAACTGCAAATGGCTATAGATGCATTACTCCATTGAACTTAATTTAGCCATCAAATTTGTTCAGATATTCTCTGAAGTCAGAGGAAATCACTACACCTGTGTCCTTTTAAACAATATATAGAGATTATCACAGCTGCTTAAAGGAGAATTTTTGATTCTGCAACAGAAGATGAAGAGAAAAAAAATCTTGATATTGCCTTACTTTTTATATATATAAGCTATCACATGCCCCAAATACATTTGCTATGGTTTTTACTGTTAACATAAGCAAAAAATAGTAGACTAATAAATTAAGCTTTAGAATTAAAAAAATCTTAAATAGTCAGTGTGTCTTTCAGAATGCAATGATTCAAATCTCTGATTACTTTTGCCCTTTTCCATGGAATAACAATAATCAAAGGGGAGGAGAAAAAGCAGAAAACAGAACCAAAAGGAGGGAGGAATTAAGATCCTATTTGGGTTTCAGAACCCTTAGGTGATTGCGTTCCCTCAAAACCATAAGACTAATCACAACAACTACTAAGTAACTACCACCTACTATTATCGCTAAAATACTACAAACCTAAGTTAAAAATATTGCTTTAATTTTTGTTGTAATAGATCAGCTTAGGAGTACTTTAAGGCAGAGGAGGAATGTTTCTAGTCCCATCATCCTTATAAAAGTGGGGGATATTGTGTAATAATAAATATTCCAAGACATTAAATTATTACACTGATATGGTACAACATTATTTTTTCCTGATATGGGGAAGAAAGCTATTTAATTTCTAAAGGAAAAAGCCATACAAAAATGTAAACTGCATTTCTATTTTAGAATAAACCCTCAGTACTTCTAAAAACATTGTTAAAGTGACAATAAAGAAAGAAAATTTACTAGTTCTGTGTTATACAATGTAGAATATTGTTACTAATAAACTAGTATTTAGCAGATTGCAAAAAGATACTGTTTTACTCTTTTGGTTTAGCACTAGGAAAGAGGTACTCAAATGGCTATTTAATCTGAATATTTCTGTTGGGCATGAAAAACTACAAAACACATTTTTCCAAAAAATTGCATCCATTCTTTTTCAAGTTAATGCTGTTATTAAAACTGTCATGCTTGACAATGAATCTAGGAGCTAGTGGAATACTTTATATCCAACAGAAAACCAAATTTTGTGTTTATAAACAGCAAATTTGTATAAGTAGTGCATTAACTTTTGTTTAACACTTTTTTTGTTTATTTTTTATTTAAAACCAAATTTTATGTGTCCCCTCACAATATACTGAATCCTGCTACCAGCTAACAATTGTGAGTTTTGGTAATATAGTCCTGGCTACTAGCAGCATTCTGCCTCTTCTGCTAGTTTACTTAAAAACTGTTCATGAAAATCTATCAAACGAGTAAAACAAAACCAACCAAAACAATATGAACAGTTTCTGTCAAAGGTGCTGTGAAAAGATAAAAAAAAAAAAGTGAATATAATGGGATGGGAAGGGGATAATCAAAGTAGAATCATAGAATCAAAGAATAGTTTGGGTTGGAGGGGACCTTAAAGATCATCTAGTTCCAACCTCCCTGCCATGGGCAGGGACACCTCCCACTAGATCAGGTTGCCCAGGTCCCCATCCAACCTGGTCTTGAACACCTCCAGGGATGGGGTATCCCTAACTTCTCGGGGCAACCTGTGCCAGTTCCTCACATTCTCACGGTGAAGAAATTCCTCCTTATGTCTCACCTAAATCTGCCCCTCTCCAGTTTATAGCCATTGCCCATCACCCTGTCACTAGAAGCCTTCATAAACAAGTAGTTCTGAAATAGTTTTATTTATGTTCTTAATTTAAAGTAACTAAAAAAAGAAAGAAAAAAATCTATTAAAGAAAACGAGGCACGCAGCAGAACTCGATAAGGAATCCAATAATTTGCCTCAATATAACCATCATTCTGTCATGAATATCTAGACATGGGAGAAGATCAATTCCAGCAAATTACAAACTTACATTTTTTTATCTGTGTGATAGAAGAGTAGCTTCAAGAAGAATTCTTGACTCAGGAGCAACACAGTGAACATTAAGCAGAGCTACCACCCACTTTAAGGAAAACACAGTCAAGGTAATCATGAAGACAAGCACATGCATTGTATCATGATGGCAGGCATCCACACCATCCTACACATCAGGATTAAAACAGCCAATGTCCTTGGAGAAACTGAGCTGACAGTTATCAAGAACAGTGTAGAAAGTGATAAGCCTTATGTTGCTTACACAGAAACTCAAGAAGAAATACAAATGACATGGTGAAGAGATATGGTGCTTTCTTCTTCATTTTTGATGTTTTAGCTAGCACAATGGGATCCACTTTCATAGGATGTTACATAAGATACATACATACAAACATATAAAATCATATATACTTACATAATACATACAGACATAATACATATGCATCTACATATAAAATGCATGTAATATATTACATATAATGCACATATATATATTCTATATACATTTTTTATCAGTATTGCTTTAACTCCATGTTAGCTTCTAAATTCCAAGGTCTCTTATGTGGAAGTCTTGATGCAAACAAAAAAGAACTTAGGATACTGTTTTAAAGCAAGAAAACATAAGGTTCATTTCCAGTCTATGTAGGTTAAAAAGAAACAATCAACATAACAGATGTAACTTCTTATTTAGAAAAAATAAATTTAAAAATTCAATTTTTGTGTGTTAGGAAAAATATAATGTACATATAAATGAATAGATAAAATGCCTTTGACCTATCTCTACATAAATAATTCTACAGAAAAAAACCCAACCTGAATGTTATCTGTTTTCCTTTTTCATGTGAAAAGTACTTCTGAAGAAAAAAAATTTTTTTGTCCATGTTAGATATTAGTTACATGAAAGACATAGCTCCACTGTTACCACCAGAAGGAAGTAATTAAAAGCATCATTTTTGGATCTTTGTCCTTGAGTCTTTATACTTAAAGGCTGAGTCTTCATGACTTCAGGGTGAAGCCCATACAGGGGTCTTCTAATTGTTAAACTTGGTTAAAGTTTGGAAAAGTATGCATTAGAAGTATTATTTCTTCTCAGTAATTTCTAATTTCATTTAAACAAACTTGGTCATATATGATACAGCATAAGAAATATATACACACACATTCATATACAGTATTATACACAGCTACTCTTTCTCTGCATGACTGCTTTACCATATTTCATCCTAATTCATTCTTCATTATACTATGCCTTTAGTTACATATATTCCTGAGTGGGTTTTCTTTCCATTGTTTTTGAGACTAGCTTATCTTAATAGAAATTTATAATTAAATTACAAATTATTACTTTAAAAACTTTCTTACTATACCACACACACTCCTTACTTTTACTGGGTAAAGCTAAAATCCAAACAGTTTACTTTAACTTAAACTATTAAAATTTTCCTTGAAGGAATTATAAACTGCACACTGGACCTTTAATATGTTCAAAACATAGACGAACAACTAATCAGAACTTCTATAAAGAAGAATTTCTTCACATTAAAATATTTCTTTGCTAAGGAATGGTACCATGTTAGAGAAATGAGACTGCAGAAACACTAAATTTAGTAAGAATACAGAATAATTATGCATAAAGATAATCGATAGTCTGGCTGTCATAGATTCAGAAAGCATATCAGCCTGTGCTATATAAGACTGAAAAGGAAGAGGTACAGACAAATGAGAGGAAAATGCATCACATTCCTTTTAAAAAAATATTTATATTTTACAGTGAAGAAAACTTCCCAACATTCAATAACTCATTCTTCCCCCCCCCCCCCCTTTAAAATACTATGGATTGTGACATGATTTTGACATATGAGAGTATCAAAGTTCTGAATTTCTCCTTTTGCACTAACAGGAGTGCATATCAAAAAAAAAAAAAAAATCTGGTAAAGATCTGGAAGTAAATCTTAGCTCCAGAAATATTCAAGCAGGTATTTTTTATTGCCCTAACCTGTTTGGAAAAAAAATAACATTTGAATCATAAGTAACAAAGTTGGTAATGAACAGGCACCTAACCTAACATGTTTCTGAACTACTGCTGCCACTGCAGAAGATTGCTATAGGTCTTGATCACCAACATTTCTGGAAAGGCTTCTGTTGAGTGTTCATGAAGCGATATGTATAGTAGTAAAATGACTCGCAGCAACTTAAGTTTATTTTTCATTGAAGAGAGATACAATTAGTTTGCATATTTTACAACAGACAACTTAAAAGGCAAGAAAATATTACATAAACAACTTGGATGAATATAGATTGATTCTAAACATGCTTTTCAGTTGTTTATTCCTAGCATTATTAATTAAACCAAAATATCAGACATATCACCTAACCTGGTGCAAAACAGCGAAGGAGGCTATAATGAAACATCCTATCACTAAAAATTAGAGTGTAAGAGATAATCAGTGTTTGATAAGTGCTCTCCCTAGAATACAGTTTACATTAGATATTCTTTTGCCACTGAATGAGTCTATTACTGCCTGAATGTAAATGAGTTTTGGTGAACCATCAAAAGCAGTGACAGGTATCTAGAGCTCTGATTTTTGTATTACAAGTCAAATTGTCAGTTGTTCCATATAGGATTAGGTAACTTCAGAGAACAGATCTCTACATTGAGGGTTGGGTTTGGGGGTTTCTTTTTTGTTTTGTTTTTTTTTTTTTCTCTTCATAATATAGCCCCCTACCGTATCAGTCTGTAATAGAATTTATTTCCTTGCAGATAATTTCCCTTAGCATAGCTGCACATAGAAGCTCAGAATTATATAATGTTTCGGGTTGGAAGGAACCTTAAAAATCATCTACTTCCACACCCCACTCCCCACCACGGACAAGGGACACCTTCCACTAAACCAGGTTGTTCAAAGCTCCATCCAACCTGGCCTTGAATACCTCCAAGGATGGGGCATCCACAAAATCCCTGGGCAACCTGTGCCAATGCCTCACAACCCTCACAGTAAAAATTTTCTTCCTAATGTCTAACCTAAATCTCCCCTCTTTCAGCTTAAAACCATTACCACTTGTCCTGTAGACAAAAATAGTATGTGGGTTTTTTTCTCTTTTTATAGAGTCTAGCACAATCATTTTGTTACTCGACTATGACAGCACTACAATAACACTGAAGGAAGTTTTCTTCCAATTTCTTATGCTGTAAGAGAGCAGCAAAATAAAAGTAAAATTTACAATCCATTAACAATTTAAGGAGTTTTTTTCCCCTAAAAGATCTTTCACATAGGTTTGAATATCATACTATTTTCTCCTACATTTCTTTCTCTGTGTCAGAATATAGTTGCAGTAAAATTTAGTGACTGAAGGAAAATACTGTTAATATTTTCCTCTGTTATTATTCCAGGATGTTTATCAGGAAAAGTAGATGCTTGGATACAGAAATAAGAATGCTTCCATTGTGTGGTTTTGTAGCCCAGAATTACACAAAACAAAATAACTTAAAAACGAAGTGAACAGTCTATAAAAGTGGGAAAAAAATGCTGTTCTTTGGCTATGATAAATCTATACTGGGACAGTTATAGATTAGGATCACATGAATAACATCTAAGAAGCAAAGACTATCACAATTACTCATCTGCTGCATTTCCAATTGTCAAGATTTCAGTGTCATGAAAAGCAATAGACTGACTGTTCTTTTCAAAACCTCTTGAACATCTCTCACCCTTGCAGATGAATCTGCCTCTTTGTTTTCCCTAGCTGCATCGTAATGAGAACAGTGGTATTTCATTTACATTTTTTTTAATAAGAAATACATCACATGTTAAATACAGGAATTGAAAAAAAAAGTAAATTGAGTCATAAGTAGAGGATTAAAAAAATATTCAATACTATCAGAAAAACACATCCTGCTACAGTAAAGCTTGCACAATGATGACCTTTTTCTTCACGCTAAGGTACTTTGTCATACAGCAGAATATCACACTTAGTTGTTCCACATTTGGAATCTTCATCTTTTGTTTTCCAGGTTAAGGTGATTTGCTTGTCCTGTGTTGGAATTCTGCACTCAATTAATTTCAGCACCTGCTAAGCCCAGCCCTATATCTCTGGTTTTCTTTTTGGTACTTCCCCATCTACAAAATGAGTAACAGTTTAACTTCATGAAAAAATGCTAGCCAGAGAAATAAAAAAATTACTGTGATTAGAAAAGAGATAAAACCAAAAGGTCTGTTGGTGAGAAAGAAAAGAAGAACAGAATAAAAAGAAGCACAGCTACAGGATCTAAGAATGTAACAGGTCACTCATGAGAACAAAACATGTATAAGAGAGGTTTCCATATTTTCTTTTTTTTTTTTTAATTATTCAGTTGAATATAGACCCCCATTATAATGTGGTGGAGGAGAGTTTGCAGAGTACATAGAATTAAGTATTTCAATTAACAAACGAGCCTAAACTTCACATGAAATTTTGAATTACCTAGTCAGAGGGCTAACAAGAGTTCAGCAAAAAGGTTTTCAAATGCAAACAAAAAAGAGTTTGTACGAAACACAGAGCATCCTGACACTGAAGGAATATGAGGATGAACAGAGCTTTTTTTGTTCTTTAGCTTTTTTTTTTCTACTTAGAACATCTGTGTCTAGTATTATAAGCTGTGTTGAAGAGACTCCTTAGCGTAAAGGAAATTTTATAGATATTAATGAAATCTCAGGTTTTTGTCTTATGTATATACTTAGACAAAGTACTAATCTGTTACCAGCCCACACACATACATCACACACAGATTTGTCACCAAGATGGTGATTAATACCATGCTTCTTATTAGCTTTGGACTGATAATGTTTTTTGACTCCTGTTGGCAGGTGTCCCTCTATTGCTGGAGGCATTTGGGTTAAAGACAGGGAGATCTAAAAGGAATAATTTAAACATCCAGTTTGGGGAATAAAATCAGAGATGTGCAATCTGTTATTACAATTTCAATGATGAAGGAAGTAAATTCAAGCATGTGAGTTTGAACTTTTGCACCATTCATAGCAGCTCTTATCAGTATGAGAAAGCAACCCACTCAGTTTGGTGTTTTCACACACAGGCATTGTGAAGCTTTATTGGTGCTTTTGACAGCACAGGGATTGTGAGACTCATGGCTCTGCCCCAGAGGCAGCTCTGAAAAGCCCTACTGTCTCAGCTATGAGTCACTCAGACTGCCTCTGGCACTCAGACTGGTTCAGCAGTGCTGATGATACCATGACTCTGCCATCCAGATGAGATCAGTCCTTCAGACTGATGCAAAATGGAAAGAATGAAATCTATTTTCACTAGCATCCTCCCTACGTCTCACATAGGCAGGAAAAGCCAGAAACTGGTATGAATGAGTAAATGGAAAGCAGAAAACCAACCATGTTTAACATGAAGAATGAAATCACGATAAGCAGCATATGATCTACCTACAAACCACCATGAATGAGCTATTACTAATATTCTACTCTTATATAGGAAAGAGACTCCTGATGCATGGGGAGAGAGAATATATCCCTCAATAAGTCAAATTGGACTTTTAAATGGCAAGTTGACACAAAGTTGCCCTAGCTGGGCACAGAAAGGTCTCATTTTGTTACCAAAAGTCCAATTATATGAGCAACAGCTGGAATTTACATGGAGCATTAATCCTATAAATAGCAACAGATACCACCAGTCTGATGTGTTTTCCTGCAAGATGTAGCAGGATTTTGGCACAGTAGACAAAAGATGGTCACACTTCTCTCATACCCTCAAGCTGTGCTTCACAAGTCATATTGCCATTTTGCAATGAAAAATAAACCGGCCTTATACAGTGCTGTGCAGCCGAAGACATTACTTATTGTTTTTCTCCAGAATTTTAAATTTTACATGGGAATACACAGTGATACAGACCTATATTTGCTGAGCTATCTGAGGAAATTCCAATGCATCTTTAGAAATGTTGACACAATTCATAAATTGCAAATGCCAGAGGACTAAAAGAATAATACAATCATAGAATCACCAGGTTGAAGAGACCCACCGGATCATCGAGTCCAAGCATTCCCACCTATCTCTAAACCATGCCCCTCAGTACCTCATCCACCTGCACCTTAAACATCTCCAGGGAAGGCGAGTCAATCACCTCCCTGGGCAGACCCTTCCATTGCCTAATGACCCTTTCAGTGATTTTTTTTTTCCTTACGTTGAACCTGAACCTCCCCTGGTGAAGCTTGAGGCCATTCCCTCTTGTCCTGTCCCCTGTCACTTGGGAGAAGAGGCCAGCTCCCTCCACTCCACAACTTCCCTTCTGGGAGTTGTAGAGAGCAATAAGAAAACTATGAAAGCCTAGTATGTATAAATAACACACAGTTTGAGCTCATAAAACCAAACCAAAACAACAAAAAATGTCTATCACATTCATGTGCTGAAAGGTGACAAAGATACAAAGACTAGCAATTAACATACATTGCTGCTATGCCATTATAGTCTTGTAAGGAAGGAACTTCTTTTATTTTTTACTGTTCAGAATGACATTAGGATTTAATATGCAAAATGTGTTCAACAGAAAGAGTTTTCACAATCATACAAAAAAATTAAATGCATGTCAATTATAACCTAGGAACAGTTTTAATAGACAGTCCATTTATTTATTCATACAGGAAGGATGGGAGTGCATACTTTTTTTTTTAATTGTCCTTGTCCAAAGACAAAGAAATAATGTAAAGCATTGGATGGATAGACTTCCATTTACAGTCACTAACAGTTGCTCACAGGCATGAAAGACACCTTTTGGAGCAGCAGTTTGTAAAATTATTTTGGCTTAACAGAAAAATGTCTGTTTATATAAAATATACATAAAACCCTATTCCTCAGGCACTTAAATTGTTTTAATTAGAGAAAAGGTACAGGAGTTGTGATCACAGAATCACACAGAATCACAAAGTCACAGAATCATTAGGTTGGAAAATATCCACAGGATCATACATTGGCACACTTACTAAGCAAGCAGATGGGAGAGATGGAAGACTGTATTTCAGGCTTGTCTATGTAACCCAAATCTGGGGTTAGATTTCAGTCACTTATATATTTTTTCCCCAAAATATCTTTACTTTAGACAAATTGATTTCTTTTCCTATATTTGGCACTGAAACTTTTTTCTGCTATTCTTTGCAACACTACAGCAAATCAAAAAAGGAAAACATCCCAATCTTCAGTCATTAGGGATTCATCTAAATCTCAGACCCTGAATTCCTTAAGTCAAATTGTCTAAAAAGAAATGGAAGAAAAAAGCTGACAGACCTCTAATCTGGGTGAGATGGGCAGGAAGAGGATGAGCTTCTATTCCAAGTGTAACAATGCATTGATTTACTTGCATTTGTAAATATGGAAGGATGTAGAGATGAAGATGAAAAAGGCAGAGAGAGGTGAAATAAACCTAGCCAAAAAAAAAAACCCAAAGCCCCCCAAACCACCAACACCCCATAAAATAAATAGAAAAATGAAGTTTTATTTTAAACCTCATATTCCTAATCAAAATTTTAATTTCCAGAGGTCTGTAAGATAATCAGAGCTCAAAAAATATAGAGTACATCAGTCTAGCATTTACTAGGCATCTTAAATATAAATATACTTTTTCAAAAGATTAAAAGACTAAATCAGGAAAGAAAAAGTGTTCTTACTGAAGATTCAGAAATGCAGAAACTATTCTGTTATATCTACTGAAACTCTTTTATGAATCATGGGCAGACTACACAAAGCAATGTCATATTAATTTTACATTTTTAAAAAACTAACATGTTATAACAGAAATATATTAGAGATTAAATTTTATGGAAGAAATGTGTAAATGTGGTTTTGTAATACTGTGGACTACCATCTTCAGCTTTTAGAGCAATCTAAAACTGTCAGTGTGCTGTTGCACTGTGTTTATCAATAATTTATAATTACTGAAACAAAATATTTCCATTAATATGACAATATATGTGTAACATTAACTACAGGACAGTTTCAAGTAAGTCCTATTTGAACAGGAAAATATTTTTAGGAGGGAAGAATTCCTTGTAGTGGGTTGACCTGGGCTGCAAGACAATCACACAGAGAATCCACCACAATCATTCTTCCAAAGGTTAAACAAACACACTATAAAAATGTCTGCACGATAGCTAATCTGGATTTCCAGCTTCAGCCGTAAGCCATATCAGAAATTTCAGTATTCATGGTTTCTACTACTACATCATTGATAGTTGTATTAATAAATGTCAGGGTGTATTAGAAAGAATTATGCTTTTAAACATTCATATTCATAAATTCATTTGGTATTCACAGCAATAGCAGTAGTCGGAAGAAATCTATTTTGCAGTAATGTGGATGTCATATCTATTTTAAAAAAAAATTTGTTCCAATCTAGCATTATGACACTCCTAAAACTAGGAGACACCAGTCACTTCAATAAAGATTTATGATGCAGGCATATAATATAAGCAAATCATTGCCTGATTATTAGTTAAAAATGATACCACAGAAGCTGTATAGGTCATCTCAAAATTTACCATCACAAAAGTTTAAATGCTTATATTCTGGAATATTTTCCTGTATGAAATAAACAAGCTGCAGCACTCAAAATTCCATCCCCAATTGTTCAGCTTCTGTCTGACAAATTTCTAAATCTGAAAACACATTTATAGATATATCAGCCTGTCAGCTTTGAAGTACTGAAATGCAATACATCTGCCCTTTCCTCTGTGATGTAATGAACTCCCCAGTCACAATGATCACATCCTCTTTAATGAAGCAAGTGCTGTTTCACCTTACAAGTATGTTTTTTAAACACAACAAAACAAGCAAATAAGAAAGATACAATTTTTAAAGAAAAAAAAAGAAAACGAAGGAATAATGATCATTAAAACTCTTCTTTTAAATACCGTAGAAAAGTGATGACAGATCTTTGAGATGTATATTTGGAGACTTTTCAGTCTTGAAATTTCTCCCAGTACTTCAACATATTTTTTCAAACTTTATCACTTTTTTTTTCTTAAAAAAAGAATGATTAAATGCTTGCAGAATAGAAGGTTTTGGTTGCCTTTTTAAAATACATAATTACCAGCTTTTCAGAATGATTTAAATGTCAGTGTCATGCTTGTTCTAACTAAATCTTTCACCACGACACAGTCAGTGAAGTAGAAATCAAGTTGTAAAATAAATGAGGGAAAAAACTGCCCTCTACCAGCTGTTTCAGTGATTCACTGATTAAAGTCTTTTTTAAGAAAGAGCAAATCAAAATTTCATGCCAGATTGCCTAGGTTAACTAGTTTCTCTGAAGAGTCAAAGTATAATCTGAGTGACAAAATCTAGAAGCCTGAGTTATCTCTTTACCACGATGATAATTAGGTCACAAAAATATTCAAATCTCATGCATGATTAAGACTGACAAGAAGCGGCAATAATTCCACAAGAGGACTGATCAGTTCTTCATGTCCATGAAACAAGCAGTACAGCAGAACAAACCATAATGTATTTCAGTGACCCAAACCAACTTCGAGATTAGATACCAGGTGGTAGAGGAAGGAGCAGTTCAACCACAGAAAACTTAACATATTCAAAAGAATGTAGAAGTGAACTTTGACAATGGTGAGGTTGTGGATCAGCTTTCTTAGATGAAGACACCTCCACTGAGCAGGAAAGCTACTACAACCAGATGGAAGCAAAACCTTATCCAAGAGTCTTCAGGAACCCTTCTTTTACTACAATCCACTTTGGGCATTTTTGATTGACAGAACATCTACATCTTTGAGAATGCTGTTGTTGTTGAATTACAGGTATTCATGAGAATATGCAGTGCGAACAGAAGATTTTTCTAAGCAAGCATCTTGACTGTGAATCTGGTTCTTCCAGTACATAGCAACACCATGTATAATTACAGTATTTTAGATTTAATGCAGCCCATATGTGTGAAATTGTTGATAATCAATGAATTTGATAAATGGCTGAAATCTGAGTTGCATAACTTTAACATTGAATTTCCACTATTTTGGCATTTTAGCTATTGTTCATTTCCATTCAGAACTTTTGCAAACAATCCATTAGCTGTTTAAAGGATGAAACACAGAATTAAATGGTCAGACTAAATAAATTTGTTGTCTTGCAAATACTAATGAATTAGGGTTTCTATTAATGGCAAAAGCATCGGGCATCTCACACTGGGCACTCCGTTCCCTGCCAAAGCATGACAAATGATAAAATAAGATGTTCTGAACACTAACATTCCCTATGTCCCAGATCACAGCAGAGTATTATCAATCCAATAAGAACACCTGCTGCATATGCTAATTGCAAGAGCTCAGGATTTTGAGTTAATGTTGATTACCTTTCTTTAGAGTTGAGTCAGGTTAAAAGTTATGCTCTTTGGTTTGTTTTGTTTGTTTGTTTGTTTGCAACTTTTATCTTTTTATAAGCACAGCAGTGAATGGGGAAAGTTTCTCCTTTATGGGACAAATAATCTAAAGCCAAGCTCCTAAGATGAGCAGTCTTAAAGAATTTAGATAGGACACCAAAAAATCTAGCTTATTTCTGCATAACAAACAATATAAGAAAATTCATCCAATGACCTGGATGAAGGCATCGAGAGTACCCTTAGCAAGCTTGCAGATGACACTAAACTGGATGGAAGGGTCAGTCTGCTGGAGGGTAGGGAGGTTCTACAAAGGGATCTGAAGAGGCTGGATCGCTGGGCTGAGTCCAATGGCATGAGGTTTAACATGGCCAAATGCTGGGTCCTGCACTTGGGGCACAACAACCCTATGCAAAGCTACAGACGTCTGTCTAGAAAAACTGCCTGGTGCAGAAGTACCTGGGGGTGTTGGTTGACAGCCAATTGAACATGAGCCAGCAGTGTGCCCAGGAGGCCAAGAAATCCAATGGCATCCTGGCTTGTATCAGAAATGGTGTGACCAGCAGGTCCAGGGAGGTTATTCTCCCTCTGTACTCGGCACTGGTGAGGCCACTCCTTGAATCCTGTGCTCAGTTCTGGGCCCCTCACCACAAGAAGGATGTTTAGGCTCTGGAGTGAGTCCAGAGAAGAGCAACAAAGCTGGTGAAGGGGCTGGAGAACAAGCCCTATAAGGAACGGCTGAGAGAGCTGGTGTTGTTTAGCGTGGAGAAGAAGAGGCTGAGAGGAGACCTCATTGCTCTCTACAACTACCTGAAAGGAGGTTGTAGAGAGACGGGATCTGGCCACTTTTCCCAAATGACAGGGGATAGAACAAGAGGGAATGGCCTCAAGTGCCGCAGGGGAGATTTAGGCTAGACATTAGGAAAAAGTTTTTCACGGAAAGGGTCATTGGGCATTGGAACAGGCTGCCCAGGGAGGTGGTCGATTCACCTTCCCTGGAGGTGTTTAAGGCACAGGTGGACAAGGTCCTGAGGGACATGGTTTAGTGTTTGATAGGAATGGTTGGACTGGATGATCTGGTGGTTCTCTTCCGACCTGGTGATTCTATGATTCTAAATTAAAACACTACTGAGTGTAAAATATTGCAGTAAGTCTGCATTAATTGTAGTAATAGTCAAGATATTAATACAAAATAATAAACAAATTGAGAGTATTCTTATTTTAGATCTATTAGGACCCTGCACATTGTTATAAAGGAAAATAGAGAATATTCATTATCTTTAATGAAGATACGTGCTGTTTGGTTGCAATATATTTTTATGAGACATGGATCTATTTGATATGCACATACATTTCAGATTTCCAGTGGCTAGTGTAACTTCTATTGAATCTACTGTATCACAGTTAACAACAAATTTACAGGGATATTATTTTTCTTTCTACTTGCACTTTGTTTTCCATCTGGTAAAAAATAATTTCCATGACACATTCCAATCTTATAAGCCACAGTATCTTTCAAGGATTTCATTACTGGTGACACAACCTCACCTAAATTCACAAACACACTGTTGCAATATGAAAGACCTTCTGCTTAAAAATCGCTAATCAATAGTGATACTTTCAGACTGTCAAAGAAATTTCAGCACACACAAATGAAACCTAACCAGATGAGATGTTGAGCCTTGATGCATTTGTCAGAGAGAGTGCATGATTTGGCTGCATAATTGACAGACCTTGTAGTGATCTGGAAAAAATAAAGGAAAAGATAAAACATTGGACTATGAGCATATTTTCTCTGCATTCTGGTTTTCCTCCAGTGGAAGTTAGAATCTGATAAACAACAATCTCTCTCAAGTGAAACAACAAACCACAGAAATGCTGTCTGAGTGGTTTGTGACACAGAATTGTGTTAAAATAAATGTGTCTGTTGCAAGTTGAGATGCCTGGAAATATTTTTTACCTTTTATTTTTTCCCCCTGTAACACCGCCGAAGGTGCTCTATCTCTTATAAGGTGTTTTTTTGTAAAACACCTTTTCAGCACCTCAGGGATGGAATATATTCAACCTCACAGTGTGCTGGAGGGAGAAAGCTTATGGTTTCACCAGGATTTTCTCCTTAACTTTGAGGAACAAATCTGGAAAAAGAGAAAAGCATGACCTAAACCACTGGGCCCTTTGGCACTACTTGAAGAACTCACGCAAAGGCGAGCAAGAATAAAGAAGAGAAATTTAGGGCATGGGAATAATACATAGGTTGCCTTAAGGAAATTTACTTTGAAGAATGAGAATAATGAATGTCAGAAATACATCTGAATATGCTCTAGGTTGATCAGGCTGTGCCGGATTGTTTTATTTTAAAATCTGGATAGTTGGTATAATCAAATATGACCTAACAAATAGATGGGGTGAAGGCTTAATTACATTAAAATGAGAATGAACTTCTGGAATGTGAACCATGGGGGACATCCAGAAGGCAAAATAAGTGCTTATGAGGAATTTGATGCTATCTCAATAAATAGTCCTCCTACTTGTTGACAATCGATTTGTCCCACTGTGTTTAGCATGAATTATACTGATAAATACTCACAGATTATCAGGTGAGCAATGATGCTGAAAAGTTGCCATGAGCTTATGAAAATGTTCCCAAAGCTGGTTTTTATTTATGCCAAAGAGCTATACTGCTATCATATTTACAGAATCAGTTTACTGCTTAAGAGATTTTAATACATTTCAGAGTAAAGTTTTCACGATAAGTATCTCACTGTAAACCGTCATTGTATAAACATACTCCAAGTAATTACAAAAGTAAAGTTTTGTCAGAAAGCAGAGATAGTTGGAAGCTAAAAATTTTAGTCTACTAAACCTATCTCTCTCTTTCTCAACCCTTAAACATAAAATAAAGTGAATATGTGCATGGACTTCGTCTCTTACATTTTCTTCTGAGGTGTTCGATTATTTTGTCTATTATTTCTGAGTCCACCTAGGTATCCACTCTATACATTGGGTCTGAAAGCAAATACTATGCAGGCAAAAAAAAAAAATTGTAGTGTATCTCTAGTAGCATATGAACTATTGTCAAATGGGTCTTAAATGAGAGAAGTTAATAATATGCTTACCTACTTAAACTACAGACTGTGAATCCTAACTTTCATCTTGATTTTCTAGTCCAAACGAGTCCCTGTCTCAAAGAATCTACACTCCAATTGGTGATTATTTTTTAGCACTATTTTAAATTTCCCTGTAATGGCATTAGTTACAAGCTAATAATAATTCTGCTTAAAGCCTACGGTTTTTGATAGGGCTTGCTTTCTTAGCAATATAGATAACTTTAGATTTGCCATCTTCGCAGCAGCAATTCTATGCATAAGTAATAGGTATCAATATTCAAAGAAGAAAATTATTAATATGAACCCAGCACTCTATATAGATACACATAATGTTGTAAAACATAAAGAGATACTAGGTAAGATAGCGAATGCCAGAAAAAAAGTCTAAGGATGTAGATTTCCATTTGACTGGAATTCTACAGAAAGCAGAAATAAGAAGCAAGGGTTATGTCACTGTTTTGCAAAAGCAATTTTTTGGCCCATTCGCTCTGTATATTTTAAGTGTTCACAACTAAAGAACATACATTTTTTCCTCCTTCCCAGGCTGCCTTAATTCAATTTTTTGTCTTGGTTTTTTATGCCAAAGGAAAATGGGTTGGTAATTATTAGTAATGGAAGGAATAATTATATGTTCACAATTACTTCAGTGAATAAACTGTAATCATTAAGCCTTCCCTGAAAACACATTGGACATTAGGTTCTTCAAGTGTAAGGTATACCATGTACTCTTAAATACAAGATTATATTTCTTTCTGAGCAAGTAAAGGGAAGTGTTTATTGGATTTACAGTCTATATCTTATGTTATTATGGTCTATTTCTTATATTTACAGCTGAAGGAAGACTTTCTGTCCCAATCCTTAGTAATATAAATTGCCAACATTCATTGCAGCCAATAAGGACAACAGATTTACATCAACTGAAGATGCAGTCTACCTTTTTTAAATGATTTATAATGTAACATATAAAGGAATTGAGATAATATTGTTGTAAACTTTGTTTTAATGCTTTGAAAATATACCAGATTCCTCTGTGAGAAAAGAGTAATGAAAATTAACAGGAAAACCAAAATAAAAGAAGTGATGAATATTTATGCAATATTTCATCTGAACTATAATGCAGTAACAGACGGGTACCACTTCCAGAATTTACCTTTATAAAAGCAAATTCAAAGGAACATATTTTTACAAGTTCCTTTTGTTTACCACACTCTCCTTACTTTAAAAATACTTCATAAATGAGCTAGTATCTTTGGTGTGCTCTGCAAGCCTACACTTTTCCATTCTGCAATGTGAATAAAAAGAATCCACTTGAATGCATTCAACTCATAAAGACATGCTATGTTATTACTGAGGAAATGGTATTTCTTGAGTAAGTTTCTGTAAAGCATGTGCCCTGATAAATGTCTTCAGAAAAGACTAAATGCTATGAATACAAAAAGTGGACAGTATAAGCCCTTGTTATTTTTACGTAGAAAAAAATTAGTAAAATGCTTATATGATAAGAAATTTTTCATGCATTAAGAATAAGGTTTTTAGACTAGGTTACGACGACACAATGACAGTGCATTGTAAGCATCAAGCTTTCCTTGACCCTTAAATAAAACCCCCAAAAATACATATAGAAAGAATAGTTGGTTTTGGTAACAACTTTATTCGCAAAACAGGTTGGAAAGAAGGCAACATTAATCCTACGCTGAGTGAGGCTTGTCTCCAAAGCTTATTCTTTAAGTGTGTATATATTACATATTACATATTACATATTACATATTACATATTACACATTACACATTACACATTACACATTACATATTACATATATTATCTGAAAAATATATATAGTATATATTGTGCATATATTAGAATAATAACTGCATATAATTCTATTTAATATATATCACTATTATAATTATTAATTATAAATTATTTAATATATAATATTCATTAAAATATTTATAATATATACCATATCTAATTATATACTATACATTGATATTACAATGCATATATATTATTATATATTAGTATATTTTATATATGTCATATAGAATCATAGAAAACCAGGTTGGAAGAAACCCACCGGATCATCGAGTCCAACCATTCCTATTAAACACTAAACCATGCCCCTCAGCACCTCATCCACTTGTGCCTGAAACACCTCCAGGGAAGGTGAATCAACCACCTCCCTGGGCAGCCTGTTCCAATGCCCAGTGACCCTTTCTGTGAATTTTTTTTTTCCGAATATCCAGCCTAAATCTCCCCTGTGGCACTTGAGGCCATTTCCTCTTGTCCTGTCCCCTGTCACCTGGGAGAAGAGGCCATCACCCTACTCTCTACAACCTCCTTTCAGGTAGTTGTAGGGAACAATGAGATCTCCTCCCAGCCTCCTCTTCTCCAGGCTAAACAACACCAGCTCTCTCAGCCGTTCCTCGTAAGGCCTGTTCTCCAGCCCCTTCACCAACTTTGTTGCTCTTCTCTGGATTTGCTCTAGAGCCTCAACATCCTTCTTGTGGTGAGGGGCCCAGAACTGCACACAGGATTCAAGGAGCGGTCTCACCAGTTCTGAGTACAGGGGGAGAATAACCTCCCTGGACGCCGTTTCTGATACAAGCCAAGATGCCAATGGCCTTCTTGGCCACATGGGCACACTGCTGGCTCATGTTCAGTTGGCTGTCAACCAACATCCCCACATCCTTCTCCTCCTGGCAGCTTTCTAGACAGACTTCTCCCAGTCTATAGCTCTGCATAGGGTTGTTGTGCCCCAACTGCAAGACCCGGCATTTGGCCTTGTTAAACCTCATTCCACTGGACTCTGTCCAGTGGTCCAGCCTGTTTAAGCCCCTTTGTAAAGCCTCCCAACCTTCCAGTAGATTCACACCTCCTCCCAGTTAAGTGTAATCCACAAACTTGCTAAGGATGCCCTTGATGCCTTCATCCAGATCATTGATGAAGACATTGAACAGGGCTGGATCCAACACTGAGCCCTGGGGAACCCCACTTGTCACTGGCCTCCAACTGGATTTAACACCATTTCCCACCACTCTCTGGACCCGGCTATCCAACCAGTTTTCGACCCAGGAGAGTGTGCGCTCTGACAGAGACTGACACTTTCCATAGCAGAATGCTGGGAGAAACTGTGTCAAAGGCTTTACTGAAGTCCAGAAAGACCACATCCACAGCCTTTTGCTCATCCAGCAGCCGAGTGACTTTGTCATAGAAGGCAATCAGGTTAGTTTGGTAGGACCTGCCTTTTGTAAACCTGTGTTGACTGGGCCTGATCACCCAGTTCTCTTGCATGTACTTCATGATAGCACTCAAGATCACCTGTTCCATGACTTTCCCTGGCACTGAGGTCAGACTGACAGGCCTGTAGTTCCCCAGATCCTCCCTGTGACCCTTCTTGTAGACGGGCACAACATCAGGCAGCCTCCAGTCCAGTGGAACTTCCCCAGTCTTCCAGGACTGTTGGAAGATGATGGAAAGGGGTTTGGCCAGTACATCCACCAGTTCCCTCAATACCCTTGGATGAATCCCATCCAGCCCCACAGACTTGTGGGTGTCTAGTCAGGCTAGTAAGGCTCTGACCACCTCCTTTTGGATCATGGGAGCCTCATTTTGCTCCTCTAGTTCCGGGGTTTCTACACAGAGGGAACAACTTTCTTTACAATTAAAGACTGAGGCAAAGAAGGCATTAAGTACCTCATCATCTTTTCCTCATCCCCTGTCATTGTTGTTCCTTCTGCATCCAAAAGGGGCTGTATGGTCTCCCTAGTCCTTCTATATATTATTTATATATTTATAGAAAGATTTTTTTGTTATCTTTCACAGACTTTGCCAATCTAATTTCTAGTTCAGCCTTAGCCCTTCTGATTTTTTCTCTACACAATGTCACTTCCCTCCTGTAGTCAACCCAAGAGGCCTGTCACCTCTTCCAGAGCCCATAAACATTTCTTTTCTTGATATCACTCAAGATCTCTCTGTTCAACTAAGCTGTTTTTTTTCCCCTGTCAGCTTTTTTCCTGGAACATGAGGATGGTTTTCTCCTGAGCTGCTAGGATTTCCTTTTTGAAGAGCTCCCAGCCCTCATGGGCTCCCTTGCCCTTAAGTACTGTCTCCCATGAGACCTTGCCAACCAGCCTTCTGAAGAGTTCAATGACTGCCCACTGGAAATTAAGTGCTACTATATATATATTATATATAATTATATTCATATATAAGGTGTACATTGTAAGGTTTTGGTAGTGGAGGGACTACAGAGGTGGCTTCTGTGAGAAGCTGCTAGAAGCTTCCCCTGGGTCTGACACAATCAGTTCCAGTCATCTCCAACATGAACCTGCCACTGGCCAAGGCTGAGTCCAACAGAAACAGTGGTAGAACCTCAGTGATAACATACTTAAGAAGTGGTAAAAAGTACTGCAGTAAACAGTAACTGTGAGAGAGATGAGAGACTATGTGTGATAAACAACTCTGCAGACATCAAGATCTCTGAAGAAGGAAGGAAAGGAGGTGCTACCGGTGCTGGAGCAGAGATTCTCCTGCAGCCCATGGTGGGGCAGGTTGTGCCTCTCTAGCCCATGGAGGATCCAGTGCTGGAGCAGGTGGATGTGCCCTGAAGGATCCCATATGGATCCTGTTAATACCTGTGGCCCTGAGGAGCCCATGCAGGTGCAGATTTCCTGGCAAGATTTGCCCAAAATGCACCCACACTGGAGCAATCTGTTTCTGAAGGACTTCATCCTATGGAAAGGACTCGTGCTGTAACCGTTCATGAAGAAGTGCATGCTGTGGGAAGGATCCATTTTCATAGAAACATAGAATTTTGGAACAGTTCATGCAGTACTGCCTCCAATGTGGGGGACCACACGCTGGATCAGGGGATGAATGTGAGGAGGAAGGAGAGACAGAGGTAACGTGTTATGAACTGACCACAGCCCCCATTCACTGTACCCTTGCCCCACCTGCAGGGAGTAGCTAGAGAATCAAGGAGCAAAGGTGAGCCTGGGGAGAAGGGAAAGTTTGAAGGGAAAGGTTAGAGGAAAGCGTCTTTCAGATTTGCTCTTTTTATCATACTCTCTCATTAATTAGCAATAAATTAAATTCATTTTCCCAAGCTGATTCTGTTTTACCCATGATGTTAACAGCTGAGAGATATCCCTGTCCTTACCTTGACTCGTGGGATTTGTGGTGTTTTCTCCCCTGTATGGTTGGTGGGCACCTTGTGTGGTAAACCACCACAGTAATATCTTGTTAATTTTCTGCATTGTTCTGCTCTATGTTTTGTTATTTCATTTGAAAACTGGACTTGATGATCTTAAAGGTCTTTTCCAACCTTAATGATTCTATGATCTGTTTTCATTAGGCACTTTCCACATTAAACAAAGATTATTTTGTTTTCACTTTTCACCATACAATCTAGTATCTCTGAAAAAGCATTGACTAGGTTCGGTGTCTAATAGTCTGAATTGGAAATTTGACTGCTACATTTTGAAATCAGAACATTGTAGATTGTTCACTTTGACAAAGAGGCATTTCCCAAAAAGCTCAAAATACATGCTTTAAATACAGCGCGTACATAAATCTCACAAAAGCATCCCTCAAGCCCCACAGCCAGAAAATAGGAAGACAGCCAATTACTTATAAGTATTAATACTAAATATCAGTCAGGAAGCAATAAAAAATGGACATAAAACTAGTCACATTTACAATTAATTACCAATTTGGTGATTGCAGCTGATGCTCCACTGGGCCTTTGCTAACAAGTACTGCCACCAAGATGAATTCACTAAACACTTAGAAAGATAATTAGTAAGACTGTGAATTTTCTTGGCAGTAGAAAAGACTTGGCTCACATTCCTCTGCATTCCTCTACTTGTCCACAACCAAATGAAATGTAAAGTAGAGGTTTTTTCCCCTCCATCTCTTTATCTAATTTGATTCTTCCATAATCTCCACTAATTCAAATAAGATTCTTACACTTTGTTGATGTATTAACTTTCCCCAAATTAGACACAAGAAGTGTTAGTAGTGCATGATGTGTTTTCATAATATAACAAAGAGTATAGATTGCTTTCTCATACTCCTAGGTCTATATCACTGGTTACCCAACAAACTTTTCTCTTTGTACGTTTTAGAATCTGTTTCATTCAGTATATTGAAAATTAAATAGATAGAAAACAGCTTTTAGATAAAAATTGACTTTGTCAATTTGTTTGGTATGTATGCATATTGCACCACTAACTGCATAACAGTGGCATTTTAGAGAATACATCAAGAAGACACTGATACAGTAAAAATAAATTATGTGATGTTGATAGCCTTTTTTCACCCCAAAATCTTTCACCAACTAACTAGTTAAAGACCCATCATTCTTTATTTTTTTTTAACTTCCTGTTAATATTGAGGAATTCTTCCACTGAAAACAGTGACACATTGATCTATGGAACCAATTTTTTCAAATGGGCTTAAAATCTCTCACAAAAAAATATCATGAGACAACTGCATGAAGAAGTGATTTAGTAATAAAAAAAATCATGTCTATCATACGGCAATGTGCTGCAAGAGAAGCTAAACATAGATATAAGATCTTGATCAAACCTTTGCAAACCTAAGGCTTTCTTGGACATTAGTGTTTTAGTTTATACATAATATAACAGTGAACACTTTGGTCTAGACTGGAAGATCATGAAATTAACAGCATGAGCAGAAAAACAGTTTGCAGGAACCACTAGCACCACCAGTTACATTCTTCAGTCTGGCACCCAAGCAAAGACTGATAAGCCTCACACAGAACCTTCCTTGCAGTTTGTTGTATGGGCATAATAATATGCACACAAGTCTTTAAAGGAATCATCTCCCACTAGGATGTGTTAACAGGGTCTGTCTCTTTCCACCTTTGCAAGTAGTTCTTTTTTCCCTAGCCAATTTTGTATTTTCCAAGTATTCAACTGCCAAACTTTGTCTGCAAGCAGCATAATAAGAGACAAGCACCATAGAACTATTCGCTTTGTCCTAAGACTAGGGAAGTCGCTACCACTGGATGGAATTTTCTCCATCCAGATTTCTAACAGGAAGCTGTAATGACTTAAACAAAAATTTGAGGAGACCTGTATTACCACTCAGAAATATCTGTTTCTGTGGGCTAATCAGGCCAGTCATGAGGCACCTCAGTTTAGGTATAGTTTCAAATAAACGTATACAGCTTCAAATACATATTTTTAGAGATGTTCACACTGCAATTTGAATATGTTGTTTACATTTTTATTTTCATTTCAGCCCTTTCCAGGATACTTCTCTGCCTTGCTAGCTTACCTTAGGGTTCATTCACATCAGACATATCTGAGAGGAATGTATGCATCAGTGAAAAGGCCATTTTTAGGATGCCTATCTGCTGGGAAGTGAGCTCTACTCATTTTATTCATGTCAGTAAATAGTTGCTAGTTCTGAGACATCAATAACCCAGTCACATTTGAGGTTCACCTTTTCTGTGAAATTTGTGATCTATGATTACAATATTTAATTTAACCAGTAAGTATTATTTTTCAGATAATATAAAAAGGAAAAAAACAAAAATCTTTGAGCCTTTACCATGCATTTCACTGGCATAGTCTAACCTATTAGGAAGTAAATGTTCATGGCTAACTCCTACTCTTCTTTGTGCCAAGACAGTGAGAAAAAAAATATATCTATATTACTGCCACAGTAGGATCATTTGGGAAGTGAGTCATGGGTGAATGAAGAAGAAAGATACCTAAAAATTGCAGCATATAATGAGAGCTAAGGTAACACTCCAAGCACTATTATCTCATTATCCTTCCAATATCTGTACAACGTCCTTGCATCTTTTCTCCTACAAAATTGGTACATATTCCCTTAAACGTTTAGATTAACACATATAAGAAACCTAAATAGTGGTGTGTATTACTGAAACAGTGAATATTTTGCTTTACTTTCTTTCTTCAGCCACATTTGATCTCAGCATACTGTGCATTTGCTCGATGTCCAGTGTATAAAAACCTGCACAAGATAGCATTTACATGTGTCCTCCCAGCTATTTACCTGCTATAAACAATAGTTCAAGCAACAGAATAGGTTCTTCATCATATGAAATGAATGGTCTATTAGCAACAAAGTGAAACAAACTGCATTTTGGAGTTTGAGCAGGAGTGACTAACACAAGAAGATATTTATTTACTGAAGTTGCCAACAGGGTACACTTTAGTAAATAAGAGTATTGCTATTTTTCTTCCTCCAACCTTCTCACATGCCCTATTGCCTTTCTCCTTAATATGCCTGAAATGGTAAAATAATACAAAGCACAACATGTGTTCCTCTTAATAATCATTTTGGCACAAGCAAGCATACTTGCCAAATCCAGGTCGCGAAGTTGCATATATTGTATATATTTTAATAAAAAGTACTAACTGTTGAATTTACTCATCAGCACAACAAAGTAAAGAGTTTCACATACCAGGGATATCTTTAAGTATGCAAATGGATATCACCTGGTGGTGAAATTCTAGGCAATGTCAGATTCTTTTTTTTAAATAATGTATTTTCATCAATGTTAGTAAAGACACTAGTAAACATTTTGACAGCCATCCATAAATACAGCCTTCAGAAGTATTACAAAAAGTTCTTTAAGCACTAGAAATCTACCAACAGGCCTATATTAGTTTTTGAATCTGTATTCCTAAGGGCTTTTTGGCACAGTGACTGTCACAAGCGCCAATATCCAACTGATGAAAACAATGAAAAAAATAGCTTAATTTAAGCCTGTCAATGTTAACATTACTGTGGATATTATTGATATTAGTAACAATTTCAGTACACATTGACATTAAAGCACGATGCAGAAAACTTGAAAACAAAAAGCAGAGACACAAAGACTGGCTATTTTCACCACTGGCGCACCCATCAGCACCTGCCATAATTTTCCCCCTTATTAATATCTGGTACCTCTTTGTAGCATGAGTTTGATGGTGATATCTTCAATGACTGAAATAAATTAAAAAATGTTATTTCTTTCACAGACATCTAAAAAGGAGAATAAAGATAGAGAATTTATTTTAGTTAAGATCTTTTTACTGGAAAAATTGCTTCTCCTATTTACCTTAAGATGACACGATTGATTCCAAAGGGTCTGACCAAGTATCCTCTGATGTATACCACATTGATTTTCAACAGACTTGAGTTTAGTCTCTAGAAAGCTGGAAACTTTTACTTAGAAAATGAGTGTATTGTTACAATGACCTTTACAGTTACAACAGTTTGTTTGTTTGTTTTTAATTCTGAAACTGTTTGTTCATCACTCTTCCTTTCTCAGCTCAAAGCTTTTCAACCTACTCTATATGCACTATCTTCATGGAATTATCTGTTCAGTATCAGAAAACATCACTTTCAGAATAAAGCTGGCAAACTGAGCTCTTTTTTCAGGGTTAGCATTAATTCCCATCAAAAATTTTTAAAGCAGTAAAAAGCAAGGCAGATAGATAGCAAGAATTTACTGGAATTAGTGAAATACCTCAGTTTGTTTGCTCATTATTTAGAGATGGAATTTCCAACATAAATACTTCAAGACTTAAAATTAATTACTTTAGTAAGAAAGACGAAGATTAAAATGTCAGTCATTGCAGTTCTAACAATGACTTTCAAACAGCTGTGATTATCTTAAAAGCCACATCACCCTTTTCACTTACAATGGAAAATTTAAAAAGCCTGGAGAACTATATATTTTTGTTTTAATAAGTTACCTTGGAAGCTTTGTGCTATACATTTCAACATAAAGGTTATCACTAACATTACTGCCTGGTCCAAATGATAATAAGGAGACAATTGCCCTGTAACACCTGCTGCCAAAGTTGATCAAGCAGGCTGGTGCTAACTGTACATGGAATGTTTCATGGAATACCACAGACCAACTCTATGAGGCAAATGATGTAGTAGAAAATTAACTTACTTTCAGGCATTTTAATGTAGGAGACAAATTGTATAAATAGCACTTGAAAATAGAAAGAATGTAATAACCTACAAATAAAGGCATAAAAATATATAAAATTATAGTAGTATTAAATTCTATTTATTTAAAAATATTCTATTATTAAAATATTCTATTATGTTCTAAAACATAACGCTACTATGCATCTAATATTACATAGCTCATTACATACATTTAATATGCTCTTAGACAAAATTCATTTGGAATTCTATTTGCTTTTTTTTTTCCCACCCCCAACATTTCTTCAGCCGTTCTTTCACTGGAGGATGGAAATTATGGCAGCCTCCTTATTGATCAATGTAAAAGAAATTTCTAACTTCCTGGCTTCATGGGAACCTCTACTGTGAGCACATTCACTCTAGAGAGTACCAGATAGCCTGGTAAATGTGTTTTCCTGTAAGCGTTTCTTGTGATCACTCTATTGTGAGTAATCTATAAAGCATGTGTACACATACAATACAAGCAACTTAAAAATCAACAAATTAAGTTGTAAATAAATTTGTAAACATTTTAAAAAAATCTAAAAATCTGTAAATTAGTTAGCTCAAAATGTGGGATTGGCTAGAGTCACCAACTAACTACCATGAATGATAGGGTTGTTTGGATTATACTTCTTACTGTTTACTGCTGTAGTTATCTCAGGTTTTCCTCTCCAAGAGAAAGAAAAAATAAGCAAAAAAAATTCTAAAAGTAATTACTATTTAGAACCAAAATGGAAATTAAATTCTTGGAATCGATACATAAAAAAAGCAATGGACAGAACACAGAATTAACAAGCCAGCAAAGCTAGCAGATTTCTAAAAAAAGTAAAGGGAAGTGAAATTCATTATAAATTTCAGCTTAACAAGACAAAAAAGACTGGTCAGCACTTGCAAGCTTTGTCTTTATCAAGTGTGCTAAAATAACAGTATTATGTACAGTACGTTGCCCTAATCTTTACAGTTGTATTTGATTAGAGGTTAGTGTTAAGACAGCTAAGAATCTTTTCTTAAATATAATTAGATGCTCACACTAGATTTAACAACCTTCCACCTGTGCCGAATAAACTATAATAACTTTCACACCTTCTTTTATGTCAAAACTGGTGAAACACTTCATCAGGTATACTGCTTGAATGTCTGAACTACTTCAGCAGAAAACATGCTTCTGGAAGATTTAATCAACAACCTCAAACTTATTCAGATTAATTTGATATGTGCGTATTCAGTGATATCAATTTCACTACCTTTTTCAGGAGTGGGAATATTAACTCTTATCTACTGGCTATATTCCAAATAACTCTATTATTCTCCTTATCTTCTTTTTTGGACAACTTATCCACATATTAGAGTTCTTCAGGGAAAATACCCTGAGCACTTACGGAATGCTCTAGCAACATGAAAACCACTCCACTGCCATTTTATCATGTGTCCTATTATCCATGTAGTTTTTAAAATACAAGTATTCATTGGAACTGAGTACGACAAAAACTATTTTCGATAAATGATAAGTAAGTTCCAATGTATCTGTTTCAATTGCTTATGTCTCAGTAAATGAGATTAATGCAAACTAAATGTTTTTAGGCATCTCTCTGAGTTAAAGTTCTTACTTATCTCTCTAGGGAGGATTCTACATCTATATAATTTCGACATCCTTTGTACTTCCCATACTCCTGTAGACCAGAAAAAATTGGAAAGATGTAAATGCTTCTAAATTCCACTACACCTATTTTCTTTCCTAAACCAAAATCAAGAAAGCCCATATATCATATATCATTATACAATAAACTTTTTAAGTTGCCTGTCTTTTAAAGAGGATTTTATTACTACGTGAAATTTTGTTCAGAGAATCATTTTAAAGTGTTAAAATCAATATTTGAGTCTGTCATTGGGACTAAAAATATCATAATACTGCCTCACTCTCAGCCTAGATCTTCACAACCTTTAGAACTTTCTTATACTTGGAGAGAAATAAACTGCTTTGAATTAACTCAAATAACGCTATCTTTTTATCTTACCACCTTTCTCATTTCCTCTTTACAACTTTGAACAAATCCTATCTGAACTATTCAGAAAGGGGATAGGGGGAAAGGAGGAACAAAACAGTTAATCATTTTATTGAAACTTTACAAAGAAAATTGTATGACAGCAATAGTTAAGATTTTAATGCCAGTCATTTTATATCACCTTCCTGAAACGAGAGGATAAGCATCTGAGGCTATGCTTACTTAAGATTTTGGCTTGGAAACATTTGTGGGTTTTGGTTTTTTTCTATATTCAAAGCTGTGACTCAAGTCATAAATTTGAGAGTGCTTTCAAATTTTTTATGCAGAAAGACCTACATTTTCTTCTCTCTTTCTAACAAAGTGAACATGGCCTTGGATTTTTTTGTTCCAAACATGATGACAGCAAAGGTAAAATGAGTAATCAAGAATGATGTGAAGATAACTGTAAAACTGGATCTTAACTCACACCTGCTTTAGGGAAACAAGAGGTGCCTTATAGCCATTTCTTTAGCATATTCTTTTCTCAAGGGACATTGCTTTTGCTATTTCTTTTTTAACATAAGAAAAGCCTTTTGTTAGAAATGTAACTAAAAAAAATCATATCCAAATTGCAGCTTATGTAATGTACAGTCAAAGGAAAGTTTTACTCATGGAAGATCAAACAACTTTATAATGACTTCAAGTAATCAGTAGAAGAGTCTAATTCAAGTGAGAATTATTTCTGTACAGTATTTTTAAGATCTCAACCTCTTGGGCCAGTGTTTTCTGAAGTGTCTACAGAAATTCATATTTATAAAATGCGAGAGGCTAATAATAAAAATAACAACACCTTACAAAGAATAGAATTGTCAGCAGTATATTTCACTGTTTGTCACAGACACACGTTTTTTAATGTGTTCAGTTTAAATTGGAAGATAAAGTGTCAGAAAGTAAGTTTTCTATTCTTATACTAAAGGGCAACAGTTCTTTGCAATTTCTTGGTAGAGCCTGCCAGCCAAATTACTAGCTACTATACTAGTGTAGCTGAACAGCAAGAAAAAGCACACACACTGTTTAGATTTCTTGTTGGAAGTTGGCAATGCATGCAAGAAAGTTTTCAGCAATTAAAGTTTAATTCCATTAAGAGAAGATAGCTCAGTTGAATTTAAACAGTTGTTCTCTTGAATAAGTTTTCTGAAAAAAAGATAGCGAAAGCTGAATAATGAATGCTTTCATAATATTCTAGAGACCCCTGACCTAAACAAATGGAAAAAAATTCAGGAGCAAACCTAATAATTTTACAAAAAATTGTAATACAAAGATGCTGTCAAAGTTATCAATGACTGTATTCTCCTGTCACGCTGTTAAATATTACAATTTCTCTGATAATCATTAGCTCTTTATTTCACCTCTTTCTTTCTGTGAAACCACATAGTATTTCCTTTCCTCTTGGAATCAAAGTGAGGCAAATAAATCATTACTTAGTTTCCATAGCAATACAAACACATAGAAACACTCAGACTGCAATTATTCTTTCCTTGCTCTTATTTCCAACAGTTCTGGATTTTTTCTCCATTTGTATAGTATGTCTATGCTTTAAATATTTTATGCAAATTAGAAGTTAGCAAAAAAGAGAAAACAATCTAGTCCACAAATTAGCCAGTCCCAAGACCTCTCTCATTACTCACAAGAAAACTGGGGTTTTTTTGTTGTTTGTTTTTTTTTTTTTTTTCTTCTCTACTTCAATCCTGTTGTCTTGTAATTTATTTGTAAACGAAAGTAGTAGAAAATGTGAGAATTTGTATGATCAAGCTGGAAGTTATCTAGAAAAGTAAGAGCTATCAAGATTAAGGAGGGAAGCGTAAATATTTTCTTTCTAATAAACAATTCGAATTGTCACAGTCCTAAAATTAAGACTGTTGTCTGCCTCGAAAATCATACATTAAGAAAACAAAAAGAGAAAATATTTTTTATAAAGGTCTTTGTATTCTAGCTGAGGAAAAAAAAGCAAAATGTTTTTTTTTTCACAGAATGCTGATGATAAAATGTAGAGTCTCAGTCTTTCTGTTATCATTTCAAACAGCTCTCCTATTAGTATCACTGAATCTTCATTTATTTTCATTACTGATTAATAAATTGATCTGAATTAAATAACTCATGAAAACTAGATATTAACTTCAGCAGGACATGCTTCAAGACAAAGACACAAATCCATAACATGCAGCTAATGGATTATGAAGTCATCTGGATCCCTGATATTCGTGAATCTCATTGCTTAGAATGGCCCATCAGTGGTAGAAGGAGTGCCTGCAAGCCCTGAGTGAAACATCAAAGAAACCCAGTCTAGGCCAAAGGGATCAACTATTAGTTGGAATACATCTTAGCAACGATGCTGCTATTATTTGTGCAGTCAATATTGCCAGATGAATATTCTGTCCCAGGAAAGACAACTAAGCATGCAGTGAATTTCTACCACTAAGTATGAGTTAAGTCACAAGATGAGAAAGAGAGCATTTTCTTACAGCTGAGCCAATGAAACTTATGACTTTCCAAAACAATGGTACCTTGACCTTTCTTTTGTGTTTTAAGGAGATACTAATCATAGGCTCATACAGATGAGGCTATAGTTAGAGAGTTTATACAGAAAATGTTATAAAGGTCACTTGCAATTGAACCATCGTTTAGCTTAGATCACACACATATTCAATTAAGAAGTGAGATCAAAACATCAACTGTTCCTCTATTAATGGTTTTTCCACAAGTTTTTATGTAATAATTATACCAAAAAAGAAAAGAAATCATATCACCACACAGGCAAAGCAAACATCGCTATTGCACTAGTAGAGTATGAAAATAGCATTTTTTATTGCATCAGGAATTGCAGCAAGCACTTGTTCTGAAGGTAAAGTATATTTATTATTTAAATTCTACAGTACAATACAGTAGTTATAAAGCCTTCACTGTCTCCAACTTCATAAAATGCTCAAGGGTGAAGTGAGTAACTGTAAAACTGTCTGCTTTGTAGTCTACTGGAATATTAAGCATCACAGTAATCTCTGACACAACAGATACGGAAAAAAAAAATCGTGGGACAAAAAGAAAGAAAAAATCTAGGCCTTTCTCCTTAGAAGCCTGAAGCTTTTTTGACTAAAACTACAAACATTCTTTTCCACCCTATCAAAAAGTTTTCTTTCCTCTAAACATTTCTGATAATTTTCTGGTATGTCACATGCAACATAATAAACACAATGAAAAAAGAAAATAATTTAATACATGAATATTAAAGCATGTGCCAAAAAACAACATGCCTGAAATACACAAGCCTCTGACACAAATTGCATTAATAGAATGTATAATTAAAAAAAAGGAATCACATTTGTTTGCATATATATTCAGAATTTTATCTAACTCATCAATATTCCTTTTAATAATGGCACTATCTCTACTAAATAAGTGGTGGTTATGAATATATCATTTATGAAGGGCTTCTTTGCCATAACAGAATTAATTTCTTCTTTTTTTAATTGGAATGAAGAACAACATATTCTACTTCTGCCTTCTATTTTTAAATGCCTTTGTGCTCATTTTCTATGAAAACTGCAATTTTATCCATGTGTGTTAGAGTAGGTTTCTTTCACAGTGAAAGAACTACAGTGCAGTTACTATGGATGATGTGCATGCTATCCAGAAAGAGTCTGCTGGCAGCTACTTCTTTGACCTTAGGAAGTCACAAACTCATTGAACAGGAATTTCCAGATAGGATTTACAAATGAAACATTGGCTAATCCTCCCCATTAGTTTTCTAATCAATTTTTTTGACAGAAAGTATCTATGCAGAAATGTCCAGGCTAATTTTTTTTCTTAGTATTTCTATATTAATACATTGCTGTGGAGTTTTAGACTACTGTATATTTGTTGTTCCATTCTTCTGTTCTGTTTTGCATATGAGGTTTCGTAAATAATCTACATTTTATCCCTTAATCAATCCTGGAGATGTATAATTTTCTATTTCGAGGAAAGATGTTGGTTGGGTTCAGAGTAAAAGACAGGGACTACTGACATTATGAGTATATAAGTGCAGAACCCATAAACTGCCAGACATCCACAACAAATTCTTTTCAAGCTTTGACTGGTATATTCTAGTAAGGAACATTAAACATAATTGTGTATATGTACACAAACGTATAGATACACATTTCAGCAGAAACTTATATCTCACAAGCTTTACTTAGAATCCTAGAATGGTTTGAGTCGGAAGGGACCTTAAAGATCATTTAATTCCAACTCCCCTGCCACGGACAGGGTCACATCCTACTAGACCAGGCTGCTCAAGGCCCCATCCAACCTGGTCTTGAACAACTCAAGGGATGGGGCAGCCACGGCTTCCTGTGCCAGTGCCTCACCACCCTCATTGTGAAAAAACTCCTCCTCATGTCTAGACCAAATCTACCACTCTCCAACTAGAAGCCATTCCCCGTAGTCCTAGTTCATAAAAAGCATGTACTTTTATATATGTGAACTAAAAAAAATAAAAAAGGGTCAACACAGATCTGACCAGAAATCCAATATTATGTTACATAAGAAATATTAAAATTTTAGACTTTGTTTTAAGTTGCTAGTGAAAGAATACAAGAGAGATTTGTGGGCTTTGTTTTGAATTTATCCTTCTGTAAAAGGGCTACTGCCTGTTGCCTCAATCATTTACAAAAACCACAGGAGACTCATGTATGTATTCTTAATCAGCCAATTAAAAATTCTCTACATGCTGAATAAACGCCATAGGTAGTACTACAGCGTTGACTGTTCTGTGTTGTTAATATTTCTAGGCAAAGCTTTAAACTTATACATTAGTATTTTCTGCCAAAAAGACCAAGTCAAAAATGCAACTTCAGAACCTCATCACCACCACTAAATAAGGTATTACCAGTTTTCCTTTTTTCTTTTGTTTGTGTTCATTTTCAATTCTACACTTTCTATTTCAAGACCCTAACTTATAAACTATATGAATATGCATTATATTTGGCTGCTGCAAGCTTTTCAATATTTTAGTACTTGAAGTTTTTCTTTTACTTGCCTCTTTCTAATATAAAAGATATCCAGTGAGGATTACTTTTTTACTGTAATTAAATTGTAAGGTGGTTTTCGAAAGCTCTTTTTTTCCATCCAAATAATTATCTTTCCTCTCAAAGATATTTTTCATATTCATACTCAATTATATAGGTGACTATATCACCTCTTCACCAGTCTTTAAGTAGGGTCATGTAGTTGGAATGACACCTTATGCTCCAAATCCCTTCACCATATGTCCCAAAGCCCTGAAGTCTCTTTTAATTGTCCTCAGATTTTGCATATGTATTTTGTTACTACCTAATTGGAAAATCAACAGAGGATAATAATCTGTGGGTTTGATCAGGGCTGGAAGTTGTCTTTCCACATTTCTAACCGAGGCCTCAGGTAGGCAGCACACTTCACTATGTAATGGGTCCAGTCTGCAAATGGAGCTTTCAGTTCCCTTTAGAAGGGAGTCCCCTATGACAATAACCTGTCTTTTCTTCTTAACTGGCAATTCTGTTCTGATAAAGTGCATTGTACAACCACAAGAACCACAAAATATCTTAGTCCTAGGCTCTAAATTAGAGATTGCACAAATATGAAGATAAAATGACAAATGCTTTTTCTATCAGTTGCATCAAGATTTTTTATTAAATGTAGAATGTCAGCATTCTTACACTTCAAGTATTAGCTCTTCCACTATAAAATGACTAGATAATCCTACTAGAAATACACTCTGGCATCCAAACATTCTACAAGTATTTAGATCCATTTCTGTTTCACTCAGAAAGAAATAGGCATCATTACAGCAAAGTATATATTCTCTATTCTGATCTGTAGATCGGAAATGCATTTGTGAGACGTATCTTGTATCTCCCACCATTTAATCAAAGATGGTAGTATTCAGATACTGTAAAAGTACAGTGATAGTAATCTATGAAATAACATGTAAAAATGCAATCTTAATAAATTATGTTAGGTCCTAAGAAGATACATTTTTGTCCCTGTACATTTTGAGACATTTTTTGCTATTACCTACTTGTGAGCTTGGTTCTTCCTATTCCCGCTCCCTGGCCACGTATTCCCATCAATTCCTTATGTTGTATTTTGGGTTCTTCCTTCCTGTCAGATTAGATATCCAATGTCACTCTCTGTCAATGCTGATACCAGAGGTGGCAAGTGAGGTAGAACCTCTTCTCCCAGTAGCAGACTAAGGTCAACAATAAAACACCAACTCACCTTAGCTGTGGCATTAGGGATAAAGGAATAAGGTAGAAGAAACTTGCAATTCTCTAGGGCATTTCTGGAATCTAATCTAACGCAGTATGATCAGTGGTCATTATTATGTCTTGGCTATAGATAAAAAAATAATGATTCAATCTAGAAGATACATTTTCCGCAGAAAAATAATTATTCCAGAAAGAGCAACTTTTATAAATACCTCTCTTACATACGAATTATAAACAGAAACTTGAAATCTGAAAAGTTTATACACACACACACACATATATAACATTTCATATAAAATTTACACACACACATATGTATATATGTATACACATATAAGTAAGTTCCTTCTATAAAAACCATGGTAACTATCCTACCAGCTGGATTTGTTACTCAGAACCTAATGAAAATCTTAACATGATATAATACAGGGGATGTCAGACATTATATCAACTTTCTCCAAACAATTTTTTTTTCCTGTATGCCATGTCAATTTGTCAGGCAGAGGTTCACACATTTACAGTCACTCAAAATTTCCCACCTGCATGGGGCTGGCAAATCCGATGCAGGAGAGAAGGGAAGCTCTGCTTTCCTGCATGGGCGGCTGGAGGCCAGGCTGGAATCTTCAGCCTGTGCTACACACCCATATTCACGCACCTAAAGAGAGACCTAAAAGACTGTTCCATCAGTAATATCAACTGAAAAAAGGTTCTTAAATTTAAATAAGAAAGGTCTCAAAGACCTCTTGTTTGTTCAGCAGATAAAATACTCAGACTTCATTATAGAGTATTATTGTCCCTAATGTCAACAACACCCATGGAAAAAAGGGAAATTCACAACACATTCTTCTGAAAGATATTCTACCACCACTAATTACAATTAGTTTGAGGTCTCTAAACAGCTTTGAAAAATCACCTTTGGATTGCCAGATATGCCACAACTTATACAAGCAGCCTGGTAAGATGAGGCAATCTACACTACATCTCCCCATATTCCAGACTGGTCCCCAGTTAAAGATTCTATTCCAACATTTAGTGTGATCAGTTGGCAAACTTAACTCATCAGTGCTGAATCTTAGTGGCTGTGCCAATGACTTAGCAATGAGCAAAGAGTGATGCCAAGAATATCAGGAAATGGAAACCTTTGACTAACAATTTCTGTTTTGGTAGGTGGCTAACAATTAAGTTGGTTGTTTAGTCTGAGGATTTTCTGAGGATAATGTTCATTTCACTTTTAATATCTGGAGGTAAGAAGATAGCTTAGACCTGTGACTCACTTCTACAAGTTCTTTAAGTTCATTTCAGTTTAACCTTCTCCCTACTTCAGTATTACTTTGGTTAAATGTACAGCTTCAAAAGTTTGTAAAATACTTTTTTCCAAATTATATCTTTTTAATTATTCATTTTCCCTATTAGTAAATGCAAATATGCATCTGTATAAACAGTATTTATAGCAGTGCATTATTCAATCACTGCACTTAAATGCCAACTAAAACTAATAATTATGGATGCACACACATATTAACAGGAACATTAAATAAGAGAAAACCTCAGCAGGTGATACAGCATATCCCCTAAAAGAAGAGTCTCTAAACTAGGAGAGCTGAAGTGTTTTATAACATTCCACATTTTTGCCATATTTCCTGATGGTCTCTAGTAATGACTATACTTATTCTGAATTGCCTTCACCACTCTCAAGTGAAAGTTCCTGGATTCTCTCTAATCAATCTCAAAGCCGTTGCTTTTAGCACCCTACTAACTCTCAGTTGAAAGACATTTACATGCTTTAAAAAAAAAAAAAAAGCTCTTTGAAACTCAAATACCTATGTGCTTATACTTGTTACTCTCATAGTAGCATAATAGTAGAAGAAAGATATTTGTTTCAGGGTTTTCTTAAAAACATATTTATCCTGGAGTGCTCCACTTATAAAAACATCATCTCAATTCTTACCTTGTTATACCATCTTATAATGTTCTAAATTAGGTGGTGAAAGGTCAAGAAAATGCCTAACATTTAACTAAAGGATTAGTAAACTAGATAGCACGAAACTCATATTTTATTTAGCTCCAATCCCAATGAGTCTTCTATGATATGAAAGAGCTCAATGGATGATAATAGGAATGGAGTATTAAGGAGCAATACATTGCAAAGCTGAAGAATATACACAGGAGAAATACTACATAAACAAGTTTTAGTATTAAATTATCAAAGTACTATATTTGATATGATTATTGATGAGAGAGAGATGACAGTGTTTCTAAAACATCCACTTCAGTGATCTGAGTGCTCTTTTAGTAAATCTGGAATGCAGACATTAAGCTCTTAAAATTCTTTGCTGGATGAAGCCAATATTTTTGATAAAATACCTACCTATAATTTGTTTGGTTTGTTCTTTTCTGAATAGATGTCACTTCAGGATAAAGTATATTATGGGTTTTGTCTAAAATTATGATGGTTGCTGCTCCCTGTGTTAATTAAATATTCTCTAAATCTACATGCTGTCTACCTAGACCAATCAAAAAACTGAGCCTGAAAGTCTTGCAAGGGATTTAATATACATAGGCCATTCTTTTTATTTCTCTAGAATCCTCAATAGCACATTTTAATTACAGAATTTTAAATATGACCTACAGACAGAAATTTCACCTTCATGAATCGAGTTTGAACAGTTATATGACAGGAAAAGAAGTCATATATAGAAAAGCAGAAGATACCATGTACAGGATTCTTGTTGGAATTCCCATGACTAGTTGCTCCGCTTAAGCCAGAAAAAGTTTTTACACAATTACTTCCTTTAATTTTATTATTCTATGACTGTCTATGGGTTTTTGTTTGTTTCAAAAGAAGCATTTGTGTTCTCTCTCTGAGATGACAGGCTCTCTATTATCCTAATCAGCTCTTCAGCTCCGGTCTCAACACTGCTGGCTCCTGCATGCAGGACTCTATAGCTATCATCTCAGTGCCTCCTCCTGTGAGGGAGGTTGCACACTGCTTTAGCACTGCCATTTAATAGTGTGAATTAGAGAGCAAGGAAGCCACTGGAAATAAGTAAGCATGGTATTTTAGCAAAGCATTTAATTCATCCCATCAGCACAAGGAGAAAGAAGAAAGAAAAACAGTTATGTGTCCAACTCTCCTATGACTTTCATTGCCTGTCTTTGCCAGTATAGTTACACTTATGGGAACAGGAATTATACCAGTACACTACACACTAACTTATGAAAATCTTTCTATATTTAGGTTCCACCAGCATGAAGGAAAATTAAATTACACCACTTTAAATTAAACAGCAGTACTTCAAGTACAGACACTTCATTTAACACAAGAAAGGGAGGCAAGAAGTTTATATGTGAACTAAGCATTGAATTTATTACTAGGACTTACACAAGAGAAGGAGGTTTTTGCCAGGTCATTTGATTATCTTATTTTTACTATATTTGTAAGTGTGTAATTTTATCAACTGAGGTCCACCATAAAAAAAAAAAAAAACAAAAAAAAAACCCAGCAAACAGACAAAACAAAGCCCACAATAAACCTTTGATTTATGTTTTAAATCTGATAAAATGTCCCTTTTTAGTCAAAAATAGTATTCTTGGCTTAGATAAGACACCATGTATAGCATGTGATAAACTCTGGAAAATCTGTTATCACAGATAACTTCAGCTATAGAACTATGAAAAGATTACTTAAAACATCCTCCAACTAATTGTATATATTTTTAATCCTTCCAGACTCTGAGTTGAGTTCCCAGAGAGTTATCTCTTGTTGCCCTAATCTGCATAATCTTCAAGGCAGAAAAATTAACAAATCCTACCTTAGTTTGAAGGAGCCTAAGAATGGGGGTGGGAGAAATCAATCAAAAAAGAAAAGATTAATAAGAATATGCTCATGAATAACATACATTTATGCACTTGGTACTGCGTTCAGCTCTGAAATTACAAGTCTTTTTAAAACACTCAGAATTTATTCCTCTTTATGCTACTGGCAACCTTCTAAATAGAAACTTTCATATAACATGCTGCAAAACATTCAAAAAACTCCAAAAGCTTCTGAAATATATACCCCCAATTTGGCTCAGGCAACCTTTAACCACTTAGGTGAGTGCAATAAACACAAATCTTTTAGGAAAAATATGCAAAACATATTAAAAAATCTTTAATATTATTTCTTGACACAAAAAAAATTCCTGATACATCTTTGGAGTAAGACTACTTCTTGTGAACACAAAGTTTATAATTTTGCCATCTTTAGATTAAACAAAGAACATAACTATTAGGCATCATATCTTAAACTTTCTAGGTTGATTAAAACTTTTTCATAATTCAGGTTGGTCTTCTTTGCAATAAAAAAGAAATTATTACCTAAGACAAGTATTGTAGCACATACTGAGGACAGAACAAACATCAGTTCTTGATCAAAACAATTATTTCTAGACCTTACGGCTGGAAAAAAAAATCATACTTTCCTTTCACAAAGGCTTTATTTATTTTGCCCTTTCATGACCACCTCTGCAGCACTCATAGCTTGTTATATCAAGAAGCTGTAATAAAATAATTAATCACAATCTTTGTGTGTGAAGTAATACATGTTTCATGAAAAAGAGTACATAAATGAAAGAAGATCAGTTATGTTATCTAATCTAACTCAAATCAAAATATCACCACATGTCAGATTTAAAAAGTTTTGTGAGCCTCAAAAGTGGATTGTTAAGGATATTCCACAGCTCCCAAGCACTGCCAGAAGTGTAAATGCACTGTAGAAAAGTCACAGTTCAAAGACACAAGATCTATTCTCAGCAGTTCTCTCAAAAATATATCTGGTATGACTCTGGAAGCAAAAATCCAGAATTAAACATCAAACATAATAAAACAATGCTCTCTACTGGAGTGAAAGATAATGAAATAAATTATTTGGTCTTGCTGAAGAGCCTGAGAGCTGATGTAAATGCGACTGATGGAAAAAGTTCAGTGATTTTGGGGAATGCTGCAAGTCACTTGATTTCTGTAAGTCCTTTTAATTTGGTCATATAGTATATATGCTTTTGCTCCAGAAGTAATACCCTGACTCAAAGTCACACTGTGATAGCACATTCAAAACAGGTGTGTTTTAATGTTTCTGGGACTTCCTCAAGTAGTTGCAAAGAAAGCAAAATTAAACCCTTCACTTTGTGACAAATTTTGTGACAGCCTATGGTTAGAGTCTATGAACCATCAGTGAACAATGATTTTCAGCTCCTCAGCTAGGTCAAAGCTGTTTAAATGTAATGCATCATACACCATTTCCTAAAGTCATATCCACACCAACAGAAAATACTAAGGAAGGCACAGTTTTAAAGTATCAACTAAGAACCCCTCTCACCAATAAATCACTTCCATGGCCCTACTTACATGCTTTGGAGATTTTACAAGTAAAAATTATTAGACTTAACTGCAATTGTGCATGTATTTCAGAACAAAATTTGATTCCCTTATGGATTAATTGATATTGCTAAAGAATTTCATTCAAAGACACTGACAAGTCTATAGTTTTATTTGTTTTCACAATGAAAAGAGTTGGGGATGTGACAGGTTGAACAGTGTATTAATTATTGTATGTTCTTAAAACAAGTAGAATTAGAAGTAACAGAGGCTTTTTTAGATTAGTGAAGTGATGAATATGAATCTGCTGTTACACTTACAGGACAAATATTTTTAAGGAAAAAAAATAATACCAAAAGGCAAAGACAAAGTTGGACATGCCTACGTAGATCCATTAACAATTCTACAATCTCCATACCTTTTAAAGATCTAGCTTCTTTTCCACATCCTCCGTCTGCAGGAGTATCCTACCCACCCTAATTTCAAAAACTTTGCTGCTACAAAGAGGGGTTTCTGTGCCTCATGCATATACTGGGAAAAAGAAGGCATCTGTACTAATGCAATGAAAATTTTTAAACAATGGAAACCGGTCCAATTTAAGTTTAAGTATTTCAGAAAAAAATAACAGAAAATACAAATAGAAGAGACCTGAAGATGTAATCTAACTCTCTTTTATCCAAATGAAGACAAATTTCAGTACTACTAAAGAATACACATGAAATAATAGAACTTCTTAAGCACCATGGAAACATTCATATTCATTAAATCATTCAGCATTGCCAAAGCACTCAAATATGTCTACAGGTTAAGGGAATAATATATGTACCATAGAACTCCTGGATCTTTAATTAAACTCTTGAGTTTATAAGCTTTTCCATTTAGTATCTAATGGACTTAGCTCTCATAGATCTGTTCATAGCACAAGGTACTTCAGGAGCACATGGGAAGCCAAAAAGGAATCCTACCTTTTACAATGAATGTATGAACAAATACTGTGCTATCCTAATAATTTAGTTTTCTCCATCAAGGAAAAAAAAATAAAGAGAGAGCCTGTTTATTTGAGAGTTTTCTTCCCTTCTAAAAAAAACAAGTCAAGTAATAATTATTATAAATTAGATATCTGTCAGATGTAGCTTTTTCACTCCAGAGAAAAACTCATTATCAACTCATGTCTGCCACATCATAACACAATTTGCTGATGCAATGACATAAGTGGGATTTCTAAATTGTAAGCAAATGTATTGAACAAGAGAGATGGAATTAATTTTATTCCTTAAATAGGCCAGATCTACATTTCTTCATAACTTTACACATAATTTTAAAGCATTTACTGACAGCAGATGTTTCATAATTGAAATGACAGTGATGTATGCACCCAAGTCTGACTGTCATCTAATCTAAGCAGAAATTTTACTAAGAAAGTTAACCATTTGGAGAAAAAGATAATAAAGCATTCACTACAACCATGAGAGAGTGTAAAAAACTTCCCAAATTGCCAAAGGCCACTAAAACCCTACACACAATGCTATACAATACATTTAACTATTTATAGACATATTACAATTTAAAACATATATAATTTTCAAATATTTTTTGCATTTTGAATGCTTATTATTTGAAATAATTACTGTCAAGATATCAATGTATTCAGAAAGCAGTAGTATAATGTACTTTAACTTTCTTACGCTATTTATACTATACATGACTGGACCAAAAGCTGCAGATTTGTCCTTATCAAAATAAACAGATCTTAAACCTTTTTTTGTTTAGATGTTTTGAGACTTCATTTTTTATTTTAGGTTTTTTTTAACTTGTTAGTGGATTATTAGAAGATCAAGAAAAAAAGCACACTTTGCTTGTCTCTTGTGTGATCAGTTCATTGTTTTTCTTTTCCTCAAACTCAGCAATTTTGAGAAATAATGCTTATGTCTTAGTTTTCCTTTCTTTTGTAAAAAAAAAAAACAAACACCAACCCAAACAACTAACTTGAGTGATTACAGAGAAAAGCTTAAGAATTAAATCTGAAAATTTAGAACCAGAGATAAAACAGTAGTTATAATTCTCGAAAGCGCATTCTGATTACACAAGTATGCAACTGAATGCTGAAGTGACTACATGGAATATTACCATTCACATCATAGAAGATCAGGTAATGTGATTTCATAGGTTTCATTAAAACAAATCTTTTAACTAAAAACTTCCATCTATTCTTATAGTGATTACTGGAATTTCACACAATTATCTAGATGTTATTTTTCCATTATCCCATATATTTTTAAAAGCAAAGTATATCAGCTGAGGGCTCTTAAAAAAAACCAGTCCATTTCCTCCGTACTCCTGGATAAAGAAAACCACCAATAAATGTATTTTGATCATCATGAAACTGATAACAGTCTAATTAGTGGGATAAGGCAAGAAAAGATGACACCACAAGAATATTATTTCACATGTGAAAAGCAAAAAAACCCCATGATTATTACTTGGTATATTACTGCTTAATGAGATTTTAATTGCTGAACCTGACAAACATTTCTTAAGTAAGTTACTTTTAATTAAGCTAGGAATAAAAGAAGAGAAGATACGTTGAAATGTTAACATTTTCCAATATTCATAGTAAGAGATTATAAGAGCCTGCATTGTAATTACTTCCCTAACTTTATTCTAGCTGCACTTATCAATAAATGTTTTCAATACTGCTGTCAGGAAGATTTAATTAAATGTATGTATAGCTAGAGCAGAATATAAAATGTTTTCAAAGAACTTGCCAGTAAATGTAACTTTATGGATTTTTGTTCCAGATTTCAGGGAAATGATGAAGAAAGATGAAGACATATTCATATCCTTTTAACAAGTGATTGAATAAGCTAATTAGGTCATGCAAGCTTTTACACGCTATATTTAACCTATTCTATCCACACTTTAAATCCTAAAACGCAGCTCTTAATATCTAAGTCAACAGTCTTTAACTATTAATCACACGTATAATCAATTTTGAATTATAGTGGCAAAGCCTAAAAGAAATATCTGAAATATTTCCACAATCAAAAAAGGGTATACCAATTTGACAAAGCAATATTATGGATAACATCCATATAGTAAAGTTAAGTGAATCTACTTTCATCTAAAGAACATCACACTTGTAGTATTAGCAAAAATCTTCTATACATTTTGGGAATGACCTAGGGTCCTAACAAAAAAGAAATTCCTCCTCCAGCAACTACAAAACAAATAGAAGTGCCATGAGCAGTTTATAGTATACTTTTTCTCTCCGGTAGTAAATGCTAGGATCCGTAAATACTTCCTGTCTTAGTATTAGTAGGAGCTCACACTATTGTCCTACTTGTCCTAACCTGAAAAAAGCCCATGACTCACTTCTTTCCATTAAATGATTTCCTGATTACTGGTGCTCTTCCTTCTCTGAAAACTATAGTACTGAAAACTGATACATCTTTATCACTCAAAACCATACACTTTTACAGTATCTCCAATAAGAACACAGACTGCAAATATTTTTATTGCAGCACATCTTGCAGTTCCTTAGGTGTTTGAGGATACTTTTGGATATGTCTTATTTTGTTATAACTGCATTTTCAATGCATTTTCCTGTTAGTTCATAAAAATTCATACATGACATAAAAAAAAACAAAATAAAAAAATCTTCCACCTGGTCTTCACAGTGTTACTGTAACAGCTTCTTGGAAAAGATGGGTAAACAGCTGTAACATAATCAAGAGAACTAAGCTTGTGCTCTTGATCAAGGAAAAGGAACAGGAAAGGGTAATTATGTGAAGTGTGAAAAGTATGAAGAATGCTTTCTCTTCACAAATTTTATAAGGAAGGCTACTATAAATTTTATAACAATCAAAGATTTGAAGCTGGTTTTAATGAAGACAATTATGGATTAATTTTGAGAATCAGAGCAGTCAAGATTCAAGTTTTTCTTTTCGGTATTTAATCCATCTACTAAAGGTAATCTCGAAAAAAAGCATAAACCAAATAAACAAAGCAAATAATTCATTCTACATTCTTTGACCTATATCAATAATTTCATTTTATTGTAAAATGATACTCATGTAAAACCTTTATAGAAAAAGAACAACCTTTTAAAATGTTTTGGTTTATGATTCGAAAGTGAGGAAAGCCAGATAACTAATGTATCCTCATTTAGTGATTGTTTTGTTACAACTTAGACATAAACATACAGGGTCATGGGTTTTTTTCACCCTCAGTATTCATGGATCTCTATCAAAATCTTTTTTCACCCATTAAATACTTTCTACTTCAACTGAAACACTTCAGAGGCTAATATAAATTGAATTAACTATTTTTTATTTACTTTCTTTTCTTAGTCCCTTTCATTTAGTAAAAAAAAAAAAAAAAAACTCTACTAAAAAACTACAATACATGCTTTTATTGTCCATAAGTTTTGAGTCAATTGCAAATAACAGAAATGTCTACCACAGAGAAAAGTTGTAGTAAATGTTTGAAAAGTAAAACAGGATGCAAGTATTTTAGGTCTCACATTTGGCAACATAATACTGTAAGACTTAGAAAGAGCTTTATCTTCCTCCTTTTCTCTTTTTCACTACTGAAGAGCAGTATGAGTAAGACCACAGCCAATTTCCTGTTGTGTATTTCAGCTGGGCACTGCTTTCTTTACCTCCAGCTCTTTATTCAGCAATTTCCTCTTGCCCCTTTTAAATATAAGAAGCAAATAACTGTGTCAAAACAAAATCTTATGTTCTGTGCTCATGCACAGTCAGCAGTAAAAGCGCAAGCCCTATTCCCTGAGCTATATTACTAGAGTGTAAGAAATGGAAAAAAGCAATTCTAAGTGACTGCTGATTTACATTCCTTCAGAAAAAAAAAGTTGATGAAAAGATCACAGTTTACTGTATCTGGAAGGACAATATTGATGTGAATAAAAAAATATCTTCAGATGTTTTCAGGAAGGTAATAACAAAGGACAAATACAGTTGATGTTGTTTGTTGTTTTTAAAGAAATATAAAACACCATGGTGTGCTGTCTTTCAAATTAAGTCACAGAGTTTTGAATTCTTCTGCAAAAGGTTGTAAGCAAGGATGGTTACTCTGTTGTTTTTAATGTATTTAATAATCACTTAAGCTTTCAGAAATCAGAAGTGACTAGTATTGCATAAAACAGGAAATAAAAAAGATACTATTATGAAGACTGCAGAAAAACATGTTCCTCCCATTATTATCACCTGACAAAACATGACTGAAAAATAAGCTGAGATGAATGCAAACCATGTGAGAGTGCTGGAGTGAATGATTTCCATTTAAACTACATGAAAAGGAACCTCCCTTGTGATGAAAAGTTAAATCACCAGTTATCTACCCATGTCTGAGCTCAGTGAATGCATGTCATGGTATTATTTTACTGCATGTAAATTTTACTGATTCACATGAGGTAAGAAGGAGAGATCATATATTCCACAGAAAAACTCTGGAAGAAAATGTTTATTGAAAGAGTGAAGATTTGCTATTTTCAGTGTAGGACTGAACAAAAACAAATGCAGAACGAGAAGGACTTTGTATTCAAATATCCGGACAGAGCAAGCACAAATAAAAAATATATATTATATAATGTGCTGGTTTAAGTCTCTTCCACAGTTATGAAAATTGTAAAAGGAAGGAAAGGGAATAGGTAATAGTGCAAGATTTGTGGTATACTTTCAAACAGATCTTTGTTGACTCTACAAGACTGCAGTAGTTCCTCAGTATTCTTGTGTATTACTGTCACCTGTTGGCATGTAAACTGTTTAGATCATAGTAAACTTGTCCTATACAGCAATAGTAATTGTGAAAAGCACTGGCATCAATGTGGCCAGGAGTCTTTAATTCCTGGATTATTTGCTCCACTATTCTGTTATTTCATTGGTTAGGAAATACTTACCAAGAATAATATTCTCTGACTTCCTTGTGTTTTATTTAAATTCCTTTAAAATGCTAAACTTTTACTAATGTTTTTCTTTATTATAATCTCTTTTAACTAGGTGCCATATTTATGATTCATTTCACTTGTAAAATCCCATGGAGGACAAATAAAGCTACACTCTATTTTTATGCTTTCCTCTAAGTAATTTTCTAGCCCTAAGTCTTAGTATCTAAACACAGAGCCTGATTTATTGAAAAGTGGTCAATGACTAAGAGCTTGGTTTTGCTTCCCATTCAGTCACTGACCACAAATAAAATGGTGAAAATCAAGTTACTTACGTTCCACTCTAAATTCATTCTTAGCCTAAGCCTGTGCACAAGTTTGGAGTAAGGGAAAGAGTCAGGATATTTTATTCCATTATTCCATGTTGTTATAGTATTCAGAACAAAACAAAATGTGCTTATTTATAGATGTATAAAATCCATTCTATGAATTTATGAAATGCTATGGGATGTTTTTGTGAAAGCACAACAAAACTTCCAGAGCACTTAGGCACCTTATTTCCTATCCAGTTTGCTGACATTCACTGCCATCTAGAAAGGGTGTTATTCAATAACTGATAATTCATGCTGGGTTTCTGTTCTTTGGGAAAATCCTTCCCTAACAAATCTGAGAAGCCAGATTAGCAGATAGAGTAGTCAAACTGGCTTCCAACAACTTTTGCACTCTATCTCCCCCTGTGTTAGAGGAAAAACTGACAAGTTTCCTCTCTCTTACAGACAACTAGAAAAAGCAACACACAAATGAAGCTGAGAAAAGTTTTAGAATGGTTTTCAAATAGATTAAAGAAGGGTTTTAGCAACATTCATTAAATGATCAGTGGAGTTCCAATAAACGGTAAAATGATTTTACTAATTTCAGTCTTTATGATTAATCACCACCAACAAAAAAGTCAATAGTTTCACAATGCAATACTAAAAAAAAATGTAGGCACTTTTCTAAGCAGAGGTCTTTTAATAACAGGTAAATGTGCTATATCATGTTTTACAATAGGTTTTGGTTTTCTCATTAAAAAGATAAATTTCAAAATACAAGTTCTGCTCTTTCCATACTCCACAAATGGCACCTGGCCAGGTATAAGGCTCACATTTAACTGCATTTGCATTAATTTTAAATTTCCTTCCATTTCTCAAATGTTCTCCCTTTCACTGGGACAAAGAAATGAAATATATTGAAATATGAACATTAATTACTGAAAATAGAAAAGTCTACGCTTCCATCATTAGCTATTCAGCCTAGTCCTGAATTCTCCTACCGCTACTATAAAGTTTTATATTCACGGGAAAGGAAGGAAGAAATCTGATTTTTTAAAAAGTGTTATTAATCTTACTATTTTGTCACCCAAATTATTAATATAGTAATATATCATTTTTCAAATACAGCATTACTTTATCTGCTCTCAGGAATTCACTGTGAAAACAACTACGCTGAAAGAGAAACTATTTTACTCTTCCCCTTAATGTGTTTTTTATTCTAATACTTGAGATGAAACATTTCTTTGAAATAATTTGTCATTTAAACAAATGAAAGAGTGAAAAGGTCAGTCTCTTTAAATGCATTAAAAAGCAAAGATCACAGAGTTTGGATTTGTCCTCCAGTTCTTTAAAATTCTGCAAACATTTCTGCTTCACTTAGGTGGGCAAGCCTACACCACTTTTTATTCCATTCCTCAGTTAATGAGATCTCTGACACTGCTATTGAGTATAGAGAAAGATGGATTTACTGCAAGACTGTTTCCACAGTTATTAAGACTAAATTATATCAAAGTTACATCCAGAATTGACTGTCCATGGAAAAAAAAAAAATCTGACACATACATTAGTGATGTTTTCCAGCCTAGAGATTCTATGATTCTATATCCCTGTCCATTATATTTTAGGAATATAAGAAAAAGTAGCCAAGTAAAGCCAGAAATACTGTGTTCCACGTTTGACTTACGTGTTTATGGATCTTAAAATGAAAATCATAGAAAGAGCATAGAAGATAAATACTAGAGGCTTTTAACTAACATAAGTTTAAGGAAAAAAAATAGGGTTTTTTAAAGATATTTTCCTTTTTTTTTCTAGAAATCTTGGAAACTAAATGTAGCTACTAGAGATGCTCAAAGGAAATCCCAGGAATAACCACTAATGAACAGCACAACGCTTGAAGTGCACTGATTGCCTAGCAGTAGCTTATCTTCTGGTTAAAATAGATTTTAATATAATTTTTATACATTGTGAAAAAAATAAGAGAAATAGCCTGTTCCAGTGCCTCACCACCTTCATCTTGAAGAATTTCCACTTTATGTCTCGCCTTAATCTGCTCATCTCCAATTTATAGCCACTCCTCCTAGTCCTATCACTACACACCTTTGTAAAAAGTCCCTCTCCGTACTTCTTGTAGGCCCATTTCAGGCTCTGGAAGGTGGCTATAGGGTCTCCTTAGAGCCTTCTCCAGGCTGGACAACCTCAATGCTCTCAGCCTCTCCTCACAGCAGAGGCTCTACAGCTGCAGCCCTCCTCTGGATCCAATCCAAGAGTTCCATATTTTTCTTATGTTGAGGATTCCAGAACTAGACACAATACTCCATATGGGGTCTCACAACAGTGGAATAGAGGGGCAGAATCACCTCCCTTGCCCTGCTGGTCACACTTCTTTTGATGTAGCCCAGGATACGGTTGGCTTTCTGGACTGCAGGTGCACATTGTTGGCTCATGTCAAACTTCACATCAACCAGTAGCCTCAAGTCCTTCCCTGCAGGGCAGCTCTCAATCACAATATCCCCCATCCTGTATATAAATCATGAATTGCCCTGACTCAGGTGTAGGACCTTGCACTTGGCCTTGTTGAATCTCATGAGATTCACATATGCATATTCCATTTTACTGTCCTATTTCTTCTATTATTTTCTGAATTCATGGTCATTATGAATTCTCTTCTATATCTCAGGCAAGCTCCTGAAATGCACTCTGGAATGCATAACTTAGAATTATAGAATCATAGAATCACAAGGTTGGAAGAGACCCACCAGATCATCGGGTCCAACCATTCCTATCAAACAATAAACCACATCCCTTGGGCCCTCATCTACCTGTGCCTTAAACACCTCCAGGGAAGGTGAATCAACCACCTCCCTGGGCAGCCTGTTCCAATGCCCAATGACCCTTTCCGTGAAAAACTTCCTCCTAATCTCTAGCCTAAATCTCCCCTGGCGGAGCTTGAGGCCATTCCCTCTTGTCCTGTCCCCTGGCACTTGGGAGAAGAGGCCAGATCCCTCCTCTCTACAACCTCCTTTCAGGTAGTTGTAGAGAGCAATAAGGTCTCCCCTTATTGCTCTTCTCCTCTTCTTCAGGCTAAACAACCCCAGTTCTCTCAGCTGCTCCTCATAACACTTGTTCTCCAGCCCCTTCACCAGCCTTGTTGCTCTTCTCTGGACACACTCCAGAGCCTCAACATCCTTCTTGTGGTGAGGGGCCCAGAAATGAACACAGGATTCTAGGAGTAGTCTCACCAGTGCTGAGTACAGAGGGAGAATCACCTCCCTGGACCTGCTGGTCACACCATTTCTGATACAAGCCAGGATGCCATTGGTCTTCTTGGCCACCTGGGCACACTACTGGCTCATGTTCAGTCGGTTGTCAACCAACACCCCCAGGTTCCTCCCCTCCAGGCAGCTTTCTAGACAGACTTCTCCTAGTCTGTAGCTCTGCATAGGGTTGCTGTGCCCCATGTGCAGGACCCAGCATTTGGCCTTGTTAAACCTCATGCCATTGGACTCAGCCCAGCAGTCCAGCCTGTTCAGATCCCTTTGCAGAGCCTCCCTACCCTCCAGCAGACTGACCCTTCCACCCAGCTTAGTGTCATCTGCAAACTTGCTGAGGGTACACTCAATGCCTTCATCCAGGTCATTGGTAAATATTATTTGATTGCAACCAATTTCATTTCATTTAAAAACCCTAAAGATTCAAGTTAGATTTTTTTTTTCCTTTTATTATCCACATCACTGGTATCACAGTAATTTTCATTTACCTGTCTATAGCACTTATTAAAATCTACAACACAACAATTTCACTTTCTGTTAACGTTACCATATCAGACTTTTGTCTAAAGTTCTCACTCATGAATAAGCAGCAGTTAATAACTCTGAGAGTCAGGAAGAATCTGTTATATTGGTGCAAATGAGGACAATTGCACTAGAAGAGACTGGTCTTTGAAAAGAAAAAAAATTGAGACTTCTTTTAAATTCTCTGAAGCTCTAGCTGAACCAGAAATCAGAAGACTAAATCTAGCTTCCATTATAGCAATATGCTGAAGGAAGAGAAAACATGAGAAGTCAAAAACTGCCAGAAATATAAGCAGAAATGATTGAAACTTACTTGAGTATACTTAGACATTTAAGTAATCTACCTAGCTGAAAAACAAAGTGTTTTATTATTTTCAAGGAATGAACTTGAATAGAAGACTATGCTAATACTGACTTATTTTGAATTACAGAATTTAATATAGCAACAGGTAGAATCAGACATCATATAAAATAATACTCATTTTACATGATATTGACAAGACAAGGAAGCAAAAGAAATAATCATACTGTGAATTTTCTTATGCAGATTTTGACAACAATGAAAGAAACGCGTACTATGTCCTCTTGAACATTTGGTTTACAGTAAAAGTATTTTTCCAAGAAGACTGAAAGGAATTTTTCACTGTCTAAAAAATTAACTAGGAAGAACGAATTTATCGATTAATAGCTGAACCAAGAAACTTCCTGCTTTCTACAGGCCGTTAGCTAATGAACATCTAATTAACTGTAAAAAATTATCCCCACAAGAATGATTCTGAAGAACATTGGTTTTGTGATGAAGGTAAATTAGCTAAAGATAAATTTAAAGACTTTAATCAGGTTCACAAGAAATTAGTGGAAATTAACATGGGTGGTGTCCTCCATTCAACATCTGAATGGCAGGTTTCTGTGGAAAACGCAACAGTATATGTTGTAACCAAATCAACCATAATTTGTACTTTCTGACTAATTATGCCAAGTGGTTCTCTGATGAATCCAACTGTAGCTTCTACTTTATATCTCTTTTATTTACAGCAGTTTTATTACTTTCAGATCTCAATAAAACTTGTGTTGGGAAACAAATTTAAATGCATGCTTCCTTTTCTAAGGGGAGAAGGAGAAACAAAGGAGGATGGGGAGGCAAAGCTATGTGAACATAAATCCTTTACTGTTCATTGTTCTGTATCACCACGGGACTGAATTAAAAGTATTCTACTTATTCCAAAATCAGTGAGAGTTGACTGGACAGATATTCCTAGACTAAACAAAATAGATATGATTAGGCAACATAGTGCTAAAGACACAGAAATGACAGGAGTTTAGACTGATTGTAAACATATTGGAATTTTACATATAGTAGTACCATGTGAAGCTATTTACAGTGCTTTGAAGTAAAGAAATAAGTATCAATTTTTTCCAAAAAAAGAAAAGATACTTTTCTGTGGAGGTGATTTGTTTCTGTTGCTCAGATGCAGAATTTAAAACATCATGTTAATAGAAAGATGTAGCTTTTAAAGACAGGTTTTTTTAGATACACTTACTTCAAAGACAGATGAATTAAATAATAAAAAATGAAAACATTAACTGAATTCCTCAGCCTTTTAAATACTGGATTTCAAAACCTAAAATCAACTTCTGATAGTTTAAATAACTCATAATTAAAATTAAAATGAGATATTTTCAGAGATTTGGATCTTCTCTTCACTTTGTACATGCTTCATTTAAGCAAGTAGGAATGGATGTATCTATTATACAATTACAGCCCAGGAAAATATTTTAAAAACATAATCTAATACTTGTAGTAAGCAAACACTGAGAACACTGAGAACAGTAACTGAACAAAGGCAGCCAAATGTATTCAACAGTTAGTTCCTACCTGGGGAGAAGAGACGTGAAACAATGCAGTCAGGTAAGAGTTAAAAAATAAAGTGACTTTTTTTCTTGGAAAATTGAGATGAAGTATTTTATCCTATTACTCAGTAAAACATGATCATCATTAGACCACTCAAAATTCCTAATGTGTAATGAGACAGATATTATATGTTTCACAGAATGCTAGTGGGGCTCAAATTGCTGATGAAAGATGGAAAATCATTTTGAATAAACAGCATTGGTTTCTTCTTTGCATATACACCATGGAAGAAATGTGCCTTTTTTGCAGGCACTCGGATGGTTATATCATCTGACTAAATACTGGAAGAATGGAGGGAGAGGAGTGCCTCAAACCATTCATGGAAGCATATGATACTGTCATCAATGAAGCTTAGATTTGTTATGGGATGTTGGGAAGTTTCCAAGGCTAAAGATCCATAGAGATGTTCTGTCATTTACCCTTCTGAGTGAGGTGCCTCTTGTATAGCTTCTGTTAGCCTTTGTGGAATTGAATGTTAGTGTAGAAACTGGTCCTATGCTCTTGATGGTAAAAATAAAGAGCATCCACAAAACCACCATTGCTTAGAACTCAGCCACTTCTCTTTGCATTTCTGAATTTTCTCTGTTCAAATGAGGATAAAATTTTGAAAGGTGTCAAAACATTTTTGCACATATGGTAGCAACATGCATTATGAAATAATACATGTACAAATCTAAAAATAAAATCATTGCCTTTAAGCCAAGTAATCTTTAACACTTCTCTCAAAAAGTGAAAATAGTGTGTGGTTTTGTGTATGAAGGTTCCTTTACTTAACAATATTACATTATTTTTAGTGCAACTTTGTAAGTGAAAATCACTACACCACCACTTAACTTTTAAAAATTTGAATTGATAAAATTTGTCACTAGACACAAAGTATTCCACATCCCAAAATCCTAGCAATAACATACAGAAAAGTAAGACAATTCTGAAGTATCTAAAAAACTTCAGTGTAGCTGAACATGATTTTTTCTTTATTTATTCATTTAACTTAATAAAGTAACAGCATCTGTTGGTTTTAGAAAAGTTGTGAAGATCCCAGCTTTGTATCGGTTTTAGGTATTCAAATCCAAGTTCCATTCTTCTCTCTTCTGTTTTGCTGAAAGCAAACTCTACACTGACTGCCACCTTTATTTTTAGAAATTACTCTAAGTCAATTTTTTAGCTGATGGTAAATGACAAAATTGCTATTGCATGCTTCCCCTTAACAGAACAAGACAAAAAATGGTTGACAGACATATTGTCCCAGAAATATCTAGACTGAGAAGTATCTGATACCAAAATTCTATGTAATGTGTAACTTTGCATATTTAAATTTTCTGCATCCAACTGAAGGGTGTTTGCTTTACTTCATTCCCTACTAATATAACCCTGCATGTTTGTGGCTTTGAATTATGGTACATTTATAAAAGTCAACCATCAGAAAAGAAAATTACTCCTCCCCATGGTCATAACATAGATATGAAAGTGGAGCCCAGTTTAATGAGATTGAAAATCATGTGGCTATTAATTTAATGCAATGATTTTGTAGAAATGCCAAGGACATGATGCAGTCTGCCTGACTGCAGCCTCACTAGTCCTCTCCACTACCAGTCAAACAGGTTATCCCATTGTGGTCTTGATCTACTAACATATTTCAGACTAGAAAGCACAAATATACAATACATTGAACAGAATCAGAGAATCATAGAATCATAGAACAACCAGGTTGGAAGAGACCCATCGGATCATCGAGTCCAACCATTCCTATCAAACACTAAACCATGCCCCTCAGGACCTCATCTACCCACGCCTTAAACACCTCCAGGGAAGGTGAATCAACCACCTCCCTGGGCAGCCTATGACCCTTTCCGTGAAAAACTTCTTCCTAATCTCTAGCCTAAATCTCCCCTGGCGGAGCTTGAGGCCATTCCCTCTTGTCCTGTCAACAGAGGAAATAAATGTGATGCTGTTTAACAGAATCTCTCCGAGAACCATAACATTACAGGAACAGGAAATTTAGTATTACTTTAGAAAAAGTTCTCTGTCAGCATATCAGGGACGTGCATGGAGACACATTAAAATAAACTAAACCGTGTATTAACCATGCACAGGAAAAAAGAAAAGGACAAATCCTCCTTGATGGTCAAAATGATAATTTCAGAAGTCAAAGACTGACTTCTGGTATTTGATATCTAAAACAAGCTTTTGTTTTTAAAGCCATGAGTTGAACTCAGTCCACAGATCCACTCATTTGCATCTGTATGTTCTGTTTTGCAAACACTGAAGAAAGATTCCCTAAAGATTAAGGAAGTCCTTAAAACATTACATAAATACATGAAAAGTGTAGAAATCGTACATCCATCCATAATCTAGTCGAACTGCAGACAAAACTGCTTTAACTCTAACATTACCACTTTATCATTTTTTGATAAGCACTTATAAATGTCAAAACACAATAAAGCTTCTACTGGACAGAGATGAAAGTTGAAGGGTTCAGCTATTACTAAACAAGACACTTGCTCAAGACTAATGGAATACAACATCTTCCCTGGTTCTTTGTTCACTCTGTCAAAACCTGGAATCAGGAAGCATTTCCTGGCCAGAGAATTGAAGCTACACACATAGGAAGAGATGGTAGAGGAGAAACTAGAAACTTTGTGCTCATAAAATTAGGCCAGCAGCAAATTACCACCCTCCTTGCCCAGAGCAAGAATGACACAGGAGCTCTGACTCAGATATGTGTCCAAATTTTGATGCCTGTAGGGCATCTCATGAAATACTGCAGTTCAACTAATTCACTTTCTGTGCTTAATAAAGGCAATACTATGCTAGAATCTATTATTGGAAGAAAGTATATAAAAGCTCAGGCTATTTTAAAATTTGTTAATGCTCCCTAAGAGCTGTAATTGAGTAATTTGCCATTTTATTTCTTATCCGAAGTAAAAGAACAAAGTGGCACATACATAGTCACTGGAAATCTACTGAGTTTCTTGAAACTGAAAAGACTTACATCTGTTCTGAACCTATTCTAAAGGTGTTTGAGGAGTTTGATTGTTAAGAGCAGCAATCCTGAAAAGCAACTAGAGGAAGTATTTTTTATTCACAGAGATTTTGAAGTTGAGAAGCTTAGTAACAACTCAAAAGAGGGAAACTTGCTAAAAGAGCTGGATTGTTTGACTGAGCTGTTTTGGATAGAAACAAGCAAGTATCCAGAATGGGGGAAAGAGTACATTTGAAAAGGTTAAGAATATTAACATGCATTTAATTAGAATCTAAGAAACTAAAGACAGATTTTTATGTTCCCTCTTCATTTTGCAGTTTGTTCCTTTGGGCTTTTTTTAAAAATCTATCTTTAAATACACAATCCTTGTGAAAATAACTTACCAATTAACACTTTATAACTTAGTATTTTCTTTATAAAATATTTTGTGTGGCATTATAATTGCAATGTTTAACTATATAACTTATATATTGACTGCAATGTCTTTAACCTGTTCATGGTAAATAATATTTCCCAGCTCTTCCAACAACTGAAATAAACTGATTTAGCTGGTGTTAAATATAGATTGTTTTACTGTTATACATAACTGATTAGAAGATTCCAAATAACTGTTTTTGGATATCTCTCCAAATTGATGCTGCCCCTTTGTGCATGTTTCTCTCTAAAGTTGCAGCTGGTTCATTACACAGATTCTTCTCAAACATGAAGCAGAATCCTGCCGTTGATGCTGTTTGTGAGACTTGCAGTTCAGAAAAAGTTAAGTTTAAAGTTGCTCATCCAGGTTTTGATTTAAAAAAATCAGCTCTCCCTTCACCTCAGAGTGCATCACCTCTGCATAATCACATGCTAGCTACATTCAGCCAAAACTGAGAGAAACTCAGTAACTGAACACTTCTAAAAGCCACTTAAAAGACTCAGCTTTAAATGTGAAACACTCCTTTAGGACTGTTTAGTTTATCACATTTGTATTTTATTTTAAAGCATCCTTTAGCAACTCTAAAACTGTCTTGGGAACTGAAGAAAATTGAATGTTGCAGAAAACAAAATAAATTAGGAATTTGCTTTTTCATTTTGGTGTGGCTTTTGTTTGTATAACTTCCTCTCCTACCTAGAGCTTTATCTTTTTTTTTTCTGTGAAAGGAATTCAACTCTTCTTTACGACTCTGAGTTAAGCTACATATGGATCAATCTAATTATCTGTGATTACCTTCTGAGCTGACACACTAATCCCTTTGGACATTAACCCTAGAAGGAAAGCAAACCCCTCAGAATTGTACAACTGTCTCAAAGATCCACCCTAGAGTATTATATCCATGGTACCCAGCACAGTCCTACAGAAGGTATAAGAAGATGGGATATTGCATTCAGAAAAGAAAAAAAAAAAAGTGCCCTTTTTATCCTTTAAAAACCCATTTAAATTATAGATTAAAATGTTGTCTAAAGTGAACTGTGGCCAAGGAGATTTATCTACAATTTTTTTAGTTATTACTATGGGGAAAAAAACCTGACCACTCATCCCATATAAAACAGATAATGTTCCTAACCATAACACAACTTCTTTGTCCTTTGACCCCTCCACAGTTTCCATTAATCTGTAAAATTCTGTAGTTTTAAGTCATACATTGGAAAACAGGAGCCTAGGTGTGTAGGTAGAGAAAATATTTTACTCAAAAACCTTACTTAAAAAATTTAATGTGCAGAAAAAATGACATTCAGAAATATTTGCTCTCTCATGAGATGCAGATAACTATAACATACATTATACAACATACAACGGAAGTGAGCTTTTGACGCTGAAGAATGGGAAAATTTTGTTTCTTAGGGACAGCAAAATCTTCCTTATAGTAATAACATTCTCTTAAGGAATTGTAAACCTGACCACGTATACTTTTGAATAATAAAGCCCAGTAGAAACTGAATAGTTTTGTGACAGACCAGATTAATTATGAACTCTATTGGACTTGTGTTAACACCCTAACATTTTTTCTTTCAATATATCCCTGAATTATTTACACTCTCCTCCAGATGATCTGCTTCCCCCACATGACCTGAAAGTGACAAAGATGTCCTCCTTCAAAAGAGCACCCATTCATCTAAAAAAAGGTGCCATGCTTCCTAACAAACCTTTCCTTTTCTATATGCTTTAAAAAACAATGTTACACAATAGTATTACTAGAGGTTACTAACATTTACATGATTTTTTAACATATTTAATTAAGCACTATAATGAATTTCTGAAACCACTAAACTGTTTGTCCTGTTAAAAGTTATGAACAGAACCTTTACTGAAACAATAGTAACCAATGCTGTTAATATACCTGTACGCTCTAATTATAAATAGATACAACATTATAACTGGATTCCAACCATGGTAAGGATGAGTCCTTCTGAATTATTAAAAAAGTGTGATTTAGGATTTTTGTGTCTATTTCATAATTATAACTAGTAATATAAGTTAAGATTTCTATCCCTTGCAAAAATGTTTTTGGTTTTATAATCATTTAGGACAAGTTTTTTTTCAAAGTATAACAATGTTTGTTATTGCCCTCCTTCAGAAGCTCATATAAGCTAGCTAATGAAAATATCAACTTGTTTGTTAGTGTCACTCATTGTTTCAATGCAGTATTCTAGTACACTAGAAATACAACAACTTAAAAAAAACATGTTTTGATAGTAGAAGTTTTATTGACAGAGTTAGCTATGCTTCATGGTATTAAAAGCAAAGTATTTACTCCAGTGATCAAAAGATTTATGAAATTTAAAGCATTTTCAGTAATTCTCTAAATTTCTTCCCAATCATACAGTGTGCTTCAAAGGTCTTAATCCATCCACTAATATGCTAGAGAAATCAGAATTGGCATTTATTTAAATCCTCCACATTTCATATAAAAAATTTTGAAGGTATTGCAATGAAATTGAATACCTCTATACATCTACAAAATAAAAAATAGAGGCATCCACCAAGTTTTTATTCATATCAGGAATTCCACTTAATTTCCACTAGCCTTTAACAGAAGCAATAATTTGCCTTATGTAGAAGAAAAATGCTTAAATAGTATAAAAACATACCTATGGAAACAAATTATGCAGAAAGTTGAACTAATCAAATACTAATTTATCTCTTTTGGTTTCATAGAGTATATTTTAAAGAAAAGGTTAATTTAGTTATTTTTATTCATATGAAATATTTCTTAATATTTTGCCTGTTTTCTTGGGTTTTTAGTTTTCTTTGCATTTGGAGTTCTACATCAGGCACAGCTTTCAATTAAGGCATTAGCTATTCTGAACTAGGATAGAATATTGTGTAATAGGAGAGCCCTAGGATAAGGCAAGAGTCCAAAGGTAACTGAGTCAAGTGCCTAGAGAATTTGTACAATCTCTACTCCTCAAGGTTTTGAAAGACTCACATGAACAAAGTGCTGAACAACCTGGTCTGATCTCAGAGCTGACCTTGCTTTAAACCTGAGACTGCCAAAGTCTCTTCTGACCTGAATTATCCTACAAAAGAAATCCAAAAAATAAAAACTGTGACTTGACTTGACTTGGCCAGCTTCAACTCATGACTATATCTTTATGACAACAAAACCACCTAAATCTTAAAAAAACCCCTTTTACTGTGGTCAAAAAGTTCTCTAAAATTATTCTACTAATACCTGTAACACAGGAAATCCACACTAGTTATGTATCTCACATCTAGTTGTGTTTAATTACAGGCCTATATTTAATTCATGATGTTTAGCTGTATCCTCATGACTTAAATATAAAGATGCATTATGCAGAATAGTAATACTATAAACCACCTCTTCTTTCACTATATGATAAATTGCTCTTCTATGAGCAACTCTTGCTTATGTTGTCAAAAATTGATATATTCTACTTAAAATTAGTATATGTGGGAATATTTCTATACAGCTAGCGTCATTATATTATATTGTTTTTTAGAAGTTTTCCAACAGTTTAGTTAGGCATTAAGTTAGTTTTCTTTTTAACACTGTTGTAACTCATATTGAGAAGATAGATGAAAAGAATGACAAGAATCCTGGCCAGGAGGCTGAGGGAGGTGATTCTCCCCCTCTACCCTGCTCTGGTGAGACCCCATCTGTAGTACTGCATCCAGCTCTGGAGCACCCAGAACACGACAGACATGGACCTGTAAGAGCAGGTCCAGACCATGAAAATGGTCAGAGAGTTCAAACACCTCTCATATGAAGACAATCTGAGAGATCTGAGGTTTTTCAGCCTAAAAAAAAGGAAAGGCTCCAGGGAGACCTTCCATGGTCTTTCAAATACAAAGGAATACAGAGAGAGACTTTTTAATAAGGCCCACAGTGACAGAATAAGACGCAACATTTTTAAACTGAAAGAGGGTAGATTTAGATTAGGCATAAAGAAGAATATTTCATCTGTATATATTAAATGTCTGTATATATTAAAATGAAAAGCTAAATAATTTATAACAATTCAAAAAATGGTAATGGATAATCTACAGTTCTGTCTCCAAAAAACATTAAAATCATAGGTACATAGCATTATTAAGTTTGAAACGACCTTTGAGATCATTATTAAGTTTGAAACGACCTTTGAGATCATCAAGCCTACCCGTACCTGTCCACTACTAAATCACATCCCTAAGCCCTTCATCTACCCATTGTTTAAATAGCTCCCAGAATGGTGAGTCAACAACCTCCCTGGGCAGTCTATTCTGGTACCTGATAACTCCTTCAGTGAAGGAAGTTTTCCTAATACCCAATCTGAACCTCCTTTGGTGAAACTTGAGACCATTCCCTCTAGTCTTATCACCTATGACTTGGGAGAAAAGACCAGCAGCTAGATTTCTAGAATCTCCATTCAGACAGTTGTAGGCCTTGTTGAACCTCATCCTGTTAGTCTCAGCTGATCGATACAGCCTGTTTGGGTCCCTTTGTACAGCCTCCGTACCCTCAAGCAGATTGACACTCTCTCCCAGGTTAGTGAACTCTACTTTTTAGAATGTTTGCTGTTTGTGTACCTTATCTTTTTGTCCTAAATCTTGCTCTGTAAAATTTTTGTTACTTGTGACTTCAAGGTCAGGTCTTAAAAATACATAGTACACATAATTTATCAACAGGTATGAGACAACTATTTTCATATGCATTTTGAAGGGAAGATGCATCCTAAAGTGGAACTAACCATCAGAAGTACAAAATGTACCAAAAAAGTAACATTACACAAGAACGTGTCACGCCACTGTAAAATTATAAAATTGCAAGCTTCAGATTTAACAGTAGCTAAAATTGAATTATTTTTGGTAGGTTAAATATTTTCTCCATTTTTAGCTCATTCACATAGCAATAATCAGTTCCAGATTTGTTTAATTTTCATATGAACAGGCAACTTCAATAATTCATATTTAAATTAGGTTATTATGCTCCGGTAAGTCAAACAGAGAGTTGACCAACATGTACTACAATTTGCCCCTAAAATGACCAAAATCATAGAATCATAGAACAACCAGGTTGGAAGGGACCCATCGGATCTTCTAGTCCAACCATTCCTATCAAACAATAAACCAAGTCCCTCAATACCTCATCCACCCGTGTCTTAAACACCTCCAGGGAAGGTGAATCAACCACCTCCCTGGGCAGCCTATTCCAGTGCCCAATGGCCCTCTGTGTGAAAAACCTCCTCCTAATCTCCAGCCTAAATCTCCCCTGGCAGAGCTGGAGGTCATTCCCTCTTGTCCTGTCCCCTGGCACTTGGAAGAAGAGGCCAGTTCCCTCCTCTCTACAACCTCCTTTCAGGTACTTGTAGAGAGTAATGAGGTCTACTCTCCCTCCTCTCAGCCTCCTCTCCTCCAGGCTAAACAACCCCAGCTCTCTCAGCCGCTCCTCATAGGTTCTGTTCTCCAGCCCCTTCACTAGCTTTGTTGCTCTTCTCTGGACTTGCTCCAGAGCCTCAACATCCTTCTTGTGCTGAGGAGCCCAGAAATGAACACAGGATTCAAGGAACGGCCTCACCAGTGCTGAGTACAGAGGTTCGAGAATCACCTCCCTGCACCTGCTGGTCACATCATTTCTGATAGAAGCCAGGATACCATTGGCTTTCTTGGTCACCTGGGTACACTGCTGGCTCATGTTCAGTCGCCTGCCGACCAACACCCCCAGGTCCTTCTCCTCCTGGTAGTTTTCCAGCCAGGCTTCTCCCAGTCTGTAGTTCTGCATAGGGTTGTTGTGCCCCAAGTGCAGGTCCCGGCATTTGGCCGTGTTAAACCTCATGCCATTGGACACTGCCCAGCGGTCCAGCCTGTTTAGGTCCCTTTGCAGAGCCTCCCTACCCTCCAGCAGATTGACACTTGCACACAGCTTTGTGTCATCTGCAAAAATGCTAAGGGTACCCTCAATGCCTTCATCCAGGTCGTTGATGAAGACATTGAATAGGGCTGGACACAGCACTGAGCCTTGGGGAACCCCACTTGTCACTGGCCTCCAGGTGGACTTAACACCATTTACCACCACTCTCTGGGCCCGGCCATCCAACCAGTTTTCTACCCAGGAGAGTGTGCGTCTGTCCAGGCCAGAGGCTGACAGTGTCCATAGCAGAATGCTGTGAGAAACTGTGTCAGAAATGTACAGTACTGTATTACTTCTACCAAAACTAACTGTAATAAAAAAGGAAGCCAAAAGTAACTGTAATAAAAAAGAAAGCCAAAACTAAAAAGTCACCCCCAAACACATAATAAAGCCCGGCAAGAAAGAAATAGGTTTTCAAGGAGGGGAAAGCACTGAAGCAAGTCTAAACAGAAATCACTCTCACATGTGAGTTATCATTGAGAATTCATCACAGCAGTGATGGACTTTGAACAAAGTATGCATAGCACATTATTCTGCTCTCTAGAGTGAGATGTTATGCGATGCCTGACCTTTCCCATAAGATAGAGACAAGACTTAAAGCCTTCCTACTAAATTTGGCCTAGAAATTAAGATCAGGCAAATGGGAGAGAAAATAAAGAGCTATATTCAAGGAATATATTCAAGGAGCTATATTTAAAGATTATATTAAGAAAACCTTTGAGAAAGCTGGGGAGGGACTTTTACAAGGGCATGTAATAATAGGACATGGGGAAATGGCTTTAAATTGGAAGGAAGAAGATTTAGATTAGACATTAGGAAGAAATTCTTCACAATGAAGGTGTTAAGACACTGTAACAAGTTTCACAGGGAAGTTGTTGATGTCCCTGCCCTGGAAGTGCTCAAGGTCAGGGTGAGCAGCCTGATCTCATGAGAGATGTCCCTGACTGTGGCAAGGGGGTTGTAACTAGACGATCTTTGTGGTCACTTTCAAACCAAACCATTCTATGATTCTGTGAAATCAACCTAATAAAAAATAAATTAAATTAAATTATTTCAATAATTTTAGGTAGGAAAAGAGAGGAACTGTGACATTTATAGTATAACAAAACAGTTTTGATGTAAGTAAACAATTAGAGAATCAGATACATTTAAAATTACATGGCAGAGTGTGTCACAGTAATTAATTTACAAAAGTTCCTATATATTAATAAAAGTTGCAACTGCCTTTATCAGAAACTAGATTACAGTGATTTTCAATTAAAATAAAACAAAAGTTATGATTGACAGAATTCAGAACTTGGACATAAAATGCTCAACAGCAGTGATTTTGAGGAGGATAATTACTACACTGTCTACAACTATATAGGAAATTATGTGCAGTAGACAAGTCTCTCTCTGTTGAGCACAACCATCAATACTTGAAGTTGAATGCATCTTGGCACAGAAAGCCAGCTTTGAAATCTTTTCTTGAGTTTCTCAGCTCAGGAACATCTAATAATTTGGTGTTCAGTGACAGGCATTTACTATAACTTGTGACATGTTTCACATTGTGTATCTAAATTGAAGGAAGGAAATGGGAAAACATCTTAAATAGCCCGGAACATGCATTTCGTCCTCATCTAGCTTATAACAAAAGACTGAATCACAGAGAACAACTAAAACCAACTAGCAAAAAATCAAGCCTCTTATCTCCCCAGCATTATTAATTCTGCAGACTTAGCACAGGACTTCAGTATTTTCTTTGGATCTCGTAGTTAGACTTAACAGAAAATAAAATTTCAGGTGTTTCATATGTTGACAGTGAGAAGGAAACTCTGTTGAATGGTCTTGTTCAAGCACAGTTTGAAACGAATGACTGATTTTCCCCATTGAGAACAATAGCATTTTTTGGTAGGAGCTATCATGAATCCTAAGTGCAGCAACTACTCTAGATTTAGTATCAACAGCAGCATTTTATCTAACTGTCTTCAATACCAAAGACACACAAAACATTCTGGCTTTGTACATTTATGAGAATGGTAGCATAATCTATATTGAAATGCAGGTTTATTACATATTCATTACTTAACAGTGACAAAGTGAGAAAGAAGTCATAAATGAATAAAGCAATCCACCTGGTTAAATATGAATAAAATCTCAGCTCTCATAGGTTTGCCCTGAATTACAGATGGCCTTGCACTAGTCAGATGACAGCTTTTTAGCGGACTCTTCTTGTGTAGGATAGCTAACAGCTTCCCTAGGCACTTTGCAAGTGTAATCACAGTGGAATTCAGTCACTGCATTATCTACTAAAAAATATTATCTACTTTTTCTATCAGATTAAATCTTTGAGGGGAGGGGAATTTTATGTTGATAAATAACAATCTATCCCAAAAAAATTTAACTTTTTTATGCCATTCTACAAATCTCTGATAAATTAACTAGGAAACGTTCAGATGACAGAAATAGTTGGCAGATTTTTCAAGGGAAACACTGAAATTTATTAATAAATTGAACTATGTTTGTCATGGATTTGTTTCTTTGATAATGTGAGAAAAAGAAATAAGTGCTTTCCTTATCTCAAATGTTATACGTGAATTATTTTCAAATAGGTTTTATGAAATACATTTCAAATATACATTAAAAAATCATTACAATTAAAAAATATAGGCCATCCAATTCTATAATTCCTGTTAATCATAAGAAATTTATTTATCCTCTCCTTGAAGCTACTTTTCCCAATAAAAATGCATTTTCTGACAAACATGGTTTGTCACAATTTCTTTCAAGACTTTGTCTGTTTTAAGCTTCCTACTTCATCCATTAGCAGGCCCATTTTGCTAAAACTTCATAGCAAGAAGTATACTATAAAATGAATGCATGCATATTTTTGGCCCAACTACCCCAACTAGAATGTTCTGTTATTGATCTTATTCAATTTCCTAGGAAAATACAAAGCTAAAATTTTAGTTTGTCTCTGAAATTATAACAATATAAATTATATTTTTGCGAATGAAAAAAATAAAACTGATGATAGGAAAAAAACGTTTTTATTGCAGAGTGCTTAAAGTGGCCTGATGCAGCCAGCAGAAAGCAAGCAGGGCATTCACTGGCCTTCAGGAGGCCCCCTGTGAAATCACCAGGTATGCATTATTTGCTCTCAGGAAAGGCAGCTGGACTCCTTGTTATACTTGGATCAGTCCATTTGATTAGAAAGGGCTCAGAGTTTGACAGCACTGCCTGATGTTTTCCCTCCTCCTTTGCTGTGAGCTACCCAAGCAATTGCCAATGCAATAGCTTTACAGCATCTCTATATGCTCCATGATCCCTAGGAAGGAATCTAGCCTTCCTGCACAGCACAGATATTGATGCCTAAGTGTGTTGAGATTCTCTCTGGGTTGTACGGTCAATGACACTGAGCCAAAAAACTGGAGTTTCAGACAAGCCAACCTTGTACTTATTAAAAAAACCCAGTCTTAACATCTTTACTTCAGACTGCATTCTTCTTATCTAGGCAATACATAAACGATGATTTTTTTCTTGGAAGTTGTTGAATTTATGGCCTGCTCTTTAATTCTGATATCCGAAGTCATTGTCTTTGTCGTACCTACTATGACAAACTTCATAAAAGAAAGATTATAGAGAATTATATAAATGTGCATAAACGTAGCATGCATTAGATTCACTAATTACTTTTCCCATAAGAAGATACTATTTTTTTTTGTATTATCGAGGATATTAACTACGCTAAAAGTGAGATAGTAAGGGAATGGTAAACTACACAGTATGTACACTCATTTTTCCATGTAGCTTAACACGTCTCTTTTATTGGCTAATGTTTCAACAGAGTTTGAACACATTTGTCTTTCCAAAGAATGAAATAACCTTACTGTGAAAGAATCTGAACATCCTAAACAGGTACCAAGTAATTATATCTAGTGTTACTTCCAGTTGCATCAAACTTTAGAACCTGGCATTACAATAGCTCCAGGTGTTTTGTTGATATGCTGTGACTTCATATTAGAGCAATTCAGAACTACCATCCTAGTCAAAATTTCCACTGGGAGATAAGGAAACCCATTACGATACAGATGTCTAAGTATGTTCTCATCTGGAAAAACCGAGGGTCAGAGACTGTAGCATGTATGTATAAAGGTTTGCCTAAATTCCTTAAAAAAAAAAACAAACCCAAACCTAGTGCTGAAGTCATTAACTGCACACAGTCCTTCGAAACTTGTTCTAGCTGACATAACTTGAACTAGGAGGGTTGTACCAGATGATCTTAAGAGGTGCCTTCCAACCTTAATGACAATGTAATTAAGTTTAGGTTTATCAATTGAAATTGTTTTAATTGGAATTAAGATTTATTTAAAAGAGAAGAAAAACTGTTCCTTATTTTCAAATTTGTAATCTTCTCATTGCCAACAATGAAAGAGTCATTTGTGGAAATGGGCTACCCCAAATGAATTTGCAGATTTCTTCAACACAAATATCTAATTTACATCTGTCTACCTGATACTTTCTGAAAAGAGCTAAACCTTCAGCACAAGACAATAAAATACAGGAGCACTTATCTTTCAACTAACATAACGACATCATAATTTATTATATCATTATGGGAGTATGATAATTCTCCTTGTAACTGCAAAAAAAACAACAACCCTGTTTTGAATAACAGATAAAACAATAAATCTTAAAATAACAATGGACAATGCACATTTTGCATTTGAAATAAAGACCATGAAAGCAAAAACAAAGCTGAGCAAGAATTGCTAAAGATTTTGCTGCTGCAATCTGAAGGACGACCTTCTCTTTTCATGCTAAGTTACTTCACATATATCTGTGTAGACATCTTATAGCACTTTCCATGTTTCAGAAAGAACAAATCATTAAACGTTTTAATACAGGACAGATTCCATAACTTTTAATTTGCTTTAAGTATAACAACATATTCTAAAGAGTAAAACTTAGTATCACAGCCTTCTATATTTTAATAATATTTCACAACTGATTACACTTAAGTAAAAGACAAATCTATCAGATGGTCATTATTTGTCCTAGAGGGGTTTTTTGTCACATTATTCTGTACAGTCATTATTCTACATAAAATTACCAGGAAAATATTCAAATAAATGAATCTTCCAAAACAACTATTTCTTATCAGACATCACTGGTTATTTTACATCTTATTGGCCATTTGCCAACAAAGGCCAGTCAGTGAAGCAATTGCTAATCAATCATTCTCCAGGGAAAGTAGAGATGTGGAAACAGAGTCATTCTAAAGAGCTACTATACCTCAATGACCAAACTATGTAAGGATACCTATTGTTGTCTTCTTGGCTTTCGAGTTTGTTTTATCTCCTTGGCTGTCATTAGTTATTTCTCAATATGTATTGCACACTATGAAATATTGACCCTTTGCTACCACACAAACAGTCTTTTTGCGTAATGTGGTATTATTCACCATTTCCAGGAATCCGAAAAGTATTAGTATGGATCCTAGCAACAACAAAAGGTCATATAACTATTTTGAAAATGACAGTCATCCTGTTCATAAATGCTCACAGGATAAGTAACAGTTACTGATTTCACAGTGCCTCCAAAATAAATTATGCATCATAAAGGATTTATGCTTGCAATGCAATTGTTCGTTATTGGCCAAATCCTCTGGAGACACAGATTGATGCTTCTTTTTTTCTTAATAACATAACGCCTAGTCCACCCCCCACAGTAAACAATAAATATCATTGCTGTTCATCTGACACACTGAACAGCGTCCTTGGTTTAAAAAATTAGAGACCATTGAACCACCTCTGTGAACAAGCATCTATTTATGCACACTAAAAAAACTAGTGTTCTTTCCAACAGAATTATTCTTTGGGCGGTTTTCAAAAGAAAACTATACAACGGAAAATATTCCATAGCAATGCAACACATACAACATTCTGTAGCTAAAGAAATATTGTAAAGAATTATTCTTTTAAAGAAAAATACATGCTTCCATTGAAAAAAGAACATGTACTTTCTGTAGATAAGAAAGTTGCCTGAGAATGAACAACAGGGATTTCTAATTAAACTCCACTGCGGTTTTAACTGTAAAGGTCTCCCCTCATCTTTCTCTTCTCCTTCAAAAAGAAAATGTTTTAGAGAGTTCTCCCCATTTAGTCCCACAGCTACACCACAAACAAGGCTGCCTAAGTATATGTCAAGTCAAAATGAGTTTTATGAAACAATCCTCCTGTGAAGTAAAGCGCACTTCTTAATCAGGTCATGATGCAAAATTATTCCCGTTCCTCCAATGCAATAAGAAAGTTACACACATCTTTGCTTAAGACCAACTTTCACTATACTTTTGCTTCTTGTCACCAGAAAAAACAGAAAAAGCTTTTCCTAGTAATAATAATAGTCTTAGATGTTTCAAATTATAAAATCCTTGCACCTGGAAGTTAATTATGTACATCAGATAGACTCTAAATATTATTTCAGGATCTGTGTAACCACCCAACAAGCCACAAGTATCAATTAATACTGGAAAAGTAACTGTGAAAATAACAGATAGAGACCATTAATATCAACTGCTATAAACTCCTAGAGTTTACAAGAAGAATATCCTTTAATTGCTGTAAATGGTTTGATCCAAGCGCAGTGTACTTGAGGTAGGTAGTGTATATGCGAGTGTTCTGTCTACAAATTGTATAAGAAGGAACAACAGATATTTGTCTATTCATTTGTTTTTGAATAATCTGATTACTACTCAGTTTATATCAGATGCAACAAGAAATTCATCAACTAAGTACCTTTTGACAAGTATCCGGGAAAAAATACTTAGGCAGTCAAAATACAGGTGGAATGAAGAAAAGAATGGCACCACGGAAGGCAAGACACTTAGAAGAATAGGATGATTTCCATAGTACTATACACTTAGGACACTAAGTCTCATCTAGAAGGGTTATAAAAGATTAAGAAATAAAAACTATACAAAACAAAGTACAAAAACACTGGAATACTGGGTAACAGTCCTCTGCTGAGCCTCAGCACTCAATTGTGTGCAATTTCTTTAAGCATTGTTGACGTGTAAACTGGATTCTAGATATATACACTAGATTATTTTCTGTAAAATAGTGGCAATACAAATATTGGGCACAAATGCGTAAACTAAATTCAAAAAGTCTTCCTACCTGAACAGAGCTCTCAAACTGCCATAGGTGAAGAATTTTCATTCCACAGATTTTTATTTTTTAAATTTTTCAATAAATTATTGAGTTCTCATTTTGACATTTGTCATGCAAAATCTTGGCTTTGCTAGCGTTAAGGCCTATGCTGCACAGATCACGCGTACCTTTTCCATTTAAAATAAATATTTTTGTAAAAAAATAAAACTGCCTCATTTGTGCAGAGATATCTTTTATACATCTGATATTAGGCACAGAAAGGCACAGAAATACTAGACACTAAAAAATAAAGAAATTTCCTTCATGACAAAATACTTTAATCTCATCAAAATGATGTGAGGAATATCATACACATCCTAATAAACCATCATAGGAAAAAGTGTCCTTCCAGTTACATTATTTCATCATATAATAAGAAGGAAATTTCCATTCACAATAGCAGAACTGAACACCGAATATTAATTAATTAGCTGATAATGCCTAATAATCTGTAGAAAAAACAAGTAACTGCAGAAAGTAAAAACAATGCTCACCTTTTTTGATACAAGGCAACATCAGACTGCTATTAGACAATGACAGTGTAGAAAATGCCTCTACATTAATACTAATTATACTGAACAAATCATAATTCTTTCTATAATTAAATCTTTTTGCATATTTTTTTTACCATTCACTATTTTAACAGCTTTGGTCTTTAATAGCAAAAAAAGTCCTTTCTTTCCTTTCTCTATTCAGCATTCTCAGAATAAAAAACAGCAGATGGCAATGCAGTGCTCAAGTATTTTATTTAACATACATGTTATACGGAAAAAACCTCAACTGCATGGATCAGCATGAGGCTCTCTTTCCTAACCTACTTCCTCTTTGATGATTATTAAATAATTCATAAGAAAAAAACCCTATTCACCACAAGCAAGTGATCAAATACTACTCAACCTGAAAAGAACAGGTTTTAAGAAACCTAAGTTTCTAGGGCTGTTAAACCACATGCTTAAAAACATATCTACAATTTAGTTCAAACTATGAAACAAAATAATTTCAGGAAAAATCACTGACAAGAAAACAATTTCAAAATACATTAGCATAAAGTTCTCAAAGCACTATCAAGGACTGCATTGGGCAAGCGACACTCACTACACTGCACATAAAGTAAATCTATGTGCTTTTAAGGCATATTGTACGTTTATATGAAGCTTGGTACCATGCTAAAAAGCAGGCATTATTTCCTACGATTCTGAAGTTTAAGATAATTCCGGTAAAATCATGTGCTCAACAAATCAAAATGCATGCTTTAAGTATTTATATGTCCATTACTTCAAACAGGACACGGTGATCAGAGAGTTGTTTCATGAAGCCAAGATGCCTTGAGATATTTCAGAAAGCCATGAAGTAGTGCAAAAGTCAGCTTCCTGGTTGGTAGATTGCATCTGATATACACTATGTGCCAAACGAAAATTATCTTTGCAGTTGCTGTCGTAGCTCCATAGCCTCTCCAGAAACACATGGGGACTTCACTGTATACCTAACGTACCCAGTTAACAACCATTGCTTCTAGTCTGAATTCAGAGGTTGGAATGACAAAACCTAAGGCAAAAGATCTTATCTTTCTTGGTTACGAAGGCATTACAACTTCTCGGTGTTGTGCATTCAACTATAATTAACATGAAAACCTAATTGAGTTTCTTGAATACGTAGATCTAGAGAAATTTTTCTTACATCATTCTATATATTAATGGAATTGTTACTGGAAGTGCTCATGCAGCCATTCTTGTGTAACAAGCAGTTATTATATGCTCCAAATGTAAAATAAATCCATTCTTTTTTCCATTCTGGAAAAAAAAAAGAAGTATCTTCCTTCAGAAACAAAACCATATATACAAGAAAATGTTAACCATGTACATGTACGTACACAGCTATAAGCAAGATGATTTAGAGCATACTTTCCTGCTAATCTAAAGAAATATTTTATTAATACTCTTCCCTTTTTACTCTATACTATTATACTTAACTGATGAATAGCACATAGTGGTAGAAAAATTCAAGGACTGACTTTAAGTAATGTCATTTAAGTGTTTTGCATAACAACAGTTCTCATGATCAGAGATTTAATCCAATGCAGTACAAACTAAGTTTTCTCTTGCAATGTTTTTGCAATCTGCTTTTCTAGCACAAAGAAAGAGAACACTATTCTGCCCCTGACTCTTTAAACATAGAGCTTATTATCTAAATTCATTCCTAAAAGACAATAAACAGTTGGAATTGTTATCCATTTTTAGAAATAAAAACAGAATTTGAGCCTACAAATTATTACACATTTTTGGCATGCTGTGAATCATCACTGACTTTTTGAAGGTAGGTTTTTATGTTCTTGACAGATCAGAGTAGCAGTTCGAAATGTATTTCTGCCAGATGAGGAAAATCACACTTTTATTAATCAATATGTTTTTAGCACAGGTAATAAAAAACTTACAAAAGAGTACTGGTGAAGTATTCTAGCAGGAAAAATCCAACTGACAGTATAGAAAAACTCATATTTCCAAGGACAGATCACCTTTTTTATATATAATGTGCAAGTTAAATATAAAAAGATCATAAGCTTTGTGTTTTTGTGTTTGATACTTACAAACAAGCTCAACAAAAGTGAATTAGAAGGAGTAAGTCACACTTAGGACAACTCTTTAGCATACTAATGTCACAACTTCTTTGCTTTTAATCCATTCCTTTACTTCATAGCAGAGAAATAAGTACGTAAAAAAAACACATCTCTAAAAGGTGGCTCCATAATTACAATTATAACATCTCATAAGTATAAAAATACACTGACATCTTTATTTTGCTATTCATTTTACTCTAACATTTTAAGGACAAAGTGAACTCACAAGTAAAACTGACTGAAGAGATGTAAACCCTATCCTCACCATCCTCTGCCTCCAGTTAACGTCCACATAAAACTAACGTTCTGTTTACCAGGTTTTCCAGCTATAAGTTGTATTAGTTTTAGTAAACTATTTTTAACACTACTACTAAGTGAATCTTATTTTGTTAAAACTTCTGCTAAAGTAAATAAGGTTATCTTTGTAGAAACAATTCAGATTTGCTAAAGGGGCCTCCCGAGCACATAAGGGAGGAAAAAATCCAAGCAAACAATAACCAAACCAAAAAACAACTACAACAAAAACAAACCAAGTACCATCACACATATTATTACATTTCACCTACTTCTGTGGAAGTTTTGAAGTCTAAAGTCACTAAGCAACATGACCAAAGGCAGCTGGATTAGTAAATCAGAGATTTTACCTTTGCACATACAGTACGACAAACAGGCCTCTTTAGCAACACAGTTAATTGAAACTATAGGCAGCATAAGCAGATCTCATGCAAGAACATCAAGAATCCCATGTTAGAGTAATGTTTGATGCAAAGATTTTCATTACAATCTTTTATTACAGCATCAGGATGAGAATATAGTCTCTACATCTTAAAAAGTATTGTATACTCTTTTCTTTTGCTGGACAGCAAATACATTGCTTTCCTAAACAGAAATTAAAATGTATATTTACCGCTCTTCCCTGCATTGGTTAATCAGAGGAAGGAACAGAATGCAGGCAAAAGTGATGAAATAAAATGCAAAGATGACCCAAGTCATCTTATTGTTGCTTTCAAGTAACAGGTATTTGATAACTGGCTATTTTTTGGGGTTCCTTAAAAAATGGATGCCATTGTAAAAGTTACTTAAAGATGATCAATAATGTTTATACTAAATACAGATTAAGGGGCCTCAACTTGAAGCTTACAAGTATTAAATACTAATCAAAGAGAAAAATCTCACACAGATATATTCAAAGGATAACTATGATATCTACCTAGACTTCAACATCATACTACAAACATATCAGCCCATCACCAACTTTCACTCTGCACGTAGTCCATATATTCCAATGTTCTCAAGTTGAAATAACTCCAAATATATTTTAATCTCAAATCTTGCTTGAGGAATACCTTACTTTATAATGGTACTCCTTGTTTGCTTTGCCTCCGTCTACATTTACAGTCACTGAATATTGGAGATATAATCACTTTCATAATGTCGCTACAAATATAATCCATTGAAAACACAAGATACAGTCTAAGCTGTTGCTGAAAGTTTGTAAAGATCTGTGCCCTCCCTGAGCACCAGTTTACAACTACTGACAAACTCCAGTCAGAAATATATTCAAAAAAATATAAAAAAAAATCAGAGCCAGACTTCCGGAACAGTAAAAAAAAAAAGATACCTGAAACCCTTCAATGCCAAAAGCAAAATAACTAATGACAACGAATCAAATAAACTTATTCCATCAACATGTGATTAATATTTCAATTAAGGATTCAGTGTCTTTCACTGACAGACAGCAAGACAGTCTGCAGAACTAGTATCCCATATTTTTTTTTTCATTATTCAATGTGAAATGAAAGGGGAAAATTAGAATTTCAGGACAAAAAATGAACCCCAAACCACTGTCTCAGTATTTGTGTTCCATTTATTTACATACAAAGATAACTCTATATGAATTTGTATGAAAAATGTTTGGTAAACGAGTCACCATCTGCTCAGTTTCTGAAAAATTGTCTGTATATTCTAATCTGAATTAAACTCTTCAACCATGTACCAGGTAACCCTTTCGAAAACAATTTTTGCTGTCCACTCTCCATGGATATTAAATTTAATGTGCTTGATATAATTTTTGTATTACGAAAATCAGTAGCCTAAGTCAGAGCTGCATGATCTTCGTATCTAAGAGATTCTTCGCCATAAAGTAGTCATAATAGTCAAACAAAAATCTAGTAGTACACATTAACCACACTGACTGCAACAAAGTCTTTTAAGTAAGCAGATGAATTCTTACAATGGTTTCACATTACATATCTCATGTAGACATTTTTGGTTTTTTCCAGCAAGTTCACATGACAAAGTATAGTCTAAAAATACAAAGAAACTACTAAATATTTTTGCTGCAGAATTCAAAATCCTCTTAACTGTTTCAAATGACCATAATAACATCTTAGTATATTCATGCAAACATTAAGCACTTCTTTCCAAACCACATTGCAAACACGGAGTTAAAGACCTACTTACCTGATCCCCTTTTGGTCACAACCTTCAAGCTCTGAGTCAGAGTTGTGTACAAGAGAATCAAGCTGGGAATAGGAGCTTTCATCTTTTGTCTTTCCGTGTCTGCTTCCTAGATTATCAAAAAGAAGAAACACTGACATTAACTTGGTGCTGAAACAGCCCTGAAGTAACTAATTATAACACCGACATTGTAGAAAAGCTGAATACAGTATTTGTGAGCAATTTAATGCATCCAAAATTATCTATTATTCCTGAAAAAAAGGATGAATAAATTGAAATTACCATGTAACAAACACATGTACACACTACATGTAACCCTGGAGCTTAAGTTTCAATTTTGTCTACATACTGAAAATTCACTAGATCCCTGTTAAACCTTTCTAACAGATCTCCTCAATGAAACAACTATGATTAATTTATTCCATGTGTTCCATTTCACTAAACCTGAAAACCAACTTTTTTTTTAAATTTTTATCATATAATTTACTACCCCTCTGCAAAAAGAAAATAACACCCATCACTAGTTTTTCTTCCATTTATTATTTCCATAGAATGAGCACAAGACCCATAGTGTAACAAACAATTCATTAAAACCCAATTTGTTCATCATCTTAGGAACCACAAAACAAGAAACAAGACTGCACCACAGGAACCAACAGACTCCCATAATTTTCTTTTAGATGAGCTGAAATCCCAAGAGCAAGTTCAAACTAACGTATTCACTACACTAAATCAGAAGCAAATGTTATTAGGATGGGAGACAGGTGAATCACAGGCCTTCACCTCTAAGGTATGAATAAAGGTTTTGCATTTGTATTACTTATATCTTCAGGCAATAAAGTGGTGTGAGTTATTGGTGAAAGCAGGTACTAAACTAAATATAGTCATTCCCCGTATAACATATCACCTTGTCATGATGGTTATCAGCTTTGCTCTGGAATGGCTGACAGGACTAAAATCTCATATTTCAATGTATTAAAAGAGAAAAAGAGAGATCAAATATGTGTAGTCAAGCTGGACATTAGAGTCTATCTATGCTACCTATATTCATTATAGTATTTTATGGGAAAATATTCTTGTATAATAGGGGAAAAGGGCTGTGATCAATGGTTCTTTAATATTATAGGTAAGGACCTAGATGAAACCAATGTGGGTTTGATATGGACCTCTGTTAAACACAACACTGTACAGCAACTGAAAAAATTCTCAAAAGGAACCAAATAGTACGAGCTTTGCTTTCAAAAGCTTTTTTTGATAGGAATGGTTGGACTTGATGATCCGATGGGTCTCTTCCCACCTGGTTGTTCTATGATGCTATGATTCTATTCTATGATTCTAAAAGAAACAGTGAATCTTTTGCAGTTTCATTGACAGTCAGGATACTGAGTAACCAAAACATTTTTTTGAAAGCAATATCTTAAAAGATCATTCTCTTAGAAGAGAACAGGTGGGTGTGAGGAAGAAGAAATAGTGGGGGTGTAAAAGAGCACATTACAGGAAGAATGAATTAAATAATGATGACTTCATACAGAAGTCATCTTATGGCTTTATGTTCCAAGATATTTGAGAACTAAGGACAAACTTATGGCATTAATGATTGTGACTAAAATAAAGATGAGAGAGTGAGAGAATTCAGTTTGTAGCAACAGTTTGTGATATCTTATTTTTTATAACAATATTTATGCTTACACAGAAACACACAAGTATTAGGATGTTCGCTCATTCATTGGCTCTGAACAAACTGTAGCATTTTAGCATCACAGGTGAAGGACTATCATGTACTTACATTCACATGCAACTTCAGAAAATCAGGCAATGCATTGCTTATCAACATAGTAATTAAAATATGAAATATGGGATTTCTGTAAGTTAACTTTAGTACAATGTTAACATTTTTTGTTAAGTTTAAAATTTTAAGTTAAGCTCCATGAGCATTGGAAGTTATAAATAATATAGATTCTTAGAATTTTAGAAGCTAGGAATTAAGGGTAATTTTCCAGGGTCACAGTGAGTAGATATCACAAAGTATTATGCCACATTTTACTGTAGACCTAAGTCAAGCTTTCTGAAATCAAAACCTCATTTCTCAGTCACTGCACTAACTGATGCTTCAGGAAATCCTGAAGCTGCTATCATCAGCCTCCAGGGTACTAGCAAAAGTAAACTCCTTGCTCTGCGTGAGCCTAATAAATACTATCCAGAGAACCACAGGATCTTACTATGCAATTACAAATTCACTAAATAGATACTGACTGTGAAAGTAGATCCAAACACATTTTTCAGCTGTGTATCAAAAAATGATATTTCTGATAACTGTGAAAGAAATGCAAATATCTACATATATTTGTATATATGTATGTTTATATGCATGCATATATTCATAAGTTATTTACTCATATTTTTGTAGGGAAACAATGCAGTAGCTATAAAACTTGAAGTTACCAAAGAAAGCTTCAATAACTACAAGAATGGCAATAAGAAACAATGCAGTGGTATAGCAAGGATTGCATTTTAAATGGAATGCCACCACAGAAGCTATTCTTGTGTAGATTAATACTCAGAGATTGAGGACTATTTTAAAGGTATAAGCAAAATCGGCTGTTGCCTACTTTGCTCTTGGTAAATCCCTAGAAAGTAAAGCTTGCTGCTTTCTTTGAGATAGCAGAAAGCACTTGCTGCTTGAGGGGTCAAAAACAGGAGCAATGGCTCCCAGCAGCAACCATAGCCTCCTTGCAGCATTCTGAGCAATAGATCTTACATGGTCCCTCTCCAGAGCTTTCCAACCGTAGTCTTCTGTTTCCACCCCCTTTCCTAGAGGATGAGAATTTTTTTTCTGGTCTTTTCTTCATTTTAAAAATCAAAACCACATAGAAATTGGAGAGAGTAAAAGATCAATACAGTGAAGTTGATACCTTGTAGCTTTGGAAGTTGCCTAGGAGGTTGGAAAATCTGTCTCACATCATTGGTATGACTGATAAAACCAGGTATTTAACATCTCATGTACCCTGTTTCAGGTGAATGCCTTAGCAATTGACTATTCTAGATAATGTCACCCTAGTTGTGAAAAGAATAAGCAAGTCAGAAAGAAAAAAAACCAAAAAAACCCCCAAAAATATCCAGTCATTCCAAGGGAGATTCCACGAGTTCATAGAAAATGCCTTCATAGCTGCAGTGTGTATGCCTGAGGCCTAGATGCTGTAACATATTCAGTTAGGTTCTAAAATGAAAAAAAAACCAAACAAAAAAATGCATAATTTTGAGAAGCCAAATTATTTACACTAACTTGTGTGATATCTCACAAATTGAAAACAGTCTTCTTGAGCAATGAATTTTTTAAGGGAGAAACTGTTCTGAGTCACCTAGTCATACCTTATTTTTTAAAAAATTTTGATTTAACAAGCAGAATTTCACAAAGCAATAGGCAGGTGAACAGCTTGGAAACACAGACGCTTTAACTTTTTCTTTCTGAATTTCTGTTACCTCCATCAGAAACCTAAGACAAACTTAAAAAGCTAAAAGCCAAACTTAATTGCTACTTTTTAAGTTGTATTAACATTAGTATGTTTTACATACTCTAAGGTTATTAGATTGCTAGAATCCCTGAGAAAGTAGTAGACTAACAAAACCTCTGAGATCCAAGGAGTTTTGGTTCCTTTTTCTTTATACAATACTAAGATCCTAATATTTTACATCTTCAAGAAGTACTCACAGTTTCAGATCTTCAGTTGTGGGTTGGTTGTTTGTATGAACCACAATACTGAAAACATTTTAATATTCCCAAATATATATAAATGTGTTCCACAACAATCTTAACTGAGAATACTATTAATGTTTTAAAAAGTAATTTATGTAGAAAGTGACATTGCTTAACACAAAAATGACACAGAAAGCCTCTAGCATCTGTACTGCCAAGTATCTTATTTTCCAGCTGAGACAGAAACAGAAATAGAAGTACAGCTGTATCTCAACAATGACAATCTTAGGGGAAATGCCAAAATTGCTTTTTTTCTTAAATTGTCATACATATATACTCATTGTGAGGAAAATACATAAATGTACACACATGTTTCTTGAAACAGTTCAGCAGAGATTAAGTTAACAATAATGCAATTCTTTACAAGGCAGGAAAATGGAAAAGAAAATTTTCATTTCCTAATTTTAAGTTCATTTTGGACCTCTCCCAAAACTTGAGTTAAAGTTAATTGAAGTAAGCCATTTTCCATTGGCTCAGTCCCTTAGAATAAGTTTAAGGGGTCGATTCTCAGCCTATAAATGCTAGCTGGCTTCCATTACCTAATTATCTGAAAATAACTTTTCTTCCAATGCTGCTTTCATAATTTCAAAGAATGTTCTCTTATACATATTCAAAACTAATTCATTATCTTCCTCCATCATACCCTTCTCAAAGAAAAAAAAATTAAAATTGCAGGATCCTATGTACACTGTGCAACACTTCACAACTGTTCTGTGAAAACACCATGAAAGTGCTATTGGCTGTAATGATTAGTATCCTTTAAAAAAACAAACAAACAAAAACCCAAAAGAAAACAAAACTAATTCTTAGCTTAAGACTGTGTATTTTCATTCTTTTCATATGGCAGAAGAACCTTTAAACAATTGTAAAAATCTCACAAATATCAGTTTCCTTTCTTGACAAGTGATGAGTGAAATCTCCTTTCGTGGTTCTCATATTGTATGAATGTAGAAGAAGGCACAAACTTGTCCCTGCTAAATCATGAACAAGTCAAAAAATTACAGACAAGCTTCACCTGAACATATAAAACACCAAATAAACAAAAATGCATCCCAGAGTCCAGAGGGAACTGGTTGGTGTGGTTGCTAAGCTGCTCTCATGACATCAGAAAAATCATGGCAGTCAGGGGCAGTTCCTAGTGACTGGAAGAAGGATAACATTCTGCCCCTATTTAAAAAGAGTAGAATAGATGACTCTGGGAACTACCAACCTGTCAGCCTCTCCTCTGTGCCTGGGAAGATCATGGAACAAATCCTCCTGGATGTTCTGTTAAGGCACATGCAGGACAAGGAGGTAATTAATGGCAGCCAGCATGGCTTCACGAAGGGCAAATCCTGTCTGACATGGGAAGACCACATTAGTAGGCATGGGAGAATCAGTGGATGCAATCTATCTGGATTTCTGTAAAGCCTTTGACACTGTCTTCCCACAACATCCTTCTCTCTGAAGTGAAGAGACATGGATTTGAATGGTGGACTCAGTGGATAAGGAATTGGTTAGATGGTTTCATTCAGAGAGTAGTGGTCAATGGCTCGATGTTTAGAGGGAGACTGGTGACAAGCGGTGTCCCTCAGGTGTCCATACTGGGACCAATGCTGTTTAATATTTTCATTGATGACATCGACAGCGAGATCGAGTGCACCCTCAACAGGTTTGGAGATGACACCAAGCTAAGCGGTGCAGTTGCCACACCAGAAGGACAGAATGTCATCCAGAGGGATCTGGACAAGCTGGATAAGTGGGAGACTTTCCAGTGTTAAAATTTCTTAATGTGTACCTGATTATTTCATTAAACGACTTTTTGTTGTGGTAGGTAAAGGATAGGATTTTTGGATACTGCTTTTTCTATTAAGAGACAAACAAAATGCAGCAGATGGCAGATACCTGAAAGGTAACACATCATATGCTTGAGAATCCTCTACTGAAGAAACATTTTAACACCTCATCCTTTTGAACCACAGATTAAAATAGTGACATAGCTGAAAACTATCTGACCCATACTTTGGGCAACTGCTGTAGCTAAGAAGAGAAAGTATAACTTAAAGACTGAAGTAAAAAAGGGGAATGACAGAGGTTTTCCAACGGCCTCATAGCACCTTGCAGGATCCAGGTCAGTGGGGCAACCTTGTCAGTTCCAGATAATTCATCAGGGTTGGTTCAACCAGTCAGAAGCACTGGTTCAAAAGAGGCAGGAGAGGAAAGCCTTGGATAGTGTGCCAGTGAGTTATTCATTCGCAGGGTAAGGAAACAATGGATGGACAGGATTCTCTGTTCATTCCTAAGAGCCTTTACATGAGATAAAGAAATTCACAGGCCTAGATATAAAACAGTCCAGTGCTGTTAGTACAAGTAGATGTCTGCTGTTCACAACTCATGATCACAAAGAAATAAGATTCTCAAACTGAGGATATGTTTTTGCAACAAAGCATGTGAAACCAAACTGGACTGAAATAATTGATGGGAACAACATATCCAGTAGAATACATACGAATATGTGCTCATGATGCTTATTAGACCAATGGGTTAATTGGAAAGTTTGAAACCATGATTTCTTTTTCTGGAAGGAAAGTAAAAATTATAGCAACCTGGCAACAAAATTACAAGTTGGCCCAACAGCTAAGAAGGGTAGTTGGAAAATGGTTGTACTATTACTTAGTTTCTTAAGGGTGATAGACTAGCAGTGTAGAAGAGAATACATAAAACACATCCCCCATTTTATAGTCTTAAGTATATTGAGTTAGATGAAGAGGAAAAATTCAAAGACCTTCAGGGTTTTTTTGAAACGTGCTTCCACCAGGGAAAAAACGCCTTCCTTCCAAATATAGAAGTGCACAATTTTACCGTTTTCTGTATCTATGCTAAAACTATTTTAGAATGTCAGCCCACTCTAAGAAAGAGGATATATCTCATATATATCACATATAACACATTCAGGCAGCTGTAATTCAGCATCTACATGGGACTTCACAGATAAGCTACTGCCCAATAAAGACAGAAGAATTCAAGTGATGAATTTACTACCTATACAAGAACAACTAGGGCCTAAACAAAAAGATGCATACAAATGTAAGTCATCTTTACCATTCAGATAAAGCATCATGTGCATAATCATTAAAAGCAGAACAATTTCTACAAGGGCTGTCATCATCGTATGGTTTGTGAAGTATTTAAACATTGCTGATATATTACATAATTGTAATATATGTCTTTGCAGTTTCTCGAAGTTGCAGGGAGAAAACTTCAAGACTGGACATGACTAAAATTTGTCACATATAAATGGCAACTTATTATGCCACATAGGACTACCTACCACAGTGGCTGGAAAATAAATATTTCAAATGAGAGGAAGTTCTCAATTTTGGTTTTTTTCTCCTGCAACAATTTCCTGTAACTCTATAGATACAGCTATCATCACAGCAGCTCCTTCTGTGCTGTTCTACACTCCATCACTGTGAATCAGCTTGTGTATAACACTGACAATCGCATCAAAATTCTATTAAGTCCTGGTCTTCTAGTATAAAAAAAAAGTAGAAGTGCAAAAGGAAGGATTGTAAATGGTGCTAATGTTTCTCCCATTACAACTGGAAAGTATTTAGCTGCACTGACACAAGATAACTTTTGAACTGCCAAGTCCATCATTTAGTTTGGAATAAAACTCCTTAATCCTTCATAATTTTTAGTGTTGACATTGTTGCTTTGTTTGGCTAGTTTTTGAAAAGGATGCCTTGATCACTTTAATCTCTCAGACAAACTCTGCTTGCCAGTTAAGTGCCCTACCACCAATCCACTACTTAATAGAAGAAAGAAACTTTCATTGCTTGAGTAGAAAGCTGAAAGTAGAAATCTATGACTTTTCTGCGTACAATCAGCTCTGAGCTAAAACTTTACTGAGATTCAGAGTCAGAAAGGGGTGTCACTGGCCTAACCAACTGCAACTATTAAGTGCTGTGGAACAGCATAACTTATTGCTAGCTACAGTTTTTGATCTGACACTAAGAGGAAGAAGACATTTTCAGAATGTTTAAAAATCATATGTTGCCATTGTATAGTCATGGCACATATGATATCCAAACTTAAAATTGCAAAAGCCTGATGGATAACAGTAACTGTTCAAAAGCCTTCCAAAATTAATTTTAGATTATGGCAACTGAAAATATAAATCAAGTAAAGATGTACTTATATCCGGATCACAGACTGAATTACAGTACATGCACTATGTTTCTCGTAATTTTCATAATTGGGAGCTATAATAATGACATTCTTCAACATCTTGATTTAAAAATAATGACAAAACCTAATATTAAAAAACAACTCTAAAATAACTTTCCTGTGACATTAGGAACATTTTCTCCCACCATGTCTGGTGCTCATCTACACCTTCAAAATCAGGATTTCAGACACTCATTCAGACACTGAGAACTGCTCTGGTCTCAGCTGTGATAGACCAGGGGACTCCAAGCCCATAATTCAAAGCTTTTTGTCTTAAAATGGATGAGATACATAAGAGAAATGGATGAAGAGACTGGAATCCTGAGACTCTTCCTTACCTACAGCACTGTTATAACTATTAACCCAGAATTTGTCTACTCTTGCTTCTTTTTCCAGGACCCTGAAGTCAGTATGCAAAGCTGCAGAGCACCTTGCTTTCCCCAGAAATTACAGAGATTGCTGTCATCAAAATTTGATTGAGGCATTTGGGAAATATGAGTTCCAGTCCTTCAAACCTAAAAGACTTACAGAATAAAGTTCCCATTTCCTGAGCATGTGCTGTAATTCCATAACACATACACACATTGTGTGCTTTCAAAGGAGTATTTTGCACCAACTAAAATGTTATCATACAAAATAAATGCAAATGCTTATGGTAGCTCATTCAGAGTTATTCACTTAATTTCTGTTGTACAGGGTAGAATGATTCTCATCATATTCACTAAACATTAAAGTAGTAGAGCATTCCATAAAACTTTATCAGCTCCTATTGTGAAAGCCCCCAGGAAGCTTTAAAAGCTGACTAGAAAAGCATCCGGTTTCCACAGAATTCAAAACTGAGCTTAAACGTGTTAGTCCAGTAATCCATGCTACTTACTGACTACTACTAACCAAAAATATATTACATATACAAATTCTTTATGCAGAATAACACTACTGAGGTGTGTTTTGAAAAACAGATGTCTAAAATGTAGGTGCATTCTAAAAATATATGCATCAACAGCTGATGCTTATATTATCTCCACAGGATTTTTAATTCAATGACATACTCCTCCCATGCACACTAAGAAAGAACATGATCTTCCACTGTCCAACAGCAGCCAATCCAGCCCCATAAAATGAACTGGAAAGAAAGGGTTCTTTGGGTTGCTGCAGATGTAGCAGACGACCTGTCTACTCCTGACTGTGGATTGTTCAGGACTGTTGTGTTCACCATTTGTTGGGGGATTAAAAGTGAATGCATGTGCAAGGTAAATTCACTGGAAGGGAATTTGATACTATAGATACAAATCTTACTGATTCTTCATCTCTTCATTTGTTATAGCACCAGGATATTAATAAGAGCTATTGCAGGTATTAATTAACCTAGAAGCAGAACAGCTTATTGAGTTCAAATCCTTTCTTTTTCTTTTTTTTTCTTCCTCCTTTTCTTTTTACATTTATTGAAAGGAGGTTGTTCTACTGCTTCCAAGAAACAAGTTGAGTGTGAGAGCTTCCCATTGGTTTGTAAGGAAAACCAAAAGGAAATAATTGGAAAGGGTAGATACCAAGTGGACTTCCACATAACCTTTTGTTAGCTCAGTAATATTCATTAACTGTTTACATGATGGGAAAATATTCTGTTTAGTACCTTTCCAGATTAAACAACACGAGATGAATTGCATAACCATTTGAGGTAAGGGACAGTTTTGAAAACTATCTTTACAGACCACAGAAATAATATGAAAAAATAAACAGATCTTTAGAGAAACAAGTGTAAGCAGATGTAATAAAAAGAAATACAGAAAGGATGAAGAACAGCCGGCTACATACTGGTTCCATAGAAAAGCATCTATCAATTTTAGTAGAAGCTATATACTACTCATACTACATTTCCTAAAAAAGTTAATTGATATCCTGGGATGCGCACAGAGCAGGATAATTGTGGAATCCGTACATTCAAAGATCTAAGGATCTTTTAAAAATTACATTCAATATTTAAGCACATTGCCTTAGTACAGCTGACACTGACACTGGGCAGCAGGATAGTTTTATTCTAGGCTTTTAAGTCTATGAAACTTACTCTGAAAATAACATTGGGGTGTCTATGAAGTGAGCACATTCTGGAACATACTGCTTCAAAATAATGTAGCAGAGAATGAAAGAGCTCCTAAGAGTGGGAGTGCAAGAGTGTAGAGAATTGGTAACAATCAGCTCACCAGTACTGGCAGCTAGTATAGCCAACACAAGTTGAAATACTGGTTTTATCTAACCTGTTAAGTTCACTATTATTCGAAAACCCCTGGAGGTATTCAAGGCCAGGTTGGACGGGGCCTTGGGTAACCTGATCTAGTGGGATGTTCCTGCCCATGGCAGGGGGGTTGGAACTGGATGATCTTTCAGGTCCCTTCCAACCCTAACTATTCTATGATTCTATGAAATACACAGTTTAGATAGCACACCACACTTCAGCAGTATCTATATTATCAGGTTATCATATATTTTTTGGTAGGAAGCTGAGAAAGGAATCAAAAGAATGGCTTAGAATACATGAAAAGACAGTGAAGTAATACCACTACAACTGTGTCACTGGTAAATCGTACAGCACAGGAACATGAGGCACTATGAGTCCGGGCATTATAGAGTGTAAAAAAAAAAAAGAAGTAGGCATTTACTAATAGAACTGTGAATCAGGTAAAAAGTAGCAAGGAAGAAACATGAATTGGGAGACTGAAAAAACTGAAAGATCTGTGAAATTATACATAAACAAAACATCAGGCTTTTACTTGTGGGCACTGTGTCTAGAAGAGGTAATCATGTTTGAAACACTCCCCAGTTACATCCATCCTTAGCCACAATATAGAGAATATAGGGACAATGTAAGAATTCAAGGTGAGGTGCCCTGCAGATCTGTATTAGATCTACTTTAAATAAAGCAGTGTAAGCATAGCATCCTTGTTCCTTGTTAAATTACATGCTGTAGATTGATATTTACATCTAGTCATTGCCTATTTTTTATTGCCTCATATATCCTGCTCACAGTTGTACACACTTTACTGTGTAATGCTTAATAGCCGCAATCATTATGTAGAATAGGGCAACTAAAGAAGTCAGGAGAGTACATTCCCACACCCACTGGGGAGAGAAACTTATTTTCTGTTTAATTTGCATGTACTGTTAGCAAGTATAAGCAAATGAACTGTTGATGGAGAAAAGTGTTAAAAGTGCAAAATCCTGAAGGAAGCAGGTTTTACTAAGTGCAGAATATTATCACAGCTCCAATGGAACAAGTACTATGCTCACGGAGAACCTTTTAGCTCTATTATAGATGAGCCATTAGATACTGTCAAAGTTTTGGCTATCATCTTGTATCAATCAACAAACTTGAACTTCAATTTTTAACACAAATATTTAATAAAACATGTTTTGGTCTCCTGTGAATCAATTCACCTCCTGCTCTCAATGCAGGGGACATGATAAGGGTTTAGCATTTTCTGGTGTACTCTGTTTTCTGTATCTGCTGTCAGATAGTCACTGAAAGTTTATATTTTATACAGAATGTTCTCAGCACATGCAGTATTTCAAGATATTACAGTCTACAATATTTAAAAGACATTAATCTCACACAAGGGTAATTTTGTCTCTGAAGCAGATACCTTTGGACAAGTACAGTAATTCTTTTCGGTTTATATTGTATACAAGTTCTAGGCTTTCTTGTGAACTTGTTCAAGGAACAGAATGTAAAAAAAAAAATTGCTGAAACACATACCACCATGAGCAGAGGGCAATTCCCAAGGAAATGGACAGGCTGTCTACCCTAAAAAAACCCCCTTTGTTTTACGGTTATTTTTAAGCAAGTGTTAGTTCCAAACATGTCTGGTATTACCAAGGCAGGACACACCCCTTTCAATGCTCCTGGTTTCAGGGCTTGTAAATGCTAATTACTTTGTCCCGAGAATGAAGGGCTGGATGTGAATATTCCTCCTACTTACTGAGAGCCCTGATGGCTTATGCTGGGCACTGCTACTGACTGTGATGCCCACACAAGACACATGACAGTAATTTAATTATCTGTGAATTATCAAGGGATCTCAGTTGTATAAGAAGTCCTTAAAAGTTGTATTGCTTCATCGCCCCCTGCTTCTGCTTCCTCTCATTGTGTAAATGCATTTAATGCTATCTAAGAAGTTCTAAACGACAATTTCTTGGCCACCATTCTGGTGCATCCACAAAGGCATGACAAGTCTCCATCAGATGCAACAGGTATAAATGTGGAGGTGTGATAGGTAATTAAGAAGCTCTGAAGAGAGGTCAAAAGAGAGAAGAATGAGAAGCAGGAAAGTCAAGGTTGCAAGATCACACTTTAAATGAAGTGGCTAATTAGTATTGTATGTGACAGAAGGCATGGCAGAAGCCAGTGCAAGATGCCACTCAGACTCATAAAGTTTGAAGCACAGTATTAACATGATGCACTTTGATAGGTGTCCACCAATATAAATTTCACCTAAATTGATTAAACTGCCATACCTGGCTATAGCATTGTGTCAGCAAAGCAAGTATGGTTAGTGTGCAATGCACTAGTTAATTAAGGATGAATATGCCATGATATCAGGCAACAATTAACTGCCTAAATTGTTCACAAACATGAAGTCAGCTTCAACAAAAAACAGTTACCCTAGCTTGCTAAATGGCCTAGACAACCTACACGAAGAAAAACCCTCCCCAAATATCCAGTCTTTGCCAAGTACAGTTTGAAATTAAAAGACTACATTTGGACCAACTAATTGTACATTATTAAACAAACTAAATAATCTTAGTTTGACATGTCTTCAGGTTTTCTGCTTTGTAAGTAGATGAGACAAAATATTTTTCAACAGATGTAAACATATCAGTGTTATAGTCAAAAATGTCCTTGCTCTGTGGCTATTTTAGCTCTCATCTAAATTAATTAATACTGTTATGACATCATTTAGCTGTTTTATGCATTACAGCAGTGGCTACTGTAGCCTAAAAGAAAATGGGAAGGAACTATTCTACTTTCAACACAGAAGACTTTATGGGCTTGAATTTGATAAAGACATCATGCTAGCTTTTGATAACTGTTCCCTGGATGACTATCTCCCTAAGAACAGATGACGCTTGTGTAATATTGTCTGAAACAAAAGGGCTTCAGTTTGTAATCCTACTCTCAGCACAGTTTGATTACCAAACCAGGCAAGACAAAGAGCTAAATTATGCAAAAGTGTTACCCTCTCACCATGCCCCAGCAAAAAAAAAAAAAAATCTGAGATTCTTACTCAGAAGATTGTACATCAGTTTAACTATGTCAATTCCTAGAATACAAAACAACAGTTTTAGGACTAAAGGATATCTCTTCTTGTTTTCTATTATCCTTTTTAAAGGCAAATTGTTTCCAATAAGCTGCACCAAAGTCAAAAGTCAAAGTCAATAAAGATCATTTACATAAAATCCACCAGCAAATACTCACACCCTAGGGATGAAGGCATCGACATAAAGTCTCAAAGATTTCTTCACATTGATTTTATTGCCATGATCACCTTTTGGAATTAATATTTGCTCAAATGTATCTGTTTTCTAGGTTTCTTACCCTTCATTTAAATCACAAATCTAATAAGGAAAGAAAGCTTTTAAAACATCAATGGTACACATGAATGTTTTTCTGAAAATCTAGAAATTTCCTTCACTTATTATGGTTCAAGTGTATCCAAAGATGTGCCCTCAAGCTTCTAGCTCATAGTTCTACTGCTGAATAGTATTTCCAAGAAAATCCCTCTGCCCCCACCCCAAACAATATTTGCAAGCTTCATGCTTATTCAAAGGTTGAAGGAAAAAAAGCAAAGCTTATTTGAATTTATTCCAAATGACAGCCCTTGTAAGGGATCAAAAGGAGTTCATGAGATTTAATAACTAACCAACAGAGGATGTATAGCATGGCAGAATACTTTTACTCTTCCCAAGCTGTGCCTTGTGCATTTAAATTTTTATACTTTAGTCAAAAAGTCAGTGAGGTACAGACTTATTTGTGAATCCACTTATAGACCCCATTTTCATAGAAAATTATACTGGCCAAAGCAAAAAGCAATGAGTTAGTTACTTAGGAGTCTTCAGTGTTTGGGCGTATAATCTCTATGAGGGTAAACCTGGAAAAAACCCAAATAATTCTGCTATATTGCCACTTGGATCAATCCCCATATTTAAACCAAATAAATTATTTAAAAAAAAAACTAATACTTTGTTCACAATTGCATCTATATTTTTAGAAAGTGCAGGAGTAAACATTTTGGTGTCTAATATCAGCCTTACAAATACAAAGTGCTGCACAAAGTGGACAAGACAAAAAATTCTCTTAATTTCTTCTTAAGCCCTGATATTTTTTAAGACTGTGAAAGTGTTTTGATAAATCTATAATTACAAAAAAAGATACTTAAATTACCCATTCTTGCTTAGATTTTAGAAATTCAGTATGTGTGCCTGTAAGGTAAAGAAATTGAGTAACAAAAGGATATCATCCACCTGAGCTACCAGAGACCTAAGGAGAGGGACGTGCTGAGCCTTGCAGGGAATCTCCATTAGAGTGCATAATTTCAATCAAACTGTGCTTGAATCTTCAAGAATGCACTCAGAAGTCATTTTTTTTATACTTCGCATAGTTCTAAGTACACGTTATCTTCTGCAAATGCACAAGGATTTTTAGATTCATGGTATATTGCCAAATTCTGAACTTGACTTTGGGAAAGATGTTCTACATTTAGAGTAATAATTTAAAAAAAAAAACAAGTTCTTTTAAAAACCTTTTATTCCTTATTCCTGCTTCTTCAAATGAAAAATGAGTAAATGGCGAACTCAGTTTCATGATTAGGATCACGGAAAGATTAACTTTTAATATCTGGTTAAATTGTACATGTGCACTCCTCAGTTATTAATTTCAGCATTGAGGGTTTCTCTTAATGTTCCTCTATGTCTGTAAAAGTTTTCCTGTGCTTCAAGATTTATTTAATATCTTTCCAAATACAAAATATTTACATTCTGGCCATTTTTTAGATAGAAAATAATTACTATGTAAGTGTGAAAACGAAAATACATGAGCTAAGTGCTAGTCTAGTTAGCTTATACTTGGCAATAAGAGACATAGTAAATAGTAGAAACTGGAGTGAATAATAAAATTCTGTAGTCAGGGTTGGCTTGATGCAAAAGGGAAGCCATGCCCTTTTAATCTATTCCTTAACTATAACAAAGGGCAGAATGGAAAACTGGCAATGCACATATTTGTCAACTTGCAGCAATTGTGCTCATGGGAACTCAGAATGACCTCTATAGCATGCCTTATTCCTACACAGTCCCTGCTAAATGGAAACAGGTTTATGCCATTTTAACAATCCAAATCGCATTTTGTATTTCTTCTTTTGCAATGCAATAAAAAGAATATAAAAAATACTAGAGTAAGTGTGAAAGAAATCACCAATGACCCAGTTTATAAAAGAATTCTACCACATTATCTTGAAATTATTATTGGGTTTAGAAGTTTCAATAGCAGCAATGATTTTTCTTTAAACTGCTAAGCCCACTGAATAGTCAGCAATCATTAAAAGGTTTTCTAGTTTAATGTCATTATTTCCCATCATGCTCTAAACTGTACTTGGCAGCAGAGTTCTAATATTTAAACTATACCCTACTTCTCATTAAAGCAGAAAATAATCTTTTAACACACAAAATGTCTAACTCTTCCATGCTAGTAGCTGTAGACTCTTTCAAGGAAAGTAGCAGGATAAGACTGGAAAAAATATAATCTAATAACAGGAACAACGGAGATCAGTTGGAATCACAACATTCGATAGACTTTTTCAAAATGCTTCTTTCTATAGTATTGTATATAAAAACTACAATGCAGAGAGGATATGTTAGTCTATTTGAAAGTGTAATCTTCATGACAGCACTGGCAATAGCTGTTCATTTCATAAACAGTTTGTAGACTAACCTCTTTTTTTATTCACGTCTTTTTTTCAAAGAAGACCATTATGCCTCTAACTGCTGTAGCAGGATAAAAATAGTAAAAAAAACCTCCCTCTGCATATACCAAAGTAGGTTGTAAAGTCAGATAATGGGCTGATAGAGCAGATGAGATGTTCCAACAACAGCACCTCTTTGATAACCTCTGCATAATATGTTCTTCTGGGACAAGTATCAATCTCAGTATGGTCCCATACATAAAGCGATACAGCATGTTGCTCGAATGTATTCCCTTTTCTTTCATGTGCATAGGAATTTGACCTGAAAGATTAGTTTTCCTCTCCATATATAATATATCATCCCAAGAAGATAAGAAATTTAAAATAATGTTGAAATACTCAGACCTCTCTACCCTTCTTTAAAAATATGAAACTTTTTGATGGAGTTTGGATATTTTTGAAGGCATGAGATTCTCCAATAATTTAATTGTTTTCTAACCAGAGGCATAAACTGTACACATTCCTGTTATTTTTTTTTTTTCAAATGAAGAGCCACTTTCCAGCTCCCAGACTAGCAGCTATCTTCTTGACTTCTGGCTATCTTACTTAAAAGTTGTTTATTTAAAATCCAGTTGTTCCAGTCCTCTCCAACCCTTTCAGTTCCCATATTTATATCCCTGGTAGTGTGTGCCCCATATATTACTGCAAAGTAATCATGAAATAGTGATGAAATAGAAGCAGACTAGAAGCGTAAGATCCTGTCAGAAAGGATATACTCATCATAGATGCTGGTAGCTTCAAAACCATATTTAACTATCTATCTGGTATACTGGTAAGAAAAGCTACATCAGGAAAAACAGAATCAAGTATATAGGTTGCATCAGCCTTTTGTCCTGTGCCATGTGTCTCTGTAGTATGTTACACATTTACATGCTGTTTAACATCCTGTACATATGCGAGTTCAGTCTGCACAATATAACATTATACCATATTGACTCCTTACCAAACAGGTTGATATTCTGAGATTTATATTTTGATGCTCATTTTTCCCAGTAGAAACCTGAAAAATTACATTCTCAAAGTATTTTCATTTCTATCCATTCCCCTCTCAAGCACTGAAAGGAAGGATTGCAACATCAGCTGTGATATAAGGTGAGACACAGCACTGGGTCTCAGCACCACAGTTTCAACCAGAAAATCACCTTGATCACACTGTAGATATAAAGATGATATTAAGGCGATGCACAAAAGAAGACACAGGAAGAGATGCCTGAGTTGATACAGGCCTTGAAGGGACTGTAGTTGGTAGAGGTAACCATACTGAAGGAGTTAAGTGATGAACAGAGAGCACTGAAAAGCAAAACAAGCACAACATGCCTGACCTCCACCTTCTGTGCTGACCATTATCTCATGAAGGGGATGGAGTAATGGAATGTGGTGATAGGAGACCAGGAACTGGGGAAGAGGGGTGCCTGGATTGAAGCCGAGGGTTTTTTTTTTTAATTTAAGTGTTAAATTGTTAATCTGTTTATTAATACCAGAAACAGTAATGAAAATTTATGGTAACTGACATTATATTAAATTCCCCAGTTTGAGACTGATTTTGGCACACAACAGGCACTGAAAAAAAGAAGGTTGAGGACTATTAATGTACATTATCTCCTGACATTTTTTACATTGGAAGACAGGACAGTTAGCTTGAGAAAGCTTATTTAGCTCAATTGTGGGAAAAAAAAAATCTCCAAAAGTAGATTAAAAATGTTTTTAAGTGTCTGAAAAAAATAATAATTGTCTTTTATTAAGCACTCCTAAAAACTTTTCTCTTGCACTTCAAAGGTTAAAGGGCCCACCAAACAAGTGCTCAAATTTGAAATAATGACCTTTAGTCCAGTGTTTAAACCTCTACAGAGTTTAATATTCCTATTCAGTAGCCACAACTATCTTCTTTAAAAAAAAGAAAAATAGAGAAAGAACAGGGTAAAGGGAAATAAACTTTCTCTAATTATTCTTGCAGGTCTGTGATATGATATTTACCAAAATTTCAAAGGCAAATAGAGTTCAATATCACAGTCATTAAAAAGATAAGAGTATTATTTATGTGAAGCTATGTGGTTTGCATTCATTAACAAAAAAAAAAAAATGCTAAGACTGCTTAAGCAATTCTGCTGGTCACAGAGCTTTACAAATTACATTATACAAGTTATCTAGTACAGATGAGCCAGTAAAAGCTGACAAATGATTTGTAACACACATAAAGGACTCATACTGAACAGACAATAAATCCAAGTGAATGAGACTTGATATACACAAACAAAGCAGTTCAACTGTCTTTACACAGTATTTATTTCTTATGTTATAGTCAATTTTCTGACTGTTATAATAAATCCTTCATGAAGTAAACAAATGCCTAGAATTTTTTAATGTTTGCAGTTCTTTTTTTTAAAACATTAAAACCAATAAAAATTACATTTCTGAATTACAGAGCATAGTACCTTGCACCTTAATTTATGTTGGCTTTACCACACTAAGGAAATTAAGTTAGTTTTAAAGTAGAAAGAGAAGGGCAATAGTGTTGCATATGACATGGAGCAAGAGGGTGCATTTTTTCACCATTGGCTTTATTTGTAACATGGCAGTTTTGCCTTCCAAAGGTTGTATCAGCATGAGATAAGGCCAACACAAAGCTTCAATATTTAGCATTTACACATGCATTCATACATGGACAAAGAAAATGTAATTTAACAGAATTCAACAGTACAGTAGCTGCACTTCAAACAGACCAGCAAGGCCTATTTATGATAACTGAAAAATAAAATGATGCTGTTTCAAGTTTTGTTCTTGCCCAAATAAAACAAATCAAATGTTGGAAACTTACTTGCATACAGCAGTAATTATATATCCTGCTAAATAGCTACATGGACTAAATAGAAGAAAACATGCTGCTGCCAGACAGTATTAAAAATCCACATTAGAAAGTGCATATACAAAAACAACAGATGTTCTATAACCTGACTTTATAGAATACATGTAGATATCTACGCACTTCATTAAATCTGTTTCAATGACATTTTGTTATGATGTACTTCTAAAAATTTGTTTGGAATTGACAAAATTGAGAACAGTGTTTAGATACCTCAAGGTAACTCCCATGCATCGTTAACATACCCTTGCAAAGTAAGGTCACTAGAATTTCCTTCATCAGCAGTACATCTCTGTCTAATACCAAGATCCCATATGCTCCTTTCTAGCTCCTGCTAAAAGTCCTACCATACTGTGGAGAGAAATTCAGTGTGGAGAACTGGAGTTTCCAAAAGATAATACTTATTACAATGGTACTCTGAGGGGAAATGCTTTGTTGGCTTGGTTGATAGAGCTGGATATTTGCGGGAAACCTCAGTCCGCTCAGACAAGAATGAAGACTCCCCCAGTGCCAGCATCACTCCTTCTCTGTCTCACACAAACCCCCGCTTACTCACAAGCACAACTGTTTCAAAGATTTCTTGACTTAATATTTTTCTAAGAATCACTTAATTACATTCAGTAGAAGACGAGGATAGGAGTTAAGTAATTGAAAGGGGGAGGGAAAGAAAATTTCATTTCTTCTTCCATTGGCAGCTTTGTCTAAAAGTAAGGCTGCGTCAAGCACATCAAAGAGTCAGATTATATAATTAGTTAATAGCCACTACTGACATGCAAAATCAATTTATGACAGTCACCCTTGCAAAGCCAAGCCAGTTCAATGCAATAGATTGTGCACTATTCACTTTCATTGTTGTTATTGCAAGGAAGATATATTATACGTTTACACCCACTAAGCATACAGAGCTGTCTCCAGTTCTGAGAGTAGAATCTTTTGGTAAAGTCTTTGCTGGGACAGAGCACCACTGGGGAACAGTCTGGGACTAAGAGCCAAATATGACATCATTTCTTGTGCCAACAGTGAAGGCAATTGTTAAGGCTCGCATTAACTATATTCACATTTTCTTTCTTCTTTTGCTACCATCAGCAAGAAATCTAAAAAAAGCAATGTCTTTCTCGAGAACAAAATCTGTAAAGTGATGTAAACAACAATGTTCTAAAACATTGAAAAGAGAGTCAAAAGCAAGCTAGATTTGCTTTTTTCATAAAAACTGTTTGCCAGTCTCTAATTGGCTTTCTATATCCTGAGCCATACACTTGTCACCTTTCAAAATATGTATTCACAGTAGGAAAGCATCCACCTGGAAGGTCTCATGATGAAACTCAAGCAAGCCTTTAGCTGAGGGGCAGAACAGAACTGTCAAGATCCATGGAACCTTAAAGCGTGTGAGGAATTGCATTGTATTTGGGAGTTTTAACTTCAATGGCAAGTAAAGAATACGCAAGTGAAGAAGCATTGGCAAGTCAGTCCCAGCATGTATATTATTTAACGTGTATACATTTCTAGCATAGAACTGGGAACACATCTCATGCATGTGGAACTAAACTATTCGGTTTTGTTTCTCAACACTGAAGATATGTGAATGCCGTAAGTTTTACATTAAATTATTGTTATTGGGAATTATATCACAGAACCATGTTCTCAAACATGCTAAAAACATTCTTAATCTTTTACTATTACAAATAGAACTGGTTATTGGGATAAATTCAGTACTGGTATATGAACCGGCACAAACTAGATTCATTCTGCATTCAGTAGGCAAAAAATGATAGTATCACTGAGAGTGGAATAAAGTTTTTGAAAGCAACTAGGAGATAGAAATAGACATATATCTGCTCTGCGTATACTACGAATCTTTATGAGACTGATAACATTGAATGAATACTGAGTAAATAATTTAATTTTCTTTGTGTATTGATTTTACTCAGCTTTCAGATGAGTGTTGATAACAAAGCAGAAGATATCAATGAAAATTAAACTAAAGATATGTCATCCCTAAAGCATGGAATAAATTAGTGCTTTCATTTGGAAAAGATATATAGCATTCAGTGGAAAGTAAGCGCCTCACCTTGAAACAGCAATATAAGGTGAGATTACAGAAAGCTTAAAAATAAGAATTGATACAGTCAGATAGGAGAATCAGACTTAAAATTTGATGATTAGCTAGCACACATTGGGGCAGAACTCTCACCTTTTCCAATGTTTTCCACAAACTCCTATTTTCCCTTGGCTGTTGAGAAATAAAGATTGCCTGTGGGTTTTTTAAGACTTATAATAATTTGCAATCCTTCCTCAGAGGCTAATTTTTTTTTTAATGAAGCATTTCTGTAAAGGCATATGAAGCAAATATTTGACTGTGAATGACAGCTGTTCTTCCTGTAACCGGGAATATCTTAAAGGATGAAAGTACTTACAATTTTCCTCATAGTCACAAAAGGCAAACAGAACAAATATTTCCTAACAATAATAATCCTTACAAATCCTGGAGGAAGTTTTAAATTCATATTGTGTTTATTGTTTTATGTTTACATGATCCATCATTTTCCAAGATCTCTCTCATTCTCATATTTCACTTGTGATATATGCCTTGTTACCTCCACGACACCTCCTGATGCAGCTTGAGGCAGTTGGGAAACAGACTCACAGTGTCTCTGTGTCCATTAACCTTGCAGCTGAGTGTGGCAGTGGGAGAAGGGGGAAAGTACTTCAAACTCTTAGTATTCTCTATTTGCCTGAGTTGAGCTAAGCTAGGCTATGGCTATCTGAGAAATTCAGTAAAGCTTAATTATGTGGTTTGTATCCTAAGGTCTGGAATATCCTAGAGTTTATCAGGTCATTCACAGAGGGCTTTATCAACAGTGATCAAAAATGATTGTTACTTGTAGTTCATCAACATGAGCTCTGAAATGAATACTGGAAACAAAGGAAAAGAAGACAACAAGAGAACATACTTACAGGCTTTCCTGAATTTAAATCTAACCTCGCTCTTTCAGCATTATCACTTGCAGCTACCTGGCCTCCTTATAATACCATTTAAGCTCTCACCAGAGCAGCCTTGCAAATACTCCTTTCAAAGTTCTTAAGTGGTAAGGCAGATTGGAAGCACTGTAGGAAATGTGTTCTTCTGACTTCAACAGCTAGGCTCTCAAGAACCATGTAAATGGAACTTGCAAAAGAAACTCTATATCTTAATCAAAACCTGCTTGGAAATACGTAAATGATTTAATTTTTTTTTCCTCATGATACATACAGATACGAAATACAAGTAAAGATTTCACAACCGACTGTATTCTAGGACAGTGTAAGATTTTGTTTTTCATCCTAAAAGGAAAAGTTATATCTTTTTAAAAGGACTTTGGGGACGTAGAATTTATTCTTCTCTATTTTAGGTAAAACCAAGCAATGACTTTGTTAACACAGAAACATCTTAACCTTGAACATTCATATTGATGGACTTTATGCTAAAAAGGCAGTAAAATGGAGCAGTACAAAGTTGCTAAATTCTTTCACAGAGAACTGCTGGAGTGGCAACATGAGTTTTACCAGTACATATGACATATCTTTAAGCAAGCCATAAATAACTCAATATTTCCAGGACTTGCAGGTATCAGTGATTTATTATTTATAGAACGTTATTCTTTGGTTTCCTTCTCCCTTAACATTTTCTGACATCTATAACTCCTGCTTAGCATCTCTTATCTGTGCTAAGTCTTCTGTACTTCTGTCCATCTTCCCAGAAACAATTCCTACTGATCTCATTTCCTTCTCCATTTACCACAGTATTCATATTTTCTCTCTTTCTTCTGCCACTGGACTATTTATTATTCTCTGTGCGGCCACAAATATCCTTGCCTAGATCTTAAAGCAATGCAGGACCTTCTGGACAGAACAACTCCAAGGAAGAGATATTTGACTCCTGCACTCATAAGCCAAGCAAGGACAGCATAAAAATGTTGTATAAACATGAAGCATCAGTAGACTTTTCAGACACTTTTAATTACAGATGTCTGTGCAGTTCTGTAGCATATGCAGACTGATTAAATTTAATATACACTTTCACACAAAGCATGTTCTGTATGAGGAAACAATAATTATTGAAATCCAGATTCCTCTTCCAAAGCATGGAGGTACTAGAACATTTAAAAACATACGCAGATTTTAATGATTTCTTTAACTCTGAATGTTGCACAGCCTTAGTAAAGGTGGTTTTCATTATCAAAATAGTCTAAATATAAGTACTTTTATAACTACTTGTATCCAGGTTCTCTGATATGACTCCATAGCATAAACTGGAGATAAGTAACACTAGCAAGGCAGCCATGCTCAGAGGTAACATGCAAGCAATATGAATAATTCATTAATGTTTTTCATTGTCACCTGTTTCTAAAAATAGTTATGTATTAAACCTATACAGAGCTTCTTTTCTGTATAAGTCATCCACAAAAAGACTTCAGTGATTTAAGTTTCTGGAAAAGCAAATGAATGAATGGAATTGTTTTATTTTTCTATGGCTGAAGAGCTAAAATCAGATTTTGAGAAACATAGTTTGGCCTTAATTTAGGCTTTATAAATCTTTTCCTCTTCAGAATAATGCCTGTCCTCTATACACTGTTTTCCTTCTTCCAGAGTCTCATGGGATATCAAGTCACAGGTGTAACTGAAGGTAATTCAGTTACCTCTGAAATCACCTTTAGACCATCTTTCCCTTTTCCTCAGATTTCTAATCTTTAATTGTGGGGTGGGAGCTGGATGGGAAGGAGAAGAAGGAAGGCAGAAAATTGAAATATAATGCCTTTTTTTCCAGGTCAGTCACCATTCATGGTCTTTCTCAGTCATCAGCACATGATTCACTGATGACTTTCTAGACAGCTTTTTTCCCTAAAGGGAAGCACTTGTCTTTTCATCTTCACTGTTACTTCCATTCTTTCTTTACACTAAAAAATACTTCTTCTTGTAACTGAACGAACTTGAAAGTTACTACAATCTGTCATGCCCATCACTGACAACAAAAGGGACTATTGCCAGCTGTTAGGCTATCAATAAGGCTTTGTACACCCTTTAACAACTTGCATAGGTGTTCACACATCTGGACAGATTTGCAAGATTAATTCTTATGGATAACGTGTACTTAAAAAAATTTCTTTAGCATTTTCCTGCTGTACAGTGTCACTTTTCTTCTGAGTGACTTAGAGTAATAGGGCTTTATCTTAAATTGTGGCAGTTCAGCACATATTGCAGAAGCATGGCAATGTTCAGTAGACAGTAATAGGAGTGGTGTAGCCTTCATTTGTTACTAGAGATGTTCCTGTGTTTCAGTACAAAATGGTTAAGAGAGAGGGAGCTTAGACACACAGCAGAGAATGAAGTTCTTGAGAGCTGATGAAAAATCATCTCAACAACAGCACTGAAGGCAAACAAGGAGAGGGCTTGTTATTATCTGCCAGATATTCTTCACCCAAGAAATATCCACAAAGATGAGAGACTGCATTTCATTACCTCTGCCTTTGAAAGGTCTGAGTCATTGCACTTCCTAGAATTTTACCTTTTCCTTTTTATTTCAACCTATCTGAAAAGCTATTTTTTTGTTTCTGAGTTTTAGGGAGAAGAGAAGAGAAGAGAAGAGCAGGAACCCAGTAAGTCTTTAAACTTATTATTTAATATAATACAAAGAGAACAAAGCACACAATTGAAGACACACATTCCAGACAAATAGGAGAAATTAAGTTTCATGCATTCTCTGAGCTCTTCATCAGGAAAACATGGTCAGCTCACAGATAGTCTTGGTAAATGGGCAGTGCTGGCTGCCCATAGACCTGCTCACTTATAGAAAGTCTTAGACATAAGTGTGCAGTGCCATAGGCATTTTAAGTGCTAGTTTATCTAAGGTGTCAGTGGGGAGGTTTAACTCAGATGATATATCAATCTGCTTTATAAACAGAAATCCATGGAGAATTGAACTGAGTATGTAATCTAGATCAGATGGTACAGCAGTTGGTGTAACAAGCTCCTTGCTTACACATCATTGTACCTCTACCGCGTGTTTCATTCTACTGGAAAAGATCTAAATAGAAGCACAACTGAAGGTAGGCTGTTGCTTTGCTCCGTTTACTCCGTGCTAAAGAAATAAACTGAGCAAGCAATCTATATCAGGTGGCAATCAGTATAACAAGCTACTTCCTTACAATTCATTGTACCTTTATTGTATTTTTCATTCTACTAGAAAAATATATATCTAAATAGCAGCACAGCTGCAGGCAGGCTGTTGGTTTTCTCCTTTTACTTTGCTACAGTGCTAAAGAGAAGAGTTTGGCTCCCTGAGAGCAACTTTGCATGTCTGTGCATTCTTCCTTTGGAGAAACCTGCTTAGATGGGCAGAATTGGAGGCAGTACTACAGTGCTACAGCAGCTAGAGTAAATCCATGTGTGTTCTGCTCTTTTCCTAGTCCTAGTGCTGCACATCTGAACTGGGAACATTTTGAGGGAAATTTTTAGACGCAACGAAAAGAAGGTGTGATCCTTAAGGAACTGGAGGCATAGCACAACATTTGTTGCTCATAGCAAGTTTTCAGGCTGAAACCAAGACTGAGGAATGGATTTTCCTTGCCATGACAAAGCTGACATAGGATAGGCTGGTTTTGAAATTTCCTATTATATATAATAATAGGAAAAAGCAATCCTTCAATAATATCCCTACTCCACCAAAATTTTAAAGCTAAAGCAAATGGAATGCATGCATTGCTGTGGTACTAACCACCTCATTGATATTTAGGTAGTAACAGCACCAGAAGAAAACATTTTCTAACTCACCATCAAGTACACACCTTGCAAAGACTTGAAGAAACAGAAACAATACAGTAGCGTCCTTCCCAGATACTAAAAAAATCCATTATTTAATTATGAAAAAGGCAGAATTACATATTGTCACCAAAAAAAGATCATTATTTCTTGTTAATGGTTGTAAAAAGATGTTCACAGTAGTCCTGACTATAAACACTTAAGATTTGTTAAACTATTATTTTGTCCTAATTAAATTACAACTGTTTCAGCTTACAGTTTTAAAGAAGAACAACTACAAGTCTGCTGCACTCCTTCCTATCATTCTACTTCACAGGCCTGTAACAGCTCATTTACTGTTTTAGTTGACTTAGGAAAAAGGAAAGGAAGACAAATTAATTAATAACTAATTCTCAATGATCAGGCAGTTAATATACTGTAAAATGTTTCCCAGGAAAGCACATCTCTGGAACATGGTAAAAGGAGTATCGTACTTTCACACTATGTTATATATTAGTATTTTGGACCATTACATGAATCAATGCCAGACTCATTAATAATTTCTGGGAAAAAGTCAATATTTTAGGTTTGTTGTTTGGGTTTTTTTTTTTAATTTTTCCCATGTATGGACTGTTGTTAACTAAATGACTAAACAACACTAATAGACTAATTCCATCTCTTGACTGGAGTTACTATTTGTATTGGATGCTCAGAATCTCTTGAAAGCTTCAGAAGGACTGGGAAAATTTTGGCTGAGAACTGAGGTATTGTCCAAGTAACATACTGTAAATCCAAATCCATTATTATCCTCTTTCTGTATTAAATAGCACATTAGTATATGATGTTTTATCATTGCATGTGAATGTCAAAATCTTTTTATAAGGATATTATACCTGATTTCATTGCCAGGGTGCTGATGATCATGAGTTGAAGCCAAAATATAGAGGAATAAATCACAGCAAATCAGTTGTAGCAGTAGAAATGTTTATTTTTTAGTTTTAACAACTTTTGAGCCACACACAGGCATTAATGGGCTTTTTATTCCTGCCAATTTCATGTCTGAATTTTTCACCAACAGGTGATTTATGACCTTCAGGATTAGGTTTTTTTCCTTTTCTGCAGTTGTATGTTCCTATAAATCTTGATTACATTTCTTTAATGTTTGAGTTACATTAAAAAAAACCCAATAAATAAAACTAACAACTGTTGCTTTAATTTTATATTACCTCCTATGTTTGGAAATGCCACAGTCCACCTCCCTATAGAAATGTGTGTCATTCACAACTGTTCTCCCCCTTTCTCTCTCCATGTAGACTTATTTGATATGCTAACTGTTCCTGAACATCTAAAATTCATATATCTCCATTATCACCTTGCTGCATGGTAATGTATCCATCTCTTTCCCTCCCACTTCTCCCTCTCCATACATTAATTTTTTGAACAACCTATGACAAAGCTGTTCCAGAGATGACTTTGTTCACACCCACTGTTGTATAAGAATGACAATCTATAGCTAATAGCTTATAAAGGTAATGCAAATTTCGTTTGGTTTTAATAATCCACTGACGATAGATGCATAGTTAAAAAACTTAAATTATACTCAAAACCTAAAACACACTAATCCTTTATAAGAATAACACCAATAATGTATTCCTTTCTTTTTGTTACCTGTGATTCCACTGCAGCCAAGCCTGAAATCCAGTATTGCGTATGATCTAAAATTTAAGTTTAACCAAGGCTAATCTGTATTTCAGTTGCAAACTACGCTTCTTTAGATATTCCAAAGCATAAAGCTTTTTTTGCCATTCTTCCGAAAGGTAAATGATGACCATAATTATTAATTCTTTTGACATTTCACCAGTTACCTTGCATTTCTCTGCACTTGGAATCCAATAAAGTTTTTATTCAGGACTATGAATGAAATATGTCTTCAATAAGTTATACACCTAGGTATATAATAGTTCATCCTTGATATGCTACTTACTGGCCTGGCACACGAGCCTTTTGGGTAGCACTACATTAAGTGGTTTTGAAAGTCTAAGTACATTCTGTCCACGGTTTCCTATGCATTCCCTCCCTTTTCATATGCACACACATACAGCCACAGAGACAAAAGCTTTGTTAAAAAATTAATCTCTCTTTTTACCTCCTCACCTTAATTATATCCTGCATTTGGCAGGGGGGTGGAATACTGTGGTTCCTCTATATGTCTTTACTTCTTCAATTGTACTGCAGGAAAAGGTCTTTGTGTCCCTGCAAACTGTTTAATTCCGGTGAAATGTTATATATATTCATAACCTGAAAGGTTACTGTACCTATTTTCCATTCTGAATATGCCTCATCCATCTTCGTCAGTTGTCAGATGTTTTCTGATCAACCTTCTTCTTTCACGAATCTGATTACTGTAATTATTTCCCCATAATTTTCTCAAGTTAGGTATTATCTCTTTTAGTATACCTCACTTACCACTAAAATTTCCAAACACCACAGCAAAAAACTTGCTATTTTTATTGCACTAAATAGATGTTATATTTACATGAGAAGAATCCCAGAGTACCTAATCTTTAAAGTAAATCACAACCCTGCAAATAAGCAAATTTCTTTTCCCGCTAGACAAAACATCCAGAGAAAATCATTCATCTGTTGTCCATCCATCTGTTTTCAAAGACTCAAGTTTTATTGCAAAAATAAAATACTTCAACATAAGATAATCACATCAGCCATGACCTTTCCTCTATAACATGATTCCCATATGGTAATAATTTTACTATTATCTGCCTAAGGCACTTGCTCTGTCTCCTCTTATTCTCCTAGAACTCCTATGCTAGATTGATGTGATTGATTTAATACTCTTCTTGAATCAAGACACACATGAGGAGCATTTAATTCACAAGTATAACAACTGAAGTAAAATCTCAGAATTCTTAATTTTCAGGAGAAATTTTGAAATTGACAGGAAGAATTCAGATTTTGTATGTGGTTTTATAATGCATAATATCATAAATTAATCACAGCTTTGCAGATCACTAATTTCAGGCTCAGCTTTTTTGCCTTAATGGAATTTAACTGAATCAATGGTACCTTGATGATGAGTGTTTTAAGGAACACACGTGATTTTTTCAAGTTAGAAAAACAAAAATGCCCTGAATGATCGAAACTAGGAGACAATTTAGCAAAGCTAAATTTGATTAACAGTTTGATTAGGGCCATCTAAGAAAACTGGAGATGTCTAGTGCTTTGGATCAGCAGCCTTTTCCTCTTAATGCTGTATACTCTGAATATTATTTTTGTCAGGAATCCCAGTGATTCATCACAATAAATCTAAACTTCTCAATTATTATATCAATTTCTCTTTCTTAACATTCTTGGTTAAAGGCATGTTCATCACTGACTGGTCTGAACTGCAAATTCAAATCCATCTGTTGCATGACAGCCATAGGAATTCAAGTAATGGTCTACCTGAATTGGACATGTAAAATGTAAATTCAATACTTCATATTAAGGAATTCACACTTGACTGTGACTAAGTGAAATATGAATTACTTGAAATCTCTAAGAGACAGAGTCCAGACCTTCTCCCTGTGCTTACTTTCTGTGAAGATACTTTTCTCTGGTCAGGGTGTTAACCTTGACTGGCAATCAGGTACTCACCAAGCCACTCTATCACTTGCCGTCCTCAATAGGACAGGGGACAAAAAACCAACAAAAAGTTTATGAGTCAGGATAAGCATGGAAGAACATTTACCAACTGCAATCATATGCAAAGCAGACTCAACTTGGGAAAACTAGTTTCATTTATTGTCAATTAATAAGCAAGTAAGGAAATGAGAAATAAGAACAAAACCAAAACTACCTTCCCTCCATCCCACCCCTATTCCCAGGGTCAAATTCACTCCTGACTTCTCTGCCTCCTACCCCTGAGCAGTCCAGGGGGATGGGGAATGGGAGTTGAGGTCAGTTCATAACATGTTTTCTCATATTTTACCATCTACCTATATAACACCACAAATATCGAGTATGTGAAATAGTTATATTGAATTTGATAGAAGCTTAACATCAACCTGTGTACTATTGCAGAAGCCCAAAGTGAGCATCTAATTGAATCTGTTTGATCTGAAGAGGCACTCAGGGGTGTATGTGTTTGAATTCTGAGAAAATAGAGAAATTATTATGAGATGAAGATGTGTGTGTTAAACATATGACATGTCATACCACTAGCTGGGAAAAAAAGTTTTAGTCTGTCTCTAAGGTATGTTGCTTGACATCAGTCACACAGATACCAAAAGAAGGAACTGTTACATTTGACATAGGCTAGGTTCAGTGTCATCCCTAAGATTTCCATCATCAGTTCAGCCAGTAAGAAGCCCTCTCAAACAGCTGGTACCAGACTGGAGGTGGGGACCCAATTTAGGGAGTTTTGAGTTATTGGGGCTTTTTAAACTAAAGCATAGCAAAAAAAAAAAAAGGCAACATACAGTGCTGTTCCCTTCAGGACAAAGAGACAGAAAGATACCTTTGTAAAATGACAAAAAAAAAATTATATTAACATTGGCATAACACTGATGTTATAATAAAATGTATCATCAGTCTGAATATGAAAATCTGAATCCAGACTACCGCTAACACTGTACTATTCAGACTGTCGTTCATGCTTCAAGTCATCCAGAGATAACAAATCTATGAGTGCTAAGATTTCCTTTTCTGCAGCTGCTTATTTCAAGAATAAATATTATTTAAAACATAAGAATCTGACTTACTACAAATTCAGAATTTTCAACATATCAACATGAAAAAATTAATCATTCTGGCTTTTATTAAATAAGATATTGTGCAAGAAGTTCCAAACTATTATAGATGTGAAACTTGATGTGAAAGGGTGCTTAGTATTATTTTTAATTAATCCTTGTCATCTTTGAGTATCCTTAGTCAGTTGATTTGGAAGTTAAATGTAGAAGTTAGTGCACAGTGGTTTCACTTCACAAAACACAAATTCAGCTTTTAATTTAGGTCACTTTATCTCTGCTTCCTTCCTGTGTACTCAGTTTCAGAAGACTGGAACATAATGTGACTCAGCTTGACTCTTCTGGCAGTGTTTCCTCAACGGAGATTCAGTGTTAAGACATTTGCAGGTCAGGGTTGATGTACACTGGTGGAGCACAGCAAGCATTAGTGCTACTATCTGCCTGCAGTCAGAGCCTTTACTGCTGTTTTTTATCACAAAAAGTTCATTCCTTTTCCTATGCATAAGTTGTTCCAATAATTAACTTCATAGTGACATTTCTATTTGATTAATGGCCCTTTTTTGACCCAATTCCAAATACTTTTGCAATCATTAACACTTAGGCTATGTTCCAGACTAGTATGTAAAAGACTTTCTGCAGCTTACTACTTCAACACTTTACCAGACAAATTTATTACTTCTGCTGTTAGCTGGGTTTAGTCTAGAAGTAGGTCATCTGCATCTGACAACTTATACTGGTCACATGCAAACTTGCATGCACAAACGCAGGTGCATTTGTGTGTCTTTGACTTTGTGGAACAAAGCATTTTGGATAGTTAAACTGCCATTCAGGTCACTTTGAGAGCATGCTCTTCTGTGGCAGAGATATAAGCAAATAAGCAGTATGTCACTTTTCACAGCCTCTTTGTAACTTGTCCTGACATGTGCCTAAAGGAGTGATCAAGATACAAGTGTCTCTGAGGAGAAAAGTAGTAAAGTGAGGTAAGCGAGAAGAGGGAAAAAAGACATCAGCTAATACATCAAAGAGAAGCTTAAAAGCCACACAGACTCTAGCAGCACGAAGCAGCATCAGTACATAGTTGCCCTACTCTGAAAAAAAGAAAGCTTCACTAGAACAGTGACAGCATGAAGTAACAAAATAGTTTGCGTTGTAATGATTTTATGATTTCCCTTCAACTTCATTGAGGGACAGATACAACACTGTCTAGCCTTTTGAAATCAAGCACTCTACATCATCAAAACTTGTCGGTTTTTTCCTAAAAAATCATCCAGTTTCTCATTCTGAATCTCAGGAAGATTTGAATTTTTATCTTTATTTTTTTCAGCTCTCTTCCTATCACGTTTTTTTTTAATCTGATTGTAAAATTGAAAATCATGTTCTTGCCTAAACACACTAAACCATCCCAAATAAAAGTATGTATGTGACAGTAGATATAAAAAAAATCTAATTCAAAGTTTTCCTATTTAAGCCTCGAATATTAGTTATTTTTTCTTAATTTTGCCATAAGATATAGTAGTTTGATACTTTTTCCTTGAGATTCCTGTACTAGCTTATTTCTTGTAGTTCCTGTGGTTTTATGCATTATCACAAGTTATATCAGTCTATAAAGGCCTTTACTTATGTATTGTATGTTTTATCTGCATGTTCTTTCTCAGTGGGCAGCACAGACCCAATGTAAAGAATAAAACACAGTTTGAAACTCCCATGTACTACTGCTGAAAGAATGCATCTGATTTCTGTACAGTGCCTCGGGAGCTCTAACTGCTGAGAGTCAGCAAAATTGAGCCTACATGTTGAAAGCTGTTGCACTGGGCTCTTAGAAAACTGCCTCTCTTCACTGGCAATTTGCTTTTTTTCGATCTCTTTAGGTTCATGCTATTACTCACTCTCAGTAGCATATCACTATTACTCTTAAACATATCCTTCCTACATTTCTAAAGCAAATTCTGTGTTCTATATGTCTTATTCTTGACTTAGTTATTGACCTCATGAATTCTACAGAATTAATGCCTCTTTCTTTGTAGCATGTTAAGTGTTTTCATTAAAAGTCTGGGTCTCAAAATATATTTATAACAATGTGCTAATTATAACAGCAAAACTCTGTGATCAGAAGAAAGATCTTACCAAAGGACCCCTGTGTGATAATTTAGGTTTATTTATGAAAGGCAATTAATTTGAAGGCGTATTTTGACAAAAGAAACCACAGATTGTTGATACAACCACATAAACAGTGCTGCTAAAGAACACTTCAATAACTGCCATATAAAATCAACATCACACAGAGCAATTGGTTTCAATGAAAATAAAATGTTAGTGAAATTCTAAAACATATACTCAGAGCCTTAAAACAACCCAAACCGAAAACAGCAAACCATAGATAACAAGAAAAAAGAGCACAGTCAGTTAGCGAGCACTGTCACATCTCTTAGGTAAATGTCCTTTGAAGTACTAATCCAGTGGAATTCACGTCTCTTCTGCTCATCAGGCAGGTGTAGCCTGACTTCATCTATTTAAGGTTTATTGTGTATTTCTATGTTCAATCATATTTCTTCCAGTGTAGAGACCAAAAGGTGAGAAAAGCACAAGGAAAAGCTTCTTCACAGTCACTCTGGTAGCCATAGTAGCTTTAAATCAGTCTGGCACTTAGGAAGTGGGAAAAAATATGGTAACCTTAATCCTGAGCTAAGAACATAAAGAGGAGATAAAGAGCAAAAGATATTTTTTTTACATCTGTTTGCAAGAACATTTACTGTAGTTGTAAAGGTTATTAGAACTTGTTAAATAGGCAAGATAAAGTTCACTTCCTTTGAGTTGTTTTGCTTGCATAGGTCTTTGCAAAAAGTTACAGCATCAATTTCTACATGACTGCAGTTGGCAGTTTTCTGGTAGACATAATAAGGAGAAGGTATTTCCCTGTCACTTTCTGTCTTCATATGCTTAAGCCTTGTTGATTTCAGGATGTTTAAAATATTGGTGAAGTTTGCACAGCCTGGAACAGCTGAAATTTTAAATGCTTCACTGAAACTCATTTCACACTCCTTAATACCCGGAGGAGATTTTTCAAGTCCAAATTTATTATGCTTAATGTTAAAACAGCTCCCGCTCCTATTCTACTTTCCCTCCAATTGACTTAAAAGATAATTTCCATGTAAAGATTTTATAGACAATATATTAAGATTTTCATCTTAGTACTCAGGTGTATTTACTGATAATTGTGCTCAGCATGTTTTGTGTGTTCTGTGGCTTTTTTATATGCATGGTTGGTATATGTTTTCAGTGCTTTGGTCTTGTGTGGCTACAATGGAAAACCATGACTTTCACATTGACTTTTAGCTTTTTAAGAAAAAGTAAAGATCAAGAGTCTAATTGCTTCAGCACTGCAATTGAATTGTTCTAGTAGGCATGGATATCTCTTAATATAATAATTTAATATAAATATGCATAGGGCTTTGTTTGATTGTTTTTTCTGGTCTGTTGATATGTGCAATAAAGAGGAACAGTTTTAAAATATTTTAACTAAGTTTAGTCAGTCAGAAATGACAGATTAATAAAAATCTCATTACAAAATTGACTGAGGAAAAACACACTTCTATATGACTATATTTAAGCCTACACAGACACTGGTTCAGTCACTCAATGAACAACAAAAAGTAAGCTCTGACTATATCACAGCCTGCAACTTTTTAACCATATACATGTAGTCAAGCAGTCATGTGCCTAATGCAATGAACACAGATGATGAACATAGCTGAAAAGCTGTTCTACGTGTCTCCTGAGGTTCTTCTCCACTCATGTCCTCTGAGCACAATTTCAAGTTAACTACCAAATTTCCCAATATTTTATTAAACTGTGTATCCTGGCTCATAAACCTGCTACTGAAACTTTTACTTCTTATGGCTAGCCCTATGCCATTGAGCTGAAACACACTGTATACAGCATAGAATGACCTCCTTATTGATATCATGCTTGGACAACCTTAAATTATTTTTTCCCTTCTATTTAGTAAGTTCAGTTTATCATTTATGGAGAATTTTTTTGCTTAATCTTTAACTGATAGATTAACTCCATCATCACTAGACTGATCTAGTCAACCACAGTGCACAAATGTAACCTGTTCACAGCAATCTAGGAAACTTCTTGTCTTTCCCACTTAATTTCTGAATTAGCTTTCTGAAGTTTTTCTAATGCAACTGAAAATTTATGTTAGTTACAGCACTTCATGGCAGTAAGTACTGATGTTTGTCCTGTCATCCCATGAGAGAGGTAAAGCTCTAATCTCACCAGTCTTGTGTAGCCATATAGCTACATCACTATTCTATGTTCAAGGAAAAAGGGAACTTTTGGGTTTTTTTTTTTAATTCCAGTTCTTCCTAGCAAGGTATCCATGTTATCAAGTGGAGGGAAAAAAATCTCAAATTCATGTGCTTGCTGGTAGTCTTTTAGCACCCTCTTCCTCTCTTTCGAAATTTAGTGTCCAGTATGACCTGAAATTCCATATCCCCATTGAAATCTGACCATTACTTTTATTACAGGAAATAATATTATATTACAATTATAACACCATTATACTGACTCAGGAGGAACTCCAAGCTTCCTTGCCACCCTTCATAGCTCTGGTCACCCTAAGGTGACAGTGTATTCCTGTGCAACAGCTGTAGCCAGTAACTTGCAGAGACTACCTCCCTGAAACGACGCTACTAGGCAAAACCCCCAGTGTTACTGTGGCTGGCAGTTTCCTAACTGCTTTCCATCTTGAAAATTAGTTATTTAAATTGCATCATGAAGGAGAGGGGGTTTATCCAGTGCTCCCTGCAACCCTGTTCCTGCATATTTGTGTCTGTGCTGGCTTTTAAAAGTTGTTGTCTTCTCTCCCTGTTTTATTTCCTCCCCCTCTGGAAGTGCTTTGACTATACCAAGCCCAGCCCTTCCCCCAGGACACTGACTGGAAGTTTGACATCCAAACGAATTAAAACCCAGAACTGTGTTGGACTTCTGTAAGAAGCAGAACAAAGACTTAGTGCTGCATTTTACGAGGACTGGACCTCAATTCCTGACTATAATTGCAACCAAGTCAATGAAAGATGAGTAAATAACCTTAAGCAGTTGTGAATCAATGCTGTCATTTACTGAGGATCTGTAGAGGCAAGAAATGGACATGGGCTCCCCTGATAGTGTCATTCTGGAAATCAGAGCCTTGTAACTTCAAAATCTTGACCAAATTCCCTCCTCACAGGTACCTCCCCCTCTGTGGCCTATTGGTCTTAACTGTTCCATTGACTGCAAATCTCTAGCCCTAATGTGACACCTAACTTCTTCATGTTACACTGTACAAGATTGTCTCAAAGCCTTGTGTATCTATTTTTGATGGCAATTTTTTAGGATAGTTTTGTCAACACTCCTTGCAGCACATTGTTGTTTTCAGCTTATTTTCACTTGGCTGTTATCCCTTCCAAACCCAAGGCAACTGCCATTCACCTCAATTCTCTCACATGCTCACTTGTTCACTTTTTCTCTTCTTGGTGGCTGCAATCCTGCCAGCCCACAGGGAGAGCTCTGAAACTGAGCCCTACTTGCATTTGCTCAACACCTTATTCCACACTCAATGGTCTGATTTCCTGGTTATTAACCAGACTACTAGTTAGGGCAGAAAAGAGTAAATTCTCACCCTAAGGACGAATGGTTTGACTACTTGGCAAATAGCAGTCAAGGTAAAGGTACGGGAGCATGGGGGAAGCACATTCAGATGGCTATATACTTTTCAATTGTACCATGCTAAATTCTAGTTATATTATTGTTAACAGAAATTACAACAACAACATCTAAAATGTCATTGGAAGAACATCCTCGCAATATCCTGGTCAGCTGAATCTCAGTTGCAGTGCTGACTAAGTCAGAAAGATTTGTAAGTCTTGGTCCCACGATTTTATAGTGTCAAATGAGACTGGTAAGACCGATCATCTTGATCTCCATATCGCTCAGGCACCTTGTGTCAGCTACTTTGACAGCACTGACCCTTGCATTAACCCCAGTAATATAATAAGTTTGCTTATCCTCATAAAAGTTCCACTACAGAGGGTTACTGAATGTCTCCTGAAGAAATAAGGAGTAGCATTAATAGCCATGCAGCAAGCATATGGCACCTCAGAGCATCTGGGGAAACACTGTGCTCCAGCTTTCTTGATGGAAAGCACTTTTCCTCTGCCAACTGCATTTAGTAAAACAGTTCAAAGCCTTTTACCAGCTTTCAGGGAGCTGCTTGCCACAGGGAAATGCTTGTGAAAGGAGTGGGCAGGCAGGCACCCAAACAGCAGAAGTCATAAGATATCTAGACGCATCGCCTCATCTTGCAGCTTCTTCACAGAGTTCTGAGAATAACTGCCAAGACTGAAGATATTACTTAAGGTATTTGTAAGTAAGCCCCCTACAGCCACAGACTGGCCAGTTAACATCATCAGGTAAACTGTCAGCTTCACAAATTTTCTTAAAGAATGCAGTCTCTAAGTCAGTCTCTTCTTGTCACCCATTTCTTTTGACTGAGCTGCATTCAAATTCTGCTGTTTCTTGGCCTACCTTCTTTGAGGTCAAAAACTTCTCTTAGATTCTAATCTTGCACCTTTTCCTCTAACGGCAGCAAGTCTAGCTTTATTTCTCTAGTAAGTCCCATCAAAAACTGCAGTTGAACTTCAGGTAATGGCAGTATCTGTCCAATTTCTTGTCCTAGTTATTGAGTTCTCCTTCAGATTTAGAACCGCAAAATGATAGACCAGCCTAGATTAGAAAGGACATCAAGAGATCATCTGGTCCAATGTTTTGTGGGAAAGTGAAGGACGTCAGCCACCCTAATATCTGTTGGAGGGACAACAGAGCAGGGTGCAAGCAATCCAGGTGACAGGCTTGAGAGGTGAGCCTGTGTGAACCTCATGAAGTTCAGCAAAGCCAAGTGCAAGGTCCTGTACCTCAGTTGGGACTATCCCACATACAATTATAGCTGAGCAGAGAATGAATTGAGAGCAGTCCTGAAGAGAAGGACTTGGGGGTGCTGGTGGATGAGAAGCTCAACATGAACCAACAATGTGCACCTGCTGTCCAGAAAGCCAGCTGTATCCGGGACTGCATCAGGAGCATGGTCAGTAAGTCGAGAGGTTCTCATACAATCTCACCTGGAGTACAACATCCAGCTCTGTGGTACTCAACAAAGGAAAGACATAGATCTGTTGGAGAAAGTCCAGAGGAGGACCATGAAAATAATCAGAGGTCTTGAACACTTCTCATGTAATGACAGGCTGAGAGAATTGGTGGTGGTGGTCAGCCTAGAGAAGATAAGGCTCTGGGGGGGACCTGCAACCAGATGATTTTTAAGATCCTTTCCAACCCAAAGCATTCTGTAATTCTATGACTCTATGAAAGTGAGTATAGAAAGAAAGGAAGACTTTAAAAAAGGAAAAAGAATATTATGAATATCGAGTTTCTCAGTAGAAGCCATCATGCATAGGATAGGGAAAAGCTGAATTATAGTCAAAATATTTTTTAGGTCCACTTAATATAAAAATCTCTCTCATAGGGCACCCATATAACATTTTACTTTCACAGCTCAGAACAAATGCATCATATGACTGCTGCTCCCTCAGAGATCAGAACTGGAAAAAATAGAGGGTAACTCAGAGGAATTATATGTTCTTTGTATGTCCTTAGTTAATATTTTCCCATTCAGGAAGGTGAACCATACTATAAATTCTGAATCCTTGCTGAATATAAACAGTAAATCCAGTTTCTCCCAAAATAAATTGAAAGAACCCACGGGAATAAAACATCACTCTACAAATATTCCTCTTATCTCTCAAAATGTTAAAGAAAAGAAGGAAAACTCAAAAAGGTACTTTTAAGTCCTACATACCAACAGATACAACAGATTTAGGGAGAAAATTCCTCAGAAAGAAAGCTTTTCCTCCTTATCCTCAAATAATAACACCTTTAAAAAGATAGCTTGCCACCTACTTATCCTCTTTCAAGTAGGGGAATTAATTTCAGCTGTGACTGCAAAACATGGGTATCACTGAAACCAGGTCCTACATCACATCAAGTTCTGTAGGTCAAGATCAGCATCTTAACCTCTATCCAAAATCTAATCAGCAGTCAGTGAATGCTACACAGTATTAAATGAAACAGACCTTAGAAATGAGCTTTCTGTATTCTCTACTAGTTCTGTTTCCTCGACAGTGCCAAGATGTTATCTAACCACTTCATACAAAAAAAAGAGAAAGGCGCTACGAGTATATTCAACTGAAACCTTACAATGTGAAAGCAGCTATTTTCCCCTCAATACCAGACCATAAAGTGTATGTTAATAGACTGGAGCACCTCTGCTATGAAGACATGCTGAGAGAGCTGGGTTTGTTCAGCCAGGAGAAGACAAGGCTCCATGGAGGAAGACCTTATAAAGTCCTTCCAGTACCTGAAGGGGGGCTACAAGAAAGAAGGCAAGGTTTTTTTTATGAGAGCCTGGAGTGATAAGATGTGGGGGCATGGCTATAAATTGCAAGGGGAAAGATTTAGACTAGACGTTATAAAGAAATTCTTCACCATGATGGTGGTGAGGCAATGGAACAGGCTGCCCAGGTAAGCTGTAGCTGCCCCATCCCTGGAGGTGTTCAAGGCCAGGTTGAATGGATCCTTGGACAGCCTGATCTAGTGGGAGGTGTCCCTGCCCATGGCAGGAGGGGTAGAACTGGATGATCTTTAAAGTCTCTTACAATCCAAAGCATTCTATGATTCCATGATTCTATGATTCTATTTTTTAAAAATCTTGTTATTACATTTACAAATTGTGGTCAAGCAATCAAGTGGCAGTCTTTCCTGCCTTAGCAACAGCTAGAAGTATTACAGGTCTAACCTAGCTCCTATATTATTACACTTCAATGTCATCCTCTCCTAAATAGAAAAAAAAAATTAGGTCTTAGTGTGGAAACTTAATTAATATGACACTAATTGCATAAGATAAGGAATAATATCTCACTGCAAACCATATTGTCTCTGGAAAATTAGCAGGAACAAAAATGTGTATTTGTCCTTTAAAGAAAATGACACGACAAGAGACATCCTTACAACACGAATTTTAAAGAATACGAGCTCTTCAATAGACAAATTATGTGAATGCCTACACGAATAAGAGAGACATGAGTGTTTAATGAACCTCAGTTCCCCTTTAGCAGTATTAGCATAGGAGTCATAATTCAGGTGAGCTATGAGAAGAACACCTTAAGAGAATGGTATGGTGAATCTGTGAAAGCTTTTGTGGTGGACAAGTACGCCCAATAGTCACATTTAGTCACTGAGTGATGTCAAACACCAAAAGAGCTAGACTGAGAGGTATACAAAGGATATGCTGGAATTATGATTATGCTGTATACTGACATTTCATTTACCTCCTGATCTGTCTCTGTGCACTTCCTAAAGCATTCCATTGGGTCACACCTTATTCCATTGCGCATCACTAGTAAAACTGTAGGTTTCTTGTTTCTTTTACCACTGCTAAATATATGAAAAGTAAAATCATGACTACAAATGGACAAAAGATAACAAGGTGTAATGGATGATAGTTTAAAGCTGTATGTGTGCAATGTGCATTCACTTCCAAGAAGACACATATCAGTTAGTATTGATGGCACAAAAGATTTGTGTGTCTGATAGAGCCAGTCCCAAATACCTTGTGTTTATACTCATAATGTCTTTAACATCTTGTTTAGTTAAGTAAGAATACAAATTATCTACAATTTGTCTTTGAGTTAGTGAAGGAATCCTGAATATTTGTTCATTAGCAGAATTGTTTTCTGAACTCTTAAAATGTCAGATCACTTTTATTACTTTGAGGTAAACACCTTCTTTTGTGTGAAGAAAAGGTGAATCAAGTTTGTACTACTCCTATCCAGACAAAAATACAATGTGTTTGTAATCCACTCATTGTTCTGTGATCCTCAAAACAGACAATAAACAGCCTTGTACAGTGTTGCAAGGACCTGCGTTTGCTTAAATTCACTGCTATGCCATTTTTCCAAAGAGAACAAAGGTTCTTCAGCTTTTGGAAAAGGAATGACATCCAACTGAAACGAAAAGAAAGCCAATAGTATATACCTTTTTTGACATAATTGGTTTGGGCAAGGCCTAGAGCAAACATCCCATACAATCAACTTGTGGGCATCCCTTTATTTTAAAGTCCTTTTAAAAGACAACAGCTTCCATAAGCAACATAAGAAGATAATTTGGTGCTGAAAATATTCAAAGGAAAGACTGCCACCTACTGAATGTTTTTGTCTTTATTCCTCTAAGTTCTGAGAACATTTTTCCATTCTTTAAGCACTAGGAAGTCCAACCTTTACTTTCCTAAGCTTATTCATTAGTCAGGATAACACCACCAAAAGAAAAATTAAATCATTAATTTATTTTTAGCCTATAGAAACTTGTATAAACAGTTCAAAATTAAATATTGGACATGTGACCTTGTTTGTTATTCACTTTCCCCTTCATGGTTAAAAAATACTAACGCATTGTGTGCTAAATATACATACTCTAAGTTGCATGAAGCTAAAAAAGCCTTTAAAAACCGTAGTGCTTCCACAGTAACTTCAAATATTACCTAATAAAATAACCAATTTAGCATTTCTATTTCTATAGTTTTCCTATATGTAGGTTTCAAAATTAACCAAAGGCCATTTTGCCAATAGTGGCCTGGTGTATTCTTCACCTTGAATGCTTAAAAAGTGCACAGTTCCAATACAAATTATTACATAACGGTTCCTTAGCAAGAAAGACAACAGAAAGATTATCAGAAAGAAATCATACTAAATACTGGCTTTTGCCATTATATAAACAGTATTTATCAAGAGAAATTAAAACTGAAAGTACAAAACACATTATATGTTTTTAAAGTGTTACATAATGCTCCCAATCTAGAGATGACTGATGATTTCTCAGTGTTGTACATGCAGTTGTAGATAATATCCAAGGTTGTTGCTGCCTTGAATCAATATACCTTGATCTACCAAAAGGGGGAAGCTTTTTTTTTTGTCTTTAGCCCCCGGATGGATATAATGAAATATTCAAATCTCCATGAATTACAGTCATTTATTCATTATCTAACATATAACCAAAAGCTATAAAATTGCTTGCAACTGTTTTACAGTTCTATTAATACATTTATAGGGGAAATATATGTCACAACAAATTTATAATGCAGAATCTTTGTTGATACCCTGTTTTATACCTCTGATATATACATATTTAAAGGAAGAAGTAAATGCTTCCTTTATATGGAATCTGAACTTCCTTTACAGTCCAATCTGAACTGAAACATTATGAAGAGTTTCTTAGCATCTTTCATTTCTACTAGTGCTTAGGTAACTTGGATCACATTAAAAATTTAAAGCACTATCTTCAATCAAAACAAATGAAATAGCTGTTTTGTAAATCCCCTTTTTCCACTTTGCACTACACACATTAATGAGAAGACCACAGAATAGGTTTCACATCTGAGGAACAGCTAACATTACTTATACTGCCTTTTTTTTCACCTTGCACTTATGCTTGTCATCAATGCTTAGCTTCTTTAATAAATATAAGCTATATGAGACAATGTTTATACAGAATAAAAGCTATCATCTTTTTCTATGGTACAGTATCTCATGAGTAGATCTGGTAAATCAGTTTTCACATTTGTAATTATGAAAAATTTCTCTTCAAAATACTAAATGGTGGCAAGGAAAGGGTAGACAGTATGCCCAAAGAAAGTTGTAGCACGAATAAGGATGGAAGGCAAAAAAAGGTAACTCTCCACATAATCTCTAGTCAGTAATGGTCTAGCAGCATTTCTACTGGATAGATTTACCCCAGTAGAGTTGTAAATTGTAATTATCCTTTCAGTGAATACTGTGAAGAACCCAGTCAAGGTCAGTAGAACAATAAATGTATTACTTGAGAGATGTGATCTGATGGCTAGGAACTGTTTCCAGTAATCCAACAAGTCCCTCCAAGTAATTAGTTCCCAAAAACTATGCATTCAGAATCAGTGAAAGCCAGAGGGGTTTTTATGACACATGTAGATACTATGACATGCCCCTTTCTTGAGTTTCCACAGGATTCTTCAGGGGCAAGGCTATACAATTTAGTAGCTCCAAAATTACTATCATGCAAAGGTATGATGCACGTGCACTGAGGAAATCCATCTGCACCAAAACTGAGATTTAATAATCTAATAATATTTCATGGATACAATTTTGCCTTATTGTCAAATATATCCTAAATATTTCTTATTAAAATACTTCTCTTTTTTTTAGGAGTTAGGGTAGCTTTCACTTAATTTTATAGTCCTTCACCTCAGAGAAGCCCAGTCCATCAAGGAGTTCTGAAAATATGAATAAAAGGGAAAGTCTGAGTGTTCTGATAGAAACAGATTTGCCAGTCTTTCAGTTTGAATTTTTTTTTTGTAAGAAGACATTCATTGAGTTTCTACTTTATTACATACCTGCGTATTTAGTATACAGACCTTTTAACTTAAGTACATTACTGCAATTATTTTAACCAAAAGTGTTATAATAAGGCCCACTTTCTCCAGATACCTGACTAGGTAACATATATTATGTGGTAGATAATAATGTAGTGATTCTTGCATTAGAAATATTCTGTGAAATGTTCTGAAAACAATTTCTGTGCTTAGCTAGGTTTCTCTTCTTATCAGACACTTTTTCCTATTGCTCCTTTTACAGGACAATTCTTGAGGTTCAGACCAGGTGCAGATCTTGGTTCAGCTCACCCAGATACAGACACTTCCATCCAAACACCAAGCTGCTCTCTGACTGGCACTGACTTTGTTGGCTAGATCTCTTCTTACTACACTGGAAGCACAGATTTTCAACCTATTTAAATTTGGAGTTGAATCACATACCTATTGTCTTTTCTTTAGCTGTTTGCTTTTATACTGGCAGGGCGGGGGAGAAGGAAGGGAAAGGGTCTCACTGGCCACCTCCTAGCCACTAAGAATATCACTAGACTTACTTAAAACTTTCCAAAAAGCTAGCATATAGGTAAATATTCCCTGTCATAGCAACTTCTATAGCTTAATGTGAATAGTCAAAAATATCACAAATATCACATGTCCCGAAAATTTGGCACTTCAGTATTATAAATGACTTGAAGATAAAAGAATATGATTCCAGTAATTGACTGATCCAATATACTTCTACATACATATCATCAATATTGTACAACTTCAACAACTCTGAAGAAACGCCTTAAAGTTTACATAAAATGGAAAAAAAAAAACCCTCTACAGTAAACTGTATACACACATAGTGATCAGCTCATGAACACTGCTCCAGTCTTATCGCACACTGCATCTAAAAGGGACTAAGTAAGGTACACACTTTATATTGCACCTAGCAAAAGCTTTGTTTATGAGGTCAGAGTTGGTATCTGGAGACTGGTTGATAAAAGCTGGAAGGCGTTAAGAGCTGAAAAGGAATTTAGCACTGTATACTCAGAGGGAAGGTAATCATCTTTAGACAACAACATACCAAAACACAGAACCAAATCAAATAGAGAGCTCAATCAACAAAGATAATCAGTCACTCTAAACGAAGTCTTACAGTGTTTCCCATCTAGCAACCTTCTGCCTAGCAGAGTTTGGATGCCTGACTTAAATAAGCAGGGACCTTATGGATCTAAGGAGGTACTTTAAGCATCTTAAGTGCTGCATGTAGTAAAAGGTAAGAGGAAGGTTATATTCTTAGTCTGTCTCTTGGATTTAGGGGCTATAACCAAAGTAAAATATTAAAGTCAAAATAGTGAAGTTGAAGTTAAAACTTAGAAAGAATCAAGTTTAGATCCCATCTTAAAAAACAGACTTTGGATTTACATCACTCTTCTTCCAGATTAATGGTTTAACCACCAAACTGCTAGTGTACGCTCACCATTTCCCCCTCAAATACTCTCATATTGCACAAAATGTTACCTATTTGACCCACTCAGCCTGGAAGTAGGTATTTTTTAGGCACTGCACACATCACAATGCCCTGAACACAAGTAATACTTACATCTCCAATGTAGATTAAATTCAACAGGTGCCATTAAGTAATTATTACCCAGAATGTCATGCTATGTAGGCAATCATTTACGATATAAGTGATCAAGTTCAGCCACTTGCTCCACAGTACTTGCTCCTTAATCTATGCAGATAGAATATGAAATGTTTGTTTCCTATGAGTGGTTGAAGCACAACACAAAGAAATCCATTGTCTACCTCTCCTCAATGTCTGTGTCTGAGCGAGTTATGATCTTCTTAAGGGAAATGCAACACAAACTGAAACAGAAGTAGTTCTCTCTGAATATCAGGAAACACTTTTTCACTGTGAAGGTGATGAAGCCCTGGCACAGGTTGACCAGGGAGGTTACAGAGTTTCCATCCATGGAGACATTCAAAAGCCATCTGGACATGGGTCCAGCTCACCATGCTTGAGCAGGGAAGGTTGTCCCAATGACCTCCAGAGGTCACTTCCAACCTCAATGTTTTGTGATTCTGTGATTCATTACTACTGAGTTTACCTCCTCCACAGTTTGGATGAAGTGGAATGTCTATTTTAGGAATATTGACACTGGGCTTCAATGCTAGGTACATAAGCTTCAAAATCTGTTACTTCCCAAATGCCATGTTACTTTCAAACAACCAGCACTTGGCTAATCTTTCAAAAATCTTAAAATCAATTTTCAAGTCAGACTATTGTAAGAAACACAGACATCCTCTAGGCAGTAAAAGGTCATGGTGCTTCTAGGGTCATGAAAGGCTTCTGCAGACCTGCCTGCAATCCTTCTTCCATTTAGCTTTTCACTGTCTCAGAAATCCTGTTGAGTACAAGTTAACGGGTAGAAGCTGGATTTACCAACAATTGTATGTAATTGCTTGCTGTTGTATTCTGTGCCCTTTGCATACAAGACACACAAATTAAGACTAAAACTTGAGGATACATGATATCTTGATATGAGTACAGGAGAGTGACAATGACATTGCTGCTCACTTGACTTGCTGAAGCTTTCTTGCTTTTCTTGTTTTCTTTCTTTGTCTTTTTATTTTCTTTCTTCCTTGCTTTCTGTACACCTTGATTACTTAAAGGATATGCAAAATCATTGCATCAAGCCCTAAATTATGCATGAAAAAGAAATAGAAATATACTTGACCTCTGTGTGGTGCTATGCAATCATTGCTCTGCTGGTAGGCATTGCTTCATATGTATACATCCAATATTTAGCAGAAAAAAAAAAAAAGAGCTCTCAAGACTTGCATAGAGAGAAAATGTCCCCTCTCTCACACGAAGCCAGTCTAAGCTCACTCTGAAGTGTTCCAAGCAACAAAGGACTGTAAGACACTTTTGTGGGAAAACAGTAAGTATATGAATTCAAGAGATCCTTCTTACAGGTAGAGAAGGCAGAGCTATTTTCTATATACTGGTTAAACATTCTGAAAAGTATTTGTCATGCTTTTATTTTGAATTTGGTTCCATTACTAACAAATGCTAGAAACATCATGTTTGCCTGTGTAAAAGCTAAACAGTGTCATTGAAAAATTGGTTGGCTAGTCTGCAAAAAGCAAGTTTTGACACATTTGTCTGTTCATACACTGATGATTTGATGAGTATTAACTAAGATTTTTTTTCTTTTCTTTTTTTTTTTTTCCTTAGAAATGCTATTAGTGTACAAACATTTACTATTCTTGATTCTGGTTGCAATCCATATTACATAATTCTAAATTATATGCACTATTATAACATACATTATTATATATACACGTATATAATAATATACATTATACACATACATTATTACAGCTCTAATGACTTCTATAATTTCTCTAACAGGTATGTAAATATAGTTTTCTTACATTTTTCTTAACATGATGGAATTTCTTTTACTAAGAAAACTGACTTTAAACCAGGATAGTAAGAATCATGAGTACATATTTAAAAGTTTATGTGTTCCACAGCAAAAATGTCCTATTGAATGGAAAAATGAAAATTTTGCCTCTTGATTAAAACAATACCTTTTCAATCCACCTGTTTGCTTTTTAGCGGGACACAATCAGCTTTTAAAAACATGCTCACTTTACGCTTCTTATTTTAGCTTCAATCAGAAGTACAAAATACCAGATATGTACATTTCTCATTTGCTAACTAGACTGACAGACGCAGAATGCATCAGTAATCTGGTGATATTCCCATGCCAATTGGCAGGTCTGAAAGGCTTCTGATAAACTTTGGCAATGTGCTTCCCAAGGAAATGAATGAATAAACAAAACCTTTAGGAGTTCAACTGCATCTCAAATATGCAACATCCATTACACATTTGATAAATTAGGTCGATTTGCAACAAGCATTTAGAAAAAGGAAATAATGTATGTGTGAGGAAAAACAACGTGAGAGTACAGAAATAGCCTCTCTGGGGCGATAATCAGATAGCTGTTGTGACCTGTGTCCATACAGCAAGACATGAAAGATGGTGAGTGCTTTTGTCGTCTCTTTCAGGAAGAAAAACCAACAATAATCAGGCAATATATTTTTATCACGAGAGAAGGAGGAGGAAGGGGGAGTTGGTTGGTTGTTTCTGTTGTTTATTACTGCTGCTGCTGTTGTTGGTTTTACCCAGAATTATCTCTTAAAGAAAATGCGAGAAGATCAATACATTCATAAAAAATGTGTCTGTGTAGCACAGCCTATATTTCTTAAGGCCTTGCCAGCAATTTCTCTATATATGTAACAGAGCATCCATTTCTGGCATTATATGTACACTAGAAAATCCTTCTGGGAGAAAAAGAAAACAATGGTCCATAAACCTCCTCTTGCTATGTGAAAATAAAAGCATCTGGTAGTATAACAACTGTCTTGTTGACTCAGTGCAGTTGATCATCTCAGTTCTCACAAGCACATGCACTCCAATCAATGGAAATTACTGCAGGAAGTACCTGGGGATACATTGATAATTTCTCCACTCAAAATGTGTATTTTATTCAATAAAAAGCAAATGTTATGAGAAAATATCGGAACCCTAGTTAGCAAGTGTGTATAAATGAGATAACTCTGAAAGCAGGAATAATTGATACCTTCACAATTATTCCTACTGACAGAAAACTAAGAAGCTGAATTTTAAATGTTGTAAAAATAAGGAAAAAATTAATGTAAAAGTAATGAATTAACAACATAAATCAAATTAGTCACATTTATGCCAAACCTTGGAACTCTGTAAGAAAATTGTAGCTCTGTGAATAGATGAATATCCATATCAGTTTAGATGGAATTTACTTTATTCTTCTAACTTAATGTAACATGGTAATAGCTGCTTGTATTTGCAATTTATATATATACCCAATCTAAAAAGTGATTAAAATTGTGTAATACAGTTTTCTTACCAATTATTTCCAGGTCAGATTTAAACTAGAGATATGGCTTTTTAATAGCTAGCCCTGCATACACATGAATCTGAGAGTCAAACTGTTCCTCTCTTCCACATCTCCCTAACGTATTCTTTTTTCCTTTCCTTACTTATCATCTTCTGCAGGTTTTGAAATAGTATCTTATCCAGAAGTTAATTTCAGTGGCCTAGAATAGAACCTTGCAGTTTTACTTGAACTATATAGAATCTATAATGCCAGGAGAAGTGAAAAGTAGTCAGAATTATCTCAGCAAAGTCAGCAGAGGTGACATACATAAATGCAAAGGACAGGCCTGTTGTTAGATTCACTTTTTGTGCAGCAACTATCTAAGGGTGATTAAAATACTTTCCTAGAAAAACATCTGCTGCTCTAAAAGAAGTAAAACATGCTTGCACATATGTTCTCAGAAAAAAAAAAATAAAAAAGAGAGCTTATTAGAAAAAAATACTATTGCTACTGTCTTCATCCATATCAATGTTATATTTCTAGTACCAGACACCTAAGAGATCTAGGAAGTAAATTCATGTAGATAGGAGATTTTAAGCTTGCACAACAAACACAGTTTGATCCAAATTTAAGAGTAAGACCACAATGATTTGGCTTAAAGATTTCTGGAAATGTTACACAGTAGTGAAATGCCTCTACTATGTAAGCAATCATTCCTTACAGCAGGAGATCTGAGCCTAAGCTGTCAATAAGCAACAACGATCAGTTTGACAGATTCCTGTGCCCAATCTAGGCTTACCAAGGAAAAAATACCATCATTTATTTTCTGATTCTCTAAGTTATCTGTACAAGGACACAAAATGCTGCTACTAGGAACAGTAGATGCAAAGGGGCAACAGTTTTAAACTAAAAGAGGTTAGATTTACATTGGACGTAAGGGTTCAAATTTTTACAATGAGAGTGGTGAGACACTGGAATAGGTTGCCAATAGAAGCTGTGGATGATCTGTCACTGGAAATGTTCAAAGTGCTCAAAGTGAGGATGGATAGAGCTTTGAGCAGCATATCCAGTGCTATATGTCCATGCCTATAGCAGGGGGGGGTTGGCCTAGACAATCTCTAAAGGTCCCTTCCAAACCAAACCATCCTATGATTCTATAACATCAGGATCTTACCTTTTCCCCAAATGTCATCTCTGCAATCACTCTGTATCCATGGATTTCTATATACTTTCAATTTTACCATCAGCCCATACCCACATTTTCCTTCACATATATGCTAATGTTGATTCAGAAGGCAGAGAAAGTTAAGCACACTTTGCTGGATCTCAGGCATAACTCTTTCACGTGAGTGCATGAAAATAAACCATTCTGCTAGAGAAACTCTTTGATCAATAGAGGTAAAAAAATTTATCTTTGCCATCTCTTAAAGTAGAGTTCTTGTATACCGTTGTAATAAAACATTTCACGTTTACCATTTCAAACCACAGTAGCCATGAATATGACAGCTGTAATGGCAGAAAAGGATCCTGTAAGATGTTTACCAAGCTATGGGTATCCTGATCTTGAACTGCCTTTCTGTGCAGAAGTGTGCAGTCCATAGGCTCCTCTGCACACCTAACAATTCGGTCTGATACATTTATGAAGCCTTATGCCTTAATGCAAGTTGTAGAAATTGCACTGAAAACTTGATGTAGCAGTATCAGCAATCACATTTGCTCAGTGTGAAACAATATCAAGCAGAGTATTTTAATATGTTGAAATCAAAATTAGCTGTAGCATAGCCAACAGGAAAAATGTTAACAAATGCTTAAACAAAAGTTTTATCTGATGGAAGACAGTTCAATATTTGTAATTTACGCAGTCAGGTATGGAAAGGTACATATCTTTCATAAGGGAAATAATTAGAAAGCTCAAAATAAATAGCAAGTTGATTAAAAAATGGTGAGAGAGGGAAAAAGACAAAAAAACCAAGGACTACGTGTCAAATATGAATGCAAATAATAAAAGCTGCATTATCTGCTGGAAAATAAGTCTATAAATGTATGCACTGAGGGGAGGCTAATTCCCAGCTTATGTAAGCAACTCTTGAAAATCATGCTATAACTGTTGGTGCGTAGCAATAGGAAAAAGATCTCAGCATTTTTGTACTCTTTAGGTCTTCATGTGATCTATGTAACCCAGAGCAGCCTAGAGAATCCAGCTTTCTTTCTGCTGGAGGAAAGTATGATCTTACTAGTGTGGGGAATAAGACCCTGCTATTATTCACACTATTACTGTGAAATTAATACTTATCAGTACCAAGGAGTGCTAGCTAGACTCTTTCGGTATTTTCTATGAAGACATGAGAGATCCTCTTCACTCCAGAGAATTATTCAGAGTATACATGATTGTCAAAAACCAGAAGATCACATAAGTCCTGATAAATTATATGTCACATGTCCTAGTTCAAGTACTGCTCTAGAATAAAGTCATAAACAAAAGAAACATTTCCATCTTCCCAGATCTTTGTATCATCAATGTCATGATACTACAGCTTCTTATCTATAATTGCTTTGTTTTATATGCTTACAACAAAACACTCTAACCTGTAATATTTCACATTGGATATACATAAGCATAGATATCTAAGAATGGGAATAATAGAGGTATTACTCTTAAATTTAATAAATATTTACAAAAAGATTATGAGAGAGTTTAATTTAACACCATTTGTAAAGTACCTTTTAAAAATGACATGATTATATGTCTTTTGAAAACAGGTTAAGGCTGAAGCCGCATGTTGTTCATGAAACACTGTATATGTTTTAAATCACTTGCTAAATATTGATCATATTTTATATGAACTTGCATTTAAGACAGGATAAGTATGCATATTCCTGGACAGGAATACTGCTAAGGAACATTATAATAAAGCTGGAAGCAATGAAGAAGCGTGATTCATTATTATTTTATTACGTATGTTACTATAATTTCTCTGCTATAAAATAGATATTTTGATCTGTTCTTTTTCACTGTAAATTTTCATTGATAACTATGCTGTAAACATATATTGTAGAATAAAAATACTACGGAGATCATTGTTAAGACTCCTTACATTTGCCTTGCTTGAAATTCTAAATGAGCACATTTGAATGTTTAAGCGTCTCAATTAAAGGTGTTCAATTTTTGAAATTATAAATTTCCCTGTTTTCTAAGAATACTAATAACAAAAGTAGCAAAATAAAACCACACATAAAGTCACAATCTTTCTTCAAACATTATTATTTTCATTATCACTGTATAAGTTTCTATTTCACCACGATAAGCTCTATACAACGAGTTTGCCCTCATTCTCCTAATCTTTTCACTCTCAGCATTACCAGTTTGGGTCTAAATGAAAGAAGCTTAACTTCCAGCAAATTTCATACTGTTTTGGGAACCCAGCCTACAATTAAAAGGAACTAACCTGTAAAACTCACTGCTATACTGTTGCACTGCATGCAGCCCAGCCTTACTGAGAAGAAATACAGCCATCTTTTTCCTTCTTGTTTTTATTTTTTCTTTTACCATCAATACAAGCTAAACAGAAGTTCACTGAAAACAAAATCCGATTACTGTAGTCTTGCTGACTTTTACAGCATGAAAATAAAAGACAATTTATCATTTACTCAATGTCATCAATTATCATATCTCTTCAAGTAAAGTACATAAGCAACTGTTAAAGCACTTAGACTGGGAAAACTGTTTCTGTGAGTCATGTCATTATATCTCTTTCAGAAGACCTTAGGTGTTTGCAAAAATACCTGGTCCTGGCCCTATAACCCCTTATCAGTATGAATAACCTCAGTTACTTGAGCAACATCACTAAAAACTCATAGAAGTGGCTCTGAGCCATTTTGCCTCCAACTGTCGTGTTTCACTGCCTCACTGTCTCTCTGGAAAGAGAGAGTCTACACAGAAAATACAATACCAAATACAAATACTTCACTAAGTTTTACATGTGTGGCAAGTTGTGTTGCAGTGTAGAGATGTTAAAACCAGCATGAAGAACTAATTGCAAGTGTCCTGGAGAATTATAATAATAGGACACGCAAGTGAAATGAAACTGTCCACAATAGCAAGTAAATAAAAATAAAAGCTTCAGTGCTATGTAAACAAAGTATCATCTTTAGTTTTAGGACTGTAGCCTATTCATCAACTCTTTCTAGGCTGGTCACTTTCATGCATAACCAACAGTCATTTAACCTTCTTCGAGAATATAGATCAAGTATTGCATAGATTTCCCTAAATGGCTACTTAATATGTAAACACTGATTCTACTTTTAATTTCTGAACTAGATCAAAAGGACTATTCACGAGAATAAGTCTGAATACTTTGTTTAATACTCAAATATGTATGCTATACAAATTTCACATACTTTGGTTTTTTCCTTAATTTTGTCTAAAATATTCTTTATGGTTTTAATATTGTTTTTAACCATAGATTTGCATTCTTCAACTCATTGAAACCATTGTCGCAGTTCAGCTTCCTAATTGGAAATGTATCCTAGTGAAAATCCCAAGACTCTCAGAGTACTAAACACCATACCAAGGTAGTACAGAAAGGCTCAAAAGCTTATGATTCAGATAAAGATACTTGGTTTTAGCCAGTGTAAGCACAGTTTAGCTAATGCAAAATCTTCTTTGGACTGCGAACAAAAAGAAATACAGAGTATCAGTGTTGCAGATTTGTTTTAACTTTGAGAGTTATCCCATGTGTGCACAAATTTGGTTTCCAGAAAGAGGCAGTAGGGCATACAGTGCTAAAGCTACGTCTGCACTAACAAGCTCCTGCCTGTTCCCACAATGTGCAGGGAGCACCCCTTCTCTCCTGGGCTGCATGGGAATTCAGGCTTCTCAGTACTGGGCGGGAGTGGGACCTACCTTCTGGATATTTCTCTTTTTTGGATGAGTTATGCAGTAGTTGCTTAGGAATTTGTTTAATGAGACTACAGTGTGGCTGGAAAGCAACAAAAAATGGGCCAGAGAAATCAAGTGTAACTGAACAGACCACTTAACAGGAGAATCGGATGTTCCATGCACACAGGGTATGTGGTGCCAAAAACCTACTATGTACTCAGGGCTCAATAGCTTTTATTAAGGCAATAATAAAGTAAGCCTTGTTTGTCTGTGCAGCTGGCGAGGTCTCCTCGAGTCGCTGTCTTCCAGTTTCTACTCTAACATCTCTTCCCCCTGCTTCCCTTCAGTAAAGGAATGACCGTCAACTAACCTTATTAAGACAAATGGCATTTTAGAGTTACATGGCTAGCAGAATTTATGTCATAAATTCTTATGCATAAAATACCATTACTGTAACATAACTATATCTGGACTCTACTTATGACATTCAATAAGGCAATTACTGCAATTAATACAACAGTGACAAATGCCATTTGAAAAAAGCATCTATGTAATATTTGTCTACTGGAGAAAAGATTAATATATGCTTTGTATTTTTACTATTAAGACATCATTTGGCATTAAGACAGCATTGACTCTTGACTAATACTTAAATTCACATGGACTTGACACCACCAATCTACAGAACAATTTAAGACTCCAAATTTAAATTTTGATCAATATAATAAAATGCAAAGAAATGCAAAATTATATAACTGCATGAACATCTCTAAAATTTCTTAGCTCTTTGTAGATTCTAGTAAACAGAGCTACTTGAAAAACAATCAGAAATGAAAACAAGCAGATGCAGTTTTGCAAGTAACATATTAATTGCAAATATCAGAGTTAGCTGTACACAGTTTACAGCTGCCAAAATCTGTTGTCTTTGTAGTGCTGTTATTCTACTGTTGCAGGTCAAAACCAGCAAACAGCTGTTCAATATCTTAGGATTTTACAAAATAATGCAAGACTACACAAACAATGGGATATGTACTGAACCAATCTCAGAGGAAAGCAGAAAATGGGAAAATAATTATTTCTAATCCTGTTATGGATTACAGGGCCATATTAAATAATTAATTTCTCACAAAACCTGACAAAATAGTGCTATGAAATATGTAACTCTCCTCTTCCATTTTTTTTACTATTTTTCTTTTTTTTCTTTTCTTACTAGGCCAAAGAGTGATTTCAGCTGTTTTAAAAATATTTGCAAAACTGGTTGAAGTTCAATAACCAGTTTCTCTTTTAAAAATAAATTAGTTGTCAGATTTACAAGCCAGTTGAAGAAATGGAAACCTCCCTTAACAGAGGTGGGCAGGAGGGGGAGGTTGGAATATACGTACACATAGTTGATCCTGTTTTAACAGGAGCAAATGGTGATCTAGAAACAAACTTAAGGTTGAGCACTTTAGAATTATTAGTTCACATGGCAGTACTTTGTTAATGTTTAATTTAATTTGTTGACAGGATTATGTGAATGGTAAAAGCACTTATTAATTATTATTCATTTTCACTTTTTACTAGCAAGCTCATTTCTTCCATAAAGGTAAAGGTGGTTCTTCATTTTACTTACTTCATTTTACCAGCTCACACATGACACTGTTTGGGTAGTTTACCACCATCACCATAAATTATCTTCTTTTCACTTATTCTGGTTTCATATCATTGGGCTTTCCCCTGTTTTCACTAATAAAACTACTCATTTATTATCAGTCAATTCATGGAAATAAAAATGAAGCACTGATTAGATCAAATAATGTGGCATAGAAGTCCGAATTTCTACACTGTCCATTGGATTGAATCACAGAATCACAGAACAACCAGGTTGGAAGGGACCCATCGGATCTTCTAGTCCAACCATAACTTCAGAATAGAATCATAGAATCACTTGGTTGGAAAAAAACTTTGAAATTATCAAGCCCAACCATACCTGTCCACTAATAAACTGTATCCCTAAGCACTTCTTCTACACATCTATTAAATACCTCCAGGGAAGGTAACTCAACCACCTGCCTGGGCATCCTGTTGCACTGCCTGACAACTCTTTCAGTGAATAATTTTTAACTCGTATCTAATCTGAACTTCCCCTGGTGCAACTTGAGGCCATTCCCTCTTGTCCTGTCACCTGTCACTTTGGAGAAGAGACCAAAGCCCACCTCATTATAACCTCCTTTCATGTAGCTGTAGACAGTGGCAAGGTCTCCCCTCAGCTTCCTTTTTTCTAGGCTAAGCAAGCCCAGCTCCCTCAGCTGCTTCTCATAAGACTTGTCGTCCAGCCCCTTCAACCAGCTTTGTTGCCCTTCTCTGGACATGTCTGAATAGGTTTAATCTGGTGCATGAAACCAGCTCAAGGCTGTTCAGATGTCAGTCATGGGTTTTGATCCACATGTGCCTGATGGGAATCAGACTTTCTCAGCACAGCAGAGGAGGGAGACACCAGTGGTGTTCCATACTCCAAGGCAATACATGCTGCCAAAGCTGGCTGCAAACGTGTGGAAACTGAGAAAAGCCAAGAGATTTGCTTCAAGATTGTACTACTGCTTCAAATCAGACTGCTAATGCAGATGGAGCTAAATGTTACTGAAGGAACTGAGAACTTTTTTTGTGGCATTCAGCATAATTATGATTTAGTCCATAGCAATATTCACTCTGACCCAGCTGTATGGGATTTACATGGTAAGGTTTGGGTAGCAGAAAGGCTGAAATGGTGACTTCTGTGAGAAGCTGCTAGAAGGTTACCCTATGTCTAACAGAGCAAATGCCAGCTGGCTCCAAGAGAGTAATGCCACAGGCCAAGGCCAAAACCATCAGTGGCAGTGGTAGCACTTCTGTGGTAACATTGTTAAGAAGGGGAAAAAAATCTGCTGCACCTGGAGAAAGAATATGTAAAGGAAACAACTCTGCCAACACTAGGGTTAGTGGAGAGGGAGGGAAAACTCCGGGTGCTGAAGCAGAGATGCCCTTGCAGCCTGTGGTGAAGATCATGGTGTGTGGGAGGATTTTACAGAGAATAAGGCCTGGATGCTGTGAGACTGCTTGATACTGAGCAACTCTAACGAGACCTTGAAGCAGAGAGCTGAAAGATAAACACAGACCAGCTGGGAGGAACCCAGCAGCTAGTTCGGTGGGAATGAGTACCACCTGAAAGGAAAACAATGGACATGAACTGTCAACATAGCTAACTTTAGTATAACTTGGTTTCTTGGCATGCTTAGCCAATAATATGCTTAGCCAATAATAGCTTAGCCAATAATATGCCTTTGCCTAGCTGATTAAATATACCTGAGATAAGTAAGAAAAACAGTTTTGCTGTGTGCCTAGTAGTGATACAGAAGGGACTGTGAAGGTGCTGCCCATCTAGATATGTCTCATTTGGTTCTCCTCTGTGTGATACAGGTAAGAACATATTGTTTCTGGACTGCTTTTTGCTATCTGTCCTTTCCCACCTTACACATTAATGAAGAAAAATGATATCATTTTTATGCAACATGGGACTTGTTCCTCCATAATATCTTTAGTAGTTTCTTCTTTAAAACTTCCTCATTTACTTTAACAAAGAATGTTACGTCAGTGTTCTAACCGCTACACCATGTATATATATATTAGGACATCCCTAATGCCCTTGATTTCTCTTTCTGTGACACATTGTAATTTCTGGGGCTTTTTTAATTCTAATTAATTATAGGATGTTGGGAGTTATTAGCTTGGAGCTTGTGACATGTAAGTGGTGTGGGGTTGGTTCTCTGTAGTCCTTTTTAAAGTATCCGTGTATTACATTTTTGCAGGCTGCTAGAATTCCCTGGCTGCACCAGTGCTACTTGAAATAAAGCCAGGAAGAAAGCTCAAATACTGGATCTGCAGCTGATTCCACTGCTTCCCTGCTAGCATGTTCTCTGATGTGGCTTTGGGTTGGGGGAACTGAGGCCCTTTGCCTGTATAAGCAGGCAGAATACAGGGGGTAGCACTAGGTGGGTGGCAGTCAGGACAAGAGTCCCTCTGCCCTACAGACTCCCCAACCAACCTCCCACAAATCTTCACATGCAAACAGCCCTGCACATCATCCCGTTACACAACACAATTCTTCCATTTATGCTGCAAAACACTGGTCTGACAGGCTGCAACAATGCCCTCACATCACATCCAACATCTTGAAATGAAAAACAGAAAAAACTTCACAAAAGCCAATCCTGACAGGATTACCCCTTTGGCCCATAAATTACAAAACATAAATTACGAACTGTCCCAGTCACTTGACCTCAGGACCAGGGAACAGTCCATGGGTCTGTTGCATTCAGCAGCATAGGCATGGTCACTTCTCTTGATAGGTTTCTAGCATCTTAATCCTACAATTTAAAATCATCTGACATCTCTCACAGTCTTACTCTGATACTTAGAAGTCATTCTGAAACATTAAGTGCCTAACATAACTAGTTTTTTTAACACTGGTTATGCAAATTTGAGTTGTTACAATCAAGGCTTGGTGTTCCTAAATTAGTTTTACTCTTGGGTCTGACAGATGTCACTGTCATTGATAATCTTAACTCACGTTGGCTTTACTATAAGTTTACATCCTCAGCAAAGTTTAACTGTACATAATAAAAAATTGATGCGTAGTACAGCCATAAGGCTGAGGAACCACAAATGAAATCATAGAATCATAGAATTATCAGGTTGGAAGAGACCCACTGGATCATCGAATCCCACCATTCCCACCTATCTCTAAACCATGCCCCTCAGTACCTCATCCACCTGCACCTTAAACACCTCCAGGGAAAGCGAGTCAACCACCTCCATGGGCAGACCCTTCCATTGCCTAATGACCCTTTCAGTGAAGAATTTTCCTTATGTTGAGCCTGAACTCCCCCTGGCGGAGCTTGAGGCCGTTCCCTCTTGTCCTGTCCCCCGTCACTTGGGAGAAGAGGCCACAATCTCCTCTCCACAATCTCGCTTCAGGTAGTTGTAGAGAGCAATATGGTCTCCTCTCAGCCTCCTCTTCTCCAGACTAAACAATCCCAGCTCTCTCAGCCACTCCTCGTAAGACTTGTTCTCCAGTCCCTTTACCAGCTTTGTCACTCTTGTCTGGACACACTCCAGAACCTCAACATCCTTCTTGTGGTGAGGGGCCCGGAACTGAACACAGTATTCGAGGTGTGGTCTGTTTCTTAATGTTTAGGTTACCAAGCACACTGACAGAAATAGTCCATAAAAGCTAATTTACATTACTCCAATCAAAAATTAGAGACTACCTGCTTTTTATGCTTAAAATCATGCTGATATTATGCTTTATCATGACTTTCATGGAGTTCCTTCATTTGGAAGCTAATACTCTTCCTACACCAGCTGCATTATTCTTCCATTTCTTTTTAATAATAAGATACCTGATTATTGACTGTCCTAAGTGTATGCAAAGTTTCAGTAAGCCTGAAATTAAAAAAAAAAAAAAAAAAATTTTCCTTAGGTGTGTTTGTGACTTGCATTGGAATGCCACACTTGCTGGCATGCATTTACAGCCGAGAGGAAGGGATGAAATAGTATCTGATAACTATAAGAACCAATGAGAAACACAGTGTCTTGTGGTAGTAAGATAAGACATATTCTACAAGGTCTCTCTGCCTTGCACATATCACTATTTGTGATGATTTGGTGAATGCGCTCATATGCAATCAGTAAAACTGATCTATTCACCTTACATATCTATATCTTAGTAGATACCGTGATAGACTGTAAAGTACAAAATAGCACTGGAATAGACAATCCTTGTTATCAGGATGGATTTTTAAGCAGGCTTAAATAATGAACAATTAGTACCAACTGCCACAAGATAGACCACTGTTAGGAACACTTTCAAGAGCAAAGAGTGTAATACTTTTGGCTACTGTTCAGATTCGAGGCAGACTTCTTAGCGTTAAATACAAACTTAAGTTAGAGTGGTAATGTGTAACAGATTGGCTGGGCCAACCACAGACTCCCAGCAAAGCAGAACACTGCTACACACCGTAAGACAGAAAAACAGTATTGGGTAAGTACAGTCGTCTAAATGACAAATAAGAATGACATGCCGTTGAATAGCTGCAAATTTAGCACCTATATTTTAAGACAGGAATGTGGGAGAGCTATGGCATAGAACACCGAAGAGACCTATTAGGACATAATGCAGAGGCTTCTGGCAGGTATTCTGCAAAAGATGAACTTAGGTCACAAGAAGTGCAAAGGCAGCTTGTAAAGGATGTAAGGGGAATAGAAAGTCTAACTATAACAGAAAATTTTAGCTTGTTTATTGTGATAAATATCAGAGAATTTAGGTCTGTTTTCTATGTATCATCAGGGAACAGACATCAGTCAGAAGAAAACTCATGCCAATTAGAGGATACTAAATCAGAGCTGACCAGCAATTATTTTGGCCTTGAAAGCAGAAACCACAATAGACAACAAATCGAAAAGGAAACTGTTTTATGAGGCAGCAGGGACTGTGTAACAATAGGGCCCTGCCTTCTGTTTCAAAGGATGGGTACATATAACCAGAACTGGATTATATCATGAAGAGGAAATAATTCATTTTTAAAAAAAAATTCTTAATAACAGTTTATGAATCATTGCAAAATAGATATTAAAAAAAACCCACAAAGACAACTTGTTCCACGAATCATTTATCTGCTGAACAATTTTATTGTATTTCAGGTAAAAAACAATGTGGCACTTGGAACAAGTATCTATAAGTTCATATGGTGACTAGTAAATGTTCAACTGTGTCCTGTCTTATATGAAATAATTAGACATTAAAAAAAATTAAATATACCTCATATGTGAATTAAGTTAATTCATACTAGAAATACAAACCTATTTTAAAAAAATAATCTAGCAAAAAGCCTTTGAAAAGGGCCTTTGACTAGCCTCCCTCTTCTCAGCTTTACTGCAAACATCATTCAGAAGACACCTTTCTACAGATTTCTTGTAGTAATTCCTACCTAGTCTGGGAATGGCTACTGGAGGATAATTTATAGGTCAATGCATTTTTCAGAAACAGACATCATGATCTATGAGAAATACTCACAATTCAATTAATTCTTTCTGACTGATAAAGGTAACAATGATGATATACTCAGTTTAGATTGTCACAAGGTGGACATTGCACACATATTAGGTGGAGCTATCCCCTGCATGCCCGACATTGGATTAAAGACTACCTTACTTAATAATCAAATTGGCATCGGTTATTGAGTCTGGCTTTGCATGGCATCACTCCTACCTAGACTGGGGATGGCTACTGGAGGACAATTTATAGGTCAATGCATTTTTCGGAAACAGACATTATGATCTATGAGAAATACTCACAATTCAATTAATTCTTTCTGACTGATAAAGGTAATAATGATGATATGCTCTATTTAGGTTGTCACACGGTGTTTCATCTGATACCATGTGACCTTCTGATTATTAAGAAAGCAAAATGATACAATGACTATGTTAAAAATTAAGTATCTTTCAAATTCAAATAGATTAAGTCTTGCTTATTAATAAAAGGTCAGAAATACAAATTTAAACTAAAAGTCTAAATATTTTATTTAAATACCCTGAATACTGCATAATACGAAATTATGCTTACCTCCCATCAATAGTGGTGTATTTTTGTATTTTTGAAATGTAAGAGCTGGGTTTTCACTGATGGAGGAAAGATTTGTGCCACACAGTTCTGAAAGGCTCATGGGAATTCGTGCAGAAATTTCTTTTTCTCTAGGTAGAATCACCTTACAGAATCAACATGATTTCGAGCAAATTAATCGTTTTGATAGCCCAGTGAAAACTGAGCTGTTGATTGTTTCTTAGGTGACATCCACATGTGCTCTGGCATCATAACATCACAGCATCTTTGTGCTTTGCCTTCAGAAAGACCTCACCCTTTGTGAGAATTAGCTAGTACGAAATTAAGCCTGCGGTAGCTTTTTATAGCTGTTCTCACTCATTCAAGCAGACTAAAACCACAATGAACTCTAACCTCTGTCTTCAAATCCCTTCTCTACTGTGATGTCGATGAAAAATTGTGAAGGAAGTGGTAGCTGACGGCTACTGTCAATAGTGTTGCCAATATGGTTTTGTTATTACCTGTGCTCCCTAGCTGCCCCTATCCAATTTCTCTCTCTTGTAAGATGTATGGAACAGGTTCCAAGTGTTCACATCATATTCTATGAACAGAGGAAAGTGGAAACTAGATGATTATGGGAAATCTTGTAATAGAAACAAATAATAATAATTCTCCCGTCAACATTGAAATCCTTATTCCCATACAAACCAAAACCACAAAGCCTGTCTTCTCCCATGGCTGACACTATTGCCAATTCAGACAATGAAAAGTAAAAAGAATTTATTCCACAACTTGGGGGATTGAGTCCAGGCTAGACAACTGCGTGCCTGGACGTGGGCCACTGGAGTTTAGGAGGGGGCGTGCTGGTGAGGACCACCAGCGCGTCACCACACAGGAAGTGGGGGAGAATGCAGCCTCGCTCAACAAGGGAGATATAGATATTCTGGCATCAACTACTCCAGTTAATAGGCAACTGGGAACAAGCACTGTCCCCTCTAGGAGGGCTGAAGGCTCAGCTACTCAGCTGAAGTGCATTTACACCAATGCACGCAGCATGGGGAGTAAAAAGGAAGAGCTGGAAGCCGTTGTAGGGCAAGGTGCCTATGATGTTGTTGCCATCACGGAAACGTGGTGGGATGACTCTTATAACTGGAGTTCAGGTATGGTGGGGTATAAACTCTTCAGGAGGGATAGAAAGGGTAGGAGAGGGGGTGGAGTAGCCCTCTTTGTAAGGGAGGACTTGGACACCTCTGAGATGGACTGTGGCGATGAGGAGATTGAGTGCCTGTGGGTTAAGATCAAGGGAGCCCATAACAAGGGAGATTTTGTGATGGGAGTCTATTACAGGCCACCCAGCCAAGGAAAAGCAGCTGATGAGCTCTTCTTTAAACAGCTGGGGTCAATCTCCAAGTCAGTGCCTCTTGTCCTTGTGGGAGACTTCAATCTCCCTGATATCTGCTGGAAGTACAATACAGCAGAAAGGAAGCAGTCTAGGAGGTTCCTGGAGTGCGTGGAAGATAACTTCCTTGCACAGTTGGTTAATGAACCTATGAGGGAAGGTGCCCTCCTGGACTTGTTGTTTGTCAACAGAGAGGGGCTTGTGGGGGATGTGAGAGTAGGGGGTCGCCTAGGTCTTAGTGATCACAAGATGATAGGGTTTTCTGTTCTAGGTGAAGTGAAGAGGGTGCTAAGCAGGACGGTAGCACTAAATTTTCAGAGGGCAGACTTTGAACTGTTTAGAAGGCTGGTTGGCAAAGTCTCCTGGGAGACAGCACTTGAGGGCAAGGGAGCCCATGAGGGCTGGGAGCTCTTCAAGAAGGAGATCCTGGCAGCTCAGGAGAAAGCCATCCCCGTGTTCTGGAAAAAAGGCTGGCAGGGGAAAAAACCAGCTTGGTTAAGTAGGGAAATCTTGAGTGAAATTAGGAAAAAAAGGAATATTTATGGGCTCTGGAAGGGGGGACAGGCCTCTTGGGGGGACTACAGGAGGGAAGCGAGGCTATGTAGGGAAAAAATCAGAGGGGCTAAGGCTGAGCTAGAGATCAGATTAGCTAAGTCTGTAAAAGACAATAAAAATATTTCTATAAGTATATAAACAGTAAAAGGAGGACAAGGGAGACCATACAGTCCCTTTTGGACTCAGAGGGAACAGCAGTGACAGGGGACGAGGAGAAGGCTGAGGTACTTAATGCCTTCTTTGCCTCAGTCTTTAATTGTAAAGAAAGCTGTTCCCTCTGTGTAGAAACCCAGGAAACAGAGGAGCAATATGAGGCTCCCATAGTCCAAGAGGAGGTGGTCAGATCCCTGCTTGGCCAACTGGACACCCACAAGTCCATGGGGCCAGATGGGATACATCCTAGGGTTTTGAGGGAGCTGGCGGATGGATTGGCCAAACCCCTTTCCATCATCTTCCAGCAGTCCTGGAAGACTGGGGAGGTACCTCTGGACTGGAGGTTGGCTGATGTAGTTCCCATTTACAAGAAGGGTAGCAGAGAGGATCCGGGGAACTACAGGCCTGTCAGTCTGACCTCAGTGCCAGGGAAAGTCATGGAACAGGTGATCTTGAGTGCTATCATGAAGCACATGCAAGAGAACTGGGTGATCAGACCCAGTCAACATGGATTTACCAGAGGCAGGTCCTGCCAAACCAACCTGATCGCCTTCTCTGACAAAGTCACTCGGCTGCTGGATGAGGGAAAGGCTGTGGATGTGGTCTTTCTGGACTTCAGTAAAGCCTCTGACACAGTTTCTCACAGCATTCTGCTACGGAAACTGTCAGCCTCTGGCCTGGACAGACGCACACTCTCCTGGGTAGAAAACTGGCTGGATGGCCAGGCCCAGAGAGTGGTGGGAAATGGTGTTAAGTCCAGCTGGAGGCCAGTGACAAGTAGGGTTCCCCAGGGCTCAGTGCTAGGTCCAGTCCTGATCAATGTCTTCATCAATGACCTGGATGAGGGCATTGAGGGTACCCTTAGCAAGTTTGCAGATGACACAAAACTGTGTGGAAGTGTCGATCTACTGGAGGGTAGGGAGGCTCTGCAAAGGGACCTAAACAGGCTGGACTGCTGGGCTGAGTCCAACGGCATGTGGTTTAACACGGCCAAATGCCAGGTCCTGCACTTGGGGCACAACAACCCTATGCAGAACTACAGACTGGGAGAAGCCTGGCTGGAAAACTGCCAGGAGGAGAGGGACCTGGGGGTGTTGGTCGACAGCCTACTGAACATGAGCCAGCAGTGTGCCCAGGTGACCAAGAAGGCAAATAGCATCCTGGCTTGGATCAGAAATGGTGTGACCAGCAGGTCCAGGGAGGTGATTCTCCCTCTGTACTCAGCACTGGTGAGGCCGCTCCTTGAATACTGTGTCCAGTTCTGGGCCCCTCACCACAAGAAGGATGTTGAGGCTCTGGAGCAAGTCCAGAGAAGAGCAACAAGGCTGGTGAAGGGGCTGGAGAACAGAACCTATGAGGAGCGGCTGAGAGAGTTGGGGTTGTTTAGCCTGGAGAAGAGGAGGCTGAGAGGAGACCTCATTACTCTCTACAAGTACCTGAAGGGAGGTTGTAGGGAGGAGGGAGCTGGCCTCTTCTCCCAAGTGACGGGACAGGACAAGAGGGAATGGCCTCAAGCTCCGCCAGGAGAGATTTAGGCTGGAGATTAGGAGGAGGTTTTTCACAGAAAGGGTCATTGGGCATTGGAACAGGCTGCCCAGGGAGGTGGTTGATTCACCTTCCCTGGAGGTGTTTAAGGCATGGGTGGATGAGGTCTTGAGGGACTTGGTTTAGTGTTAGGTAGGAATGGTTGAACTTGATGATCCGATGGGTCCCTTCCAACCTGGTTGTTCTGTGATTCTGTGAACTCCATCTAAATGTTTAATATGAATATAGCTAGATGCATGTTTACCTCTATGGAGTTTCATACGGACAGGACGGGGAAGGGAAGGGAAGGGAAGGGAAGGGAAAAAATCTTTTGAAAATGTCCAGCTTGGTCTTTTAAAGCTGTTAACGCCCTTAATTGAAATCTGCTGTAAAAATACGATCTGCTAGCGTGCTAAGTGCATTTCAGTTCTCCTACAAATGGGAAGTATGTCTGTGTCAAACTCTGGTATTCAATGGAATTGTTTCACCAAACCTTTGTTTCATTGGCCCTTTTCTGGCAGGACAGTTTGAGGAAAGTAGCATACAAGACCGTGAAGGTTTGTAGCTTATTACTTAAGAGCAGCTGTATTAAAAAGTGTTAACCTAAATGGGACCTGCACTGGAGACCAGTGTGCCTTCCCAGTCCTGATTCAGAAGGCAACAGGTACACACCTGCCTGTTCTGATGGGAGAGAAACAGTCAGAGGAAAGGTGCACAGCTCTGCACTAATCAGACTCAACAGTTTGTTGGTGACAGGAGTCAGGTTTGAGGGCTTTTCAGAGGGTAATAAAAAAAAAAGAAGACATAGGCATCTTATGTACATAGATATAGCCAGAGAGAGCTCCAAACTTTTAAGGCTAAAACTGAGCTAATTCATTTTCAGGAAAAAAATACCTGTTTATAAGTAAGCTTCTCATATCCAGTTAGATTACACATCTCCATCTCACTCTCCCCTTTCACATGTGCATGAGTTTTTACAATGTAACAATTAGAGATTATCACCAGCATAACAAAATTCCCAGAAACAACTGCAGAGCCCGTCTTAACTCACATTTTCAGAGGAGGAATACAGCACGCATTAATACTTTACTGAAGGAAACCTATCATCTCCTCTTACAGAAGCCTGTCTTTTGTGCGGTCCTCACATTGCCAAACATCCTACCTTACCATATCTTGAGATCTCACAGTCTCTAATGTATCTATTCCCTTAGTAAACTAGTGAGGTGAGAAGCACTATGACTCCATTCTGCTCATGGGAACTGACGGACACCTAGGACTTGACAATTTCTTAATGATTACCAGCGTTTGTTTAAAACCCATTGTAAAGCAGCCTTCCTCATTCCTGTCCACTATTACACAGAAGATGTGTTAACTACAGGGCTGAACAAGAAGGGTAGGCAGTGCTTGGCTGACCACTGTCCACAGCTTTCCAAGCATCCATGCTCACTGCCTGCAAAAGCTTGTGCTGATCTGGGGCACTCTATGTGTTCACCATCAGCCAGGCACTGCTACTGCACGGTGCACAATTTGCTTATTGAAAGAGGTTGAAAATTGTCAGATAGCCAGAAGACCTAAATGCAGAGCTCCCATTACTTTACACTAACAAGCAGGTAAACAGCTAATTGTCTATCCAGGTTAGGAAATCTCAGGAACAACAAACTGCATAAATATGGTATTCTCGTACAATGTAAGCAACATGTGCAGAAGAGAGTCACAAGCACTCTAAGTTACTGATGACAGCCAGAATGTCTCAACTGGTAGAGTTAAATTCCACATTGCTGAAGATAATACATTTATATATAGTATAAAATATAGCATCACTTACAGATATTTGCTCCCGCACAGACTTCTCTTCAAATAAAATTTAGTGTTCACTTAAAAAGAGGTGTCAACAGCCGGGAAAGTGAAATCTCAATTTGCTCATGGAAACTGATAAAACAGTTCTTGTTTCAATCATGTATCATAGATGGGGGTCATCTTAAAAGCTATGCATTATGCACATCATGTAACAGCAAAAGTCAGCTAGATTTCCAGACATCTGCACGAACTCCTGCAGAAATCAGTGATCCCACTGTCAAATATGAAAAAACTCTGTGTTGTAAAACTTTTGGGTTCCATAAACTAAATTTGATGATACCTTCTATAAGTATGTACTATTTTGATACTGAAATAAGTGATTGTGCTCCCTTCTGTATTTTAACTACTTTTGAAAATCTAAAGGAAGCTAGACAGTATGTTTTGCTTAATTTTATTCTTTGATAAGGACTGAGTAAAAATTTGGCCCGTCATACTGAAGCTATTTCAAAAAAGGCTTTAAATAGTAAGAGGGACTGTCTGCCCTCTAAGATAAGAAGAAAGACAATTTTCAATTTAAAACAAGTTATGGATTTAAGGAAATGTCTATCTAAATTTAATTTCAAATCTACTTGCAATAACTTCTCTCTTGTGGCATGCCCCTTTCCCTTGTCCTCAGGGATTATTTTTTTTATGGAGGAGGAGGGGTTCTTATGTCTTAACAGATAATCCTTAAAACAAAATCAAAATTTTGCAGGTGTAAAAAGATGGTATTATTTTAACATAGTTTTTATCTACTACTTTTTCTCACACCACATTAACCTTTAAGACTATAAATATTCTATAAAAAGGAAAAAAAAAGAAAAAAATGCCTTTTTAAGCAAAAAAGATTGTGCCAATTTTGGTAGGAAAACTATACAACATAATATTGTAGAAAAATGCCCCTAGTTGAAAATTCAGTAATCCTCATTCATCACTATAAAGCCCAAGGTTAAAAGCTTATTTGAGAGCGGTCTGTGTTGTTAAAAGCACAGCACCAAAAATAATAACAAAGGCAAGGACTGTAGAACCACAGTTCCTGATAAACAAACAGTAAATGTACTTATTTCTGTGTTTCGGGCAACGCTGACAAAGCCTGATACACTTTGGGCTACATTCTATTTACATCTCCATTTGCATGTTATTAGATAAACTACAACCTGACTACAGATACTGCATTCAAGCAACAACTTTCACAGTCTTTGGCAGTGTGGGATTAAGCACACCAAAATGTGTGTTAAAAATTTGAATCCTACTGCAATCTAAACTTAATCCTGCTGCAATCTAAACCATCTACACAGCAAGCAGCTCCTGCCAATCTATGAGCTATACTGCCCGCAGCTTCCCCTATTTTACAAAACACAGACACCTGAGTTATGAATTCAGGACTAACACAGAGCCAGCAGCCTGTCTTGCACATCAAGATACTGTCATTCCACTGACTGGTGGCCTCTTGACTTTCAGAAACTTTGAACCAGCTCATGTAGTAATGCATGAGGAAGTTCAGACAGAACACATGTAGGTCAAACCTAGACATGCAGGCGAGACTTTGTGCAGTGAGTCTTGGTCAAGTATTGCAACTGGTCCAATTCAATATTCTTGCGTTCCTGAGTATGAATTAAAAGAGCATTTTTGCCCAACAGTGCAACGGACCAGGCAGGAAAGTGCAAGAGAAGTTGCAGCTAAACAGCTTTTAATGTGTAACTTCAAAGACAAAAGTAATGGCAAATGTAACATATGAAAATTGTCATTATGGATGTATTTTTTTAATATTAACACCTACAGCTCTATAATAGAAGACATGTATACACATGTATACCTCTGCTTATATTTATATACATGAATATATGTATCACCGTTAATTGAAAGATGTCAAAAGAAACGTTGTTTAAAGCTAAAAGATACATTTTGATATGAGGCATATGAGATGACTGGCAAGCCTTATTTACACATTTCCCATGGTTTCACAGAAACATCAAAGGCTTTTAACAAGAAAATTATATTCTCATAGCCATAAAGTATACTCTCGTGATTGCATTAGAGAGGCTGTACAATATAACTTCTTTGCTTGCTGACAATGGGGTTTGCTATGTTAATTAAATAAGTAATGTGTCTGTGATTTTTATTCATTAAAATTAATGCAATAATATCTATGCTGAAGGTTCATATTGGACTCAATCTGGCAAACTGAAAGAAATAGCTTCACTGGAATGACTCTAAGCTGCTTCTTGATGCAACACAGACCTCTAACAGGAGTTTCTGTGTGAAATCGGTTTACCTTTGCTTCACTTAATATTGTTCCCCATCAGCAAACACGAGTATCTTCAGAGCAAACAAAAATGTCATGTATTAAACAAGCTACAAGAGACCATAAGTCCAGCCGACAGGTCGTGCTGGGCTCAGAGCCTACTGGCCGGACATATTCCTGTAGCTGGCCGTGACAGAGGAAATGCTGCCGGCATCACCGCTGAGCTCTCTGGTCTGGCTGCAGGCAAAAGCCATCAATTGGAATTAGACCAAAGGATGACACTGAGCACTACTTGTCATTCCTAGTAATGAGACTTAAAACAAAGAGCAGAGGTTTCCTGTATGAAATCCGAGATCCCCTTGCCTCTAGGATAATCTCACGGCAAAAAATGGGGACTACCCTGCTTAGCTTTCCCTCTGGAAAAGCTGTTCTTCACAAAGGCAGTTCCCATGAGTGCGCAGCTGGTGATGGTCCTGCACTGACAGGAAAACGCACTCCATGAAATGAGAGAAACTTGCTGCTATGATTTTCCCAAATCTAATATACTAAACACTGAGACCAACAGTAATCTTTTCAGCAACTCCCTGGGTGCTGAATTAAGATTTGATGACTACAAGCAAACATTGGGTTGAAGTTCATCATCTAAACCAGAAAAAAAAAATATTCCTATTAATACTCTTGTTCTGTTAAGTAGGTGGCAAACAGGAAAAAGCTACCTTTGATTCACTCCCATTCATATTTAATATACAATTAATTCAGGCAACATGAAAAAAGCAGAAGAAAAATAGTGAGGTAACCACAAATTAAAAAGAGTGATTAGTATTCAAGAAAAAAGCAGCTGACCCAGCCACCCCCAGTAGTATGACTCACAGTATTATTTTCATATTTGTATTATTTAGCATCTAAAGACCTTAGCTGAGAGTTCCGTTCTGCTTAAAGAATTTGAAAAGTATCTTCCTTGATTAATTTTCTACAGAAAAAAAGTTTTCATTAAAATTTTATGTGTAAAATTTCATCTTTTGAGTCAATCCTCCCACAACCTAAGTGCTAAATAAACAAAAACAGCAAAAAAACCCCACCTCCTACCAAACCTTTCTTTTTCTGGAGGAAAGCAAACACTGTCCATGATTTTCAATGGCTGGCAGAAAACTGAATTTCCACTGAGGCAGGGAGATGGAATCAACACTAACTCTTCCTTTAACCGTACTCCATATATAATAAAAGAGAAATCTTAACAAAGAGTTTATATTGTAAATAGACGCAACACTTAAAAAGGCAAGAAGGCAGATGATGTTTTTCTCTTCCATCGTCTAGAGACAGGAAACTGCTGCATGAATAAATTCAGTAATGTTTTACAGAGAAGAACTTTTTGGAACTAGTGAAAGGGAATTATTTCAGGCCTTGGGCATCTAAAACCTTCCAATTAATTTTAGTAAACATCAGCAGTCCTGGGGAAGTACTATAATGAAGCAGTAACTAGAATTAAATGTCACTAATATATAATTTTATTTTTATTTGTCTTACAGTGAAGAATTCAAAAGTCATTGATAAGGATTTGTTTCTTTGTTCCTATCAGGAACATTTATAAAGAGGAAAAGTTTATAGTGATAGCAGAGACCCTGAAGTTAGCATCTGGCTCTCAGTTGTCCATGGAATCATATCTTCCTTCAGAAACAACAGCAAAGGCTTGAAGTTTTGTGAGCCTTTGTGAAAAACCATCTTCCTCTACTATGCACCCTAATTAGATTCTATCTTTGTTACAAACCTGCAAAACTAATTTTAGGATGCCAAAGAAATAAGAGAGAGACATTTTATTAGCCAATATAGAAATCTTAAGCATTAAGTGCTACTACAAACTGACATAATACAGAGAAAACACTAATTAAGGAAGGTCCCCTGTAACTGAACAGCCATAAATAGATTTACAGTGTCTGTCCATTGAGCCATGTGGTTGTCTTTCAGTAGAATATATATTATAAAGCACTAAAGAGGCAATAGGAAGAAGAGATATCAAACTCACTAAAGAGTAAAATATATCCATAATTTGATTAACCTGATGAATTTTTAGAAAGAACTACCTCAGGATGTACATCAATACTGCATATACTTCTAGTGATTATGTTTTAAGGGTTTTATGAGTTTCCCATCATAGCAACGGGAAGCACTAGAGACCAGAGATGGTCTAACAACCTTTTTACTACATAGACATTCCATTATACAAGAAACAAAATATGAGGGTTGTATATAAGGTGGGTTGTCTGTAAGGTGATAGCCTTCTAATCAAACTGTCACTCAGGCTGATAAACTTCTTATCTAGCTACCTATTACAATGTGAAATTTTAAATTTTAATTTTTATTTATGGACTTCTTCTAGACCTTTTTCTTCTCAATATCTTTGCCATTAAGAGACAGGCTTTGAATAAACTATGTAAAGGAATGCTTTCCTTTACTCATTTTAGATTTGTCGCAATTTAATTTTATTGGTCACCAGGAAAATTATATATATGAGAACCTAAAGTATCTTCCAATAGTGTTTAGTATTCCTCACAGCATCCCCTGTTGTCCGATATAAAAGTTTCCTCTTTTTCCTGCTTAATACAAAACCTTCATCTCTTTCTTCAGATGAGAATCTTTTTATGTGGAAGTCTTTTCTTTTTGTTGCCAATCTTTCGTCCTTTCTTCCTTCCTTATTTGCTTTCTCAATAAGAAGTGACCAAAGTCAGATACTTTATACATACTGAATATGAAAGTCACCAGTTGGTATAGCAAGTGTTGCAGAAGAAATACCTAAGAAAGTTTTGCAATCCTTTTATTTTCTATATTTATATCTTTCTTCTGCTATGAAGACTCTGGCTGAGCTTTTCCATAGTAATGACAAGAGATTTTCAATAGTATCTGTTGTTCTGTTGGAGCGGTATACAGAAAACATTCACACTGTTTCTTTCAATGTGTTACCATCTGTGAGACAGTGTTTGACCTTTTAAAGACACAACACTACGCATACTTCCAAATTACAGACAATACCACCTAGACCTGAATGGTGATCTTTGATAGTCCCTTAAAGTATGTTTCTGGTTTGACATTCTAAAATTAATTTGTATTTTTTTCAAATAAGTTGCATTTATAGATCATTAAAAAACATACTAATGCTCCATCCACCCTCAAAACCACCTACCATCTCATCGTATGTTTGAATAGTGTTGTTTCTTACATTTAAGAAATAACTAGAGTACATTCTCTTTCTGTCTTGCTCTCAATCTTCTTCTGTGTATGTATGTGAGCAAATGCATATGTATGTAAATACATATGTATACCTACACATAAGTAGGCATACAGATAGACAAGGTATTCAGAGACAGAGTTTAGTGGCAGATAGGAATGGTTGGACTCAATGATCCAAGAAGTCTTTTCCAACCTGGTGATTCTATGATTCTATCATATGTATTTGCACACATGTTCATGTACATAACTAAATATATATATGTGTACAGACAGTGCCAATTAGTTCACCTGATTTAACATTACTGTAAGCTCATCAACTTCAGTTATAGAGGCCTAAAGAAATGTCTGTTAGAAAGTTCACAGGCCTTTTATGTAGGAGGAGATGCTGAATTATATAAACTCTATAGATCTCATAGGTAGATAATACACAGATATACACATGCATCTCCATCATGCACACAACTTGCTGAAAAGGAAATGTCATTCATTTCCAGTTACATTGTTCTAAAAAGAGCCAAGGTAAGATTTCACTGGGGAAAAAGAGTTTTAATCTGGGAGGAGACAGCCAGAAAACACTGAATAAAAGTTGAGGATACAGGAATGCCAAGGTGCTATACAGCAGCAGCTGTGCTCTTCTGCCATCCTGAAATTCTGTGCACTGAACAGCAACCTGACAGACACAGGGCTAAAACTGCTGCCAGGGATCAGTGCCACACAAAGCGTCTCGGCCAAACATATCCCTCTGCAGACATAGTGGCTCCATCCCAAAGTTTCCATCATACCAACAGATCTTCTTGGTGTAGGAATTATCCTTGAGGCATATGATCACTGATCTCAGTCAAATCCAGTAGATATGCACTGCCAAATGGATATAGATAGGGACAAATATACACTCAGGTTCCTTACGCCACTTAGGCATAGCAGTTCTCAATCTGAGGTGACTGGTGTGGGAACCCAGTTAGGTCACTGACCCTACTTGCACAAGCCTTTTCCTGTGCATTACAATGATGTATGTTACCATGACTTAATTTTTATTGAAACAGTCTAAACTTTTGGCTGGGATTGAGTTTATTGAAATTGCTACTGACAGTCTCAGCACATGTTATTAAGTGGAACTTAATAGGTGAAACTGAGATATCGAGGTTTTAGGGGGGAGTTGCACTAGCTTTGAAAGAGGCAATCTTGTAAGAGTTGGAAGATTTTTGTTGGACATTCCAACAGCTTGTGCTTTGTCAGAGGCAAATTTTATTTGCATTAAATACCTGTCGTTTCTAAAACAGCCAACAGGAAACATTCTTTCACTCATGTTCCTGCTGGAACATTTATTATGCATAATTGCTGTAGTTGATGCTATGACCATTGAAGGTCTACTGTATCTTTGTGTGTTCTTCTTATAAACACGAAATTGTTAATTCTAATCTAATTTCGAAGCACAGACAGCAGTAAATTTAAGTCCTGGATTCATTTGTTCAGATCTAGTTATTGAGGCATAAACAGTGTGCTGCACAACACTATGAAATGACCTAGGAATTCCTATAATACACAGGTACAGTAAACTTGGAAAAATAGAGTACCGAAGTTAAAACTGAATCAGCACTACCTGATTCCTTGCCGTGGTCTTACAAAGCTTTGGCAAATAACACAGAATTTTCCCCCTTTGCAATAGATGGGGTTTCCTATGTTACTACCTTAATGGAACATACAAAGCATGAAAATTAACATTAAAATCCCACTAGCTTTCATGTTCATTCTTCCCCCGCCCCCCCTCCAAAAAAGCTCTCTCCCAAATGTGCATTAATCTTAAGTTATCACAAGTAAAATTTGTTGCTGCATTTGATCTGGGGTTTTTTTTTCAAGAATATTAAAACATTACAAAAATGCATGCAAAATGATAGGTTAAATGATCCCTCCTGAGTCACTGTGGTTCATCATCTCATATTTAATTACATTTCAAAATAAACCAAGCATGCACTTGAACTGACAAAGCATAATGGCTGCTTTGATGATGCTGTAGACGAGCATGTAAAGACCTAAAGAAACACATGGATTACTGACCTGTCAGGCCATGATGGTAATCCAAAACCTGTTGTGGTTTCTACTGTACATTACTCTCATTTCATGAACCCCTGACAAAAAGGATGGCAATAAGATACAGCTTTATAATAGAAATGCTGACACAACCTTATCTATAGCTGTGCAAATGGTACTGCTATAATTAAACTTTACAACTTGAGCACCACTAGATAAGATGCTAGTTTTTAATCATATTAATCAGAACTTGGATGTTTCAATAGCCATATATTATGATGCAGCATGTACTATGTATTCCCAGTCACTAAAGATCACAGATATTATGAAACAAAGAAGCATATCTAAACATTTATCCATACGTGCAAATATACTGAATGAGAACCTCAATCAGTTATCCATTTTTCGCTTTGTTTCCAAATACATGGGTTAGACACAATAGCCACCGAAAGTACTCTGAATGCATTACAAGACTATCACTGAACAGCAAAAAAGCTTCATTAAGATCTGCCCCATATGTTTCGAATTTTCCTATCAGCAGTAAAACAAGTCTACTGTCTTCAGTGATAACGACAGTCAGAAGCCTGCTCTTTCTGAGACAGGCACTGAGATTATTCTTCATGCACTGCTGTTTTCTTTAAAAGCCAGCTTCCCAGTGCTAGCGAAGAGTGGGTGGCAAAACTCTCACTGCTTTTCAGTGGTCTGAGATTTGGAGCCTGGGAATGTTTTATGTAAATACTTCCCTTCACATTCTCTCTTCATTTGTCCGAGTGATTTACAGTTTTACTTCAGCAAGGAAAGTTTCCTCTCAGAGAAGCTATATTTGGTGCAAACTGAACAGATATTGCATTGGAGCTGAAACCCTCTACTTTTAACAAGTGGGTACAGCTAACTACAACAATGAAATTAACCTATAAATAAAACTTGGTTGCTTAGCACTCCCTATTACCATGATTTTGCAGATCCTTGCGTGCTGCATGCCAGTTTACACGTACCATGTGATATATCCCCACCTGCCAATGCACCAGTTTTATAATACTTTCTGTGGCCAATTGTGCTTTCCTTTAAGATGGGTGATACAGCTATATAGTCTGTGGGTCACAAGAAGTCCTGTAAGAAATTAAATGGAAATAACATGCTTGCAATCATACGTGGCAGAACAGAGTCTGCCATGGACATTTCTGAAAATTTTAAGAGCTGTAGCAATGCACAGGAGTTGCATAGGACTTGCCACAGTGTTATTCTGACCCCTGAAGGATCTAAACAGTCATATCCTTTTTTTTTCCAATTTACTCAGCATATGAATGTCAAACTCTAAATCTACATTAGCAGGATTTAATAGTGCTTGCCCAGACTTATCCTCAAGAAATATGAAAATAGTCATGAAGTAATGGTGAACTAAATTTAAAATACTTAAGTTTTCAGGGAAGCAGTGGAAAAAAATGATTTTTCAGACTGGTTCCGTAGTAAAATTACTCTGAGTTTGACAGTGCATTAAATCTAGTAGCTATGTGAAGATCATGTTTATCAAGATGTGTAAACCCCACTCTGCCCTCACCTCTCCTTAACTGAGAGTGTTTTAGTGAAATTTTGCTAGAATGAATTCAGAGTGAATTGGGGAAGGGCACAGGCCAGTGATGATAAGATCACTCATTTCAGCTGAGTTAAGATTTCATCAGGCTTACATTTTTCAGAAAATGCATCCATTAGAGGTGTGGGGCCTTAGCAGTGCCTTTGCAAGCTTATCTGTCCTCAAGGGGTATTCTTCAACAACCTTCCCCACCTCGAACAGATAGAAATAGTGATTTATGATTCTAAAATGGATATTAAAGTAAAGGATGTCCTGATACTACTATCTGTGTGGACAATTGGGTACAAAAGCCCGTCTGAGTGAAACCGATGTGACTCCTGTCAGACCTCTGCTCTTCACCTACTCCAGAGATGCCTGAAATGTGTTAATGGACCACTTTTTAGGTTCCCCGTGAATGTAACAGGTAGATCAGGCTGTCACATCTGACCGTACTTTTTTTGCTGAAGTCAGTCATGCTGTACTCCAAAAGACTGAAGCAGCATCCTGCTAAAGCTGCAAGGCAGTCATTGCACACACCCAGAGAGGCAACGCTGTCTGTGCTAAGCACCACTCACACTGAGGGCGAAACAGCACCCTCTCTGCCTCGAGCACTGGAAGAGGGGGCAGCAGAACGATGTGTCTGGAGGTAGACGACGGCGAGAGGGGGAGGAAGAAGATCAATTTTAATTTCGGTTTTGTTCCTCCTCCGCTCAACTGTTGCCATGCACCGAAGCCCCAGGTTGCTGTGTGACCTTGCCGAGGAGCAAACAGCCGGATCTGCTCAATGGGACCATTGTGCAGCCTTGCAGGGGCTTTTCTGGAGCCCTCTACGGCGGGTGTGGCTGAGTTAACAGCTCGGCAGCCTCCTCCTACGTGAACTCCCCGTCCCAGGGAAACTCCACCACGAGCACACTGATGCAAAAGGCAGCCTGCAAGAGGCAAACCCCTTGAGCTGAGCAAGGATCTCTCCTCCTCTGCCCTGGTCTACGTCCTCCGCTGCCGGGAGCGCAACAAAGTTAACCTAAGTGATCAATACACTATATGAGCGTATTATTCCACTATCGGCGACTGATGCCACTGATGTAATCAAGTTACATAATCGCTGTCTTTGCACAAATACATCCATCTTCCTACAGACAGATCTGCATATCTTCTTCCATCCATTATGCATGAACCCACCAGCCGTACATCAGGGTATACATTTTTGCACACACCATATAACTTTAGCATTGCAGCGCATTGCACTGCACGATGTCATCACCGCTACCAATTCCTTCAGTCTTCCCCCATTCCCTCGATCACAACTGATTTTGCAGAGAAATATTACCAATGTGCATTGCTTGGATTCCGTTAAATCTTTAAAGGATGAAGTGCTCCCCTTGTTCCCTTCTGTTCTTGAGACGACAATCTTTTCTCCTTTTTTTCTCCCAGTCTCGCTTCACACCACGACTAACAGAGGAATTAATTCACACACAGTCCCTCAGCCACCTGCCTATATGTATGAAATGCTGAAGATAGCATCTCTGTTTGCAAATCTTCAACTCCTATACACGTGGTCTGAGGTTTCAGTAGGTAAGTTATTGGGTGAAAAAATATTTTGTAAGAGCAGGTGGATGAGAGATTTTTCAGGCTAGTGGCATTTATGGTATTTCTCTAGTATCAGGGTGAGATTTTTTTTCTTTTCCTTATTGTACCGCAATTTATAATTTCCTTGCAGGATTTACAGGACCAGTTGTAATCCCAAATTACCAGTGGCATGTAACCCCCTTAGCATCAGAGCACTGTACCATGGTTAATAAGGATCACCACCTTAAAGTTTAACAACTTGAAAGCCAGGATATCTCTACCTCCATTGCAGCTATGAAATGCAGCAGAATGCTGCACTGAGTTGGAAACATTTGTTTTAAGCAGTGGATGGGATCCAATCTCACATGAAACTGATCTGATCACGGAGAGCTTCTTTACTACCACGTACATTTCTCAGTTAAAAATATTACAACTGAGGGGGGAGAAAGAGGGGAAAATGAAAGACTCCTCGTTTTTACAGTACTCTCCTCAGTCCAGAGAGGGCAAGAATAGAGAGGGGAAGAGAAGATGATTTCTTATTTTATTTATTTCTAGCAAAAAGCACTCACCAGAAGACCTACTGCAGTTATTCGACTCAACTGCCACTAAGGGCTGGGAGCCCCTCGCCCCAGGGTAATGCAGCAATCCCGAAAGCGCCCATTCCAATCCCACGCCACCAAGTTTAGCAATAAGCCGGGCTTTTGCCTGGATAAAATGACCTTACCCACTGGAGTCTCCCGGAATATCCCTCCGGTGCGATCGGTCAGTGAGGCGAGTGCCGGTCACCACACTGCGCACTCGGCCGGAGAAGCCCCGCGTTTACTCCTGGGGCTGAGCTGGCCGCGAGTGCCGCGGCGCCCATCCATCCACCGGTGCCAGCTCCGCCGCGGGCGCAGGTAATTCCATACAGACTTCGGCGTCGTATGTGGTTTCTCCCCCCCCAACCCGGAGCCCCCCCCCCCACCTCTACCCCCCGCGAGTCGCCCCTTCCTTCCTAGTTCAGAAAGTGCCCGCGTCGCCGGCGGGAGGTACCATCCAGGTGCGGCGGGGGGGGACACGCGGGAGCCGGGGTCGGGGGGCGGGGGTGGGGGGGGGCGGCCTGGGCTGGGTCCCCAGCGCGCCGCCGCTGCCCAGGGCCGCGCACCAGGATCCAGCGAGCGGCGGGCCAGCGGCTTCTCCTGGCGCTGGGCGGCGTTGGGGAAAGCGCTGCGGATGGGGGAACGGGGGCTGGGGGGGAGGGAGGGTGCTTTCCGTGTCCTAGCACCCTCGCCGCCCGGCCCCCCCCCCAAAAAATTTAAAAAAAAATAAATAAAAAGGGGAGAGGGATTGAAAGGAAGGAGAAAAAAAAAATCTCCAAAGCGAAAAGAAGAAAGGAAAAAAAAAAATCGGCTGTCCGCTTGCCCCGAACGATACTAATCCCCGGTGAAAATGACAAGTGATCAGCAAAGAAGAGGAGGTCTTGATTGATAACCACAATCCACCCAAAATATCCTAAGGAGCAGAGGAAGAGAGGGAGAGAGGGAGAAGAGGCGAGAGAAACTGCAGCGCATAAACGATTCCTGTGTTGTCGGAGCTGGGCTGAGCGCGCCCTCCGCCGGGCCGGCAGCCGCTGGGAAGCCGCGCTGCTGCCCCCCCATGGGCGCCCGAGCCTGGCGGGGGCTGTGCGGGGAGCGAGGAGGGGAGAGCAGCTTGGAGAAACTCCCGGGGAACGAGCTTCCCGCCCTCTGCCCCGGGATGGGGCTGGGAATGGGGCAGGAGGCTGAACGCTGGGCGCGCAAGATGCGCGGGGGACGGGCTGCTTCTCTTTTCCTGCTGTGGTTTATTCCCTACCCCCCCTCCCCTCCCCAGACACCCACCCTTCCCCTCCGGTTTCCGAAGCGAAGTGTTGTTTTAGGAGAGATGATACATTATCTATTCTTGGATTTTTATAAGGCAAACTGTGGGCCTCGCTGTTGCCATGGGATCTTCTTTGTGCGAACTCTCTGAACTGTGTGGGAACAGTTTTATTTCCTTCCCTTCGGATTTTTTTTTTTCTTTCTTTTTATTTTTTTCCCCCTCCTTCTCTTCTGTAACTCTTCTGAAGATATGTATCAGAATGTAACTGCATTATTGCCAATTAAGATTAACAGCAGCTGCAAGGTGCATCTAATTAGGAATGTTAATTACTTCATGAAATAAATAGTCATCTGCAGATGTTTGTAACACTAAACAAATGTCCTCTAAAGTGTAACTCTCTAAAATTTTGATGTTTCCCCCCCAATAAATTTCATCATATTCCTACACCAAGCACAGGGGAGTAGACAGCCCCTCTTAGAATCATAGAATAACCAGGTTGGAAGAGACCCACCGGATCATCAAACCATTCCTATAAATCACTAGTGCTGCAGACGCGCCTACGAGAAGAGGTACCTAGAGTTGCCTGTAGACAGTTGGATCAGAGGCATTTCAACCTATTACAACCCATTGAGTGGGGTGGGAGGGTGGTGGAGATGGAAATATCTGAGCAATGTGGCAGAAACGTGTACAGTTACTTATCTGTTTATGTCTGTGTAAATGTTGCTTTCTAAAACAGGGACAAAGACACTAGGCAACACTCAATTACCACTAAATCTATGCTGACTTCCTTGAAGGGCAGTGGAGAAGAATCTAAACTGCTACAGTTGCTAAACCCCCAACACATTACAAGAGAAGAGGAGAAGGAAAGAAAAGAAAAAAGCAGCACGTGGGAAAGTGTGATCTTATTATGGAACATCATAAAGGATTATCGATAGGCAGCTAATGTGTTGTGCGGAGTCAGTGGGTTGTGGGAGAGGTGGGAGCTGTTGCAGAATTCATGGAGCTCGCTCACACCCTACCCCACCTCTCCTTATGATAACAGAATGGTATTCTTCATGTTTGATTAAAAAAAAAAATAGAAGAAACTAGAAATTAATGCAACAACCAGTAGTTTAAGTTGAATTTTAAACCACAGAAATTAATGTGACTAGTTAGACCAGGCATTCAGATACTACTATGACGAGTGATCCATATACGCACGGGACATGAAAAAATTGTTGGGATTCTCTTTATGAATTAGTACAGGGCATTTAAGTTGGCTAAATGATTCATAGTACCTATTTGTGAGAGCTGGTTTGGGTGCTTGATTTAAAAGCCCAGGCACCCTAGCTGGTTGAGAGAGAGGGAAAAAGGGAGAGGCTCCCAGCTTTGATTATCAGTGTTATCCTTTGGGAGAGCTGTTTTCTTAACGTGGAGGTGTGATGCCAGACTGCCAGCACAGGCACCCCTGCTCTGTGATGTCAAGAGTCTTGTTCATGCACAACAACTGCTCAAGGATGCTCATGCTCTGCAAGGGTCAGAGAGTAGGAATGAGGGACTTGGGGTTAAACCGTTGTCTAGGCACTTGGCACATTTGCCTTCAGTTCCTGTTGTTTTAGATGTTTTACGGATTTCTCTTCCATTGATAGGAAAGGAATTTCATCTCTCTGTGCTTTTGTTCTTTCTCTGTACAACATGAGCTAGCACTGTTCTTATTCACAAGGGTGCAGTGAAGATAAACAGGCATTAATGTTTGTGAGTTGTTCATATATGGTGGTCATGGAAGCTATGTAAGTTCCCAGAGAGGCTGATTAAGGATCTTGCAGGAGAAAGGGAAAACAAAAAAGTGTGAAAGCCAAAAGCTGTGAACAAAATACAATGTAATTGCTAAAATGGCTGAAACCAGACTAATAACACAGAAAAACTGTAGGTCATTCGCACATACAGAATACAAACCACCAGCATTCTTGGCTTAAAGTCATTCCTGGGTTAAGGAAACCAGATTCACTTCATTTCTCAGTTACCAAATTACTGTGAATTGCAATACAGTTGTATGGATGCAAATTAAAGAGATTTTAGATGTTATTTTCTGCAGCTACATGTGAAATCTCTGACTTTGTGCTCCCATTACAAAGTATGACATGTATAATATAGAAAGGAATCTCCTTTGTGCTCATCATGGCTTGAGTGTTTTGAAGGTATACACTGAAGGTAGAAGCCAACCATATCTGTTTTCTAAACACCATTTTCATGTTGTGGCATTCAGTGTATACTGAATGAGTTGATATGAATGAGCAGTGTACCTTGTATCTGCACAGTGTATGATCTTGAGGCACTTAGTCCCTTGAAGTAAGGAAGCAGCACAAACCACATCCTCATCTGTGTACTTCAGTAAGTGACTTCAAAAGGATTATCCCATTTAACGTTTATTATGGAAGGTGAAACAGTGTGGTCAAAGTAAACTTCTTTTTCTGAAAGCAGTACATATTTAAAATGAAAGAGCTGACAGAATATGTGGCTCTGAAAGTTGCTAATATCATGCAGAATGTTTTTGGTAAATTCAATATGCTCAAAAGGGTAGTACCCAAAAGCTAGTACTATTCCTTGGCTGCATGGTGTGGACTTCAGGTATTCAATAATGTTTCCATTTGTGAATTTATTTCTCACTTTTTAACAAGCACAGTGGAAGAAATAGGCTAACACCAGCACTTGCATATTCTCTTGCTTAGTGTGCATACATTCTAGAACTATGAGTTTATGTAAATCTAACAGTATGGAAAACAAGCATAGTGTTTTGTAGATTAAAAAAAAAAAAAGAACAGTGACATCAAGATTTCTGAAATATACTTTCATCCCCAAGTTAAAACATCAAATAGAAGCCCTGCTTATGTAAAAAACTACATCTGAGCCGTGAAAGCTGCTGTCTCAATCTAATTACTAAAGTTTCATTAAAGCAAAAAGGTCATCATTTTATCTGTCCTTTTTTTCTTTTCCCTTTTTCAAAATACAATTACATTGATCCTATTAAAAAACCAGCTTCCTGTTTTGTCCCCTTTTGGTGTGACTAAGTAGTCTGGAATGCTTCAGAGAGAAGAAGATGGAACTTGAAAACTGCTGTCTGTTTAACTTCTCTGATTCTCCTTGAAGTATTGTGCATTTTTTTATGGCTTGAATTCATGTATATATTACATTTTATTTACATTGTGTTCTTTATATTATATATATATTTTTTTTAGTAAGTCCAGGCAAGATTGTTCAAGAGAGCAGATATTTTGAAAAGCATAATCTGTAATTACACGTCATGAGAAAATTTCAAAACTGATTTCCTTTATATTCCTTTATAGAGGAGCCTAACTCTACAGAGTACATGTCTAGTCAGAGGATAATATTAATTTCATAACATTTAATCACAACAATTCTTGTTTATAGACTTAAGTGTAATATGATTTTCTCTGCCTGAACTGCATGTACCTTCCTATAAGTATAAGCATGTTGTACTCACTGCTGAACTGTGTTGTCCCAGATGCTCCAGTTTTACCCTGCTTTTCTTGTTGGTACCATTTTTGCGTGACTAATCCAGCCGTTTTGTGCAGAGTGTGTCAGACAGCTCAGGCTATTTGATAACACAGCTCTGCCAGGGCCTTGCTCTCTCTATATGCAGCTGAGACAAGCCTTCCCATGATGGGTAGGCATCAGTTGCAGGTGGCCTGAACCGAGCACTATGACACCTATAGATGAAAAGTGATATCACAGAAAACCTAAATGTCTTGTTACTACTTGAGTGGAAGGATACTTTCATTCAGAAAGCCATTCCTTCAAAACATGCATTTCATTGATACTTAATCTCTAAAGAAGATGGAATTTAGATATATAAAAGGAATAGTTTGGTTGTCCTGCAACTTATTGCTTTAACCTAATTTAGCAAGGATAATGTCAAGATAATTAAATGCTCATGTCTTGCACATTTTTAATTTTGTAGAATAAATAGTTACTTGCTGTTTCTTTATTCTCTCATTAGGGTATCTCAAATGAAGATAATATCCACCCATAAGCTACTTAGAACTCATCTATTTGATTACATACAAAAAAATCACAAGATGAGAAAAATAAAAAATGAGGTGCATTCATGCATTAAAAAAAGATGTGTGTGTTTCATTTCAGAGTTGCTTTTTTTTCCCCCTGAAAGACCTAGGAGAAGGCAGTAATAAGGGATTATATTCCTTTGAAGATCTGTTTACTTTTAGAATATTCAGCAATATAAATTTCATCCAGTTCCTATAAAGTCAATAGAAATGCTCCTGCTACTTCAATAGCAGTTAGAACAGTGGGTCTTGCACTCCTGTTATCCATTCAGAGATCATAAACTGGAGATTTTAAATATGAACGTTATTTAGGAAAAAAGTTGCATAAGAACAATTGACTGAAGTTAGTAGGGTAATCCACCTCAGCCAGTGATGTATGCCCAGCAACAGCCAGGACTGAATGCCAGTGGGTGAGAAAGGCAGGGCTGAGGAAAAGAAAAAGAGGTACTCACAAAATATACCTCCTGATTTGTGACAATCATCAGTTCATGGATTTTCACTTCTTTCCCATGGGATAATGCCAGTGACAAATATGAAAAATGCCAGAAATTAAATAAAATTAGAAAAATAAAAAAAAAAACAAGCAAACCCTTGTTGACTCATTCAGCTACTTTGTGAAAAACTGAGTTTTAGTCTTTTTATTTTCATTCTGAAAATTTCCAGAAGGTGGAAAGTGTGCCAGGAGAGTAGAACCCATGGGGTGCAGCTCATCTCCCACTGTGCCAGTCCCCTGCCTGGAACATGGCCCAACACCACCTCCACAACCTGTTCCGGCCCACTGGCTCCCTTTGTTACTGAAAAAGAGGAGAAAATGGATTTTCTTCATGGCTTCCTGCCACCTGTGGGCAGTGCAGGGCAGGCAGCAGTGGGGCAGCAGCACAGGAACCTCCTCCTCCTGCAGCCCCATCCCACCAAACCTGGAAGCAGCTGGCAGAGGGAAGATGACGGGGGCCTTCCAACTGCGTGGTGAACACCGGGCAAAGGCAAGTGCTAGAGCCAGGACAGGTGGATCTGTAGACCTGCTGGTGCCCTCAGCACATGACAGCATAGATGCCTGGGTTTGCATTGTGTGCATTATACACAACTGAAAAATAATTGATATGGAGTCCTGGATGTCTACCAAAACCTGTCTGTTGTCAGTCTGAGATGCAATGTTTGAACTGTTTACACGGATCAGGTTCAGATGTTCATCGTGTGGTTAATGGTTAATATGCATTTCCTTCTGTGACTGCAGCATTTTCTGGTGGAGCACTCACTCGGCACTGAAATGACTTCTAAAGCCTTGGAGCAGATAGGCCAACCAAAACATGAAGTCATGTAAGTCGATGTAGTGGTGGGACTGCCACAAACAGGGCAATAAGGTGTTCACTCAGGTGCATGCAGCTCCCTATGAGCGAATTCCCAAAGAAATACAATTACTACCATCCTTGAAGTACATTAAGTACTAAGCTTTCATATATCTAAGAGTTTGATTGACAAAATACATAGTCAATCCAGAAACTACTTCTGTAGATACAAACCACTTTGACAGGAACAGAGTGAAGTTTAACTGGTTTAACATTCCTGAGTAAAAATACCCTTTGGTAAGTTATGGAGCTGAACAAAAGATCAGTAAAATCAAAGCTGTGTGAGTTACCTACCTCACAGAGTTCATGAATCAATTAAAATAAAGCTATACATGTCAAAATTAATTAACCTATGGAATATTTTTTATTCAGCATTGCTGATTTTCTATCTCCCTTATACACATGCACATGTGTGCATACAGAGGCACTTGATTTTGTGCCTACCAACGCACCTGATTTAGCAACTGCAAAGATTTATCTCAGTTATTAATATAAATTATTAGGTTTTATCCACAATCAATACGTTTTATAGCTTTGTTTTACCATTTGGATGCCATGGGAAAATCTAGACTTGCACGTTCAGGTATTAACTGTGCACATGGGAATAACTTACTCGAGGGCAAGAAAGGGACAACACACACAGTGGAAAAAGGGTGAGGAAAATCAAGGTCTTAATTAGGTGTGTGATAGATTTTGATTAAAGTTCCTGCATGGAAGAATGTACTAATAGAGCTCTGCCATGGACCATGAAGGGGCTGGAGAATAGGCCTTATGAGAAACAGCTGAGAGAGCTGGGGTTGTTTAGCCTGGAGAAGAGGAGGTTGAGAGGAGATCTCATTGCTCTCTACAACTACCTGAAAGGAGGTTGTGGAGAGGAGGGAGCTGGCCTCTTCTCCCAAGTGACAGAGGACAGGACAAGAGGGAATGGCCTCAAGGTCCACCAGGGGAGATTAAGGCTGGACATTAGGAAAAACTTTTTCACAGAAAGGGTCATTGGGCATTGGAATAGTCTGCCCAGGGAGGTGGTTGATTCACCTTCCCTGGAGGTGTTTAAGGGACAGGTGGACGAGGTGCTAAGGGGCATGGTTTAGTGTTTGATGGGAATGGTTGGACTCGATGATCTGGTGGGTCTCTTCCAACCTGGTTATTCTATGATTCTATGTATCTAAGATGGTGACAATGAATGGAAGATAAGAAAGATTATGAGGGCAAAACCAAAATCATAGTGATACAAAACCTCAGTTACTCTATGTGGACTAAGTAAGTGATGTGATGATTATAGTTCAGGATATAATAAGTAGCTGCTCTTTGGAACAACTAAGCAGAAAACTCATAAAATGAGAAGCAGCACAGCACCTGGTCAAAAAGACAGTTATTTAAATGCCGCTGTAAAATCATTGCTGTGAGATATTCAAATTCCAAGAACAAATCTCCCTAGATCCCTCCAAAAAGATACCATAAGAACCTCACCTTCTCCTACTGAGGTGTGTCATTACTGTAAACAGAAGAAATACATAAAAACAGGGAAGCTAATTAGAATTAAGTTTAAAAACAAAACAAAAAATCACCCAGAGATGTAGAAATTTTACCTGGTACAAAAGAAATTGTTCAAAGTCTTCATGTTACATGCTCAGTGAATGAACTCATCAAATCATTTTTAAAAGGGTTAATTTGATCCAGCAAAACACTACAGGGTCTGTTAGAAAGGAAAAAGAAAATCTGAAATACAAAATTCACAATCCAGTAATTGAAAATTGTGTGTAGTAAATTAAATATAAAATTATAGCAGCTCAGCACAGAGAAAATTACTGAGAATCAACCCACTAATGGCATACAGCATGAATATCTTTTCAAACTCATTAAGGGATTAAACTTGTCATCATCGATAACAGCAGATGATTGATTAAGATGGGAATTAGTAGAAGAAATCAATCGAGAGCAGTAACAAGTTGAAAAGTACTAAATTTATGGAAAATATTTTTATTGTTCCAGTTTGTATGAAGTAAAAAACCCTAAGAGTATTAAAACAATTATTGCTAACATAATTTGAACTCATTTTGGTTCCATAAGAAAGTGCTAGTTGGAGAGGGCCTTGGGCAGCCTGATCTAGTGAGTCGTGTCCCTGCCCATAGCAGGGAAGTTGGAACTAGATGGTCTTTAAGGTCCCTTGCAATCCAAACTATTCTATAGTTCTATGATTCTAAAAAGGAAACTATCAGTACGACTATTGAGGTTTCTTTAAAATGCCAGCTAAATATTTAACACTCTTTAGCAAACTAAGGAAACATCAAGAATGATCAGAACAGTAACGGAAAAAAAACCTGCAAAGAAACTTTATGTCCCTAGATTAATCCATAATGCATTTCAATCTTGAATAAATGTGTGTTTAAGTTACCTTTTCTCTAAAAAGTCAGAGTTACTAAATATTATTAAGCAAAGTAATTAACAAGAGAATCGGCAAATACAGTAGAGAGTGATGGAAGAACACTGAACAGAGTAGGTCTGTTCGGATTGCAAAAGACAATACCGAGGGAAATACGGTGGATAACTGTAAAGATTTAAGTAATGTAAAGACCAGTGATTTCATTATACAAGAATCAGGAGGCAGTCAGTGAAATTAAGATATGACATGTTCAGAACAGATGCATAGCAAATAAGTTAATTGTATAATTCATTCATTGCCTCAGGATGTTTTGAAGGCCAAAGTATAAATCAGTTCTGAAAGACTTAATATATTGTTGTTGGAGAGGGTCCTCTTTTGTGTTAAACAACAATCTGACAACTTCCCAGTTCGAAAATGCCTGAACTACCTAAGGCCAAGGTAAAAGGACATACCAGAGAAAGGCCTCAATCTGCTTCACTTTTTTCTTTCACCCTTTGCCTAGGCATCTTCTACTAGTCATTATGAAAGACAAGACAACAGGCTAGCTAGGTGTTTGTGCTAACTCCCTGTGGACATTTTCTTTTTTATTTTTGCTTTAAGGACTGTGAAGGCTTCAAGTCTGTAGAGAAATATGAGGGCCTTGGTATGTATGCTTCTGAAATGCTGTGTGACTACAGGGCAACTTTCATAGAATCATAGAATCACCAGGTTGGAAGAGACCCATCGGATCATCGAGTCCAACCATTCCTATCAAACACTAAACCATGTCCCTCAGGACCTCGTCTACCCACACCTTAAACACCTCCAGGGAAGGTGAATCAACCACCTCCCTGGGCAGCCTATTCCGATGCCCAATGACCCTTTCTGTGAAAAACTTCCTCCTAATCTCCAGCCTTAATCTCCCCTGGCGGAGCTTGAGGCCATTCCCTCTTGTCCTGTACCCTCTCACTTGGGAGAAGAATCCAGCTCCCTCCTCCCCACAACTTCCTTTCAAGTACTTGTAGAGAGCAATGAGGTCTCCTCTCAGCCTCCTCTTCTCCAGGCTAAACAACCCCAGCTCTCTCAGCCGTTCCTCATAAGGCCTGTTCTCCAGACCCCTCACTAGCCTCGTTGCTCTTCTCTGGACTCACTCCAGAGCCTCAATATGCTTCTTGTGGTGAGGGGTCCAGAACTTTACATCATAAATAAAGCTTTACACAGCTTAGTAAGGCTGGCAACTTTTCCTGATGTGAACCTGTAAACATTTTTGTCAAACTTTTGTTATACGTTTTCTGAAATTCAGGTTTTCCAGGTCTTTCCAGATTTCTTTCTTCTGTCTTTATTTGTTGCAGAAAGCAAGCTGCAGACAATGAAAAATGGGGGTTCAGCAATGACTAAGATTTACAAGAAACACTCCTGTATAACTTTGTTCCATGGACCTGGAAGAGACATAACTTCTATTTCAAAGTGTAGTTTTGCCTTGCTTTATCATAAGCATGACAGTTTTCTTCAAAGGCCAGCATTCTTTTTCTTAGATGCGGCAACAAGCTGTTCATTACAAAACCAATAGTGATGGTGTCCTTAAAGAAGAGAGATGACTGTCAATGCAAAGGAGAAACCTTTGTTTTCAGAACTGGGTATAGATGATTCAGAACAAGAAAGAAGAATAAGGCAAAGGAGAGTGACAGGGTCTGAAATGAAGGCAATATGATCCGAATGTTAATGAAGAACCAGTGACAAGATGAAGGATCTCTGTTGTGCTCTCTCCCTCTCATTTCCAGTGTGTAAAATCTGGCCTGTTGACACACACTTGTACTCTTTTTATATCACAAAACTGGAGTAAATGGGATTCACAATAAATGGTGGTGGCACAGCCCCTGTGGTGGATACTCGCTGAGGGGATGAGCAAAGCAGGTGCTTTTTATTCTCCCTTGCTTTTTGAGTACCTTCATTCCATGGAACTGGACTCTATCAGATTTGAGAATTCTCAGAGTAATTCAGGGTGATTACAAATAAGGGAGGTCTATGAGGATATGTGCTGACAATTCACATTCACAATTTAGGGATACATAACAGAGTAGTTAAATACATTTGGTTATCTTACTTACATATAATTTAAATTTATTCATAATGAAATACATATTCTGTTGGATGTCAGCACTCAGAGGAAATCCTGTTCTGGAAAAAAACCTGGACAAGCAGATATCAACCTTGAAAATAAAAGGTTTACAAACTTTGAAAACATATAAACCACCCCTAATGAAGTCTCACTTCAGTACCTGCTACAGCATTGGAGAAAATATCACCTTCCAACCACTGAGCCATTGGCTTTGATGGCAGTTTCTTTCAAAGAATCGGAGTCTTCCAGATGCACATGGCTGTTTCTTGCAAAAGTGTGTATTTTCCCAGTAAATACATTTTTCACTGTATAGGTCCTGTCCTAATATAGTGATATATCAGTATGTGTATAATATGTGCCTAAATGCATTGTCGTGTTGTGAGTTATGAAATATACAGGCCTCAAAATTGTACAGTGAAACAATAAAATAATTTTCTAAAGATTACATGTTATCTGAGGTAGTACCATCTTATTTGTCTTACTGTATAATGGCTTTTTGCTGTACATCCAAAGCTTTTTTGATTTTCCCCCTCTGTAGTACAGCTGCAGGGAAACAGTGGTTTTACTGCAAAAAGTTATGAAAAACAGGGAAACCAAGGTGCTATTTCAAATCCTGCCCTCTTTCATGATAGGCATGTTCAATTTACCTGACTAAGAAGTAAAGGGTAAAAATTAAATTATACATTTATCTACATGATATATAGGAGTCATGAAGTTTAGTTAGCTAATACTGCTGTAGCTTTTCATAAGAGTAAAACATATTTGAAAATTGTTGCATATTTAACAGTAGGCAAAACAACTTAGAATTTTTCAGAGGCTCTTCTGATAGGCTTCCCCGAAATTCAGCAGGTCTTGGATGCAGTCAGGTTTGATATACTGAGATGCCTGAATCAAAGCAATTATATTGGTTTTAATTAGCACATTTGTTTCCCTGATTTATATCCAAGTGTAAACTGTTATTTCAGCATTAAAAACAATAAAAAGATTGTTAAATTAAGATGCTTAAGAGTAGTTTCAGAAAATAAATATGGCTACAAAATTTGTTAGGACAACCCAAAAAAAATTGTTGGCTTATGGGCAGTTTTCTGGAGCAACAGACTTCTGAATGCAGTAAAATGGCTACAGTCTTGCTTCCTCCCTTGCCATGCTAGACCCTTGCAAAGCCAGGTTTGCTTCTGATAGTGACCGTGTTGTAATGTGGATGTGTTGAAATACTTTGAATCTGGGCCCCTCATTCTCTGAGGAATAAAATTGAAAATGATATTGTCCACTGAGAGGCATAAATTTGCTTTTGCAGAAACTATAATGGCCTAACTTCACCTCTATCTCCTTTCACACTTAAGATCAATGTGTAACAGTGCTATTAATGAAGGCACTTACCCATGTCAACTGTGTTGAGCAAAAGGTGTGAGTGTCAAAAAAAGCTGTTAATTTTAATTCAACAATATTGTTATAATTAGGAAATGCTAAACTTTGTTATTAAACTATTTGAAGACAGGGAAAATTCAGAAAAAAATCCTGCAAACTAAAATGAGTTTCTTTGGATTAATGCCTATTCATATTTTCAGTTCTGAACAGAGTAACTATCAGGTGGCAAGACAAATTCAAATATTAGAGTTAAAAGGCAGAATGTCATCAAATTGTTGTGTCTCCTATATCAAACAATAATAAGGATAATTAAAATTCCCGCCGGGCTGAGAAAATGTACTAGAAATAGCCCATTTACAAAAAAAAACCCCAAAACCTCATAAATCATAAGAAGATAAAATATTTATGTTTTTTTATAAATGCACCTTGTTTTAGGGTTTGGTACAAAAAAGCAGTTAACTAGCAATGCATTTTCTCAGGACATAATGGTTTGGAATTCATGTGTAAAAGAACACCTTGTATATTTGCAATAATTTTATTATCTCTAGTCAGTACTTTCATACTACACCACATATATTTTCGTATTGTGTGGTAATGATCTACCCTTGCTGATAAAAAGAGATGCAGTAGGGGACTTACCATTAATGATAAATTAAAGGCCTATATATTGAAGGTTGTTTTCAGATCATTTGTTTCTTCTCTCCTGTTTAATTTCCCTGCAGTTCTTCCTCATGCCTTATCACTCACATATTTATTTTGTGTGGTCTGATATTATATCAAAAACAAAATCACTAAAACAAATGACCAAGATTTTACTGCCAGGTTGTTCTGAATCTATAACTTATGTTTGATGGCACCTCTATGAGTTTTTAAAGCAGAAATACTTATATTAAAATCACCAAATTAAATTATAAAAAAAAAACCCCCGAAACCCAACTCCACTTCAAATCAAAATCTAGTTTAGTGCTGTATCAACAGTGATGGAAAGGGATTCAGAGGTGTTTCCACAAGGGCTTATAGTGTAATCCAAATATGCATGTACACGTATATTTATAGAAAAAAATTACAACACTGAATCTTAAGAGAAAAAGCAAAGCACTCTTAATCTAGCAATTTTAAATTAAGACAGCTATCATTAATGGCAATATTAAGCTTTTTCATCAGAGGATCATAAATAAATAATTAATCTGATTTTAAAATATTTTTTCAGAACTAGCACTAAGAAAATTTTGCAATTTATTGTGACAAATTATATAAAAAAAATTACCTCCATAGTTTGTGCTGCTAAATCGTGTAATTAGGGCAGAACTAATCTTCTATAACTTTAGGCACTAAGACTGCCATCACCATCCTGAGCTCATCATCCAGACTACCTCTGTAGGCAGTGGAGAGAAAGAGCTGGTTTAAAGTTATTGAGGTCATCCTAGTGTAGACATATTCAGTGAATGTCACCTTTGAAGCACCTATTTCACTCTCTCAATTAGATAGGAAAATGGATGAAAGCTTGGAAATAAAAGGTATATGATGGATGCCTAAGTCTATGTGAGCTTATTCTGTTGTTAGTATCTAAAAAGGATGTAAAATAATAAGTAGTGATTAATTTGTGACTTTAGGAAGTGAGGCATTGCACAAAAAAATGTGATTTTCCAGTAGTTCTTGGCACATTATAGGTTTTGAAGAGGTTTTTTTACAGAATATACAGGCTCTTCTGAGTCAGAAATTGAAACCAGCATATCCCTGAACCATTGCTTCCACACACAGTCTAATCAAAACGTAACTACTGCATTAGTTTTCCAGCTGCCACCTATGCATGTACTAATAGCCCAGTCTCTGTTAGGGCATGGCCATCTTCATGCAAATGTGTTTAGGCAATGACCACTGATTCAGCTGCTTTTACTCATTTATTCTGTTTGTCTCATATGCTGTGCATCTGATATACCTCAGAGACAAACCTAAAGTAGTAGTAAGAAATATAAAACTAGTAGAATTTATGGAGATTATTTTAAAAAGTCCTATATTTCTGCCTTTGCACACAATATACTGTTCTATTGGATTCCAAAGGGCTGGTAAAAAAAAGCTACACACTTGCAGAAATATTTTTTGTATGCCTACAATGTAGAAAGAGATAAACATATTTTTCTTCATTATTTTTTATGATGCTTTATGATAGCATCCTTACACAGACATTCAACTTTTGCAAAACGGTGACGCAATTCTGATATTCTGAAATCTCTGAACACCCGAAGAGTGAATAGGGAATTGTGACTAACGACCTTCAGGTGTAAAAATAAACCTAAAAACACTTAAAAAAACCAAACAGAGATAGATCTCTCCCTATACCTTCTGATTACAGCTGACATAATACTCAATGTCTTATAGGAGAATTCTGAGTATTTATTAAAAAAAATGAGAAAATAGTAAAGATTATAAACTCTTTTCAAGGGTTTTCACAGTTCAAATGTGCTGTGAAATCTACTGTGTTCTGTCAGACTCAGAACTGGAGAGTTATTCTTCTCTTATTTTTGTCTCCTCAGGTCATAGACAAATAATCAACAGCCATTAATTTTCTTCAGAGTTATGTCATTTTGGCTGGTATATTCTAATTACTTTTAATAAATTTTAATTTCTTTCTCTTTTTTAAGTGGCAACATGTTGAAGTCTTCAAGAGGACAGGAGAAGAAAATTGGAAACATTCAACAATAAGGGGTATTTATCAAGTCACTTTTTGTTTTCCTTGTTTTCCAGGCTGAACTTACATGTGCACTCTGAACCTTTATCTAGCTTCAGAGATGATTACTGCTTGACGTTATGATACAATATTAAGAGTATGATGGTCTGATAGGAATCTGCACATGTAAACAAGGTGTAATACTGGAGATTATACTTCCATATGACATAGTACTTGCATCTGATAGCATCTGTGGCTGTTGTTTCATTATGAAGAAAATAATAATCTTTAAAGCTGTTTTATTATTTTATTACTTGAGATTATTAATTTTGGCACTTGTCGCTGTAATCTTTCCCTTGCAGCTATGTTTGCAGATATTGTCAAAGGTAATTATAATAGAAAAGGATCTCTCTTTTCATGGGCGATGTCACCTTTGCCCTTAAGAGCCAAGTTAAAAAATAGAGCCTTATTAAAAGTCTTTCCCTAGATTATCCTTCTCAACAAAAGGACAATACAACATAGCACAAATAAATTCTTAACTAATGAATATTCTGTCAGTAAACTTCCAATTTAACAGGTACTGAAAAAGAAAAATCGTCGCTAAGCTTGTAACTTTTTTGTTCTAAAACTGGTCACGAATTATTAAAATACCTTTGAATTTTAATCAATCTGCTTTTCTCTCACAACTACATTTCTTCATTTCTTTTTTTCTTGTGCTTACAACTATTTGATCGATTGATTTTTTAAAGCTTGTTGAATTATAATTTGTCTGTAAAAGCAGCAAGTTTAGACTAAGGTATGGAGTCCTTTTTATTAAAAAGAAGAAGGCAGATAAAAAAGATATCTTTTGAAAATTAGTGTATGCTTATCATCAGGAGCAGAGATCTTAAAAGAGAAATAGAATTTAAGGAAATTTCTAGTTCACATTTGAAATTTTTTATGTCAGACTTTCCTCCTCGCTTTTGGAACTCTGAACAAAGACTCACACTTCCTCTCTGTTTATTAAACATATTTGCTTTTTCACCCAGTTAGTGGTGAAAAAGTGGTGGAAAGGACACTCTTAGGAAGAAATTTCACATGTCTTTGTGGAAGACACTGGTAGAAAGTAACAGATGAAACATGACTGTGAGAAAGAGGTATTGTGGGAGCACAGATCATCTACTAGCAATATCTATCAAAGTATTGAAATCTTCTATTACCTGGCTAAAAAGAAAGCTAAACATGGAGAATAAACTAAGTACAAGGCCTTATTTCAGAAAATGGTTTGCAAGGTGTTTTTCCATATTATTCAAAGCTGAAGTGATGTGGTAGCTGAGACAAAATGACAACAATTTTGCAGTTTGACCTTATGCATTAATTGCATTTAGAGCATAGAGGCTGATGTCCATCCCATTCTCAGGCTGCTAAGTTTGGTGATTTCTTTGATTTTTAAATTCCCAGCACACCTTTGGAGTCCTGAGAGTGCTGATATTTTCCATTCAAATCCCAAAGGATACATAGTACAATTTGCACATATTCTAGCATGGTATAGTCTACTTCTTCATAGTCGCTGTGTGCAGTTCTGAAACTTCAAGTTGCAGGCAGGCTGTGCAGCACTCTTGACACTACCACAGTGAGTCTAGAATCTGTTTCTGAGAGTATTCAATCTATTACAGTGCTGATCAGCTTTTCAGTCTCTTCTCCATATTGAAGGAGAATTTAGGACTTCAGCTTTGGAAACAGCACCCTCAACAGGTTTGTGAAAGTTTAGTAGGCTTTGGGCTAAATGAGCTCTGGAAATGGGAAGCCATTTCAGGCAATGGCAGAGAAAAAATTAAAATGTAAGGCTACGGTCATACATCAGTCCACCTGAATGGATGAGTGCCAATCACATCTATTAGAAAAGAGAGGAGACAAACAGGGGTTGCTGACCACTTGGACCAAACCAAGATTGAAGAGTGGCTGCTATGTGGTTAGTGTTCAGACTAGCATCCCTGGTCACTTCTCTCATCCTGGAGAAAAAGCAGCAGAAGACACTGCTTCTTCACTTACAATGAGAATTAAAAGCTCTACCTGACCAAATCCATAGGGATTCTTGCAACCTCTTGTCCCTGTTTCTTCTTTTACCATTTCCTATATGACAGTCTGTGACAGAATGCATGTACAAGTTCTGTGAAGACACTGACATGCAAATGCTGCCTATATAGGGCAAAGGGGACTATATAGAGACTGGTATGAATCTAAATTATAATACAACTTAAGACTGGATTTTCTCATGGAGCCGCAAAGGCTTGTGTAGTGTGTATTACACCAAGAGGGGCTGTACTTTCAGTGCTTCAGAACTACTCTTCAAAAATGTAATACTGATGCAAATGGAAAGGTCCAGACTAAGGCAACTACTGCTGTCTTTGGAAATGTCATCCCTCCCATGCTCAGCTCTATATAAAATTGAGCTGAAATTTGTTCAGACCACTTATGCTTCACTGCATTTACTTACAACTCCTTGGAGAATGCGAGAGGGCCTAAGGGACACCACCACACACAAGGGAAAGAAAAAAAAATTGATGTTAACAATGTAGAATCAAGTATCCCCGATGTCAGCTAAACACTGAGTAGGCACTCTATTTACGAAAGAAAGACTCAGCCAAATCATTGTCACTCTCCAGTATGCACAGTGTAACTCAGGATGTTCTTGGCCCAGTTAAGCAGTCATGCCTGACCTATATCAGTGAGGAGGTTGAAATCAGAATGGGACTTCTTATTTTTATAACAGTTTAAATAAGCAACAGTTTGAAAAGAGAGCTTGTAGCATTCATTAAAAAGCTGTATTTGAACTGCTGAGAAGCAAAGGCTTTTTAATCCTTTTTCTCCTCATGAATCACTTGAAATTGTTAACTAAGAACATGCAACAAAGAGAAGATATAAAACATCCTTCAAATTTTCTGTGAAGCAGCAGTGTTGCCAAAAAATTTCGCTCAATCCATCTCCAAATAATCCTCACTAGAGCAGTTTTATTATCACCCATCCCTGAGGACAAAGTAGCTGAAAGTAAGGCAGCTACAGAGTAGCTTTCTCTCCCTCAAGGTGTCTTTAGCAATTGATCATTCAAGAGAACTAGGCCTGTGTGACCAGGGGATCAAGACAAAATGCATGGCTTCATTTGGCTCCATGCTATGCATCTTCCTAGCCCCAGGATTTGTTCCACAGCCATTTAAATTAGCATAGCTTTAAAATATGACATGATTATGTTCTATGGACTCATTAAAGCATTCCTCTGGTGCAATGAGAGACAAGGAGTGCTTGAACACTCAACTACCCGAGGCATGTATTACTGTGACTGACACCCCCTGCAATGTCTCAGAGTCTACAATTCCTACTGAATACAACTTTACAATTTTCATGCATTTTTTCAAATCTACTGTGAAAGTATTTATGTTTTTGCTTCACCAAGTAATTCTCAGTTTTGTGATGAGGAAGAACTCTATGAAACTACTATTAGATTATAATATTTTCCACATTCAGGTGCCTTACTCTGCTGTCATAGTTTCCTAACTCCCATTAATTTAGCAAAGCAAACTATGATACTTCAGGATTTCCTTTTTTTCCCTTGATGCCTTTGCCTGACTGCTACACTCAACACCCCTTCAATGGCAGGCTGACGTGCTTTCAAGCTTGTTTGTAGTTATAAAGCTAAATGGAAAATTGATCAGTGTTCCCCATTCAGCTTTTAAATACAAACAGTTCCATATTTGTGTCTGTATATACAAACAACTGTGAAAACAGCTAGCCACCTCTGAATCTCTATGAAGCCTACAGGCAATGGAGGATGCAAAAACCTGGAACCAAAAGATGCCAGCTGTAACCTGTACTTAGTTATGGATCATTAGGTGGCACTCTTCCCCTTGACTTAGCACAGATTCAAGAAGGGCAGAAAATGCAGTCAGCTGTCGGAGCAGCCATTGTTTTAAAAATACCAAGATACAAACCTGAGGTTATTAATATGTGTGATCATTAAAGGTGTTCACCCTTTCCAGAAAAAAATAATGTTGTTGATCACAGTATATTGACCACATTCAATTAGGAAGTTTTTTATGCCTGGACATACCATTCTGTTCTCAACTCTCATGGATGCTACCATGGGTGATCATGTAACAAAGAAATAAATGCATAATATATGAAATGTGAAAATGCATGGCTGTAACTCAAAATCTAAGTACCAATTGTTACATGTGCCTAATATGAGATTCATGTTCAATTTATTTTGTTATAAATGAGCAAGTGTTCTCAGAAACAAAACAGAACTTCTTTCTAAAATCCAAAGACATCTGGAAAACAAAGGAAAGCTAAATGTATTTCAGGAAACAGTTTTACGTATTGGTGCATGTTTTTTTTTTCTCTACGGACATATGTACAGACAGACCAAATCAATTACTGTAAATCATAATTTTCTCCCAGTATAGGATATTTTTAAAGCCTAAGGAATGCATGAACCTATCTTCTCCTGGCCCTTAGTAGATAAAGTGAATTATCCCCATTCTGTACAATGTTTAAGCATTTCGCCAGTGGTCAATCAGATAGTTTGCAGAAAGGCCAGGAGCTGAAGCATGCCCAGATGTTCAGGTCTCTCCTTTCCTTATCTGTTATTCCCTATGACAAAAAAGCCTGCAGTGTCCTTTGTGAGATGTTATCGAAGTAGAATTTGACACTACTCTAGAATTTAAGTCTGTGTTTAGGCCTCTGGGTATCCTCTTAGATGGGGTGTTTTTCAAGACTCAGGAGAGATTTCTTGCTCTCTTTTTCTGCAAATTCTGTCATTTACAACTGTGTTTTAAGTCAAAAATCTATCCATGGAAACTGGGAAGTGTTGATTGCTTTGCACTAAATCTTTTACTGCACCATTACCTGTGACTGCAAAAGGCAGAAGGCCTTGAGCCTTCCAGTAAATTCTAGTCCTATGTTTCTGTGAAAAAAAGTTTTTCAACATGTTTGTCTTCTAAATTAACTTCTTATCCTGCTCGACAACATGGTCTATTTTTATCTAGAAGAGCGTATGACAGCATCATATCTTGGTATTCCTTTGGGTTTACTTTGACCTTTTTAAACTTTTGGGGTTGTAAATTCCTCTGGATTGAGGATTGTCACCTGATGGAAAAAAGGAATCAGGAAAATGGAAGAAGGCCCTATGGTATGCCTGAATAAAAAGTTGAAAGACATCCTGAGTTGGTGATATTTTTGCACTTGGTTTCCCTCTTCCTACATTATTGCAGCAAAAATTCTGTGATAAAATTACTGTCTCAGTCTGCATTTGCATTTCTTTATTCCACCATGAGTATTTTTTATTTTAAAATCACACCCATCGACTTCAGTCTGTGCATGAAGTCAAAAAGCTGTGGTATTTTTTGAAAGCTTGAGCCAAATGCAGAGCCTAAAGATTTCTAGCTTTCATGATACTCCAAAACTTGTTAGCCACTTCTCTCTATATTTCAACATAATGAAGGTGAGAACCTACCCTTTTGCCATCAACAGGTGCTCATTTTGCAAACAGCTGCTTCAGTTAAAGTCTTTAACACTATCCATATGCCTGTCATCTTCAGCTGCGATGTTGGAAGAATCACAAAAGTAAGTCTGTAACCTTTTACATGAAGACAGTCAGCTAAGTTTATATACCAAAAAGCTAATTTGATTAGTTTACTTGACTTTGTCTGAAGCTGTCCACGAAGATTTTATGCTTTCAAAGGTATAGAAGTGTAACAAACTGTAGTGCATAGTGTAAACAAATACAAACAATATCTTTAATAAACTCTTGGTCTTCAGCAAGATATTTGCCTCTGGAATTACCAATTCTTTGTTACTATTTATCTGACTGTAAATTGTGGAAGCAAAAACCTATTTTACCTGAAAATTGTAATTTTTACTTAAAGGAAAAGGTGTTGAGTAAATGTTAAGAAATATCAATATATCACTTTAATCCTTATGAAGTAATAATAGAAGAGCTTTGCTTGGCTTCTAATTCACTACTCCATACAATGTTTGTGGTTTTTGTTTTTGTTTTTGTTTTTTTTTTTTAATGGGGAAATGTCATTGATTTTAGATTTGAACTAATATAAGTAAGCCTTTCCATAACAGTGAAACTTGAGCAAGCTGCATAACCTACCCATTGTCTCAATTGGCTTTTCTTTGACAGCACATCCTCCCACAGATTTATAAAATTATGCAAGATAAAGTGAAGTTTTTCCAAACAAAGCCGAATAGACACAGCTGTATTTTTATTTTTGAAATCTTGCCTTGTTTCTGGTATTTTTTTCATTTTTATTTTTTGATAGAATCACACATTGGTTCCTTGCACTTATAGAACACCCAATATCAAAAGGCAAAACCACTTCAGCTGTTCTAATGCTTCTTGAAATTAAGTGATGCAGACTTACCCCAAAAGGCTAAAATAAAGTCTGGAAACAGTGAGTCAAAAATATGCATAAGAGGAAATACTAGTCACCTTTTCTTTTTGCTTTGTCTGATTTTAGGCCTTATGTTGTTGTACATAATTGTTCAATGTTATACATCATTATTCAATGATTTGTAGTTTTGAAAGTCAATTGGACTTCCTGTCAGCACTATAAAAGAGTAACTGGGAAATACTTTTTATAATTAGATAAATTAGGATTAGCATGATTAAAAAGTCTTTTTGATGTTATAGGTAAATACACATCTTGTATAAAGCCATGCTGGGAACTGATGCATGATGAATGTTCTGACTGTGGCCTTTTGGATTCAGTACCATAAGATCCTGATTATTCCGTATGTACCAACAGTTTTAGTATGGTTCCCTCTTCAAGAAATGTAAGCTTATTTTTGATAACAAAAGAAGTAAATAGTTTTGAGGAAAGAACAATTTGTGTTGGGAGACAAACCACTGAGCTTGTTAATACATTGAAGGTTTTTTTGTTTTTTTTTTTTAACTACATAGTAAATATATATTCCTATATTTCTCTAATGCCTTTTCATAAAGACACTTGAAGCTATATTCTAAATCGAATTAGGCTTCGGAGTACCTTGAATAATCTCTATAATCTGACAAGAGATACTGCATCCATAATGTTTGACGCATGGACACAAAGGCTTTTCCCTATTTACATTAGAAAGGAAAATTTTAAAAAATGTGCAATGTTTTCAGACATAGTCACAAAGAGAGATTCTTTACTAAAAATTTTATTCCCTAACTACTAAAGGTAAAAAAATTGGTCTTCTGATAGATACATGTGTATATAAGAAGAGGTAGATATATGTCCTTGTTTGTGTGTATATGAATATAAGAGAAATAGTGTATAGTAGAAATGTAATTAAACCTTGCCCTGAATGACCTGGCTTTTTAATTATTACATTTAACTATATTTAGTAGAAGTACTGGTTCAATTTTGAAAGAAGTACTTCTCTGTTTCTTTATTAGCAGATTGTCTCTCTGGGAGTCACTTGACCCTCTTATTCTTCCAAAATTTCAAAAAGATATTTATATCTCTAACATTCAAAATAGCATTCAAATATTCATGCTTAAGGGAAACAACAAAAGTTAATATCTGACTACCTTAGGGTGACTGAATAGATATAAAACATTCCCATAAATCTGATGAAATTATAGATTGGCCAAGATTATTTACTGGGAAGAGAGGTTGTAGCAACTCAAAGTGTAAAAGAGGTGTTTGCTGCTTTAGGTATAAGATATCACAGTGTACGCAAGTGGCCTTTTCCATCCTTCTTACTGAACTTGAGATAGAGAAAATATATTATTATAGAAATAGAAATATATAGAGAAATAATTATTAACTATGCTAATCAACTGGAAAAAAGACAACTGTGATGTGTTTTCATTTATTAGAAATGCAATATTGCTTCCCACTTGATCCTCCACCCCTTTTTCCCATACAAGAAAATCTGGCCTCCAGCTAGGAGTTAGTTTCATTCCTTTGCTTTTTGTTTATGTCCAGACATGAAAGAGCAAAATAATGTTTTATTCTTTATATAGTGTTTAACAGAGGAATATGATAATTCTGCTTTTCTCATTTTTTTTCTTGGAGCAATTTTGAGATATTATTTCATATACTACATCTCATTATTTTTGAGATGCCTTCAATATTTCCTATTACTTCCATGCTTAAAAACTAAAATTCCAGAACATCTTATTACACAGCATAATTTCTTAAAGTAATCATGGTAAATTATGGACCTCTTCAGTGTTCCATCAAAGAAAAAAAAATAGAAAGGAAAGATTGCAGTTCCTGCCAGGGGTCTAACTAAGACCCCAGCTGTTAGGAGAGATTTAAAATTCTGTAAGTCTTTGCATGATAGCCCTACGAACTGGCAATTTGTAGTCAACTTTTCAATTTCCTTATTCAGCTATCCTTTACTGGAAAGATGAGTAAGAAGAATAGAGAAAAAAAGAATATTTCGTGTTGTCATTACATGCCATTGTGGCAGATGAAGAAGAAAACTAATGCAGACTGTGGATAAAGATTTTTTAAGATGTATATTCTTAATTTTGAATTAAAAAAATACAGGAAAGTTCATTTGGGGCTGCATATATAGCAAATAGAAATTGACCAGTTTCATCAATTTTAATTGAGTTATTTGGATAGTTATCAGACAAGAATATGTTCCATTGCTAACATTTCTGGGTTAATACATCAACATTGTGTTTCTAGTAACTATTTCTCTTGAAAAACATGAAGCATAATAGAAAAATGAAACAGCTTCTACATTCCACTTCCCTGTTAAATATTAGTTATGTATTGATCTGCAAATCATATAGTATAAATGTTTAACAATAGTGTTTAATATAAGCCTCTGTTTGTAGTTCTTATCCAATGTTAGTTTTTCTAAAAAAGACTCTTGTTGACCTAGTAAAACTGAAAATAAAAGGAGAATGTATATTTTTGTCAGATAAAATGCAGAACATCTTGCAGTTACTGGACTGTAACATGCTAGCATGGAAACTGCTCTGTTGTGGTTTTATGAGAATCATGTGATTTATGGGTTTTTTGTGGAAAAGAGTAAAAAAGTGTTATGACTAAAAATTATTAAATACACAAAGGAGTTAAAGTGTTGTGTCTGTTTAGTATACAAACATGTTTTTCATGTATGCTTATGAATGCATGAATGTTTTTTCTTACCCTTTCACTCCCAAATATCTTCCTTATTAGCCAAATTCACTGAAATTCTTCTTTGGACAAATAAAGTTTTCTTTAAGATTATAGTTTGAGTCTAACTGGTAGATTTTTTTTTTCCAAACTGAGCATTTCAATTTTATTTCTGAATTCAGAAATTCAGTTGTGCTATTTTATTGGCTGATTTACCAGGCATGTGTTTCCCTTGTATCTTTAAAGACAATCTAAGGTCATTAGTTGAGATACTGGTATTTGGAAAATTACGTAGATGACTTTTTGGTTAGCTATTTAACAACACTCTAAAAAAAGGAAATAACCACACCTGTTTGTATTTGGTCTTAGTTCTGAAATCTAAGTGTGTTTCCTGTGTTCCTCTGAAGCTTTAATAAAGGTTTATTCCTACCTTTTTTATTGTGGTGTTTTCCTTTTTGGTTTCATGGGAAATTGTTATCGTACGGTCACTAAACATAAGAAGTATGTTTATTTTAGAATAGCTGTACAATTGGTCAACCTAGTCTGAAGAATTACAGATGTATTACAAAAATGTTTCTGTGGATACATTGTGTCTGTCTGTGCTGCTTTGTGATGGTGAACATTTTCTGCATGGTCACCTAGATTGGTTTGCCCAAGACCCTATCCAGACAGCTTTTGAAAATATCCAATGATGGAGACTCAGCAACATGCTCTATTGCTCAGTCTTCCTCATAGGGTGACGGGATGACTACTAGTTGTCTATTAATTTAGTACTGAAGACTTGAATATAAATTAATAAAAACACATAAAAAATGTAATCAATTAATGAAAATATACAGATTGGAATAATAGGAAAGAATATGCCAATGTAATAAACATTTTGGTAAGTTAATATTTATTCAAGGGCAGTCATCTCTGGGATCTTATGTGGTTATTATATGTCACGTATAGCACTATGCAAAAATAACCCACTTTACCCTAATAATTTACATAGTTCAAGAAAATATAATAGAAATAACAAAAGATAGAAATAATAGAGTTGCTGCAATCTCTTTGTATATGTCTCCAGAGAGACTGTTAGCATAAGTCTACCTCACTGTCAGATTGAGTAGACTGTAATTCAAATTACAATGTGTGGAAATAAACTAATTTTCAAATACTGAGTTTGAAGATGTCACTACTTAAAATATTTTGAACTATCTGAAGCAACCTGAAAACCTATAATCCTTAAGTAACCTTACTCAATGGTATAAAACCATCAAGGGTATGTAAATTGAGCTAAAATAAATCACACAAAGCATTGTCTTGAGATCATAAGAGGGGAAGAAAAGAAATAATTTCAAATTAAAATGTTACCACTTCTTTTCTTCCAAACTTACTTCATATACCTTCTCTGGGATCACAAAATGTAAAATAAACAGATTTTTGAAACATTCAAACTTTCTCTGCTAAATTACATTAACATGTCTACATTTAATTACTTATTATAGGCAGGAAAAGGCAAGTGCTATGCAAATACACTGCAGCCTCATCATAAGCAGCACTATTGAAGTCCCAGCAATGCTCTGAATGAGGAAGTTGCTTTACTTCACTGTTGAAATGTACCTTTTTTTCCCCTTGGTTTAAATTGCTGACCAGTGAATATGATGAGCTTTGATAAATATTGTAGAGTGTAAGTAGGAGCAGAGGGAAGACTTCTTGTTGAATTCACAGTTTTCTCAACCTCTTCCAAACCTGTTTGTCTTTTACAGAGGAGAAGAAGAGATATACCTATTTTATACTAGACTGGATGCAGAATTCGGGGTTTTCACTCTCTTGTTAGCTCAACACATTCTTAGTGATTAACATCTTTTTCAGTAGCATATGCATATTTTCATGAAAATGTGTAACTGTGGTAGAAGGGTGTGAGAAGAAGGGGTAAAAAAAAAAATAAGTTCTCTTTGGTTCTAATAAGATTGCCAGCATAAGAATGAACGTATGTTTTATTTAATATTGCTGTAGCTAATTTTTAATAGGCATTGTTCTTGTGTAGCTTTTTCTCAACAGTTTTCACTTTCCTACCATTTCTTACTTGTCAAGACTTCAAAAAGTACTAAAAAATCTATTTCCAGTCCATCCAAACAATCTTACTTTTATATAGAATTTTTTATCTTTGGGGAAAACGTCCTTGAGAGTGAAGGAGAATACAATACTTAAAACATTGCTTTAAAGCATACTTTTTCCACATTATGTGGAGGTGACTGCAATTTTTCTAAAGGAAGTAAAAGGCTTAAGTATTGTCATATTTTTTATCATTAGGAATTAATAATGTAGTTTTCTACCTAGATGTCTCCATAAAACCTACCTGTTGCAACTGTATGTAAATGGATGCAAGACAATTCATTTTTATCACAGATGATGAAAAAAATAAAATTTGAATGTTGATGTGATGTAACACAATTATTTATTCATTTTAAAGAAAGGGTGGTATCTCCCATACAGAAGGAATTGCTAAGAACTGCACTGTGGCTCAGGCATATTATACAAGTAGAATAATCAACATCTGTGAAAGATTTGTCACCAACAATTTTCTTTTTGCAAATCAAATGTGCTTAGGTGTTTTATTCCTAGCTAGAATATACAGACACACACACACACACACACACACATATATATATTTGTATTGGAAATGCCCTACATAGTTTCTTGACTGGATTATATATTATTTTTCTGTACTATATACTAAAATAAGAAGTTTTTTCTTTAAAGTTTAGAATGTTTATTATGTGTCTATTCATATTACTTAGATATTGATACAAGTTTTTGGTTTTTCATACATGTGGTATATGTTTTAGGCAATGCATTTATACATTTTTTTCCTAATCTAAAAGTAGAAAACGTTGGTGAAGAAGAAAATAATTAAGATAGAACTTATAAAATCTGATTCACTGCTTGCCTAAATATATTTTGGTGTTTTATTGCACTTAAGCCTGTGTTTGGGTAACAAAGCAAAACTCTCCTAGAAAGCACTTAACTAGCTGTCACATGCACCACTACATTTTGTAAGGTTTTTATATATAAGAATAGTGTTTGCATCCTCACTGAAACTGAATGGCAGTTTGTGCTTATTTTAATGTGTATTCAGATGTGTATATTTTTTTAAAGCAACACTTCTATAAAAACATTGGGCTTTTTATCTAATGCTTTAATCAAGAGCTTTCAAATCGCTAAACGTTAATGGAAAAATAGAGTAGTTAATCATATTCTACTTGAATATGTTTAATATAGCTAATTCCTTCAGTGCTAGTTGTAGTTTTTAGAAGGATCTACTGTGTAGACTATCAAGCTGAAAAAATATGAATACCACGCCTATATCACTTACCTTTGCAATAGTATTTTGAAAAATGGTGAAAGTATCAGAAAGGACAGCAAAACCATATTTTTATAAAGGCAGAAAAAGCACTGGAAATATTAATGAAGAACAAACTAAGAAATTTCTCTTGTTAGTTCTCACTATACCTAATAATCTAAAATACCTGGTTTAATGGGAAAGGCAAATAAGGCTGAAGACAGAATTGAACAAAGGAAATTTATTGTATACAGAATAAGCTAGTCTATTGAAAGGAGAGTGAGAGCTGACCGAATGCCAAATAATTCTAATACTGAAAAAAGACCTGCAAACATGTTCAGCAGACCTGAAAAAAGAGCTTTCTGCCCAAGAGGTTATTTTTTTCATTCCAATTATCTTAACTGAACATACCAAAGAAATTTCTTCTTCACTAACATTCAGATATTTAGCTTAATGTGTACTCTTGGCAGTAGGTGTAGTCAATCAGAGTGAGGGTACTCTTAAGTATTTACTTGATTACAACCTAGTATTCAAGCAAGGGGTCAGCATGTAGAAATAGTTTCAAATAGTTTCAAATGCATTTCAAAGAGGCATTTCAAATTTGTGCAGCTGAACTGCAGATAGTAATATAAAGAAGTAAATAAATAACAGAGAAAAATGCAAGTTATCAAATCCTTTCAAGAAATCTGTAAAAGAAGTCGGTAATAATTAAAGTAATTAGAAAATTTCTTTGACTTTTATAAGAGCTCAGATTTGGGTAATGCTTCTCCAGTGCCCAGAGAGATCTTTGTCACTCCATTGTGTAAATCCACCATTAATAAAGGATGTTAAGACTGCATTGGGAAAAAACAGCTCTATTCCATGTCTCTAGTAATATCTGACTTAGAGAGCACATTCACTGGGTATAGATTAGAGAGTTATGCAAAACCAAGTTGAAGAGAGCTGTATAAAGAAATATTCACATGTGAGGTTAGAAATCACTGACTGCTCAATAATTTGAGGAAAATGCTTTCAAATTGCTATACTTGTAACTGAAAATGCATTGGTAAATTGTGATCATGACTGGGAAAGATGATAGTTGCTTTTTTTAATCCATGCCATAATGGCTGTAACAGGATATATCTCTTAATAATATCAGTATATCTATTTGAATACCTAATTACAACAATGTATCGATGCCATGAAAGCCACCAAAGCTGCAAATGGTTTGATTGAAACAATTAATTTCAAGTATAAAACATTGATTTCATTGACACATTATACTCTTTCAATCTACGTCAGGATATGTTTGTAGAGCCAGAGACCCCTGAGTCACTAGGCTACAGTTATAGCTTGTCTCTCTTACTTTCACCACTAACTTTGCTTAAGGAATCCTTGACTAGTAGTAACTTTTACAAATGACAGTTACAAGTGAGCATCCTTTTATTTCTTGCTGTGCTATGACCTGTTGTTATCCAGACATTTTCAAGGAAATGTGTAAACTCTTCCTGTGCATTCTTCCTATAGTAAATAAACAGAGTGATTCTGTACCAAGTACATATGTACCTCCTGATGCCTTTATTAATGTGCTTACATTTACATTTCTGGGCAAGGAATAAAATTAAATAGCTACCCCTATTATTGTTTGGATGACATTTAAAAATGAAAGAAAAAATGAAAAGCTGCTGTTCAAGAGACTAATCCAGGTTCTGAATCTGACAACTGCATTTGAGTCAACCTGTATTACAGTGATTGACTGCAACAGAGCATTCACTGTCAAACTGAAGAGACTACAACATGATATACTGGATTTGGGCTAGTTTGAGTGATCACTAATATCTTTGGATACATTTCTAGACCATAGTTTAAATACTCAGTAAAACTGGCCCTACTTTATTTAAGCAACAAACACCTCCTTCCTCATGCCCAAAAAGGCATCACCTGGTCTCTAGGTCTTTTCAGAAAGCAGATATTTACACTCTAAGTTTTACATTTTGCTGTTAATGTTTCTGAAACATCATTTTTGCAACTTTCTTCCATCCCAGAATTTTAGGGCAGAAAAAGTTTTTATTGGAATATTAAAAATAATTTTCATGTTTGTAATTAAAATCTTGCTTTATTTACTAGAGAAAACTAAATTCTGAAGCCCTTATGATACCTGTTTTCAAACAGGTGGTATCTGAAAAGAATTTGACTGTGTTCCTGTTTGTTGAAATACTCAACTCATGAACAATGAAACAATTAGTTGGACTAGAAATTAAGTAAGATTTTTCTTTCCAGTATTGGAGTTAACTTATGAATGCTGGCTCAATGGGAATAAAATGGTCTGGTAGTGGACCTGTTATAGACAGTGATAAACTATCTTTCAGTCTTTTGCCTAACACAGTTAATATTTAACAAGCTGATTTGGCCAAGCCGGTTTAAAGCAGTAACATCTTTTTCTTAGTAAAACAATACTTTGTTATACATGAGCAATGAGCTGTTTCACTGATGGTGAAAAGGAGAATATAAGTAAATATTAAAAATAAATTAGAAATATTTTGCCAGTCCCTAAAATACCACATTGAATCCAAGACTTACAATCTGCTCCCTTTTCAGTGTTCATTCTGATAGATGTTAAAAGGCTATTTTTGTATGTAAGATGCTAATTAATGTGAATAGAGGCGGTACACATATGGGCTTCATACAATACTTTGCCTCCAAAATATTATAATGTATGCAACATTTGGAAAGAATGGGAGCCTGTTCCCTCAATAAAGTGTTAACATTACTGCGCTTTTGTGACTAGATAACAAAAGCCAGGAATAAATACAACTACTGGTGGGCTGTTGCCTATAGTTACATGCTAAAATATTGACTTGTAAATTGAAAATCATGCCTTGTAATCCCCAACCTCCTTGGTTATTTATCTCAATCTGTGTTATTCATTTTGTATGATTCAGCTTTTGAGGTGCTACAATTTGGTTATTTACTATACACCTTTCCTCTTTGTAAAGTATTTGACAGGCATAAATGCAAAGAAGACTCAAAATGTTAATATCTGAATTACTTTCAATTTTAATTTATACCAAGTTCAATTGAGAGGCACAGGTAAGAAACCCTTTTTTTATGGTAGCTTTTGGAGTCATGTCGGTTGTAAATAAAAGTCTTAGGTATGAAGTGGATTTTTACCAAAAGGGCATTACTGAGCATCTTTGCTGGAGTTTAGAAATAAATATCAGGCTCAATCTAGCTCTTATAAGTGTCTTCCACTTTATTTCAGGAGATGTATCAAGCCCATGCTACTAATTTCATTTTATTATCAAGCAAGATTGCCCTAAAAGGTAGCCCTGGGCCCCACAGAGCTCTATTGTGTAGCTTTAGAAGTTCAGAGGCTTAAGTGCACACATTCTTACACATTTTAACACAGATAAATTTATGATTAGTCTTATGCAGCAAATAGCTTATCCACAGGCTTAGAGACCTGAATTCTTTGCTCTTCAGGGTTATATCCCTTGGCAGGGAAATTTACTTGTGTTGTCTTCAGCATTTGTCATGCTTTGGTCACAATTTTAGTTCTATATTTCTACTTGATCTAGTGCTTTTTAACTCCTCTTCATCTAAGCTGCTGACTTTCTCTCTGTCCAGTTTTCATTTTTTGTGATTAGGTAATGAAAACTCAGCTGCCAGCTTTAATGCCAAGAACAATGCTCTCTCATAAATATTCCAGTGTCCTGCATCCAAGCCACACAACTTTCTGGAAAAAAAAAAAAAAAAAAGCCTACCACACAAAACCAATATACACACTTATTAGCAGTGCTTGCTGCTTTAAGAAAATCTAAGCTAGCACTCAGTCAGGGTGAATCATGCAAAGTCTTTGTTATTGAGCAGGTACTAATTAAGTTTAAATGAGGAGGAAACCAAATCTCAAATTACTTATGATTTTAAAACCTTCATGTTAAAGCTATGGGGAAAAAATCTGAGGAAACCTAAAAAAAGAAGATAAGATGGGTGGGGCCCCCCTCAGGTGCTGCATCAAAGGAAATACCTCTTCAAAAATTATGTGAATAAGTCTTCTTTTACTCTAATCTGCAGTCTTGTCACTCAGTGTATAGTAATTTTTATCACCTAGTTTAACCTGCTGCGAACTGGAGAAAAATCAGTTCCCTCTGTCAGTACAAAAAGGTTTTGATTGAGGATTAAAAGATTTATTCAAATAAAAAAAAAAAAAAGAGACGTATTAAATGACAAAAATGTTTCCCTTCTCCATACCTCTCTCACATCACTAGCACTTCTGCCATTAATATATAAAATAAAGGGTTCCCTTACTGTAACAGATACTGAAAAAGGCAGACTTCTTCCACTTTCAGTAGACTTATTACCTAGTAGGTACTTATTTCACAGCAGCCAGAAGAAGAAATCACCACTACTCTTTTTTCCAGAGATTAAAGCAGTCATCCTTGGTCATTTTCCTCTATCACCTGAGAAAATTCAGGCAAATCTTGAAGTTTACTTATGACATAGTGCTCTGAAGAGGTGATGAAATGAAGCTAAACTGCTAGATAAATACTTTTTGCTTTTTCTGGTGTTGAAATGGAAACAGGCAGAAGAATCCTTCTGAACTTAGCTCTGAAGGGCCTGTAGAGGGAAAACTAATTTAGCGCACCCAAAATGAATTGAAATGAACTAGAGTGAAACATGTCAGCATCTGTGAAGACTGAATCATGTTTCTGGGCTCATGCAGAAGCTGAAATGTCTGGAAATTTTATAGAAAACTTGAATGCATCAGGAAGACTGCTCATAGTGATTTCTTCCCTTGTGATATGCAGTGTCATGTGTCCTGTTGACATCTGTTGGTGTCTCAGATAGTATGTTTCTGTTCTCCAAGTGCAAAATATCTGCAAACTCAGCTCCACTTGAAGGTATATGCTTTTGCAATGGCTTCTACACCACGAGAACAATGGATTCCTGCTGGCATGGTCTAGCATCTTCTCTTAGAAGAAAAAAAGAGTTGTTTTAGGCAATGTGTTTCACCTCCTGGGTGATTAATTTGATAATTTGAGTCGTTCTCACTTGCCTCAGTGGAGCTTTGAGTCGATTTGCTATGGAGGAAGACTTCTTGCCTGCACTCAAGAGGGACTCCGGATGACTGATGCTGAGGAGACATTATCATCTCTCCTTAATGTGCTCTACTCTTGGCGTATAATGTCTCTACTTAAAAAGAAAAAAAAAAAAAAAGAAGTTCCCTTTTCCACATTACTTTTCAATTTATAATTGGCTTCCTCATTTTTCCAAAGTACAGTGAGAAATCCTGATGAAAAATCCACCTAAATAAGATGGTGCGAATAAGTCTAGTTTCGTAAGATACTGATGAAGTTAGCCTTTTTGTCAAAATTAAACCCCAAAATCTATTCTGGCTGGCAACAAATGATAGAACTACATATTCAGATTTCTAAAATATCCATTGCACTAGGAAGTGGTTACTAAGTGCCAATAAAAGGCGCCAGTATGTTCAACTAGGATACAGGAAGCATAGATTCTCTTTTCATTTTTGCTTAATTAGTCATGGATATTTTCCTAATGAGCACAGTAACCTCAAACAACTGCGTAAAAGACTGTGGCATCACAGAGCTCTCCATTGCTACTCTGTTTTGTACAGATTAAAAGTGTTTATTGAAGAGATGCTTTTTCTGTTGTCAGCATGCATAGTATAATGTAATTAAGCTGGGAATTCAAGAGGAAGAAAATACCTTATGTCCCACTGTTTCAAAAATCTAATCCCAGTATAATTTTTCTTCTAAATCTTCTTGGCCCATTGAGGCTAAATTTACTAATAGATTCCAGGGAAACATACTAATTTCTTTTTCATAGCATAAACTGGAAATTATTGAGTTTGTATATGTATAGATACATGTGTATAAATACACATACATATAAATACAAATTATATAAGTTATGTTTACTGCTTATGGCAAAGCAGTAACAGCATTGCAGGCTCTGTGTAAAAAAGTGCAGTTTGCATCAACTATTATTCCCTTTGCTTTCATCAGCTGAGTTGGTGACTGAGGTTTGAAAACCCTTCTAACTACAGGCAGTTGCTTGAGAGGAAACTCTTCAGACACATTGAGTTTCAAAGTTGAAGTGCTCTTCAGCTATTTTTTATTTCTGACTAAAATTTTAGGAATTAATCTACCGCCTTTCAAGTGCATTGGGCTATATGTACTGACTCTGACTGAACAACCTTTTGTCATTTGTGTTGGCTCGTTTAAGATTCTCAACACAGTCCAGTAACAGAGAGAGAAGGTTCCTTTTAGCAGCTTTTATTTTCTGAGATACATAACCTCTTAAGAGTGAACTTGGCAGCTTGCATCTAATGTAAAATGATTGAATTTGACTATTGTGTTGAGAGTAACTGAAATATTTCAAACTTTCTACTTCATGTTGAATCAGGGATAATTCCAACCATGAAAATTGATCTGTAGAGATCCTGTACTTTTTGTTAAAGCAAACATCTAAACCCTGCTTCTTGTTGGGTTATAAAGTACAGAGATTGAGATTTATGAGGTAGAGGAGTAACACACTTCTTTAATGCCCAGATTGAAAAAAACAATAAAAAGTGTTGTTAAAAGTATTATTTACCTTCAGTGGTAAATGTATTTTTTAAAAATTATGTAATGTGAGTATGCAAAATCAGAGAAACTGTGCTAGTAGCATTTATTAAATGAATAATCAAAACAAACTCACGGTCTGATGAACTTCTGCATGTGCACACACATGCTACTGAAAAGGGATAAGTTATCAGTAAATGTTCAGAATATATTTTTTTCCCCTCCTAAAATACTGCTGAAAAAAAAAAGGAAAATTTACTGCTCGGGTACTTTGCCATATTTTGAAATAGGTCTCAGTAAATACAAGTCACTTGATTCCAGTGGTGTCTATGAAACTCTTTAGGTTAAAGTAGCTGAAAACCTAGCCCTTATATGAATGAACACTGCAAGATTATAAAAGTAAGCCTGATGTTCTAATGCCAGCAACTTCAAAGGAATATTACATGACAGAAGAGTTATCACACAGCCCTACACTGCACTGTCAACTGTTCATCATCTCTAGTATTTGATGATGCTATCGCTGATGTCTTCTTCATGGCTTATAGCTACTTTCTATGTTAAGACGGTAGCAATGATTCTGATACTTTAGATTCTCAAATGATTTCCTGTTACATTAGCAAATTGCAATGGAAAATTGCACAATAAGAGCCAGCAAAGTAACAAAGAATATCATTAGTGCTATAGTCTGTGAATTTTAGGTTGCATTTTAAAAGTGCTTAAAAGCTACAATTATCTTTTCTGAATCTGCTATCAGCTACACTCCAACAACTCCCCATTTCTGAGGCCACTGACAAGGTCTTGACCATGTGAAGGAGGAAAGGAAAACTGTGCAGACCCAGTGCTTTTCCTTTATATGTCTGTACAGCACATTTTTCACTGCTCATAAAAATGGAAAAAAAGAGTCTCTTGATTCTCTATAGAATTAAAATTGGAGGTCCTAAAAGCCTTGGTGTTATCTTATCTAATGGCCTTTTTTTAGTCTGTCACACAACACGCTTCTTCAGTTATTCCCCTCAAATACTCAACTAAGTTAAGTAGTATCTTCATGTTGAGGTAACATGGAGGTATCTTCTGAAGTTACCTCCTTCTGTTGACTCCATAGGATGGCTAAGAAATTATGTTCCTAACTATGACATGAGTAAGGTTAGAAGTGCAAATGTTTACCAGTGGTGCAAGAAGTCTTCTACCATTAAACCCAAAGGAGAAGGAGAGGTAAAGGAAACTACACAAGGAAAGAATAAAACTGCTAGGTTGTCTGATGAAAGGCTATGCAGATTTGACATGGAAAACTGGCAAGGATCATGGAAACAGTGGTAGGTATATGATCTCTAGTAACCTTATCAGGGAAATTCTAATCAGCAAAAAAGGTAGAACACAATCAGCTACTTCTAAAACTATCAAAGGAGAAGGACTGGACCACTGAACCTGGCATGTAACCCTGGAGGGTGGCATGAGGTTGAGTGGGCTGTGGACACAGCCAGCAGCTGGAAACACCTGGCTCCTGGGCCAGCAACTGTTTACATTGCCTGTTCAAGACCAGAGAGTCCTCTCTGTGTGTCTGCATGTGTTGGAAATCCTTAATTCAATGTGAAGCAGAAAGCTTCAAAGATTTCAGTTACTCGCAGTGTAACAGTTAAATTAAATGATTTTACATCAAATACAAGCTGCCACATTCACTCTCGAGAGACAATGTATCTCCCAAATAAAAGCTGCTAAAAGGAACCTTTTCTCTCTGCTACTGTACTCTTTTGAGAGCTGTAAATGAACATTAGATAGGGATGGTAAAAACCCCCTTCATTCTGGAATCTACTGGTTCTGGGTACTTCTAGCAGTTATGAACCTGTGCCTCTATATCAGGGGTAGTCTTGCGGAAAACTGAACCAACTGTTCTTCTGATTTACATTATTAACCCAGTATCTTTGTATTTATCTTTTTTGAAAGTAAGAGTCAAACTACATTTTGAAAGACTAGATAGGCCCAAAGCTCTTGTGTTCAGTCCACAGTATAAACTGATTTACAACCCCACCAAAGATACAAATTGACTAAAATACTTAGCATAGATGACTAAAAAAACCCTCAATCATTAGTTTTATTTTAATTGCTTAAACATTCCACTTAACTTCTTCTACCCTTGCCTTGAGGCTTCCAGCTGACATAACTCAAATGCCATCAGTGTAATTATTCTGATTGAGGCACTGATTCAGCAATGTACTTAAATATACTGCAAAAAAATAAGCAAAGGTTAAATTGCAATGAGTATTAGGGGAGAATCTGTTCCTATGCATTACAAAGAAAATAATATTCTTATAATACTTAACCTATATGTTTGTTATCTGGATGGGCCACTCATCTTGCCTCCAGCAAAGTATCAGATGGGGTATCTATCCTTTATGCTGTTGAATCTTGGATATTATTAACAGAGTAGTTCATTATATAAAAACATGATGAAATGCACCTGGATCCTTTTTAGGCATTGGAGCTGAAATACGCGACAGTTCTAAGTTGCCAGATCTGTTGGCCTGTCTCCTACACTTGTATCTTGTAGATATTTTGTAACACCTATCTTGGGTTCATATTTTAAGGGAATTCTATGCAGTTCTTTTAAGTAAATAACTATTATAGTAGGGTGAAAGGTGAGATTTGGAAGAGCATTCGGGGCTTTAAAATATGAGCCTGATAAGAATACTTACTTTGTACTGTTTCAAAGATTTGAACTTATATATGCATGTCAGAGATACCAGTGATTATAAGATTATATGTGTGCTTATGATGTGATACTAAGTACTTCCCCAAGGAAATATTCCTGTTCCCCAAGGACCTTTCAGTGTCAGGAGTCTTGGTTCGGAGATATTGCATATTAATATATCAAGATACTAAAATTTGACACTAATGAAGTTGTTACCCAGTCTGGGGAAAAAAAAAAAAAAGGATGGCAATTTAGAAGTAATAAGGAGCATGTTCTGAAATTAGAAATGAGACCACTGTCATTTTTTCAAGACAAGATCTAAAGTATAGGTAATACTCCTCTTCATAACATAAAATACTACAAATGTGTTGTGTCCTTTTCTGAACTGAAGATGTTAAATGCCACATTCTCACTCTCTTCCTCTCCACCTGCATAGATCTACACATGTAGCTATACACACACACATACATGCACAATATCATTTTGAAAAAAACCCAATCAAACCGTTATTAAATGCAGCCAAATGATATCTTTGCTTAGGCTTCTGTGATGTACTTATGTTATATTCCTATACTCTAAACGTAGACTCTGTCCACTTTCAAATAGGATGCTCTGTAACTTTACAAAAAAATACCAAATAGACACAGCTTATGTACATAATAGCATGAAGAACTCCTTGTACACTGATTGCAAGATAAAATATCATCATTAAGAGGTGGGAGACCTGCACAGGAGTTGACTGATTAAAACCTAAAGACAAAATAGTGCTAAGACATAATTGCTTTCAATTAATTTCCAAAAACGAGCAGAAGTCAGTAGAGGTGGCCGTTTAATGGAAACAACTCAGTACCCTAGAGATTAGCCTTAATTAAATGTTTTTTTATTCACTATATTGTCCTGGGGAGCAGGAGGAAAAAGATACTGTTTCTTATTCAACTACAAATGATTTCCAAGCATCCAATCTGTAGTAACGGAATTTTAAAATTTGTGATTATGATATGGCCATGGCCTTTTGCAATTACCCTGATATTTTAGACATGATGAATACTTGCGATTCACATTAATAGTGTTTCAGAAAACGAGAAGAAAATTAGAAAAAACAAATACTTGCTGGAGTTTTTATTGCTTGATTAAGCAATAAAAAACACTCACAACCATTCAGTCAGAAAACAGTTTACTACTGCAGTTGCTGTAATGAACAGGCCACTTACCCAGCACAGCCCTTAGCTGATGACTTGTAGAAGTACTAGAAGTCTGACAAAAACAATAATAGCAGAACCCATCTGTAAAAAGGCAGCTCCTAACAGAGTTATTTTAACAGTTTTTGTTGTCATCTTCCACACTTTTAAAACTACTTAAGGAACAGAATTCTCTAGTTTAAAAGCAATGTGATTCAAGGAAGGATCAAAAGTTAGGTTATTTATTCTCCTGTCCTTTCTCATTTAATGCACAAAGTATGGGAAAGATAGAGATAGGTAAATATCCCAATGTAGAAAAGAAATAAAAACTAAGGCGATAAGTTGATCTTTTCTTCTGAAATTGTAGTGTGGCACATGTTATTCAATAACAGTTTCCAAAGAGAAGAGTTTCGCAGAGTATGACTTAGCAGAAATGAAGCAGGCACTGCCAGTGTGTTCTTAAGATGCTGTTCCGTTTTCAACTCATTTGTTCATATAGAAATACGTAGCACAAGTTTTGTCTTGCTCAATTTACTTCACAGAACAAAAGATGATGATGAATTTACTTTCTTTAAATAAGAACTGTGCAGCTCTCTCATTAAAGAAGGCCAAACAACAGGCTTTGTCACTTACCAGCTCACTTTCCTCTGAAACACCCTTTGCCCCACACAATAATAAGGTGTAGCATTTTAAAAGGATTGGTATAATTAAGTTCATATTTACTCACCTGTGACATTAATATTCATTGGTATGTAGTACTGATGCAATGCAGTAATGAAGACCTAACAAATAATTTTATTTGACAGAAACTGTTACACAACTTAATAATGTCATTCAAAGTAGATCTTAAAGGATGCTGGGTATTGCACTGGGTTGTTTTTAGGTTAAGATATGTAATTCTTGATTTTGCTGAGAAATTATCATTTAAAATTAGATAAATAGTCTTTGCAAATACAACTACACAAGACAACTCTCCAACATTTATGTCATTTTTCTTCCAGTTCCTCATTTTTTCTGACGATTTCCAGATCTACCACTACTTTAACAATTTGATTGAATTTAAAGGTTAGCTATTTTAGTTTTGTCCTCTTAAATCTATGAAAAAGTCTGAATTTTGACCACATTCTTTCCATTCACATTGTGCTATACCCAGCAGTATATATCTGTCCTAATATTATTGAGTATCTCAATGTGTTAGATTTAATTTCTTGTGAACCAGGGACTCCAACACTGCTTCCATATCTTATTATCCTATTGCCATATTAGGACTGACCCCATTCTACTTCTTTTACCATAATATTGATGATTCTTATATTTCTTGTATGTAAAATATTTCTGACATCATCTTTATCAGCTGAACTCTGAAAATTCTTGATGGCTCTATCACCACTTTTTCTGTCATCCAGACTTGTAATTGCATGTTTTTTTACCTGAACTTTGCCTTTTACACATGGATCTGAATTATATTTAGGTAGTTTTTATCCATCTGCCATAGGACTTCTGTTGTTCTTTATGCAAATGCTTTTTGATCTGAGTATTCAAACTTTTTAAGTCATTGTTTCAGGTATCACATACTTTCTTGGCCTTGAGTTTATGAAGTTTAAGGGCACGTGTAAGAGCAAAGGGTCTACAGAAGTGTCATTAGAAACTCTTGGCTGAAACAGTTGATACCAGACCTGTTTCAGCCATGCCTATGATAATCAAAGAGTTATTGAATCATCCCATCCCACACATGCAGACTCCTCTCCATTGAGAAAGTGGTGGTATAAGCTAAAGCAGAGGACAAACACACACTATCAGATGGACAGTATGAATGACTGGAACACTAATGACATGGATGTTTTCAGGAGAAAAGTCAAGTACTAGTATTACAGTATAAAGCCATCCTATAGATACTTTTGTCCTGAAATATACAATCTCTACTGTATCTAACCAGATCAGGAAATAATTTGTACCTAGAAATCCTTTGTTGTTTCTGGAAAGAGTCTCCAAGTTTTTAGTACGTTTCACTCTTTGTATTTCTTAACAGTTCACGTGTGTCTTAGACCCCAGAGACGTTTTGAAGGTGAAAATAATATTTGAGTTGAAGACAGTCTTTGTCTCATAATTCAAAATGGACTTTGAACCTGTTCTTCTTCTGTCCCCCAACAGAATAATGTCCCCCAACAGAATAATGTCCCCCATTTTTCTTTAAATGTGAATGTTAAATGTTTTACCTTGGTTTTTGAACTTAATACGTCAAGAGTTTTGTGATGCTTACTTTGTAAAACACTGAACTTTTAAATTATACCTTACCTTATTTCATAGCTACTTACATGGTAACTAGCATCGTATAATGCATGAAAAAATCACTTCACTTATCTGAAATCTAGCTTTCACTATGGTTCTGACATATATTTAATATTAAAATGATTTTTAAATGCCCTTTGTGCATTTGTGTAACAGCTTTTTTTTTTTTTTTTTTTTTTTTTACTCACAGAGGCAGTCTGAGCTTTGGCACTGCAATGAAAGTTAAAATTTTGTGGCATCCTGGATGATTTTTTTCCCCTTGACCTCATAATTCTTTATGGTGGCACTTAGCACAGCACAACAAGGGAGGCATGGACAAAATTTAAACACTGCATAACACAGATTGTGCTGTCCCCACAGGCCTTTCCTTCCCACCTGGGAACTGAATACAGAAAAACTGTACGATGCCTGACTTCAAGAAGAGTCTCATAGCTTCTGAACATAGAACGCTATGTGAGTATAATTGATTTTTTTCTGCATTGGGATTTGAAAGGTGAAGTGTACTGACATCGGTATAATGCCAAGATTCTGCAATGAATTCTTATATTTTTAAAATTATTCAAACTATTATGAAACAAGTAAGTGCCAAATATTCTTGGTATCTTCCCCTTTTTGCCGTTAAAACATATATCTTGTCAAGTAAATTAATCAGGTTGTTTTCCCAGGGTTCTACCTTAACATGAAAATGAACATGGTTCCCATCTTCTCTGGTGAAACCAGAAGGAAAAGGAACCTGAGAGTTTTTTGTGGATTAAAGGAAGTGGTCTCTCAGAATTTTCCCTATACCTCAATCTCCTTTGTATACAAAATGCTGAAGAAAATGATATTTGAATCTTGGATGGTGAGAGGTAAAAACATTTCTGCACCTTTTCCTGCTGGGGCTAATAGTGCTGGGGCAGAGAAGTCAGCTGCCCCTTTTACATATGCCCTTCTGTTTATCATGATCTCTTAAGTTATGGATCAGACTTACTGCCCTTCATTAGGAAAATATTTTAAATTACAGTGCTGGTCAGCTCAGAGATTCCAGACCAAGGACAGAATACTATGAAAGTGGCATGTGTAAGATTTCCAGTGATTTTTTAAATGTATTTATTTATTTGTACTTTCTCCCTACTCTCTTCAAAGCCTGTCCCAAGTTATTCAAGAGTAGGACCTGAACTGAAAGTTCACAATCCTGGTAAAAGCTGTTGGATTTTCATTACTCTGATGTACCATGTTCTCAAATGCCGAATCTTTGAACATACACCTAAATCAGAAAGCAGTTTCTCTGGCTGCATTCCCAGGCACGAGCTTAGTTATTCTAATCCCTTTAAGAAAATGAGACTCCAGAGCTGACTCCTCAGACGTTTCTTGAGCATGCCAACTTGCTTTCCCTAGCTCACTGTAGTTGATGTTGCTTATGTAGATTGTCTTTGGCAATGCCAGCCACATTCTAGATTTATAATTTAGGAACAGATTCACAACCTAAAATGAATTCTCCAACATAATCACCTTCCCAGCTTTACATTTACAGAGACCTGTTACAGACTTTACCTCTGAATCATTGGCTGGAGTTGTTCTGCTAAATAAATGGGTTCTCTATTTCTGACTGCTGGTGACATGAACTGGCACGCATCCACAGTATATGGCATTCAGCTATAAGTCAGGGCCCCATGTTCTGCCCCATGACTCTAAGATATACGTAATTTTTGTGAGTAGTTTTCTTTCAGTCCAGAGTACTTAAAATAATGGGAAGACAACGTTTCAGCTTAGCAGAGTGTTGGAACAAAAGTATGGGTATGCAGTGGTGTGCTATGAGAGCAGGTTATTATTAGAAGATACTATAGAGCAAAGAAAGACAAACCTGAAACCCATTTATTCAATATTCCTAGTGAGAACTGGTATCCCATCTATTGTCCCCACTGGTGTATGCTCTTCTGTGAACCATGTCCAGGTAGTGTCCCACAGAGAGCTAGTTTATTTCAACCACACCTGTGCTTTCCGAAACATAGGGATGATCAGACCTACAGCCTTCAGTTTGCTCCTGTTTTAAGTGCAACCACTGAGCCCATCACCTGTCTCAGGACTGCAGCATTTTCTTTTGATGGCAGCTGGCTCTTCAAGCATCTGTCCTTGTGTGCCACTGCGCAGCCTGGGACTCTGGGCTTCATAGTGCCCCCTAGGTAGTAAATTACGTACACTGCATGCCTGGAGGAAAGGAGGATTTGCCTTATGTGGTAACCAGAGTGCAAGGAGAGATGGCAAGGTGCTAGACTCTCTCCCTGCCATGGGAGCAGACACAGCCAGGGCATGCCCCTAGGACAAACAACTCAAAAACACATTCAAGCCCAGAAGTTCAAACACTGTCATGGTTAATCAAGATGAACTTGGGCAGACTTCTTGCTTGCCCAGAGCTTCCTATCTTGCTCTGTCAGCTGCTTGGTTTATCACGCATATTTGTTTACTTGCTTTGCTTTTGTGTGTTTTCTAGTGCTGTTTCCTTTTACAGTAGACAAATGAGAGCAACAATATCTCCTAGGTTAAGATGGTTCATTACTCCAAGTTGTTTCTATTGCAAAACATTACAGTATTCTTTGCCTGGCAAATAAATGCCACATCTGTGACACTTAAAGCCTGATAACCCTCTGAGATCTTCTATATTGTAGCACTATGTATAACACCAGCAAGTCTCTATAAACTGCTAATAGGTGGCTTATGCAAATCATTCAAGTTCCAAAAATTATTAAAATTATTTCTCCACAGGTTGTGCTGTGTGCTTCATACAAATATGAATGACACAAGGTGCTACAGAATTTTTGGCAGGGGAGACCTTCTTCTTCAGCCTCTGGCCTGGACAGGCGCACACTCGCCTGGGTAGAAAACTGGTTGGATGGCTGGGCCTAGAGAGTGGTGGGACATGGTGTTAAATCCAGCTGGAGGCCAGTTACAAGTGGGGTTCCCCAGGGCTCAGTGCTAGGTCGAGCCCAGTTCAATGTCTTCATCAATGTCCTAGATGAAGGCATTGAGTGCATCCTTAGCAAGTTTGCAGATGACATTAAGCTGTGTGCAAGTGTTGATCTGCTGGAGGGTAGGGAGGCTCTGCAAAGGGATCTGAACAGGCTGGACCGCTGGGCTGAGTCCAACGGCATGAGGTTTAACATGGCCAAATGCCGGGTCCTGCACTTGGGGCACAGCAACCCTGTGCAGTGCTACGGACTAGGAGAAGTCTGTCTAGAAAGCTGCCTGGAGGAGAAGGATCTGGGAGTGTTGGTTGACAGCCGACTGAACATGAGCCAACAGTGTGCCCAGGTGGCCAAGAAGGCCAGTCAGAATCACAGAATCACAGAACAACCAGGTTGGAAGGGACCCATCGGATCTTCTAGTCCAACCATTCCTATCTAACACTAAACCAAGTCCCTCAATACCTCATCCACCCGTGCCTTAAACACCTCCAGGGAAGGTGAATCAACCACCTCCCTGGGCAGCCTATTCCAATGACCAATGACCCTTTCTGTGAAAAACCTCCTCCTAATCTCCAGCCTAAATCTCCCCTGGTGGAACTTGAGGCCATTCCCTCTCATCCTGTCCCCTGTCACTTGGGAGAAGAGACCAGCTCCCTCCTCTCCACAACCTCCTTTCAGGTACTTGTAGAGAGTAATGAGGTCTCCTCTCAGCCTCCTCTTCTACAGGCTAAACAACCTCAGCTCTCTCAGCCGCTCCTCATAGGATCTGTTCTCCAGCCCCTTCACCAGCCTTGTTGCTCTTCTCTGGACTTGCTCCAGAACCTCAACATCCTTCTTGTGGTGAGGGGCCCAGAACTGGACACAGTATTCAAGGAGCGGCCTCACCAGTGCTGAGTACAGAGGGAGAATCACCTCCCTGGAACTGCTGGTCACACTATTTCTGATACAAGTCAGGATGCCTTCTTGGCCACCTGGGCACACAGCTGGCTCATGTTCAGTCGGCTGTCGACCAACACCCCCAGGTCCCTCTCCTCCTGGCAGTTTTCCAGCCAGGCTTCTCCCAGTCTGTAGTTCTGCATAGGGTTGTTGTGCCCCAAGTGCAGGACCCGGCATTTGGCCGTGTTAAACCTCATGCCGTTGGACACTGCCCAGCGGTCCAGCCTGTTTAGGTCCCTTTGCAAAGCCTCCCTATCCTCCAGCAGATAGACACTTGCACACAGCTTTGTGTCATCTGCAAACTTGCTAAGCGTACCCTCAATGCCCTCATCCAGGTCATTGATGAAGACATTGAACAGGACTGGACCTAGCACTGAGCCCTGGGGAACCCCACTTGTAACTGGCCTCCAGCTGGACTTAACACCATTTCCCACCACTCTCTGGGCCCGGCCATCCAGCCATTTTTCTACCCAGGAGAGTGTGTCCAGGCCAGAGGCTGACAGTTTCCGTAGCAGAATGCTGTGAGAAACTGTGTCAAAGGCTTTACTGAAGTCCAGAAAGACCACATCCACAGCCTTTCCTTCATCCAGCAGCCGAGTGACTTTGTCATAGAAGGCGATCAGGTTGGTTTGGCAGGACCTGCCTCTGGTAAACCCATGTTGACTGGGCCTGATCACCCGGTTCTCTTGTAAGTGCTTCATGATAGCACTCAAGATCGCCTGTTCCATGACTTTCCCTGGCACTGAGGTCAGACTGACTGGCCTGTAGCTCCCCGGATCCTCCCTGCTACCCTTCTTGTAAATGGGAACTACATCAGCCAGTCTCCAGTCCAGAGGTACCTCCCCAGTCTTCCAGGACTGCTGGAAGATGATGGAAAGGGCTTTGGCCAATACTCTTTGAATCCTGTGTTCAGTTCTGGACCCCTCACCACAAGAAGGATGTTGAGGCTCTGGAGTGAGTCCAGAAAAGAGCAACAAAGCTGGTGAAGGGGCTGGAGAACAGAACCTATGAGGAACAGCTGAGAGAGCTGGGATTGTTTAACCTGGAGAAGAGGAGTCTGAGAGGAGACCTCATTGCTCTCTATAACTACCTGAAAGGAGGTGGTAGAGAGGAGGGAGCTGGCCTCTTCTCCCAAGTGACAGGGGACAGGACAAGAGGAAATGGCCTCAAGCTCCACCAGGGGAGATTTAGGTTGGACATCAGGAGGAATTTTTTTCATGGAAAGGGTCATTGGGCATTGGAACAGGCTGCCCAGGGAGGTGGTTGATTCACCTTCCCTGGAGGTGTTTAAGGCACGGGTGGATGAGGTCCTGAGGGACATGGTTTAGTGTTTGATAGGAATGGTTGGACTCGATGATCCGATGGGTCTCTTCCAACCTGGTGATTCTATGATTCAGTTTTATCTAACAAAAGATGAAGTTAAAATATTGAAACTTGCACTTTTAAATCCATCTCTGTGTCTGTTTCCATTTTTTTCATGTTTATAAGAATAATTTTTTTGTTTACTCAGAACTGAACACAAGCATAGTTCTTTGTCCCTTCCCATCTCTGACACCAACAGATCATACACCAGTGGTATGTGTCTCTTTTCAGGGGCTGAGAGACACGTCCTTGCGAGCAATGCCTTCTTGACATTACATCACTCATTTTGGATGAATTGTCTCATTGTTGCTTAACTGTGAGCAGATATGTCTTTGAAAAAACGAAACCTTTCAGAAAGGAATTTTTACTAAATTGCTGAACATTTTCAACCTATCAATTTCTCCATCATTTCACTCTGCCAAAGTCAGTAATTTCTGACTGCACAAGTGCTGAACAGGAAATTTCGAACATTTTTTCTTTTCTCATCACAAGGTGTGCTTTTGTTTTACTACATTTCCTCTTCAGATCAGGATTTTTCTTTCATAGAATCACAGAATCGTAGAACAACCAGCTTGGAAGAGATCCACCGGATCGAGTCCAACCATTCCTATCAAACACTAAGCCATGCCCCTTAGCACCTCGTCCACCCGTGCCTTAAACACCTCCAGGGAAGGTGAATCAACCACCTCCCTGGGCAACCTGTTCCAATGCCCAATGACCCTTTCTGTGAAAAACTTCCTCCTGATGTCCAACCTTAATCTCCTCTGGCGGAGCTTGAAGCCATTCCCTCTCATCCTGTCCCCTGTCACTTGGGAGAAGAGGCCATTAACCTCCTTTCTTTGTTGCTTTGGGATTTTTTTCATGTGAATAATATTTTGGATTGACTGAGCATGCTCTTTGTTTCCTAGGTCTCAGGATGACTATCATTCTGTGTTAACATAACACTCTGATACATGTCTCTAAAGATAAAAATAACATTCATGCAATGCGAGAAAATCGAAAGATATAAAAAAAATCTTTGTAATATTTATTGGTGACTAGCAAACAAAATATTTCATGAAGTAGTATATTTTTCTTTCTTTTTTTTTGGATGTAGAAGAAAATTTCCCCAGAAATAATTATTCATAAAATGCATTTTCTTCTACTGGTTAAGAAGGACAGCAGCAACACAGCAGCAATACCATGAAGTCTTGAAAGCATAAGTACAGAATATTTACTAAACTGTATTCTTGGATTAAAGCCCCCCCTTTTTTAATATCTTTGTGGCAAAGAAGAAGAAAAATGTATTAAGGTGAGTAATTCTAATCTTTCTTTATTTTTTTCTTGATTGCTTATACTTGCATGCTTGTATTAATTGTTGTACAATTAATAAACTAGAAACAATGAAATTATTAAACTAGAAATTATGTTTGACCAGCTATATGTCTAGCCAAAACAGTTCTCTATGTGTGACATATTCGCCTGAAGAAAAAGGCAACATTTAGAGGTACATTTATATACATCAATCTGGCAAGTTGTTAGACATTCATTTATATCGATAAACAGGGAACACGGGAGTAGTAACTATCCTATCCTAATGAGAACTTTCAATTTTAATAAGTAAACTGTGGCTGTTATGGATACTACTGGTAAATTCATTGCCTGATGCTTATATCCAGTAGTCAGCAAATCCTTGTTAAAATCTTTAATGTGTCTGAGAGGTCTGAAAAAGTGTGGCAGCAGTTGAATGAGCAATTAAGTGAGTGAATCTTATTAAAGTTTCCTCTGACTGGAAATTAAATGCCAAGTGAGTGAATAGAAATGTATTATGAAGAGAAGTCAGAAGCAAAGCTGTATCGATAATTTGGCTGTGCTTACACTTATAATTCCTTATATTCTTCTCAGTGCAGTTTTTACAGTTTTAGAGTTGTTTGACAAAAAGTTCTATTAAAACAAAAAATCCAGGCACATCTGCAGAAAGTTAGTGAAGACTGAAGTGAAAATATATGAGTATCTGGGAACTTTAAAGACTTTATGCCTGAGAGTTTCATGAGGAGCAATTAAGATTTATATATATATATTTTTAATTTGGTACTTCTATATATGGAAAGTATATTTCTGAGTTTGTAGCGTTCTAGAGTTTTCGGGGGGTGGGGTGAAGACAGAGGTTAAAGTAATTTGAGCAAGTAGATAGCATCTTCCAAAGTTGATGACTTTCTGGAGTACACATGTATTACTCACTTTAGACTTCCAATTCATATATGCTGGACTACATTCTTAGCTGCCATATTTCAGTCAGAGAATGATCTTGGTCCATAAAGGTCATGGAATCTGATTTATTGAAAGATATAAGTGCAAATAATTACTAAAAGAAGCCAATGTTGGCTGCTGTATATCTCAGGGGTGATACTGAGACTCCTAATTCCAAACAGAACACAGGACAACAGGTGCTTCAGTATTTTGCTGTGCTAGGCACTGTGAACTTCTCTGGCTTGTACTTTAATATCTCTTTTTGCAAGTGAAGGAGAGCTAAGAACACTGACTTTTCCTCTGTGTGAATTCCATCCTTTCTGTCAGCGAAGATACAGGTGACACCGTTGCTTAGTAAATAGAAATCATATGACCATTTCTCCACCAACTGGAGGAAACTATAGCACTGCATCTTTGATTCTTTCCTCTGTTAATTCAATGGCATTTTATCTGCTTCCCAACAAGAGCACTTTTGTGGGGTAGGCTAAATGCCACAACAATGTTATAACCGATTATAAATCGGAGTTTTATGAGTAAACTTTGTCTTTATTCTGTTTTCTGTAACATTAATCTGTTATTATCTTTTACATGGAAAAAAACGCATTGCATAGGTCTAAAATTCTACCTGACACTTTCAAATAGTCGTTAGATGCTTCCACACTGTTTCTTCAGTGTTACCGTCTAATTGTTCATTCTCTTTCCTCATATTTTCCTGATTGTAAATCATTCATTTAGAGTACATTTTTACTCTATATTTCAAAATCTGAACCATGTTAGGTAAGTGGAACTGGTAAGTGGAACTACCAAATTGGGAGAAGAAGCAGATAGTTTAAAATGAAAGACCAACGTACAGGATTATAGTGACAGTCTGGAAGATATGCAAGTCATACATATTTATGATGACTAATAAAGAGAAATGCAAAGTCCTGGGATGGAATAATGCCAAATATCAGTGCCAGCTGTGGGATTAATGAAGTTTAACTGTGTGTTCAGCTGTATCAGTAAATATACATCCAGGAGATGAAGAGATGTGATTAGGCTACACATGCAATAGAGTGTCCAGTTTTGCTCCACTCTCAGTACAAGACAGAAGGTTAAAACTGGAGAGGGTGTGACAGAGGGCCACCAAGACAGCTGGAGAACTAGACACATGAGGAAAGTTTGAAAAAAAATTAGGACCAGCCTAGACGAGAGGAAGGTCAGGAGGATCTAATCATAGCCTTCTGATGCCTGGAAAGTAGCTACAGAGAAGAAGGGGCTATTTCTTCACAAGGATGCACAGAACAAGACACAATGGATGTGTGTAGAAATTCTGTCTGGATACATGAAATAAATTATTCACAGTGAAAACAATTAAACATTTGGCTAAATTATGAAGAGAACAGGTGGGATCTCCTTTACTGGAAATATTTGTACTTGGCCTGACAGGGCCAATGTGTTTTCAACAAACAACCAGACCAGGTGATCCCCATGGGTCCACACTGTTCTGGGCTATTCTGTGTGTCTAGAGCTTGAGGTAAATATCTGATCACAGAATCACAGAATCACAGAACAACCAGGTTGGAAGGGACCCATCGGATCTTCTAGTCCAACCATTCCTACCTAACACTAAACCAAGTCCCTCAAGACCTCATCCACCCGTGCCTTAAACACCTCCAGGGAAGGTGAATCAACCACCTCCCTGGGCAGCCTATTCCAATGCCCAGTGACCCTCTGTGTGAAAAACCTCCTCCTAATCTCCAGCCTAAATCTCCCCTGGTGGAGCTTGAGGCCATTCCCTCTCATCCTGTCCCCTGTCACTTGGGAGAAGAGGCCAGCTCCCTCCTCTCTACAACCTCCTTTCAGGTAGTTATAGAGAGCAATGAGGTCTCCTGTCAGCCTCCTCTTCTCCAGGCTAAACAACCCCAGCTCTCTCAGCCGCTCCTCATAGGGTCTGTTCTCCAGCCCCTTCACCAGCCTCGTTGCTCTTCTCTGGACTTGCTCCAGAGCCTCAATATCCTTCTTGTGGTGAGGGGCCCAGAACTGGACACAGTATTCAAGGAGCGGCCTCACCAGTGCTGAGTACAGAGGGAGAATCACCTCCCTGGACCTGCTGGTCACACCATTTCTGATACAAGCCAGGATGCCAATGGCCTTCTTGGCCACCTGGGCACACAGCTGGCTCATGTTCAGTCGGCTGTCGACCAACACCCCCAGGTCCCTCTCCTCCTGGCAGTTTTCCAGCCAGGCTTCTCCCAGTCTGTAGTTCTGCATAGGGTTGTTGTGCCCCCAGTGCAGGACCCGGCATTTTGCCGTGTTAAACTTCATGCTGTTGGACACTGCCCAGCGGTCCAGCCTGTTTAGGTCCCTTTGTAGAGCCTCCCTACCCTCCAGCAGATCAACACTTGCACACAGCTTTGTGTCATCTGCAAACTTGCTAAGGGTGCACTCAATGCCTTCATCCACTGAGCCCTGGGGAACCCCACTTGTCACTGGCCTCCAGCTGGACTTAACACCATTTCCCACCACTCTCTGGGCCTGGCCATCCAGCCAGTTTTCTACCCAGGAGAGTGTGCGTCTGTCCAGGCCAGAGGCTGACAGTTTCCGTAGCAGAAAATGTTGAAAAAGGAGGACTTGTTGAAAAGGAGGACTGAAAAATCCTCCTGGGCTTTTAATCTATCAGGAGTGAGATCAGATGATCAGGACTCATGAATACATACAATACTCAGGAACTTTTCTAGTCTGAATCAGGCAGGCCTTGCCCAAGGCACCAGTCCTGGAAATAAATGATGTTATGTTTATTGGCAGCACATTTGAAATGTAATTTTCTCTTGTCACATTGAGATAAAATAATTGGTTGCACATTCCCTGGTTACAAAAGGCTCAGTAACATTCTTGCCTGACTCATTTATTTGATTCTGTGCTAATTCTTTGGCAATGCCAACAAGACCATATCCCCAGTTTGTACAATATGTAAAGCATTTTTCCGTCCAACAGAAAATATGTAAAAAAGAGTCTTACTTTTAGATTATAATTTTCTGTCTTTATCAGTCATTGATCCAGAGTAATTACATGAGAATTTGAGGCCTCAGTTCTGGATGAGGCTGGTTCCTCGCTCAACTTAATCAGCCTGTGTAAATCTAAACCTAATGGGTTTTAGATATGTGTAATTTAAATCTAGCATTTTCAGAGGAGCAATATATGTTATTGTGGAAGAAAAAAAGAGTTTAAAAAATTTTATTTGGAAAATCATATCAAACTCTCTTTCATCTTGCAAGGCTCTTATCCTGTTAATTTAATTTAGTGATGTAAATATTTTAGAAAGGAGCCTTGTATTTCCATATCAAGATTCTAATTTTAAGATTGTTTTTCTCCTTTTTCAATCCATTCTACTTCTCACCTGTTTTTGCAACTGAAAAAAGGAGAAAAAAAGAAACTACAAAATAATTCCCCGAACCAAACCCCACAAAACACCAACCCCATAAACAAGGAAAGTGTGGAAACTCATATTTTTTTTTTCCTCACTTTCATGTTTGAAGAAACAAGAATTAGAAAGGGAACAAGAAGGGATCTGTTCTTCTGCTTAAGTTTGTCAACAACCTGCATAGTGGCAAAGTACAAATTTATCATGTTTGCAGATGACTCCAAATTGAAGAGTGAAGGAGGAACAGTGGATATGTTCTAGAGCAGGGTTACTGTTCAGAGAAAACTGGTAAGTTAGAGGGATGAGTCTACAAAAACCTTACGTAATTCAACAAGGACATATGCCAAGTCCTGTCACTGGGAAGCAAGATGCCCTGGTAGCTACAACCTGAGGGGCTGAGAGACTGGGAACCAGCTATGGGGAAAAGGCTCTGGGGTCATGGTTGTCATCAATGGGGTGGACGAAAAGTGTGTCCTAGCAACAAGGGCACCCAGGCAGCATCTTGGACTGTAGTAGCAACATCAGTAGGCCATCCCTTTTTAGACTTCACCTGGAGAGTTACCTCCACTTGGGTCTCCCAGTAGAGAAGAGACTTTGACGAACCAAGGAAAGTCCAGGGGAACCTATTGGATGGTCTGGGTGGGAGCAGTGGATGTGTGACAAGGTACTGAGGGAGCTGGGCTTGCTGCAGGACCCTAGCAGACACCTGCCCCTACCTATAGGAAGGCTGCTGAAGGCCCTAGATTTTCTCAAGAGGATGTGGTATTGTAGGCAGAAAACATAGGAGATTCAAGATAGTCCAAGTGGTCAGGAACTGAAGCAGTGGTCCTGGGAGGTTGTACAGTCTCAATCCTTGAAGATCTTTCAAGAAAAGGCTCCAGGCAGCCTGCTCTGATCTTATATCCAGCAAGACTTTGAACATGAGTCTGAACTAGTGACCTCCTAAGGCCTCTCCCCATTCAAGTCATTCTGTAATTTTGTTATACGAAAAAAATCAAAAAAGAGAGAAGTGAGTTTAACACATACTTAGGTGCACCTATACCCCCATCTTGCCAAGGAAATAGAAATTAATTTCTGCTTTTAGCTTTAAAAAAAAAAGTTTATAGTCTAATAAAAACGGAGCAAAATTTTCCATCACAGTATTGTGTTTTAAATTAAAACAACTCCTGAAAAAAAAAAAAAAAGTGTTTGTTCAGTTCTGCTTTCTGAGTACTCGCTAAAACCACTGAAAATCTTATTACACCCTTGTCTTGCAGTTGGACTAATCACACACAATGGGCTGCTCATGAACAATCTGGGACAGGATCAGATCCTTACAGTTTGATGCCTCTGCGTAGTATGGCCAGGGACCAGATTGTCCTTTTCGTAAGACTGTAAGTGACATACACGACAGATGTGATCCTATATCTCTGAATCTTTTTGAAAGTAGTTGTATTTGTAAGTCTCAGTGAGTTAACATTTTTAGTGAAGTAGAACAACCTCCAGCTTTCCACAATAAACTTAGTGAATCTTAGATTATAGAGAGGTTTTTTTTTTCCTTTCTGGTGACTGCTGTTTTGAATGAAATAAATTTTGCTGTCCAAAAGAAACTGATAATATTTAAGATGATTTCGTAGGTTTTTCACAGCTTGAAAACATGTCAAAAATATCACATGCAACAGAAGATAAAGAAAATATTCATTTTTCAGGGATAAACTATTCACTAACTTATTTCACTATAAAACGCATCAGGCATTGGAAAGTTATACAGAAAATATTGAAATATCTTGATTACTTCTCACAACGTTTTTAGATATTTCAATCAAATTATTTAATTCTTACAAGAGAAGTGTGGTGCTCCTAAGACAATCACCTGAATATGTGATATTGCTTTCTGTTTATACAAGAATTTCACACAGACTTTGGTAGATATATGAACTCCTCCTACTCTTCTTTCATATGAAAATGTCTTCCAAGTATCTCACCTATTTTATGTCATTTGCAAACAAGACTCTTCTAAAATAATTTCTTACAGTCAAAAGCTAGAGAAAGTGGAAAAAATGAATTTCCCAGTGGAATTCTTCAAATGAAAGGTTTCATATTCTTACAATTTATCATACAAAGCCTTAGCATAAAATTTTGCAGGATGATGGGAAATGACAGTAGATTTAATTTAGTAGGGCCCAATTTAGATTGACTGAAAGGTGCCCTGTGACTTCTTGTAAATTCCTGTATACTTTTTTTAAGTCTTACAATTTACATTTTCATTCTGCAAAAATCTATAACAAAAAGATTGAAAGAAGGTATCCAATTTTTTGTGACTACAGAATATAAACACATCTTCTATTTCTTTCATTTGAGTTATGGAGGAATTTAGCCAAATGGATAAAATAGAATATTGGTATCTTTTAACTTATGTCATAGAATCACAGAATCATAGAATCACCAGGTTGGAAGAGACCCACTGGATCATTGAGTCCAATCATTCCCACCAGTCTCTAAACTATGACCCTCAGTACCTCATCAACCCACACTTTAAACACCTCCAGGGAAGGTGATTCAACCACCTTCCTGTACAGACCGTTCCATTGCCTAATGAATCCCATATTGCCCCATACGTGTCTATGGGTAAACATGAATCTTTGACAAAATCTGAACTGCTGCTTTTTTAATTCAATAAATCCTACAAAAAAGTCTCAAAAAACTTCATAGAGAAAGTAATATAAAACTGTTTTATATCTCCTAATATACTCCTTTTGGTGTTATCCATGACTTTTTGAGACTGTTTGTGGGAATAATATGATGTAAACATATATTTGTTTGTGCCATTAAGAATATCTTTTTAAAAGGATCAAACTTTGCAGGTTTTACTTTTGCCAGTAGCAATTCTTTTAGTGCTTTGTGGTAGTCATAGGGGAAAAACTGCTTATTTCACAGAATCTAAATCAAATTAGGGTCAAAGTAGTTTATTGATTTTTTTTTTAACAATATACAATTTACTGGAAATCAGTGAATTTTGGACTGATATCAGTAATAAAGTAGGTAACCCGCAATATCAGGCAGTTGAAAAATAAACAATAACAAATGAATCAAAACAATAATAAATAACTTCCTTAACAATTTTCTGTAACTAATCCCCAAAAGTTCTTATCACATGCACACATGACTATGTGTGCCCCAGGCATGGTGGCTGCCCAGCTTGCATTTAGCTGCCATGGAGATGTGGGAGCCACGGCTCTGTGCATACCCCTGCAACCTGCTCACATGTGCACCAAGAGGGAAGGGCTCCACGAGCTCTTTTACATACCCCTGTGGTGGTTCCTCACTTGCTGTCCCTACCCTGTGGAAAGCATCCACTTGCCAGGGCAGGAATCTCACAGCATTAGTTAAGGAGGCTACTCCCTCTGGCCTGTGCAGGGGCTGTGTTGCCAGAGGGTGACTTCTGGCAGTACCAAGCCAGGTTTCACTCTTGCAGTTTCCACTGCAAACTCTCTCTCTCCAGTTATGACATTTCATGCTTCTTTTTTTTTACTTCTCACAGTGACTACTTTTTTGTATCAGAAGACTCTCTGTAATTCCTCTGTTACAATTTAATCCAGCTGATAATCATTTTCTTTTTCTTTTGGTCCTCAAAACCAGGTTTCAGTATTCAGTAAGTACACACACTGTTCAGACTCACATTCTCACCAGAACATGTCAATTTGCCAAAGGTCAACTGTATGGACACCTTTTTCCACTGAACACAAGAACACATGCGATTTCTCACTCTATGCTGAGGTTATCCAGATGTGCACTTGCGGCATTTGGCAATAAGTAAAGTATATAAATTTGTTAGTTGGTTAAAATATTTCATTTGAAAGTAGAATTTTCTTCTCTTTTTTACCCAGGAAGAAAATAATCTTTTGTACCTCCAACTATTTCTCTTCCTTTCACCAATGTCACCCAAAATTCAAAAAGGGGTAGGAAAATATTTATTTTCCTTACTTTAAAGAAAATCTAGAGAAAATACATTTCATGGCTGGATCTCTAGTCACTATTACTATATAGCTAGAACAAGAATTTACAGGATGAATATCAATACCTTGCTGCAGTCTGGGCAGTAAGACTTGCACAAGGTGGTGGTTGTGGGGCACTGAGAAGACATGGACTCGAGAAGAGGCTTCAGAGATCTTTGTGGAACCCTGAATGCCTTAGATGTGATTAAAACCTGGTTTGGTTTCATCCCTAATGATTCTGGGCCAGGTGAATTACAGTTATGTACATAAAAATGCAAGTAATTAAAGTTATATACCTGATATGCTACTATTTCTGCATTCTATACAGACATATCCAGGGCAATTTCACTGCAGGAAGGAAGCCAAATGCAGCTGCAGGGTGGAGTAATTTATACTGCTCACTTGACTGTTTAAGTTGCTGGTAAGATAACTGCATTAAACTGTTCATTTGTCCATATCATTTTGTTTCTGATCCTAGTGGTATCTCTGGCATCACATAAAAATCACTTCTGAAAATCCTTGTGGTTATCTCCATATCAAAAACTGGGCAGTGAAGCAGATATTATGCTTGACTGGAAGGCATAGATTTTTAAAGAACTTGTTCAGGTCTTCAAGTACAGTGTAATGACTCATCAATTTCTTTCTAGCACACATCAAACACAATTTAAAACTCATTTCCATGTATATTGCTAAAATGAGAGGCTTTCCATCACATTCTTAAGAGAAAATTCCACTGTCTTAAAGGTCTTATTGTTAGAAAGATTATTTTCTTTATGTTTACCTTAAATTTGCCACTGTGTTTTACCCTTATGTCCTAGCTCTATTTACTCCATCGAATTTATTCCCAAAATATGATTGTCTTTTTCTCTTTTTGGATTTTCAGAGATGCAGAAGTTATAACTTGAGGACTATAACATTTACTTGTAGGATTTTCAGATTTAACTGGAATCAGATCTGCCTGTGAACCAGTGCTTACTTTGTTCCAGTTTATGGTGTATCATGGTGTCTTAGATTTGATATGATTTATAGAAAGACCAATTTTCTCAAGTTAATCTGTTTCATTCTAGAAACTCCCTTGTTAAGAATAATGGATAAGTCTCCACCACTAAAGTAAAGGCTAAACCTGGTATCACAGACTCAGAATGTTTCATATTGTAAATGACCTTTAAAGGTCATCTAGTCCAACCTCCTTGCCAGGAGCAGGGGCATCTTTTGCTAGATCAGACTGCCCAGCTTGACCTTGAATAGTTCTACCTTCAGCTTCTCTGGGAAACTTTTTCCAGTGTATCACCATCCTCACAGTAAAGAATTTCTTCCTTGTGTCTACCTTCTTATAGCTTTATGTCTATCTTCTTTAAGGTTAGAATTATTATCACTTGTCCTGTCACTACAGGGCTTGGTAAAAATCTCTCTCCTCCTTTCTTATAAGTCCTCTTTATATATTGAAAGACCAAAATAATGTGTCCTTAGAACCCCAGCTTTCTTAGCCTGTCTTCACAGGAGTGGTGTTCCAGCCTCCTGATCATTTTTGTGGCCCTCCTTTGGACATACTCCAACAGGTTCATGGCTTTCTTGTACTGGGAGTCTCAGAGCTGTATGCAGTATCCCAGGTGGAGTCTCTTGAGAGCAGAAAGGACAAATCACCTCTCTTGACCTCCTGACGATGCTTCCTTTTATGCAGCCCACTATGTGATCATTTTTCTGGTCTGCAAGCACATCCTGCTGGGTCATCTCCAACTGTTCATCAACCAGTACCCCCAGATCCTTTTCTGCAGGGCTGCTCTCATCCAATCTGTATTGACATTGAGGATTGCCCTGACCCAGAAGCAGGACTTTGTACTTGGTCTTGTTGAACTTCATGAGTTCCACAGGGGCTCACTCCTCAAGACTGTCAAGGTCCAATCTGAAGGTTACGGTTGTTCACATTTTCATTCTCCTGTTTTCATTTCTAATATTTTGCAAGGTAGAAGGGATTTTGACTGAGGTACAGGAAAAAAGTAGTTTGAGTATTCATTCTGTTTGATAAGTACGGAGCCTGAGATTGTAATGGAGGAAATACATCAAGAATGCAGGGCATAAACAGTGGTGTCCCTTTAATAGAGCTTGATTGTACATCTAAACCTGCTTTTACATTTACAGTGACTGAAGAAGAAAGGAATGAGTTCATTAGATAGCATGTATTGATTAAAGTGCAGAATATACAGCTACTTACTATCCTTTTCTGTTAGCAAAGAAATGCTCTCTAGAACCTCATCTTTCATTAATTTTCATCACAGTAGCCAGATTCCAAATACATTTCATTTCCTGAGGCATAAATCTCTAAATATTTTTATGTTTATAGATGTATTACTAAAAATTGGAACCACCATTCTCCACAAAAGTGAATGACAAATGATTCCACAGTATAAACAAGACAAGAATATAAAACTTAGTACCTCAAAGAGCAAAACACTAATGCACAAATAAGATTTGTTCAGAGGCTGCCAAATCTGAAGCCACAGGTGACTAGATGAAACACCAACTGATGTTTGCTGCACCTGCTAATTGCCATACATACTGTTCAAAATGGTGTTGTTTCATTTTGTTTGATAGATCTGCAGTAGCTAGTTTTATTCTCATAAGTGATTAGAATGCTTCTAGATTTCCCTTGAACATGGCTCTGTCTTGCAATAGACTGAACCCACCAACCACACATTGTTTAGCATTATAATTCCATTTATTACAATATTTCTGTAACTTCAGCAAGCACACAAACTGCTCTGGACGTGCTGTTTTAATTTCTCCACTTGGCTAGACCTGAGAAATAGGGGCAGTGAGACAGAAATAAAAAGCAGTGGGCAGGTGGGAACTGGATCACAGTGGCCTTGCAGAGAGTGTTAGAGCTTTCATTCTCTTCTCAGGTTCAGGAAGGCTGTCATGTCCTGGCAGTACATCACCAGCAGGTTGTAGGAAACATTCCTTCTCTACCAAACCCTTGTGAGACATATCTGGAGATCTGCATTCAGTGTTGGCCTCCCCAGTACAAAAGACATGGACGTACTCTAATGAGTCCAGCAGAGGACCATCAAGATGATTCTGGAACTGGAGCGTCTTTCACATGAAGAAAGATTGAGAGAGTTAGAACTGTCTAGCCCCTGAAGAAGGGAAGGCTCAGGGGGACTGATCCATATCTCTGAAGGGAGGTGTAAAATCAACAGAACCACGCTCTTCTCCAGTGGTGCCCAGTGACAGATGAGAGGCAATGGGCACCGACACATGTAAGCAATTCGACTTAAACATAAGAAAAGTACATTTTTGCTATAAGGGTGATCAAACATTGGAAGAGATTGACCAGGGATTGTGTGCTTTCACTGATACTACTCTAAGCAAGGGTCTAGACCAGGTGATATCCAGGGGTGCTGTCCAATTTCAGCTATTCTAGGAGTTATTAAAATATTTGTTTAAGATATGGGCAAGAGACTTGGCTGATATAAGTTAATATCATTGCATGGAAGTGAATGCCTCTATGACATTTTATACACAAGAGATGTATTTTGTTAGGAAAATATTTGATTGGAACTTATGTAAGCAGGGTTTTGAAATAAATTATTATTGTGTTCATTGTACTGGAGAAACTTACAACCTTTTCTTAGAATATCTGCCTCTACATCCTAAACAACTAGACTCATGAGAAGAGCTAAGATCAGTATTCTTTTAAAACAAGAAATGCCCTTGAGTACACTACAGGCAAAACAAGGTATTAAAATATACAGTAAAAATTTGATCACTCAATTAACTGTGCTCAAGAAAAGAAACAGAATTGTAACAAGGCTACCAAATTTTGCAAAGAAACCCAACCTACAAAAAAAAAATGCTTCACTTATTTTACATATATAGCTAGGATTTTTTTGCCACCCATACTTATGAAACCTCATACACCTTATAGTTGTTATATTTTCTAGATACATTTTATCAGCTATATATGTCTTTGTTCTATTTGGTTTTTAACATGGATAATACCCACAAAATCCCTAAAGAATAGTACTTTTCTATGTAAAAGAAAGTGTAACTGTGTCATTTTCATTCAATTTATTTTGTACACAGAATAAAACTTTCATAGAATACTAGTACAGCTAGATTAGAGCTCTAAGTTGGTGGACTATAGCCCAGTCACTAAAATTCTTTGGTAAGATGATAATGTGTTGCACATGCTGCTGTTTCATTGCTTGACTCCTACATATATTAATTTAACCAAAATAAAAGACCTACTTTGTTGGCAATATCAAAGAAAGTAAATAAACCAAAAGAAGTTACGATACAAATAATTGTGTGATGATAGGTGTTAATCCACTTGACTTGGTCTCAACTTGAAAATAAAGGGGTAAATGAGAAATGCAATTTACATACATTTTTCTTAAATAAATAGCTGATGTGACACTCAATATGTAGCAAGTAACGAGAATTATAAAGGGAAATCAGTCACAATCATCTCAAGAGATAGCTGTCTGTACTGCCAATGGATATATTTTCCATAGCACAGTAGCTATCTCTTCTTTGCATGTTTTCTATTTATTAATCTCCTCCATTGCAATATTTTAACTTCTATTCTGATGACATGGTTTACAAGGAACTTCTGTCAATCTGTTCATCTAACAAGAAGTAGCTAGAAATTTATTTTATTTACCACAGATGTGCTTTAATTTCTGCAGTAGATATCCTCAACTTAACCAATGACAATTTTTCCTCAGAATGGGTCTGTGGAGGTGGTCTCCTGAGCAATGTTGCCTAGATATTCCAGCAAGTCCAGAGAAGAGCAACGAGGCTGGTGAAGGGGCTGGAGAACAGACCCTATGAGGAGCGGCTGAGAGAGCTGGGATTGTTTAACCTGGAGAAGAGGAGGCTGAGAGGAGACCTCATTACTCTCTACAAGTACCTGAAAGGTGGTTGTGGAGAGGAGGGAACTGGCCTCTTCTCCCAAGTGACAGGGGACAGGACGAGAGGGAATGGCCTCAAGCTCCGCCAGGGTAGATTTAGGCTGGAGATTAGGAGGAGGTTTTCCACGCAGAGGGTCATTGGGCATTGGAATAGGCTGCCCAGGGAGGTGATTCCCCTTCCCTGGAGGTGTTTAAGGCACGGGTGGATGAGGTCTTGAGGGACTTGGTTTAGTGTTAGGTAGGAATGGTTGGACTAGAAGATCCGATGGGTCCCTTCCAACCTGGTTGTTCTGTGATTCTGTGATTCTGTACCTGTTGTTAGACGGCTAAATGTGGAAGATAAATATACGGTTTCCCAAGAACTTGCATGGAGCTCACAGAGCATTTGGCAAGGAAAGCTTGGAAAGGTTCTGTGAGAGTAGAGTCATGACGTGACTTGTGCTGAATCACTAAGACTTAGATATGAAAGGCAGCTCAACAGTTTTGTGAAGTTATTCGGTCCAGGCACACAGTTACCATGAAAGTTATTGGATATGGGTTTAACATTTTCACTAACTGCTTCATGAGTGTGTACTACTTTTTCCCTTAGTAAGAGAGAAATATTTTCTGTACCATAGGGAAGCACTCAAGGTGTCCTAGGAAATGTCAGCTAGTTCAGCAGTCTCATGTGATCCCTGTGGAGAAATGATGGCCTCTCTCCCTGTTTCTCTCGCTCTCTCATTTCCTTTGTGTTCACTCTCAAAAGGAATTGTATTGCTGCACCGAATATGAAAGAGTAATTTAAAAAGAATGATTTCCCCATGTGTTAGATGAAGGACTAGATGACCTAGTAAGTGCTTTCTGTTTCACTACAAGAAGGGAAAAAAATATAAAGACATCTTCCACTGTTTCTTCTTTTAAAAGACACAATAATTCTCAATTGTTAATGTTAAATATATTTATTTAATGTTTCTAACTGCTTTCCCTCTGATTTTATGCATATGTGAATACCCAGATATAGACTATGTTTTCATCTGTATTCATGAACATAGATGAATTACTTTTCTTTTATGAATTCAGCCTTCTAATTACTGGATTTTTTTGGTTGTGGTTGTTTCCCAGTTTGATTCAAATAGTGGAAAACAGAGGAATAACAGAAATGAAAACTAGTTATTTAATGCTGCACTTGTCCCCCTAATCTTTAGCAATATACTCCTATCTCAAAGGTTTAGGGTAAATAAGATATTATGTATAATAAAAATCTCTTGTATAAGCTGCTCATATTCACTGTTCTGTGGATTCACTTCTGATGCTGCAAGCTCAAATGTTATACACAGAAGGATTCAGCTTCCTGCAGCCAATGTTGAACTCATCATATATTTTTAAAGGAGTCTAGGAAAATTCCCCAGTTATGCATATGCCCAGTTTCTAACCCATACACCAGAGGGTTAGGCTGGCTTTGTATATTCCTTGAGAATTGACTGTCCCCTCTCTCTCCCTTTTCCCACCAAAACATCTGTGCATGATTTCTGCTTGTCAGCTGGCAAAAGGAAACTGAAATACCTCTGTGACACTTGTTCGCAGACACAGTTTATATGATCCATCTGTAAGAAGTATCATGTGTCATCTGTGTTCCACTGAGGACCAAGCACTAGATCTGCAAACTATGTAGGTAACTGTCTCAACCTGCAATGATCCATTTATGAAGTTACAAATCACTGCCCTAAATCTCTTCTATTTATACTTTACCACTGTTTAGATTTCTACTTAAATTACTGCGGGGTTTGAAATTCTTCTCATTAAAGAACAATATACAGAGCAAGAGGTGTAAGAAAGGGGAAAAAAACATGTCTAAGAAGAAGAGTCATAGATAAGAACTAATACCTGTTGATGGTCATGGAGTATAAGTAGTTCTGAAAAAAACCCATGTTTTGCAAAAACAAAGTTCAGGCTATAATATTAGTTTTGAATAATATGAAGATGAATGAATATTTCATGGGGACTGGATTATTTTGACAACAAGCTTTGTTAAACTTTCTGTAACCCCATTCTCACAGGAATGCAAAACAGTCTTGTGATGTTCATTACATCATGGGTGAGGTCAATAATCCACAAAAAATTACAACGAGCAGGATCTTTCCCACACAGGCTCATTGAATGAGATACAATTCCTGTTTTAAGAGCCTGAAATGGGTTTAAAAGTTGTGTGAATAGTAATTTTTTTAAAAAAGGTAGAAGGGTGCAGAGGGCCTATAGAGTTATCTAATGTGAGAGCTTCAGCCAGACTGATACGGGAAATATTGAGACAGAGTGAAAGAATGCACATATGAAGGTCAGAATAGTGACATAAGAACAATGTGTGGAAGAGAAGCATCCTTGGAGTGGATGATGATAAGCAGCTTACGCCAGTGACAAGGCTGCATAGCTGATCATTACTGGGTTTTGTTCTGTCTGTTGTGTTCATATAAATCTATAATAAAAACAATAATATGTTATCCTAAGGGCTGTTACCTATGAAATAAACATTAAGCTGTCTTCTGACTTAGGTGTAGGTCATTGTTCTACCCAAAAAAATTGCACCGAAGTCAATTCTCCAAAGACAGAGAAAGGATAATACTTTTACTCCCTGATTCATGGTATGGGACAGACTTGTGAATGTCGCAAAATATAATAGCACTAAACACAGTATTGAACACTGACCAAGTCAGTTCATCTTCTAACTGAATGTTTCTAAGACTTTAAAATTACCTAGTTAAAAAGAAAAAATAGCAAAAGCAACTATAAACAGTTTAAACTATTAATCTGGACTATATACTTGCTCTTCAATTGTTGTACAGCCTTGATTTTATGTTAGTCAAAAATCCAGTTCAAAAAACATTTGACTGATGTCTGTTTCTTGAATTTTTTGACTCCTTGTTTGATTGAAAGACGACCACAGTAGATATTTTTGTTGTATAAAAATGTAAAAAAAAGATCTGCTTAAAGCAAGCCTTTCAAAAGTTAGTATCTGCTGTGCAATGAAATTTAAAATTACCGCATTAAAAAAAAAATTCTAAGTATAATCTGTTTTCTATGATTCAGTAATATATACTGTCAGAATTTTGATTTATACATGTTAACTTTCTGAATCAGGTATATTGTTCTGGTGTATGTATGCTGCATATAAAACTTATTTAATAATCTTAAACTTTAGAGTACTGATTTAGTATGTGAGTGTGTAAATCTTCCTGTTCAACTTTCAGTTTATTTCCTAATTTATGTTCACATGATTTCATGCTATGTAGGAATTCTAATACTGAAGCTCTAATTTAATGCTGTAGTTACTGTAAGAGGCATTAATACAATAAAATATGTAATAGTTAAGGGACTAGATGAAAGTAATGTATGATTTCTGCAGACTGCACCTCTGGTCCAACTTTAGCTGCTGTAAATGAAAATAACATCTTCACTTCAGGAACTCTCTCTGGCTCACAGCATTTATGAATCTTGTTCTTTAGTCATAATTTGCAAATATAATTAGAAGCATTACATTTGGAATGGTGTATTGAAAGGATATGTTATACCATAGAAATACCTTTTCTCTTTGATCCCAACTCTTAATGATCTTCATTTGCTAGTCATCAAGATAAATATACCTAGCAGAGATGTGCTGTTACATATGCTGCCATAAACATTTTGGTACATCAGCATGTACTTCATTTCAGGTAAATGATATATTTTGATATTCATCATATTTTTTAAAAAATCATAATACAATTCTTGGAGATAATTCACTATTATGTTCAGTTTGCCCATAAATTCAACTACTATATTGCTAATCTCTCCTACGTAGTATAATACGCTGTAATATAACAAACTATCACTTTCTGTTTTAAATAGGCAATATGAGCTAGTCACAAAACCAAACATGAAATCATCCTTCTATTCAAGAAAAGATATTAAAAGAATTCAGGCTAAAACACTGCTGAGAATTATTTCCCCAAAAACAACTGCCTCTTATAAATCCATTTCACAGCCTGAGAACCCAAACAGTGGAATGTATGATGGACACCTGTGAGGTCCCCCAGGCTAGAAGGACTCTCCTGTTTCTAAAAATAACATACTCAGAGACTGATGCAGAAGGAAAGTATCTCCCCTTCCCAAACAACTATGTTTATATAAAATAGTGAAGAAGACTAACCTATATTCCTGATTCATAAAGGGTTCTATAATCTCAATTTTCTCCTACTTTTTGTATGTGGAGTACCTTTTGTCTCTAAACACTGATTTTACACAACAGAATTTCTATGTGTATATAACCAGTTCCTTTATTTCTCTTTAAAATAGGTCACTGACCACACTCATAAAAAAAGAGCATAATATATATACAACTGAATAGAATCACAGAACAGCAGGGAAAACAGGTTTCAACTAATTAACACTTAAGACACAATTAAAGCTTAAGTTATCCTATCTTAATTTCCATTGCCTAATTAAAAAACAAAAAAAGTATCAAAATGTTCTTTAACTTCTACTGTCCGTTATATTGAACTTTGTCCTAAGGATCTTCTTCCTACTCCCATGTAAATAACCTACATACTTGTTCATTCCCATTTTTTTACAGGTTGCTTTGTCTTTTTCTAACCCCTGGGACAGATCATCTGGCAGGGATGTCCCTAAATCTTATGTTCCTTGCTGCATAAATAGATGCCTCTGCTGTGGGAGTTGCAGGCTTCTTACAATGACCAAGCACAACAATTCCTCTCTTTCTCTGTGAGTGGAAGCAGCAGGGACAGAAAATCTTTATCAAACTCTCACTAGTGTGGCTGCAGATGTATGACATGCTTAGCTGAAGAGTCTAACATCATGAAGTCTTGTCTGTTAGACTAAACTTGAGGTCCTGGCAAAATATTTCTGAAGCCAAAAAGAAAGTAGCCCAAATACATGTGTTTGTCTCATGCAATTTTAATCAGCAAGGATAACTATAATAGACTACAGTATGGTTGCTAGTTGCTTATTAATGTTAAATCTTTGTTGTAAATAATCATAAATGTAGTAGGCAGTCATTATTAAGGGTGTATCTTTGAGTAAAAATGTAACAGGAGGAGGGTAGTGATACATTATTCCAATTTTTCCACTAAGCAGTCTTTAAATCCAGTTAGGCTTTATAGATGTGAACTTCTCCTGCTTCTAACTCAGAACTTCATGTAACAACAGAAACATAAAATTGATTAGCCATGAATTTTACTATAATAGTTTGCTTAGAGGCTTGGTTAACAGCACCTCACAACAGCCATTTCATGCAGTCTTTTCATGTGCTCTCATCCATGAGTTCAGGACAAATAATTTTTCCACCACCAAAAGCCTTAATTAAATGAGGCAAAAAAAAACCCCAAACCAAACCTGAAACAGCAACCAAATTACAATAAGCCCATGGGTTTAAAGCTGGTCCTTTGTAAGCAGTAGATGATAATGTAAATAATGAGAAGAAAACATGTAAATGTATGCTCATATTATAGAAATAGAATATTCTAGTAGGGAGTGTAATAATCCTGCCCTGCCAATGTTTCATACATTTAGTCATGCATAAGCACACTCATGCACACAACACACACAAATTCTGAGACCTAAGACCAGATTCTAGTGATTGCTTTGAGGGTTAGTTTTAAAAAGTTGGCACTGCCTTTTGTCTTAGAGCTCATTTTCAGCAGTTTTTTCCTGACTCAGAACTGCAGGCTTCAGGAAAGCCAAGTGTCAAAGACTCAGCAACCTGGTCATGCACCACCATGGTTCATTTGGGTCTTTCAACACATGGAGGTGCTTAAGCCGGGAAGCCCCCTTTCTACATCAATTGTTCAGAGACAGTACTGTATCATGCTGTTCCAGACACTGTTCTTGTCTGATCAACATCTGACTAGTGAGACTTCGGGAGAAAAGTAGGAATAGACTAAATGCAGACTGGAGAATAAAGAATCTGTAAGGAAAATAGAGTACTACATTTGGCTGCAAAAAACAGACCCAAGGAGATTCCAGAAAATAATAAAATGAACATTAAAGGATGAATGTGTAAATGGATACTGATGAAGTAAGAAAAAAAATAATTATTTGCTAATTTTCAAACAATCGCTGAATTTTATTATGTGTATGAACATTTTCAGCAGCGCATAAAATCGAAGATTCAACTTTTAAATAGCTTTTCAAAGGAAGCAGATAATCCTTGGTGGTGATACTTGTCATATTTCAGACTGCCACCAGGAAAATTAAAAAAAACCCTACATATGTTGAATTTATGTTTATCTTCCATTTTTTTTCATGCTAAGTAAAATAAATCTAGTGTACCAGCATCATTATTAAGATTTCTAATACTTTCTAATTAAATAAATTTAGACACAAGATCAAATGTTCTTGAGTAAAAAAGTATTGGATTAGGATTAGGTGAAACTAATATTTTCAACAAATTTGGAAAAGCTTTTTATTGGTTTAGTTTTTTTTTTTTTTTTTGCTAAATTCTGGAGAATTCTTTTTGCAAAACTGTCCATCTAATATGAATCAGTTTTTTGGGGGTTTTTTATGTCTAGGCAGATACGTATGTGAATGCATTTGCAGGTGGTGTGTCTGCATACAACTGAAATCAGTATCAATGAAAAAAGTAATTCTAATAAATTCTTCTGATTTTACTTAAATATCCTCTTTACAGGGTAATTCAAGACATTTAATTCAAGTTAACACGCTGCGTAAATAGCAAGTGGTTTAGTTAAAATGCATAAAATCCCTGTGAGACAGCTATAATGAAAATTAAACAGGGTTTAATTCAATGAGTTTAAATCACTTCCAAAGTAAATCAAGCCAAATAAAATTAAGGTCATTACAATTTTCTGTGAGACTGTCCAGTCAGAGGTTCAACCCAGATTAACCAGACCACTTTAATAACTAATTCAGAATGATTTTTCCAAACGTCCTTTACAGGTAAGCGCTTCAACTCAATGAGTGATGGTTACCTCTGTGGGCTGCCCAAGAAGGCTACCTGGCTGTACTGGCAGAACTGCCTTCTGCCTGCTTGGTCCTGACAAGACAGGGACACCATAGGAACTCTGCTATTCCAGTAACGTATTTGTGAGAAATAAGGCTCAATGAGGGAATAAAAACTAAGTGTAGGAATGGGGCTGACTGTGTGGATAAATGGGCCTAGGTGCTTCCTCCCCACCCCCTCCTTTCTTGGAAAAAACATGGTCTAGACTGGATGGCCCAACTCCCTGTCCAGCTGAACCTTAGAAATGTCCCATGTTGGGGAATCCATCACTTCCCCGGGGAGATTATTCCAGTGGCCAATTGTTCTCATTGTGAATTTTTTTCTCTTGCATCCCATCAGAATCTCCCCAAGACTGACTTGAACCCACTACACATTGTCTTTTCCATGTGTCTCCTTGTAAAAAGGGAGCCTCCATCTTCCTTGTGATCACCTTCCAAGGTCTCCCCTAAACCTTCTTTCCTCAAGGCTGAACAAACCCTGTTCTGTCAGCCTTTCCTCATATGACAGGCTCCTTGGTCCTTCAGTCATCTTTGTGGCCTTTCTCAGGATCCTCCCCACCCTGTGCCTATCTTTTTGGTATAGTGGGGACCAAAACTGAAATGAGTATTCAAGGTATTGCTTGACAAGTGCTGCATAGAAGGGAACAATGGCTTCTTTATTAGTGATGCTTTTGTTGATGCAACCTGTTGGCTTTCTTTGCTGCAGAGGCCCACTCTGTTGTTCACTAGGATCCCCATGTCCATCTCCGCAAACCTACTGCCCAGTTGTGTAGATTCCAACCCCAGCCTGTGCTGCTGTCCTGGATTACATTTTCCCCTGTGTAAGATTTTACACTTCTCCTTTTTGGACTTCATAAAGTTCTTAGTGCACTCTTCCAGTCTATCTAGATCGTCCTGGTTTAGTAGGCATGGTGGTGTTGGGCTGATGGTTGGACTTGATGATCTTAGAGGTCTTTTCCACCCTCAATCATTCTGTGATTCTATGATGTTATGATCCTATGATCTCATGGTTCCTGCATAGTGGCTCTTCCTTCAGGATATACTTGATACTATCATCCAGATCACTTCATAATATATTAAACAGCATTGGGCCCAATAACCACCTCCAGGAGATACCCCTTGTGACAGGTTGCCAGTTTGAAAAGGAGCTATTTATCACCACCTTCTAGTCACAGCCTTTCAGACAGCTACTGTCAGAGCAAAGACTCTGACAGTAGCAGCCAGGAGGCAAGATCCAGCAGTGTGGAGGAGGGTGTCTGGGGTGGGAAACCAGACCCTTTTGACACTCTGAGTCAAGATGTGTCTCTGGATGACGTGGGGACCTCCATGGCATTTGTTAAGCCACTCCTGAGAACAACTTTCTGATGGGGTTGCATCCACCCATGTGAGTGGGCACTGCTTTGGAAGTTTTGAATGCCCACAAGGACAACAACAGTGTCATGGACCACTTTGAAAAAAGGTGAGCTCTTTGTCTAGTCATGGCACTAGAGCAATCCAAAGTCACTCAGGAGGAGGGTATAAATGATACTTACACTGAAGAGGATGCATGACCTTAAAGCACTGGATTCAAACGATCAAACAACTCCTGCAGGACAGAGCACCGAGAGAAAACCCACAGCAACTGCAGGCACCAAAACAGCCCAGTCAGTGGCAATGCTTAGCAACATTAATCAAACCGCAAAAACTGTAGGGAGAGTCTGGAGTCAAACCCGAAATCAAAACAAAATCACCAACTACATCCCTCTGCATCTGCATGTGTTGCAAAGAGAAAAGGGAGAGAAAGAGAAAAAGGAGAAAAGAGATGAAAGGGAAAAAAGAGAGAAACACTTACAATAGGAAAGATGAAAGATAGTCACAACCTTAGGGACTCTGCATGCAGCTACACATGTTTCTTTTTCCAGCAGGTCCAGAAGGTGGTGGATGTCCACACACAACACAATATGAGAAGACACAGACACAAGAAACGAGAAGACACAAGGTTGCAGGCTTTCAGGGGGATTTTTAAGCTCTCTCTCCTCAGTTCTCACCAGATAAGGGCTGCTTCCAGGAACATGACCAGGCAGTGACTATGAGTCACTGAATGCCCACGAGGTCAACATCAACCACCTGCTTGTGCCCCTGACACCACCCATTTACATTTCTGACAGTTAATCATTCCTGCTTTTGCCAGAACTGGCCACAAATAATAATCACCAAAGCTGCAGATGGTTAGAAACTACTTATTTGATATCAATGCACATCTAGGGAAAAAATAGCTCTAGGGGAAACTCTTATAATATGTAGTATAACTATATAGTACTCAAAATTTGTACAGAGGTCTATCAAGGAGCTGTTAAGATCTCAAGATAGAGCAGGCACTTGCCTAATTTGCTCTTAGAAGTTTCTGAGAGAAAGAAATTCTGTTGGCTCCTTGGACTATATAATAAAATGCTTAACTCTTCTTGTTTTTAGAAATATTTTGCTAAGTTTTATTCAAAAGCTTTCTTGGTGTAAGTCTGGCTGCCTCTGCTTATTCTATTCAGAAGGGTTCATGGCCATTATTCCTCTTTCTCATTTTTTCCCCTGGTGTTACCATGCCCATGTTCCATCTCCTCTTCTCCAGACTAAACAATGACAGTTGTTTTCATCATAGACCATTGTTTTCAGAACCTTCAACAAGTAGATCACACTGAATGATTAGTAGTTTCCTAGCTTTGCAATTATTTTTAGCTTACAGGCTCTTTATACAGTAGGTAAACAAGACTCACACTGAAAGGCAGAGCTGTATTTGAATACAGACGTGTGTATTTCAACTGGAATTCAACCTTTATTTTCACAGAATCACAGAACAACCAGGTTGGAAGGGACCCATTGGATCTTCTAGTCCAACCATTCCTATCTAACACTAAACCAAGTCCTTCAATACCTCATCCACCCGTCCCTTAAACACCTCCAGGGAAGGGGAATCAACCACCTCCCTGGGCAGCCTATTCCAATGCCCAATGACCCTCTGCGTGAAAAACCTCCTCCTAATCTCCAACCTAAACCTACCCTGGCGGAGCTTGAGGCCATTCCCTCTCGTCCTGTCCCCTGTCACTTGGGAGAAGAGGCCAGCTCCCTCCTCTCCACAACCACCTTTCAGGTACTTGTAGAGAGTAACGAGGTCCCCATTTTGAAAAGTTCAGACTTCGTGTTTGTTTGTTTGTTTGCTTGAATAGAGTCCATCATGCTAGTGTTTGGATTTTACTATTAATCTTTAGGTTGACTTGATGACATTATCACTGTAATGGAATCCCATCAAGTTGACATAAAAATAACTACTCTTAGTATGATGCCCTATGACAAAAAATTGACACATTTCTCTCCTTCGTCCACTAATTAGGCAAAAAGCAAATTAACATAGCATTGACTATATAATTAAAATAAATGTATGCATTTTTACTTTTATACTTTGTATAATGAATGGAACATAGTTATGAAAGCTAGTACATTACATATTTGAAATAAGTCTTTGTCAGTCACTAAAGGCAGACAAATCAGAAACTAAGTCTGAATAATGAGCTTGCAAAACAGCTTTTGCACTTCTTCAGTTTTACTTCTGAGCTTTCAATTCCTTAGTGACTGTAGGTCACATAACATCAAAGACCAAATCAAGTTCTGTATATTAAATGCATGCAGAATTCATGAATGTATCAAAGCCATGGTTTGAAACACGTTTTGAAAAGTTTTCGAATTTTTTTTCCCAGAGGCAAGTGCAGACAGGAAAATTAGTATCCAATTTTAATGTTTCAGCATAAAAGGGATATAAATTAACTACTGATAATGATTTGTGCAATCGCTATTGTATTTTTTTCAGAAAGAAATTGTTTATTTATAACTAAAGTATATTTTCCAGTAATATACTTCCTGGTTTTGATCACATAACATTAAAAAAATAAAAAATCCAGAATGATTTATTCAAATACTTGTGGCTATCAATGGCTACAGGCTGTTCAGAAGGGACAGACCAAAAAGGAGGAGTGGAGGTGTTGTTCTCTATCTCAGGAAAGGGGTAGATTAAAAGAGTACCTAGATAACACAGAGAGTATTTAATTTAAACTATTTTAGGAGGAAAATCATCAGCCTTTGGGGATACCCTTCTTTCCACATATTAGACTAATATATTTGTGGATGATTTTTTAATGTGATTAGGTTCACTGTGTGTTCCTGGTTTTCATCACATAGTAAGGTTTTGCCTTTTGACATTTTGGTGTAGTTCAGTGACATAAATGTCCAATCAATTTCTCTTATTCCAGAGTTAATGAAGAACTAAACAACACTGTTAGTTATCTGTGAATTCTCCTTTCCTATAATGTATATTCATTTACACTAAGTTAAAGTATGTACTTCTAATGAATGAAAATTCTTTACAGGGATATATAGTGTAAGTAAGCAAAGTGACTTACCAGGTAGAATTATGATAACAAATCTCATGGGACATCTGTTTATTGCTTTATTACTGAGTGTTCAAAAGCATGATTCAATGAGAACTATAAAGTTATATAAAAAAGCCCATAAATACTGTCCATGCTCTGAACTCCAAAATTTCACTTGGCTTTCACAAAACAGGGTTTCCAATCTCAAGATAGTCTGCTGCCTGAGGCAAAAACTAGACCCGTATGTATTCCTAAACAGAATTATGAGTGCTGACTGATGTTTTAAGGCTCATAGCACTGTGACATTCTTAAAAATAGACTTTTTCATGATGAAAACTTGAGAGAAAATTTCTCACTACAGATTACCTCCTTAAATATAGCACTGGGTGATTTTATTTCTTTTCTTTCCTTTCCCCCCAGAAGATTTGTTTGCAGATTGTTTCATATTTCCACAAAAGAAGGAGAAAAGAGAGACTGGGTTTATTTCCCACTATCCTTTCTTTTTCTACAGAGTAGCAAGCCGTTGCCTTCTGGTTTTTGTCTGTACCTCACTCCTTGGATAGGTCACGATGAAACTTCAGGTTAACACTGTAATGCTCTTTCACTCAGGAATAAAAAGCTAAAAATTGTATACATAATAGACTGCACACTTGTACAATACTACGGAATTAATTAGAATATCTCATCTGTAATTCTAAAAAAAATTCCAAAATTCACAGTGTAGGGAACTCCACAAACAGAAATCAAGACATATCAGATAAAAATAAATTAATTTATTTATTTTTAAAGCTGCAGCAAAGCAATTGGTAGGATTTTATGCCTTGCTAATGTAATCTCTGCAGCATTAGAAACTGCAGTCATTTTTATCCTTTTTTTGATTTATTCACAAGAGTAATTTTACCATGTTCAGAAATCTTGAAGGAAGAGTGAGGAAACATGTAAAAACTATTTCAGAATATTGACAGCGAGGATCACATTTTATTCTGTAATTCTCAATATATCAACAGTAAAGTTTGTTTCAGTTTGTAGTTAAAATTTTCAGTATTTATAGAACACTTGACATAGTCAAGTGCACATTAGAATATCAATTCTTGTATTACATTGCATACATTACTAGTCAAGTCCAGTATCCTGTCTCTGACACTTATCCGTGGCTAAGTCATAAAAGCAATATGAAAAATAAACTTTGTAGTGGCCAGTAATTAAATAATCTGCTAAGAGGTGAAGTATCTTCTTCCTAATCCCTATCAGTTAATAGAATTTGTAAGATTTAAATCCCTTGTAAAAAAAAGAAAAAAAAATTATTCTATGTGAAATAACTGTGGATGCTCTTACTATCAACATGTGTGTAATCCTTCACTGAATCTTACTGAATTATATCTCAAGACAATGCATTCTCAACATATTACCTTCCATTTTCACTTAATTTCTTTACTGTCACCGTATAACAAAAAGGGTTAAAAAAATAGATTAAGATTTACCTAACATTTCTGAACCTCTGTAGTTTTATGGACCTGCCTCCATTAACAATTTGGAATGAGGCAGTAGTATGGTTTAGAAAAGAATCCCACAATCATCTCCACTTTCTGTATTTGTCCTGCAGAGCATGCTTACAGAGCAACTTTGCTCTATGACATGCATCCCCTTGCAAATAAGCTAAGCAGGAATCTCACCATAAAAAATATTCTGAATGTTCTCTGCTACGTAGTGGAGACATCAGGCTGTGAACTGGATCGTGGTCACATGACCACCGAGTACTTTGACACAGACTTTGTATGTGTGCTAATACAAGGATCTTGAGATCTTATGACAACTAGAAGTGGTTCTTGTGCTTGTTATGTTTTAGCTGTTCTCGAGCTAGTTTGCTTGAAAATCTAGTGAAATAAGGTCAGTATAAAACAAAGAAATATAATCTTCTCAGTTTAACTCCTCCGGTTGACAGCTATACTGAGTGTCAATCTTATCCCAGACAAGGCCAAAAATGTACATAAAAACAAGGCTCACTAAATAATGTCCCAAATTGTCAGTTAAGTCCACAGCTACTCATATTGCAAGGTATACTACAATGAGACCAAAAATTATGAATATCACTATCATCCAGAGCTTTAAATAATAACTGCCAGAATGATGCAGAAAGCAAATAAGTCATAACATGTCTACATGCCACATTGACAAAGCCATCTCTAAAAAACCAAAAATTCACAAGAGGATTATCAGGAAGGCAGAGTACTATAAATACTACCAAGTAACTCAGTTTTAGGGCATTTGTGATGCTAGCTGCCTTTTCCCATCACTGTAAATACTGTAGAGCAGACATGAGGGAATGGGTCCATGGCTAGGAGGGAACTGAGATCAGGAATTGGATTCAAGAATGCACGGATCTGGGATGAAGAGCAATCAGACAGATGAGGTCCTCACTGGATGCTGGCAAACACAGGAGAGAGCAAGACACTCGTGATCTCTCAGTTTTATACCAATTACGACCTATATAGGGTGGAATACTACTTTGGTCAGTTTAGGGTCATTTACCCTATTTGCCCTTCCTCATAGGTTGAAGATGGACAGCTTGAAGATGACCTAGGTTAAATTTTAAGCACTGACCTTTTTGCATACCAATGCCCTGTGCTGTCACTGTTAGAGAAGAACATCATCTCAAAAACACGCAGTTAGCTTTCAGAAAATGAAGTTACTTGGAATGAGTGACTTAGGAGTCAGAACTGACTCTAACTTAACTCAAACCACAACAGTGCTTTATAAATGAGGCAGATATTGTGCTCATAATTTTTCTGCCTTCAGCTCATTTATGAGACTTCCAGATTGCCAGCCATCTCAGAGACCTAAGTCATTGCTTGGACTATGCTAAAGTTGCCTATTCTGACCTGCCTTCCCACTGAGTGGTAAAAGTGATGTGTTGCAAAACTCAACAGCAGAGCAGCCGTCCTCTTGAAGAGTAATTTGGGCTCTGAAAACTGGAATGGAAAGTACCAAAGGCCAGCTCTTGGCACAGGACCTCAACTGTTCCCTTGCTGACAAACATTTCTGCATCAGCTGGCCCAATACCATCATTAAATCACTAGAAAGGCAAATCTAGCAACCACTGTTCTGCTTTTCAAACTAAAGGAAGTGTAATAGAACTGACATCAAATAACTTATTGTTCTACATTAGTTCCTACAGTCAAAGGATGAAAGTTTCACTCTGACTCTTTCCTTTGGACACTAACAAAACTAGAAGTTTCGTTGGGCAACAGCCGTCATACACTCTCATTTTGAAATATTAGTTAGCAAGAGCATGAACAGAAGTGATGCTTAAGTTCAACAGGCATTATAATGGAAACACACAAATACACTAATGTGTTATTCATCCATATGAAACATATGAACAGTGTTTTCTCAGCAGATATGAGGAAGTGTGTGCAGTCAAAGAAACCAAAGTTAATTTTCGTCAGAGGACTTCAAACCATACCTGTAAAGAATCATTTGGCCCAATAATCTGACTTTATCTGATGTAACTCCCATGAACCACAGACCCATCAATTTTTACCTTCTGAGCTGCTCCTAATCCTCTGGAATCAGGACTGAATGATTTCAAAGAGGTGTTAATACAAACACAGCTTGCACAAGTGTATCTCTCTCTCTCCCTATGGCAAACTTCTGAAGTATCACAGTTTCTGGAGAATCTCTAGGCCTTTATTCACATTGCCACATGATCCTAAAATAGCTTCATTTCTCCAGCCACTTAAACAGAATGAGAACCAAGCAATCTTTTCCAGATGCAGATGCCTCATAATAGACAAACTTGTACCATTATTACTATCATTTTATATTCCCTTCTAAATCTGTCTTATCTGTTATAACGTCACTGTTGTATTTTTTTATAGAAATGCAGAGTAATTTTGTATTAGCTTTTAGAATGATACCCATGTCTCTAGTATGCAGTTTCTGCTAATTTACAACTCACAATAAAGTATTCTTTCCGAAATGAATTATCTGGCATCTCTAAGCATATACTTTTACAAGCCGTGATGGAACCAATTCAGTTCATTTTGATAAGTCCTTTAGCTAGCCATCAAGATTGTCTTTTTCTTTTGGTTCATCAATGATATCACCAGTTAGATACTTTTCCAGACTGCTGAGAAATGATAGAAACTGCATGCATGATTTTTACTGCTACAGAACTGAAGGATATATTTTGTTTTCATAGCTATGTGAGAGCTAAGATATTTGTGTTTTTACAAAATGGAAAATTTAGCATTAAAATGTAGGGCCTTACTGAACTGAACTTATAACAGTCTTTCAAAATACAATTGTTTAAGCTGTTTTTCATTAAGAAGTGATTGAGCAAGTGGTTTGGAGAAGAGAAATGTTATCTCCTGGTACCTTTCTGGTAGAGCAATTGATATGCTTAGGAATGTGAGAACTTATGAACAACAAACTGGGTAAAGAACTCTAATATGTAAAAAGTAGTCTAGTGACCACTTTGTGATAGCTTTGGGGGGAGAGTGGTCTGGTCTTGAAAGTAACAGTGTATGAATGTCCTTATTTTTTGAAAAAGGTCAAGCACTTTCCTTCTTGCCAGAAGGAGGCACTCCTGTGACTGCAACCGTGAATAAATAAATAAATAATGCTGCTTCACAAAGTGCATGCCTCAGTTTACCTATATGACTCATGTGTTTCTCATAGCTGGAATGATTTTTTTTGTTGTTTTCTATCTACTATTGTTGCCTCTAATACCTCTTATTATTCTCCATTACATTTTAAATTCCTTCATATACTCTTTTGCTCTTACTCAAAGTCAAAAAGAACCCCAACAATAAATTGTCGTCTTTTCTGAGAATACTTAAGTGATTTATCAAACACTGCTAATTCAGAACCTTGTTTTACTTCCGTAACAGACTTTTTTGCCTCACAGCATTTTTTTTCCTTTTTCATCTATGGATGGTTTCAGTTAAAATCCCATCCTTCCACAGAAGCTGGACTGATTTGACCTTTGCAAGAATTGTGAGTGTTTCTCACACCTCTGAAGAGCTCTAGCAAGTCCTTTCAGATGCAATGACAAAGTTTCTCTCATAGCCATTATCAGAAGCCACAACCACTTTCCTGAAGTGTAAAGAATATTCTTTCTCCTAGTACAGTCTGCAGTCACGTACAAATCTGGATCTTTGCTTTTCATATTCAATGTGAATGTCAAATTAACACATAGTTTAAAGCATTCAGAGTCGTGTGATTAGAGAAGTATCTAAGTATTTATTACATATATTTAACACTTTTGTAATTATAAAAAGTGGTATGTCTTAAATTACAGCAATATTGTGCTGGCAATAAGGTACTCACTTAAGAGACAAGACCTAAATTATAAATGCCTTCCCAAAGCACAATAATCTATCAAAACTATAGGTGAAAAGCAGGGGAAGGGAAGCAGTCATGGCATCAGTCCCTACAATATTCAAGTAGAAGCTGGACAACACCCTCAGATATGTGTTGTGTACTTTGGGGTTGTACTGTGCAGGTATAAGAGTTGTACTTGATGATCCTTGTGGGTCTCATCCAACTCAGGACATTCTGTGATTGTTTTCTTATTTCAAAATGAAATAGTGATAGTTGCTTAATGAAACATATATGAAACCCTATGCAGAGCTACAAACTGGGAGAAGTCTGTCTAGAAAGCTGCCAGGAGGAGTGGGACCTGTGGGTGTTGGTTGACAGCCGACTGAACATGAGCCAGCAGTGTGCCCAAGTGGCCAAGAAGGCCAATGGCATCCTGACTTGTATCAGAAATGGTGTGACCAGCAGGTCCAGGGAGGTGATTCTCCCTCTGTACTGGTGAGACCGCTCTTTGAATTCTGTGTTCGTTTCTGGGCCCCTCACCACAAGAAGGATGTTGAGGCTCTGGAGCAAGTCCAGAGAAGAGCAATGAAGCTAGTGAAGGGGCTGGAGAACAGGTCCTATGAGGAACGGCTGAGAGAGCTGGGGTTGTTTAGCCTGGAGAAGAGGAGGTTGAGAGGAGACCTCATTGCTCTCTGTAACTACCTGAAAGGAGACTGTGGAGAGGAGGGAGCTGGCCTCTTTTCCCAAGTGACAGGGTACAGGACAAGAGGGAACAGCCTCAAGCTCCACCAGGGGAGATTTAGGCTGGACATCAGGAGGAAGTTTTTCACAGAAAGGGTCATTGGGCATTGGAACAGGCTGCCCAGGGAGGTGGTTGATTCACCTTCCCTGGAGGCGTTTAAGGTACGGGTGGATGAGGTCTTGAGGGACATGGTTTAGTGTTTGATAGGAATGGTTGGACTCAATGATCCGGTGGGTCTCTTCCAACCTGGTGATTCTATGTTTCTATGTTTCTATGTTTCTATATAAATACTCAGTTTATTTTTTGGATTGCTAGTTAGCATATTGTGTGTTTACTGGGTGGTTGTAGTGCAATAAAATCAATCTAATTTCTCAAATGTGATATATAAAGTAATGATTTCTTTTTAAAATTGAGAACATTCTCTGTAGTGTTTTAAATAAATAGTTATTAAGAAACTAAAACTGTTTTCAAGCTTGAGCCTGTACTTATAATAAGGATTTATTGGTGCAGTAATATTTGGAGGGCCTGTTTAGTGTCAGCTTCAATAAACATAGAAAAAAACCCCAAACAATTAAAAAAAAAAGGAAAAGCAGAATAGCATGATATAATATCCAGTTTATCTCAGTTGCAGTAATGTACTTTTTCAGCTCATGTCAGTTTTACATAATGATAAAGATCGAATGCTTTACAAACCTCTTCCACATCAAGCCATACTAAATTTATTAAATAAGTACTTGCATGGGTTACTGAAGGCATTTTTAGCATCTCTATGCAGTTATGAGTCCTCTTATTTTGTTCTCTAACTCCAGGGATAAAGGAACAACCACTGGAGTTTGTTGGTCTGGGTTCTAAACAGCCACATAGGGCAGTTAATATAATTTCATTCTGCAAAGGACTTGGAAAGGTGAGATAGGAGGACTGGATCTCTACCAGGGCTGTGAAAGAGAAGTGACTGTTAAAAGTTGGTGCAGGCAGTAGAATGAAACATGAAAAATTCAGGTGCTGTGATTGTTCCATTTAAAAGACAGGGGTTACAGGTTTTGGCACTTGGAGAAAGAAGGATTTTTCTGATAGCTCAAGAGATGATCGCCTATAACTGAAAAACTGGAATAATAGGTAATGGTTATTAGACATACCCATGACAGAAAAGTTAGTTGTTCTGTGAAGCCTAATAACAGATGAAACTTAGAACCTGATGTGTAGCCTAGTAGCTTCTTAATTAATCAGCAGATAACATTTTTTGGCATGTAGATATTTTTCAAAAAACTATCTGTTTCCACAGCAACTAGTAGTTGCACAGTGTTTCTACATTTATAAACAGATTCAAACGAAGGGATTCTACTTTTAGGTAAATAGTGGAATCAAATAAATTAACAGAGCCCTTGTTTATAGGAAATCATGGAATCAAACTCAGAGATCAATATAATCAGCGAGTGTTCAATTTATTGAGCTTAGCTCTTTCTTTATAAACCCTTTTTGGTTACATAACTGGGTGCCCACGAGGGTATATACAGGGTATTATTGGTTAAAGATAGCTGTCCATAAAGCTATTACTAACATATTATTGGCTAAACTACTACACATGCTAAGAAACCAAGTTATACTAAAATTAACTATGTTGATAGCTCTCTTTAATTGTTTTTCTTTCAGCTAGTACTGGTTCCCACTGAACCAGCTCTTGTATTCCTTCCAGCTGGCATTTGTTTATCTTTTGTCTCTCTGTTTCAAGGCCTCATTAGAATTGTTCAGTCTAACAGCATCCAGGCCTTGTTCTCTGTAAAATGTTCCCACAAGCCCTGTCAGTTTTATACAGTTGTATACAACTTATGGTGGATCCTGTTCCTGGGCAACAGACAGAATGAAGCAATCGAAAAGCAGCTGGTCAGTGAATTTGATCTGACCATAAAATAGACACCAGCATTGTTGTTTTCAGGTGGGTTAGTACTGAAGAGGCCAAGTAGTTGTCTGGTATCCCATAAAAGTTGAATTCAGGGGTTGGAACAGAAATTACAGTAAGAGTAGCATAAATTGCTATTTAATTCCATGTTAACAAAAGGCAATACTAAAAATGCTTTTTTTTTTTTTTTTTTGTTCAGGGTTGAAACCTTTAGAAAGTACAAAAAGTGGAGAACATGAATCACTCAATTAATTGAGTCAAAGCACAGCTCATTGCAAGAGTAGAGAAACTTAGGGGATAACACCTGAGACCTTTGAATTATTTTATACAGAGAAATGAACAAAAAGAAACCAGACTTCATGGTTGCAATTTTGAAGTTCAAGTGGAATAAAAAATAACTAGCTCCTCTCAGGAGTCTGTCAATAATTTTAGGGATCTTTCCCCATTTTTTGTGACTTGTACTTTGCTATTTCCTTTAATATAAGTACAACTGCTGGTAAAAAGACTCATTTTGTCAATTCACTGTTTTGTTCCTACTTCAACACATATATCAAATAAGTTCAACCTTATTTTTGCTAGATGTTTACCATTTATTTCTCACAGGAAGCTTTGAAATGTCCAGCTATCATGTCTAATATATATCTATCAGGGTGGGGGTGGGGCTGGGCAGCCCTTGTGGAACCCAGGGGCTGCAGTGAGGTCTAGGACTTTGGCTCAGCTTGACTCAGCTTGGTACTGCATATGTCCTGCTATGCCCAGGGCTCCCTCTGGCCCTGCCTGGGACAATTGGAATCTGGAGCAGTACTGCCACTGACAGAATTCCCTCTGCCTGACACAGGCCTTGGTGGATCCCAAAGCTATTGCAACTACTTGCCAGACTAGCCCATCCAATGGGTTAAGGGCTGTGCAGTAATGCACCAGAGGTGCTAAAGACGGGTCCTTGCCTGTTGCAAGGTGGTCTTGGTCCTAAGGTGGGCACTGAGGCTCAGGAGCCTCAGTTCCCTGCATTGGAAGTCAGCAGCTGCTGAACTTTGACAGCAGATCCAGGACACGTTGAGGGTAAAAGAGTATTGGAACAGGCTGCCCAGAGAGCACGTGCAGTGCTCATCATTGGAGATACTCAGATGTTACCTGGACTCATTCCTGTGCAACCTGCGTTAGGTGAACCTGCTTTAGCAGGGCAGTTGGACTGGGTGTGGTCCAGAGGTCCCTTCCAACTTGACCATTCTGGGATTTTGAGATATGTCAGCTGAGAACCAAAGCAACATGGTGTATGAATGTCCCCAACCTTTCCCGTTTACCTTTTGCTGGTTTTAGGTGGGTTTGTGCTCTTTCAACCCCATTTCAATGCAAAGGCAAGGTCAAACAGCCTGTCACAGGGGATGGAAAGAGTTCTCTGAAGTAGAAGAGCCCCAAAAAGACAACACTTCCCAAGGTGGCTGTTCTACTTTAAAGAGAAAATCTGTTGGCAAGAGATGCAGGAAATGTCCTGTTACACTTTACATTTGATCAGTTAAACTGGCATGAGGACCTTGTGGCCTCTTGTCCTCACCACAGGAGAAATGCAAAACTATGAAAAATGTATGAGGAGTTGATAGATTCTGAAAGCCTATCTTCTAAAAGATTTAGAAAGTTCAGGCCGATAAAGTTTATCAAAAGCAGTTAAAAGATGACTTAACATCCAATCACCATTATCATGAGAAGGTTTTGCATTGCAAAAGTTCTTTTAATCTAGGAGACCAGGGCACAATGTCTGAACAGGAGCATAAACCAATGCCTTATTTCTAGTCTAAATTTAGGTGACAGCTGTTAACCCCTGGAACACATTGAGACACTGTGGATTCCTCCATTATGCAATCTTTAAAGTACAACTACTAAAATGTCACTACAATAATATAACACTACAATAATATATAGGCAGGAATCACAATCCTAATTAGGTGATCAGACTTAATTATCATTGTCTGAAGACACATCCTGTTTCCTGGATGACAGGATTCCAGATGTGTCTGACTCGAAGTTGCGAGGGTAGGATTTCCATTCTTGGTAGGATTTCCATTCTTGGTAGGATTTCCATTCTTGGGTTAATGCCATTTTCTCAAAGCAGTGTAAACATCTTGCTTGACAGGAAACTGACTGTGGGTCAGCAACACACTCTCATGGCAAAAGTGGTCAATGGCATCCTGACTTGCACCAGACAGAGTCTTGGTAGAGGTAACTGATCTTTCCTCTGCTTAGCACCAAGAAGGTCAGCAGTGTGCCCAGGTGGCCAAGAAGGCCAACAGCATCCTGGCTTGTGTCACAAATGGTGTGCCCAGCAGGAGCAGAGAAGTGATTATATCCCTAAACTTTGTCCTGGTGAGACTACACCTTGAATATAGTATTTAGTTTGGGGCCCCTAAGTACAAGAAAGACATTAAAGTGTTAGGAATGTGTTTAAAGAAAGGCAACAGATCTGGTGAAGGATTTGGAGAACAAGTCTTATGAGGAGTGGCTGAGGGAATTGGGATTGTTCAGCCTAGAGAAGAGGAGGTTGAGAGGAGCTCTTATCACTCTCTACAACTACCTGAAAGGATGTTGTAGCAGCATGGGTTCTGGTCTCTTCTCCCAGACAGCATGTTGTGGTACCACAGATTTGCTTGTGGATCACAAATGCTGAACTTTGCAACAAGGAATGGTTTGACTTGAGCAATGAACAACTGTATCTCATGAGACAGATAAGGCAGATCATAGTCTTAACTCTCAAATCAGTTAAGTGACACAGAGTGAGATGGAGGCGTCATAGCCTGGTATTGCTTTAGTTAAGAGTAGAAACACCTCCCCAAAAGTATGTACTGAGCTCCCCATCTCGAATGTGTGGTGAACCGAGTTCCCACTTCTGATGACACAAGCAGCGGAGCCAAGGTTCAATCAACATATATTAATTGACTTAGTTCCAGCTCACCAAGAACTGCTAAACGTTTTTCAAAAGGAATAAAATTGCCACCTGAAAACCCTTTTCTGGGGAAAAAGGTGACTGCCTTACCTGATGGACAGATAAATAGGCCTGGACCTCTCTTCCCTGGACCAAGGAAGTACACCTTTCTTTGTAAGAATTGCATACCTCTGACTCTGTTATATTCTTCCTGGGAAAATAGCTACTAACTCAAGATTTTATTGTTAATTGTTCTTCTTGTTAACCAGTTATAATCATCTAGAACTAAGACAAGTGGATTTATCAGCAGTAATCCTGAACTTGTTTTAATCTGTCACTTGGATTAAATTATACTGCCTACAGCATTGAGAAATTGTCTCCCTCACAGGCATTTCAAAAATAGTGTGATACTGGCTTTGGCTTGGCAGGCAGCAAGTATTAATCCTGCATGTACCAGTCTCAGGAGAGACTCTCACATGTAACTGAATTCTCATTGGAGGCAAAATATGTTTAAGGACACATATATAATCCTTTAGTAATAAACTGTCAACAAGGTCTAGGAATAGAGGTGAATCCAGCCACACTTAAGAAAAGTTTTTCATCTTCCTTTAGGACAAATGCCTAAACCAAAAGAGTGAATTAACTTTGGAAGAAAAGTTTTTAATCTTCCTTTAGGACAAATGCCTAAACCAAAAGAGTGAATTAACTTTGGAAGAAAAGTTTTTAATCTTCCTTTAGGACAAGTGCCTAAACCAAAAGAGTGAATTAACTTTGAAAGAAGACATTAAATATAGAGAGAAATGAGATAGAAAATATATGAATATCACCCATTGTTGTCTACCTTTTGATTTTTTAAGTATTATTTAAATATTACAATTTTACAACGGAGTTGAAACCTCCAATGTACTGGATTTAAAACTAGCAGTAGTATGTTTTGCTACTTTTGTAATTTTTGTGCCTGTCTTTGTAAACAGTGCATGAGTATAGATGTTCTTAGACTACTGAATAAACACTGCAGATATGTAAATGCATTGACGTTGTTATAATAGTGACTGTAACCACAAAATAAGGAGTAAATCCTATTGAATTGTTTGACACAAATGTCATAGTCACATGCATAGTCACTGTCTCTGATTTGGGATGAGAAACTTCCAGTTTGAGTGAATAGATTTTTGGTGATCTCTGTTTCAGTGGTTTGGGTCCTAATTCTGAGATATCTAATTTCTATTCATTTTTAGTTAGGTTTAAAGATAGTAATTTGGACTGCTACACATTGGCTTTAGCTTCATATTTAGAGTATAGGGTTGTGTTAAAAAAAATCATTGATTTTTATTTCAAAAGAAACTATTTCTTCAAAAAATATAAAAACTCCATGTTTTTTCAATCATAGAAAGTTTAAAATAATTTTAAAGACATATATCAATAAAAAGGAACATACTTAAAAATTTGTTTCAACTTCAACTCATAAAATGAATGCACCTGAATATTTGAATTAAGAATTAAATTGGGAAGAGCAGGATGAAAGACTAATAAGGGAATGTTAATGCAGTTACAATCTCCATCATGGAATTATTTAGTTTAGAGGTAGGATACTGTACTTTATGAGAAAAAAAAAAGCCCACTGTTTAATTTAAATGATGCTATGAGAAGAAACAGAATTTATACTTTGACATTTTATTGTCATTCTAAATGAAATCTCAGTACTATTTCTGCAGTATAAATATCTGCAATTATAAGAAAAGAGAGAAAGAGGGAAAGAAGGAGAGGAAATAAAGAGAGGAAAAGGTAAGGAAGGAAGGCAGGAAGGAGGGAAGGAAAGAAGAAGGAAGAAGGAAAGGAAGGAAGAAAGGAAGGAGAGAAGGAAAGGAGGGAAGGAAGGAAGGAGGGAAGGAAGGAGGGAAGGAGGGAAGGAGGGAAGGAGGGAAGGAAGGAGGGAAGGAAGGAGGGAGGGAAGGAAGGAGGGAAGGAAGGAGGGAAGGAGGGAAGGAAGGAGGGAAGGAGGGAAGGAGGGAAGGAGGGAAGGAGGGAAGGAAGGAAGGAGGGAAGGAGGGAAGGAGGGAAGGAGGGAAGGAAGGAAGGAAGGAAGGAAGGAAGGAAGGAAGGAAGGAAGGAAGGAAGGAAGGAAGGAAGGAAGGAAGGAAGGAAGGAAGGAAGGAAGGAAGGAAGGAAGGAAGGAAGGAAGGAAAGCAGGCTGACAGATATACTGGTATAATCAGAAACATTTTTTCCTACATTTTCAGCATGTTCTGTCCAAAGAGATGAATGTGAAGGAAGTCAATTAGACAATGAAATCCAAAGCAAATACTACAATTTCTTTTCATTAACTGATATTCATAAAACTCACCACGCATATTGATAATCTCTTTTTCTCTTTAAGTATAAGAACAAGATAGTTCAGTCTTTTACATAAAAGGGAAACAAAACAGATGAACTCTACTTGTAGTCCTATGCCAATGTTTAAATATTATGTAAAGATATCAACCACCTCACTTGGTCAATTTTACAGCCCTCCTGTTTCTTTCTGTTGCTTCAGGTACACTGTAGCAAATCGAGACGGAATGTTGATCCCAGTTTCACTGAAGGTAATACCTTTTCATTCTGCTGACAGATACTTTTATAACTCTGTATTTGCCAGTGTGACCCATTGGGGAGAATCCAACCTAATGCAGAGTGCATGAGAGTCGTAGGTCAACTGGCATTAACCATAATCATTTAGACAATACATCTGACAACAGTAATAAATAGGAAAGAAATTGACAAAAGTATACAGTGAAACAGAAGTTTGTGATGAGAGTAAGTAGAAAAAAAAGTAGGTGAAAAAGAAAGTAAAGGTGATAATCAGAACATCATCAAAGGCAGAACAATGCCAAAAATCACTGAACAGCATTTAATAAAATATTACCAGCAGAAAAATGCAAAGATTCAAGTAGAGCTGGTCTCCCCATGAAGCCGTGATATCAAACAGGGCATGAGGACAACAAAGGAAATACTTCCATAGTATGGAGCACTTACTAGATCAGATGCACAATCATCCCACTGGAAGGCTACAGAACATTAAAAGAAGTGCCAGGTAAAAAGTGAATACATTGACTCTGCTTCTCACAGAGCAGCTTTGTAAAGTTTACATAAGGGTAAAAACATCAAAACCATAGTGAATGATACGGAACAAAGAGGGGGAGGAGTGAAGAAGGGAGAGTAAGAAGAGGAAAAGAGGGATAAAGAATGAGAATGGGACTGGGAAAGAGGAAGGACAAAGGTAAGGGGAAAGAAGAATCAGAAAGAAAATGCAGCAAATGGCAGGGGAGAGGGAGGAGGGAGGAAAGGAAGAAAGGAAGGAGGGAACAAGGGCAGGAAGGAAGGAAGGAGGGAAGGAGGGAAGGAAGGAAGGAAGGAAGGAAGGAAGGAAGGAAGGAAGGAAGGAAGGAAGGAAGGAAGGAAGGAAGGAAGGAAGGAAGGAAGGAAGGAAGGAAGGAGAGAAGGACTTCTTAATGCAAAAAATAACACATTTTATTTGGTAACATAAGAAATATATTACATGGGAATAGAATGAATATTGTGAATAACAAAGATATTTATGCCAGGAGGTAGGCAAATTCTTTCTAAATGAGACAATACTTTAACTCAAAGATCTCATTTATTTCTTAGCCTTTCTGTTCTCCAGGTTAACTTTTCTGGCTGACTTGGGAAAAACAATATAGCCAGGTGCTGACAGAGAAGAGAAACTGGTCTTGTGGTTGTTTCAGCGAGATGTCATGGTAAAAATGTCATTCTTCCAATATTCTGTGTAATGCTTGGCCAGAAACAACAACAACAACAACAGAATTAAGCTCAGATGAGGAGACAAGGAGTGAAACAACAAAATAATGAAAAAAGCAAAAGAAATTTGGATGGAGAAGCATAAAAGGAAGAGAAACAAGAATAAATAAAAAGAGAAGTGAAAAAATTGAAGTAGTCCAGAAGTTCTAAAATAATTTTTAACCAAATGTAAGACATTTACAATTTACCTGTTGGGCTACATTTATGTTTGCAGTAGGGACACTAAAATGAGAAAAGAAGGTCTAGTGTGCAATCCTAGATTATCAAAAAACAGTCCAGGAATCTTGAGGATTGTCTGCATCAGCCAGCAGCAGTTTTGTCATAAAGGCAAACTTCCAGTGGGATCATCTCATTCTTCAATATTCTTATTTTTTCTTTCTTTCATAGAATCATAGAATGATTTGGATTGGAAGGAGCCTTAGAGACCATCCAGTTCCAACCTCTCTGCCACTGGATCAGGTTGCTCAGGGCCTTGCCTGGCCCGGCCTTGAGCTCCTCCAGGGATGGGGTGTCCACAGCTTCTCTGGGAAACCTGTGCCCTGTACCTCACCACCCTCACAGAAGAAAATTCTTCCTACTATCTAATCTACTATCTAGGTGATTCTGTGGTTCTCTGGTTCTAAGCTGCAGGGCACCTGGGCTCTCTTGGAGACTCCTCCCTCCCCAGGTGTTGCTGCTTTGCCCTCTCCAAGGGATCCCTTTTTCTTCCCCGGGGGGACCAACAACCTCTAGCTGTGCCTGGCTGGGCTGTGGGTGAGGGATGCATCTCCTGGCATCACTGCTGCCCTGGCATCACCGGTGAGTCCCCATGGCACACCCTGCATCCCACGGGAGCGTGGCGGAGGGTGGGGAAGAAAGGCTGGGGGGCCTGGTGGCCCCCCAGCCAGGTAGGCAGGTAGGGATGATTGGGAGGGTTGGTGGCTGCTCCAATCTCAACTCTCAGCAGGGCTGACCCTTCTGTGTGCCCTCGGGCTGGGAGGAATTATCATTCTGGGGTGGGTGATGGGTCAGTGGTGAGACAGAAGCCCTTTGGATTGGGGCTACTTGCTTGGTGAACTGCGGGTCCCTGTTGTGTGCCTGCTGAGGGACGTGGGTTAGTAATTGACAGGGATGGTTGGACTCGATGATCCAGTGGGTCTCTTCCAACCTGCTGATTCTATGATTCTATGAATGAAACTGAGGCCATTTCTAGTTAATGAAAAAAATGCATATTAATTCATTGTACTGGTAAGATGACTTGCCTTGAGATTCCTATATCATCCTATAGATTACAGGGAGAGTAAGGACTAACCTCTTAACCAGCACCTCCCATAAATACTGTGCTTCTAGAGAAACAATCTAGATACTTGAATCCACAAATTTTAGATTAGCATACTAGATTAACATATTTATGCACAGCCATTAATATAATGTCAATGTTTGCCTATCAGCATCTAGATTGTTGCAAGCAAGAAACAATAGTGAGAAAGGAGAAAATGCACAAGCACTGGTGAAGGGACTGGAGAACAGAACCTATGAGGAGCGGCTGAGAGAGCTGGGGTTGTTTAGCCTGGAGAAGAGGAGGCTGAGAGGAGACCTCATTACTCTCTACAAGTACCTGAAAGGAGGCTGTGGAGAGGAGGGAGCAGGCCTCTTCTGCCAAGTGACAGGGGACAGGACGAGAGGGAATGGCCTCAAGCTCCACCAGGGGAGATTTAGGCTGGAGATTAGGAAGAGGTTTTTCACAGAAAGGGTCATTGGGCATTGGAACAGGCTGCCCAGGGAGGTGGTTGATTCACCTTCCCTGGAGGTGTTTAAGGCACGGGTGGATGAGGTCTTGAGGGAGTTGGTTTAGTGTTGGATAGGAATGGTTGGACTAGAAGATCCCATGGGTCCCTTCCAACCTGGTTGTTCTGTGATTCTGTGAAAGTTTTCCAGAGCAGGAAACAAAAAGAATTGAAGTGTGGCAAAAAAAGTGGTTTTAAAAAAAAAGAACAATAGAGAAAGCAACAAGAGGTGAAAAAGGATGCCCGGAAGCATGATTAAATGTAACATAGGATGTCAATAATTCATTTAAAGAAATGGCTACTTAGAAATGCAAACCTTACCTCAGCTTGGTATGGAGATATAATTGGTACACTAGTGTGATGAGAGCCTGATATCTGTCAGCAATCAATCGGTATTTTATACTGTACTATTAATTTTTTTCTTCTTTTTTCTTCTTTTTTTTTAAGAGCTTGAATAATTTATACTAAATTTCTCATTCTGCCACTGACAGGTGAGTATAATACCTGGAAGCAGCTGGGCTGATGAACTCATGACCCTAAGGAAGACACAGAATGGAATTATGTCTATCTAACTTATCAGGCTGCCTGTCTATAGCTTAGGATCATGTATAGTTGTGACTATATTTGAAGACAAGAAGTATAAAATGCATTTCTCTGTCTGTCCCAGTCTGAGCAGAGCCTGAAGGTTATCAAGATAGATGTTGCTCTTCACTTAACATTTCCCTTCTCATCAGGTAAGGCAGTATTCTGTTCAGAGAGAAGAACAGAGTGATTTATTTTTAGAAAGGTAGGGGTGTAACCAAGATAAGAGAGCGCTGGCAGGTTGGATGTATGGTAGATCTAGGAATATTACCTACAATATAAGAAAAGGTAATCTTATTTAGCCCATACTTTTGAAAACATCTTTCTACTAAGATAGATGCTTTTGTGCCATTACAGTGACAAAAAGATAAATATTTCATGCCAAAAGTTACCAGAACATATGAATCCCAATCAGCAGAATATGAAGAGAGGTATCCCCTCACACTGATACTGGGGTTGTGATGAGAGGACGTAATGACACAGCACCTAGTGAAGAATGGTTGTAACAGTTGTATAGTGTAAAGTAGTGTATGCTTTGTGCAAGCACGCATAGAGTTTAAAACCACTTGTAATTAATAACAGGTATAAAATTATAGTGATGATCAAGTATTTCCAGATATTACACGGGCAAGAATGAAGAAAAATCATAAACCACCACTTTGACAAATGGAAAAAAATTAAGTAGTAGATTTCATATTGTTTTCTCAAACATAATTTTTATTTGTGCAAAGTGAGTTGCACATTTAAATAACTTTCTGAGTAAGAAAATCCCATTAAGTCCACATATGTACTGGGTAATGCATATTGATTTGTCCATCTTAATTTGATTCAGAATATCAAGACTGGGAGAAAACTTACTGTATTATGGTTTTAAATTTTATGGCTGTAAATAGCTTTCAAACACATAAAGTAGCTCTAGAGAAACAAAGTTTGAACGTGATGAATATGATTATGCTGCACTTGCTGTTGTGCTTTTCTCAGTTAGAGTTAATTGTAAAGACTTTGCTTAGCTTATTATTTCTATTGCAGCATTTTTCACAGAAGTTAATTGTTCTGAAGTGACAGTGTGGAGATGGAGTCTTAGGGCAAGTACTGTGTGGACACAGTAAATACATGTAATGTTATGTTATATTGTATAGACATCTGAGAAATGTTTCTTCCTTCAATCTCTGTGGGGTTTTCTGTATTATATTAGCAATTCCACAATGCCTCTCTGAGCAGTTCGGTTTTTTTTTTTCCTTTTTTTGTTTATCGTATGTAAAACAAATGAGGGTCAGCATGAAAACAAATGCTGGGGTATTTGCACAATGGTCGTCTTAGAACAGTCTCTTGTTCCCTGTTAATATTGAAGCCTCCTATTAACTGAGCTAAGCAGAACATAAATTCATTCTATTTTCCTAAAATTAAAGTATATCTCAGAAGTTCTCAAAAATCAACCCCTTGAAAGAAATGCATTTTGCTATCTTTTATAACTTTTCTGCATGAGAATTTTAATGACTGCTGCTTATCTTTTCAAGTTGTACTCAGAATTCACATCTAGTCATTAGATTTTGCTTTGAATCTGCTAGCAGATTTCAAGCTAACCATCACTATCAAACCACATAACCACAACTTGCAGTTGGTCTATTTCCTTCTATGCTAAAACAGAATTTTTAGTTTGGTTTATGTTTAAGTGTATCATAACATAAATCTCTCTCACCAGTACACCAAGGAGTGTTAATACTAGCTTACTAGGTCAAATTTTATGCCTATTGAGGCATTCTTTTTTTTCCTGAGAACTAACAATTAAATTAATAAAATGGGTGAGCATCATGTTACAGAAATTTATAAACATGTGATTTATCTTTTCTACTTATTTTGTTGGGTTTTTTTTAAATGGCCTCAAAAGCTACCTGCAAGTCTTTCCTTCAGATCAAGTTTTTCAATCAGTTTTAGAAGAGTTATATCAGTTTACTTGTTTGGGGAAAGTCATAGTGGCATTTTGAAAGGACTTCGTTTATATACCAGTAAGGAAAGTGTTTTGAAATGAGCTCTTTTCAGGCCAATATTTATACCCTAAATCATTAGAAAGACAAGCCTTTCCTAAGGTTCAAGGCACAGAATACTTGCAGATATATCTAGAATTTTATACAAGTTATCAGAAAGCTGAATTTATTTAACAGAAAAATAAAGGATTTGGTGGCAGTTTGTATAAATAGCTGGCATTTTAAAAGATAGTGAGGATGTTGTTTATTAAAACTTGTAGCAAGGAGTTTTCTGAATCAGCTGAGGTAGAGCATTTATATCAGACACTAGTCATTCTGCTAGTATAGTAGGTGAAGTAAAATTTACTTTCTGACAATTTATAACTTACCAGAAAAACTATGGGTATATTTTAGGAAGTAGGCCACACTTATCACTTTATTTACCGTCTTACTTTTGAAAGAAATTCTTGCTTTCCCTGAGCTGCAACATCATCTTGTGAAGTCATATGTCCTAGAAATTTTAACAAAACTGAACTCCACTAAGCTTTGTTATAAGAAAGCTTGTGGTTGCATTGCTGACATACTGTTGTATACTTCTTTCATTGAGGATATTATTATTGGTCTTCTGTTAGTGTTCATATCTCTGCAAATGCTTCTTCCCAGATTTCTTTCTTTCACTTCCTAACTTATTCCACAAAAATGCAGTTAGATAGTTGAATTTAAATATTAAACTTGTTTATAGTAGCCTGAAGACTGTTTCAAATCACCTTATACAGCTATAATCAAAGTCTGTGCACTCATTATTCCAAGTTAAGCTCATAATTATTAATAGCTCTCACAGCAGTGCTGGTAGCTAGAACTAGTGGACTCTCACTTGGTCTTTATCAAAAAAAAAAATTAAAATAACCCCACTTATCTCTGAAGTCCTTTGAATTTTTTCTCCTTTTAATCCTTGTGTACAACTTATTTTCTTCATGATAGCTCATGGAAATGTTTTCCTACAAGCTTAACTTCTAAGTGTTATCAATTCTATTTACTTAACAGTTACGTAAGTACTGAAGTGTTAAGCATGATATAAAAATTTCAGTTCGTCTAAAAGCAGGAGATAACTTTTGTTGTCCCTGCAACACTTAATAATTGTTTGCCTTTTCTCTGTACGTATTCTAAATCCTAAATGGAGGATGCAGAAATAGGAAAGTTGAATAGATGCCAGTCCATTCATTATCAGAGTGGAATCCAGTCGTAATAAAATCTGACAGTACCACATATACCATCAAGCAGAACAAAAGCCTGGAAAAACAAATTTTCTTGTATCTGATTACTTTTAGTCAGTCAGATTTGTCCACACAGCATTACAGTTCATCTAGAGTTCAGACTAACTCTTAAATTCCTAATATCTTCCTACCTTTCAGAGGATACATTCATTCGGGAACAGGATCAAGATCAGTGCTTGGTTCTTATGGGCCTTAAATAGTCATTATGTGCTAAATTCAAGCACTGACAACATGGAATGGTTTGGAAACCAAGACATGAGAGGAACTGTATTTTATTGATGCTCCCTTGAGTCATCAAAATGCCTGGGAACACAACTTGTATAAGATAATAAATCCACTAGAGAATTATCTTAACCTACCCAATTTTCATTAATTTTTTTATATTAATTTTCTATCTGTAGGATTAATGCTGACAGCACATCAAATACTAAAGAAAATATTGAGAGCATTACGTGAGACAATATATTTAACATAATATCTGAGGCTAATAATATTGACTGTCAAATTTGATAAAAATGAGGAATATTTAATTTCAATTTTCAATGCAGGATTCTCAAAACAAGTTGCAGCATGTATAGACATGGATCACTAAGAGTGAAAAGTGCCCTGCAGCACTTAATATAAACCCGAAGAAGTTGTTGTGTCAATTCTCTGATTTAAGCACATGTAAGAATTGACAGGAAATATTATGTCCCATAGCTTCATCTTTCTAAGTATAGGTTATTCAGCATACACATTGAAGGCACTGGGACTTATGCTAATGAGTACATAAAAGATCAGTCCCATGGTATTACTTCAACTATATTCTAAAAATCTTGGGAAATACAGAACAAAACTTACTTAAATAGTCTTGGGAATTCCTATCTTTCTATGCATCTGATTGCCCATTAGAAGTTGCCCAACACTAGTCTCCATTTCCATTTAATTCTGATCCATGTAATTTTAAAATACCATTTCTTTTAATCTTAAGATGTTTGCTGGCAATTGAGTTCTAATTGCTTAAAAAACAGGCTCTAGTGCAATTATTAAAGAAATCTTTGATTGCCTAGGGTAGCTGATAGATATAATTTCCTAGACTGTACAAATTAGTTATCATTGATCTGCTTGACATTCTGTGCATGTCTATATATATATATGCATTTATATATTTGATATACATGTGCATATATATGAAATTATACACATATATGTAACTTTATTATATAGTAGAAGAGGTTTCTTAGAACAATTTCTGGTCATGATAATTCATTATATACATTGATACACTTTCTCAGCAGAAACTGACACAAGTTAATAACTTGCTATTACAAATGCGTGCATACATCAGCAGATCCATTTTTTTAGGTAAAATAAAGTTGTGGAAGTCAAGAACATAGAATGATATAATCATTGGATGCTTTGAGTTTGAAAGGGCCTTACAGATCATCTAATTCCAACCTGAAACAGAAGCAAACTGGATGATTGAGTCTTGGTTCTTGCTTCTTTGTTTTTTTCTTTGTAAATTCCTTTAGCTTTTGATGTTATTCATGGTAACATCTTGTCATATAGTCAACTAACACCAGAATTCTTTTATAGCTGCCTTCAGAGGTGAGTTTCCAGCAAATGTACCTCATTTATTTTTCTAGAAAAGTATTGTTTTACCACTACTTTATACTATGGCCCATGCTGACCTCTGCTATTTATCTACTGAATGGGTAACGTAAGTAAAACATTACATTGCATATACATGAACTTCATCAAAAGTAATCTTTGTTTAGCAGGAATCTACGTATTTTCCATATATCCACATTATCACTGATTCCTAACACTTCACAAGCCCGCTGTTTTGGTTTGCATTACCACTCTGTATTTTTTTATTATTATTATTCCAGCAGGAATTGAAATAAGGTAAGTACCTGCAATATTTCAAATGTTCTCCAGACTGAGACACTTTGGGATGTCTCTGGAGGTCAAAGGGAAGAATTCTGATATTTCAAGTGTGTTTTATGAATGCTAAATTCTTCTTTCTTTGGCCAGCAAATAAGCAGAGTTTTTTTAAGTATTTAATGATGCTTAAGTTCTACCTATGTCCTTGTGGAGATATGTGTCTGAGTGAAATTAGTAAGGCCACAAAAGGAAACCTAAAAGTTCGGGAGTTCTTGCCACTCAGGCTAGTGTCCTAGCCAAGGAAGGACTCTGCTTGTCCTTATTTCAGTTGGACCAGTTGTTTTCCTAAACTCTGTTCTGAGTTTACTAGTTAGGGCTATTTGCAATGGCGAATTTGAGGGACCTATCCATTGGTCATTGTGGTAAAATAATTTTCTATAAAACTCTGACAGCAATAAAAACACTAAAAAACATCAGATACTCTCAAACCTGTCATAGAATCAATGCAAATGGTTTGCAGTTCATTGAGACAGTGTATTCCAGAACTCTAATTTTATTCCACCTTCCTTTGGAAGGCTGCAAATGCTTCTCTCATTAGCTTTTGTCTAATGCTTTGTGCTAGTTGTCTTTTACAAGGTATTTAATTTGTGTCCATTCTGTGTACCACATATAATTATCAGAAAAGATCTTCTGAAGAATTTTTGTTACTGCTTGAATTGCACACATTTAGACAATATTTCAATTCTGTTTTCTTGGTAATAGTCCAGAACATAAACAAATAGATGCAAATGTTTCAGCTGCTGACTTTCCTAGCTCATTTATATCTTTCTGTATTAAAACAAGAAAATCCTTGAGAGATTTTTCAGAGTCAAGTATCCTATATTTCTTTGAGTTTGATTTCATGCAATCTTTCAAATTGTCTTCTACATACAGATTATATTGTACACGTAGTCTTACTTTGCATATATTATAATCAGTTTTCAGTCTGACTCTAACCAGATAGCTATGGATGATTTTTTCATATTTATCAGGGTTATTATTCTATTTTTAATGTGCTGACTTTACTTGTTCTGATGTGATGTTGTGAAGGTAATTTTTGCCATTTCTAACAGTTAATCTTCCTTAGGCTATCACACCCATAATTTTGGATAAAATGTTGGGCTTTACCAAATCTTTTGGTGCAGTTGCAGTCTTTTGTGTCTTGAAACAATCTGAGTAACTGATGTCAAGATTCATGTTGTAAAGTACCTTTTTTAATGAGAAACAATGCAAAGCTGAGGTGTAAATGTTATTTATTTTGATTCTCTAACCATTAGTTTAACCACCAAAAAAAATCACTTTGTTTGAAATAGCCTACATAAAAGTTTGTCTCATGTTTTTTCTAAGTTTGGGCCCAGCCCTTTTGGATTTTTTGTTCTTTTTTGTTTTTGGCTTTTTTTTTTTGAGGGAGATCAAAACAAACTAAATCCATGTAAGCAAATTCCTAACTTAAATAAACTGACTAAACTATTTTGATGTCATCAGGCTCTGAATCTGCATGTAGCACTTGGGGCTGAACCACTGTTACTAGAGGTAGAGGATTGGGTTGGATTTTCACTACGTCACAGAAAATGAAAGAGTGAAATTGATGGTTTAGATATCTGGATTTCTTGACTCATAAGACAATATATGAAATACATTGAGTGTATATAGATAAATTATATACAATATTATATATATCCTATATTATATATATATATCTCCTATATTTAGATAGGAATGGTTGGACTGGAAGATACAATGGGTCCCTTCCAACCTGGTTGTTCTGTCATTCTGTGATAAAATAATCATAGATTTGCAGGGTTTTGACACATTTACTAAATCCTTTCTTTTATTCATTAAAGAAATCTGCCCTACGGCCTTCTGAAGTATATCACTGAAAGTAACATGAAATTTTCTAGGAAAGGTTATCTCCTAGTTAAAGAATATGTAATTGATGCAGTAATACTTAAAATAGCTAACACAGACTGCAACATAATAATGAAGACTATGTAAATACAGTTTTAAGCTAGAAGATGCATTAAGTAGTGGAATCCAAAACCAGTTCAAGCCATAAATTTTGTGATATTAAGGTCTGCTATTTGATAATTTACTTAATTTGAAACAAATTTGAGTGAATTATCTAAGATTTAAGTCTATGAAGACTAAAGTTGATTGATTTATTGGTTAATTTATTCTATTTATGGGTTTTTTTCTCTGCTAATGTAAAATATTAGTATTATTTTGTCCATCCAAGATATTTTACACCAGCTAGCTAATACTTAACAACATCTTCTAATGCATCCTGGTTAGGGAAGTGATGCAACCCCATTCTGTAAATGGAGACATAAAGGTTTAGAGCCAGAGTCAGTGAAAGCTATAGGGAATGGCTTCATTGTGCAGTCTTGGAAATATCCTAAAATAAAGATATCTGAACTGGTTTTAATTAGCTTTAATATAAGCAGCAATCCTGTTGACCTGCTTGGCATAGATCTGTGCAAGCTAATTTGTTCTGCTACTCAATATTTTCTCATAAGATATTTGCAGTTAGGTACATAAACATTTTAGGCACCTAAGTTTAAGAACTGTGGTCAAGAAAATAGTCATTCTGAATTTTAAATTAAGCAGTCATTGATTACCATTTCCATGGGGTTACAAGAACAGAATAAGAATCTAACACAATCTACTCAACGCCTCCTGATGCTCATACATAATTGACAAGAAAATGAACTAGAGGGTATTTGAACTCTCTCAAACTATGTGAATCTTGAATTTCTTTCTGTATATTGATTATGTAGAGCTTTACACAGAGCTTGCATGGGCAGGATACTGAAACAGAGGTTTTTAAAGTCTTTGTTAGCTTTCTGACTGTCAGTTGACCATTTGTTTTTTCTTACAACCCCCTTTTTTACATTTCTGCATTATCACCAAAATAATGTCTTTATTTCACAGGACTATTTTCAGTGCTATTTCCTTAATGTTTCAAAGCACTTTCAATATGAGTAAGTGGCAAGTACTCATAGGACTGTGTAAGTAACCACTTCGATTATGTAAACTCTTGTTTTAAAAAATCACTAAGTATCTCCAGAAATAAATATACAATGCATAAGAATACAGTTTGCTCCTCAGAAGTAATTTTATGTCAGTCCTTGAAACACTTTAGTTGACTTATACTTTTTATTTTAATTGTCTGCTTATATGCTGAGAATTCACTTTTCAGTAGTTCAAAATGAGATTAATTTTATGAGTCAGAGCAAATAAACTTTAGAGATGTCTCCTCATTCCAGAAAGATAAGGACATTTGTGCACCAGAAGTTCTAACCAAATGGACAGAGAAAAGATTACTTGTTAAAAAAAAACAGGACACAGTCTACTGTAGGATCTAATAGTTTTGCTAAAGTATTCTAGTACATAAACTGTTTTCTCCATAGAAGCACAGAAATTTCTTAAGAAACAATCCATAATCAGGAACCTTTTAATTAGTAAGAAACTTCACAAAACCCTATTCTATGCATGAATACCAGGTAAAGAGAAAGCTGCAGATTTATTTTTAGAAAAATATACTATCTTTTCCAAATGTAGACTCATATGCCTATAACAAATAACAGCAGAAGAAATTCTAAACTGTATGTAGAACAGAAGTTCTAAGAAAATTCATGCTTCCAATTTCAACCAAAATATTAAAAAAATCTACTTTGATTACCCTCAAGAAAAGTATATAATTGTGAAAAATTTGCCTTACTTACCTCTTGACTTTTTGGAGGACCCTGGAGCAAACTGAAATGTCTAAATTTCCAGAACAACGTATTTGGTCTGTTTTTCACCTTTGGTATTCAGAATGGTCTTTTCAACTTTCTAAAATTCAGTAATATTAAAAGACTGCTAAAATAAGTCTTGCCCAAGAAAAGAAAAATCATTCAAGAAAGAACAATCATCTTTTTATTGTAGCAGACTCTATAAACTACTAAATATTTAGCAACTTTTCAAACCAAGAAAGAACAATCATCTCCTCCTTTGTATAAAGATTCTATTATGATTTTAGTAATATAAAAAGTTACTAGTACTTTTAATATTAACATACTATTACTATTAATATTACTATATTTGATGGCATGCCTCCTTTGAAGATGTTCCTGATAAAAAATACGGGTGATTGTCTTTACTTCATATAAGCTGTCATTGTCTTTACTTCATATAAGCTGTCATTGTCATCAATCAGTTACTAAACTGAAGATAAGTCCTAGTTTTTTAATTACTCAGAGCATTGTTATATATGGTATAACTCTTACCATAGAAATGTCTGTGTTTTACCTGTGTATTTAACTTGCAGATTTGTCCAGCACAGTACAGATTGTGGAGATTTGTCATGGTGAGCTGAGTAGAGTTCCATCCTGGTGCTGTTAAAATACTAACTTCTGAGTCAGAATTACCCAAAGCAGTTTTCTTTGCTGGTGACATCATCATCACAGTGTCCCAAGAGCTGTATTAACTATATACCATGAAAAGCTTACTTATTTTTGTATAGCAACAATTCCTATTACCATTGGATAAGCTTGCAGTTTGTCATCTAATTTTCACTCCCACAAGTATGCATATTTGCTGAAAGTAGATTTTATATGTAAACTTTCCTTTAACAATGTCTGTCCCTAGATAGTGATGGAACAAGGGTTTGGATTTAGCACTTCTATCATCTTCTGAATCATTCCCATCTGCAGTGCAAAGTCCCTCACCATATGTACCATGCCTGATAACTTATGCAGGCAGTACCAATACTTGTCTCTCATTTCCACCGAGGGCATTTTCTTTAAACTTGGGTCATTTCTCTTGTAGGTCCTAATTCAGCAAAACACTGAATCTATAAATAACAATTAGTCAGTCTTCATCAAACTGAATGATTGTAGAGGGAGTTTTTTCAAGTTCTTATTGGGAAGGTTCCTCTCTAAGAATAAGACTAGCTAGATCATCTGTGTGATATTTTCTAGTCCTGACACAGAGAATTCTTCTTTTGAATAACAGACCATTAATTTTGCCCACTCTCCTGGTATTTATGCAGCATTGTGAATATTAGAGTTGACCACAGAAAAGAAAATTTTGATCTGAGGATCACTGGCTACATATGGTGATGTTACGTCATTAGGAAAAATGCCAGTGCTTCTAACCCTTTCCATTCTTAGATTAAGGAAATATCAAGTTCGGCAATAACCTTAGATGGTAGATGTTATTAATAGGTCAAGAAAATAATCTTCCTTCATCAGATTGAAGGTCAAGGGGCTGGTCACCTCCTGTGACATCTCAGTGAGAGGACAGGCTGAGGAAGCATTCCCCTACTCATGTGCCTCTGCCCTCCTTTGTATGTATGGTGATGAACTTTCAGTCACATAGACTAACAATACTATCCATGGTAGCTTAGGTTAAGTCAAAGCATCTGAGAGACAAAAAAAGTGTATTCTCATAGTATATATCATAGAGCAGATCAAAGTGTTGCAAACTCAGAAGGCATTAGAGCATAGAAGGAAGCGATAAGATGAAAGGTACATGGATTATTGCAGTTGGTGACCTGCAACAGATAGTGTCTGTGCTGCTCATGAACACAAAGACTGACAATGCAGCCTACAGCAAAACTGTTCCTAACATCAGGTTTTTTTTCTTACCTTGAAAAAGGAAGTAATATGATTAAAAGGTGGGAAGCGAGATTTCCTGTTCTACCTTAGAGCATTATTTCCCCATGTTTCATGGTTTGCTGATAGCATCTCAAAAGTAAATACAATTCATTACATGTGAGGAATATAAAAAAGAGAAAATAAGTAGATAAGTTAAAACCAAAGGTACTGCTGATAGTGAACTGAAGATAAATATTCTAGGTCCGTGCTGCAGAATACATGTACATACTTGGAAGTTATATTAAAAAAAGTCTTGCAGCCCCTCTTGGTTTCAGCTAGGATAAAGTTCATCTTCTTCCTATTAGCTAGTTTAGTCCAATGTTTTGGATTTAGTGTGTGAATAATGTTGATAACACACTGATGTTTTCAGTTATTGCTAAGTAGTTTTTATGCTAAGTCAAGGACTCCTCAACTTCCAATTCTTAAGCAGCCGGGAGCTGTACAAGAAGCTGGGATGGAGTACAGCCAGGACAGCTAATTCCAAGATGTCAAAAGGGGTATTTCATACGCTATAACACCATGCTCAACATACAAACTGGGGAGCTGGCTGGGGGTATAAGAATTGCTCAAAGACAGGCTGATCATCAGTCATCGTGTTATGAGCAGTTGTATTGTGCATCACTTCTTTTATATATTCTGCTTTTATTGTTATTGTTGTAAGTATTATTATTTTCTCTCTTTCTTTACCCCAACCCACAAATTTTACTTTTTTTTTTTTTTTTTTTTTTTACATTTTCCTCACCATCCCACTGCAGGGGTCAGGAGGCGAGTGAGTGGCTGTATGATGCTGAATTCCTGGCTAAGGTTAAAGCATAACACAATCTTAAACTGTCATAACTAACAGATACTTCAATAACTTAGAGCTGTAAACGTGGTTACCTTCACTGAGAACACAACATACCTTTTTTCAAGAGTGATTAGTCTAACTTCAATGTCCAGAAAATTGTATCTGCGTTTGTCAGAAATACTGATTTTTTTTTCTATTAGACATAATTTTCATAGAGATCAAGTTCATCTTCACATCTCTCAAGTAGTCTGTTTTCTTAAACTTGACATCCCAGATTTAATTTTCCTAGCCCTTCAATAATTTTTAAATGTCTCTAAATGTTTTTTTTGAATATACATATACTTCAACAGCGAACAACTTGTAGTTGTGCAGACCTCCAATTAAGAAATATATTTATTGTTACATAAGCCACCAAAGTATATAATATGCTTCTAATAATATCGGTGTCATTATTGCATTAGAAAAATTTTTGAATTACTGACATATTTGATGTGGAAACACCCAGATCTGTAACTATCCAATGTGTGCTTCTGATGCCTGTGTATGGCAAGTTCCAAAAGAACCTTGAAATACTTGGTCAGAGTACATCAAATACTTCCGCTGAGAAGTTATGAAAAAACCACACCAAAATTATGATTCAGATTCTTAATACACAGTGGTCTTGCATGAAACAGGCCTTTAAAAGTCCATAGGTCATCACTGGATTTCAAAATTAAACATTTTATTGTTATTTATATGTTTAAATTGTCACTAATTCCTGTCATCCTAAGTATTTTGCATATTGGCGATATTCGGTTTTTGCTTCTCAAAACAATTGTAATAAATAGTTATAATATTAATTAATAATATTAATTGTTATAATGTTATAAATTTAGGAGGAAATTTTTCACACAAAGGCTCATTGGGCATTGGAATAGGCTGCCCAAGGAGGTGGTTGATTCACCTTCCCTGGAGATGTTTAAGGCATGGGTAAATGAGGTCCTGAGGGACATGGTTTAGTGTTTCATAGGAATGGTTGGACTCGATGATCCGATGGGTCTCTTCAAGCCTGGTGATTCTATGATTCTATGAAATATTGGAGAAATATTGGCACAACTGGGACAGAGTGAATTTACTAATCTGAATGGAGAATAGATGTTTGACAGCATTTCCATGACGTGTTCTCTGATCTTTTTTTTAATACATAACATCATAACAAAGGATGTGTTCTCACATTTTCATCTAATTACTTTTGCTTTTCCACTTTCAATTTTACAATCCATGGTTTGAAAGTTTTCCAAAGAGACCAAATCTCTCTTATTCCTTCTAAAAATGCTTTATTTTCTTAATCGCTGTCAGGAACTGCTTTTATTTGCTTCACTTTGTTTTTTCTTTTCTCTTTTTCATTTTATTTTTACTGATTTCTTGATATTTGCAGAAGAATGCTGAATTCTGTGTCCCTACTTGTTTATGCCAAAAATTGGTTTAAACTTTATTAAAACTATCTCTTTAAATTTCAAATATATATATTCAATGAGTATAATGAGTTACAACTGCCAAGTCACTGTGATTAAAATATAGCAAATATAAAAACATTGTCTCTGTGCAATATTCTCTTATCTCTTCTTGCATACCTTCACCATTACAATTTCTTATTATTTCGGTCACCTTTAAAATGTTCCTACATCTCTTCTGAAGTCTGTCTTTACTGAAATGAGGATTTTTGTTTTGTCTTTTCACCTACATCCATAGTTTTCATTGTTTGGCTCATGGGGGCAGAGGATCGTTCTTGCTTTGTGTTTTAATTTCCAGTAATCTCTAACCTTGTTAGCCAAAGGCTTCACACCATAACTATAACTTTTTCCTTCACACTATTGTTGTGTTGTTATTGTTGGCTAAACTACAGACAGTAAATTATAGCTTTCCGGGAACTAAAACTAAAACCTAGTTTAGACTCCACACCAATACATATATATCATAGAATCACCAGGTTGGAAGAGACCCAGTGGATCATCGAATCCATATATATGTATATATATACACACCCCCCTTTATCTGTTCTATTGTGTTTGCTGATAGATAAAAACCAATTTGCTGATAGATAAAAAACAATTTGCATGGAGTAAATAAGTGGAAAATCATATTAGTTTCAACTATACAGTGCTTTGGTTTCCCTTTCCCATGAAATACTTAGTGAAGAACCATTTGATCATTAATCTGTGCACACCTAACTAGAAAAAAGGAAGGCTCATTCCTGCATTAATAACCTCATTTCCAAAGAGGATTACTCTCGTATGCAAAGATCAATGAAAGTATTATTAAATCTCCCAGCCCTTTTACTTTCCAGTGCAAAGCTGATATTTCCAATTATTGTAAAGATGTCTAACTCTAATTTTAGTGGAATATTTTTGGCATGAAGTGGAGGGATGTTTAATATTTTATATAAGGTTGGTCTCAGAAGGAGTTCTGAACTATTGAATACCTTATAAGATGTCATTGGGCTAAAAGGAATCACTTTAATAACAATCCATCTCACTAGCAATTTTGTCAACTATATGGACGTTTTAATTTTTTCCTAACAAATGCTTTCCCTCTTTCTCTCTGATAAAACAATGAATCAATTGACCCTGGGTTACTAGTATTTCCATACTTATTCTGATTCTGGAATATTTGAATAGTCTAATTTATCTCTTGCCCCAGAAAGTTCTTTAGATTACTTTCCTCTGCTGTTTCATGTCTTATATGCCTGAGAGAATGTATTGATATACTTATCCAACTGGGAAATATTTGGATTACCTTGTACTCCAACCCCATGATTATGTGAACCAATGTTACTTTAGTTTCTCAAAACTTGCAATTTTCAATTTTCAGGTTTAATCAATTAGTTTCTTTGGGTTTTAGTAATGAAAAACTTAAAAAAGAGGTAACTAAATCTGGATTCCAAGATATTACACAAATATGGATAATTTGTACTTTCAAAACACTAATTATTTCACATTGTTCACCAGAGATTAATGACTAGATTCTACTCAAGGACTGAAAAATCTTGAAAAATGAGTTCTGTCATAAACAAAGATGAGATACGCTAAGCTAGTGATACAAATAGTGTCAGAGGACAGCATAGGTAGGATTCTTCTGTTCAGAATTGGACATCTACGTCAAAGCTACTATTTTGATTTATTTTGCTTTCCCTGGAGACTCTGAGGGACTGAGTCATCTATGTTGTTTTCCCATCTTAGGCTGGTATATATTGTACCGTAGGCATGGTCATTCCTGTCTCATTAACTATAAAGGAAAAGAGGACAATGATCTCAAACGCACATTAAACTCGAGTGAAACAGATCTCAAATTGTAAGTTCAAAATACTTTCTTCTGTATAGCCTGTAGAAATATCTCAACCACCTTCCTTTGCTCCATGTATCCTGGATAATAGTAAAGGAGCTTTTACCTTGCAGAACACTTTTCTTTTGTTCTTTTCTTCCTTTATCTTCTTCTTAGTAGTATTTACTTTCTCTAATTTTGAAGAGTATCATCCACATTTCCAAATCTTGGCACTGAACAGACCAAGGAAAACTGTAAAATAATTGTTCCATCTGTGACATGTTATGAATAAGATAAGCTATGAAAGCAATTTTACACATGTCAGTGAAATATAATACAAAATGGTACTTGAATAAGATAAATTAAGAGGATTACTTTTAATGAGATATATCCAAAACATACAGTAGTCCATAAAGATACAATTCTAAAGTTATACTTTGTGGATACATACATCTCAAATTTTAGGGTAAGGGAAGAAACAGAGAAGCAAGCAAATAGCATCCAGTTGTCTTGATGAGATGAATGAAAACCAAACTGAATCCCACAGAGTTTGGCAATCATCGTATATTTCTGATTATATGCTACTGTATTGCCTTTCCATTTATTCAATTTGGCATGTGCTCCTTTGCCAAATACACTCCAGTGTCTGTAAAAATGTTAATAATTTCCCACAGGACAGTTAGCATTTTCACCATTTTAGGACTGCATTTTAAACTAATATTTCCCAGGGGCTGTACACAGAGACAACTATCCAGATGCATAACTGCATAGAGTATTGGTGGCACACAGTTTGAGTTGCTATGTCTTCAGTCAAGTTTTAGAATAGTTCTGGTTTATTAGAAGAAACAGGTGACCAGCTTGGCAGGGGGCCAGCTGAAAACAGGTGCAGTGGTGAACTGGTGACACTCATCTTGATTTACATCATGTATCCCAGAAAAGAAGTCTCTGTGGCATGCTGTCTACTCTATTTGACTTTTCTTAGCTGTGAGCTTATGTTTGGAGAAATTCTTCTGGAGGAAAAAGAAAAAATTTATAAAAACAAATAAATAAAAAAAAATTACAGTCCACAGTTTTATTCTTAAGCTAAACACACAAATTAATAATACAATTTTTTCTTAATACTTGGCCACGTGGGTTGTCAATTTTTTGTCATTATGTGCAACATGCACATCCTTTACCTAAGAAAGAAAATTAAATAATGTGAAAAGAAAAATCTGATCATGCTGAAGGATAATTAGTCATTTATTTCTCCTTTAATTTTTTTTTGTTGAAAATTGAGCAAGTTAACTTGATAAATAACTGATCTCATATTGTCAGAAAGGAACTTTTCAATTCCATTGATATACCCTGTCCAACAACAGTTCTTATAGCAGTAAAATGTTTCAATGGAGAGCCAAAGGCTAAGACAAAGTGTTTCCTTAGTAGATATGTAATGGGTCTTTAAAATGAAAGTTTCAAAAGATGAAGTTTGATCCACATAGAAAATAAATTACAGTTAAGAGGATTTGAAGGAGGTTTTATATATTTAGTTCTGGCATGAGTTTTACTGAAATGATAGATAGAGATTTATTTCTAAAAAATGTTGTTTCTTTACTTTGTCTCAAAAAGTAAGATCATATCTCTCTTGTATTAATGAGCACAGAGCTGGACCCAGCAGTCCAGATGTGTCCCGTCAGTGCTGATTAGGAAGGAAGGGTCATTTCCCTTCAAAGGAAATGTCAAAATAATTTTTTGTAAAGCTCCTAGGAGTATCTATTTAACTGTAGAACCTTTGATCCATTATATATTTTGGTCTACCAGAAAAATTATTTATTTTTTAAGCTAAAATCTTTTTTTTTTCTAAGTAAACAACACAAAATTTATCAGAAAATTGTGGTGTTTTATAAAGCTGATCTTAAAAATTAAGAGTTAGAGGAGATTAGACATTAGAAAGAAAGAATTACTGTATTTTCTTTTCTTTTCTTTTTTCAGAAAGACTTCCTCCAGACTGGAGGTGCAAGGAATATGATGAAAGCAATAAAATGTTCAGATAAATGTCGTTTTTTTGGATCTGCATATTTGTGTACCAGAGAATTTACAGAGTAATTCAATTTGGAATCATTCATAAGTCATAATTTATTTCCTTTCTCTATCATGTGTTACTAAACAGATGATTTAATAATGGCATTCAAAGTAAAGGAGTACTAAAATAAAATACTTAAATACATACTTCAACCTGATGAAGGAAGACCCGTATCCTTGCTCAGATGGATTGGAGAACAGGATGAAGCCGCTAGGGCTGTTTGTGATTGGATGACTTGTGTGTCTTTGTGCATTGGTCTTTGTGGCAGCCTGTGTATACATGTGTGTACATGCTGCATACATGTGCATATGAGGGATATGTGCCTAGCCTCAGTGCTGACTGGACCTGTGGCTGGGGAACTGCAACAAGGCTACCAGATTCAGAAGTTCCTAAGAAGTATAAGTGTAACAGGGAGGAGCTAATATCCTGCCTCACTGAGTACATCATTTCATGCATCTTTTTTCTTTTAAGAGACTATTGTAAACTACTAAGTATTTAGCACTTTTGTAAATATCAGAACCTTGAGTCTAAATGTTTTATGGTATGACTTTATGGTATGATGTAATGCAGAAGAACAATATCCTCTGCAGGATCCTTAGAGACGCAGTGCTGTACCTAGGTTGTCGTTCTTCTTTGAGTAGCGAGTCCCCTTTGAGAGGACATTTCCTATGTGTTAAATATGAAAAATAAAGAGCTGCTGAATATTTTTCAGCCTTGTGGGTTTGTTTTAAACCTAACTGACATTCACAGCTCACCTCTAGTAAAAGCATATACACAATATAATCTGTCTTGTGGATTGGCTTACATATTAGTGATCTAGAGAAGCGGATAAATGATTAGCTAACTGAATAAATGCATAGAAAACCACTTTTTTTTTTCCAGTGGTTGCCTGCATTAGAGCATAATTTGAGATTGAAAACTTCTAAGCAGGAGTTTGAATTATTTTATTCACTCAAACTTGTGTATAAGGTATTTCGAAAACCTTGCACAAAATGTTGTGAAAATATCACAACTCTGTCATAAGTCTGTAAGCTTAATTAAAGCTGTGGTCACTAGCAGTGACCGCATTGCAAAATTGTTGGCATTCCTATACTTTACAATAATGTCTAATTTTCCTTTATTCTTGCTGGAGGATTACGTAAAGGTATATTTTTGTTGGCAATGGGCATCAAAAGAACAACATTTACTGCAGAGAAGAACAATTTATGCTCTGCAAAAGCATCTTGTTTATATTTAACATAGTAATCTACATTAACAATACATACACAGTAGTGACAACTGGCTGAAAACAGTGTGACTTGAAACTAGTTTTTTAGCTACATAGTTTTCCCTTGCTTTGACCATCCTAATCAAAATTAACTCCGAAAACTAATCAGTCTTGTACAGGGATGATGCTCATATATGGACACTACCTAGGAATATAGCATACTGTGAACACAGGCTTAAGGAACTATGAAAAGAACCAACAAACCCTGAACCCCCTCAAAAGACAAAAATCTTTCAAGTAACAAATCAAAAGCCTCCTTTCATCAGTGCTAATGGAATCAAAATGACCAATGAAAATAATGTTAGAGAATACTTTTCCTCATCAGGACAAAATAAAATTCTAGCAGTGATTTAGCTACTTTTTACTGCATTTTGGCCTCCTTCATGGATCTTGGGCAGGTCTTTTTAATTCTTATTCTTCAGTTCCTGACAGAGACAAATTTGTGCTCCTCTCTGCCTATTTTTTTTAATTTCTTTATCAGGACTATGAAATCCAGGAAGATTTATTATTTCAAGTATAATACATATATGTAGCTCCTACAGTACATTGCACAAAGATCTTCAGAGGAATCTTCCAATTATTTACAGAATTTACACATTATCTGGAAGCAGAGCTAGTGTTTATGTAGCCTGAAAAGTCTACATATTTCTTTTATGAATGCATACCTCAGTTTGTATAGCAGCCCATGGTCTGCTGAATCCTATCCCATTAGTCCAAAAGGAATCTTGGCAGAATAAATAGGAATGTCTCCAGAAACTTTCACTGCTGCAGGGCCACTTCTGCACATCATACAGGATATGTCCAAATATCTACAGTACAGCTTCATGGATCTGGATAAACCAAGATTAATTTTTCTCCTAGCTGTGGAGTTAAAACTAAGTTAGTGGTTTATTTTGCTTACCATTTGTGATTCTTTAATTCACTCTTAAGCAGATAAAGGAAAAAATATAATTTAGAAGAAATGATATTCTGTCTGCTGTTTAAAGCATAATGTGGATCTCTTCTGCTCAGCAGCAGTCATAGAGCCAAGACTTTAGTTTTCCTTAATCCTGAAAAACTGCAACTGGTCATAAAATTGTCTCCATAGTGGACTGTCTCCTCTCCTCTTACAGACTTGCTCAAAACCCATTTATCATCTGCTTTCTATGGGAAAGGATTCTAAAAAAAAAAAAAAAAAGATTCTAAAAAGGTCTTTAACATTCCTGTGCAAATCTGTCATTCAATATTTGTCACTTTTTTCTCTCATACTTTCCTAGTTATCTCCCAAATATGTCTGCATTTCTTATCTGTTAGTTTTAGTTTAGTTAATATACTGATTTGGCATCGCTGAGAGATGAAATTTTCAGTTGAACAAAGAACTCTAGTGAGGTGCGTAATATCATTTATGTTCCTCTCTCTAGACCCTGCTGTCATGTCTTTAAGATTTCCTCTTTGAAGAATATCTAACCTTCCTGGACTCCTTTGCCCCTCAGGGCTACCTCCTTGGGGACTCAGTCAATCAGTGTCCTAAAGAGCCTGAAGTCTAGCCTCTGCAAGCTGAAGATGGCAGTTCTGCTAAGCCCTCTCCTTACTCCGTCAAGAATCAAGACCTATCATCTCATGATTAGTATGTCCAGATGGCCTTGAACCATCACATCACCCACAAGTCCTTCACTATAAACCACAAGTCCAGAGTGTGAGCCAATCTTTCCTGGTTTGGTCACACACTGGCTGTGTCAGGAAGTTACTTCACACACAGTAGATATCTGCTAGATTGAAGTCTCCCACGAGGTCAAACACTAGCAATTGTGAGGTTTCTCCCAGCTGCTTATAGAATAAGTTGTCTGTCTCTTCATCCTGGTTGGGTGGCCCGTTGCAAACTCCCACAGTGATATCTGTCTTGTAGGCCATCCCCTTGATTCTTACCCGCAAATATGTGACACCATTGTCACCACCATTAAGCTCTAGGCACTCCAAACACTCCCTAACATACAGAGCTACCCCACTGCCTCTTTTTCCTTGCCTATGCCCTCTGAAGAATTTGTAGCCAGCCATGGCAGCACTCTAGTTGTGCGAGTCATACCACCATATTTCAGTGATGGCAACTATGTTATAGTTTTCCTGCTGTGCAGTGGCTCTCAGCTCCTCTCGTTTGTTGCTCATGCTGTATGCATTGGTACAGAGGCACATCAGCTAGGCTGTTGGCTGTGTAACCTTCTTTGCAGCAAATCCCTTTATTCCATTGAGATATGTTCACTGGTGTTTCTCTCTTGGCTATTACCTCAATGGCTCCTGGCTCCCTTCTGGACAACTTCAACTGCCTCTTGCTCTTGTGGGAGACTTCAATCTTCCTGATAACTGCTGGAAGTACAGTTCTGGAATCCTGAACATAAGAAGGATATGGAACTGCTGGAACGGGTCCAGAGGAGGGCTACAAAGATGATCCGAGGGTTGGAGCACTTTCCTTATAGGACAGTCTGAGAGGGTTGGGGAAGCCTGGAGAAGAGAAGGCTCCAAAGAGAACTTATAGTAACCTTCCAGTACCTGAAAGGAACCTACAAGAAAGCTGAAGCGGGACTATTCATGAAAGCTTCTGGTGATTGGACAAGGCGGAACAGATATAAACTGGAGAGAGGCAGATTTAGGCCAGACATTAGGAAGAATTTCTTCACTGTGAGAGTGGTGAGACACTGGAACAGGTTGCTAAGGGAAGTTGTGGATGCCCCATCCCTGGAGGTGTTCAAGACCAGGCTAGATGGGGCCTTGGGTAACCTAATCTAGTAAGATGTCCCTGCTCATGGCAGGGGGGTTGGAACTAGAGGAACTTTAAGGTCCCTTCCAACCCAAACTGTTCCATGATTCTACAATTCTATGATTCTATTTCCTCGTATAGCTCTGCTACCAGGCTGAGTGTATCATCCACCTGATGACACCTCATAGAGCTGTTTTCACTACTACCATCTCTTGACTGTGAAAGGCTCTGGCACTTCCAGCAGCCTGAGACCTGGATGACTGAATGTTTTTTTGTGGAAACAGTTTCTGGGTTGACACATTCATTTTGGTGAGCATGGAAGACAGAGCTTCCCACTACATGGATACCATAGCTAGGCTCCATGTGACAGGATGGTAATTACTGAACAAACTCACCACTTGGGCTGGTAGGGTGAGTAAACCCTTCCCGGGTGACCTTCCTTGCTAACTACTGAGTAAACTGTCACAAACACTTCGGCTGATGTAAATACACAGGAAAGTACTTGCAGGGGTTTCTGCTACAATCCTGAGTTATTCTATAAATGCCTACTTGATGAATTCATTAACTGCATTTATTGATTTCTTCCAAAAATTTGAGAAAGGGTTTCTTTCCTGATTCCAAACACGCACCACACACGTCCCCCTGCTGTAGGACTGGTTGTGTTCTCCTGAGGGAAAAAATAAAAGAGAAATTGCATTAGGAAATACTAATACAGTCTAGATTCCATTTTCAGAGAGTTTTTGAAAAACATACCAAGATAAAAGGAATGAGAAAGGCAGGTTTTTTGATATATATTTCTAAGGTGAAGGAGCTTCTCCAGCAAACTCTTCCTTCAAAACCTCTTAAATCCTGTTATTGAAAAGGAGAACTTAACACCACCTGGGGTCCTGGTGGACGAGAAGCTCAGCATGAGAGAGTGATGTGCACTTGCAGCCCAGAAGGCCAATTATATCATAGACTGCATCAAAAGAAGTGTTGCCATCAGGTCGAGGGAGGTGATTCTGCCCCTCTACTCTACTCTGGTGAGACCACATCTAGAATATTGTGTCCAGCTCTAGAACCCTCAGCACACAAAAGACATGGACCCGTTGGAATGGGTCCAGAGGAGGGCCAATAAAATGATCAAAGGCCTGGAACACTTTCCCTATGAAGATAAGTTGAGACAGTTGGGGCTGTTCAGCTGGGAGAAGACTGCAAGAAAACCTTATTGTGGTCTTTCAGTACTTAAATGGGGCTTATAAGAAAGATGGGGAAAAGCTTTTTGGTGGGACCTGTAGAAATACTACAAAGCTGAATGGTTTTAAACTAAAAGAGAAGAAGTTTAGACTAGATATAAGGAAGAAATTTTTTTTTTTTTTTCTGAGGTGGTGAAACAGTGAAACAGGTTGCCCAGAGATTTGGTATGTGCCCCATCCTTGGCAACATTCAGTGTCAGATTGGATCGGACTCTGAACAATCTGATCTACTTGAAGATGATCCTGCTTACTGCAGGAAGATTGGACTAAATGGCTTTCATGGTCCCTTCCAATCCAAACCATTCTATGATCCTATGATTATGCTGCTGCAATACCGAGAGGGAATTGGCCCATACTGTGTTTTAATGCATATAAGACATGGGCATCTTTGATCTGATTCAGCCTGAAGTATCCAAACCATTTACATGGAGGTAGTGGAGTTGCTAGGAGATCTATAGATGTTTCACATGTTTCTGGAGAGTCATTATGAAAACAAGACAGGAGAATCTAAGTCATCTAGAGAGGTACTGGAACCCAGTGCTTAGGCTTGAGAAGGCAAGCAGATCTTATAATACCTATATGTGCAGGATTCAGATTCAGGTGTCTGGTGCCATTTTATACATCCCTCCAGCCTTCAGCCACCACCAGAGGAATGCAGTGGTATCCCACAGGTTCTTAGTTGCACTCATTACAGTCATACTAAGGTGAATTGAAACATGCTACAGACTACAAACTTCACTGACTGTAATGAGACCTCAGACATATGGAGGCACATAGTAATTTATTATGAGGCTTAATAATTTTTATCAACTTTATATGAATTTCTAAAATGCTGATGTAATAAGTAATAACACAAACTAAGAAAAAAATACTCTTAATTAGTTGGCTTATGATCTGGGTAGTACTGGCTACAAAGAATGAAGAACAACTTACTTTTTTCCATAGCAGAAGCACTTGAACAGCGTTTGTTATAAATCAAATATGCTGTTGATTGGTAGTGAGTGTTCTACTAGATCAGAGTTTATGCTCCTTGTACACAAATCTTAACACTGGACTGAAACAATAAACTATAAGAACAAGGATCTGAAAAGAAACTATAAAAAACAATGATAGCAAGATTATGTGACAATAAAGATGTATAATGCAAAGCAATTGAGTAATTTACAACTGCTGAAAGACGACTGGCAACTCCCATAAAAGTGAGAGAAAACTGGTAAGACAGATTTGGTTTTTATGCTTGCATTTTTTAAAATTCTAAATGAATACTTGACATTTTTCCAGAACAAATAATAATTTACCACTACAATTCTCCCTATTGTCTACTGTTCCTATATGATTCTTACCTTTGTCTTTGTCCTACTCTCTCTGTTAGAGAGTATCACATGCTAAAATGAAATTTATTTCATACTTACATTTGCTGTGTATTGACTCTGCCCATTAGAACATACACTTTCCTAAACATGTAGTCAATATCTCTGTGCCTGTTCAGCACAGTTATTAAATTTTAAATTGTATATTATTTTATTTTCCCCAAAATCAAATAACATATCAGACATCTTCCCAATTCCCAAAATGTTTGGAAATCAGGTACCTAAACTTCAAAATATGACAGTGCTAAAAAGAAGAAAATAAAGATTATTTTTACAGAAAACAACAATGCAGAAAGTTTTGGCACAACGTAACTTAAAAACTATTACTATTATAATTCTCAAATAACTATTCTACAATAGAATAAAAGAGTTTTCAAGGATATTAACCTCCTATTATCCTGAATCCAATCAAAATGGTGTTAATCAGATTCTGACAATGGAAACAAAGCTTTCTTCTCCTTTTGTAGTAGACTGTGCAATGTCACAAGGTAAATTTATGCACAAAAGCTCAAAATAAATAAGTAAATAGGTAAGTAATGAAATCCAGAGTCTGTATGCAGGCATTCCATTTTAGGGATGATGTATGCATAATAGCTTCAAATTAGTTGCATGCCATGACCAATGTCAATATAATTTAAAAAGTTTTCACCTTTCATCAGACAAGCTAGTACTTCAAAGGAGCAGAACCACACCACAGAGTTGCTCTCGCAGAAATATCTCAGCACAGAATATTTTTTTCATAATAAATCCTTAAATAGATTGAGATAGTATTACCAAATATCTTTTACCATCCATGTTATTATCCCATAATGTTATAATCCCTATGATGTTATGCTGGAACAAGAACAACAATGTTTGAACTTTCTAGATACTTCTTTCTAAACAGTGCTTATAAGGATAATAAAATATATTGGAAAAAAACTTCCAACAAGCAACACAGATAATGCTTATAAACAGTGAATTTTCTTCAAGTGTTTGTTAAGAGAATGCAAAGGGTTCTGGCCTAAAATATGATACTTGGATTTTGTTTGTCAGTACACTTGAGAGAATTTGCTGCTTACATATATTAGCAGCATGAGACCTGATGTGGTGACTAGATTTCAGTATGCATTTTCACCAAAGGAAAAAACTCAACTTCTTGTCGGAAGCGTCTGATAGCATTCAGTCCAATAGACAGAATGTTAAAACTCTAACTAACTTTTACCTTTCAAGACTTCTGAGACTTTATCTCATACGCATCTTATAGATACTGTGTAGACACATGCACTTCCAGGAAAATCCTCCATTATCCACATTTTGGAGTACATGACAATTAGTGATGCATTTTTGGTTTAGACAACTTCTGTGGGAAACAAATCAAGATATATTTAAATCAAGTAGCCTTATGAAGTGTATGTACACAAAAGAAACTACACTGTATGCCATAAAATATAAGTTCTCAGTTAGAAGAAAACAGTCTGTAGTGTTATAAACCAATTTAAGATATTTTTAAAAGCACTCAAAATAAAATTATGAAACATTATGGCACTGCTAGAAATCCAAGAAGATTATGAGGTTAGTTTTATCTCTTTCATTCATATTTGGATAAATTTAGCTGAAGGGGAATGGATTGCAGAACTCAGTTCTTCATACATTAAGCAATGTAATGACTATGAATTTATAAACAATTTTGGATTCATACTACAGCCATGGAAATATTATGGTGATGTGTCTATAGCCACAGCTAAGTTGTATTCAGGTTGAAGAATGTGCTAATTAACTGGTAATTATGTAAATATATTTTAAAAAATAATATATAAGTATTCATGTGATCATGTCAAGATAGTAGCTTTCCTCATTTCTAATAATGTTATCAAGTCATTACAGCTTGTACATCACAGCTTCAGACTACTTATGACTTTGATATAGAATTCACCATTACATGGATTGGGTGCTATCTGAATTGATCACACGAATTGCTTGAATTTGCTTTGAGCAGAATGACACTTATTGAGGAATCTATTTTCAGTTAGGCAATGAGCTGTTAAAAGTAATGTTTGGAATAAATACATTTTATCAGCATTTATGAAGGCACCCTACTAGGTAGAAAACAGAAGAACATATTTCACTTTGCAATCTAATTTGATTTTCCTAAAAATAGCTTCTTTCTTACCCTTTCAGATTCAAAAATTCTGAAAATCTTGAAGGGATAATATTGCATTTGTTTTGCCTCTATGCACAGATGTAAGACTTTAAAGGGAAGAAATTTTACAAAAAAATAAAAATGGAATCATCTGTCTTAGAGAAATGAATGTGTAAAGCAGTTAACCTTTGAAAATGTATATTTGACAATATATATTTTGGAACATGTAGGTTTTGATGGATTTGGAAATACAATTTTATATATCTACAGGTACTTACAAATAAAGAGAGGAAGACAGGGTTGTACTGTAATGTAGTGTAAACTCTAGGCTTTTGTGAATGGTCTCTGAAGGCACTCAAAAACTGCAGTATCAAAAAAGAAATGTTTGCTTGTCTCTTATGTGATGAAAAGTTTAATATCAGTGCATGCTTGGAAACATTGATGGAAAGAAAGTTCAGAAGATTGTAACCTTGAGATCATAGTTTCAAATATTGTACCACAATCTGACTAAATTTTGCAAGGATCTAGGAGGTAAATATAGGCCAGCATCAGCTTATGGATGAACTACTAGTAGCTGGAATTTATAATTGTTGCTTACCAATAAACCAAATACTTTTTCATGCTATTACATAGTATTGTATGGTTAAACATTTTGCCTTCCATTCTAGACTCGAGCAAAATTAATATAAATCTAATAAATATCTTAAGAAAAGAAAAAAGTTAAAGAAATACAATAATAAAGAATGTTTTAATTCAGTGATTTTTTTCTGACATCTGATCGTATTCTCTCAAAATATGGATGAAATTTTTAAATAGCAATGTACAAATGCAAACGATACTGATAACCTGTAAAACTCATATTTGATATTTTTAACTTTGATAACACCACATTACTTCAATAAACGGTATCAACAGAGGTGATATGTTTATAGAGGTTTGCAATACACGGTATTTCTTATGTATAAATTATCTTTTATGTAAATAAAAAGTAGGGCTCAAAACCAACACTGAACCTTCAGCCTCAGTTCAGCAGTCTTTCAGATCTGAGTATGTGGATACCTGATCTTATAACTATCTTATTTTTTATCTTGTGTTAGCTTATTTTATTGAAATGATAGTCCAGGGAGGACCTACAGTGGATAAGTAGGTCATGTCAATGAGACATAGCATCCTGAATGGCCTGGCAATATGGTGAAGGAGCAATTCCTCTCTATTTTTTGTTTTCTTTATGTTTGGGGCTTTTTTGGTGTTTATTTGGGGTTTTTTTTGTTTTTGTTTGATTGGATTTTTACTGAATCCATGTGCTATTTTTTTGCTTTTTCAGATGCCTTGAAATAAGTCCACCATGTTTCTTGAGGCTGAAACCAGGCTTTTGTTCCTTTGTGATTTCTTTTGATAGCCTTGGGTTTGCTATGCCCCAATACATTCAAGGCTTCTGATATCACACTATGTTTATTCTCTTAGTATTCAGTGGGTAAAAATTATGAATACTGGTGGAAATTGGTGTTATATAAAAATTTAGACTTAAAAAGAGAAATTCTAGCGAGACTAGCTAGATAGTCTAAAATTAAACACAAATAGTTTTAAGGCAATTCTTCTTAAATAATCTCATCTTAGAGTGAATACTTGGAAAATAAAATGATGTGAGGTAGTCTCAATCAATGTACAAGATAGGGATCAAGACATACTTAGTAAAAAGTTAACCTGAAATTTTACCATCATGTATTAAATATATGCGTAGGAGTAAAGAAATAGAAAGTAGGAAAAAAACATTTTAACATGTCAAAACCATTATTCCTATAAAGATAAAGAAAATAGAACAAGCAGCCAAAAGGATTTAACTCTTGTGAGATAAAATATTTGTATTGAAAATGTTAATGCTCTATAATATTTTTAGTCTAAAAAAAAATCTTTTATAAGTGATGCCAAAAAACTGGCATGGCTAAATACAAACTGAGAGACTGTTAGAAATTTAAAAAGTGTTATTTAAGAAAAAAATTGTATCCAAATAATGAAACTGTACCTTCAGTGTACCTTAACTGTAAATTGTGTTGTAAAAACAGGACTTTGACATCTTATTCTAGGAAAATATTTAACTACTGCAATAACGCATTCAAACAAATTCTAATGCCAAACCCAAGAAGCCTTCCAAAATTCTCTATTAATATGATTAATATGTTATGAGGGAGTTCTGAGTAAAACAAAGCCGTGGGACAAAACCAAAATCAGTCAACTTCCTCACTGTGCAAGAACTTAGCAGAGTCACACACAAAAGTTTTGCGAAACAGAAATCAATGCTCAGGAACTGTCTGAGATGAAATGTTAGTGGAAAAAGAGTTTTCAAACAAATTAATAAAATGAATAGCATCAAAGTTCCAGAAACAGATGGTATTCACATAGAATTCTAAGGAAAATATAATATGAAAGTGCTAAGCTGTTAACTATGGTGTGTAATTTATCACTTAAAATGTCCTTTGTGCCAGAGTAGTTGAAAATGGTAAATGTGATACACATTTTTTAAAAAGGGCTTTGGAGATCCATGAAATGGAAAGTACATATCTACACTCAGCAAACTGTTAAACCTACAATTAAGAATGAGTAAATATGATGTAGTAGGAAGTCAATATATATTCAGTGGTGAGGTTTCACAAAGGTAGAGTAATTCCATATAAGGTGACAAAGCAGGCAAATGCAATGATTGATGTATCTACTTAGTTTTGTAAAATACTTTTGAGAAAGCCTCCCTGTAAAACAGGATGCCATGAGACAAAGGACAATATCTTCCCATAACCTTTATTAAGTGGTTAAAGAAGGAAAAATCTGCTTGGAAAGGATGGCTATTTTTACCATTATGGAGATCCACAGGAATTGATGCTATTGAATATATTCCTAAGTGATCTGGGGAAATGTGTGATTATCCACAGAGTTTATTGACATGGTGATTTTCAAAGAAGTAGAAATTGTAATTCAGTATGAATGTTTATGAAAAATATCATAAGCAATGAAGGATGATATAATATGAATTCTTAGGATATACACTAACTATTGGCATTCAGAAAAGATTTGAGCAGTTGATTTGCAAAATGTCAGATAAATGGTCCAAAATTAATAGGATAGGAAGAAACAAAATGCATTGTGGTATGTGTCACCGTATAGGTCTACAGAACACAATTGTTTTGCAGTTTGTCTCCAGGCAGTTCTTCCTTCTATATAAAGGATATAGCAAAGGTAGACATGATGCACAAAAGAGAAACGAATATGTAACGGGTTTTAAATGAGAAGAGACAAAAATCACAAAAGATCTCTGCTTTATAAAATAACTTACTATCACAGGAAAGAGCTATATATAAACTCAAGAAAACCAGGGAAAAAGTGGTCAGGGTGTAATATGCAGTAGTACATAGGAAGGACTGGTATTTCCATATTATTTTCCTAAACCTCTACATCTAGTCTTTATAGTTAGAAAGGAACATTCAGTCCAATTTAATATGGCAGTTCTCGTGTTGTGATATGAAGATCTAAGAAGCTGAAGGTATCATTTGATTTTGGACTGCTTTATAAAGTTTCTAAAATATTTTGTGATATTATTTCTGTCTTTTTGAGCTTCCCCAGTTTAGTATGTCAGACCTTGTGTTTTGGGACTCATTGTCTGTATGTCTGTCTGGCTAGACTGTATGCACATACCTGCCATCTTTCCCTAAGGTGATCAATATAATCCCCTCAGTGTACTGAGATTTTTTTTAAATACTCACACCACTAATTCCAATAAAACTTTTCTGGAAATTGAAGATTATTAAGCAACATAAAGGTAAGAAAGCTGACAGAACACTAATGTAATACTTATGTGAACTTCCTATCCACACAACAAACAGACTGAATTATTAACCAAAAGTGATGTTAGGTATCAGGAAACGGATATCTCTTTGCTTAGTTGTTACACATACAGGTTAAGAAGATACAAACCTATTAAAGAAGACCTAATATATTTTCCAGTTTGTTCATGCTGCCTGGCCCTCCAGGTTTAACATCTGTGGAACAGAAAGTTATGTTTTCTTTGACATATAAATAAAACTAAGCTGATTGCTATAAGATTTTTTACAATCATTTTATTTTGTGGTATAAACAAATTACATCATAATATTTCTAAAATAATTGCATACTGAATTGTGATAATGATTCCTCATTTCCTCCCTGTTGGATGTAATTCGTTACAAAAAAAAAGCTGTAATTTTTAATTATTTATCACTTCTACAGGTCTGAAAATAAGGATGGAAGCAAATTATTCGAGTTTTAAATCCAAATATGAATAAGAGAAAATTTGCTCTGCTTTCCACATGTAATAGTTGAGACATTCCCAGTGAAGTTACCATTAGGCAAACATGTAACAGGTTCAGAATTAGCTACTTCATAATTTCACTGTACTTTCATGCCTGTAATTTCAGGTGTTTAATGCTGTTAGTTATAGTTACTTACATGAAATTGCACTTCCCACAAAATCTTATTTTTCTGAATGACTGTATAGACTTTCTCTCCCCCACCACTGCCTAAAATCTTATGCACTCATTTAATCTTCCTGGCTACAATCTTTTGTCACAACACATTTTGCTTGATCGGGTCACTGGAAATGTATACAAAAGCAGTAGCCTGTTGAATCTGACCATGTTGCTCATCCAAGGTTCCACTGAAAGCTTAGTGAAAACTTCCCAGCACTGTTTCTCCTTCATACCATAATCATTCCAGGCAGAGAGGTCACCTGCCTAATACCATGCTTTGGCAAAGAGAGAAAGCAACAGGAAAAATCAGAGGGAGTAAGCCTAACACTGTAGAAATACTGTAGCTAGGGAGATTTTGCATTCAGGAATTATGTATGAGTTCAAAAAAAGAACAAACAATAATGTGTCTGAAACTCCTAAATTAACATCGATAGGTTTCCTTTGCTCCAGGTCCTGACTAGAGTTAAGAAACTGGGAGCAATACCTTTACTAGAAATCTCCCTTGAGTAGATCTCAAAGCCATTAAGGGAACTTGTAACTCATGGTGTGATTTAATATTTGGGTAGTTGCTTCACAAAACATCCATGGTTACACCCTGGCGTACTTGAAATATACCACAATTGACATAGGTTTGAATGCTTTCCAAATAAGCTTTCATTTATTTCTTTCCTCTTAGTTGTTTTCTTAGCTAGTATAAAGCATTAATAAGGCAGATGCCTGCTTGGATATGGTCCGCAAAGCCTCGTTCCTGCGTGCACAACATCTGCTAAAGCCTGCTCAGGTATATAGAGAAAACCTAACTACTTCTGTGGGATCAAGTATCATGAAGATTTAGATACAGAAACTGCATAAAATTAACTGCAAAGAACTGTGGACTGAAGGCAACGACAGATATTCAGATAATAGATTTTTGCTATATTTTAAGGTAAGTCTAAGCATTTAGGAAGCTTAACAGCCATGTGATTGCAGGCAGAAACAGTGTAATTGCAGCTACATCTCAGTTTTGAGTCTGCAGATGAGGTAAATTGACTCCTTGTGTGAGTGCCATACTTCCAGTATGGCAGAACTGCAAAATGGGTATGATGCATTACTTTTTCTGAAAATATCAAAAGTAAGTCAGCAGTAATATAAACATTGGTGCTTCCACTCTTTTTACCTCTCAACAATGCACAAGAGTGGCAGTAGAACATTTCCTATTACAGATTTCCCAACAGCCCAAAAGAAAGTGCCCTGTAGAATTTAATATATATATCTTTTTAAAATGGCAAACACAACAAAAAGAAAGAAACTCTTAACTCAGAAATGTAACTGGATATTGAAGTTCAGGTAACTGAATTCTGTCTGTGATTTTATTCTGAAGAAAACAAAAAAAACCAAATGGTGTCCAGTTTAGCTCCCTTTAGTGGGGAGCTAAATGTTAGTCACTCTATTAATCCAATTCCCTATTCCACCTCAGTGAACGGAATTGCGAAAAGAAGACCCCAAGTTTGAAACAGTATCAGTTTTAATAAAACAATAAATAATAATATTACTACTACTCTTATACAAAATACACAAAACAAACACTCAGCCTGGTCCTGGGAATGATCTTCCAGCAATGATCTCCAGGTGGTGGACACAGCAAGCACAGTAGTTCTGGTGGTGTAGATGTTGCCACCACCACAGAGCCTCCATGAAAACTGGAAATGAATTCAGACCACAAAAGAATAAGACTCGAACCAGAATTGCTGCTGGAAAGGGACAACCAACAGCAGAAGAACAAAGGGAAAGAGGATCATGAAAGAAGGGAAGAGTCAGAAGAGGGAGAGAGCACATCCCCAGAAAACCTCCCAATTTATACTGAGTGCAATGTCTATGCCATGGCATGTTTCTTGTTGGTCTGTTTGGGTCATTTGTTCTGGATCCTCCCAGCTTTACACACCTGCTCAGCTGAAAACTGAGAAAAGCCCTTGGTTTCCCAGAAAAAGCATTCCTCTCATACTAGAAGCTAGATATTGCCTAACCTAAAACCAAAACAGTAGATGTTACTAACTTTTTTCACATTCAAAACTTAAAATGCTGCAGTTACTTAGAAGTACAGTTAATTGAAAGAAATTAATTCCATTCCAGTCTAAACCAGCACAATTGGTTTTCTGACAAAATACCAATAGATCCTAGACTATAGCTGCAAAGCTATGAAGAGGGAGAGAAGAGGGCACTTTGCAGAGACTGAAAGTTATTGCTATTAAAGATGTGATGTATGCAATATGATGTCATTTTAGTAAGGATTTTGACAATATCACTGGCAGCATCTTTCCAGGCAGGTTGCCCCTCCATGGGTTAAGTGGGTTCATGGTGTACTAAGTAAAGAGTTGAATGAACCACAGAGCTTGGATTGTTGTAGTGAATGGGGCTACATCTCACTGACAGATGTTCACCAGTAATGTTCCTCAGGCTTCAAGTCTAGGATCAGTCCTGTTTGGTATATTTATCAGTAATCTGGATGCAGGAGATGAATGCACTGTTTGCAAGTTTGTTGATGATACTTAACTGGAAAGTACTGTTAACTCTCTTGAGGGATGAAAGGCCTTGCAGATGGATCTGAATAGGGTGGAGAATTGGTCTCTGGTTCTGTACCTGGGAGGGAGCCATGCCAGGCTGGGAGAGAAGTCTCTGGAGAGTAGCCCTGCAGGAAGAAACCTGGGTTGCTTGCTGACAACAGCTCAGCAGGAATCAACAGTGTTCCCTGGCAGCCAAGGGTGTAACCCGCATTGTAGCAGGCATCACATACAACATAACCAACCAGTCCCAGTATATTCAGCACTGCTATGGACTCACTTTGAGTACTGTGTTCCATTGTGGGCCCCACAATTTAGGAAGGATGCGAAAATCCTTGAATTCAACCAGAGGAGAATGAAGGTGGTGAAAGGGCTGGAAGGCACATCCTGTGAGGAGTAGCTTAGGACTTTGGACTTGTCTGGTTTGGAGAAAAGGAGGTGGAGGGGCAGCAGCATTCGCCTCTACAACTTCATGAGAAAGAGAAATGGAGAGGGAGATACTGAGCTCTTCTTCCTGGTATCCGATTGTAGGATGCACAGGAACAATTCCAAGCTGCCTGAAGGGAGGTTCAAACTGGGCATCATGAAGCATTACTTTACTGAGAGGGTGTTGAAATAGTGAAACAGGCTTCCCAAACTGGTGGTTGGTATCCCATATCTGTGAGCATGAGGCATTTGGAAAATGCCCTTTGTAGCATGTTGTAATTTTTGGTCAGTCCAGAAATGGTGAGGTAGTTGAATTAGATGGTCCTTGCAGGACCCCTCCAGCTGAGATAGTCAGTCTTTTCTTCTCCTATCTCATCTTTTCTATGCTACCTTACTACACTGTGTACACGCTAAGTGATTACAACATTTCTAATTAACACCAACAGAAAAAATAAGCTGCATAAATTTTTAGCTTGTTATAAAATCATACTGTTACCTGAGTCATTGAAGATACTGCTAGTGAATGAAAACATAGAAGAAATTATGAAGGAAATGCTGATTTTGATGGAGGAATATGATGGAAATTTTTCTGATGCTCTTCATTCACTGACTTTATTTTGTCTGTAAAAAACCTTCACAATTCTTCCATTGGAAGCAAATGTCTAATGTAAGAATTACTGGAGTTTTGCCTTCTACAACTGAATTAACATCTTTTTACCTGCCTGAACACATCTAAGTGCTGAAGATTTCCTGTGTGAATATTAGCGTTTTGGCATTCTACCATTACTGAGAAATAAATTATTTTCTTGCATATCTCAGCATAGGAACTACTTTGCTGTCCATTTCAAATTAAATTGAAAGATTTTATACAATAGCTATTGACATTAAGTTGGTAGGTTCTCAGCACTCTGTGAACCTTTATATTCACATTCATATCACTCATTTTCATGAAACGGCTTTTGTTCATAAACATGTAAAGAAGGAAAAAAGGAAGAAATGTGATGCATTCAACATTATGTATTTTGTTTATTTCTGTTATATATTTCATACTGATTTTGGCATAATATTCTCAACAGTGAAAAAATAGCTAATGTATGCTCTAGTTAATTCTAGAGAGAGATAACACGAGAATACCAAATATGTAACAAAAACTTGTAAAAGACATGAACGTAGTGGAAAAGAGTGCTATCCTTTTAGCCCAGAGGATAGAAAAATCCTGATCTCTTACTAGAATACGAGAAGGGAAAAAAAAAATCCACTTTAACTACAGATCTGGTATTAGTTTCCAATTTAAGCATGTGAGCGGGACACAAGAGGTCTGATAAAATTAAACCACTTTAGAAGCACCTGTCCACAACATACATAGGTATAGTCAATAGTGAATAGTAGAAAAAAACCCAGTAACTTCTCTCTGGATCAATGATTTCTCCAGAAAGCAATCAATGAAACTTTGAAGAACAGGTTTAATAGTTTATGAATGTAATGTAGATCAGTCAAGAACTATTCAATGAAACAATATGGAAGAACTATCCCAAATACAGCTCATCTTCAAATGCTCTCCTTTTAACTTGCATATACAGTTTTCCAAAAATTTGTCAAGTTAGATCCTAAAAGCTATGTAATTCTTTGCTGTCATCACTGTATTTAGATGGACATTCCACTACTTGAATGATTAAAATCTCCTTATGTGATGCTGAAAGAATTTTTTGCCTCTTTTGTGAAAGGAATTCAAATATATTTGGGCAAATGTATTTCGAAACAACATCATATCCCTTCTATACATGTTTGGTAAGGCTTAACTGAGACATTACCAATGCAGTCGTAACAATGAAGTACATAATTAACTAATTTTTGCCATTTTTTGGAAATCGAGGTCTTTTAGTGTACACTAGAATGTAGCCTTACAGTTTAAATGAATAACTAAGATTTTTAAAATATATTTATGGATGAAATTAGTGATATTGGTAAGACATGTGTGAAGTGAAACAATATGAAGTTGTCACATGCAACATGTACTCTTCTCAGAAGGCTAAGAATATGTGCATGTTAAATGCAGCAGGAGATAGACAGTGCTTGTACAAACCAGATGGAACAACTGTGTTTATGACAGTCATTAAGGAAAAAGCCTGTTGCACTTTGGTGTGAGAGGAGTTGTGGGAAAAAAGTACCTACAGTCCAAATTAACTTCAAAAAGCATTTCCAAAGCTGAAGAAAATTACTTGATTATATCATCTAATATTCTGTCTGGTGTTGCTAGGTTTTTGGTTTGTTATTTTTAGGGGTTTTTTTCCCCTCTGATTGCCTACAATCAGTTGAGATTACTTCTGAATATTTCTCCTGGGCAGCTAATGATCTAAAATTATAGACTAGTGCGTAAATGGACCTCACACTCAGTTCTGCACATAACTCAGCTAGTGGCAGGGACAGAAATTAAAATGGCTAAGGTTAAGAAAATTGTATACATAAACTCACAGGAACCTTTTGGAGATTAGAGACTTAGTTTTTCACTCACTCTATGTGAATATCAGTTAACACCTGCAGAGTTATTCTTGACTGAAGAAGACAGAAATCAGGCCTTTGATCTTGTCAAAATTTATATTGTTCTCTTCAGAACTGAAGCTAATTTAAATCAAAACTTTAATTTTTCATTCCAAAATAAATTCACAGTCAGGTGTGTGTGTGGGGAGGTTGCCAGTAAAAGTTTAGATAGATACTTCATAGGAATGGAGAAAATGCAAGGTGCATATTATGCGGGAGTAGAAAGTTCAAATGCTTTCATTTTAATTTCCTAACAGAATTTTTTCACCTGTTTCCGCTTAGAATTTTAGTATTCTATTTTATCCCCTCAACTGTCTATAAAATATATTTTTGCTAAATTACACTGATTGCATCTATACAGTAAGCAAGAGTATGAGAAAAAAACCCCTAAAAATATTATGAAAATCTTGACTCACTTGCAAAATTTTCCTTTGATTTTGGAAGCTAGACATATCATTGAGTGTTAACTGGTAAAGAATTTGGGATATAGTTCTGCAATTTAACAGATTTGTGTTATGATATGCAACAGGGAAAATGTTAGGTCAGCTCTTACTTGGAAGGTCCTGAATATGTTTATAGTCTTGGAACTCACAAGGAAAACTTATATATATATATTTCTTTTTAGAGAAAATATCCCAGTCCTTATATATTAACTTTTTTGATGTCCAAGAGTATTAGTAAGAAACAGAGCACTTGCATAGTGTTGCAAAGATTTGCTTTTTAAAAGCATGTATTGAATAAATCAGATAAAATATCTAAGGGCTACAGCAGCAAGTACTGCCTCTGATTATTCTACTGGAAGGACAGTTTTCCAGTACTTTCCCAGGGTACATTTCAAGCCCAACTTCTACGGTTTGGAGAAAGACGGATATGTTTGTTAGAAGATGTAAACAATATTTCAAAGAAAGACTATCTTTATCACCTTTTCACATCTACTATGATTATTTCTACATGTATCTTTTTGGCACAAGGCACTCAAACACATACACACACACGTGACTATAATTTGCAACCCTAATATTTTCAGTCTATTCACAGTAAATCCAAATGGACCCAGTTACACACACTCTGCTTTGACTGATGGTCATCTTGAGCAGCTCAAAGTTGTTTAGACAAAACAAAAACATACCACAGGAGCTATTTATTGAGTTTAAATCCAGTTCTGTAAGTAGAATAAAGCAGACATCCAGTGCAAAACTGGATGAAATATTGTAAAAAAAAAAAAAAAAGAAAATATGCTACGGTAGACGGTATCTATTAGGCAAAAAAAACCCCAGAACTGATATGGTCAAATTCTGGAAGAATCTAATCTTCTTTATCCAATCCCTCCCTCTGTCAGCTGTGCTTCCAAACCTGTTTACATTTTAATAAACACTGATAATTTAGTGTTGGGTTTTTTTTATTACTTAAGGTTTTTTTCTGTTATCAAGATAATCCCTAACCTGACATAAACAAAGAGTTAAAATAATAGGAACACCTGCACCTATAACTCCAAGATGCATTCTGTTTTAAATCTCAAAATGCAGTCTTTGCTAAATCATGTAAGCAGCATATTTTTTTACTATCAACAACTCCAGTCTTTCATGTAACTGACAGCAAAAATAAAAGTTATTTAGTCTTCCCACTCCTGTTAGAACTGTAGAAACAAAACAACTCTCACAGAATAATCGAGTCTCTGTCTGACTCATTTGCCAGCAGCAGAATTATTAAACCATGCAAACAATGGCCTTAGCTTACTTGTCTGTGTTGTAGCCAAGGGCAGGATTTAGAAAGGTTACGCACAGAGTCATAGTGTAGTGTAAGCACTAAAAGTGTCTTTCTTATCATATTGAATAATGTAGGAGGATGTAATGGGACTTTCATTTCCAGACTTGAGTTTGAAATGGGAATATTTAGGAAAAAAAAATCTGACTTCTGATATGAGCAATAATGAAAGCAACAGGATCACCAACTCAGATCACCAACTCAGATCACAAAAGTCACTGGGAATTCAATAGATAAATTTCTTCCATTATTTTTTTCTAAAAATAAACTGTGCTCAGGTACAATATTTTGTAGCTGATGTTCTAAACCTTTAAGCTTTCATCATCTATATTTTGTTGGGTTCACAATGGAACAGCAAGTAACTGCTGGAATGAATACAAAGAAACATAAAACACAAGAATGGGGAAGAAAATATGTTTTTCTTGCATAAAATATGAATCTCAAACCAAGTCGAAGTAAAATTAAAATCAGATGCTAGGGGCAAATAGTTCTAAGCCACTTGTTGGATGCCATTCTTTGCTGGGCTCATTTCCTAGTTTTGGGAGGTGGGATGGTATTTGCAGGACAGAATTCAGATAAACTGCGATAGGGTAAGAAAGCATCTAAAGAACTTTATACAGTTCTTGCTTATCTAGCAGAGGCTAGAGGAGGTATAAAATACTTCAAGGTTCAGGCACGATAAGAACTGAGTATCTTGTTGTTGTTTTTCAGTGGTGTCACAAGCTTCTTCGCCCAAGTTCCCAGTGTAAACTTATGAAGACTCACTTCCTTATGGGGAAAATGGGAGACAACTGCAAAGTTTATCTGGTTCTGTCTGGGTTTAAGTGGCCAGAGAGAGAGACAAGCAATAGTTTTACTATTAAGAGTCATATTCCCTTCTGTCGCCTGAACGAAAATGATGTTATCTCTCTCAGATGATTACCCAATGTAGATTAGGTCTTCAGACAGAGTGTCAAGGGGTTCACTGGATACATGTATGTTTTTGCTCAGTCTTGCTTTTCTTTTTTCGCCTTGTCAGTAAGAGGTTTCTTTATCTCTTACAGTAGTCTGGGATGCATCTGGCAAGTTACAAAAAAGACTATATTTTCCATCTCTTACCTTTATAAATAGGTACATTTAGAGGACTGAAGTGTCACCTTCAGACTGAGAATTCAATCTAAGGTTACCATGCATTTATGTAGTGTTTAATCCCAGGAGACAGGATCTCAATATGCTCTCTAAAGTTCATTGTGTAATGAGTAAGAGATCAAGATGCTAATTGTCAAAGGATTCTGATCTATTAAAAAATCACATTCCTGAATATTGATTTATTTTATCAGATGACTTCAATTTTCCATTTCTGCAAAATAGTTTCTTGTTTGATTTTGCTTGTTTGTGTTTCTCCTCCAAACTTAGTATTGAGATATAACTCAAAACTTATAAAACTTTTTATTACATCACTGTAATTGTGGAATATTGGGAGATTGGAGTAGATGGAAGTATAATTCTAACTTTGTATGAGTCATGTCTCAGAATCATACATCATTCTCTCTTGATCCTTCTTCCCTGAAGACCTTCACTCTCAGAGTGAGAGAAGGAGAAAACAGAGAAAGACAATCAGATCTTCAAAACCTACTATAAAACACAAGAGTCAGAACTCTTTGGTCAGCATCTGTAAAAATACAGCAACCAAGTAGTAAAAGACAAAGTATGCTGATCGGACTAGTTTCACATTCCTGACATTAATGTTGATAATGTTCATTTGGGAATTGCTCTTCTTTGTACAGATTTAACTAACAGACGTTATTTTATTCATGTTTCAATCTACTGTTCTTCCTACCATATTTCTTCCATTACAATGAGATAGTAAAAATAAACAAACAAACAAATATATAAATAAACAAACCACAAGGAAATCACAAACCCTATACCTAGATGCCATTCTCAGTTTACAGTCAGGTATGACCTCATTTTAACTTCTTTCAACACATCTTTTACACATAATTCTTACATATGAGTTATAAACAAGGTATCCAAGGTTCTTACCTGAAAAGCAGCTTTTATTTCCTCCTAAATTCACATTCACTAAACCAACAGGAGTACAAAAACTTATGATGCAAAATTAAGGTCCTGACTGTAAAGCCAAATGTAAAATTAGCATGTGCAGTATGAAGGATCAAGTGAAAATTGTGTTTTATTCTGTTAGCTGGAAGAGATACAAAGGCTTGCAGTTATACTTTATTATGTAATCAATTAATCATAAAAATGTACCTACATTAAGTTTCTAGTGACTGAAAAAAGTAGATGACTTGAAAAGACTGAAAAAGTATATAGAAATAGGTGAAATAACTTCATTATGAAAAATCCTAGTCAAAATGCTGAACACTCCCTGTGTGCCTGCAGAGAAGTGATTTGATCAAGACCAGAAAAAGATGGGCCTACAACATCCATTGAATCATTCACATGCATATCATAGTTTGTAGGTACTAAGCGGTTTTATGCCACTTACGTAACAAGGTGTGCACTCCAGGAGAGATTCCTTACTCCATTGATGCTCCTGGCAATTCAACTAAAAGATAATTTGTCAATTGTCCACATTTTTCGAGTATGCAGTTAAATGAGCAATGCAGTTCCTAAAGAAAGTTTTCTAACAGAAACATGAATGTAAATAAAATAACATTTTTTCACAGTAAAATATTAATTCTAGAAAAAAAAAAGCTAAAAACCTTCTTATACAAAACAGCAAAACACATATTTCATTTCACAATATGGACATGGTCAAGATCATTTTGAGTGGACTTGAACTAGGCTTTGAACCAAAAACCAGGCAAATCTAAAATAGATATAGTTACATGAGGTGTAGGGTTGGATCGTTCATTTTAATTCCAATAGATTATACGTTTTTGTTGGACATTTCTCAGTGGATATAACCACAGTTGTCATCAAAAGAAAAAAATAATTAGAATGGTATAGATCACCCAAGGCTGATTCTCTGAGCCCTCATTATTCAAAATGCAGATATAAGCAGCTTATTTCTGAGCATAGAGAAAAAATGGCTGGACCCAGGAACAAGAGTAATGGAATAAGGGAGGAGGAGGGAAGATTTTAAAAGAGTAGGGTTTTTTCTATTACCTATGATTATGTAAGATGTGAAGAGAAGAAACCCAAGCAATATTAATACATATGTGCATGTGTGTGCATATTTCTGCTTATGCACAAAATACAAACAGAAATATACATATTAATACATGTACATTTCTATATTTACATATGAAAACAAAACAAAGAAATCCTCAGAAATTAGTGCACAAGGAATTCATACCTTCCTTGGGAGAAAAAATTAAGAAATTTTCCTGACTGATAGCCAACAGGAAATTTGATTGGGTAACCGTAACCGATGAAAATCCAAACAGGATGATAAAATGTCCTGAATGAGTTACAGAAACCAAAGACAAATTCAGTTTGGAGATGAAGTATTTACCTCGATTGCCCAGGTTAACCACTTATCCTCATCTAACTGTACCATGAAGGTTGTGTTTACAATCAAATCTTGACACGTCCTGTTTTGCAGCCACCACTGAATCATAAAAAATCACAAAATTGACAGGTGTTGTCTTTTAGGGAAATTCTAATCGCTAGCAGGTCCAACAAAAGCATAATTGCTTAAAAAAATAGATGAGTAAATTACATGAGTGTCAGAATAGATAATTAATTTTCCAGTTACTTTTTTCTGCTTTGACACTGTTTAATTTTTTTAAAAAATGATGACATATCAAAATGTGAAGAAAAAAACATAACAGGTGGGGATTTTTTTTAATTTGAAAAGGTACTCCTTAGATAGAAAAATGACAAGCTGTGCAATAAAGTGCTAGCCTAACAAAATATTAGATTGATTAAAAATACCAGAGGAACAGAACATTGTTTCATAAGGCCATCTTTTCCATGTGGATTGTTAGTGTGGGAGAAAATCCTTGTAATTCTTTGCACTGCTCCCACACATACACCTCCACATATCATCACTTGACTTTCAAACTAACAATAGAACTGTTAGTAGAGCTATCACCATCTGTAGAATGAACTGTGCATTTTTAAGGCTTCAACAGTCTCTGATATTAGCAGTAGTAGTCATATAGATGGAAAGTAATACCCTCTTTCCACAGGAAGAACTGCATAAGAGTCAGTTCATAGGCATGTTTCCCTATTAAATAATAAAATATAAGATCCTCCATCATAAAAAACTAATAAATTGGAAGTTCTTTTTCAGTTATTTTGGTTTAATGTGAAAAATTCCCATTCATTCCTATTGGTGGGAGAAATGAGATATATCACTGCTCAGTTCTCTATACTCACACAGGTCAAGTATTTTGCTCTGTATTTTAATATTTAATGACCGGAGAAAACTTTACAACAATGAACCAGTGATTATTACAAGTAAAGCTGTGTGGGGAACGGAAGTTCAGTTCAGTTCAACAAAGGATTCCTGCGTTTATTATATTGTCTTTTTTTCTAATTTGGGATTCTGACCCATCATCTGCCTGCTGCCCTCAAAAATTAAGTCTATAGTACTCATTCTTTTCTCTAAATATCTGTGTCCTCTGGCTGTTTTAAAGAAAATCTTAGGGCTTAACATCTTTGAGTTATCTAACTGTACATAAAAATCTTGTTGCAGAAAGACAAAAGGTTTTGGTGTAGATTGCAAGACTGCTGGTGTGGTAACATAGTCTACTTTTTTCCCTTGCTATATTGAAACCATCAAGGAATCATTAGAAGAAACAAATATTGTCAAAATATTAGTGTCACGCAGGAGAAGAATGCTCAGAAGTTTGCAAAGGTGATTATATGGGGAAAAATCAAGAAAAAGAGAAACAAAGATAAAAATAAAGCCACAGAATAACAGAACTGGAACATAAACTACGTTCCATATTGCTGGAGGTGTCCAAAGGAACGTCAGGATTGAAGAGCAACAGAAGAACTGAGACTTATTGAAGACCAGAGGTATGGACTTGGGCCTATAAAGTCTGGTCTTCCAACTTCTTACCCTGTCAACTACTACTTATGACACACAGGGAAATTGCTTAGGGATGGACTTCAAAAACAACTGCACAATTTCTTTTCAGAGATCATACATTTCAGTCCATTTAAGGTATTTCTTGAAGAAAATGAAAACTGGGGAAATGTTTTCTGACAATTTAATGGCTAAACCATTATCCCATAATTTTCAAAGCTGACTTAAGTAAATCTTGGGAAAACGTGAAGGCTTTCATGTATACGTTTTCCAACTTCAAGGCTGATCTTCACCTACCTGGACACATTCCTGTGCAACCTACTGTAGGTGATCCTGCTTTAGCAGGGGGATTGGAATAGATGATCTCCAGAGGTACCTTCGAACCCCTACCATTATGAGATTCTGTGATGACATAGAATAACAGAATCACCAGGTTGGAAAAGACCCACCAGATCATCAAGTCCCACCATTACTATCAAACACTAAACCATGCCCCTGAGCACCTCATCTACCCATCCCTTAAACACTACCAGCAAAGATGACTCAACCATCTCCCTATGCAGCCTGTTCCAGTGCCAAATGACTCTTTCTGTCAATTTTTTTTTCCTAATGTCGAGCCTATAACTCCCTTGGTGGAGCTTGAGGCCATTCCCTCTTATTCTGTCCCCTGCCACTCTGGAGAAGAGGCCATTATCCTCCTTTCCACAACTTCCTTTCAGGTAGTTCAAGATAGTAATGAGGTCTCCTCTCAGTCTCCTTCTCCAGACTAAACAACCCCAGTTCCTTCAGCCATTCCTTGTGAGACTTGTTCTCCAGCCCCTTCACCAGCTTCGTTGCTCTTCTCTGAATTCATTCCAGAGCCTCAACATCCTTCTTGTAGCGAGACGCCCAGAACTGAACACAGGATTCAAGGAGCGGTCTCACCAGTACCGAGTACAAAATGAGAATAACCTCCCTGGACCTGCTGGTCACACCATTTCTGATACAAGTCAAGATGCCATTGGATTTCTTGACCACCTGGGCACACTGCTGGCTCATGTTCAGTCAACTGTGAACCAACACCTCCCCGGTCTTTCTCCTCCAGGTAGCTTTCCAGCCAGGCTTCTCTCAGTCTGTAGCTCTGCATAGAGTTGTTGTACCCCAAGTGCAGGACCCGGCATTTGGCCTTGTTAAAAGTCATGCCACTGGACTCTGTCCAGCGATCCAACCTGTCCAGATCCCTTTGCAGAGCCTCCCTACCCTCCAGTAGATTGACCCTTCCACCCAGCTTAGTGCCTTCATCCAGGTCATTGATGAAGACATTGAACAGGGCTGACCCCAGTACTGAAACCTAGGGACATCACTTGTAACTGGCCTCCAGCAGGAATTAACTCCATTTAGCACCACTCTCTGGGCCCAGCCATCCAACCAGTTTTCTACCCAGGAGAGCGTGCGCCTGTCCAGGCCAGAGGCTGACAGTTTCTGAAGCAGAATGCAGCAGGAAAAAACAAGGCGTAGTTATTTGAGCAGTGCACACAAATTCAGGTGTATGTTTTCTGGTCTAGAACAAAGTATGCCTATCTACCTTTGAAACAAGGCACAAAGAATTTCCATGTACTTTGTCTGCAGACTTAGCAGTGCAGTATGATGGATATGCCTGTCATGATTACTAGAACTTAAATTAATAAACAAAAAGATTGAAATGCTCCAGTTTCCAGTCACACTCCCCTAAACATCCTTTAGAATATGTGTTTTAGTTAGCATTTGTCAGATCTGATGTATTTCCATGCTAATTCAAAAGCAAATTTTTTTTGTGTGGAGTTCCCTTCACCCTTCCCATCCCTTCCCTTTCCACCCTTTCCCTTCCCTTATTTTTAGTTCCTTATCTGTTTTTCTGTATCACCTGTAATCAAGGGATATAAACACTTCACTATGTCCTTAAGTGTCTTTATCCAGAACAAAAATTCTGTAAGGCTACAAAGTTTTGAGAGGTACATGTATTGATACACTACCTTGAAAGGTCTTTCTTACAGCTGGCATTGTTTTGAAAAATTACGTTTCCTTTTGCTGCTAGAATGTGGTGTACTTCAAAAGTATGCAAACAAATGATGCTAAGGTTATCTTGAGTTCAGCAGTCTGCCATCCCTCTTTCTGTTCACCTCCTTCTTCACTACAACACAGTCTTTCCTCTAGACCCATTTTTATTTAGGTTTCCAAAAGAAGTCAGCCAATTAATGATGTGTTGGGTGAGTTTTATGACAACGTAATACATACATAAATAAAAAATGCATATTTTTTATAAAACGTAAAATCTTTCAGTCTTAAAGCTAAATATCTGAAACACACAACCCACCTTTACTTCTTATTTACTACTCATTCTCATCTCCACTTACAGCAGTTTTTTTATGAGTACCACTATGCAAATTCATTAATTTTATTTCTTTCCAGATACAGGACTGCTTTATTCACCTAACAGAAGAATTTTGAAAGATATAAAATTATTTGTTTTGTGTGTGAAATTAATTGAATTCTGGGAAAGTAGAAGACATCTTTTAAAGGAATTTAGAATGTCTCATGTCCCCATCTCTTTTAAGAAGAATGGAAAAATACTTCAACCAAAAATAAGAAAAATAATAGAGGGTTTATTAATGAAATAAAATTAGCTATGTGCACTCATATCTGAAATCAATGTGGTGGTGTTTTTTGTTCTTTTTATTGTACTGTGTTGTTTTGATGATGCACTATCTCCCTCTCTTTGGGAGATTCCAAACTTAATATGTTTTTCAGTTTGCTCTATGAAGAAAAAAAAATGCTTTCTGTTTTTTCAGTATCTCAGGAAAGTACGTTGGCTTCTACAGAAAAAAGGAAGAACCAATTTAATTTGAAATGATTTGTCTATGTTGTAAAATCACACAGGTCAATTTTCCCTTACAATCTAGGAGATCTAGGGTTTTGACTAGTGGAAGTCCAAGGTTTCTGTATTTCAGAACCTAAACTCAATACCCATAGGAACGTGACACAATCATCAGTATAGTTGTCAGTTTCTTAGTGTGTGCATGTCAGTTAAAATTAGGAAAGAGATCAATAAATCTTATGTTGAACAAACCTTAAGGAAAACATGGTCTGAGGTGTTATACCAACTGGAAAGAGATGCTGGCATGTCAAGTTTGGGAAGATCCACAGTTGAAGAGATTGTGGTTTTGTACTTTGCTGTGTCTTATTCTTTCATACGTCCAGCAGTAATTTTCCCCAAAATGTGTTCACTTATAATTCTGGATGTCTTGGAGAAAAAATTCCAGCAAGAGACATTGTCCTCAAGCTATCTGGAGCACAGCTTTCCACTGTCCTAACAAATACAGACTTTCTGTGAGTTGCCAATTATAAGTCAATTTCTAAAACACTTGACTGCCATACTCATAAGACTCATACTCATAACCTGTTGTTACTACAGATGTAGTTTTAAGGGGATTTTTCATCCCATAAACTTTTAGAATAGGCCTCCACAAACACTCCTTTCACTGCCATCCTTTGCCTTCTCAGTCTCAGTGGCAGCAGCCTTTCCTTCTGGGATAACATTCATTTTTACTACCATATGATTGTCTTTTGCCAGCTGAATATTGTATGACAAGCTACCACCTTCTGCTCCTTGCATAAATGAGTAGAGGCAAAAGGAAGTTGGAGATAAGGAAATGTACCTGTTGGTATGAATAGGAAGATGAATTTGTCATTAATGTGAACCATATAAAAGCTAGGTTCAATAACCAAATCATGCACAAATCTCTTAACTCTGAGTAAGTCACAGAGTCTCAATTATACTGACTCATTCCTAGAAGAAGATTCTTGGAATGAAAGGGACTAGAGAGAATATAATCATAGGGAGTTACTAAGATAGACGTGTTTCTTGTCAGTGTCGGACAGTTAGAACAGAGAAAAATAAACTCAGAGAACCTGGATGTGGAAAGAAACAGAAGCAACCTGCTATGACAATATCAGACCAATCATTTCTTGTATTGCTTTATGTTTGAATGAACTCTGTCTGACAACGACTGTAAAAAATATTTCTACAAAAGCACCAAGAGCTGTGTGAAAAAGTAACAGAAGAATCTGCTGCTTTATGGAGCTATTTTAGGAGCATAATTGGATGGAAATAGTGATTGTTGATGTAAATTTGATGCAGAAATTTATGGCTTTATAAAACCAGCACGAGTTTTATATAAATATACATAAATTAATGATAGTAAGTTAGGGTTAACATTGGTTTTGGAGTCACAATATTTCACAACTCATAAACCACAAATTATAACTTATTTGAATTATTTCCTGTTGTTATTACAAAAATACTGTGTTGTTTACCCTGGACAATCCAAGAACAAATACTTGATTTTACTTTTATAGTCGTATCTTTATCTGCCAAGAAACATTATTAAGAAGAAAGATGCAATATCACTCTTTTATATAGACTATATTTCACATATGGTTCATAATTAAAATTTTACACCATACTTGTGCACCTAGTCCTCAAGTGGGATCAACTTTCATGATTTCCTAAAACTGCTCAACATGTCTAGAGATCTGAATTTACATAAAAGAGGGTAGTTGGTTTTATTTTTCCTTCATATCTGTGATCAACATTAAAGGCAATAGGAGTATTTTGAAAGCCCTTACTGATCTCTGCAACAGTGTCCTAGAAAAGGAGAAAAAGATGTCATTTAAATATAATACGGAGGCAGCATTTACAATTAAAAAATATTTCCAGTATACCCATGTCTTCAGCATTTAGGGTTACTGTTATAAGAAAATATTCGGATAGGGTAACAGACAGCATTTTATCCAGCAGAAATATAAACATTTTATGATAAGGTTACAGAGAAGCTTTACATTAATAATTGGTTGATTGGAAATGAGATATTTGATCTAGGGACTGGATTGTGGCACAGAGAACTTAACAGCACAAATTTATCACTACTATTTAGAAATTAAACTCTACTTTTCACAGGATGGTGAAGGAAAAGTTGATATATTCAACCAACTGTAATCAATCTATTCGCTACTATATCTCTGCCACTGTTGGTTTTTTATGAAAATGATTAAAAGAAATAGTGATAACTTCAGTCAGGCAGCAAGACTAATCTTTCAGACTGAAAGAACTGTTGCCCAAAGATCCCTGTCATCAGGGAGAAGCAATGCAAAACAATATATCAAATCTCCCTATATCAGAAGATTTATTAAGATATAAATCTGTAATACAGAAATTTCTATTATGCACAACACACATACAAAAATATGAAGTAGTCAGTGGCAAAAACTGACATTCATTTTGTTTCTTAAAAGTAGACAAACTTAAAGATATTTATATTTCATCTTATATATATTATTTATTATCTTCTGGACTACAGTAGAAACACTTGCAGTCAACTCTTTCTTGAAAAGAAATCCTAAGGTGAATGTCTTTTCTTTTTAAAATTAAACCAAAGGTCCTTCCTACCATGTACTAGTCAGTAAATGAATTGAAAAAAACAATGTATTTGATCTATTAGCATTTATATATATTTTTAATCACTTGATTTTTAAATATATTTTAAAATAATCAAGGAAAAATGCTACTTATAGTCTCAGGATTTTTTTCTAATACTTCTTATAAAGTTTTATAATATTAAATTATTCAAAGGGTTATATATATTCCTGTCCCAAACAGATACTGAAAGAGTGGAAATAAAGGTTAATGACTTTCATAATGCGATTCAGAAATGAAGCAAAACTGACTTAAATCATTTTTATATGAATAATGGACTCTTTTAATACACAGACTGAGCAAAAAAAAACCCAAAAGGAAACAAAACAAAAGGGAAACAATCAACCTAGTAACATCAACAAGCCATCATCAAACTTTTGACCTTCGTGTGATTAAGAAAGTTTGACTAAGGGCATTATTTTCAGAATATGGCCAAAGGACAATATTTGTAATGTCTGTTTAAGAATGTAAAAGTAAATATGGACATAAACACATAATGAGTCTTTTTTTTTTATTTGTTCACATGGATAAGCATCACTACTACAGGAGGATTTATATAATATGTTGAATATATAAGGTCTCAAACCAAGATTTTCCCCAGATAACTATTCCAATATTGTTCTCCATTTCTGTTATGCCATGGATTTAACTGGACTCAGGTCTGTAAAGAGTAACATGAATATACTGTAATGAGTTTTTCCAAGGATTGCAGAGGTCTGTATTAGCCTGTATGAAATCTGAATTCATTAAATATCTGGAGAAATCCATTTATGTATTCTACAAAATAAAATCAGTAAATTGTTTTGAAGTTTAATTTTAAAAAACTCACTGAAACTGTATTTTAAGAATACTCTTCATTAACCATACAACTGGTTATAAATATAGAAGAAAACTCCTCTATATCTTTCAAAATCACTGAAATAAAAGTTTTTCCTTCCCTCATATCCTCATCAAATGTAGAAACCAACTGATGTATATTACTTCTATGATCACTTCTACTGTTCTAGGACTGTACATACAGAAATCTGAATTTGCTCAACATTCTGGGTTAGATAACAACAAAGATCTTTAAAGTTATCCCTTTTTGATATGTATTTTGAAGATAAGAAACTGACAGACTTATGGCTACACTATGACTTAGGCTGACTGAGGATGTTGAATTAATTTCCAAATTATTTGATCTGACACTGTAATCAGTTGCATTTTAATAATATAAAATATCATTACATATTTGGTAAGTAATAAATCAGAGAATCAGAGAATCATTAGGTTGGAAAAGACTTTTGAGATCATAGAGTCTGTATGTACCTGTCCACTACTAAACCATATACCTGAGCACCTCGTCTATCTGTCTTTTGAATACCTCCAGGGATGGTGACTCAGCCATCTCTTTGGGAAGCCTGTTCCGGTGCCAGATAACCCTTTCAGTGAAGGGATTTTTCCTGATATCTAATCTGAACATCCCCTGGTGTAACCTGAGGCCATTTTCTTTCATCCTATTGCTTATCACTTTAGAGAAGAGACCAACACATACCTTGCTACAACCTCCATTCAGATAGTTGTAGACAGTATACACAGGTAGAACTATTTTAGGAATTTAACTGTGCATATTTGTATTAGAAACTTAATTGTCACCAAAAAATCAAACTTGATAAATAATAAATACATACAACATCTGTTTGCATCATTAAAAAGCCATTAGTAAATGGCCTAAGAGAGATTTATTTCACTGAGTAATAAATAACGAGAATTTTTCTCAAATTTGTTTACTATATGAAAAGTGACTATGTTAATCCAGCAACTTATGCTACATAATATTTGTTGATTTAAGTGATGAAGCAGAGGGAGAGGTGGGGATATTTTACTGTTCTACATGCCTCAGATCTAGGATGCTTATTTTGAAGTAAGCAATACAATATAGCTTTTTCCAAAGCTGAAACCAGAACTGCTAATTTTCTTTCAAAATATCTTTGTCAGGAATTTGAAGACTGACACATTCAGACTCTAGCTCTTATTGCAAATAAATTTGTATCCTCCTCCCATTAATTCTGCCATATGCACATAACTAGTACTGAGATCCAGTGACAAACCAGGAGAAGATATTTGGCATAAAACCCCCTTGCTTCCTTAAATTACCTTCAACTATATGCATATTTGCATTTGGAAGAGAACATATGAATATGCAATAATGGTCACAGATGGCATGGTGAGGGTAGATGCAGGGCAGTTGCTCAGCTGGAAATGGTTAGTAACTATATGATAACCTATACTTCTTTTAACCCACTTTTCAATGCAGACTGTAACGCTTGTACCTCTCCTCCGAACTTAGTGTCTAAATGTTAAAGTGCACCCTTTGCTGGATAATTACATTAATAAAGGAATATAGCAGATTTAAAGACACAGAAACTGTGAGACTGTGAAAACGGCAGGAATAACCTTCAATATAACATGTAAATAACTACACCTCTGTTAAGGTAATATTCTCTGCTAGGGTCACCTGGACACAGAAATTATAAGAGCCTTCTGGGAGATGCAATTCTGTTCTTCTTGAGTTCATGGCTAAAAGTAACATAATTGAATTGAGGCTTTTTATTTTTCTCTTTTGCCAAGAGTACTTCAAATACATTGGCCACCTCTTAGAAGACCTGCAAACACTAAACTATTTTCAAACAGAATATCAAAGACAGTGTATAATGTCTAAAAAAACTGCACATAAGCAAACCTAAAAAATCAAAGGATTTAGGAAGTGTTGTAACAATGTTATGTGGTTTCTCTGAAAATCCTTTGTAGTTTCATAAAAAAATGCATTCTGGAACAGAAATAAAAAGCAACATTTTCATTACTCAGCCTCCAGTGCAACATATGTGTAGCTGATGCTGCCGTGAAAGTGGTACTTCCCTCCAGACACCCATTTCCCACTCGTGAAGGGAGGTTCCGTGGGGACTGGGGAAGAAATGTTGGTCTGTGTGGATTCCCTGGGGTGCTGTTTGGTTCCAGCACCTCTTCTACTGGCTGTGAATCCAATTTTTGGACAGAGCTGCTTTGGCGCTCGCCCTCTGCTTGGAGTCCTCTCCCCAAGGCTTGGCCCACCTTGCTTTCCCTCTGGGAAAAAAATGTTGGACTTGGATTTCTTCCATGGTTGGACCAGTGCTGTGATGGAGCTGTGCTGGAGCGCTGCTGATGTCGATCTGCTCGTGCATTTTCCACCAGCTCCGAGCTGAGCTCTGCCCCGTGCAGAGCATTCCTTTTGATAGGAATGGTTGGACTAGAAGATCCGATGGGTCCCTTCCAACCTGGTTGTTCTATGATTCTATGATTCTGTGATATGGATGAGGAGAGACACTAACTCTTTAGTTACGTTACAGCTGTTTTACATGCACCTGCATTCTCTACACAGCTGACAGAGCTGGAAGCACTCAATCTACGTGGTTGGTTATGTATAAAAAAAATGAGAAGGCTGAGTACTTTTTAAGACGTTTTTACTTTACACACCACATAAGAATAATATACAAAAGAATTAAAAAAAAAGTGATACAACTTTAAAACAGGAGCAAAGGGTAGCAGTATGTTTTCTCTTTTAATGAATTAATTACATTATGACTGACGCCAATCTATGAAATATATTTATGGTACAATAATTTCATTAGAAATAAATGTGGAAAATATTTGAAATAAAAACTCTGTTATTTTCTTCTAGCAAGGATACAATGAAAAGGTCAAAACAAGGTTCCAAACAGTGATTTTTTTAAAATGCAAAAATGCAATACAATATTCTGATTTTCTCTTGTTTCTGTTCTGCTACGGGTCCTTCTCTAACACTTGCAGATGAAGTTTCCATCTCATCCTATCCTCAAGCCAGCTTATAAATTAACAGTTATAAAGTAAGCATTTAATGTTTAATTAAATTGAATTCAATTTAAATAAGGCAGCAGACATGCAGGCTATACATGAAGCAATTTTCATGCATACTAAATTACTCTGTAATTTAGCCAAAAAATACTGGGGCATTGGGCATTCCGAGATTTACTGGCACAAAGTAATTCACTTTGCCCAGTTTATGGTCATATATCAGTATGAAAAGGACTCCTAATTAACCCTGAAATTCTCTATCTGGGAATATTTTGAGTTTTCGGATAGGCAAGTGCCCCGTTTATATCACACATCTTTTACTTGCAAAGTTTATCTATTCTCCATACTAGATATAATGTGTACTGTTTAAATAATATAGATCAAAGCATTCTAGAGATAGATAGGTTTAGAAAGAGAAATGATGGGAGAATACCTTCTTATGAGAAAGTGGTGTAATTCCAACAGGCATAGGTGTTGGAGCTCTTCTTTGAATTATACATTTTTCTGTTTGTTCTCAGCCGCCCTTTGGGGTATAGGATGGTATCTATAACTGAAAAAAAAAAAAAAAATCTAAGATTAAAAGAAATGGTTAATGTAAATAACAAATACCCAAACCACAAAACTCTATGTATTTTTAAGAACTGCCTTCATAGAAAAGTGTTGGAAGGCAATTCAATAATCCTTCCTTCAGTTATCCTTCATAAATCAGATTTGGCTGACCTACTGTCATTTTTTAGGAGTCCCATTCATCTCTCTACTGCTTTACTTTCCTGACATTGTTGAAAGCATGTGTAAAATATCTCTTGAATATCTGAATGAGCAGTCAGTGCGATTGTTCACTTACTGAGACATAATTCTCTGTTGGGGAAGCAGAAAGGAAGAGCAAACTACTCCTTTGGATCACTTATATCTCCTGGAAGGCATAGCTTATAGGTCCAATCCATAACTTTTTTCCCTGTTCCACCTCTCTGGCTTCCTGCTACTGATTCAAAGAAATGACAACTATTTCCTCCAGTTATATTTTTTTTCTCAGTTTTTTGGTAGTAGTACTTTCTACTTTAGCACTTTTGCATGTGTATATCCCAAAATTAATTTATCAAAGTAGGTTTCACTTTGTTTGTTTTTCCCCAATAGTGAACACTATTTAATGTTTTTATGCAGAGAACATGGAACATAAAAAGTGGGGGGGTGGTTTTTTTTTCTTGTAGGCTTTTTTGTTGAGAGAAGTAGAACACAAAACTTTAGGGAATAATATTTGAAATAAAGCAAAGTATATTGGAATGAAAAAGAAAGACTTTGCTAGAAGAGACCAAAAATAACCAGAAGAATGGCAAACTAACAGAAAGTCCTCGATATGCTTCTTGAATCCCTTTAGACATTTATAATTATGGTTAGGCAAGTCTGAATGTTTTTCATTGTATGCTGCATAAGAACTGAACCAATCAGAATTCAGTACTGGAAGAGGTTATAAATCTGTTCATCACACAGGATATGATGAAGAGAGTCTATCAGCAGCAAAATTTGAAAGAAAGTAAAACGAAGGAGAAATCAGTTTGGAACTCATAGAAGTTTTGTTACAGATAGAATGAACTTATAACTGCAGAAAAGACTCTGACTTTCCTTTTGTATCTGTGCTTTCTAATTTTCTCTGAACTTTGTTCCTATTTATAATTTGAAGCTTTTGAGAGCTAGAGAAACTACTGTTTAGAGGCAGTCACTGGGTAAAATAGCTGACTATTTGTTAGAATCAGAGTGAATAACAAGAAAGTGTATCAGAAAAGGAAATTTCCCTTTCAAGAAAATATTGTTTTCAGCAAGAATCCTATTTTCTGGTTGTCTAGAAAACCTTGGCATAATTTTCATCCCCATAATTCAGATGCCTGTGATCCAAGGTTTAGTTTGTTGCCACGTAACTCACTGACATTGGCTCAGTTTACTAAGAAAATTATTGTTCTAGTATGAGGTGGGCAAGCTGAAGCCCTGCATAATAAAAGAAGATTAAAACACAGACAAGTATCATTACTGAAAGAGTAGTCAGGAGCTCAAGGATTCAAATGGAAGCAAAACAGACATGAAATATGTTGTGAAAAATATGTTCAGCTTTCCTAGGTGAATTCCTGGCTATCAAAGGCTTTCTGGTTATCTCACTAGGAGTGTGTCAGAATATTAATCCTTTACTTACTACCTCATTAGCACTATGACATTTTGTATACTCTTAATTTAGGTATTTTCTGCTTGGGGAGTTTCTCTGTGCATCCCTGAAGGAAAGGGTCCCAGTGGGCAAGTGAGTACTACAGTTTATCTTTGATTTTATAGGTGCTCACTTCAATATTTTACAAGGCCTAGAACATGAGGCTAGCAAGAAACATCATATTCCATAAAGGATCTTTTGACCAATACAGCTATCAAAGGATTTTTATGCCAAAATTGCCAATCACAATTGCTTCATTTGATCTCCATATGTAAAAGTATTTATACTCTTTGTGTTACACCAGTGTCACATCACTCGTTGATTTGGATGAAATAAAATTAAGAGTTATCTAAGTAACTTTCAAGCAACATACTCTAAATTGAAATACATATATTCTAATTCTTAAATTTGAGTTTAGAAAATTCTGTATTAAAAAAAACAACTTTGGAAAGTAGTTATGAGTATTTATATAGCCCTCTTATATAAAACACTTATGAGTGTTTTATATAGCCCTCCTCTATCTAATGTGTCCATCAACTTTTTTGTCCCCACTCCTGGAGCTTTGTGCCATTTTGATCCCTCAGAAGTAACCTCTTGATTAGGATCAATCCAAGATGGAAACAGAGTACTCTTCTCTCTAACTTAATAGCTTATATAGATGAATTATCAATTTTGGGATCCCTATGGGCATAAATAAAGGTCCTACTTTCTGGCATCAGCCATATGGTTACACTAGGAATAAAACTGGAGCTCTTACACATTGTCTAAAACAGGACAACTTTAAATGAAACATCCTACCCTAGGCAAGATAAATGACTCTTAGTCAATTTTTAAATTTGGTTTCATTCTAAAATTGGTAGAGACAATATGGTATTAATAATAATTTATCTCAGTGGTTTTGGCTTTGCCAACAGACTCTCTCAGAGTAAATAAGAATTTTTTCAGCCGTGAGATACAGTAAATCATCAGGCAATACAGTAATATTTTGTGTGATTATAAAACATTTCTTATGATGGAAAAAGAGTGGAAGTGATAGTGATAATTGCTTTATTACAGAACCAAAACTGTTCTAAATTATGATAAAATTCTAAACCTTTCAACCTGAATTCTTTAGTAATCAAAGCTTGTGTTTGCTAGTTTGCTATTTTGTTCTTGCTTTCTTGATTTTGAATTAGTGTTCTTTATCCAGTAACAGTGATCACAAGCAATGAATACTACAGCTTTCACAAGTGAAGTCAGTAAAGAGGTTTTAATTGCCTTATTACCTACAACCGAAATGTTGAGGTGAGGTCTCATTGTGCTGGTTTTCATAAAGTGAGAAAGAGTTTAAAAGGCTTGGAAAGCTATAAAACATATTTAAATAAAGGTGAAAGTGTTTTTCTTTTCTTATCAAAATGCGTATATTGTATTACTTGTCTTTTTTCCTTCAAAGTAGGTTCACTAAGCAGTATTAAATTATTCTAACAGTCATTCCAAAGAAAATGTTTAGAAGTGACCTGAGTTAGAGAATAAAAGCACGTATTTCAACCTTCTTTGATGGGAAAGTGCTGAAGACAAAAATCAAGGTGGATTTGTATTTGATATATATTTAACCTTTAAGTACAAATCCTACATTTAACCTTTCTTCTCTAACTTTCTGTTTTTCTTCCTATTTGAGGAATAATCATATCTCTACTTATAATGACTTATTTTCCCACAACAATATATGGCAGTAACAAAGTCTACATAAACTGTCAGAGATGAAGAATGCTAAAATACAGCAAAAAAACCAAACACACAAACAAGTCTTGATACGATATGTCATGCATCATTAGTTAAAAGTTGGCTTTCATTGGCTTTCACTTCCTGAAAGCACTGCTTGAAAATACTACCAAGACTAATTATCTTATTTTTTGCTGAGGTCAGCATTCACAATTTAGAGCACAGTAGCAAATCGAAAACTGTATTATTTTGGACATCAGTTTTAGCTAATAACAGACCTTCTTCTGTGTTTCTGGGCAAAGGGGAAGGAGAATTAGACTAAGCTCTCTTCTTAGACCTGGTTGGGAAATTATTTTTTTCCTATAACTAAATTTAAACTTTTAATTAGATTATTATTTTTTGTTAGGATATGTATCAAGAATCTGAAAGTTCAAAATGTTTTATTTTCCAGCTTTTATTTTCAGAAAAAAAAAATCATAGAATCATAGAATGGCTTGAGTTGGAAGGGATCTTAAAGATCATCAAGCTCCAGTTCCCTTGCCATGAACAGGAACATCTCCCACTAGATCAGGTTGCTCATCCAACCTTGTCTTGAACACCTCCAGAGATGGGGCACCCATGACTTCTCCAGGCAACCTGTGCCTCACCACCCCCTCTTTCAGCTTAAAACTATTCCCCCTTGTCCTATTCTTGCATTCCCTGATAAAGAAACCCTCCTCAGCTTTCCTGTAGGCCAAAAAAAATTATTTTCAATTATTTTCAATGAAGACAAAGTTTTGTTCAGACCATATTTTGCAAAAAAAAGTGTTTATTTTATGGAAGATCTGTCTTAATTGCCATCTGTTACTATGCGTAAGACAGTCAGATGCTATGGTAGTTAAAGCCACACAGATACCCATAGAACTATGAAGCAATGAGGATTAGAGAGGAAGATAAGCGAGAAAGACACAGTCAAAGAGAGGGAAAAAAGTTTATTTATTTTCATACATAAGAATAAAGGTTTTCCTTATTCAAAACCATTCCTGTGACCACATCACAGGCAGGAACTGACAGAGTGGAGTATATTAATTCAGTATTTGGTAATTCTGTGTTTCCATAGATATATAAGGGAAGTGAAGTCCTGTTATTTTGTGGGGTAGAGTTGTCCTCATGGAAGGTCTAGGTTTATCATAAAATTAAGAAAGGCTTTAGCACACAGAATTTTTCTGAGACTGGATGTTCCTCTGTAGGTTCCCTTTTTTTTCTGTCTCCAACTGACTTCCTTGCTTTTTATGCATATGGCATTCTAATCTGTTTTGTGATATATAACCAGAACTCCTATATTTCAATGAATGTACAGCTTTTCCTTTTTTTACCATTTAAAACTATGTTCTCTTCTTGTAGACAGAGACATAGGATTTTGTGATGATTTAGTGAAGATTCACTGTACTTCAGCGATAGCAAAAGAGACGCTGGGAAATCATTTCCATAATCACTTGTACACAGTACTCTACTGCAGTGGAAGTCTCAGTGATACAAGAGCTGTCAAGAAGAGACTTTTTGGCTCTTGACTGAGCATGGCTACATCTTCCAGTTCCTGAAGGCATGTACAAAGTGGGCTCCAAAGCTCATCACAACAGCAAGTACTGGCACACATTGCTGTTCTCTTACAAACTGAAGAAGGAATGATATTGGAACAGGCAGAAAAACAGGTTTTCTATATCCAAGCTGTAAAACCACAGGGGTATATTCTACATGACAAAAACTGCAGAAATATGTCATAGGATAACAATTTCTGACTATTACTAATGGAGCAATCAACAATAACAGCTAATTATTTAACATAAGCACTACAGAAACAAAATAACCTGCTGTGCTCTCTTCTGCTTTATCTCAAATAGAAGACCACAGAAGATAATTATTCTAAAAAAAGGAGGTGTTTAAACACTATATAGAACTTAAATGTAAATCAACAAATATTCTTGGCATTATAACCAGGAAAAGACAGCGCTAATACTGTTATGGCTGTTATGTCAAAGGAAGTAAAAAAAATGTTTTATGGGTAGTCTAACTTTCAGGTTGGTAGGTGAAATTGAATTCTGTCAGAGGAGTCAGTCATTATCATTGCACTCATCTCTCCAGAACAACCACCTGTATGTTCAAGACCTTGTTTTCTTTAAACCTATTGAGTTAGTAATCTTTTCAGATGAGTGCAGGTCACCTGAAAATAGTACTCTGTTGGAAGGGAAGGGAAATGTTTAAAATATGTATTCTAAGAAAATGACATCACACTAGCTGTATGAATTTGAATGTTAGAAAATTATGACTAAGATTAATGTTTTTATTCAAATGGCTGTGCATTGTATCTACATTTTTTGTTCTTTCTATACTAATAGCACAGATATTATGTGAAAATGTATGTTGCTGGTCTAAATTGCATTCCTGACACGAATTTTATTTTAAGCAGTTACATTTAACTTACATAGAATTAATATGTGAGCGACATCCGTATATAAAACAATTTATAGAGGATTAAAGATTAAGGCCAGCTTTCAAGTAGGAGAAAAATAAATATAAGAAATTTTGTCTTTGCAAGTTAAACTACATAGGTTTCCACTTGAGGTCTTTAGAAATCAAACCATATGCAGAAGAAAGGAAGCATTTCTACTGTATGTATATGGGGCAAAAATACCTTTGTAGGTAAAGCTGCAGAAAGATAAACCCATGCTACTTAAAACAGATCTATAACAATTCTACTGAATCAGTTATGTGACATGGTGGAAAAACATATACTACTTCAACAGAGGAAGGATAAAAATAAACCATTTCATAAGAGTAATAAATCTGGTTCAATGAGTCAAAAGAATATATTAAAAATATATTAGCTATTCATACACAGAATCCTCATTTTGGAGCATTTAAATAAAATGTTTGCAAGTATCTCTTATTATTTCCAGTACATTTAAATAATTTTGCCAAATCTTATTATTACTATAGAAGATCTTTTCACTAGAACAATGTTCTGCTGATACTTATATTCTGTTTTAACTGTTACACAAGAAAACATACTAGACATCACATTAAAAGTGCAAGTATGGAAATAAAAGTACTAAAACTGACATGATGAAGAAATTAAAAAAAAATCAGACTTTATTACACTTTAAAATAAATCAGCAACATTTGTATACCTATATAAAAAGTACACAAATACAGAAAAACATGTTCTAAATAAATTATGAATGTTGTATTGCAATTAGCTCTGCCACAATATGGGAAACACCTCTATAAAAAGAACGCATTTTCACAAAAATAATGTATGTATAGCATCTGGTAGTACAAAGGACTGAAGAAATATGTAGAACAGGCTGTTCAGATATTGTGGCAGTGTGAGCAAGTGGAATTTCTTATTCATAACTTGTTAAACTGCCAACTTTTACCAGACTTCACCACTAAATATCACAGACTATGACATTAAGAAACCTTATTACCTTGTCCACACACTCCCCAAAACTACTTCCTTGTGCTGGAGTACTTGGTCATATCCGCATTACAGGACGCTTTCCCATTGCCCTAGTTAAAAACAATAACAACAACAGCAACAAAACAGAATGTGTGGAAAATACATCATTGCTGAGCTCAAGATGCTGGTGACGAGGCTGGTGAAGGGGCTGGAGAACAGACCCTATGAGGAACGGCTGAGAGAGCTGGGGTTGTTTAGCCTGGAGAAGAGGAGGCTGACAGGAGACCTCATTACTCTCTACAAGTACCTGAAAGGTGGTTGTGGAGAGGAGGGAGCTGGCCTCTTCTGCCAAGTGACAGGGGACAGGACGAGAGGGAATGGCCTCAAGCTCAGCCAGGGTAGGTTTAGGCTGGAGATTAGGAGGAGGTTTTTCACGCAGAGGCTCATTGGTCATTGGAATAGGCTGCCCAGGGAGGTGTTTGATTCACCTTCCCTGGAGGTGTTTAAGGCACGGGTGGATGAGGTCTTGAGGGACTTGGTTTAGTGTTAGATAGGAATGGTTGGACTAGAAGATCCGATGGGTCCCTTCCAACCTGGTTGTTCTGTGATTCTGTGAAGATTTACTTCACAGAAGCTTTTGGTAGTGCTAAGGAGTCTGTCTTGCACCCCCTCTTCTACTTCGTTCATGCGTTTGGTTATGACATGCAGCCCTTTATAAAGGGCCCCATAAAACAGTGTCCTTGAAAAATCTAAAAGGTAGAGAAAACACGAAGAAGTTAAAAAAGAGAGCTTCATAAAAGAAAGTAAATTTGGTAAAGAGCAGCTTGTCACTACTTTTTTTCCCCCATGCTTGTCATGATCATCTTCTACCCATTGTGATTAGTACTGCCATCATAGAAAGCAATACTTTGCTGTTCTTCAACCTGATATATCTTTACAATTCTGGTCATGCATCAAAGCCTCTACTTACTTTTGACGAAGGTGAGATGAGCAACAGCATACAAATAATTTCACGATATAGAAAGCAAAATGAGGTCAGGTGTCAGACTTGGAACTGGCTCAGAATCAGCAGCACACTTCTTTGTGGTACCTTATTGAAGCTTTGGAAAGTGTAATCAGTTCCTTCTGAAATCTGAACTCACTAGAAATTTACAGATTTGTGAAAAAATTGTTTGTCTTCAGTAAATACATTCAAAATCCATCAATACATTATGTACAGGAGCAGATCTGTTATTATTTTTATTTTACATTATTTTAAAGACTGTATGCCACTGGGATCCAGTATTTTGTCAGTCAGTAGAGTCTTTTGAAGTCCGGCTAAACTGCCTTCGGAGTTGACAGTTGTTTCAAAAGTACGGTGTTTATGTTTGAGGACAATATTCTACAAAATGTCATTAAAATGAGTGATTAGAAGGTGCCTAATTATTTACACCAATGGTGATAATACTTTCTATCTACTTGCTGTACTCAGCCTTTCTTGGCTTTCTTATCATCCAAATCATGGGACAACCCTGCCTAATTTGGATGACATAAAAATGGAAGGGTGTGTGCAGAAATACTGTGAAAACTATAGCAGCAACATGCTGGCATTTGGAGAAAGCTGACACTCTCTTGAAATTTCTTAGGCCTTGAAAAAAGATCTGGAAGTGGAAGATATGGCTAATAAGATTATATTTGCTTGGTCTAGAATTTCCTGTTTAAAGTAATTTAAAAATATACCAGTAGATATTTTAAACTGACAAGTATCTGTGATTCAAAGTTAGCACAGAACTCTTCAGATATAAAACAAGTTGATAACCAAGAGGGGCAAGATCAGTTCGCTTTCAGTGCCTTGTATGTATTCAATCATTCATTTAGCAGTCGCTGTCTGTAGACTTGTGGTCTGGATTAGCCTTGGCACGCACTGTCTCCTGCTGAATGTCAGGATTATGGATGGCAAGGGAACCATCGGAGAAGAAAAATGTACAAGTTCATAGAAAACTAGATTCCATTAGCCTACTGAATAATTTTTTTTTTTAATGGCATATATTACAAATTGAGGGGAGGCATAGTGATTTTGAACAAATCCTCAAAATGCTTGAAAACTGAGCAAAAAAGTTCTTCTGTTTCAGACAAACACTGAAAGTGCAAGATAGGTGGCTGGGAGAACATATTCCCTATCTTCAAAATGAGATTTTAGTGAAAAAGACAAGATTAAGTGGCTAAAGTGTATAAAATCAGCTACATGAAGGTCACTTTAGCAATTAAAAAAAACGAGTGAATGCTAGAAATATTTTAGACAACACTAAAATTTTGTATACAGGTCATCCAAAGAAATTTAGTAAAAGATGTAAGCTGACAGCAGAATGGTTCAACTTTGTTTTCATTTACTGGAAAGGAAGCATGCCTGCTTTCCTTCTAAAATAACTTTACCAAAGGATATTAGAACTATCACAGAATCACAGGATCCCTAGGTTGGAAAAGACCTTTTAGATCATCAAACTCTACCGTACCTGTGCTCTCTACTAAACCATAATCCTATGCAATTCATCTACCCACCTCTTAAATACCCCTAGGGATGGTGACTCAATCACCTCCCTGGGCAGCTTGTTCCAGTGCCAAATAACCCCTTCAGTGAGGAAGTTTTCTCTAATGGCCAATCTGAACCTCCTTTCAGGTAGTTGTAGACAGTGATAAAATCTCCTCTTAGTCTCCTTTTCTCTAGGCTAAACAACGCTAGCTCCCTCAACTGTTCCTCACAAGAATTGTTCTCCAGCCCCTTCGCTAGATGCAGCTTCAGGACCTCAATGTCCTTCTTGTACTGAAGGGTCCAGAATTGAACATGGTATTCAAGGTGCAGTCTCACCACTGCTGAGTGCAGGGGCAGAATTGCTTCCCTGGTCCTGCTGGTCTAGCCATTTCTGATACAAGCCAAGATGCCATTGACCTTCATGGCCACCTGGGCACACTACTGGCTCGTGCTCAGCTGTCAGTCAACCAACGCCTCAAGGTCCTTCCCTACCAGGCAGCTTTCAAGGCACTCCTCCCTAACCCTGTAGCACTTGTAGTACTCCTGTAGCCAGAAGCCTGCACTTGGCTTTATTAAACCTCATCCTATTAGCCTCGGCCAACTATGCATGAGATTGTACATACAAAATCTGGGGGCTTTTTTGGTTTGGTTCTTTTAATTTTTTTGTGCTTTAGTGGTTGTTTTTTTTTTGTTCTTAGGAGTGCTATACTGAAGCGAATAATATTTGAAAGGGGCAAAGATGTTTAGGAAATTTAGGTTCAACCATTTTGCAAGGAAGTTCAGATTCAGACTGCAATTACTAGGAAACACCATATGCAAGTAATCAAGTTAGAAGGGAATAGCATGAAAGTAATTTTTAAAAAAAATACAAAAATACTCTGAGGAGTCAGGTACACATTACTTAGCTTTGTTTAATGAGACATTATTAGTAGTAAAATAATGCTTGTCATTTTAAATTTGGTTTCACTGAAGGTTAAATGGTCTGTAACAGTACCTGCAAATAAATAGGGGGGTTGCAAGAGTTCAATAAATACAAATGGTGTGAATGAGATCTGCTAGCATATCACAAGTATGACTTGAATGCTATTTTGCTGTCTAAATACACGAGACGTATGAATGTACCTGCTGCTTGTGACATAGAAGACGTATGAAATCTTTGCTAAGGCAGCAGATAAAAGTTAGGAGTGATTCCATAGGACATCTAAAATGGCACCAGGAGCATTCAGTGAGGCAATTAAATACAATCCTTTCTCTCTAACACAAATTGATAGCAGCAAAACACAGAGAGACACTTATTCTCTGGTCTGAGGAAGATGGCCTATCACAACAGAAATCTTTGGCTGGAACTCGGGATGAAGAAGGGGAGTTTATGACCTTTGGAAGAAAGAGTGGGTCACTCAGGAGGACTACAAAAATGTTGTGATGTTACTCAGCGAGAGAACTAGAGTAGGGCCAAAGCCCAACAAGAAATTCATCTGTCTACAGCCATAAAAGTGAGCAAGAAATGTTCCTATAAATATGGTAGCAGCAGAGGAAGGGCTAAGGAGAATCTCTGTGCTTCAGTGGATGAGGGGGAAAACAGAGACAAAGGATGAGGAAAAGACTGAGGTACTTAATGCATTCTTTACCTCCTTCTATAAGAGCAAGACCTATTGTTCTTCAGACACACAGATCTGTAAAACAGGACAGGAAATAGAATGGAACACCCATAATCCAAGAGGTAATCGTCAGCAACCTGCTACACCACTTAAATAATCACAAGTCTATGAAACAGGCTAGAATACGCACAAGAATACTGAAGAAGTTGGCAGAAGTGCTCACCAAGCCACTTTCCATCACTTATCAGGAGTCCTAGCTAACTGGAGAGGTCCTAGTTGACCAGAAGTCAGCAAATGTGATGCCCATCTACAAGACCTGCAACAGTACGTAAATCATCAGTTCCTCAAGTTTATTGCCCATGCTGCATATATTACTGTACCAGCACTTCAGAAAGGTATCCCAATATGCTGTTTTCACATAAAGGATATGAATTTTTTTTTCTCCATAATAATGACTTGTAGGCATTTCCTTTCTTACATATCAGTGCTTGTGACTACCACACTCAAGCCTTGTTTTGTTGATATTGTATTCTCTTTTGTGCCCATCATCACCACAGGTCCTTTGCCAGTTCTGCTCATCACTCCTCCACAGGCAAAAGCACCTTTGATCTGCTTAGTGAGGTGCATCCTATCTATTCAGAGCAGATGCTGATTTTTAAATACTGCCCAGGGTCATAGAAGCTAAACTCTGTGCCTGACACCAGCTCTGCAAGCTATTGTTGATATACAGTGTCTCTTCCCTCCTCTTTGCACCCTTTACCCTAACCAACAGGACTGAGAACACACCCTAAAGCTCTGTAGTCACAATTGATTCTTTCCAGCTTGCTCCATTTTTGCCCTCAGGGAAAAGCATCTGGGGGCAATAGTCAGGGGACTGGACACACCTCAGAAGTCTCTCCATGGCATCTTGGATCCATGCTCCAATAAGCAATAAACTTCCTTAGACAGGTCATGTTGGCCGTTAGGTTCCTCTGTCCCTTGCATCTCTTGTAAATTCCTCCTTGTGTTCTTACATGGGTCAGGGTCAATTGGCCCAAATGCTTTTCTTGAAAGCACATCCAGCTCTTCTTCAGCTTTCGGGACAGTGAAACTATTCTGTAATGACAAGACATCTATTTTTGTACTTCTATTTTATTTTCCTAAGTTGCAAAGATATGATTTAAGATTATCTGAGTAGTGTAATTTCTTACTGAATCATATTATTATACATTGGCATGTACTGTTTGATGGATGAAATAAGTTCCTTTTGTGGATTTCTGCTCCTGGCCATTAGCATGGCAGGTGATAAGACAATTAGCTGCAAAAAGCTTTTGATAAAACTGGAAAGAGCTGCTATTTAAAAAAAAAAAATATAAAAAACCCCAAAACCCAAAACCACAACCTTCATTTGCTGTGCTTACATGCATAGTCCTATTCCCAGAGATCAATAGAACACCTTTCTTTGTCCTGGAGAACAGATTATAAGTAGTTATAGTCAAGACTACTTAAACTGTAAGTGCTATGGTTAGAGTAGTTGCAAATGCTAGGTATTTGTAAATGTTTCAGGAATGATAAAATACTTGAATAATCTCAAACGTGACTGGAATGTTCATGTTTCCATGAAAGTTTCTGTTTCAATCAATGACCTATGGGTGAATAGCAAAATACAGTGCGTAAGTAGTAGCTGGAATTAATTATGTTTGACAGTGGTGGATTTATTTACTTGTGGTTTGTAGATACATTTTTTGATTAGCAAATAAATAGACCAGAAATACTGTAGCTTACTGCTAAGCTAAAGCATAACTAAAGTATTGCTCCCAAATAATGCCTTTTGTTTGGGATTCAACAGAACAGGAAACAACTGTACTTTCAGTTTCTACAGGAATACCTCATTATCCTCTTCTGGAGTGGTTGTGTCATTCTTTTATTACTATATGTGGACTTGCTGTATGTCAATCCCAAATCCTCTATTACATTTATTTCTTACTTTGCATATTTCAAGGTTGAACATCATCAAGGACATGAATAAAAACATGCCTCCACTCTTTTTGCATTTATTTATTTCCCTTGTATATTACACTTTCTCCACTTCTTTTACTTTTTCTAATTCTCAGGAGTTTCCTGCTAGTTTTCGGCTTTCAGTTTCAGACCTTTGATTATACTCAATAAACTTTTTGCTTCTATCCTTGCAACAGTCTCTTTTCTGATGAAGAAATGCTATCATAAATAATCTTGGCTTACACACATACAGTATGTTCTCTTCATTTACCATTCCCTTTCTATTTTAGATTAAAGTGCTAAAGATTCAATCTATCATGGAAATACACAATATGAGTAATAAATCTATCATACAAATAATCATCTCAGTACTTCTTAAACTTCATGATACTTTATTCAATACATCGATTTAAGTGAATAACTTGTCATATTTGCAATAGGTGTGTAAAGTGTTATGACAAAATAAATCTATTGCCTTTCTAAAGTTTATACTGGCTGAAGGAAATTCGCGTCTTTCATAATGATACAGGGTATCACATATCTGCACAGAATAAAAATTGAATATACATACTATTCACATAAAAAATAGAATCATAGAATCATAGAACAACCAGATTAGAAGACACCCACTGGATCATCGAGTCCAACCATTCCCATCAATCGCTAACCCATGTCCCTCAGCACCCCATCCACCCGTCCCTTAAACACCTCCAGGGAAGGTGAATCAACCCCCTCCCTGGGCAGCCTGTTCCAGTGCCCACTGACCCTTTCTGTGAATATTTTTTTCCTAATGTCCAGCCTAAATCTCCCCTGGCAGAGCTTGAGGCCATTCCCTCTTGTCCTGTCCCCTGTCACTTTGGAGAAGAGACCAGCACCCACCTCTCCACAACCTCCTTTCAGGTAGTTGTAGAGAGCAATGAGGTCTCCCCTCAGCCTCCAGGCTGGTTTTCTGCTGTTTTCTGATCCTCCAGGAAGGAACACAGGGACAACAACCAAGAACCCCAGCAGATACCAAGCAAGCTGCAGCAACGAGTAGAGTGGTGACAGGGACAGTAAGATTTTATCTTCAGTAAAGCACCTTGCACAAAGTCTTTTACACATGAGCCCTCTGAGCATCATCTGCACTGATTTTTGGTCCCAAACACCTGAAAATGCAATCACTGCCATCACCGGGAGCAGAAACCATGGCAGAATAGCCATGAAGACCAAGAATAGCAATTGTGCATAAATGGCCTAAGGCGGGTAACCCAGAAACCTAAACTTTGGTGTCCTTGTGGCATCCTACAAGTTTTTACCCAAATCACTCATCTCTCTGCCATGGTTTCCCCACATGCACAACAGGGCCAGCAGCTACAACAGGAGCCTGGCATTCCTTACAGTGTTTTCCAAACCCCTGTATTCTTGCTACATGCTTGCTGAAGAAAGGAACGGAAAAACAGCCCATCGGATCCTGAAGAATATGTCTTCTTTTCTACATTTTACTACTAAACAAGGGCATTCTGGGCAACATCGGGACAAATGAAGTATTTTCCATCTTCACGTCTATGGGACCAAACCAGCCACACTGCTACACATGTTGGTTGTCTTTTTTGTTGTGTTTCTGTGCAGACCTTCAGAGGCAATTATGAAAAAATGTTAAAACTAAATACAACTAAAATCAATGTCACAAATTTGTCTGTTTACCGGTTTTATTGAGTCTTTTTATGGAATAATGATGTTTCGATATGACTAGCAAGAAATAGGAGAATTCATGTTAAGATCCCTGTGAAAATAAAATTATTGAAAAAGCTAGATTTGCATTCCAGTACCTGAGTCAACAAATGTACTTTAACATAAATGGCAGTATCTAAAGCAGGAGGAACTGATTTTGTATCTATATCTATGTCATCTATATATCTATATCAAGTGGAACATAGATGAAATGTTTATCTTATGATGACTAATACAATGCTAAACACTATCCAAGAAAAATCTTGTTAAAAAAATTGATGTGAAAAATAATCTCTCTTTGAGAAGAAGCATTAGATTAATGATTTTTGCACTGAGTTCTGTGCTCAGTACCTTTACAATTGAATGATACATTCAATCATACAGCACACCAGAAAAAATTACAATGGTAAAACAGATTTACTTTATATAATTTCTATTCTCTTACAATAGTGTATCATTAGTTACTTTAAAAGAAGATATTCAAACTCCAAAACATTCCTAATATTTTAAATTGCATTTGCAGCATTTTTTTTCCCTGGCAAAATAATTTTGGTCTTTTTGTGATACAAACCCCAGAATATAATACTTTTGTTGAAACTTTTTTATTTTCTGAAAAAAAAAAGCCAAACAAACACCTTAACTTTTTAGTGTTATTTCTTTGTGGCATCCTAATAACTTATTTTCTCATTTAAGTCAGCTATGGTGGTGATGTAGAAATACTTCTTTACATATCTCAAATGCTTCTCTAATCTACCATTGCTCATTTTGTGCTGACATTTATACAGTAATATGTACTTGGAGTTAGTATAGTCAGGTAAGTCTGGGCAATGTTCCAAAATGAACTATTTTGTTTTATGATGAGGCAATCCCCACTCAGCAGGATTCCAGAATATTCATGCTTGGCTGGATACTCATTTATGGTTCTTCAATATTATCTTATTTTTGTGAGTTCCATCAGTATCTGTAACATCAATTCAACTTATTTATTTCAGTCAACATGATCCAGGCATTTGTGAGGCCTTCTGTGTTCTCAGACTTTATGAAATAAATCAATGCAAGGAAGGATGGTTTTCTTTCCCCAGGATGTACTTGTACTGTTTTCCAGAATGTGCACTGTATTCTGATATAATTCCTTTGAAAAGTAAATGAGTATTTACCCAGGAAACTGTGTTTTGTTTCTGTGTACTTTTGAAAAATTTGGCATTAGCAGAGTTTAAAATAGAATTTTGCAAGTTCATTCTCTTTGGTTATGATCACATGCAAAAGAGTACTATCAGCCCCCAAAGAATAACAGAACTTTTGTGACCTACTGTTTCTCATTACAGACTGGGTTTGTAGAATTCAGTCCTGGACTAAAACAAAAGGAAAGTGCAGTATCTCTGTAGAATTCTGTCATTCAGAGATATTTCCGGTCTCTCATAATCCAAGCAGAAATTTCATGGGATCGTTGAACCACCAGGTTGGAAAAGACCTCTGGGATCAATAAGTCCAATGACTACTATCTGCCACTAAACCATGACACTGAACACCTCGTCTACTCATCTTTTAAATACCTCCAGAGAAGGTGAGTCAACCACCTCCCTGGGAAGCCTGTTTCAGTGCCCGGTGACACTTTCTGTGACACATATTTTCCTGATATCTAGTCTGAACCACCCCTGGCACAGCTTGAAACCATTACCCCTTGTCCTATCACCTGTCACAGGGGAGAAGGGCCCAGCACCCTCCTCTCTAAAACCTCCTTTCACATAGTTGTAGTGAGCAATAAAATCTCCCCTCAGCCTCCTCTTCTCTAGGCTTAACAACCCTAGTTCCTTCAGCCATTCCTTGTGAAACTTGTTCTCCAGCCCCTTCACCAGCTTCATTGCTCTTCTCTGAATTCACTCCAGAGCATCAACATCCTTCTTGTAGTGAAAGGCTCAAACCTGAACACAGGATTTGAGACGTGGTCTCACCACTGCCAAGTGCAGTGGCAGAATCTTTTCCCTGGACCTGCTGGTCACGCTGCTTCTGATACAAGCCAAGATGCCATTGGCCTTATTGACCACCTGGGCACACTGCTGGTTCATGTTCAGTCAGCTATTAACCAACACAACCATGTCCTTCTCCTCCAGGCAGCTTTCTAGACAGACTTCTCCTAGTCTGTAGCTCTGTATAGGGTTGTTGTGCCCCATGTGCAGGACCTGGCATTTGGCCTTGTTAAATCTCATGCCTTTGGACTCAGCCCAGAGGACCAGCCTGTTCAGATCCCTTTGCAGAGCCTTCCTACCCTCCAGCAGATTGAGACTTCCTCCCAGCTTAACATCATCTGCAAACTTTGTAAGGGTCCATTCAATGCCTTCATCCAGGTCATGATAAAGACATTGAACAGGTCTGCACTGAGCTGGCCTCCAGTTGAAGTTAAATCCATTTACCGCATCTCTTTTTTAATCTTTATTTAGATACAGAACACTGCACGCCAATCAGCAGCTATAAAGAACGTCATGCTTTCAGTTACACATTAGTAAAAAATCTGCACCAGTACTGATTCTTTTGATGTGACCCATGTCAAGTAATTGAATTTCATCAGCAATATTATTTTAAATAAATACATTCTTATTAAATACTGACAGGCTATTCTTCCTGCAATTCTAAGAAACTAGATAATAGGAACATCTGTGCATCCAGTTCTCTCTAATAATGTCTGCTTTAAGCCAATAAGCATGCTTCTAAGTTCTGTAGCTGGAACATAGAAATATGTTGATGGTGTGTCCTGTACTCCAAACAGTACCTAAGTAGAACTTGGCCTCAAATGTATGCAGAATTTCAACTTCTGATTATAAATATTTGTTCCCTAACTAGTTACTATAGTATCTCTGGATGTTTGCTGGCACCTGCCTAACAGTTCCCTCTGACTGTCACATGCCACACTTACTGGGTATTTTCTTAAAAACTTCAGATTTCCAAGGGTTTAAAAGTCAGGCATGCATTTTGATTTTCTATGGACTTATTTGGATAGTTTTTAAAGCTATGAAATCATAGGTTTCTGTTTAATTTATCATTTTTATTATATCTGTACGTAAGCAGTTTACATTTATAAATGAATTCTATAGAGGTAGTAGTTACTGTTTACAGTAATGACCTACATTTTAGAAGAAAAAAAGATGTACATCAAAGCCATTCCATTTGATTTTAAGGATTAGCCAAAGGTGTTGTTTTCTTCATCTGTTCATTGTCATTATATACTTAATATATGCGTTACTCATGCATTGCACTTGCTCTGAGACAATGACTGACTGAATTTCTACAACAAAACCAAAAATTAGGATTTAATGCGCTAAAATTTTATACAATACACTTCATGCTTACTGCAAGAAACAAATTCTGCTTAATGAGTGTTAGTGCTTTGTACTTAGTTTAAAGGTGATCTCTCTTAACATAGAGTAGAATACATGATAGAAAGGTAACACTAGATACGATACATAACCTGTGATATCTTATGAATATAACTGCTGATTGAATACTTTAAAATGTTAGTACATATGTGAAATTGATTCCTTACTGGTGTTTTAAAACACTGCAAGCACTTGAGAATCGCAGTTATTCAGATACTTTAAAAATCCTTGCTCATTCAGAGTCATCAAAACATTGGATACAATAGTCTGAAAATGAATAGGTCTGAGTACACAAACAATGCAACAACCATTAGAAACATCCTCTTTGAGATGTTTTTTTCTTGATCAGGTAGCAAAACCCAAGAAGTTTTCAGTCCTGGGTTTAGGGTTTCTATAATAATTGGAGTAGTAGTAGAAAATTCCTGAATTCAAAGAGAATTTTTCTCTAAGGAAGAGTAGAAATGTTAGCAAGCTATTGACTCGTTTATGGAAAATATTTTTATTTGAATTTATGTATGTATTTTCCATGACTCACTACTGAGAAAATATTTTCCTTCAGGAGCTGGTTGGTTAATGTCCTCTGTATGATGCTTCCAAAAGAAAAATTAATGGCTGACACTGAGTTAAAAACACGGTACCTGAAACAATGTACTTGGACCCAGATCTGACTGGATGACTTCTCATATTGCCTTTGGACTAGTCCCATTACACGGCAGTTGCCTGGCAGTTTTCATTCTATGCTGCACATGGTTTCCATCAACAACCTGCTTTCCTTTATCATAGAATCATAGAATCATAGAACAACCAGGTTGGAAGAGACTCATCGGATCATCGAGGCCAACCATTCCTATCAAACACTAAACCATGTCCCTCAGCACCTCATCTACTCCTGCCTTAAACACCTCCAGGGAAGGTGACTCAACCACCTCCCTGGGCAGCCTATTCCAATGCCCAATGACCCTTTCTGTGAAAAACTTCCTCCTAATCTCTAGCCTAAATCTTCCCTGGCAGAGCTTGAGGCCATTCCCTCTCGTCCTGTCCCCTGGCACTAGGGAGAAGAGGTCAGCTCCCTCCTCTCTACAACCTCCTTTCAGGTAGTTGTAGAGAGTAATGAGATCTCCTCTCAGCCTCCTCTTCTCTAGGCTAAACAACCCCAGCTCTCTCAGCTGTTCCTCATACGGTCTGTTCTCCAGACCCCTCACCAGCCTCATTGCTGTTCTCTGGACTTGCTCCTGAGCCTCAACATCCTTCTTGTGGTGAGGGGCCCACAACTGAACACAGGATTCAAGGAGCAGCCTCACCAGTGCTGAGTACTGAGGGAGAATATCCTCCTTGGACCTACTGGTCACACCATTTCTGATACAAGCCAGGATGCCATTGGCCTTCTTGGCCACCTGGGCACACTGCTGGCTCATGTTCAGTCGGCTGTCAACCAACACCCCCAGGTCCCTCTCCTCCTGGTAGTTTTCCAGCCAGACTTCTCCTAGTCTGTAGCTCTGCATAGGGTTGTTGTGCCCCAAGTGTAGGACCCAGCATTTGGCCGTGTTAAACCTCATGCCATTGGACACTGCCCAGCGGTCCAGCCTGTTTAGGTCCCTTTACAGAACCTCCCTACCCTCTAGCAGATCTACACTTCCACACAGGTTAGTGTCATCTGCAAACTTGCTCAATACCCTCATCCAGGTTATTGATGAAGACACGGAACAGGGCTGGACCCAGCACTGAGCTCTGGGGAAACCCACTTGTCACTGGCCTCCAGCTGAATTTAACACCATTTACCACCACTCTCTGGGCCCGGCCAGCCAGCCAGTTTTCTACCCAGGAGAGTGTATACCTGTCCAGGCCAGGGACAGCAGGCAAGTAAAGCACCCTTTACTGGCAGGGGTACTTTGAACCTGTGAGGTTGCTGCTTGTTGTCTTGTTTGGATCCCAGCTCCCTTTTTCATGGTGAAAGTGGCTGAGATTTCACTGGTACAAATTATAGTGCTCCATGCAGAAAAAGAATACAAAAAGATTTTATGGGTTAAGACACGATTTACTCATCTTACATTCATAAAAAATAATTATTTTCAGTTTTGTGCAAGGTGCTAAATGTCATCCTAAGCATCAACATCCATACTCGAATCCCAGCCTCTGAGTCAAAAAGCATGCACTGTATTTAATAAGGCATATTATGTAGCTTGTCATTCTTATCTAAATCCTCTATTTAAGGTATAATCATAAAGACATTTACCTCTGTTGACAAAATATTTGTCTACAACAAAAGAAGTTAACAAAATAGAAAATAAATTATTCATAATGTATTGTAACTAAAAGATAAAGGGAATTATTTCTTAGTGGTATATAATTTATTGAATTATATTCACAGCATATATGAAAGGGATTTCAAAATTGAGATTGTTTGTTGGTTGGATCTTCAATGTACTCAGTAAATATTAGTTAATACAGGACATATGAAGAGAGACCTAATCTTCTGATATCCAGAGAGGTAACTAAATATCATTCTTAAAGAACTTTTTCCAGTTTCGTTCTGATATTTGGGATGCTGTTCCTCTAGGGTTAGTCTTAAGTCAATTCTTAGCAGCTTTAATTGCCTATTTAGCTGCGGTGATGCAAAGACAAAGCTTCTCTCAATATGCACTATTAATTTTCCTAGTGGTATAAAATACCATAATTTGGAAATTATTACATTAGGTTCCCAGGACCTTCATGAACATTTATACCTACCTGTTCTTTATCTTAACTTAAGGGCTAAATATTTCTTTAGGTCCTTAGTGATGTCAATCTAATCTGCCATTATTTTGAGCACATAGTCCTTTATGTTTATATATTAATACAGTAAGTTGCTAGCTTAACTCACATTTAAATGAAACCTAGCTGTTCTGATTAATGTCTTGCTATTTTATATATCCATGAATGCAAATGGATATGCAGCACCAGATTTTCCATTGCAGTCTTGTTAATCAGGGCTATGGCTAAGTTGAAGAAAGCAGAAAGAAGTAAAGTAACTTGCCTGAAGTCACAGAATTAATCAACCCAATGAATGTTATAATAAAAGACAGGCAGTGCAGAGGAATAATATCAGAGCAAACTCCATTCTGTTGTCTTATTTTAAAATGTAGCTTCATTCACTTATATACATTCCATTTAAGGAATCCAGAAACTGTTACATGTTCAGTTTTTATTATTTTAAATCTGGATTGTGGATTGATATTATTCTTGAATCTGAAAAAAATACTCTGGTGGTTAAGACAATACAATAAACTCTCTAGAAATCAGAGTTCCATGCAAAAGCTGTGTCCTTGTGCCTATATCAACTTTTTATAAGCCCATATGATCTAAATTTAGCCTTTGTATCTCTTTACTAGATCCTTAAAGTGGCCTTGATTTATTTTTATAGAAATATATCATAGCAAATATGTTGCTGAATATTACCAATAGCACTTAATAAAATTTTAATATAAAATATATTTGTACTAAAAAAGGACCAAAAAGAGACAGAAGCATTCAGAATCAAAGTCACACCTCGAAAGAATAAGAAATACACAGTACGTACTTATCAGTAATAATATATGCTTGTGAGTGAATAGCAGTTTTGTTCACTGAAATTTTTTATGTGGATTCTCTCAATCACATATTATGTTTTAACAAACAATACAAATCTGGAAGGTAACAGAAGCCTGTGTGCTTATTTACCTTGTATTCACTTCCTATGCATATTTGAAAATTAGATCAGGTAATACAAAATTTTGCCTCATTTCAAATGAATTTACAAGCATGTCTTTATTTATAATTCTTCATTAGCGTGAACTTTAAAAAATATTTACTAATTACTGTATAACCATTATGCTTTTTTTAATAACTGTTACAAAATTTAATCCAAATATGTGTGCTGTGGTAATACTTGTGTTGTCACATATATTTATTTGGATGTTAGAATAGCTGCATTTTGTTCTCCAGTGTATAGTAGATTTGTTCTCCAGTTTATAAAGACCTCATGGATCAATATGAACATGATTACTGAAGAGTGGTGTCCATAAAACTTGGTTCACACTCAAGAAATATATAAGTGTGTTGCTGTAAATTAACAGGAGTCTGTAGGCTGCTTTCAATGAAGATGGAACTTAGTGTAGAGTATCCTAGAAGAAAAGGCATAATGGAAAAAAAGGAGTGGAGAAGATGTCTAAGGGAAAATATGATAACATATTACTAAGAGGAGTTTTTCAAGGTCTCCGTGATTGAACACTGTAGACATTCCTTGTGGAGAACCCTACTTTCTTAGTAATAGGTGAGGCAAATCAGCTCCTCAATGAGTATTCTTGATTTAAAACAGGTAATGAAGGAGTGTAAAACACTATGGAGGTTTCTTTTCCCATTTTTATCTACTGGTCCATGTATATTACAAATCATTTTTAGTGATCTTTCTATGATGGGGAAATCACAGCAGTAGACATGGGAAAACTAATGGATGTGATCTATCTGGACTTCTGTAAAGCCTTTGACATAATCCCCCTCAACATCCTTCTGTCAGATTTGGTGGATGGATTCTTTGGTGGATAAGCAAATGGTTTTATTTATCAAAATATTTTCATGAAAATATTTCAATAAATTTCCAATGGTTTTTCCTGACCCCAAGGAAATCAAAACAAATGTCATATTTTTTCAATGGTATCCTTAGGAGTGGAGTTATATATTAATATTTTATCATAGTTTTAGATGAATGATAATGTAAATAATATTTACTATTTAAACATATATATTTTAGTATGCATATGTTATGACAGTCTTAACTTATGCATATCTCAGAAGAAAAAAGAATGTTCTTAAAGAAAGTATTGGTTTGTATTGGTTAATATTTTTAATTCCATGCAGACATCAAACCAATGTAAGCAATAAATTTTGGTAGAACATTTTCCTCTGGACACGGCTACCAAAAATCTGATAATGAGATAATATCTTCTACAGTTCTCAAAATTTTATATGAAAACACTGATCCTACTGGAAACTCAGAATTTCTTAATATGAATTTAACACTCATTATTTTCTTTATACTTGTTTTTGAACAGTAACTGTGTTGAGCAAGTAGATGCATAAAAGCAACAGTTACAACTAGAACTAAAGGAAATCCTTAAAGCAAAGAACATATGAGATGGACATTGCTTTCAGCATCCAGGGACGGAGGAACACAATTACTTTGAATCAAGCTTAATCAAGTGTTTGATTAGCTACATTGCTCCAGGGATATTCACAGAGTAAACAATGCTAATTTTTGAAGTTGTGTAGTTTGATTTGGGATCTATTTCAGGTCCTGAATTAAATCTACTGGGAAATGGGGGGGCAAAATGAAAGACAGAATCTGAATAGAAATGTAAAAAAAAATGGGTGGACATCAAAAAGAAGATGAAAGTCTATCAGCTATAGAAGAAGGGATAAGTGTCTTGAGTGGACTACAGGGAGGAAGTGAGATTGTGCAGAGAAAAAAAATCAGGAAGGCTAAAGCCCAACTAGAGCTCAGATTGGCCAAGTCTGTGAAAGATAACAGAAAATCTTTCTACAAATACATCAATAGTGAAACTTGGGCCAGGGCTAATATTCAGTCCCTACTGGATGCAAAGGGAACTACAGTGACAAAGGCTGAGGTACTTCATGCCTTATTTGCCTCAGTCTTTAATAGCAAGGAAACTTGTTCACTGTGTGTACACACCCAGAAGTTAGAGGAGCAGAAAAGAATCTCCCATGATCCAAGAGTAGGTGGTTAGAGACTTGCTTGCCCAACTAGACATTCAGAAGTCTATGGGGCCAGATGGGATTCACCCAAGAGTATTGAAGAGCTGGTGGATGTGCTGGCCAAACCCCATTCCATCATCTTCCAACAGTCCTGGGAGACTGGGAAAATTCCACTGGACTGGAGGCTGGTTGAAGTAGTGCCCATCTACAAGAAGGGTCGCAGGGAGGATCTGGGGAACTACTGGCCTGTCAATCTGACCTCAGTGCCAGGGAAAGTCATGGAACAGGTGATCTTGAGTAATATCATGAAGCACATGCAAGCGAACTGGGTTATCAGGCCCAGTAAACACAGGTTCACAAAAGGCAGGTCTTGCCAAACTAACCTGATTGTCTTCTATGACAAAGTGACTCAGCTGCTGGATGAGGAAAAGGCTGTGGATGTGGCCTTCCTGGACTTCAGTAAAGCCTTTGGCACAGTTTCTCACAGCATTCTGCTATGGACACTGTCAGCCTCTGGCCTGGACGGGTGCACACTCCCCTGGGTAGAAAACTGGTTGGCTGGTCGGGCCCAGAGAGTGGTGATAAATGGTGTTAAGTCCAACTGGAGGCCAGTGACAAGTGGTGTTCCCCAGGGCTCAATGCTGGGTCCAGCCCTGTTCAATATCTTTATCAATGATCTAGATGAAGGCATCAAGTGCACCCTTAGCAAGTTTGCAGATGATGTTAAGCTGGGTCAATCTGCTGGAGGGTAGAGAGGCTCTGCAAAGGGGTCTGAACAGGTTAGACTACTGGGCAGAGTCCAATGGCATGAGGTTTATCAAGGCCAAATGCTGAGTCCTGCACTTGGGGCACAACATCCTATGTAGTGCTACAGACTAGGAGAAGGCTGGCTGGAAAGCTGCCTGGAGGAGACGGACCCCCTGAACATGAGCCAGCAGTGTGCCCAGGTGGCCAAGAAGGCCAATGGCATCTTGGCTTGTGTCAGAAGCAATGTGGCCAGCAGGACCAGGGAAGTGATTCTGTGCCTGAAAATCAGCAGTGGTGAGACTACACCTCAAATCCTGTGTTCAATTTTGGGCCCCTCACCACAAGAAAGATGTTGAGGCTCTGGAGTGAATTCAGAGAACAGTAACGAAGCTAGTGAAGGGACTGGAGAACAAGTCTTACAAGGAATGGCTGAAGGAACTAGGGTTGTTTCGCTTTGAGAAGAGAAGGCTGAGGGGAGATGTTATTGCTCTCTACAACTACATGAAAGGAGGTTTTAGAGAGGAGGGTGCTGGGCCCTTCTCCCCTGTGACAGGTGATAGGACAAGGGAGAATGGTCTCAAGCAGTGCCAGGGGAGGTTCAGTTTGGATATCAGGAAAATATGCGTCACAGAAAGCGTCACCGGGCACTGGAACAGGCTTCCCAGGGAGGTAATTGAATCACCATCCCTGGAAGTATTTAAAAGAGGGATGCATTAAGTGCTCAGGGACATGGTTTAGTGGCAGATAGGAATGGTTGGACCCAATGATACTGGGGTGTCTTTTCCAACCTAATGATTCTGTGAAATGTTAATTAAATTGTATATCCACATATGGAAATGAAAAATAATTTATTAAAAAACCTAAACCAACACAAAACAGGAAGACAAAGGTTTGAAGTTTAAAATTAAAACTAAAATGAAACAAACTTCTATTATGAATCACATAAGCTGCTGAAAACCTCATCATCCCTCCAGAATTTCTTTACTAAGTTTTCCATTAAAAAATTCTTAAAGAAGTTCCTTCTTTTGCCCAGGGTAGCACTAGATTTCTGTGGCTCTGATTCTAATTGATGTTTTCAGTGATGACATTGCAGTAACACATCCACAGAAAGAAATAATTAACGGTGCATTCATAACCATTTCTTAGATAAAATATATTTTTACATACCTTTCCATGTGGGAATTTGCTTAAAATTTTGAAATTTAAGTTCAACTAATACTATACAATAGATTTCATATACAAATGACTAAGAAAAACAAGGAAAATCACTGGAATAAGCAAAGATGACTTATTCTATGATAGAAGAAGAAATTATATGCAGGAATAGGTTGGAAAGTTTAAAAGAATGACTTAGAAGCATGTTTTTCGTTACTTTAGCATAGAGGGCAATGGTTCTTCAGACAACAAATGCCAGTTTAATGGACAATTAATATAGATGGCTGAGGACTATATTTACCAATATGTGAAATTTTCATTACAGAATCCAGAAGAGTCAAATTATGTTTAGATTTTATGTTGATCCCAGCATCATTGGCCGGGATGTTTAGCTTGAAGGAAAATTTGGCATACAAATTTGCTGGACCATAAGGGCCCTGTCAGCCCCACAGCTGGAACTTGATAAGTTAGATGAGGGCCAGCCTGATAGTAGCTGAATTAGGAAAAAGGAGGTAAGCACTGAACTTTGGGAACAAAAGAGGAAAAACCTCACATTTATTGGATGAGAACTCCTTCTATGGGAGCCCAAATAGTAGGAACATTCCTAAACCTATGTAATAGAAACTGAAGTAGTCTGCCTCTGTAGACATGTAGACTTACTAGTCAAGGTGTAGGAAAGCAGAATTAATGTAATTTAGATAAAACACTCAGTAGAGGCTCAAGAAAATCTAGCAGGAAAGTAAATTTTTAGATATGATCTTAAAACATAGTTATAAACTTTTTTCTTCACCTCTTCTGCCCATAGCTATGGAAAAATATTGCTGTTGAGTGTGGCTATAATTGAATTTGGTAAATGTGGGAATAAGGCTGCATGTAGGAATAAAGCTAAGTATGGGAAAGGGGCTGAATGTAGGGAGAAAGAGGACTCTGATCTTCCATCACACTCACCCCTGGCCCGTTGCCATCGACTGAGTACAGGGCCTTCAACAGAATGGAATGCATCAAGGGCATCTGAAGTGAGGGAAAAGACAAGTAGAAATGGGTGTAGTCACCTCCTGCTATCAGCAAGGCCCTTGCAAGGACAGGGGTCTCATTATTTTCTAGGAAGATGGATTGCACCTGCTGCTTTGATGACTTGGCCTATAGATGACTTATACTTATCATTGCAATATCATTATAATACTTAAACACACTTCCACAACTATGTCTATCCTCCTCCTTCCTGCCTCTGAGGGAAATTATCCTCATGGCCACACATACTGGGCTTGTACAGTTGAGTTTTGGCACACAAAGCGAGAATTCTTTCTCCACCCATCAGCAGGGCTTGATGTAGTGACTTCAGTCACTCAGACTTCACGAAACTGCACCCCAAAGGTGCAAGTTACTATAAACAGTTTAGAACAAAGGGAAAGTTTTGGAAGAGGAAAAATTCTAGAGATCAGTGGACAGGCTGGACTCCATCCCCTTTTCTCTCCCTTCCCTCCCCACCCAGTTTCTATCTGGGTAAGCACTTTGTGTTGTGCATGCTAAATATACATCTTCATGTCAACCTAGCTAAAACCAAGCTAATTATTAGTATCTCTCTCTGTAATTTAACCGTAACTATATATCTTCTATCTACATGTTATCTTTACTTATGTCTGATTTTTATTGCTGTGCATATATAATTTTTTTGCATTCTTGTATGCATTCTTGTGTTGGGTTATATAAAGGGTTGTTCAATGTATTTTCACAAACAGTATCTTCTCCACAGCTGCTACCACACCTTAGTAAGTCATGAGTTGTTATTCTTAATAAAATCAACTTGTTGGTATACTAGGAGAGATTTAAAACATTTTTTCTAATCTGAAAATCAACAAGCTTGAATAAAGGTATTGTCTTTGCGACATTGTCGAATTTAAAGTGAAATGGTATGTAGCAAGCTGAATATTGTTATCCTTGCATTATTGCTACATTAATTACTCTGGATGACAGGCTGGATGATGTATATATTTTCACCCTTGCAACATTTTTGTTTAAAGGACCCTGGCTAGCAGGCTGTGTGATATATATATTTTTACCCTTGCAACACTGTTAGTTAAAGGGTTAAATAGACTGGTAAACCGTCCTTTTGAAGTCTCTCATATATATTTTTAAACTTTTCCACTCATGACTGCTGTCGCATCCATTGTCCCTCAATATATGATGGTAAACGAGCATTTTTTTTTCCTTTTAACTGACCTAAACCAATTTGAGTGTGACTGCAAAGCAACCAGACATTATTAGGTAACCCTCATACAAGACAAGTGATATTAAACACTGCTTAGCTTCTCAGAACTTTCTTGAGCATAGCTGAATGGTAATAAAGTATTTCTTCCCTTAAGAATTGTGATTGAGCAGTGAGAATTTCAACTCAAGAACAAAGGTTCTCTGGGAAATAGAATATTATTCTAGTAAAAAAAAATATTCAGTTTGTTTGCTTTTAGTAAGTCTAATTTTCTTCTTTGGACTTATGTAAATAGAGGGATGTGCATCTGACAAGACAGAGTTAAAGATGTAATACAGCTTTTATCAGTCTGCAATGGTGTGGGAGGCAGGTGGAGTCTTACGAGACTCACTTTGCTGACTAATACACACCTCTGCTAAGATAGGCAGAACAGACAGTACCTACTGCATTCAGAAGCATGCTTTGGCTTGTTTGGGGCAGTTGCACTCTGAATTATAAGAATTTAGTACCTTTTATTTGTAGCAATAAGAAACAAGTGCTAATATCATCTCCACATGCTCTTTATAATATGGCTCCTACAAAACAAAAGGCATAGTAGTTCTGCAGTATGTCTGCCAAATTTCGATACAATTGCATTCAGTCTACCTTAGATTTCAGATGACAACTAAGTGTGCCACTGTGCACTGCTGAACAGTATCTCCTTCCATCTAAGGAGGGCTGCATTTAACAGCAAAAGAGATCCTATTATTATACTTTATTTATCTAGGACATACTATTTATGGGAACTGCGTAACTTGAAAGAGGAACTATGCAAGCTTATCTTTATCAAAGAGCTTGAAATGTGTGCTTTTAGTGGATGCAACAATTTCTGCTTACAGCTCAGACGCAGGTGGGTGAGAAAATGCAAAGAACATTAACTGTCTGTCCCCAAAATACTGTATGATCCACTGGGAAAGTTTTCTTTGGAAAACCAAAAGCCAATAGCCTAAACCCCCACAAAACCTAGAGTGAGAGTCGGTATTTAGAAATAAACTTATGAGCACTATCTCAAATACTTTCTGTCTTCTGCTGCCTCCCAGAAGCTTCTTCTTGTACAGACACCAAAGACCATAAGAGTTTTTGAACAAGTAGGAAAACTATGGATGGGTGCACACAACAGAGCATCTCCCAATACTTTAAAATATTCTTGCTTCTACTCCTCCCTTCAAATTGCCACAGTTTAGCATCAATAACCACAGCTGCATCTTCCAAAACTAAAAATGGGTTTAAGGTGTTTTTTTTTTTATTTAAAAAAAGAACAAGCAAACCCTGTTCAAAACAAAAACATACTGTACATAACTGCCTAGTAAAGCTTCACCATGCTTTCTACTTTGGCCTGGCTATCCTAGCTCTAGCACCCTCTTTCATTGAAACTGCAGCTGGATACCCACCCTCCTTCTTTTCGGAGGCCTCCTTAATTGGCTCATTAAGGAAACAGAACACATCTGCCCACACTAACTGAATTACAAAGCACTCTAGTTGCCTTTTCTCACACCTAGATCCACCAGATGGAAAGGAACTTGCAATTACTCACTCCTTAGGAATTCTGCTCTGTGGGATAACCAGACTCCAGAGGGAACCCCTGTTGATCATCTCATTTATGCTTTAACACATGAAATCTGTCTAACGTGTTTTTAACAGTCCTATTTGGTTGTAGCTGATAAATTAAAGAAGGCTTGTCTGAATGACGATATAAACTACTGGAGAATTTTAGTCAGGCTGAGGTCTGAGAAAACTGAAAGAGGTTATTTTTTTCACTGTGAGTTATAAATAGTGCTTAATAAAGTCTGTGGAAGTTCTTTTATCCTAGAAAATAGGACTCTGTTATAATCTCTTTGCATTGTGTAGCTTTGATTGCTATGTATCTCAGATTGCCATCTATAAAATGGGGATAACAAAGCCTAAATACATTCCACCTACAGCTGTTGAGGTTGTCACCTTTCATAATATATGTCAGAGAAGTGCTGAATATAGCAGTTTCTCAAGAGTTTTCCCAACTTCCAAAAAAAAAAAAAAAAAAGAGGCATTTTTGTTAACGGCTTTACTTTCACCTCAAATTTAAGAAGGAACTCCCTTTTCAGGCTGCAGACTCCATTATATTTAATTCTAACCAGAAACTGATTTTGCCCAGTCTGTTTGATATTATGTCAGACTGAAGTATGGGAAGACTTCTATATTCACTGACTGTAACGAGTGACACTGCCAACTGAACAAAAGTGATTTGAAGTATGCACTTTCCCACCCTGCCCCATTGCTGTGGAGGACAACACCTCATTGAAAGTACTTCCAAGCAAGGAATTTTGTCATACACTATACTACTGTCATGATTCCTCTATTCTGTTAATGTCGCTGCTATCCACATGCATCCATCTGATTTACTAATAATCTTGATGAAGTTTTCAAAATGGAAGAATGTGTTGATTGCTTGAACTACATTTATTTTTTGTTACTAAGCTTTTAATTACAATGAGAGAATACTTACCCATTACAAATGACTTGCTATTAATTAGCTTAAATCTAGCATGGAATGACACAACCCCTTGAAAAGAATGAAAAGATGGAATTTTTAATTTGATTTTAAAGACCGTTTTCTTCAAGATAAAAATGTCCAGAATGTTTGAAAGCAGGCTTTGCAGGATGAAATTTCAAGAACAACATAAAAAGACTGAAAAAAACCAAAAGCAACATTTAAGTTTCTATCTGAAATTGTTTTTATCGGCTGAATGTAGACCCTTCAAAAAATAGGGATGTGTGTATAAATATACACATATTTATAAAATGGAAAAACTGATAGATTTTGCCTATAGTCATGCTAGTGAAACAACAATTATAATTCTGATAGATTACTTATAGTTGCCAAAGAAAATTTATTTCTGCCATGAAAGACTAAGTCCTTGCTATTCATTGGTGTAGTTTACAGTTACATACCTATATTTAATTTTTTACCCATAGAAGATATTGCAAGAGTTATAGGGGGTAAAAAAAGTCTAATGCAAAACTAAAAATGAAAAAACAAAACCATAATATTTTGCTTTATTTTTCTCATGTCCAAAAACCGTGAAATTAAATTGGCAGGACCAATGAACTTTCATTTAATCTAGTCTTCTACAAATCAAACAGAATAAAATTTTTATTAGGATTAGCCGTTTACAGTCATTTTGTATTGTTCAGTAGGTACCTTTGAAGACAAAAAACAGAGGGTCTGCATTGTCTTGATCTTTTAATATGCCCAGGGTTTTCATGAGTACAGCTGTGAGGGCATGAAGTACAAACCACCAACCTTTATGAGTCCTGTATCTCTGCCCCCTCACATGAGACCTGGACAGCCCCTGGCATGTCCATTCCTGGATCTTTTGACATTTAAGAATACATGTCCTATTAAATTATAGTATTACAATTTTTTTCCGAACTGTAACTTAATTCTTATAAACATATACTCTTTGGAAATGTTGCCCATAGCTATGATACCTATGTTTCTTATTAACTGAGCCATCAAAGGCCCATATGTACTTGTGTGCTAACAAGGAGGATTATTCTAGGTGGAACTTCCTGATGGAAGAGACTGCATACAGCTGCAGTAAGAGGAACATCTCATTTCAACCCAAAGCTGTGATGAGAAATAGCTTCAGGTTATTAACACCCTTTGTCTTTTGCTTTTAAAGATGAGATCTACCTTTTCCTTTCCTTTCTCTTACAGTTCCTTGCTATGACAATGCATCTCATTTAGCAATTACCTCAAAAATACCAAGGTTGCTTAATGCTTAGATCACAGCTCAAGTCAGCTTCAGCCACAGCACATATGTAAAAAGTTTAAGACATTTGCCCTTTATTAAATATGAGATGCAATGATTACATCACACTTGATGACTCTTCAGCCTTAGTTTTAGCCAAGTCTCCAACCACACTCTCAATTAATTGACCTGTCATACTTTCCTAAAAACTACAAGGAAAAAGTGCTACCAGTTCTGGATATGGAAATATACAATAGCTACCTTTATGTTTACTGACTCTTCCTGGGAAATACTTCAGGAAAGAAATTTGACAACAAGAGAGTATTCCATTCCATTCCACTACATTACATTACATATATGTAATACTCAATATAAATCTGAAAGATCGGTCTCTCTTCTTCACTGGTCAGTGTTCAGTGAGGATCCTTTCTGTCTGCTTGCTCCCAGCCTGGATCTGTATGCTCCTGAATCCAGTTCCTTTGTCCAGCTGTCTCCTGCCATTGAGCCCTTTCCTGGCTTGCTCTTCAGAATTTGTGGTGATATATATCCATTGAGGGGTGAGGTAGGGGCACAATTTCATGTATCTGTATATATTTTATTATTTTTCCTTTTAATATTAGTTTCATTATTATTACTATTCATGTTATTTCACTAAAGTCATTTTATTTTCCAACCCTCAAACCTTTGCCTCTTATTTCCCTTTCCCCTTTCCCTGGATGTTGGGGTAAGGAAACTGGGATGCTTGGTTTTAACTGCTGTAGTTGTTTTGCATAAACACTCTCGAGTGTCATATGTTGATGAGCTCTTCTAGTCTGTCATAATGTCTGTCATAGATTCTCGATGCCAGGGGGTGTCAAGGAATAATGAGACTGGAGTTCTCCCTAATGAATGAAGAGCCAGAAGCTGAGTAAGACTCCAGCCTGAACAGTGTCCATAACAAAGGGACACAATCCCACTGAGTCTTCATGTGATGGGCTGAGCTGGTGATGGACCCAAGCAGAGTGAATAATGAATGAGTTCTGGAGTCCTTCCAGGGTAGTTTAAGGCAGAAGCAAGTGGTGACAGACCTGTAGGAACATAACCTTGAAAAAAAGGCAACAATGTGGGTCCAGAGTCCACTCAAGAGTTAGAAACTGGTAGAGGGTTGGAGATAAGATATAGTGCACGTACAAGAGGTCTACCTGGAATCTCCAGCATCTGTTTGAAACATCCAGAAGATAAGGTTAGAGACAGGCCTACTAGGCTGTTATGGTTTGTTAATGCCTTCAGAAAGATGGAAAGGATGATCCAGCACAAGAGCTTACTCCATCGAGGAAATTATAGACTAGAATTTATTTGCCCTTCTCTATGAATGGTCTGTGCTCATCCTGGGTCTTGGTACGCCCTGGTGATTTTGAAACAGACTGTAGGCTACCTACAAGGAAAAGGTATGATTCAGAAAGGGTGTATAAATGCCAGTGTGACTCATCATTGGAGTTTAGGAAGAAGTGACTCTTCTTTTTGAAACATGTGAGATACATAGGGTCAAACAAACTCTGGAACTACCCTGGGAGTGATTGATACAGCTACATTTACAGGTTCACTTCCAGATCCTGGTCCATGATTTCACCCATTCCCTCAGCCTCTGTGCCAAGGAACACTAGAGGACAGATAGGGAATTCTACCTCCACTGTGGCTGAGTGTGTGTACATCACAGCACCCTACAGAGCAGTTATTGGAAAGACAGATATATCTTTCCAATGGTGCTGCAATGGCTGTAAAATAGCTATCTCATTTTAACAAAGCCTAGTGCTGGGATTTTGTTGTGGTCAAGGTACACAATCCATGTTGTGGAGGCAAGAGAGGATATCTAAATTACTGTGTCTCTGGAGAACAGATCAAAAGAGCATTTGCATTTCCAGGAAGGTCTGACATTATTTTAATATCTGTCAGGAACACAACTCTGGCATAGCTGGTTATTGACATATACTATCACTAAGATATATAAAGGCAAAATAATTAATTTTTTCAAAAAGAAGTCTTCTGATTCTAGTTTTTTTCACAGCACATAAAAGTATTTTTTTTCTGAAGTGACTGAAGAATAGAAATTCTATCTAAAAGCTAAATATATTTAAGTAGTCCAAAGCATTTAAAAAATCTTAGAAAAATCCAATATATAGAATGAAGGAGATAAAACCTGTAATCTGCCCTGAAGTTGTTCCAACCATCAAATCTGTGGTTTCATTTTCAAGTGATGTGAGGATTGCTTTGGCACACATCATGTCAGAGTTGTGCCACATCTCTGTGCTTCTCCCACACAAAGTCATCTGCATCTCTGTACATCCAAGAAGTGTCTTACACACTTCATTCCAATATTTGCAAAGCAGATGGCAGGACTTCATAGTGAACAGCAGGGCTCAAACCTGAAGTTCTCCAGTCTTATCCATCTCTACAATTATAGCCAGAATGATGCTCAGATGCAATATGGGCTTACAAGTTGCCTATAATTCTGAACATATTTTTTTTTACCTACATTCTCTTTTTCTGATCTGGGTGACATATTTGTGGAGAAAATAGGGCTATTCACTGCTGATACACTATGGTAGATTCATTTCAGTAAATCCAGAGCATTTTATTTACTACGTAAGTAGTTAAATTTATGCTTGAATCATTGGATTACTTTTCTATTATTTGCATTCAATAGGAATGTTGCACAGAATAGTTTTAAAGCAGAAAAATTAGAATAGCAGAACACTAAATAATTATATGTTCATCATTCCTAGTTAAGAGCTTGAAATAAACGTGATGCATAGACATACAAACAAAAAAAGTTAAACTGGATTTTAATTAAATTTAAAACATATTTTCTTTTATAAGAAAACAAAAACTTTAAAATAGAACGAAATTATGACAAGCTGTATTTTTAATAGAATCTACAGACTTTTGTAAAATCTTAAATTTGACGAAAAATATATTCTATACATGCATGTAAAACATCATAGTTTCAAAGAAAAAAAAGTAAATTGAGAATATAACTTCCTACAGAACCCTGTTTTTCAAAGCTGTAGCCTCTTCTTTAGAGAAAGACATGATCTTTGTCTCCTTTTAGCTCTAAAGCCTCTTGTGGACACACAATAAATGAAATGTTTGCTTTCTTTTCCTGATCCATGAATTAAAAATAAGTTAGAAATGCTGAGACCTAAGATTTGTAGACCCAACTCCCACAAACCAGATGAATTCATTAATATTTTCTTTTGAGTACTTCAAGTTTATTTGAAAGAGAAAAAAATAATTCGCAAATTTGCATTTTCTTTTGCATTCAGCATGCTTAAATTTTATTGAAAAAAGCAATGAAAATTTAGATTATTTTTTCTGAACTTCTAATTAAAATACAATGTGCTTTCAGAAACAATTTGATAAAAATCACTACAAAAGTAAATCTTAAAAATAACATTTTGAATTCACCCTACTCAGTGTTAAAAATATGTAAAATGAAACAGTGAAAGACAAGTTGAGCTATGTAATTGTTCAAATATGTAAAATAAATAATCTTCTTTTTAGGAAGCTGATCATTTTTAGGTATGAGACTAAAAATGAAGAAAGTAGGACTTATATCACTTACCAGACTCTAGGGAATGGGAACTGATCCTTTCTACTTCTGTCTAAATTGTGAACTACATTCATAAAACCCATTAAATCTTGAGAAATATTTCTTGCTACTTTTCTGAATCAATTAGTTCTCTGTATGTTTCAGTTAAAATCCAGCATAAGGGGTTTTTTTCCTTCATGAGACAAACATATTTAAAATGTATGTAACTGTTCAACTATTAGCAGATGTGCAGAAAACAGCATTGGTAATTGTGCTAAGAGCTAGGATATTTAGACTCTTCTATATTTATTCTGTTTGAAATTTCTTTTGGTGTATCTGTTCAGCTTCATTAGGAGAGGAGGAGTATTACCTGGGAGGAAAGGCATAGGAATAGTATTACCTGGGAGGAAAGGCATAGCGATTTGATCAGTTTTTAGGGAGGAGGAACACAGAAACTAATTTCCCCAAGATTAATGAAAACTAAAACCTAATATGAATCTGAAAAGGCTGTTGAAATATTTTGGAAAATACACCATAGTCCCTGTTGTTAAGCAACTATTTCAGAAGACAGAGAATACAACTGAATACAATTGTCTTTATATCTAGTATTTTTATGTACAGATCTTGAATGAAAAGTAGGCAATTTTACTTCATATTGAGTAGATGACCCAATGCAGTCTTCATGCAGTTAGTTAGTTGCCTGTATTTATAGTGGCGTTTCCGAATCCCTAGCTGTGTCAAACTGAAAAAATGTATCTCTACCAAGTTTTGTAGCTTCAGAGATAAAATAACAAAGTTTTGTATTCATAATTAGGTGGAATTAAAATCAGAGTTTGATGGGGTTTTTTTTCAGTTGTTCAGGAGGGATATGTCTAGATTTTTTTACATGGAGGAAAAAAATGGAGATAAGACACAAATCCTCACTATTATCAGTATCACTATAGCATTCTTTGATGCTGAATATTGTCCCAGAGAATATAATTTCTTCTCTATCCCAGCTGCTAGCACTCATTACTACTAGAAATTTCTAAGTATCACTAAAGAGGTAAAACTGCAGTTTCTATTTTTAGGTTATATGAGTAGGTTTTCAAACATATGTATTGATTTCTGATACTAATTGCTAGCTCACTGTAGGGTATAACAGGCCCAAAAGCACAAATAAAATTTAGATATGAAACAAGATATAAATGTATTCCATTTCTTTCTATTTCTAATAATTAGCACGAGTTATGTTAATGTGGGATGTTCTCTTGAACATTCTTTTATGTTTAATTATATGTGTTGAATTTTCTTTCTGTATTTAAATTATTTTCTTTAACTGACTCTGTCTTGCATCACAAAAATAGCAGTGCAAAGATTTCCACATGAATGTGCAAAAAATTTAAACAGTTCATTGATTTTAAATGTCCTGTCATTTCTTAAGTCCCAGCTATAGATTCTGACAAGTTTTTCAAAAGTCTGAAGAGTTCCTCAATTTTGCAATAACTGAATAATCTTAATTTGTTCTGCATTTTAATAATATATTGCTTCGTTATATCCTAATGCAAAATTACATCAAGGCTTTTTCCTTTAATTTCTTCATCTAAAATTCTAATATCACTTTACAGATGTTTATGGGACCACAGAATCTTTTAGATTGGAAAAGACCTTTAAGATCATCCAGTCTAACTCTTAACCTAACACTGCCAAGTCCACCACTAACACATATCCCTATATGCCACTTCTACACACTTTTAAATACCTCCAGGCATGTTGACCACCTTCCCAGGCAGGCTGTTCCAAAACTTGACAATACTTTTGGTAAATATAATAATATGCAATATAATCCTCCCTGGTGCAACTTGAGGCCATTTCCTTTCGTCCTATCAGTTCTTACTTGGGAGAAGAGACCAGCACCCACCTTGCCACAACTTCATTTTGGAGAGCTGTAAAGAGTTACAAAATCTCCCCTCAGCCTCCTCTTCTCCACACTAAAAAGCCTCAGTTCTCTCAGCTGCTCACCACAGGATTTGTTCTCCATGTTCTCACCAGTTTTCTTGCCTTTCTTTGGGCTCACTCAAACCCCTAAATGTATTTCTTGTGGTGAGGGGCCCAAACCTGAACACACTATTCAAGGTGCAGTCTCACCAGTGCTGAGTACAAGGCAGAATCACTTTCCTGGTCCTGCTGCCACACTATTTCTGATACAAGCCAGGATGCAATTGTCTTTCTTGGCCATCTGGGCACACTGATGGTTCGTATTCAGCCAGCTGTTGGCCATCAGCTTGAGTCCTTTTTTGTCAGGTATCTTTCCAAGCTTGTAATGTTGCATGTTGGCGTCATAAGCCAAGGGCAGGACATGACATTTGGCCTTGTTGAACTCCATACTGATGGTCTCGGTCAACCAATCCAGCCTGTCCAAATCTCTCTGTAGAGTCTTCCCCCCACAAACACATTCACTTAATTGCAGTTTTATTTGAAACAGGTTAGCAATATGGAGTACATCACAGTTTAAGATTTTTGCTGCTTGCACTGTTTTATTTGATTTGTATTTCAAATGTTAAAACAACGAGCTCTGCTTCTTGGGAATGGAGCAGCATGGGACACTGAAGGCTTATTTCTCTTCTTTGTGCAATTACATGCTTTTATTAAAGTGGACAAAAATGTAGTTCCTTCCAAGAAGGATTATAATTTTCTAAGTGTTTTTCATCCCAAATTGATAACTGTTTACCAGAAAGCAAATGATTTTCTTGAAATATTTCACTTTTGCAAGGAGGATATTTTCCACCCAAGACTCTGTGGAAACATCATTTCTATCCATTGCTGCTGCTTATGTTTATGAAAGCCACTCAAACTCATTAGCATAAAGAACTGATTTCAGAGCTAAAAGACAGATCTTTAGAGCTTCTGTTTCCATGATTATATATTTCAGACTCAGATATTAAAGTAATTCCTAGAGAATATAAAATGTTCTTGTGTGCCAGTGTATACAATTCTACTTACCTGTATACACTCTGAAAATATGTACAAGATGTAAGCTGTCATAACATTTCTTGCCTCTTACTATAATATATGGAATCTTTAAATCAAAAATCAGATACTGAATACTGACCCTATACTGGGAATTCACATTTCTGTGTTGAATATTTACTTATTCATCCACAAACAGATGATTTAGGGATTTCTTTCCTTTTCTGTCCTTAATGAAAATCAGGTTTTTTGGCTTTTTTTTTTTTTTTTTTATAGAAAACGTGCTTCTCTCAATAGAAAATCTATGAGACACTAATTTTCTGGAAGTGCATTACTTGTAGCAAACAATGTAAAATTCACTATAGGAGAGCTTTTCTTTTTTTAAGCCTGTATTATAAAGACATCACCAGATAATGGTAAAGCAATTTTTCAAACTATCAATTGCTCTTTATTTCCTAAAATGAAAATCAAATAATAGTCAAATAATGCTTCAAAAAGTAACATTTTTTAAAATGTATTTTCCTTGCTAAATAGTGCATGTGGTTCACTGGACAGTACACAAAGAATAGCAATCTCAGGAAATGCTAAGCTAGGAGGCAATTTATTTATATTTTTCTCAAAAGCTAGTTTCTGCATTCCTGAGCATTTCATTTGATCCACTAATTCTCACCTGTTATACTGTGATTACATGGGTGAATTACAAAGAGACTGTATCAGTTAAATTGCCAAGTTAGGAGCACAGTGGTTTTCTCAAGAACAAATACTTCAATTTAAAATTCATCAGAAGCTGACTGTGCACACAAATATTTCTCACAGTTTTAAAAGGCTACAGATGGGCTGTTGGAAAGACATCTAGTTATGCAAAGTGCTGGCCATCCTCTCCTCCCCTTCCACCCCCTCCCAGCATTTCCTCCAAACTATAGGAATTAACCAAACTAACTACAGCTGTATGTTTTAAGTTATAGCCAAGTCTATTCTCCCAGACCATTACCAGATTTCTCCGTTGTCCCTAACGCTCCACCTCTCTGTGAGATTTCCTGGGTTTGGACTTGTCTCTTTGTTTTATAATTTAATTGGCACAGTTTCTAGGCATTGATTAGTCTCTTAATTCCCCTTAATGACAAAGGGACATTGTCAGCCAACTGCAGTAGACCTGCAAAGATCACCACTGACATCTCCATAACACCTTCAGCCAAATCCTGGAGTTTCAAACGTGGCTCTTAGCCAACTCTAACTCTTGGAGTGAGGGGATGAATTTTTAAAGGATGTTATGAAGGAACCACAATAAAAATCATTCTGCAGTTTGGACAATAAAAACAATATACTGCTTTTGGCAAAGAAGCAATTGTATACAAGCTTTCTTTTCCTTTAAGAGCAATTTTGTCCTCTTGAAGAATCAAACCCTTTCTTTGAGATTCATTTCTCCAAGTCAAGATTTCCTTGAGCTTCATGGAGTGTCTCTCTGTGCTAACCATCAGTCTGAAATGACCTAATTCTTGATCACACAGTCATACCTCCATGGTTCACAGCAAAATAATTTTATTATAAAACATCTCTTACTTCTGCAAAATGTATAGTGTTTTCTCCCACTCTGAGTGAGTGGTGGGTAAAAATCCATGAAGATACGCTTGATTGATGATTTTCAACTCAACAAAATCATTCTCTACACTGTCCCAAATAATTGTATATTGTACTCCTTGGTCTTGGAAAGCCTTAAATCTCCAACATATGTATCTCATTACTGTTGTGCAAGAATCTCAAGTAGTGCACTTGGAGCACAACAACCCTATGCAGTGCTAGAGACTAGGAGAAGTCTGTCTAGAAAGCTACCTGGAGGAGAAGGACCCGGGGGTGTTGGCTGACAGCTGACTGAACATGAGCCAGTGGTGTGCCCAGGTGACCAAGAAGGCCACACGGCACTAGTGAGACCGCTGCTTGAATCCTGTGTTCAGTCCTGGGCCCCTCACCACAAGAAGGATGTTGAGGCTCTGGAGTAAGTCCAGAGAAGAGCAATGAAGCTGGTGAAGGGGCTGGAGAACAGATCTTATGAGGAGTGACTGAGGAAACTGGTGTTGTTTAGCCTAGAGAAGAGGAGGCTCAGGGGAGACCTTATTGATCTCTGTAACTACCTGAAAAGAGGTTGTAGAGAGGAGGGAACTGGCCTCTTCTCCCAAGTGACAGGGGACAGGACAAGAGGGAATGGCCTCAAGCTCTGCCAGGCAAGGTTCGGGCTGGACATCAGAAAAAAATTTTCATGGAAGGGGTCATTGGGCACTGGAACAGGATTCCAGGGAGGTGGTTTAGTCACCATCCCTGGAGGTGTTTAAGTTACGGGTGGACGAGGTGCTGAGGGGCATCGTTTAGTGTTTGATAGGAATGGTTGGACCCAATGATCCTGTCGGTCTTTTCCAACCTAGCGATTCTGTGATTCTGTGAGTCATAGAATACCAGGTTGGAAGGGACCTCAAGGATAATTTGGTCTAACCATTCATGGCAAAAGCATTGTCAAGACAAGATGGTCCAGCACTCTGTCTAGTTAAATCTTAAACATGTTGAGGAATACACCACTTTCCCTGGGGAAATTATTCCAATGGCTGATGTTCTCCAGACCCTTCACCAGCTTTGTTGCTCTTCTCTGGACATACTCCAGAGCCTCAACATCCTTCTTGTGGTGAGGAGCCCAGAACCGAGCACAGTATTCAAGTTGTGGTCTTACCAGTACATTTTATGAAATATTTCTTATTTTGGAGCTGTGGAGTATGAAGACACAGATAGTAAGCCAGTAACTTTAAATTTTTCTCCTTTTTGGTAGCTGGAAATCCAGCCTGTCTAGAATTTTGTCTAGAACTTTCTGTGTGTGCATATGGATATATGTTTCAAATATATACTTTTTATTATGAAGAAAATGCTCAGATTTTCTTTATGAAGTGAGAACTACTTAAAATTTAAATAGAACACAAAAAGATATAGATACTGTATGCATTTTATGCAATTATAGATTTGTTATGTGCAGGTAAGCTTGTCAAGCTTGTCCTAACATCCATATAGAATAAAGTTTTTGTCATTGATGACTGTGGTGGTGTTGGTGATATGAACAAATGCAGTACTGAAGAGTGACAGAAAGCAGCACAAATGATGCTGTTTCTAAGGAGCAGAAACGGGTATGTATGCCTATTGCACTACTCGCCACAGTTAGACTATTATTCTTTGTCCCTTGTGCAACTGTTAGGTATTTTTCGCCTCTGACCTTTCATCTAAAAGGAGGTAAGTATTTCATTTTTCTTTTCCTTTTTTATTGTGAAGAACATAGGCTGTGGAATAACTTTTTTACACATCTTCTTACCTACTTCTCTCCCTTTGAAAATTTCCATTCTAAATTTTCTCTTTTTTCCTTTTAATTTCACTCCAAGTGTACATTTCAATTTATATTATTTAGCTTGACAATGGCATTAGTGTATTGTATTTTGAAGCATGGTGTAAGTGAAATATGCTGTATAAATCAAAATCCTTCTTAAATTGTATGAACAACTGGAATTTCAGTTCTCTATTTTCCTGTATATACTAATAAGAGTTTTTATTTACAGTTACTCTTTAAGAAGACAACATATTTTGAGACAGAAATAAACCGTTCCACTACTCACAAGATATAAGCCTATCTTAACAATAATAAAAAAAATTGACATTTCAGTTGAAAACTCTGTTTCTCCTTCCAGGAAAACTAAATCCTTTCATTTGAATATACAGGTAAAGCAACAGGATCTACAGAATTTTTTATGCTAAAATAAGGTAGAGAGAGAAAACAAGGTTCAGTAATTAACAAAAATCCTTTCAACACAGCTACAATCAGCTGAAAAGCATATGTTGTTCTAAATTTAGAACTGTGTAATTGAAATTAAATGCTGTTTGATGTTACTTTTTCTATACTGTACCATGTGGAATTATTCTCAAATCACTGTCCAAAGGTATTACAGGTCTGTGGGAAGGGCATACTTTCTGGCCAAAACAGCATGGACTGCAGCATGTACCAAGGACTAAATATATATTTCCTGCTGGTTTCTGCTGCAGCAGTTACCTGCTTCTCTGACTGTTTAATTCAATTGTATCAAGTCATAAAGAAAATTGTATCTAGTTGTTTTGACATTTGCATACAGTGAAGCAACCTTACAAACATGGAATCCTTAATTTCAGATTGTTTTCCTAATCTTCAGAAATACTAGCAAATTTTTCATTTGAATTAATAGCAACTTATATCTGTGACAGCTATAGTAACACAGCAGGGACAGCCCTTCCTCAAGTGACCACACAATGGTGCCCTCAGATGTTCTGTCAAGCTTTCCTTTCCACATATCACCCTCACAAGCTGATTACGAAGGACCACTAATCCTTAAGAAGAACAAAAAATAAGTGCTGCTCTTTTCTTGGTTTTTTGTAACTCTCCCCCAGGTTGTACTTGCCCGTTTCATATATTTCAAGGATTCTTCATTTATCCCAAAACCCCTATTTTGGAAGCAAGAGAGAGATTAACTTTGAAAATTTAGATACTCTGTGGTCATGAGTCCCCTTTCAAATTTGTAAAAAAAAAATTAAAAAAATATTAAAATATTTTTAAGGTGGGGTTTCTTTGGGTTTCTTCTTCTTTCAGTGTTCAAATTCAGAGGGAAAGTGAGCATATTTCTGAAGACCTACAGATGCCTGATTTCTGAGAGGAATCTAGTTGAATCAATTTACAGTGCAAAGCAGTTGAAACATATCATTTACATTAAATTAAAAAAAAATGTGGATGACAAACAAAAGAAAACAGATTTTCACACACTGGATCGGTGAACTATTGAAGTTACTCTTACAAAACACAGTGCCTGAGAGAACTTTGTATGGATTCAAAGGAAAACAAGCTCCTGGAAGACACTGTGAGGGTAGAAATACAGTCAATAACAGTTCCAGCAAGCTATGAGGACCCATTACCATGTATCAGCAAGGCAGGAGTGCACAATGGTGGAGCAGACTAGGGCACACCTTTCCCAGCAGCCCTGTCCCACTGTGGCCAGAAGTGGTGAACACAGCCAGGATGAGTGCAATGGCCATGGCCCACCACAGCCCCAGTACTCTGTGAGCAGAAGTGAGGATAGGGCGGCTCCAAGGCTGAGCTAGGGCCTGGGTAGGCAACGACGAGTGGGATTAGTGGAATTCCAGGCTGACACATCTGTTCTTGGAGCTAGACCCCAGGGAAGGCCTGGGCCCTTCAATCAAAATCAGTCATGGTGTGAAACTGAGGCCCTCACCAGGATTTTCTCCCCATTCTGCAGCTTTCCTTGCTACCAAACCCCAGCCTGCAATGCTTACATCTTGGAGTGGGACTTGGGCGGGTTAAAATTAGAGAATCACCAGGTCAGAAAAGACCTCTGAGAGTCCAACCATACCTATCTGCCTCTAAATCAAATTCTTAAGGACCTCATCTACCAGTCTTTTAAACACCTCCAGGGATGGTGACTCAGCAACCACCCTGGGCAGACTCTGCTTGTGCTCAAAGACCCTATTCGTGAAAAATGTTTTCCTAATGTCCAATCTGAACCTCCCCTGGTGCAGCTTGAGGTCATTACCCCTTGTCCTATCTCAGCCACCCCACTACAACCTCCTTTCAGTAGCTGTAGGCAGTGATAAGGTCTCCCATGAGCCTCTTCTCCAGGTGAAACAACCCCTGTTCCCTCAGCTGTTCTTCATAAGGCCTGTTCTCTAGCTGATCACCAAATTTGTTGCTCTTCTCTGGACTCACTCCAGAACCTCAACAACCTATTTGTAGTGACAGGCACAGAACTGAACACAGTATTCAAGGTGCAGCCTCACCAGTGAAGGAAATGGAAGACAGGCTACAGAAACAGTTGGTGTATGCAGAGCTGTTGTACCACTGGTGAAAGCTCTATGGGATAAATGGATGTTCTCCAGTAACTCCTTGGGACTAAGCAACTACACTCTGAACACTATAGTGGCTTCATGTACAAAATCCAGCCTGGCTGTATCTCATTAGCAAGGGGTGCATAAAACCTGGCAGACCAGATGACATTTACTGTGTATCTTGATCTGAAATTCTGTGGTCTCAGAGACTCTTTCCACACAGTGTGTGCAGATGGTTCAGAGATTTGCTTCAGAAGGTAATTTCTAATCTGAACTGCAATGCCTTCTTAGATGCCTTCAAAGGCGTTGTCTCCAGATCATGAAGAAGCTCATATGAAGAATGTTGGAAGCTAAAGTGCTGGTCAAAAGTTCTGACCAAGTACATATGGTGAGGGTGTCAACTAGTGCCTGCTTAACATGATCTGGCACACTCCTCCTGGCACATGTAACTAGATACTGTGAAACACCAGATACTTACCACATAAGCATTTAGTCTGACTCTGTCTGACCATTTTTTTTCTTAATTCTGAAGATCAATTAACAGAATAAGTAGTTACAGTTAGCTGGAATTCTGGGTTTGTTCAGGACCTTTTATTATCCCAACAGTTGTCTGTCTACATTGAGACATAGGAGGGGAGAATTTGTATACAAATGTATAGAACGGCAAATGAGATGCTGTTATAGTACACTAGAGCAATGTGGATAAAACACAAGTTATTCAAGAGGCATGTAAAAAGGAGTGCCATATTTTGCACAATTGATCCAAGAGACTTCCTGTGTTATTGATTTAATTCTCTTGTTACATCTCCACTTCTGCAAAACTTATCCAATGATTTTCACTATATCACACATTTGAATTTGCATGTAATGTACCTAAATAGGTTTGTATGACCTTGTTAATGTCAACCAATTTGAAACCTGCTTTGATTAGACTTTAGAAACACAGCTTCCTGCTGCCTAATAAGCTGATAGAACTTCTTTTTCTGTTATAATACTGATTAAAACTTGAGTATCTTTCAGCTAGTAAAGTATATTGTGTAAGTAAAATAAACACATTATTGAAACATTTCTGAGGTAAAATTGGTTAACTCATTTTTTTGAACATCAAAAATACTTACATTGAAGTTTAAATTATTAAATCTAATATTCATTTTTAGAATCTAATAATATTTTAACTTCTTTTAAATGAGATCACAAAGAATTTTCCCAGCCTTGGTTTCCTTTACTGCAGAAATTTACATATTCTTAAATATTTTTAAAGCTGTAGGACAAGCGAATGCTCATTTGATTAAAAAGCTGTCCTAGATGGATTGAGATGTCTTAGATGTTCTCATAAGTCTTAGGGATGTGGGAAAAGTATCATGTTTTCAGATGTTGCTTCATAAACATATTCTGACCTCTGATCAAATGTAAAGGCCCACAACAAATACCTGTTTGGTGGATATCAAGGAAATTACAAATTGTGGTCATGAAAACTTGGAGGCAAAATAATGAATTGCCTTTCATTATGTAATGAATATTGGTCAGAGAAAGAACAATTTATGTCTAGCTCTTGATGTGTGTTTGTGTGTGTACAGATTTCTGCTTGTCCTGATACTACACAACAAAAAATGCAAAAAACATTTCAATGATATTTTGAGTGAACACTTCTATTTCTTTCTGAAAACATATTTTATCTTACTGTTCACGAGCATGTATTATTCCTAATCAAAATCAGAGCTCTTTTCAAACAATGTTAGATAGAGGTAATTGCAATGCCTACTAGTGTAAGATTAGAGAAGATGAACTCTGTGATCAGAGATTTAATCTTTACCTTGACTTCAGATTTTGCAGCTCAACATAGGATTTACTTTCTTTGTTTTCTCCCCTTTAGTATTGAAATTAAATGAAACTTTACTCTGTGGAAACTGTATTTACTTTACTCAGTTTCAGCAGAGTATTTCGATTATGCTTGGACAGAGTCAATTTAGTCAATATCTGACTGATGTGTCAAAATATTTATTAAAGTGAATGCATCTTGTTTAAATGGTGTAGGTTTGTAAGATCAGGTACATTTAAAGGATAATTTCAAATGTATATTTCCTGGCTGAAACCAAATAGTTTCTGAAGTTTCCTCTCACCATCTCTGTTTTTTTCCTAATTTTTAGAGTAACAATTTGGCTTTCACGAAAAGGCTCAAGAAAATAACATACATCTTACCTGTTATAACATAACATCTTATATAGATACAATAGCTGTTCAAAGTTCACCTGTTTATTATTTTTCAAAATAAATTCCTAATTATAGGGATGCAAGTCACGTCATTTCTAAAATTCAGTAGAGTTTTCTCTAGCTTGCCTGCATTCACTAATTCCCTGAACCATCATTTATTGCTATAGTTTTACATTGTTTAACAAGTATTTTATGTTTTCTTGTATGTTTGTTTGTTTGTTTGTGAATTTATTTATTGTCAAAGCTGTGATAAACCATTTGCTACAGTTTCGATTTATTGGTTGCTAAGTCTTTCATTGCTGGCATGGCATAAGATAAATTAATGCCTATATTGTATGAACACAAGTTAAACAAAAGAATATGAACACTAGGCTAAAATAGTTACAGTTATAAAAAGCAATTTTAACAATGCAAAATGGTCTATCACATAAACATTATTACCAATTCAAGGCAGTATTACTGCAGATTTTCAACCAAAAAAAAACCCCATAGCAAATACATAGTAAATTGTTTGGAAAGAAGAGAAGAAAAGAGGCCAACAGATTACCAAATATATTTGGTTTTATGAAACAAAAAAGTTACACTGAACAGTTACGACAATGTTCTGCTACAATAAAGAAAATTGGGTCATGTGCGTTGAGTGAGCAGTTGTCATCCTCAACATCCTTATGCTCTGAACTTGAAAGCATTTACCCATTGAACAGAAGGTCCATTTGGACCCACGTCACATTCATCCTGCTGGTAAAATTTTTTGTCATTCCCAGTGTTCATTGCTGCCTTTGGTGATTCTTTACTTGCTTGAGAAACAATGTGGTTGGAGAGATGGGCCATTTGTAGCCCTGTTTTTTCCTTTATTTGGTAAATGGTTTGGACAAGGGCTTCTTTTGTCTAACAACTGCTTGTCTTCCGGCAGCAGAGACAGTAGACTGCTTCAGGTTCCAGACTAGAGCAAATCATGTAGTTTCTCTTCCATTAATTTTCACAAGATATTGAATAACTTCTGTCTATATCAGCCTAAGCAGATCCCAAACAGTATCAGTCAGCCACTGATGATATTGAATAAAATGATAAAATTTGGATAGAATTAACTATTAATTCTTAAAAAGGCTTTATAAAGATATGTTTCTTCAGGTAGCAGCAGCAACTAATCCATAGACCAAAAAAAGGCAAGGATGATCATACCAGTAATTCCTAAATGTTCCACATAAAGTTCAAATCTTTTTTAAACACTACTTGCTATTGGTAAGTTTTCTAATATATTTTCAGCAGGGTTTGCTATCCCCCATATAATTTGAGACCATATAAATTTACCTGTCAGTTTTCTTCTTTCATCTGCAGGTAATGCCTGTACAAACAGGTAGGAAAACCTACTTAGAAAGTAAAACAACCAAGAACCAGAACCTTGTGCTGAAAAATTTATTATAGTTTCTTTCTGACAGGAGTTAATTTACTCAGCTGTTATTGAATGACCATTTCAGTGTAGTCATACACCTTTATTTCACCAGTAATCTTTCTGGTGTCATGTGAATCATTGTGGCAAGTCTGACATATGGGAAGGAAACTCACCTGACATTTCTTATAGCAGTTCCCACTTGAAGTTTTACATCATCAGTCCAGAATCCACACATATTTCAGTAAGCTGTTTTCAATAGTTGTTATCTACCATGCAGTGTATATTTCCTCCACAAATTCTTGCTTTGTTGGCCAGTAAAATGTATAAAATATTTTTCACTCTTCACTCTTGTGAAACAACAAAATGCCTTACTTTTAACCTAACTCTGCAGAGTACTTACTTATCCTTTAGTCCTCTTTCTTGAAGTTTAGAATTTCTTTTTTTTTTAACATATATATACTTTGATATACTTTGTCTTTCTTTACGAGTGTAAGGTGACAGTGTTTCAAAATATTTCAGGTAAATATGTTGGGAAAACTACTTTTCAAATAAAGTTCATTGCAAACTAATATCAATGTCTGGCTTTGGTACCTGGCCTTGAAAAAGTTATGTTTGATAGCTAAATTAAATCCAATTTTAACTCAGCTTCTGTCACTGTTTATACAGTATCATTCCCTCAGAATTGCTTAGGATAAAACAGTAATTTAAATAAATTGGTCCCCAGATAAGTGAAATAATTCCCTTGTTGCCAGTCAGCTCAGATTTACCTTTATGTAAGGTGATGGGGTCAAATTCTAGGCTAGCCAAACTCCAACTTTTAATCAAATGAATATTAAAGAGCTTCCATAAGACTTTGTAATTTGACTGTCTTTTGTGTGATTAAGCATTCATCTACATTAAGATTTATTTCAAAGATTATATCAGGGGTAAGTGGGAAAATGTAATCTTTTGCTCAGCAGTCAATTTTTAAAAAAAGGCTCCCCACAAAGCAAGCAAAATACAGAATGAGCTTGGAGTTTTTGAATAATACATAGGAGGTTCCTTACAATCCTGACATGAAAAGCATTGCAGATACTAGTGTTACATCAATGCTTCCTAACTGGCTTGGAAAATATGTGCCGTGTTACAATGAAAACAACTCACCAGCTGTTTATGTAAAAATTATTCGAAGAAAAACAAGCATGGCCATATGGCACTCCAGCAATATAGTGGGAACATGAAGAATAAATCTTGGAGATTGTAGTAGATAATGGTCATGCAAAGTAGAGTGTCAAATATTGATGGCACGTTGTATTAATAGTTAATCTCTCCTTTTATCCTCTAAATGCCTACATTTCTTAACAGCTTGCATGCTGAAAACAAATTAATAACTTATTCTGATGAAGAATTCATTTTTGTGGAATGACAAAATATTTAAAGTACTGCAGAAGTTCCAAACATTCCCTAATTAAAAGATATTTTTAAAACATTAAGCATTCATTTGAGTAAGTCATGCAATTCCGTAGTAAAGAAAAGATTACCCTTAGAGGTACCAAGTAATTTTATTTGTGATTGTTTTAGAAACTCCTGGTGCTTAATATTTAGCTGAAACTTTTACCATGAAGGCAACACAAAATTAATTTCTGAAAATGTGGGACATCAGCCTGTAATTGAATTGAAGTCCAGTGTATTTCCTCTGCTTTGGGGAGGAAGACCCTTCTCCATCATTCTTTCTGTAGTACTATAGTTTCACACTTTTATACAAGTATATGATGTTCTACCGGGTGCACTCAATACTTAGTTCGCTTCCTTGGCTTTCAATCACATCCACAAGAATGGTAGCACTAAAGAGCCCTTTATCAATTACCTTCCCAACATGCTCAGGTACTTGTGGAATTTAAACAAACAACACAGAAGAGAAGATTTTTGTTTGGAATTTGATTGGAGGGTTTTGATTGATTTTGGGTTTTTTTAACACATATATAGCTCTGTGTGCATATTTAGAAGTTAAATGCTTGTTTTGAGGGGATGTGGGGAATGAAAATCTTGCATTTACCCCTGATAAAAGGTCCTCTGTGTGAAAATCAGAGTTGTCAACATAGAGGTTCTGAAAAGATTTGTGAAGCCTAAATGCAGGTTTCAAAGATATTTACAAGGTTAAATCCTAGGCAAGACCACAGCTACTAGAGAAAGGATTAAAAATGCAGAAAGAAAAGAAAAACTTGGCAAGAGCCAGTGCTATGTTGCCAAGTTGGAGAGTGAAGCACAACAGAGGGGATCATGACAAGCAAATTAATGCAGAACACTTTTTAACAGCTTGTGTGTGTGTATTCTTAAGTGCATATGAGCACTTGCTTTGCTTTAGTTCAGTGTTGTGTACTTCTAAATATTGATTCAGACTAAATTATCTCTCTCCTGCACTCTAGCTGGGGAGAGTCATTGTCTCACGTTCACCACACATGGAAGTATAAATGTGGGTGTGCAGTCACCCTGAAATCATGGGCTGGGAGTTTTTGTGAGTTGCTTTTATTCTATTATGATAAATTCCCTCACATTCTCACCCTGGTTTTTAAGCTGTTTACTCTGTTTCCACAGAATCAAATGTAAAGGATTTTTTTTTAAATTTCATCTGGTAAGGGAATTAAAATACACACTTTCCATACACATCAAAATATGCTGGTTTTTTTTCTTCCATGAAGACTATTTACAATTTGAATAAAACAATTCTATGCAGATGTCCCACAATGGTATATAATCCTATAATACCACTTAGTTTTAGAGAAGTTTGATGGAATGATCAAACTTCAGAAAATGGCCAGAAGTTACATAATTTCAGGTGGAACTGGATTCTTGAAGCAACAGTGTTCCTCTGAGACAAAAAATAATTGGAGATAGACTAATTGGCTTGCAGACAAGCAAGCAAGTCTGCTTTCTCCATGAAGTAAATCCTATTATGGTTACTATATCCATCTGTTAAATGGTTGTACTTTTGCCTGGCTGACATAAGTACATTTTGAATTGTATTCAGAGAACAGGTTCTATTTTTCTTCAGTAAAGGATTCCAGAGATAAAAGTCCTTCACTGAGAATGTAAAAACTTTACTTCTCACTACTTCAATCCAAATACTACACTAATTGTTCCAGTCTGTGAATGCTACAGACGACTAACAGACATGTATGAAAGTACCATGGGCCTTTGCAAACTTGATACATATTTTACAGCTGCTTGCAGGTATAGACAACTTGTCTATATTCAGTGGTTTCTTCTGACCAGTGTTTGTTACTTTAATACTATATTCAGCTACATATGTCCTGTGGTTGGAAACCTGTGTCTCATATTTAGCACTTGGCCATAGCACCCATATATGAATGCCAACTACTTATCTTTAAGATTCCTTATTACAATTCCTTTTTGCATTGCATTATTTTTCTAAAACAGTACATATTAACTTTCATAAATTCTCTTTCAGCAAGAATACTCCATAACATTTATCTATAAGGTTTATCCCAAGCTTCTGTCTATGTATTTAGAAGAAGACCTTTAAACAGCTGTCAAAGTTAAGTTCCTCTGAGGTCAATAGCTTGACAATCTCCTTGAGTCATGTCTTCACTACTGCATCAACTTATTCTTACTAGCAATAAATTTAACTCAGATGTTTTTATACTAACTGCTGGAATCTTGAAATCATTGGATATCTGTACTAAAACACTGGTGGAAACCAATCTGTCCAATAGAATATTGATAGCATTTCATGTCATGTCATGACTTCTCCTTGCACTTTCATATTGATCCACATACAGCTCTCCAGAACAGCTTGACAACAGCCTCTCCTTCTGTCAGGAGTAACAGAAATATTACATCCTTATCATGCATTTAACTGACTATGTTGGATGGGCAATCGTACTTGTAACCTGTGAGCATCAAATACATGTTTTTAGATTAAATCCAGAGGCAAAAGCCTGAGTATAAGGGTTAGCACACTAAGTCTTTGATCCACTTTCACTGCTTTCATTTATTTATGCACAGAAGTGTTTGGGTTAGAAGGCATCTTTTGAGATCATCTAGTCCAACTTCCTACTCAATTACAGTCAGATAGAGCTGGGTGATAGGGATTGTCTTGACATGAGAGTTTTTATTAAAGAGCTATAAATCCACTATAAATACATGGCTTTCTGAGTCCCCTTTGTATATTTTTACAAATAAATCTAAAGAAACAGCACACTTACTTAATCCAAAATGCAGATAAGTATTGCTTTCTTTCCAATATTCTTCTAAATATTTAGCAAAAGGGTCTTATTTAAATGAAAGTTTGCATTTACAACATTCTTTTTAATATTTCCTTAGTTCTGTTAAAGCTTACTCATTTCTGCTCTTTCTGTATCAGCTCCTGAAATTTTCTTTGTTTATAGCCTGCTTCATGCCACAGATAAAGAGAGTGGAGAATTCTGTCTTTTTGATCATATTATCCTTCCTCACATTCTGTTGTTACCCTCAGGGCTCTAATGATGTTAAAAAGAAAGAACTGGAGGCTTTGTTATGCTCAAGAAACTGCATTTCAGTTCCCAGAACTGCTGATTGTGTCAAACTTTTGCCAGCCCTAATTAGAAGTAAACTCCCAGATTTCAATAAACTAGGTAAAGGTGTCACCCTTTATAGAGTTTGCCTGTCTGGTAGGAAGATACTACTTCAGTCGAGCTTACAGACAGTACCAAAACATTAGCAAGAATCTTCTGGCCTGCAGCGTGACTAGAGTCTTCTGAGGTCACTGTTAATATGGCTGTGTGAGATTCAAATGTGGAGCAAGAAGTAGTGTAAATATAAAGATTTCACCTTGGAAATATAAATTACTGGGAACAGTGAAGATCCTCAACATTTTTATACCTCACTCATGTACCAATTTATAACATTATTTGTTAACAAATAAATCTCCAAGTAACCAGTCTTTCATATTTCCTTAATATTTCTTCAGTCCTTTCCCTCCAAAGAATATTCATTAAAAATAATTACAGGACTTGTTCTATAAAAAGATTTTGAACAGTCTGGTAGAAAAGAAGTATTTAGAAAATCATAATAAATATGGAGAAGTGTAGAAAAACTGAAGGGTGCCAGATTAACTACTTAAATTCTGCCAAACACCTTTGATTGATAGACTTTTTTTTTTTTTGCTCCTGATAAACAGTTTTTCCACAAAAACCACCTTACACAGTTTATTTCCCTTTGCTTTTATTAGCACAAGAGGTGAAACAAATTGGAGGAAAAAGGATGCCAGGAAACTGGATGAGGCTTGTCTATAGATCAGTTTCAGTGAAAAGAGATACCATTTATTTCTGGCAGCATCGAGGAGCAAAAAGCATTATCTGGTCTTAAAAAAAAATGGATTGCAACACTGTAGGTCTTTTTTAATTGTGATAATCCAGATAAAGGAAGTAAAGTTGTGGCATGCAAGTGCCAAAGTGGATTTGTTCAAAAACCATATATACTGCTTTTTTCTTTTTTTACAGGAAATTCTAAATCTAACCACTAAGCAGAATAGCTTGTTATAGACTAAAACCCACCATTGGGGTATTGAAATCTTTACAGTCAATTTTTTTTCCCAATAGATACTCCAGTACAGGAAAATTCATCTGCCTTCTATTGTCCACTGCTGTTCTCAAACGGGAACTCCAATGTTAGAAAAATCATTGTAAGAAGATGAAAGCAAATTTCAGAGTGTCATTCTTCTGGAAAGCTACTGACTGCTCAGGAAACTAAAACAATCCCCATTTGACAATAGCGTCTATAATTATATCAGACTTGGAAAGATATAATCTGCTGAGAGGTCAGTTTTTCTCAGTCTGATTTCCATATGGAAAATAAGAAAGAACAGATGCAATGTAGAGCATTGTGGTGTTCATGTACTCACCATGTCCTGTAAAGCCATTAAATGTGTCTGCTCTGTCCATTTCTACCATTGTTCCTGTGAAAAGGCAGCTCAGATTTAGTTAAGGCGAAAGAAAGTCATTGAGAACAAAGCATATTGAGGAGAACAAGCTACAAACATGAAAAGAAACATTTTGAACTTCCGTAATTTAATAGTTCAAGTCAACATTATCCTCTCACTGCAGATTTAGGTAACTAATGATGAACAATTGCCATTTAGCTAAATCTATCACAATTACTCTTTCTATTGGGTTGCTTGCTAATAGCTTTGTTTTCATAGCTATATTTTTTCACAGTTAAGTTATCCAAAGCCCTTAAAATCAGAGCAAACTGATACATAAAACAACAGCAGTAGAATAAACTCATGTTTAACACTGTTCCTGATAGCTATCCTCCCTAAACATGTTTAAAAAAAATGTGGTAAGAATCTTTGAAAAATCGATTCTGTGTTGTGGAAGATAATCTGTTCTGACTGTTTCCCAGACTCTTCAAGAGATGAAGAAATCACAAAGTCTTGATAAAACAGCTACTACTCATACCAGAGTACTCAGAGTATCATCAATGCCTGACAGTCATTGACATCAAAGTTACTTCATAGATGTCTGATGTTTATTTTGAGAACAATTATAAGCAGTGAGTTGCTTCTGGTTCAATTTAGACAGACAGAAATGAAGGAGACTATAATCATTCCAAAAGAGCAATTTTTTGCAGTGCTTTTTTGCAACCTTACTCAGAAACAGAAACCTTTCACAGATGCCAGCCCTATCAGGCAGCAAATTGGTCAAAATATTCAGCATAAGTTATTTGTTTCTCTTCTAAGACACACTAGCTTGTCTCCAACTAGTAGGCTTCCCCAACACTTTCTAAGCAACATCTCTACCTAATAGTGCATTTATGTTAATGGTTCCATTACTTACTCAGTGCCCTTTAAAAAAAACAGTTTAGAGTGGTATTGACACGCAGAATCAAGACTCCATAACTTATAAAGTTATAAAGTAGGTATGTTTATTCAGCGCTGAGACGCACGGGAGAATCGTTTCTCCTAAACAACATGCGTACCCATCATGGCAACTCCTCTTAGCTTTATACAGTGAACTGTTACATATTCCAAAAATGCTTATACATATTAATGAGTTTAAGAAGAAACCTCTTCTTGGTTTTTTCCAGGAATAGGGGCAGTTATTTTCCTTCTGCATCCGTGCTCTCAGGCCGCTCTTATCACAGGTCCAGATGACTTGTCCTGCTTATCAGAAGTCTTTTAACAACGGGCCCTCTTCCTACATAAGGCTTATAGAGATATATTGTTTTAGCTAAACAACTGTCGTCCTGGTGTATTCTGTAGGTATAAGCAGTTTCTATTCCGCTATCCTTCAAGTGTCAGTTGTTTTGTTAAAATATTTCTACGTATCCTGCAGTGTTAGTTCTTTCTTTGTTTTCATCCGGGGCTGCTAAACAATGGTTATCTGTAAGTATTTCCCTAGGCCCCAAATCAGTATACTAGTGCCAAAGTGGATTTGTTCAAAAAGCATATATGTAGTGTGTGCAACCACCTCCCTGGGCAGCCTGTTCCATTGCCTAATGACCTTTCTGTGAAGAATTTTTTAATACATTTCTAGAAAAATCTCTGGTTTGTTTTTTTTTTTTTTTTTTAATCAGCAGGACACCTCTACAGCCTTAAACCTCCCTGTTTGTCTTTATGGTGAGGTTTCACACCAGTCTCTCCCACTATTCCACAAATTAGAATTTCATGGAATAAAACTATCTGCCAGAGTAACTATCTTCCAGAGTAAAAGTGTGCACTATATAAAACGATGTGCTAAACAATATTTTAATTTGTATTAACCATTCCATGTTGTACTAATGAAGACATGATATCTGGATCACTAACAAAGAAGGAAAGTAGGAATATCTATAGTTGCTATTTGAAATATGTACTGTGCAAGGCATTGAACATTATAATAACAATAGTTGTTTCTTTGCATAGTCTCTGTTTCTTAATCAGAAAAGTTGTGAGCAGTTTTATACATTGATAGGTTAATGCCATTTGCTCCCATTTGACTGAAAAATAAAGGAGCAGAAAGTAGCGTGTAAAGTAGAAAGCAGAGAGAGTACAGGGGGAAGAGGAAGAGAAAGGAATCCAAGAAGAAACTTGAAAGTCTATTTAATATATTAGTTACTTAATCTGAAGGCAAACTTTAAGAAATGGCATGACTTCCGCTCTTCAGAATATACACCAGCATCATGTTCTGCATCAGTGAATGTCAGTGGAAATGTATCTAGTGATTGTTGCAACAAATCTAGATTTCAAAGCAAGATAAACTGTGCACTTCCTCAAAGATTCACTTTGGGTCAATAGAAGGAAGATTGATGGCATACAGCCACACAGCATAATCACACTTCTGATTCTCTCCCCAGCCTCAACATGGGGGATGGAATGAGCAACTATGTGGGGCTGAGCTGCCTACAAATGTTAAATCACAGCAACCGCTGTTGGCAACAGAGGAGTTAAATAAAACATTGCAATATTTTAAACTTCAATTTCAAGAAAATGTTAAGATTTACCATTCAATTTACATAATACAGAATGTTTTACATATTTAGTTATTCTGAAGTAAGTTTTCACTGTTACATCAATGAAAAGACATGTTTCAAACAAAAATATTTCCTGAAAGAATGTAGCTTTATCAGTGGGTTTTTTTCATCTGCTTAATTACAAATTGAGGAAGTCTTAATACTTATATTACTGGTACCATAAAACAAGATTAGGATATGATGCTCCAGGGAGCAGAGATGATTCAAAGTAGGAGGTCTGTAGGCACTGGAGAAATTAAAAATGGAAGTAGTGTCGTTAAGGAAATTCTGACCATAGGCTTTACAATTATTTTTTTTCATGACAAACCATCTATTTTTTTAAATTCAAACAAAAATGAATCTTTAATAAAAAAATCATTATTTTGTAGGATGAGATGGTAATTAAAGGAAGAATGGAATTTAAAAACACCTTGTAAAATAAATCACAAACAACTGATATTGAGGGTTTTTTTTAAGGTTTGTTGGATTTTTAAATTGTTTCCCACTGTTTTACCTGTGATTAATGCAGAATCAGAGACTTAAAAAGTCACTTTCCATTACAGAAATCCCTCAACTTCTACAATTTCTATTTAACAAGCTTATACCAAATAATTTGAAGTCTACCAAATATTTCATTGAAAAGTTACAGTGTGGAAAATTAGACCACTATTTATTTTGTGCTTTCTTGTTGAGTACCCTTGCAAATTTGCTGTTACTACTCAATTTTTACCACAACTCCCTTAGCTTCATAAAACCTCCTTCATTCATTAAACACACAAGAATAAATGTTAATATGCCATAGAGTGCTGCTAGCATCCTACATTTATTTAATATAATAAATAATCGCCTAATAAAGAAAACACACTTCTAACCTTGTTTCCAGGTTTTTTCAGTTGGGATATTCATGTTGTTCTATAAATACTCTGAGTAATAGCAGTTGGTTTCTTTCTTTGCAATGTATCTTTTTGAATCTTGAACTTATGGCAAAATTTTAGGGTTTTGTGTAAGTATTCCTTTCTTTATTTCATGCCATCGTATTGCCTAATACTTTGCTGCAGCAACTATGCTTCAGTGGAGCTATATGAAGCAAACTTGATAACTGACAGAAGAATGACTGATGTTGCTTGAAGAACACTAAGGATCCCATTGTTTATTCATCCTATTTTTTGTTACAATTAACAAATGTCAGATTTATTCAAAGACTGGAGAATATCTCTTTAGAAACTAGGCAATGATCTTTTCCAATCATTTAATGGCTTTCTTGTGAATAAAACAAATTAATCTTTTGCAATCTATCATCGTGTCCAAAGAAGGGCAGCAAAGCTCATGGAGAGTCTATGGCACAAGTCTTATGATAAAGAGCTGAGGGAACTGCGATTATTTGGCCTGGAAAAAAGGAGGCTGAGGGGAGATCTTATGGCTTTCCATAACTGCCTGAAAGGAGGTTGTACCAAATTAGATAGGAAGAGAGGAACTGATAGGAAGAGAGAAAATCAACTCAAGTTCTGCCAAAGGAGGTTTAGATGAGCTATTAAGAAAAAAGTTATTCACTGGAAGGTTTACCAAACATTGGGACTGGCTGCCCAGGGAAATGGTTAAGTCATGACCCTTGGAGATATTTAAAAGAGGTGTAGATGTGGCACAAAGGCATATGGTTTAGTGGTGGCCTTGGCAGCAATGTTCGGTTTACAGTTGGACTCAGTGATCTTAAGGGTCTTTTGCAACCTAATTATTTCTATGATTCTATGATTATTGGAACCCTTTGAGTTCTTCATCAAAATTTAATTCCTTCTTATTTGTTAATATAAACTTTTTCCTCTTTATCCAAACTAGTTTGTATCTATTGGAGTTCATAACAATACTTTTTAATCTCCAAGGTAGTCTGTAAGGTAGTACCAAACAAAACTTATCAAATGTGGTGTCTTTGAATATGCTGTTGCCTTTTATTAAAAATACATTATGTCTAATAAAGCTAAGGGAAGATCTGCAATAATTAGTAGGAACAAACTATTGCAGTCATTATTATTGTGATTTCTGAGAAGATTCAGATGCTTTATGGGATTGATTTTATGTTATACAAGTCCAATGTATTTTTGCAATGATATCTGCAAAAGCAGAGAACAATTTCTCTATAAATGTCATACTAAACTGACAGAGAAAATTGGAGGCATTTTAAGGTCTCGTTGATCTCCGTATTTATGCATTTTATTTAGTTTTAATGAAAACGATTAGGGATTTTTTTCAGAGAAAATTATGTTGGGAACTCACTGCAGCAGAAAAAAACATTTGAGATTGATAAAGGAATGAATATATATTACAAAGACTTCAGGACAATTTTTAGTTGCACTCTAGGCAATTACATACCCATCTTTTAATAAATGTCAATGGAGCTGAATGACTAAGTATCATTCACAAGTTTAAAAATATCATTTAATTGGTAGAGGAATGAGTTAAAGTGCATAAGGGGAGACTACATTTCAGTTGAAAGAAGTTGATTTCTGGCCGTTTATTTATTCTAAAAAATATTATTAAATTGTTCTTCTCTAAGGCAAATCAAGTGAAGGGCATGTTTATGCTAAACAGAAAGAAAGCAGTTGAAGTATCTGATTGATTAAAAATCCATCACTAAGAAGCAAACTGTTCTAAGACTTTATGCAAAGAATAAGATAATAGAGCTGCTGTTTGTCTCCTCACTTCTCCCCGCTGCATAAAAAAAGCCTGATGACATGGCACTTTGAGAGTTTGGGAGAAGATGCTGCAGCTTCAGAAGATGCTGGGAGCTCCAAGCAATAGGTGACCCTGCACAGGGCCCAGGGCCACATAGATGGAGAGAAGCTGATGGCTGAGGGTGAACAATAGATTCTGGGAAGGAAGGTAGCCATTGGCTCAATGTGCACCTTGCCTTCTTCCTTTGTCATTTATGAGTCCATCTCACCAGACCTTACCTTTAGCTTAAGTCTAAGCATTATTACTACCACAGAGTAGCACTGCCAATAAGTATATATGCATGTGTGCATATATAAACACTCTCTTTTTCAAAATTGTTTGCTGGAGTTCCAAGAAAATAAAATCTTAGTAATAAATATATAATTTGGAAGGAATCTTGGGAATGTTGGTATAGGGCATTCCAGTTCATTGAATATACTTGCTGCTGTAAGAAACAGCATTCCTGAAAGTGTTAGGAATCACTGATAAAAGGAGTAGAAGGAACTTCAAGGGATCATCTGTTCTGGTTTGAGCTAAAGCTCATTCTAACTTCCTCCCTAAGTCAAGATAATTTCTACCTAAACTATTACTGACAGGTTTGTCAATGATGCTCTTAAAAACCGCCAGTGATCATGGTTTCACAGGATCCCTTGGCTGATGATTTAAGTTGTGCTCAGCTCTCCTTAATTTTAGATACATTTTGTCAATAGATCCACAAGGATAATATTATGCTATGCAAAATATGAATAAATCTATTAATAAATAACTTAGTTATATATTGACTCAGTATTGATATTTTCTCCATGTGGATGAATAAAATGTGTAAGTTTTTAGAAGTGTAATACATGGTAATATTTTTATCACTTCATATAATAAAAAATTCTTTGGCCAGATATAATATAGTCCATTCATTAACTTCTGTTTAGATTCTAGAATATCAATAAAACACATATAAAAGTATTCTGTGGTCATTGATTCAGTTCTAACTGCTAATAAAGTGGAACTGAAACAAAAATAAAAACCCGGTAGCCAATTTATCTTCTTAATAGAAATTCTTTCTTTTGGGGAAAAAAATGTTTCGTATTTCTCATCAAATATTGGATCATTTCCTATTTAAACAATTCATTTGAACATTCAGAATCCTTTGGAGAAGTTTACACCCGTGCTCATACAGGCAGTTCATTAACTGATGTTGTTAAGACTACATAAGACTATATACCCAAGGAAAGGTACACGTGAAACAAGTGAAAAACATGATATTTATCTTTTAAGAGTCTAACCCTGCTATATTTATACCAATGGATGCAGGAAAATAACTTATGCAATGTGAAGTCCTTTGGTGTTTATCTTCTGAAATGCTGAACCATACTCTAAGCTTTAAATTAAGTGCTAAGAGAGAGTTCACTCATCTAGCTATTAAAAATTGTCTTTTGATTCTCTGTTTGCTGTACTGACATTACACAGAGAGATGTTTGTACTGATGCTAATGCTTTCAGTTTTAGCTACTGATAACCTTATTATTTATAAGGGGGCAACAGGAACAGGACAAACATGATTTGCAGCCTTGTTTAATTTGTATTTTTCCTAAGCTTTTTTCTTTAAAGCATAAAAAAACCTAACAAACAAAAATTTCAAACAAACAAAAGCTCAGAACATCATTGTTCACATAATGTTGATATATTTATAAGAGGTCCTAGACAAATCTGAGAAGGGAAGTATATGGTGCAGCATTTCATGATGTTGTTCTTTAGGTTTTGCTTATCTGAGTGAAACTATTGCATAGGAGTTGAAAGGAGAAGTATAGGTGCATAACAGTCAAACCCAGTCTCAATAGCTAGGGTAAATTTCATTTAACATTGCCCAAAGTATTGATATGTCTATCTCAAGTTGAGATATATCAAAGCAAAAGCAAAAGCAAAAGACTTAGTGCAAATAAGCACTTATTGTAAAATTTCCAAGTGCATTCAATATGAGAGCAAATATTTCTGTTGTTGACAATTAAGGCTTAATTATGAAGATGATAGTCACTTCTAGACCAGATTAAAACAGAGAAACGATGCATATATTTTAGTATTTTTAAACTGAATCATAATTTTAATGCTGGAAATCTGAATTTGTGTAAGTAAGCTTTTTCAACTGCAATTTAAATTATTTTGGGTTAGGTGCCGTCAGAAATCTATGGAAGTCTGTATGATTATTTGTGAAAACAGGATTTAACCTCAATTTCTGAGCATTTGTGTAAGTGCCAGGAACAATAATACTATAGTATGCACTAAATTCTTATTTGTATATATTTGCTTAGAAGTAAGCAAAAAAAAAAGTATTTTTGAAAATGGAAAATTATAGAGAATTCTAGTAATAGAAATTCAATGTTATAAAAAGAAATTCAATGCAATCAAATAGTGCTCTATTTGAATAAAGTGAAAGATTTACTTAGCTAATAATCAACTTAACTGCTATCATATGGTATTGTTAAAGTCAGAGAATTTACAAAAATTGTGAGTTATTTTTCTGTTTAAGTAAACAGGATGAAAATGTATAAGTCATATTCTTTTCCTTTCAACCCTGAGCAAAAATGTGCTTGTGGTTAGGAATTATATTCTCTTTATAAAAATATGTAATAAGGAAAAATCTAGATTTTCTATAGAAGGGTGTCTGACTGATACATTTCATACTGCAGATCATTAACAAATGGAAAGACAAAAAAGATTTTGCTCAGTTTTGTAGAAGATACATATTCTGATTGTTCATATACCTTTTAAAAAAATGTCTCTAATTTATCTTTATTTTTATCTTTTTCACTTAGTTGCTGTAGAAGATCAACTTACTTGGCCTAAGTATTCTTTGGACTTTTAGTCATGGGGCTCAGGGACCAAGTTTCACAGGACCTTACGCTGCTGCCTCTTGAATAATTATAATTTAGAGAACAAAAGAAGTGTCTTTGAATTAAAGTCATGTAGGTTTTCGGAGTATGAGGTCAAAGACGGGGTTTGAGTACTAAGTAGAGATCAGTATTTTATCGTGACAAGACGCCAAAATTTAAGTTTAGGAGATAAAACTCCCAAAGGGGAATTTAAAACAGCAGGAGATAATCAACAGAAAATAACAAAGCAATTTAAAATGTATTAGTGAAACAGAAAGTAATTTAACTTTTTTGGACTTAGAACACCTGTTAATTAAACATGTGTGCAGAGAAAATTAAGTTGGAACAGAATTCTGTACCCTTAAAACAAAAAGAAGATAGGAAGCAAAGGGAAGGATAAAAAGGTAGAAGTTTTTGTTTCAAAGTGGTATTTTTAAATTAAGACAAAATATTTTCCAAATTAAATCATCAGATCTCCAAAACAACTGATGACAGGGGAAAAAAGAAAACAAAAACGCGAGAAAGAACAAAAAGTGAGAGATCTAACACAGTTAAGGGAGAATCTAAATAACAAATAACTGTTTAGAGATGCTCAAATAATAAAGAAATCAGTGAATGATTTCTGAAGCAAGGAACTTGCAGGAAAGTAGGGGGATAATTTGGATTTAGGAGAGTGTAAAATAAGGAATAGATTTTCAAGTCCTTTATGTAGTTTTCCTTGATTCTTGTTGATGAGGTTGTTGAACAGGCACATATCCACCAACACATTTTTGATTCCTTCTAGGTAATAGTGAAATCAACAGACTACTGTTTCATGGCAGTATATTCAGCCAAATATATTACTTTATGCTTAGTGATTGGGCTTCTTACATTAGCTCTCCAAGTATTGTTCATTAAACACAAGAACTATACTCAGACTTTAGGAACCCTTTGCCCCCTTATATTTAATTTCAGTTCTGACTTCAAGTTAATTATAATTGTTGTCAACTAACACTGATAGATTTTTTGAATAAGCAATTTTGGAGAAAATTAAAATGTCTTTTAAGTTGTTTTTTTCATTTTTTTTTTCAACAAGAACAAGGGGGGTCTGGTGATTTCATGAAAAGAAATTATGAAATCTGTTTCTAAGCATTTGTGAGTAAGGTGCTGTGGTCAATTTTATAATTTCCATATTTACAGACTACAGGTACTGCTTATAAATGTGCATATAATATACTGAAGGACACACTTATTACCTCTGGTCATGTGAATGGAAAGATAAAGAATGATATTGTTATTGAGCTACTTGCAAGGAATATGCCTCAGATTTGAAAGTAATATTTCATACAGAACTGTGGACCGGTAGCAACCAACTTAGTTAGCAATTTTTGAAGCATTTCCAGAGGTTTGCACTTAGCCTGGAAGCATGTAATTAGCAACAGTGAGAATATTTCTTCTGGCTTTATGAAGCAGAGCACTCCCTAAGCCCCAGACTTCAGACAGTAATGCTCACCAGAGGAGAAGATTTATATAGGATTCCCTGTAATCATTTTACTAGAATTGGTGTTGAAGATGCAACTAATGATCCGGAATAAAACCCCAGACTTGACAATAAGACATATCACGAAATTATAACAGTAATAAAATTATACATTGGTAATATGAAGCTATAAAGACTTCTAGAAAATTTAATGGTAAACAAATATGACTAGGATAGTAGTCAAAATTCACTACAGGCAAAATCACGGTAGCATATATTACTAAGAGATGATACCAAACAATTGTACACATATATCATGCTAAATTGGCTGAATCAACCAGGGAAAAACATCAAAGACATACTGGCATCAGTGTAAAGTAGTCACCATCAGTGTAAACTAGTCACCATCACTTCTTTCTGTGTAAGAAAAAATTAACAACCATGGCATTTTAATGATGAATACAACAATAAGAATCTATTTACATTGCAGAGGATGAGATCTAAAGTTTGTTGATAAATGTTAGAAGTAAGGGAGATACTAGAGAATCCTAAAACCTATTTACGTAATTCAAAATACAAGTATATGTTGCTGACATGGATTATAAAATGTCCCTTTTTCATTCTTCAGTTCTGAAATAAGCAAGTAGGCAAGGAAAAAGAAAATGAAAATTAAAAGCTATGAAAATAAATACAACTGTACATTATTTTTAACTTGGCACGGTATTGAAGCCAGCAGCTTACATTCAAACAAGGTGTGAACATGGGTGATTAAAACATAGATAACTATTTGGATGCAGAAAATAATTAAGAGTCTATAAATTTTACAATCAGGAGAATAAATCAAGGTTGTTGTTTTTTTTTCCAGCTAAGAAGGGGCTTCATCTGTAAGTAACTTTTCCCATTTGTATTCTTCCTCTTTTTGAGGTAACTTATGCTGATGGCTTTAGAGGTGGGACAGGAGGAAGGCTGTACTGTAATATTTAATTTGAAAAGATAATCACTATAGGAAATACGATATTGCTCCTTTAGGTAACATTTTGAAATGCCACTTACATGTTGTATTTCCTTTTTCAAATTTCAAAGGAGATATCCAGCATCCTCTAGCTTTTACAGTGACATATAAAGCAGAGTTGTCAACCCTGAATTGCCTAATCATCTTTGCCTGTCTTCTTTTAGACACCATTTGCTAATAGCCTGCTCACTGCAGAATCCTGCTGCTTTCCAAATTTAAAAAGCCATGACTATTACTTAAATAGCACTAAAGAGCACTACTGTCTCTTCCTTCTTCTTCACTGAATGACAAGGCATTGTTTTATAAATAGCATGAAACACCCTCTGCAAGTGTTTTTGTAGGATCTTCAGGTAGATGTTATCTCCTTTAGAAACAAACAATGAGCAATTTATATATGACAAGATATAATTTGTCTGGTCATTGTGGAAGATACACTAGCTTTTGAACACTAAACCAGGATACTAAAATTTTGTTTTGGAAAAAAAAGAGAGAAAGATGTAAGACTATTTTAAGTTGGAACTCTTAAATGAAACAGCTTTGACTAGAAGTAAAAGTGTCAACATACATCAACAGTGAAGGTAACCATTTAGCTTCTTACAGTTTTGATGGGTAGGTAGGCTAGCACCTCTGTAAACTAATAACAAGCTTCTCATTTGCCATGACATCTTTTGCAGTAGTGACCATCCACTTTGCTACAGATAGCTAGCTAAAGAATCACAGAATCATTTTATTCTATGGATAAAATGCACTTGCAGGGCTTGCTACTAAACAAAATTAAATTCACTTAAGTAAGGATCACCTATCAAGCCATACCCTACCCTGAAACTGTGACAGGGTTTGCAATTTCATTGAGTTTCTGTGGGTCCTATATTTATGTGATACATGAGAAAAGCGAATCCCCCAGGTACTGCATTTTATTAGGTTACAGAAAAGGTAATTTTAAAAAATATTCTTAAAATAGATCTGTGATCTACTTATTACTGTATCTCTTAGAAGTTAAAATTTATAATAATAACTGCTTGCCTTCAGAGGGAAAAAAGTAGGAACTATCCTGATATTAGCAGTGGCTAGCAAACACAACCTTATGTTGAATACAATAATTACTCTGCATATCAGTCTACAAAGCATCATTAATCTTTTGCCTTATAGTGGCTGACAAAGGTAGGTTGGTAGGATCATGCTCACAAAACTAAAATGTTAATGATGTCTTAAAATAATTTCCTAGCTCTTTTAATAATTCTTCTTTGTCCCTTATGCAGCATGATACATGTCAAGACTAGAATACTATTTCCATTCCATTTCTTTCAGTATTTTTTCTGATATAGCATTTTGTCTAAATCCATGCAGCTATTTTTATGCATTTTGTGTCACTGTACCTGCTAAGCACATTGCTTGTACAACCACTAGATGAAGAAGAGGCATGCTCCACATTAATTTATTGTACTTGATGCCTTGCAACCACTAGTAATAAAGTTAAAATCTTGTATAAAATCTTGTTTAGCATGGGACTACTTTTATTTGAAAGCAGTCTTCAAAGTATATCCTTCATGACTCTGCATAAGCTTAATTTAGTAAGAGACCTGATATATCCATAAGAAGATATGAGTCAGTGTATAAAACTCAAAGAAAATTAGCGCCAAGGCTGAATGAATTAATTGGGAAGGTTCTTTATTTAGAATTAAACCTATTAGATCAAAAACGCTTGAACTGGTTAGGCTGGAGTTATGTTTCTTCACAGTAACACGTGTGGTGCTATGTTTTGGATTTGCGGCTAAAACTGTGTTGGTAACACACCAGTGCTTTGGCAGTTACTGAAGAGTACTTACACAGTGTCAAGACTTTTTTTTTTCCTTCTTTCTCCTTGTTTTAGGAGTGACATAGCTGGGACAGTCAACTCAAATTTACCAAGGGGATATTTCATACCATACATTGTCCTGCCCACCAGTGTAAACCGAGATAGGTGTAGACAGAATGGGTTGATTTGGCTTTCAAGACAGCCACTCCTTGGAGACTAGCTAGGCATTCTACTGCTTATAAAGGGTAAATCTAAAGCTAATAAATCTCCATCTGCTTCTTGCCAGGTGAAAATAGTGGAATGAGACTCCTCCAATTACTCTCTTTCCATGGAGTTTACTTTTGAATTAAATGGTGATTAATTTTGCTCTCTTAAAACCAGAAGTAATATCTACATTTTAGAAAATAAATCAGAACTTTGTGAGATTTTTCCTGTCCTCTAAATACATAACCAAACTAATTTTCATTATGGATTTACATTCATGACTGAGTCTATGAAATACCTGTTGACATTACTGTTTTTGTTCTTTAGAGTTCTAATTTATATCACAGATTAAAAGCAATTGATCTTGGTAAAGAGATACATACTCACACTTTAAGATGCTTTTTTTCTGTGCACTTTAGATAAAATTAACGTCATGTCACTTTCATTTACATACTCTTGTTATCTCAGTGGATTAATATAATGGTAGGTAAAACCCCTCAATATAAAATTTTCTTTCAAAATTAAACTGTTTACTTTACAATTGATCCTTCAATTCCTGGACAACTTTCATATCCACATTGATTTCAGCAGCAACTGAGTATGCAGAGTTCCTAAAGGATTACTTCCATCCTCCCTGTACCATTTTTGTGCTCATCCCTTACATATTATTTAAATTTTTTTTTGAGAAGTACGAAGTGTTATGTGGATACAAAACTGTAAATTGGATATTTTCAATTGCAATTTAAAAAATATTCTTTTTGTATTTAAGCATGCAGACAGTATTCTATTTCAAGTATTTGCAAATCCTTTCCCATTATTATTACCTAGTTGTAGAACAGAAATGCACAAACAGATGAAAGGAAAGCAGCTCAAACAATAGATTCTTATCGTAAATCTCAAGTTATTCTCAGCACTATATAAGGAATAATGATGAGAAAAAGGAAAAAAATTTGAAAGAACAGACTTCTGGATGGCAATAACACCTCAAAATTTACTGTAATGTCTTTGAGTATTCAATCTCTTGAAAAAATCTTAATTATGTATATACGTATATTTGCTAAAATTAAGGTAGTGAATTGTCCATCTGTATTGGGTCCAGCTGAGGCAGAGTTAATTTTCCCAATAGTAGCCTTCATAGTGTTATGCTTTTTATTGATGGCTAGAAGGTGTTGATAACACAGAAGTATTTTGACTACTACTGTGCTCATATACCATCAAGGTTATTTCTCCAACATGTGACCCACCTTACCCAGTAGAATAGGGGTGGGCAAGAACTTGCGAGACGACATAGCCAAGACAGCTGACCCCAACTGATCAAAGGCATATTCTACAACATATGACATCTGAACAGCATTTGTTCAGGGGGGCATTCATTATTGTGATGTTTGTCCTTCTGCCCTGCTGATGAGGGGAGTAATAGAGCTGCTTGGTGGACATCTAGCATACAGCCAAGGTTAACCCACCACCCCATCAAACTGTTTTTCTCTTTTTGATCATTTCCACCTCTCCTGTTTATAAAATGCAACATTTAATTCTAAAAGATGTTTCTTATTGCAAGACATTATTCTTTATAGATATGTTTCTGAATTTGACATTGTATAATCACGATTCTACTCTAGATAACTTCCTAAGAATATAAACTACCTGTACAGTATCTAATCAATTTCATATTTTGGGCATCTATCTTATTTAAGAAAAATATCCTGTGTTCATGGATTTATATTGCTAATGTATTTATCAATCTTATCCAGACCTTAAAAGTTGTGTTAGATATTAATATTGATTTTCCTTTTTTATTAGCAAGTAATTTTACAAAAAAACCCCAACTCAACCCAAACCAAACAAAAATATATCCAAGTTCAGCATCCTCATTCCCAACTCACTCATTGTCATGTCTCAAAGTTGTTTAAATGCTAGACAGTTTCCATCTCATTGACTAAGGATAAAAAATATCAAGCTTCAGCAAACTGATGGAGTACTAAAATCAAGAGATTCTCAGTCAAAGTTGACTGAGAATGTCCTTTTCTCAAACCTGAAGTCTGCAATATCTCAGAATTACTATAGATTTGATCTGGGTTTACAGCTGTTTTTTGATAAATTACTAAAAATCTTAGAACACTTGTTCTTCACAAAAACACACAGCTAATATTGACTCCTTGCTTGATATTGATGTGGGTCAATATTAGACTTGATGATTTACTAGATGTTGATAATTTATCAATAGTCCTTAAGTGCTTCCAATATTTCTGTTGTAAAAGCATCAAAAATCAAACTGAGAAGACTGTGTTGCCTACAGCTATTTCTTAGCATCCTTGTTTGTGAAACGAATAGCTGGTGACTTGCAATGAGGAATGAACTGACTCCACATGGAAACTATGGAGACTACAAGGACATCTGCAAAGCAGTTCAACTCCAAAATTACTTTAACCACTGGATAATCACATCTTGAAGAATGAGTGTGTCCTGCTCTGTCCTAAGCCTAGCCAAACTGAGCCCTTGAGGTAGAGGTATTCAGGAAAGAATAACAGGTCAGGAAATTCTTCAGCACTGAAAGAATCACCAAGTGACTGATTACACCTGAAGGGCACTGACTTAAAGAACAAAGGAGAGTCTGAAGAGTGCCTTGTCTGTACAGTTTCTAAATAAATAGTCAAATAATATGGTAGTCTAATAACATGGAGGATAGTGTGAACTAATTCGTTTTTCTCACACTTATAAAAATTCAGCATTCAAATGTAAATTCAATCTAGCATTGCATTCAGATTGTGCTTTAAAATCCATTTCCTACAGCACTGATTTTACAACCAGTTATTAATTTTTCTTCCTGTTACCATTTTACTGTAATTAGAAGCAAGAAAAAAAAACGCCAAAAGTTAAAGGTAAATACATAGGGTGCAGTTGTACTTTGCTGAGAATATTTATAGGCCATTTTAACACCTTGTCAAATAATTATTTGTGCGTAATCAAGCAATATCTCAGATTGAAGCAAGAGATATCACATATTCTCAAATAGGTTCTTGAACATTTCCCTGAAAAACATAAGACAATCTTAAGCATACCTTTCTAGGTAGGAAAATAAACAGCATAGCAGAAGATTTTTCTATCATAGAGATGATGTTGGAGTCTACAAAAAACCATCACACATACCTACTGTCTTCTTATCATTATGGTGTCCATAATCCATTAGCCTATAAAGATACTTCTACGACTGCTTTGTATAGCAGTCTACTGCAATAACTCCTTGTAGTCTTAGTCCCAGAAAAGCAACATTACTGATCAGTTAGTAAAATTTAACTAAAAACTATATTGCTAAGTTTTGAGGAAATAGAAACTAGTTAAATCCATGAAAACAAACATAGAGAGAAATAATAAAAACTAAAGGCACAGGTACATTTTCAATACAAGTTTTAGGATCTTATGTAGAAAAATGTTCTCAAAGAGAAATTCAAAATGTGACTTAATTTTAATTTTTTTATTTCTACATTGTTCTTTCAAAATACACACCCATCTTTTGGAGCATTTATGCTGCAAAATGGTAATAGAAATATACACATGCTAAAATGCTAATAATAACATCATGTATTAAACTCTTACAATTTACATCATTATTACATATGCTTTGATTGTTTGAAATATCTGAACATGAAAGCCGGAAGGAAAGAATAAAGCATATTTTTACATGTACAGAGCTAATAACATGCTGTCAAATGTTTAACAGTTTCAAGAATGTGAAGGTGTTACATGCCAATGTCTTAAAAATCCATTAGAAACTGTTCTTTGATAGACAGAAACTGAATGTGTTTACCTGTTTTGTGCTAAAGGTGTTGACCATTTCACTATATGCATTTTTATTATCTTTCTTTCTGTTGGAAGAGTAGTCTGCAGTACACTTGCAGCATCAGTAGACAAGGTTCCCCATTGAATTTATTTTGTGATTACTAGTGGATCAACAGAAGCCTTTTTTCCTGTTCCTTCTAGCAGAAAATTAAACAATGTCACAATTTGGAGTGGGCATGAGCTGACATTTTCCCAGTGGCTTTTACCAGAATGTAGTCATTTAGGCAACAAAAACCGCTAATGTTTTTCATAAATTTTACTAAAATACAGATATTCTATGTATTCATAAATCCACATCCAGTAAGGAAAATGTTATATGCAAAACCAGGTTATCCTCATTCATTATATCTTCTAATGACAGAAAGCATGATTATATTTAGCTTAAATGTAATTGTGAAATGTTTCTTTAACTAAGCTGAGCAATTTTTCTGTGACAATTTCCCCAGATTCAGAGGGAAAACTAATGACAAAAGATGAGGAAAAGGCTGAGCTACTTAATGCCTTCTTTACCTCAGTCTTTAATAGTAAGGTCAGGTGTTCTCCAGGTACTGAGTCCCCTGAACTAGAAGACAGGGAAGGGGAGCAGAACAAAGCTCCCATGATCCATGATAAAAGACATATTCATTCAATTAGACATTCACAAGTCTATCGGGCCAGATGCAATCCACCTGAAGGTATAGAGGCCGCTGGTGGATGTGCTCACCAAACCGCTTTTCATAATCTACCAGCAGTGACTGGGGAAGTTCTACTTGACTGGATACTGGCTGATGTTTTACCCATTTACAAGAAGTGTCAGAGGGAAGATCCAGGGAACTACAGGCCTGCCAGTCTGACATCAGTGCCAGGGAAGGTCATAGAGCAGGTCATCCTGAGTGCTATCACACAGACATACAAGACAACCAGGTGATCAGGCACAGTCAACATGGGTTTATGAAAGGCAAGCCCTGCCAAACTAATCTGATCTCCTTCTATGACAAGGTTACTGATGAGGAAAAGGCTGTGGATATAGTGTACCTGGACTTTCAGTGAAGACTTTGTCACCATTTTTCACAGCATTCTGCTTGAGAAACTGGCTGCCGTTTGCCTAGATAGGCATATCCTCTTCTGGATAAAAAACTGGCTGGATGACCAGGCTCAAAAAGTGATGGTAAATGGAGTTAAATCCAGTTGGAAGCAGGTCACAGATGATACTCCCCAGGGCTCAGTGCTGGGTCCAATTCTGTTCAATTTCTTTATCGATGATCTGAATGAAGGGATTGAGTGTACCCTTAGTAAACATGTGGATGACACTAAGCTGGGCAGAAGTGTTGATCTCCTTGAGGGTAGGGAGGTTTCACAGATGGATGTGGACAGGCTTGATAGATGGACTGCAACCAATGGTATGAGGTTCAACAAGGCAAGTGACAGGTCCTGCGCTTGGGACACAACAACCCCATGCAGCACTACAGGCTTGGGGAAGAGTGATTCAAAAGCTGCTTGGCAAAGAAGGATCTGTAAGTGTTGCTTAAAGCTGAATATAAGCCAGCAGTGTGCTCTAGAGGCCAAGAAGACCCAATGGCGTTCTCATCTCCATCAGAAACAGCGTAGCCAGCAGGTCCAGGGAAGTGGTTGTGGCCTGCACTCAGCATTGGTAAGGGCACACCTCAAATACTGTTTTCAGTTTAGGTGCTGGAGTGTGTCTAAAGAAGGGTAACAAATCTGGTGAAGCAGTTGGAGAACAAGTCCTGTGAGGAGCAGCTGAGGTAACTTGGACGGTTTAGCCTAGAGAAAAGGAGGCTGAGTTGACTGAGTACAACTACCTGAAAGGAGGTTGTAGGGACATGTGTATTTATCACTTCTCCCAAATAACTAGTGATAGAAGGAGAGGAAACTGCCTCAAGATGCACTGGGAGGGGGGTTCAGATTAGGGTATCAGGAAAAATTCTTCACTGAAAGGCTTATCAGACAATGCAACAGGCTGTCCAGAGAAGTGAATGAGTTACCATTTAAAAGATGGGTAGATGAGTTGCTCAGGGATATGGTTTAGTAGTGGACAGATATGATTAAACTTGATGATCTCAAAGGTCTTTTCCACCCAAACAATTCTATGATTCTAAGTGAAATTCAACAAGTCTTACGAGGAGTGACTGAGAGGCCTGGGGTTATTTAGCCTGGAGAAGAGGAGGCTGAGAGGAGACCTGAACTATTACCTGAAGGGAGGTTGTAGAGAGGAGGGAACTGGCCTTATCCCTCAAGGGACGGGACAAGAAGCTCCACCTGGGGAGGTTCAGGCTCGACATAAGGAAAAAATTCTTCACAGAAAGGGTCATTAGACAATGGAATGATCTGCCCAGGGAGGTGGTTGACTTGGCTTCCCTGGAGGTGTTTACAGTTCAGGTGGATGAGGTACTGAGGGGCAGGGTTTAGAGACTGGTAGGAATGGCTGGACTCAGTGATCCAGTGGGTCGCTTCCAACCTAATTATTCTATGATTCTATGATTCTATAAAAACATTGATTATTCAGAGGGACCCATATTCATCTTAAGCTTGGTCAGTTGAGAGTAAAAGTGAGAGACAGAAAAGTAAGGAGGGAAAGAGAGAGAGAGGAAAGAGAAATACAAGTAACTAGTCCTGAACAGAGCAGCTTTTTTCATTTTATAAAGGGAAAAGAGCATCAGAGTTGCTATGTAGTGTCTGATCACAGTCATATAGTGTCCAGTAGAAAGAGATTTAGAATCATAGAATCACCAGGTTGGAAGAGACCCACCGGATCATCAAGTCCAACCATTCCTATCAAACACTAAAGCATGTCCCCCAGGACCTTGTCTACCTGTGCCTTAAACACCTCCAGGGAAGCTGAATCAACCACCTCCCTGGGCAGCCTATTCCAATGCCCAATGACCCTCTGTGTGAAAAACTTCCTCCTAATCTTCAGCCTAAATCTACCCTGGTGGAGCTTGAGGCCATTCCCTCTTGTCCTGTCCCCTGTCACTTGGGAGAAGAGGCCAGCTCCCTCCTCTCTACAACCTCCATTCAGGTAGTTGTAGAGAGCAATGAGGTCTCCTCTCAGCCTCCTCTTCTCTAGGCTAAACAACCCCAGCTCTCTCAGCCATTCCTCATCAGACCTGTTCTCCAGACCTCTCATGAGTCTCATTGCTCTTCTCTGGACTTGCTCCAGAGCCTCAAATTATAACCTGTAATTAAAACTAAAGCGGAAAAAGTGACAAGTTTTTGTGTGTGCATATGTTAGGATGCCCTTGAATTCAGTCAGCTATGCAAGGCTTTTTAAGTTCCATCCAACTGTGAAAGCCAAAATGCCAAATTATTACTGATCAACGCAGACTGTCCTTTGAAGTTATACCCACCCTCAGTTTAGGATACAGCCACATAGTATAACATAAGATTCTTCTGCTGCAATCCATGTCAAATTTTATTACAGAAAGAGGAAAAAAAACCCTGTGATGAATATGAATAAATTGTTTCCGATGGAGACAATGAAATATACAACTTATTGTGATAAAAAGTGTTAGCATTTTTTTGTTGTCTTTTTGTCATGAAAAGAGAAACTTCCTCTATCTGCAAACAAGATGATTTTTAACTGTTTGGAATAATGAAGTAGTTTTCTGTGTGCACAGAAGATGTGGAAATTAGTGATGATTTTAGGAAATTGAGGCTATGTGCCAAACACCTGCTCTTTGGAGTGGGCGATAAATTGATCTGAAAAAACCAAACAAAACCCTCTATTTTTTTTTCTTTCCTATTGTTTCTCTGTTGTTCTGTCATTAGACAAGAACCTCAATGAGAATGGATGAGGACATTAAAACAATTGGTATGCACAAAGCTATATTTAAATAAATATATTTAATAATTTAGAGCAAAAAAGAAATTTTAATGTGCTGATTAAATTGATTTTTTAATGAGAAATATGTAAATGTAATTTATATTGTGTCTTAGCATGAACATGGAAAGCCTTGAAAAAGATCTCATTACTTACAGGCAAATAAATGTACCTTTTATCATGTAACTCAACTTGAAATAATTATTTTGATTCAGCTGTTCTGAAGTAGAATTTCTTTATATGAAGCCTTAATCAGCTAGAAAGATGTGGTTTCATGCAAGTGACTCATAGGGCTTCCTTTGATATAGAAAAAAAAGAAAATTCGAAGTACATCGTATCATCAAGGGACACTTTGCTTTAGGGAACATTTTATTCAAGATTAATAGGACAACTTGGCTTCTTGATAGGACTATATCAAGATTCTTTTTTTCCTCAGGACAACAGAAGTCTCTTCTTCATCTGGGAAATTATCCCAGAGTGAACCACTTTTGTTCCATATCGTGGAAGAAACTTTTATGCCAGCTGAAGTATTTCTGTCTGTCACTTCTCCTCAGGCATTTCCTTCACCTTGCTCCCTGTCTAGATCTTTCAACAATAGCCATATCTGAGAAAACAAGATTTTTTTAAAAGAGATTTTTTTCTTTCTTCTTCTTTATTAGTCTTTGTACATAGCAAATTTAAAACTACAATGACCCATTAAAAGTTACAATTAAACAGTTTAAGGCAGTATATCATCTTAAGCTTTAATGACTTCATGCTCTAAAGTGTTGAAGTGTAAGCATAAAGAAACTGAAGGTTATAGAATGATAATGCTTAACAACCTGTTCTGAAAAAATCTTTTATTTCAAGACAGCATTTGTCTGTGGTGTGTAGGTCAATGTGAAGATTTTGTACCTACTAAACCCTGTGGTAAAATTATGCAAAGAACATAAAGAAATCATTTAGAGAGACTTGTGTTAGGCAAAGAAAGGATCATGGGATATGGGATAGGACAGGGTCCAGTCTACACTGCTGTTACTGATTAAATTGGTAAATAATGAGCTCCAAAAATTCTGAGCAACTGTTAGCAGCTCAATCAGCCGGAAGCAGTGAAAGTAAGAGTTTAAAGCAGTAACAGACCAGAGTCCCAAAGGATTAAACTGCAACTATTCTTGAATTGCAATACGATTTGTTCTGTTTTGTTTTGGTTTTGGTTACCAGTCTGTGTGTAAATTAGACTTGATTTCAAAAGCATGTTAATAATTCACAGATGCTGGCTGAATAGTTTGGGTAAATACTTTTGAGATAGTGCTAATTTTCTTAATCTACTTGCTTGAATCTCATGCCTGCTGTTTGTAATGGGGTTTTGGCCACAAAAATACTAACTAAATGCAAGTTGAAGAGCACATTTGTACGATGTCGAAAAAGACCTCTGATCTCAAGTTGCTTATTGTGGAACCAATCTATTAAATACAATAGAAATATTTACCCAGAGATCACTGATGTAAATATCATGATAAAATACTGACCTTTGAAGGGAGCATACTAAAATAAACCAGTCTCTGCTCTTCTTTAGATCATTTCCTAATGTTTCTGTTATTTTATTATGCACTTCTATGCAGATCATTTTTATGAAATACATCACTTACTTAGATGCTTCTGATGTCTGGCCAGTACTTTTAAAATGTATCAGTCATGTTTTGCAATCCTTGCTCCAGAGCTGTTTTAGAAAAAAATGGATAAGGTGGGTTGCAAGGAAAAGAAATCATTTGATGTGAATATTTATTCTGAGAAAGCACTCCACTTTCATATGTGCTGTGGAAATCCCAGTGATCCATACCTAGTCTGGACTTCTCTACAGGACATCAGAAGGAAAATGTAGAGAGGTCATGGTGGTGGAACTCACAATTCTAATTACAACTGATTTAGGGTACATTTAAAGAAAGAAATGAGAAAGAAAATGGAACACCAAAAGTTAAGATTTATTCAGGCTTCATCAAAAGATGTAATTCTGTTAAAAATCATTGGAATTTTTAAAGACCTAAAATATTTATTCTGTGCCCTAAAATTTTAAATAGATGTCCAGATGTGTATTGATTAAAGGTAGAACAAAACCGCAGTTTATATTTTTTGGTGTATACTGGATGCAATTTACATGAATATAAACAGACAACCACAGTCTCATTCTTAGAGAATCAGATCGCATGTAATTTCAAGCGACTGACCTATGCCACATTAAGGAGGAGGGGTGTCCTTTTCTCTGGGGGAGAAAAGGACCTGGAGGTGTTGATTGATAGCTGTGCCCAGATGGCCAAGAAGGCCAATGGCATTTTGGCTTGTATCAGAAACTGCGTGACCAGCAGGTCCAGGGAGGTTATTCTCCCTCTGTACTCAGAACCAGTGAGACCACCGTTGAATACTGCGTTCAGATCTAGGCCCCTCACCACAAGAAGGATGTTGAGGCTCTGGAGTGAGTCAAGAGAAGAGCAACAAAGCTGGTGAAGGGGCTGGAGAATAAGTCTTACAGGGAGTGGTTGAGGGAGCTGGAGTCGTTTAGCCTAGAGAAGAGGAGGCAGAGGGGTGACCTCATGGCTCTCTATAACTACCTGAAAGGAGGTTGTGGAGAAGAGGGAGTTGGCCTCTTCTCCCAAGTGACAGGGGACAGGACAAGAAGTAATGACCTCAAGCTCTACCAGGGGAGGTTCAGGCTTGACATCAGAAAAAAACATTTCATGGAAGAGGTCATTGGGCACTGGAACAAGCTGCATAGGGATGTGGTTTAATCACCATCCCTGGAGGTATTTAAAAGACGGATGGACAAGGTGCTCAAGGACATGGTTTAGTGTTTGATAGGAATAGTTGGACTCAATGATCCAGTGGGTCTCTTCCAACCTGGTGATTCTATGATTGTTCTGCTATACATGTGTGTGTTTGGAAAAAATAGTCAAATGGTGTTATATGCATAATTTCTTGTCAGTGACTATGAATCTACATGCTCTAAAATTAAATAACAAGATTGCCGAGATGAAACATATGGTAGATGCAAATTATGTAAGTAGAAACCGTATTTATGCATAGATTTGGGTTAAAAATGCTTTATAGTTTTTAGCAAACTAGGTATAGAGTTATATGCATGGTCAGATTATGTATATTAATTCACCGCACATTTATGAAACTCCATGGGGAATAAGGGATTGCTAGCTGATCTTGTAGCAAAGATCAGAAAAAAACCAATGGTTTGTTATCTATTTTAAATGAATTTTCTAGAGTGACAAATTGCAACACAGAGAATTCAAGTCTCCCTTTTTGTTTTCCTGAAAGTTTCTTCCAAGAAAAAAAAAGAAATAATTACAGATTCAAACTCTACTGTAAAAGGCTTCATTCAAATCCATAGTTTAAGGCACTAACCATGCTTATCTTCATTGACCTGATAGTTATAAGAAAGGAACTGTCTGGTGGTGATCTGGTAGTTGGTATACTTTTTTTGCTGGACTTCAAACTGGAGGGACATGAGGAATCAGGACACAGTAAACAGTATAAGAATCCTTCTGGATACACAGCCTACTCAAATCCATAAAGGTAATGCTCATTTATTATCTAGCTTATCACTGGAAAACTACATGAGAAAAGCTTCTTAGAATTTGTAAACACTATAGTACCTTTATTAGATTGATGTTAAGGGAGAAATGCAGTGGAACTGATGTAGAGGAAATATGTACATAACTAGAAGTACAGGTGTTAATAATATTATGCACTGATGTGGGGGTGGATGGAATAGTTAAAAACACATTATTGCCTTCACTGGCTGTGAATGAATGTCTACAAAATTATTCCATGAAAATGTTAAAATAAATAATCGGAGCATAAGAACAGGAATTATTTCCTGAAGGGAGAGGTTATAAAGGCTGAAGAAAGCTCAATAAAAATGTGGATATTTAAATTAAATAGGAAAGAGAGAGAGGGAGAAAGAAAATATTGGAATAGCGTTAAAGACTAGAAATAAAAAAAAAAATTTGTGAAAGCAGGTATGTGTGTTGGAGAAATTGATGCTGTCCGTTACATTAGTGTAAATATGGAATCATTGGAATGAAATTTATATTAGGATAGACAAGTATTGTATTATAAGACACTACAAGCATAGGTTATGCTTTTTAGTTGTCTATCAAATAGCAATCAAAATATATCTCAAGAAGAAAAGTAGAAGTGTTTGACTGGGATCCACGGAACTGAAAGGATGAGAAAGGTGAAATAGTGATGATGCGACACAAGCTAGAGATGTTCATATGGCTTTCCTGAAATTAGCTCTGAAACAGTCACAAAATCTGTCCTGCTCTTAAGTACATCTGTTCTGTTCAGGTACACTTGTACTTCTAAAATTTTTCAGAGAATCTTCTGGACTATGACGTTTAGATGTCAGAACAGTGAAAATCCATTTCTATGGAAGGGCTGAGTATGCAGGAGCAGTAATTTATTGTAAATCAGAAAAGATTAGGTCTTCTAGCCTTAGCATAATGATTTGCTGTGTGCAGCCCTTCACAGTTACATGTAGACTAAGTCTGCACTGCCCAAAGACGTTTTGTATTCTTGATACTATGCAGTTATTGCCTGAGTTAAGTTACTCTTGTGTGGTACAGTCCAGCCTTCCATATGAACAGCAATAAAATCACTGGGCATCACCGATGTCCTTTCCTTTTTTCAAATACTAAAGAAAATTTGCAATGCGAATTTACACTGTTCCAATAGAAATCAGAGTTGCTAGAGAAAGCAGCTTGTATTGGGTGATGCCTTCAACTGGGAGATTTCCAGTTAAAAGTTTGCTGGATTCCAACAAATCAGAAAAAATGAGCCACAGAAAAATCTCATTGGAGCTGTTCTAGTATCTGCAAATTGATTTATAGGCAGATAAATGCTTTGACAGATCAAGTGAAGAAATTTATGTAGTATTTACAAAAATTGAAATAAATACCATGGTGTTTTGTTGCTTTTGGGGTTTTTTTTTGTTTGGTTTTGTAATCTGCAGGGTTGTTGTGGGTTTTATTAAATGTATTTATTGGTTTCTTTCTAATTTAAGCTTTCCATGATGGTCTTAATTGTCTAAAGAAGTTACTATGAAGATTTGTGCCCCTGAAGCCTTAATTCTCTGAACAGTTGCAGCAAAAATTTGACAAATAGTAATTTTTTTTCTCTCATGTTTTGATTTCAGTTTTCTCATGATAGCACACAATTTCTATCCTGAGGAAAAATTATTTCCAGGTTTGAAGACAACAGGGCATGATAAAGGAGATTTTGTTTTTCTTTTGGAAATATCTCCACTACATTTTGTAATTTTTTCTTAAATGCATCTTAGTTTGGAAATATCCTCTTTTATTTTTCTTTTAATTCTGTGATACTTAATTGAAATTACTATGTTTGAAGTTCTCCTTTCATGACTGAAACTTGTAAAGTCATCCAGTACTTTCATGAAACTTTCTGTCAGAATCAGAGCTGGTTTTCCAATCACATATTTATTAGTGTTATAGATTTATGATTTGTATTCTGTTATCTGAACTTTAAATTCCTACCAACAATGTCAATTTTTAAATAAACACTGAATCCTAATATCTTGCATTTTCTCTAATAAAAATAAGTTTGTTTTGAGATAATTTCATCTAAAATATATATAATTTCTGTCTTGTGTAGTGGTTTCAGAAATTTTCTGTTTTGTTGCACTGATCTTCATCTGAAAGATGAAGTCTTTTCAACGTTTAAAACATTATTAATTAATAATTTCCATAAATTCTAATAATGCTTTTTATTTTTGGAATGCACATATTATATATTTGTGCCAATGTAACTGTGACTGCTAATAGATTTAGACTTTTCATTCATTTCAGTTATACAATATGTTAAATCACTCTATAATAAAAAGAAAACTGCCTTCCCCTTTTCCTGTTTCTTTCTTGTTTTGTTTTCTTTCAGGCTTCAAGAAGGCTTCAAAACTTTGTTTTTTATCATGGCAAGTCAATTCCTTGTTTCTTATGTTCTCTCTGTGGGCTTCCTGTACAAAACATGAAGATTTTTTTCTCTACTGCTGTAGTAAATGGCTGTGGGGAGGCTTATGTAATATTAAACTTGCATAATTTTCAAAAACATACAAACAAAACTTAAAGTGTCACGTAGGACCAAATTAATTGCAATGGGGTGAGCATTTGAAGTGGAACCAATTCATGATCCTATTCCCACTTCCACCAGTAGTTTCCTGTATGTTCTTTAGCAGGCTGTTAGACTTTTTAATAGTTTATTTCTCTGTCAATGAGAAAGGAGGGAGGTATTTGTAAATGTAAGTGGGAAGAGATATCTGTAAGTGTTAATCATGTAAAAGGAATTCCACTATTTCATTATGAGTTGATTGAGTTCTGAGTGTTGAGTAGTTGTTATACAAAGTATTTTAGAATAACATCCTGCAATGTCTTATACAAGTATTAGTCATAAGCACTGTTACTGAATTTTGCTTTGACTTGATATCTCATTAAAAATGAATCAACCTCTTTCAGAGGCTTCTTTGACGACTCATGTATTGAGTAAAATAGAACATGACTTGTTTAAATAAATTTTTGAATTAGATTCTGAGGTGGTTGCTTTCTGGAAATAAGTATAGACTAGCTGGTAACACTGAAACATAAAAATATGGAAAACAGAATTATAAGTACAGCTTATATGTACTGGAATTATCAACTTTTGATCTATGTTCATTTTGAATGATGTGGATGAAACAGCTGAATGGCAGTAATATCACCACTTTGAGTTTATTTGTTTACTCCAAGTCACTGCTGGTCAAAACTCACCATGCTTAGTGCTTAGGATCTTGAGCTAAATTGCTTCTAGCAAATTGAAATAGATAATTATTCACAAAATTATCATTGATCTTTGAATAAGGAGAGCTTTAACAACAAGGTGAGATCTGAGCTTGTTAAACTTAGGGAAGGTCATTGACATACACTGATCTGCTGTTTTTCTTTTTCTTCTTTTATTACTTCAAGTAACATAAAAGAATTATTAGTCTTTCTAATACATGGTCTATTTCATTATTCCCATTCTGATATCCTAATGACAATCAGAGTGGGAGGACAAAATACAGAATTTTGTATTTTTGCCATCCATGTTGTGCTTTTCCTCATTAAAGTATGATATTTATTTCTTGTAAAGACTGTCTCTATGTCAATGTTCAATATAAAATTTACCAATGAATACACAAATACCATTTTAGACACATAGATGGCTATATTCTCTTTTGCACTCATTTACATGCTAGTAGTTATGAGAATTATGAACATATGGAAGAAAACAAGACCAGAAGGCTTTTTTCCCCCTTATTTGCAGAGGTAGCCATTGTTAGACATGGGATAGATAAGGAGTTGAATTGATTAGATGAAAAAATAAATCTTTTAATTATATAATTTAAGTAAATATTTTTATTTTGTACATCTTGTACAAAATACCACGAACTCCCACGTAAGTGATAGTTAAGTATGAATAGCTCTGTAACTCTTTGAAAATCTCTCTGAAACTCAAAAACCTCCCTTAAACTTTGTGTTATGTATTTGAGATTTAATATTCTACCTTTCTTGCATGACTAGAAATCTATACAACAAAGGTGAGAACTGCTGTCCTCATTTCACACTGCTGCTGTAAAGGACCAGAAATTAATATCTGATTGTAAAATCATAAGAAGAAAACTGTCAATGACACCATAGACTGAAAAACATAAAGAAAACACATTATCTATTTTAGCTTAGATAGTCCTCTGTCATAATTGTCACGAATTTCTTCAATAACATCTCTCAAACAAAACATATTAAACTTGTAAACAAAGAACTATTCACTGTTCAAAAGTGTCATTTGCAGAACTTCTTAACTCTCTCAAAGCAAAATCAATTTCCACAAGAGAAAAGGTACTTCTCAATGAAAGTCAATCTTCAACTTTGTTTCTAATTGTTTTGGCATCAGAACTGTTTAAAAAGCTAAAGAGAAAAAAGCAAAATGCAACAACATGTAATTACCAGATTTATTCTTTTATAACTGAAACAGAACTGTAGACAAGAAATACAGAAAGTGAACTGATTGTCAGTAAACACTAACTCAAAAATTATATTGCTTTAGTCTGATGAGCCTGTCATCGAAGGTCTGTGAATATGACTAGAAAATTATGAAAGTGTCTGTACTTAAATGATGTGACAATACTCTGTTTATTTTAATTATTTGGTTTGAATATGTTTAACACTTTTTAATGAACCAAATGATGATGGAATTCCAAAAGACTACTGATGTATGCAATATAACTGAAGTTCTAGTGAAAAATGATTCAACCTCATGCATGTTTAGTTGCAGGTGGGAAATATCTTTTCACAAACACTTTTATCTTTTCATGTACACTTTTACTTTTTTCAGCAGGGACAGAAATAAATATGATCATGTTAAAGAGACACCTAACTAAAACAACATTTATAACATATAAGCATGCACTATGTCACATTAACATAGGCAAGTGCAAGGTCCTGCATCTGGATCAGGGCAATCCCCAATATTCATATAGACTATAGTATGAACTGATTGAGAGTAGGCCTGCAGAAAAGGATGGATAAAACTGATGGATGAAAAATGGGGCATGAGCCAGCAGCATGTGATTTTAGCCACAAAAGCAAACTATATCCTGGGCTGTATAATAAGATGAGCAGTCAGAAGGTCAAGGGAGGTGATTCTGTCTCTCTGGTGAGACACCACCTGGAGTAACGCATGCAGTTCTAGAGAGCTCTGCACAAGAAAGACATGGACTTGTTAGAGTGACCAAAAGAGGGTCATCTTTTGAAATATATCCGTGACAATTATACAGGTATTACTCAATCTTTTAGGAATTGTTTGTCCAATGTACAAACAACTCACGAACTTGAATTTACTGTTATTTAAGAGATTCATGTCTGAGTAGATTGAATTATATCAGTAGCTCTCACTTTAACGTAACATTTCTGAACATGGACACCTAATATAAAAATGACAGAGCTCTTCACTAAAGTTATACATCTGTGAATATTATGGAACCACTCCTGTTATTTTTTTTTTAACTTTAAACATAGAGAGCAGTTCCACTGTTCACTGAAAGTGAAAATTTCCTCAACTTGCATATAACATCACACTAAAATGCAAATGTCATGGATGTTACAAGTATTATAACATACACTATCCAGACATTAGGAGAGGAAAGAGCAGGATAACTAGGTTTGACAGTATGTACATTATCAAAGCAGAAAAACCCCAGAAAATCATGTAAAATGACACACAAGAAAAACATAATAAATGTAAACATGACATGTTTCTCAAACTAAGAGATTTTGCAAACAAATAGAATCAAGATTATAAGTAATACAAATATTAGTGCTAGAAAAACATTATATCAAACAGCTCTTATGCTTAGATCACCGCTATTATTTTTGTTGTCTCCTGAATAAAGGGAGACAATTTCACCGATTATAAAATACTTTAAAATGAGATTTTATTTTTGTGTAGTATCCATATCTCCTAGTGTCTGTGAAGCATTCCTGTTGACTCAGTCAGAGGTTTCAGAGCAGCTGTCTACATGTCCGGAACGTTTTTGCTGTCATCTACAAACAATATACACAAAGTTTCTTATGAGAAAGTAAAGACAGCAACAAATTTTCCTTAGATAATTTCTGAAGTCCCTAAGTCTGTATCTTTTTATGGCACTACCTGAGAAGAGGGAGAGAAATGAGAATGTAATTTTTTTTTCTAAAAGTCCATTGACTGCTGTTTAGGTTCTACAATTCAGTGCAAGAAAGGAATTTGCTCATGACCCCATCTCATTATTTTATCTGAAACATTGAGTGGAAACAGTCATTTATAACCCAGGGGTCTGACTCCAGCAGAGGTCTGATTGCCTAAACTGCTTTTTAAATGGACATGAGGGCACTGATCTCTTCACAGGGGGTCAATATAACCATCTGTTCAGGGACTAGTTTATCTTCTTCAGCAGTAGAATATAAAGAAGGTTCACATATCTTTGAGTCAATCATGCCCACATGTTTTCTTTGTTTTGAATGAAATTTAGTCTTTGTATTTTAATTCAATAGAAGTACAGAGTTTGAAGTGTAGCTCAGTCTTCACTCCTACATCTGAAGCTTTCTAAAACATCCTTTTTCAGCCTCTGTGTGGTGAGTTGTCTGCAAATGTACAAAAATTCAAATTAGCTTTTCATAGTGAGTTTGCGTCTTTAGGATTGCAATTTAGCACTTCAAACTCAATGTGTGGTTGGGAGAGGAGCCTACTATAATGCCCAGCGTGCTAAGGATCCTCTCTAAGAATATGCTTAAAGACTGACCTCTACTACATTGCTATATGACCTAGGATTTCTTGTTGATAGTAGAACAAGCACTACCTCAACATCACCTCAGAGATTGTATGTACTTTAACATGAAGATGATAAAAAGATGAAAGATCATTGTTGCTTTTCTTTTTTTGTACTTATTTAGTTAGCATCATATAATCTGATATCAGATTCACGTAATCTGCTGTTAGAAACACATTGGTGACAATCAGTGCTGTTTCAAATGAAAACATGGCCCTTATTCAATCTTCTCCAGGAAAATCTGAGAAAAAAAAATAGAGCATACATTAGATAATTAAACAACAAAGCTCGTATAATGATCTTTTAATTTCTTTGAAATATATCTTCCTTCTTTTAAAAAAGACAGTATGCTAAAGCTGTAATAAACGTACTATTTATGAAAGTTCATATCTCCTGGGCATTCTTTGACAGTTATGAAAAAAGAAGTCTACTGAAGTTCATACGACTATTTAATTTATGAGCAAATACATAACAGGTAGGTTAAATGAATGCCTGGTCTGATTGATGAACATTAACAAACATCCATAGTAACATCCATCATAACATCCATAATGAAAGGTCACTAGATAGGAAGGCAAATTCAAGAAAACAGAATTGATAGGGAATAACTTCCGAGCAAATAAAAAAAAAAGCTATTTGCTCATGTAATAGCTTTGTGGGTTTGGTTTTTTTTTTTCCACTTTCCAGTATTTTTCATCCTAATTCCACCCTGTTTTAAGTGCATGGGGAGAAAGTGTAATGGAAAACATTTTGCTATTAAGCTAATGAAATGAAATTTATAATTATTTTGCTATTTTTAGTGCTTATCTTAACAAGAAAAATGTATTTTTAAAAATGAATTTCTTTTTCATGGAAACATCGAGCAACGAAGCTGGTGAAGGGGCTGGAGAACAGGCCTTATGAGGAACGGCTGAGAGAGCTAGGATTGTTTAGCCTGGAGAAGAGGAGGCTGAGAGGAGACCTCATTGCTCTCTATAACTACCTGAAAGGAGGTTGTAGAGAGGAGGGAGTTGGCCTCTTCTCCCGAGAGACAGGGGACAGGACAAGAGGGAATGGCCTCAAGCTCCGCCAGGGTAGATTTAGGCTGGAGATTAGGAGGAGGTTTTTCACAGAAAGGGTCATTGGGCTGCCCAGGGAGGTGGTTGATTCACCTTCCCTGGAGATATTTAAGGCAAGGGTAGGTGAGGTCCTGAGGGACATGCTTTAGTGTTTGATAGGAATGGTTGGACTTGATGATCCGATGGGTCTCTTTGAACCTGGTTGTTCTATGATTCTATGATCCCTTTTGTCATCATCTTGTTAGATCATTTATTTTCTTGATAAAACATCTTTGACCAATTCAACTAACAGAGAAGCCCAGAATCTCCAGATTTGATGGAAATATTGATCAAATCTAGAATCCATGTGCTATTATAAAATCACAACTGATATGAGTCAAACAAAATAACACAATTTATGTGAGCATTCCAATTTGTTAATGTGAAATTTAGAGCTAAGTCTTTCTCCTTTTGGAAGTATTGATATCTGCTCTGTTTAGAACTGAGTGACTCCAGTTCCAGACTGGAATAAATTACTAGAGATTGTCCTACTTAAACATCAGAGGAATTCATTTTATGACTTACCATCAAACTAGGAATGTCAAGAAGGTACTCAGTGTGTGTTCTTTCATGCATTACATGGAGGTGAAAAATAAAGCCTATAAGGAGAAAGTTTAGCCAACTCATAAGTCTGAATCTCCCTCCAATTCAAGTAAGACAGAACTCCTAGAAAACCATATAGCTTGTGATATATGCGATATAATAATATAGAAGAAACAAATTGCTTCATCTTGAAAATAGCAATAAAAAATTTTGTTGCCAAATTATTATATTAAAACATATGTTTATGGCAAGCTTGTATTACATAACATCTACAATTTTGAATCACAAGAATGTTGAGGTCACAAAATCAACTACTAGAATTTAAAGAAGAATTTTCTGCATCTATAGATTTGATATATGTTCTTTCTCTCTATACCATGAAACATCCTGTTTTCTAAAGAATAGTATTTTGGCAAATAAACATTTGTTGATTATTTGTTTTCATCAGTGTAATAGTCTAAGGTATTATTCACCACCCACTATTTAAAACATGCATTGAGTTTAAAGATATATATATATTAATCTCCATTTTACCTATGTTCAGCACTGTGTCATGCTGAAAGTAGGGTTCTACCAGACTTCCACTGTGGCTGTAAATTATACAAGTTTCATCCAGAATGTGTTATGCTGATGGCTCAGAACATTTTGGTTGTGTGTCTTTTTCAAGCAAAAAAAACAAAGACACTGACTAATGATATGTTACTTCCATATGTAATTAATAAAACTAAGATTGTTACTTTCATCACATGGGTGTCTATATTATTTGAATTACAAGATGTCTAGGAACTGTACACGTAGATTATTCTAATCAGGTTCTAGAGAGAGATGTATTTATTTTGCCCCTCAAACCAATTTATTCACTGATAACAGTGGAATACAGAGCTTCAAGATTGTAAGACATTTGTATGACAGTCCTAAACACTTTTGCTTTTATCATCAGGTTACCCTATTCCTATTTCTTCTGAATTTTAAGGTCCATTCCTTGCATTTTTTTTCCACCATTTAGACTTCTGTAACCAAGTAAATAATTGAAAACTGTGTATTCTAGTGATAAGTGTTAGAAAAGTTTAATTATAGCTACCATGTCAGCAATAATATGTCAGCATACCATATGCAAAGCCAGTGCATGTCCATGTATATCTTAATCAAATACTACGCATCAGCTTCCTCTCTGCTAATTATTTTGAGTACAAAATATTTTATCTGTTAGGAGTTTGTTGTCTTTTAACCTCTGTTTTGGGCTGGTATCCTAAGGGTTGGGAGCAGATGGCTAACGATGCAGAGTAATCATAATTTATTAGCCTGGAGGATGTCTAATTCAAACAGAAGTAACCTGTCACAATGAGCTAGGAGCTAAAAATCTAGCAGACCTTTCTCCCAGATGAATTTACATCTAAGTAGTTGGACTTAAGGGGCCTGAAGTCAGTAAGGAAATTCTCATGAAAATGATTTGGTAGATGGAACTTTATGAAGCAGAAATCTGCAAAGTAAGGGATTCATATAGAATTAACATAGAAAACTGTACATGACATTACCTGTAAGGCTGCTCTTAAGAGCTTTTTCATCCCCAGGAACATACGGCTAAACATTGTTTTTCTGCATATTAAGAGAGTCATGATCTTGAAAGTTATCTGTGACTCTTTCAGCTCCTCTGTTGTGAGAAAACAAGAGGGGAGGAAAGATCCCAAGTTTCAATATGGTAGTATGAAAGAAACTGGAAAAATAGACACTCATTTCAGGACTAGGATATGGGATAAGGTGGTCCTTGCTAAGGCTTCTAATGAAACACTTCGTTACATTAGTATGAGTTTCCAGAAGTGCAGAATCAGAGAACATTCCCACTTCCAGCATGTTCTAGAATTTAGTAAGTTTAGGAAGTTTAGTAAATTCATCCAAGCTGGTGGCAACTGAAGTTTTCTTGGTGGTAGCTGTTGTTTTTGCCCTATACCTCAAACTTATTTTTTTCTTCAGAGTTTAAGTATTTTATCATGGTTACAGTGGGGGGAAAAAACCCAACAGCATTCTGAAAATAAAGTCCCAGAGTGCAAGCAGCTTTTAAAGGGAATGATGATAATACTTTCACACTGCTAAGGACTGGAAAACAGTAAGGATCATCACAGCTAAATATTCCACCAAACCTGAAACTCTTGTCAATATGAACATCTGAAATTTCCATTGACACAGAGGATTGACACACAAGAGTAAACACATTTATTAAATTGCATTATTGCAAGCACATTTAGAACTAACAGAAGACATCAAAGTAGCCTACCCAACTTTCACAGATCTTATCAACACGTGGAGAGGATTTCACAGGGTATTTCATGGCTTCTCTGAGAGTAGAACAAACCCAACCCACCTGATGAAGGAATAAGTTTATTTCCACTGAAAATGGACAATGCTTTTTGATTCACAAAGTTAGATAAGCTAACACTAATTACTGGGATCACAGCCAGGAAAATATCTTACTGAGGTTCTTCTTCAATTGGTTGAGGAAACACAGAAAGCACTGTTTACAGGAGACATCTTTGAAACAGAGGTGCAAGGCATCCAAAAATTTCTTTGTGATGATATTTTTCAACTATTTTGACTGCACGTGTGTAGGAATATTTTTGTGACTGTTAAACGAAGTTTGTTAAAATATTCTGACTTTTCTGGGACTAGCTTCAAAGTGGTTTTTGCTCAAATATAAGGTAATCCTGTATTGTTTTTCAGAGAAATTCTTCATTGTAAAACTGATTGAAGAAAGGAGGTACAATGACAGACTTGTAGAATAGGGCATTCATCAACTCAAATAGTCCACATAGGTAAACAAACTCCTAATCAAATTCCTATCATATTATAGTAATGCCTTTTAAGTGAGGTTACCAGTGAAGTGGTCTTTCTACAAATTAAACCAGCCCAATCTAATCTAGTTTTATTTAGACAGGTTTCCAACAAGAATACAAGATGAAAGCAGCACAGACAGCATGACTGTTTGTAGATCTGGTGTCTTTGCTGAGATTCCCCTGAAACTTTGCAGATTTCAAACACCAAAAGCTGCTGAAATTCTAGACAACCTGCTGAAGTGATCAGAGCTGCTATTCAGCTTATATTTTGCTGCTCCCATCCAGTTGCTGGGGATAGGTGTCCCCTGCCACAATTTATTCTCTTTATTTATAAATGAGTGCCCTTACTGGCTGGCAAATGAGGGGGAGCTGAGAAAAACAGTATTCAGTCCTTCAAAGTCTCATAAATGAATTAGATGAGGACAATTTTGGATGTTAGATATGACAATTCAGTCTAATGCAAGTTACATCTTATTAAGCATTAAGAATGACTTCACTGAAACTGTAATTTCTTCCTGACCCCATTGTGTTTAACTGCATTACCTTAAATTCATCCAGACTAGAAAGTGAAAGTCTAAATATTGGCAGGAGAACAAACCTGCAAAAAAATTATGAAGAAGACATAAGAGTTGTATTTCACTGAACTGCAAAAAAAGATGAAAGAGAAATGTTACCAGTGATTTGAATATGCTTGGTAATGACAGTACAATGAAATACAGTATCATTTTATACCCATCTACAAGAAGGACGGAAGATCCAGGAAAGTACTGGCCTGTCAGCCTGACCTCAGTGCTCGGAAAAGTCATGGAATAGGTGATCTTGAGTGCTATCATACAGCACATGCAAGAGAACCTGGTGATCAGACCCAGTCAACGTGTGTTCATGAAAGACAGGTCCCCCCAAAGAAACCTGATTGCCTTCTATGGCAAGGTGGCTCATCTACTGGATGAGGGAAAGGCTGTGGATGTGGTCTTCTTGGACCTCAGTAAAGCCTTTGACAAAGTTTCTCACAGCATTCTGCTATGGAAACTGTCAGCCTCTGGACTGGACACCCAAAAAGTGGTGGTAAATGGTGTTAAATCCAGCTTTAGGCCAGTCACAAGTGGTGTTCCCCAGGGCTCAGTGCTGGGTCCAGCCTTATTCAATTTCTTCATCAATGGCCTGGATGAGGGTATAGAATGCACCCTAAGTAACTTTGCAGATGACACTAAGCTGAGTGGGAGTGTAAATCTGCTAGAGTGTCGGGAGGCTCTTCAAAGGGATCCGAACAAGCTGGACCGCTGGGCTGAGTCCAATGGCATGAGGTTTAACACGGTCAAATGCCGGGTCCTGCACTTGGGGCACAACAACCCTATGCAGAGCTACAGACTAGAGGAAGACTGGTTAGAATGGTTGGACTCAGTGATCCTAGAGGTCTTTTCCAACCTAGTGATTCTTTGATTCTGTGATTTATCAAGGAATAATATTTCACTATTCAGAACTTTAGAACTCCCATATTCTTGTATATGAATATGGTAACACATTAGCTATATTTCATATCTTTGACAAGGGGTGATTTTTATCTTTGTTTACACTTATTTTGTACAGTGATTCTGTAGGGAAAGTGAACTAATTATCTTCATTAATTCTACTTAAGAATCGACTGAGTACTCATGAAGGTAGGGGAAAAATCTGTTTAGTTCCACAGCTCATGAATCTGGCTGTACATTAATGGCTAGTCTGTCATACTCATTTCCAAATTGATTATCAAAATAATTGATAATTAACAATATACTTCATAGAAGCCTGTAATAGCTAGAATAGTACATTAACTTTGCTGTTAACTACTGATAATGCAAGACTATATTAATATAGAAATATGCAATATCAATGTTTTTTAAATAGAAAAATTATTCTTACATTTTTATTTCTTTTACATTTAAGAAATTTTGACAGAGCACAAAATCACTGTGATAGGTGCTATACACGTAAGTTTAAAAGATACTGCTTTTTATGGGAAAGCTGATAGGATAGTAGAAGGTCTCTTGATTGATTACAAAATAAGAAATTCTCTTAAAGTAATACAAAATCAGCTTTTAAGGTATAATAGGAAGGAATGAAGGGAGAAAAACTTTAACAAGAGAGAGCAAGGGAAAAAGTATTTCATGAGACTACATAATAAACAGAAAATCTGTTCAGATTACTGGTTTTAACAAGACAGAAAGGGAGAGTAATCCTCAGTAGATATTTAGGACCAGGTTGTACAGCCTTTGTTCCTCAAGAAGAGAGAAACAGAAAAGGCATGAACTAGCAGAGAAAGAAGAGAGGATATAACTAACTGATCTTTAAATGTAACACAGAGATAAAAGGGAAACAGGCTGCCAGGGAGTCTATGGGTCACAGTGCAGAACCAAAGGTTATCCTAAAAGTGGGAACCTTTGGACAGAAATTATAGGAAGGACAATTCTAGGTATGACAATAATAACCAGGAGTATAGCAAACTGCTAAGATATTCTGAAAAGAAGAATGGAAGTCTCTATAATTCTGGAAATGTGAAGACAAGCACAGAAGATTTGAACTGTTCTTCATCCAGTAACAGCAAGTAATACATGAAAGTAAAGGAGAAGTAGTCAGAAGTAAGCTTTAATCCTGGCTCTGAAGTCCTCAATGTCTTTTAAAAAGCTTTCAGTTGACTTAGAGTAGACTAACTGTGAAACTCCCTCTAGAGATGTAAGAATTGTGATACCCAATGCAAAAATATGAAGAATATGTTTTAAAAGTACATATTACAGAAAGTCAAGGAACTAGAAAGACTTATGAGTGATCTAAGATTTAAGTGTTTGGGCTTATGAGATCTATTCTAAGTGTGATAATAACTAAAATAAATTCAACAATTTATCAAGAAGTTGAAACCTAATATTAACCAACCAATAGAATTTGACAAGCAAACAGAAACACTGAGTTGGAAAAGACCCTTTGGATCATCAAGTCCAAACCACAGGACATTGAAGTGTGCTAAGGATGGGCAGTGCTTAGATTGTCTTGCTAGAGTGAAGAGTCTAAAATTTGTCAGAAGAAGATACCTTGAATAGAAGGGCACGTTAGGACCTGTCCTGCAATACCCAAATCAAACACAATGTATAGCACATGCTAATACCAATTAACAAATGAAGATAAGATCTGCTATTTGGAAAAAAAAACATACAAGATTTATACCACACTGTATCACTTTGTAGACACCAGTACGATATCACCACTAGCTCTGAATATTCTCTTTAAAACTCATTGAAACTCATCACATTTGAATATTAACTGATTCTTAGTCTGAATGAAATAAAATCCAAACATTTTTTTGTGTGTCTACTGCACAAAGGCACAGAATTACAGAATAGTTAAGCTTGGAAAGGACCTCTGGAAGTTATCTGATCTAACCCTGCCTCTTCAAGCAGGGTCTCTTAGAGACAGTTATTTAGAACTGTGTCCTATCTCCAGTGATGGAGTCTCTACAACCTCCCTGGGCAACCTGTTCGAGTGTTCAGCAATTCTCACAGTAAAAAAGCTTCCCGTAATGTTCAGAAGGAACTTCTTGTGTTTCACTTTGTGCCCATCGCCTTGACTGTGCACCACTGGAAAGAGCCTGGATTCATCCTATTTGCACCCCTCTTCCAATATTTGCAAACACTGATGAGATTACCTGTTGAACCTTCTCCTCTCCAGGCTGAACAGTCTCAGTTCTTTCTCAGGCTTTTCTTATAGGAGAGATGCTTCGATCTCTTCATCATCATTTTTTTTTCTTTGTTACACTCTTTCCAGTATTTCTCTGTCTCTCTTGTTACGAGGAGTCCAAAACTGGACACAATACTCCATGTATTCTCATGTACTCCATGTTCTCATCAGTGCTGAGTAGAGGGGAAAGATCACCATCCTCAACTTGCTGGTAAACCTTCATTTAAAGCAGCCCAGGTTACCATTAACATTCTTTGCCTCAAGGACACATTTCTTACTCATGTTCAACTTGGTGTCCCCTAGGTTGTTTTCTACCAAGATGCTTTGCAGCTGAGTAGACCCCAGCCTATACTTGTGTCTGGGATTGTTCTTCCCTAGCTGCAGGACTATGCACTTTCCTTTGTTGAAATTGCTTAGGTTCCTTTATGAGGTCCATTTCTCCAGCCTTTAAAGGTCACTCTAGATGGCAGCACAACAATTTGACATATCAGGGATTTCTCTCAATTCAGTGTCAGCAGTAAACATGCTAAAGGTACACTCTGACCCATTATCTAGATCACGAAGGAAGATGTTGAGCTGAATTAGACTCAGTATTAACCTCTGGGCTACACTGTTAGGTACTGGCCTCCAACTAGATGTGTCTTTGATCACTACCCTCTGAGCACAGCCATTCAGCCAGTTTCCAATCCACATTACTTTCTCTTCTTCCAACCCTTACGTAAACAGCTTGCCTATGAGGATCTTATGAGAAACAGTATCAAAAGCCTTATGAATGTCCGTGAGGAAAATATCCACTGCTTTCCCCTCATTTACTAAGTTAGTCTCTTTACGGCAGAAGTTTATCATGTTTGTCATGTATGACTTCCCCTTTGCAAATCTATGCTGACTACTGCTGATGGTTTATTTGAGCTTAATTTGACTTGAAATGGTCCTTGGTATAACCTAATCCATCACCGTCCCAGGGATCAAAGTGAAGCTGATGCTCTTGCAGTTCTCTTGGTCCTTCTTCTTACCTCTCTTGGAGATAGGAGTGACATTTGCTTTACTAGTAGCTTTCAGACACTTCTCTCAGTTGCCATGATCAATCACAGGTAATTGCAATTGGCCTTGCAATGACATCTGCTAGCTTCCTCAGGTCTTGACAGTGGAGTCCATCAGGGAACATGGACTTAGGTACGTCCTGTTTGCTTAAGTATCCTCTAACCTGATCCTTGAATAAATCCCGCTTGCTCCAGCTTTTTCCCCTGTCTCTGGTGTCTACGATTCCTGAAGGCTGGTCTTACTACTGGACAGAAGCTTAAAATAGATGACGAGTTTCTGGCCCTGCAGAACAGGATTTGGAGATACTGGTTGACAGCAGGCTCAGAATGAGTTGGCAGTGTGCCCTGGTGGCCCACAGAGAAAACTACATCCTGGGAGGTATTAAACACCTGTTGTACATAGTGTTGATGCAGCCCCATCTGAAGTACTGCATGCAGTTGTGAGCCCCATCATTTAAGAATGGTCTTAACATCCTTGAATGCATTCAGAGGTGAGTAACAAAGCTGGTGAAAAGGTTGGCAGACATCTTTTATGAGGAGTAGATGAGGTCCCTGGGTTTGTCTAGTTTGGAGAAAAAGATCTGGGGCAACCTCATTGATCTCTACTGCTTCCTGAGGAGTGGAAGTGGAGAGGAGGGTGCTGGTCTCTTCTCCCTGGTATCCAGTGACAGGGCACGTGGGAACACTTCAAAGCTGCATTTGTCAGGGTAGGTCCAAACACTGGAACAGGCTTCTGAGAGAAGTGTCTGATGTTCCCTGTCTATCAGTGTTTAAGAGGCATTTGGTAAATGCCCTTTATAATATGCTCAAATTTGTCGGGCAATAGGACTAGATGACCATTTTAAGTCCCTTCCAATTCAGTTGTTCTGCTCTATTCTATTCTATTCTATTCTATTCTATAGACTGTGATGAAAAGGTAATTCAGTACAACCACCATGTTCTATGTAATTATTCTCATTAAGCATAGAGTCCACTTTTTCCATAATCTTCCTTTTGTCACTCATGTACTTATAGAACTATTTTGAACTTGGAGGAGGTGATCCTTGAATATTTACCAGCTTTCTTGTGAGCCTCTTTCCTCAAAACCTTATCCTATTGTACTCTTCTGAGCAGATCTTTGAAGAGGCTAAACTTCAGGGTGGTGATTATGCTTTTTACCCTCCTCTCTGTCCTTAAGATTGTATGTTCTACTCTTCATATTCCAAATGAACCACTTGTTCTTGGTGAGTATGAGGAACAGCATAGCACGTCTCCTCATCTGTCTCTCTGTCACTTGGAGGAAGAAACCATCATTAATGCACTCCAGGAATCTCCTGGATTTATTATGTCCTGCTGTGTTGTTCACATAATTTAGAACTTAATTTTAAATTGGACCAAGTTATGCAGACCAATTTATACTGGAAACCCTGATAACCATGATGAAAGGAGAATTAGGAAGAAATATATGCATATAATCATAAGTTTACTGTAGTAAATTACCTTCATTAAACACTTTTGTGAAGTAAAGAAATGAATGAGTCAATATCTTCAAAGAATAATAAGAGTTTTTCTAGTATTGGTGTCAAAGATATGCCACGACCTCCCATGAGGGAGTGAAAACTCCAAGGCAATGACAAATGATATCTTACATGTATTTCTGAAGATCAACTTCACTGTCAAAACTGTTGAGGCATTCAGAGACAAGCAATTGTGAAAGAACTCTCATTGACAACATAAAAAAAGAATGTGTTTTTCTGGAGCAAAAGATAGCTATTAACTTTGGTTGGAAATATATATTCTAGTTGGACTTTGTCTCCCAACAGCCACCCAGTTAGTGATACCCATAGGGTCTATTTTCACTAAGCATATCATACCTTACACAGCAACGTTAGCCATGGCTTACCAGGAATTCAGTTGAAAAGTTTGCTATGACAAGTGAGTAATCCATGATAAGCAGTCTAAGTTTTTACTGGAAAATGATATCAAAATAACAGACATGAGAAGCTTTGTAATGAAATCTACTTGCAGAAGTCAACCTAGGTAGTTAAGGGAGAGGAAAAATATTATAGGACATGACTCATCTGACTCTTAAGTAGATATCTAAATAGGTCAGATGAATCATGCTGTAAAAGAGACTTAGCTCTCTGGTGACTATAAAAGGAATCCAAAGTGACTAATCCAGATCTAGACGACTAAACCATAGATTTGTAAAGTTAGCTATAGTGAATCTCACACAGAATGGTTTGTACCTTCTTAGTGTATGGAAAAGTTTGGGGAGTGAGTATGCTTTCATAGCCAGTTGTAATGCAGAGTTACAAATCTGGCATTTTGTCCTACAGGCAGCTGAAACAAAAATACTTTGAATAGTAGAAAGAGTAAATCTACTTTGAAATTCACAAAACCAAACTTAAAGTGTAATCAGGGATTCCTGAGAAGTGTCTTCATTTCCTTGAAAGGGTACTGTGATAACACTACTGTTTGCAGAGAAGTAGCAACTACGTCTCAACTAAATAAAGCATAGAAAACGTTAATTAAAATGCCACAGAGATGGAGCAGCTGCTCTACAAAGTGAAACAGGGATGAGAGCATTCATCTTATACAGGAGAAAACCAAGGAACAATGTGATGGAGGTTTACGAGCTTGTGCTAGTCTATTCATTCACCACACTAAGCAATTCTTGAACTGCAAGTAGTCACCAATACTAATGGAAAATCAATTTTAGACATGTAAAAGAAAGCAATTCTCTTCAAAGTATGTAGTGAACCTCTGTTATTTGGTGCTGTAGATTGCTGCAAAGGCAAACATTACCACCAGATGCAAAAGGGATTAGAGAGGTTCATTGGGAGACAAGACAATAAAGAGATTCTAAGGGGACTAGAAGGACCTATCCTCTAAAACTCCTAAAACTATTCTAGTTGCTGGGATATTTGACTGTAGACACAGTCAAGAGCATATGTTCTTCCAACTCACGTTCTCCTTCTGTCACTGTCAGAGGTTTCAAGAATCAGGGGTTCAATAGCCAGTTGGTTCAACCTGGCACCACTTCTTACAGACATAAAACTTTCTTCATACAAACTGCTTTGGTAATTTCACCCTTGCTAGGTAAATACTTAGAAAGGATGAGGAAGATATCCTTGAATACCCAGAAAGAAGTATAATTCAAGGTACAGGCCAGTCCATTTCTGAGGAGGTCTAAAATGGGCAGCAGGAGCAGTTTGAGATGACTCAGCCTCAGGACACAAATCATCGGAACAAATTAATTTCATTCTGCCTGACAACAGTGCTGATGACATTTCCAGGGAGTCTCTCAGCACCTTAAGAATCATATTAGTCACTTTAGTAAAGGACTCCACAATTTTGAATGATGCAAGTGCTGGTTATTAATTTTTATAATGCCACTGCAGAAAGGAGGATGTGAGGATCTGGACTTGCAAAGTCTTGTTCATCAACCCCATGGGACTATTTTGGTGTATTCTGAAGAGGCTTTTGCTCCACAGCTGGCAAATGAGACCTTACACCTGCACTGATGCTTTTCTCTGTCAAACTACACTGCTCTCAGTGATTGTTTATCAACACAGCCTTTTCCAATTAACAGCTTTCTAACCTAACTTATTAAATGTGTTTTCTATTTATGACAGACACTGTCTGGGGTTTCTGGTTTACATAAGGTCTGAGACAGCTACTGTCTGTGTTGTAATGGTGTAATTAGTGTCAGGCATAGATTTGACATCACTCATCACATATGTTCTTTTGAAGTATTCATCATCTTTCCAGAGAAATCTTCCAAGTATACCTCATTGATTTGCAAAGTTATCTGATGGAATGAATCACAAAGAGTATGACCCTGAATTTACATGTGTATCTCTCACTAACATCACTGAAATGATAGCTACAGCAAGACACAGACAAGTGAATACCAAACATTTAAAGAGTTGGGATTTGGCGTTGTCTGGGATTTTTTTTCCATCAGTGTGTAAAAATGTTGATCTATAAGAGCTCTAAGTACATTTTTTAATTTTAATCCTATCAAATGATGAGACATATTCAGCACAACTAAAAGGTCAATTAATTTTATGGGCGAGTAGAAACTGCTTCTAAGAAATGTTTAAGATTATGTACCTCAAAGGTAACATTGTGGAAACAGATAACTGCTACTCTGTAAAGTCATACATTCTTTGCTTAACTGAGAAAAAAATGGTGTTGCATTATTGTTCTGCATACCTACCAACCCTTGAGACATAAGCATCAGGCTGTACTCATTGAATATCTTTGATTTTCTTTTAAAAATTCGCATCTATTGTACTGAACAGTGTTGACATTAGGTACATATATGCGTTGTAGATTAAACTATTAGATTTTTAATGAAACATTGTAAGAGAGGTAGTGGAAAGAGTCACAAAAGAAAAATGCAAGAAATGTTCACAATTAAGTGGTGAATTCAATCTGGATAAATTCTATGTTGCTTTGCACTTCAATTCATCTATTGACTCTGCATTAGCATTCGCATAGCAGTATTGCCATTCCTTGTTATTCACTGAGGTATTGTGAATATGCAAAACACCAGGAGCTTTTTATATCTGTGATTTTTGTTTCTTAGATATATGAAGAATTAATTGAAGATAATCAGTTCCTGATAACTTGCATATAGAAGAAGTTTTTTTCTTCATTATGAAAGAAAAAATGTTTTAATAATTCTTCTCAACACACCAAAATATTTATTTTGATCAGGTATCTAAACCAAATACCTCATATTCATTTTTACCCCTAATAATACTGATTGATTCATAGGTTAGTATGTCATAGTTTTTTGTTTCTCAATTTATTGTAAGGCAAGAGAATAAAGAATATTAAATGTAGTATTTGACAAACTACCTTTTTCTCCATTTTCCTCTTAATAATTTCTGTCCTTCTGAATTAAACACAAACATACTTTTATAAACAATTAACAAAAAAATTTATTTTATTTATGTATTCAAATAATATACAAAAATTACATGAGAATTATAATATCTGACCTAAGATCAATTTCTTTGTCTTATCTTTTAATTCCAAACAATATCACCCTTTAATCTTTACCCCAGAGGAATTGTGCAGCTTTTCTTATGGACAAAATTTTTAACATTTTTTTGGTGTTATGTAAGGAACAGTGTTTATTTCATTACTTTTATTGGAATTAATTAAAATTGTAATCCAATTTTTAAAATTGGAGAAATTATCTTTGTCTGACAAATTAGCTAAGCTGTAGCAGAAAAAAAGCTGAAAACAGAGAAAGCATACAGGTGACTGGCTTTTCTGCTGATTTTTCTCAAACAGAAACAGTGAAGGTCTTATAGCAGTAATTTGCCTACATAAGCTAATTTTTTTTTCCAGAATAGACTTCTTCATTACCGCTCTCTCTACCAAAACTAAAAGTAAGACGAATAATTGTAAAGGCACAAGAGAATATTACAATGTTAGTTCAATAACTAGTGTCTTTCACTGATAGAGAAATAATATTTATAGATGTATTTACTAGTATTACGTAAAGTTGCCTAAAACCCTGCTGAGTGTGTGCATTAAGTGCCATATAGTTTAGAAACTAAACACTCACAAGCCAGCCCAGTGCTTGCCAAAAAACTGTCTGGATGACTGGTGTCTGAGAAACACAATCTAAGGGGTCCTGGTGAGATACCTTAAGAATAAGATCCTATAAGCACACAATGAAGAGAAAGACCTGTGTGCTTTTGTCTTGTTAACAGAACAGGTATTTTCAAGGATCTGTGTCCTTTTTAATGTTATCTCCACTGTCCCTATTCAAATATTCATTTATTACTTATATGTATCATTTCCTTGCATGTATAAGATACAAAGTGAAACAACAGAAGCCAAGCAATACTAAGAATAATTTAAGGAAAATAAAAATATTAAGGAAGTTACTCAAATTCAATTCTTATCAAAAACTCAGATGAAAACTGATGCAGTAACTAAGACATATATCAGTCCAAAGACTACTATTAATTATTATTACTACTCTATCACCATTTTATGTTGATGCTAGAGAGAAGAAAAGGGCCTGCATTGCTTCTCTAGTAGGTAAAAGTGACAGAGGAGTATTTTGTGTCAGAAAATGCAATGCTCTACACACTCAGTGATAGTTCCACATGCAGTCATATAATTGATCTTATCCCAATCAAAAGAAGACAAGAAAGAAGAAAATGGCTTAATATGCTCCTAGGAAGTTCTTGTTCTGTCCTCATTAGCTATGTAAGTATAAAGTTTTCCTCTTTCCATGTTTCACTTGTAAAGATAGCTTAATTCTGTGACATTTGGAGAAATAATTAAGCTGATAACGAGTTTGTGGGTTCTGTTAGGTTTTTTTTCCTAGTCTGCTTTCTTTTTTTTCTTGAAGTGTTTTTAATGTGCCTCATAACATCTGCTGTTAGAGCTAAAGTAACTTATTTTAGTTCTTTTTTTCTTATGAACAGATTTGAAAGAAGTTATTTTGATTGATGTTTCTGATGTTGCTTAGATCTATACAATGCTTGCAGTTCTGTTCAGTTCTTAGTAAGGTAAACTGTTTCTTGCATTGCACATGTCTATCAAACGATCTAGCCTAGCAGAAGTGTTGACTACAATTTTTTTAATTTGAAGAATGTAAATGCATTAGGACTTTCACATTTACAAGCACATGATGCATAAATCCCACTTTTCCATAAATACTTATATTGCAAATTGACAGAAAACGCAATATGAAAATCTCTCCCTGTAACTATGTTCCTGAAATACTGCTATATCAAAGATCATATTTTCAAACAAAAGATTTTTTTTTTCCTTTTGTTGCAGAATGAACGTGTTCAACATTTCTAGAGTAGTACTCTGGGAACTGATCTTTTCTGACATAATTCAGTGATTAAATTCATTGATTTTCTGTACCTGGGGAGCAAACAGATAGTGTAGACATGGTTGCACATACAAAATAATGTCTTAGTGAGACTCAAATTCTCACTTTAAATCCAGATCCGTGGAACTTTTCCTAAAAAAAGCACTGTGCCAGCACACAGGAGCATCAGCTCTTTACATCTGACTGTGTCATTGTATATTGTGTGTTGTGAGCTCTGTCATTTTCAGGGAACTCAGTATTTCTGGAAGAATAGGTGAGGTCTGGCCTTTAGTCAGCAACTCTTTTTGAATTCAGGATCAAAGACTTATTTGGGATTTCATGTTTAATCCAGACTGAGAAAGTATTGCAGATTTGACCCTTAAAGTTATCAACATTCCCTGTTGCAGTTACTGAAGCGTATCATAGAATCATAGAATCACCAGGTTGGAAAAGACCTCCAAGATCATCAAGCAGAACCATTCCTATCTACCACTAAACCATGTCCCTGAGCACCTCATCTACACAACTTCTAAATACGTCCCTGGGCAGCCTGTTCCTGTGCCCAATGAACCTTTCTGCGAAAATTTTATTTCTGATATATAGTCTGAACCTCTGATGTCATGTCACTTTGTGCTATTGCCTTTCACTTTGGAGAAGCCAGCACCCTCCTCTCTATGACCTCCTTTCAGGTAGTTTTAGAGAGCAATAAAGTCTCCCCTCAACCTTCCCTTCTGAAGGCAAAACAACCCTAGCTTCTTCAGCTGCTCCTCGTAAGACTTGTTCTCTTATCCCTTCACCAGCTTTGTTGCAGTTCTCTGGGCATGCTCCTCTTCTTGGATCATGGGAGCTTTTTTCTGCTCCTCTAGCTCTTGAATATATACATACAGGGAACAACTTTCCTTGATATTAAAGACTGAGGCAAAGAAGGTATTAAGTACCTCAGCCTTGTCCTCATCATTTGTTGCAGTTTCTCCCCTTGCATCCTATAAAGACTTGAATACTCTCCCTGGTCCTACTTTTACTATTGATGTATTTGTAGAAAAATTTTCTGTTATTTTTCACAGACTTGGCCAATCTGAGCTCTAGTCGGGCTTTAGCCTTCCTGAGTTTCTTTCTCTGCACAATCTCACTTCCTCCCTTTAGTCCATCCAAGATACCTGTCCCTTCTTCCCAAGGTCATAGACATTTCTGTTCTTTTTGGTGTCCATCCAGATCTCTCCGCTCAACCAAGCTGTTTTTTTTTCCCTGCTGGCTCATTTTTTCATTAATTGGGAACAGCTTGCTCCTGCACTGCCAGGATTGCATTCTTGAAGAGCTCCCAGCCCTCTTGGACTCTCTTGCCCTTATGGACTGTCTCCCATGGGACTTCATCAACCAGACTTCTGAACAGTCCAAAGTCTGCCCTCCAGAAGTTTAAGGTGGCTGTTCTGCTAATCCCCTTCCTCACCTCATCTAGAACTGAGAATCCTACCATCTCATGATTACTTAGTCCCAGGCATCCTCCAACCATCACATGTCCCATAAGGCCTTCTCTGTTAGCAAATAACAGGTCCAGGAGGGTGTCTTCCCTTTTGGTTCACTCACCAGTTATGTGAGGAAGTTGTCTTCCACACACTCCAGGAATCTCCTAGACTGCTTCCTCTCTGCTGTATTGTACTTCCAGCAGACATCTGGTAGATTTAAATCTCCCACAAGGACAAGGGCTAGCAACTTTGAGGCTTCTCCCAGTTGTTTACAGAAGAGCTCATCAGCTGCTTCTTCTTCTTGACTGGGTGGTCTATAACAGACTCTCATCACAGTATCTGCCGCCTTGTGTCTCCTCTGATTTTTACCCACAGACAATCTTGTCATCACCATAATTGAGCTCGAGGGTATCAAAGCACTCTCTAACATAGAGGGTTACCCCACCACCTCTGCTACCTTTCCTATCCCACCTGAAGAGCATTCCAGTTATATGAGTCATTCCACCTGTCACATGTGCCAGGTAGTGGTGTTGTCTTAATGGTTTTTCTTTTTATTATTTAATAGTAGATATACCTTCACTCTTCAGCCTCTGCAAAACTACTTTTGTGGATGCAAATCTCAAATAATTTAAAACCCACATTTAAAAGAATATTGTATGAAAAAAATCTGAAATTTGTCGGTATACCACTTCAGCTGGACTAAAATAAAAGAATGTTAAAACAGAACTATGAAGGACCTAACCTTACTAGGAATTTTTTAGAATCATAGAAACGTTGAATCATTAAGGTTGGAAAAGACTTTTAAGATCACCCAGCTCAACCATCAGCCCAACACCACCATGCCTATTAAACCATGTAATGAAGTGCCGTGCTTTTAACACGTCCAGTGAAGAACTCTGCATTGCTTCCATGGGCAGCCTGTTCCAATGCTTGACAATTCTTTAGTAAAGACTTTTTTTAGTATCCAATCTAAACCTCCCTGGTGCAATTTGAGGCCTTTTCCTCTTGTCTCATCACTTGTTACCTGCCAAGAGAGACCAACATTCACCTTGCTACAACCTCCTTTCAGACAGTTGCAGAGAGTAATAAAAACTCCATTCATCCTCTTCTTCTCCAGTCTAAAAAAAGGCTAGTACCTTCAATCACTCATCCTAAGACTTGTTCTCTAGACTCTTCACTAACTTCATTGCCCTACTGAACACAGTATACAAATTGTGGCTGCACCTGCACTGTGTTTAGGGTCATAATCACTCCTCTGCTCCTGCTGGCTACGCCATTGCCGATAAAAGCCAAGATGCTATTAGACTTCTTGGCCACTTGAGCACACTGGTGGCTCATGTTCGGCCAGCTGCCAACTCCCATCTCCAGGTACTTTTCCAATGGGTAGCTTTCCAGCCTCACTTCTTCAGGCTTGCACCATGCATGAGGTTGTTGTGAGCAACGTGCCTAACCCAGCACTTGGCTTTGTTGAATCTAATACCAGAGTTAAATGTTTTAACTTGAAAGAAGACAGATTTAGATTAGATATTAGGAGGAAATTTTTCCTGTGAGGATAGTGAGGGACTGACACAAGTTGCCCAGGGATGCCACGGATGCCCCATCCCAGGAAGTCTTCAATGCCATTTTGAGTAACCTGATCTAGTGCGAAAGCACTCCATGCCTCCCATGGCAGGGGAGTTGGAACTAGATGATTATGAAATTACTGTTCAGATAGTCACAAATCTAGCAAGTGTTCTTATTGTTCCAATCAATTTCACTTATGCAGTAATTATTGTGTTTATTCCAGCTCTTATTAGCCATTAACACTTCCCCTTTCATGTTTTACCCCACAATATTTCTTTCTCAAAGACTGTCTTATCACCAGGGCAGACCACTTCCTGTTTCTTCCCTAGTATGAGTGAAGACAAACCTGTGAAGATATGAAACTGTTGCCTGTTCTGAAATCACATCTGCTCCTGCCCTCCTACTTCAATCCTGCCTGTTTGCCATGAGCCTTTAGTCTTGATCCTGGGAGACTGAAAAGCAATGTGTGTAGTCCAGCTGAAGATCTGATAAGATCCTATGGGTTTGCTTTCCTTCTAATCATTCCCTGGCTTGCTGCAGTGGTTACTTCAGTCTTGCCAGATGTAGTTCTTGAAAGATTGGCTTCTATTTCACATTTTGTCTGTGATCTGGAAGGTTACAGCACTTTCTCCACCAATTTTAAAGTTACTGTTTTAAACATTACTACTCCCTATGCTCCTGTTTATTCTTTAAAACATCTCTGTGAGAAATTTAACGGTTTTTCTGTAAGAGAGGAAATTAATTCATAACCTTTCCTCTGACTGCAACACTGTCCCCTTTGAAATGGCAGTCTTACTACAACTACAACTTGTTTCTTTAGGAAGTGTAAAAGATCTGAACAAAAGAAGTAACAGTGGCACCACTAAGGTCTCCTTATATTTCTTTAAGCAATGTTCCTTAGTTTAACCTCAGTAAGTACAAAGGTATTTAGGTAATTTTTACAACAGACTGTGGAATAACTCCATTTCTATCATCAGGATTTTAATGGAGTAGACAGAGATGCACGAACATTCTGTTCCTTCAAGAAAGTGTCAAGTTTGAAAGACGGATGAAAGCAAAAGGTTTTTATTTAAACAGGAATTAACATTTCCTGCAGCTTACTGTAGTGTAAACCAGATAAAAAAGAATGAGCAAGTCACATAATGCAGTTAGGGAATCAAGCAAATTTAAACCACCTGAAAGCAGAAATAGTGTGAGTTCCATTAATGCTTTTGTTATATAATGGCATAAGGACAAGTCTTTCCATTTCTGGGAATCATTTCAGGAAGGATCAGATCATGACCTCAAGTCTAGAAGAACAGAGCAAGAAAGTGAAAAAACTGTCATCATATATCTGGACAGACACTATCAGATAGCCTAAAAGTGTACTTTTAGGTCTGTTAGAAAAGTTAACAGTTGAATAATTAAACTATCTACCTGACCCAGAGGAAGTAGAATGCACTTAAAATATAACTGGCCACAGAAATTATTGCAATGGATATGCAACTCTACATTGCAGTTTTAGTCTGAGATACCTCCATAAATGCTAATTTACAGATTGTAAGTAAAAATGTGCAACTACCTCAATAATCCTACCAGAACTGTCCTACTGGAATCATGCACATGAACTTAAGTCTTTCAAACATTTAAACCTTGGTCAATACTATGAAAATGCAACATTCTTTTCCTTTCTTGTCTCTAAATTTCAATATTTTAGTGAGCTGCTTTAGGTTTAAATGGTAGTAGTAGTGGTGGTAATGATGATAATAACAACAACAAGAAACTGAACAATAACAGTAACAGAGGCTAAGTTATTGACCTTTTATTTCACTGTTTAGTGGGAGAGAAAAATGTGTTTTGGAATTCTAGACAAAGTATTCCATGTTGTCTCCTGATCGATACTGTGAGCATAAAGCTTTGTGGAAAAGACTGTCTTTTTTTTCCTCCTGTTCTTACATTGGTCTTGATCATCTTTATGTCAACATTGATCATTAGATACTAGGATTATGATGACAATGGGGAAAAAAGAGTTATGCTTGTTCTCTAGATACATGATATTGATAACTGATATATTAAAGAAAAGAAAAAAAAAGACATGGCTCTTATGTTTCATAGACACACGCTGCACTGGTAAAATGCCTGTAATATTTCATGATTTCCATGTGGCTCTTGTGGCCAACATCACTTCCTCTTGTCCAAAGATGAAATGCTTTTACAAACTCACTTAGTCTGTACCATAATGACGAATCGACTTGTTGAACTGAGTCTTTTACACTTTTTAGTTTGCATATTCAGCATGTAGGAGGAAAAAGAATAAAGTAACTTTTTCACATTTTACAGGAAAAAAAATATTTTTCCACTATACTTAGTTTTGTTTTCTGGTGATGGCTGTTAGTGATGAGGTGGTTTGATATTTCTAAGTCTCCTGGAAATGTGATAATAGGAAGTGTGAACAAACCAGGAGCAAGAGCTATTTTTTTAGTTTCAGGTGAACTGAAAAGAACTTCTTCAAGAATAAAAAGAAATTATTAAGAATGAAAACAACTTAGAGTTTAAACACAGTATACTGTGAGATTAGAATACTAATTGCAAGGCAATTGAAATTTTAACAGTTGTTCCAAATGAGTAGAATTTAAAGAAGCATGGAATTGGAATAAAAGGTTTACATAGATGCTTTCAAAGCTTCTGCTCAAATTGATACTACTTTATGAGCAAATTAATGAGAAGAGTTAATCAGGTTTGTGTAAAAGTTTATCTAATAACATGCAAGGTTGGCCAAATGGCTTTAACGTAACACAGTCTATTAAAATATAACCCCAAAAGCCTCAAAGGCACTCTGCTTTAAAAATGGGAATGCATACCCTAAAACCAAAATAAAAGGAACATTATTTCATATTGAAGGGAATATCTACTTGTGGTTTTCTTTCCAAAACAGATGTATAATTTAGGATAAAATTTAGCTCACAGAAACTCTTTCTTAATAGTGATAAAACTAGAAAAAAGGACTGGAGGAAAGAAAGAAGTCTGTTTGACTCTACAGTTTATAGGACTCTTAACTGGGGAAAAAGCAAAAATAAATGGGAAAAAAAAATCTGTGTTTTATAATCGCAAACTGAGTTTATTAGCTTCTATAGTAAAAAATACTCTTTTTGTACAATGTTCCGTAACAGTGTTGTAGCAGTTCGAGCATTCAAAAGAGGTAGAATTAAAACAATTAATTGGAAAGTACAAAAATGTTTTTAACAACAAGTTTTATAGCTACATGAGAAAGGGCAGGATGACAAGGAATATCTAAATCACAGGAGTGAAGTAGAGAAATATTTAATGCCCATTTTGCATTTTACTTATTTTTCATTTATTACGTTGCACTCTTTCCCCAGTGTTGTGTATCTGGATTTGAGCCTTTCCAGTTAGTCCAATTTTGAACCAGCAAAAATGTTGAGAAGGTATTACCCCTGGCTAAAGTTATGTCCTTTGAATATAAGGCTACAGGAGAAATCTCAGTCTGATTTTATGACGAAAATAGTTTGCAAAGACAAGGAAGTTTAAAGACTCTGAGAAATATCTATGCATGCCCCTCTGTAATTTTAAAGGCTGCCTTAAAACAGTATCATTCCAGCTATATCAGAGAGTACATGAATATTAAAGCTTACTTGGAAGGTGTTACTTTACAATTATACTTTGTATTTTAAAGGTTGGGAGTTCATATTTTATTCCTACTTTGCAGCCGTTGCAAGGTGCTTTGACAGATCTGATTTGATTTAAATTGTGTTCGTGTTCCACAAGGCATTACAAAGTTATGAGAGTTTCTTACTTTGTAATTTAATATTCTCTTCTGAACTCCATGTCAGTTGCTCTGTTCAGAGTTAATTAGCAAAAGATTGGAATGGGGCAATACATGGAAGTTTTTATTACAATTATGCTTAAACGTTAGCAAATACAGTGGAGACCTCTTAAATTGCACCGTATTAGTGTACAATAAATCAATTTCTCCATCACGTTTTCAAATGAAGACATTTTATTAAGTAGATGATTGATTAACTATATCTTCAAATGATAAAGAGAAGATTTGTTTCAGTGTATTGTTTAAATGTGATCTAAAATGGTCTTTTAATGATTTTTAAGACTATTAATCCTCAATATACTGTGTAGTAAAGTAACAAAAATAAAATAAGAGGATCTTTCATCTAAATTCAAAACTTCAGAAACTTCTCTTTTCTTACTATCTATATATCATAATCATGGATATAGGAGTTAACATTTTTACTGCAGAGAAGTATGTTTCACAAAGACCTATTAAAAGAGAAGAAACCCCAGCTTCTTATTCTCTACCACTTTCTGAAATTTTTAGTAACCTGTCTCCTCAGTTCCTGTCCTGAAAAGACAGTAGAGTCTTCATCATTTGGGTCCAGATTGCCTGTTCAAACCCCACTGAGCTTAAAAAGCATTATAATTATCTTGAAAGGCTGATAAACACAGTAGAGACTCCTTAAATTGGACATCCCTAGCACACCACAGAACTACATTTTGGTCAGGCTTTCAAATTAAGATCTAAATTAAGTGAAGCAATGATTAATTCTATACATTCAACTCAAAGAGAACACATTAATCTATTATTTAAAGTTAATCCAGTCTAGTTAGGGCCGAAGTTTCTTTGTGAATCGTGTTGTCTTATAGGAATATTAGTGACGAAATATGTGACTTCATTGCTACTTTTTCACTAAAAAGTAGTTTGAAATGGAAACTATGAATGGTAAGTGGGAAAATGTGGGCCTTGAATCAAAGATCCTATCTTTAAAAGGAATTGGTCATACAATTCAGTTCTAAGTGGTGTGTCTCTAACACCTCCTATACCTTCATCAATCAGTATGTGGATTGAACTGCAGTCTAAGGTTTGGATATTGCCATTGCAGTGTATCAGGTGGCAACCTGGTTCCATATAATCAAGTTGAGTCAGGAAGTAGTTTGCTCTTGTTAAAACCCTCTGACCGACAGTATTTAAGACTGGGAAGGGCTAAGAAGGAGAATTCTGATTAAAGGTGTACTTATACATTATTTCCAGACAATCTTTCTGTAAATATAGTATTATTAGGATCAGGGGAAAAGTTATGACAGTTCTATTTGAAAGAAAATATCTAACTAGAACACATACACACAGTTCCATTATTCTAAATAATAGCACAAATGTCCTAATGAAAATGAAATTATATCCTGTGACTGGATGATGGGGTTTTTTTGTATGCACGTTAAGGAGTTTATTTTCCTTGACTAGCAAGTTATAACTAGCACTGACTGATTATACAAATAGTTCTGATATGATAATTAATCAAGTAGAAACTTTCTGTCGTGGTAGTTTCAGGCAATTGTTTGTGGAAGGATTAAAACTTCCAAGATGACTAACTTTCCAGGTTGAATTTTGCAGCAAATACTGGTCTTCTGCTTCCTTTCTTCTCTTACTGTGTTCTTGATTTAGGATCATCTTTCTATTACAGCAAGTTTGGTTTATATATTCCTATAATTGTGTATTCTATAAATTTGTTGTATTAGATTCCTAGGTCACCTACTCTAGCAATCTAAGAAATAGTTTTTGAAATTATTGTGATAAAAAAGGACAGGGCAAAGATGAAAATATCATCCAGAAGAAGAAGTAGGGTGAAAAGGATCTAGTCTATATTTTCACAATTTCCAATTATGTCCATGAGTAAATTTATCATCCAGTAATAAGTCCTTACTCTTTTTCCAAGCTTTGAGTAAGATGGACGCTCTTAAATTACCACTAATTAGAATTGAGGGAAAACTGTACAACTGGAAGCTGTGTACGGTCCCCTTCCTGCCACAGTCTTTTCAGGCTTTCCAGGACCATGCAACTGAAATGCACTCGTTTGTGAACATATCACTCAAAAACTGCACATGCAATGCGATGTTGTAGTGCCAAGGCTTTTTTAATTCATTCTTGGCTGATTGTGAAGGTTCATTGTGGTTTCAGACTTTTATTCAAGAAAATACACCCTGGTGAATCTGAATAATGATATGCATGGACCAAAAGTTCTGACACTGAGCAGGCTCAAGGGTGATCTTGGTCTGCACACTGTCACTGCCAGTGGTCAAACATAGACAGTTAGGGAATAATACCTGAAAAGAGGAAGAGCAGAAGTTCTAACAGATTAGTACATGACAGTTATATCTCTAAATACTTATTTTCCTTTCTTTTACTTCCTTTCTCCTTTTTCTCCCCTACATTCTCTCTAATCCTTGTCTCAATTATTTTCAGTATCTGTCATGGTTCTTACTATAGAAAACCACTCCATAAATTCCTTAGAATTCATGGCTAATACGAATATATTAAAAAGGGCTTATATAACTAATATAATTCTACACATGAATCATAGAATCATAGAATTATATAATAGTTAGGGTTGGAAGGGACCTTAAAGATTATCTAGTTCCAACCCCCCTGACATGGGCAGGGACATCCCTCTAGGTCAAGTTACCCAAGGCCCCATCTAACCTGGCTTAAACAACTTCCTTTGGCAACCAATTCCAGTACCTCACCACTCTCACGGTGAAGAAATTCATCTTAATATATAGCCTAAATCTCCAGTTTATACCCATTCTGTCTTGTCCTATCACCACAAGCCTCTATGAATAGTCCCTCTCCAGCATTCTTGTAGACCCTTCAGGTACTGGATGGTCACTATAAGATCTCCTTGGAGCCTTCCCTTTTCCAGGCTGAACAAGCCCAACTCTCTCAGCCTGCCCTCATAGGGAAGGTGCTCCAGCCATCAGATCATCTTTGTAGCCCTCCTCTGGACCCATTCCAACAGCTCCTTATCCTTCTTATGTTGAGGATTCCAGAACTGGCCACAGTACTCCAGAAGAGGTCTCGCAAGAGGTGCAGAATTACTTTCCTCAACCTGCTGCCCACACTTCTTTTGATGTAGCCTAGGATACAGTTGGCCTTCTGGACTGAAAGCATACATTGCCAGCTCATGCTGAGCTTCTCATTTATCAGCACCCCCAAGTCCTTCTCTGCAAGGCAGCTCTCAATCATGTCATCCCCCACCATGTACTGAAACCGGGGATTGCCCCAACCCACATGTAGTTGGGATTGCACTTGGTTTTGTTCAGCCTCATGAAGTTCTCACATTCTCACTTCTCCAGCCTGTCCAGGTCCCTCTGGATGACATTCTGTCCTTATGTGGCAACTACACCACTCAGGTTGGTGTCATCTGCAAATTTACTGAGGGTGCACTCAATCTCGCTGTCAATCTCATTGATGAAGATATCAAATCATAGTCTGACTTGCAAGAGATGCAGACTTTAAAATAACCCCTATGTTTATAGAATCATAGAATCACCAGGTTGGAAGAGACCCACTGGATCATTGAGTCCAACTATTCCTATCAAACACTAAACCATGTCCCTCAGCACCTCATCTACCCGTGCCTTAAACACCTCCAGGGAAGGTGAATCAATCACCTCTCTGGGCAGCCTATTCCAATGCCCAATGACCCTTTCCATGAAAAACTTCCTCCTAATCTCTAGCCTGAATCTCCCCTGGCGGAGCTTGAGGCCATTCCCTCTTGTCCTGTCCCCTGTCACTTGGGAGAAGAGGCCAGCTCCCTCCTCTCTACAACCTCCTTTCAGGTAGTTGCAGAGAGTAATGAGGTCTCTTCTCAGCCTCCTCTTCTCCAGGCTAAACAATCCCAACTCTCTCAGCCACTCCATGTAACACCTGTTCTCCAGTCCCTTCACCAGATTTGTTGCTCTTCTCTGGACTCGCTCCAGAGCCTCAACATCCTTCTTGTGGTGAGGGGCCCAGAACTGGACACAATATTCAAGGAACAGTCTCACCAGTGTGGAGTACAGAGGGAGAATCACCTCCCTGGACCTGCTGTTCACACTGTTTCTGATACAAGCCAGGATGCCATTGGCCTTCTTGGCCACCTGGGCACACTGCTGGCTCATGTTCAGTCAGTTGTCAACCAGCACTCCCCGGTCCCTCTCCTCCTGGCAGCTTTCTAGACAGACTTCTCCCAGTCTGTAGCTCTGCATAGGGTTGTTGTGCCCCAAGTGTAGGACCCAGTCTTTGGCCGTGTTAAGCCTCATGCCATTGGACACTGCCCAACGGTCCAGCCTGTTTAGGTCCCTTTGCAGAACCTCCCTACCCTCCAGCAGATCAACACTTGCACACAGCTTTGTGTCATCTGCAAACTTGCTAAGGGTCTTGCAACTTGCTATAATTCCATAATACTTTCAGTATCAAAGTTTTTTGCTGTAAGCTCACCACAATTTAACTGCATTGCCTTAGTGTTCTAAGTTTAATTAATTGAAATTCATTCATCAAACCCTGTGCATATTTTCTAAGAGTCTGAAGCATTGAAACGTTGTTTACAAAATATTACTGCTTAGCTGACAAATTCTATTTTTCCTGCTTTGTGGCAATGGCTTTAAATTTGGCAGAAATTGGAGACAGGTCTGGAAGCAGAGTGAGGGTGAAATGAGTAAGATTGTGGAAAGCACCTAGCTACAACTGTGTCTTGAGACAAAGGGTTGTGCAGAGTGTGTGTACTAGTGCTAATTTGGAAGCACCTGCCACAATCCAGTCAATTATGCCTTTTAATGTCCCCAGTTTTCTAATTTCGTAAAATTGCTTTATGCATGTTTTGAAAAACTGTAGAGGTCTGTAAAGGTTTGCCAATTAAATACTCTGAAAATGGTGTCTGGTTTACATTGCAGAATTTGACCAAGGACTTTTCTTTCAAGTATGAATGTGGCTTTCAGATGCCATAATAGAAGATAACATTTGTAAAAACAGCCAAGAGAGTTAATTTGCTGCCATTGATCAATGTGTCTGTGGAATGAGGAAGAAGGCAGCAGTAAACAAAGGAGAGCTCTGCAGCCTGAAAACGAAGAAGAAAAAGGCCTGTAACTCAAAAGTAAGAGGTGGACAAGAGGTAGCAAGAGTATCCCATGAGTAAGGAGGAAGAGTAGAAAGGTCGAGCAGAAGGGAGTAAGTATGGAAGAGAATCAGAGCAAATAGGCTAGGAAAAGAGAAAGGGCAGGGTAGAGACAACTGGGGAGGACAAGAAAGTTAGGAAAAAAAATTAGGTGATTTTCTCCAAAAAGTCTATAAAAAGACTGTTGTGAAGACAGATTGATTAATAATTGCTAAGTGCCAAATATTCTAGTAATGAAATCCATTAAGATATCAATAAATACATCAATAATCCTGTTTTCACTGCGGAGTTCAGACAGCATGTTGTAAATATACTATAAGGCCATATGTTTAATGATAAGAAGAAAGAGAATTATTGAAAAAACTTTAAACTTTAAAGATCCTATCATAATGGATACTCACAAAGGCTAGTAAATAAATAACATTTGTACAGGCAATCTTAATTGTGGTATTTCCTAAATCTCAGTGGTTGTCTTTGCAATTGTAATGCTCTTACTGGTAGTAAAATTAAAATACAGTTTAGTTGAATTAAAGGCAAAATTAATGAAACCTCAGCTACAAGCTCTTCTGTTTCCCACCTGGTTTAAATCTGTTGGCATACCTACCTCAATGAAAAAAAAATAGATATTGGTTTATTCCTTAGATATAAAACACTGATACTGAAAAAATACACACAATGTCAGATCTTCAACTAAAGATCTAATTAGACTCTGAAGCTTTAAATCTGTCTTACAATGTCTCCCATTTCTGTACAGAAACTCAAGAAATAATAGCATTACACTCAGTTTGCTTCACTGCCTTCAGAAATCTGTATTTCATGCTGTAGGGTGAAACTATTATTAATTTACTTCATATCATATAACTGTATTTAGGAAGAATAGCGCGCAGTTATTCTGACAGTCTTATTCACTTTCCCAGCACCTTCTCTATTTCTAGTTTTTATCATCATCTAGCCTCATGTTCTACAGGAGACTCCTGCTTATATCACTTCTGTGTCTCTTACAGATTTCAACCTTGCTTCCTTAAGTAATTTAAATAATGTTTTTATAGGGTAAGTTAGCTAATTTTCCATCTGTCACACCCCAAGGTGGACAGAGTAGGACCCAGAAATGTATTTAAATATTTAGTTTATTGTCTATAATGTTACAAATCTGAGTCGAGAATGTAAGCTTAAGTCTAGACCCATATTAGTATTCTACAAGGGTTTGAAAAGGACTATATGACCTGTACAGAGTTGAGTGATAAAGTCTTTAGGTGTTTCCTTGAAGCTCCTATGAGTGAGGTTTCTGCAAACTCTCCAGTGCTCATAGATTGCTGATGTCAGTGAGGGGGGCTCGAACCTGCTGAGAGGGAGCTCCAATTAGTGCTTACTCCACTCATTCCCTTATAGTCCACTCTGAAGTGATATTGGCCCAATCTCCTTTACCTTTTGTCGGTGGCACTGATGATGGAAGGACACAGTGGATTGTAGTGTAACACCCATCCATGTGTAGGAATCCAGAGAAGTCCAGGATCATACATCAGGATGCTCCCATCACAAAACTCATAGAATTTCTACTCACAATAGTATTAATACTTTAGTTTTGAGGATCACCTCTGAGTCTTTTTTTTTTGTTCCACAGTTATGATGTACATCCGCATACCTGTGTTGGCCAGTTTGGTCATCCTGATTGGCAAACAAGTGGCAGAGACATAATCGCCCATTTTCCTCTACTTATTCTTGCTACACAGATGGGCTTTATTATGGCCATTGACGTGGAGTGTCCACCTGACCTCCGTGCGACTCAGCAAAACAGCAGCCCCCTTCAGCAGCTTCAAGGGGGTAAGCATATGTCACCATCTCATTTCCAGTGTCAGATTTTACCCTGTTTTCTTCCTTACTTGAAGAAAAAAACCCAAAACTTCTTGGAAAAAAGAGTTTCAAAACCAACAATTTACAATAATCTCCAAGACCCTTCATAGAAGGAGGGGTGGAGGTGTCGCCCTCTATATCAGGAAATGGATAGAATGTGAAAAGCTGCCATTGAAGAGTAGCCATAAAAAGGCTGAAAGTTTGTGGATCAGAACAAAAGACCAAGGAACCAACAGGAACCTTGTGGATGGTGTATACTACAGGCTACCTGATCAAGGAGAGCCAAACAATGAGGTCTTTATTTTAATGTGAATATTTTATCATATTTTCAAACGTATCTCTAAAAAAATGACTGCTGTCTCTCAATAAGTAAACTTCTTGAAATTTCAATTCTTAAATGCCAAATGACCCTTCTTCTTAGTTACATAAGCTACATATTTCAAAATACAACTCTGTATTCCAATCTGGTTCTCGAATTCCATCAGTATAGTTGGTTCTAATTCTTAGTCAGCAGAAAGACACATGACTCAGAGGTAAGAGATGGATGTATCTTTTTTCAAAATGAACTACTCATTAAATTCCTATAGTTCATGAAACTTTTTGACCAATTTCTTAAAAAGAAATCCATTTGGACTTCCAAAAGAAAAACAAATAACCTTGAGTGTGTAGCAACTAATGAAACTTTTTATTGATAAACTATACTATTCCAATATACTACAGAAGGAAAGGAAGAAGCTTAGGACCTTTCAAAGTACAATACAAAAGCAAGAAGCAGAGGAGAATAATATGATAAAACAGTCACTAATAAAAACTTTAAGAAACTGAAGAATCAGTTCAAAAAGGTAAATTAGTGAAGTAATTTCCATTGAAATATTGTTGTTTGGTATTAAAACTTGATAACTGCAATAATTTCATATTTTATGCACTTCCGTAGTATATATTGGCAAATGTCTTATCAGTGGAAATTACTGTGTTGGTGGGGACCAAAGGAATGACAATATGCTGGGAATGAAAAGAAAAGGAAAAGGATTTTAAATCAGTATTTGTGTAGTGAAAGACAACAGCAATAAGTGGCTGATAATATACCCATTAAATCAGCACTAGGCAAAACTTAAAAGATGAGGCATCTTGCAGAAATGAAAATTTATCATGGGTATATTCACTAGAGGAGGCAAAAAGAAAAAAAATCATTGAAAAGGGAAAACATATTCAAAAACAGGTGTCTGTTTCCTGTGCTGCTTTTTTAAATTATTTTTTATAGTCAAGAAATACATCGTAAATTCCCAAAGGCTTTGGGACTTCTATGTATGAAGAAACCTAGTTAGAATGAAGAAATGGTACTATCTGTGGATCGTCTTTTTTCCTAACAGAAGGTAATGAAGACACAAACAATGAAGATAAATATAAATGAATTGAAAATGTCTATATGAAAAACACAGAACATGAACCTATGGCAAAAATTATGTGAAATGGCTACCTGGCTATCTGTGCTAATACACTCTGGATTCTAACAAGTCAAGAAGGATGTTGAGGCTCTGGAGTGAGTCCAGAGAAGAGCAACAAAGCTGGTGAAGGGCCTGGAGAACAGGCCTTATGAGGAACAACTGAGAGAGCTGGGGGTGTTTAGCCTGGAGAAGAGGAGGCTGAGAGGAGACCTTATTGCTCTCTATTACTACCTGAAAGGAGGTTGTGGAGAGGAGGGAGTTGGTCTCTTCTCCCAAGTGACAGGGGACAGGACTAGAGGGAATGCCCTCAAGCTCCACCAGGGGAGATTTAGGCTAGAGATTAGGAGGAAGTTTTTCCACAGAAAGGATCATTGGGCATTGGAACAGGCTGCCCAGGGAGGTGGTTGATTGACCTTCCATGGAGGTGTTTAAGGCAAGGGTAGATGAGGTACTGAGGGATATGGTTTAGTGTTTGATAGGAATGGTTGGACTCGATGATCCGATGGGTCTCTTCCAACCTGGTGATTCTATGTCTCTTTCAGTTGAGTTTTCTCACTCTAATTAAATATACATCTAGAGGACAGAGGTAGCAAAGTTCTTGCATTAAAGAGATTAGAAAAGTAATCATGACAGTAATGCATCACATGATATTTTAAAATGAACTTTCTGTCATACCCAAAATATAGGTCAGGTTTCTACAGTAAGATAGACTTAGCATTGACATATAAATGGATATGGTAGTATAAATGAAATAACTGCAGATGTGAAAAACTAGAAGATAAAAAGGAAAAGTGGAGAGGGATGGGCAAGGTGATACTAAAAGGGAAAAGAAATAGAAGAGCAGAATAAATAATAAAAAGTAAAGAGGATTCAGATGAAGGAAGGAAGAAGAAACATGACATCAAAACAGCCAAGTTGAGAGATTTTTGTCTTGTATAGAAGGAGAAAATCCAGAGAGAGAGAGGTATAGCAAAATCAAAGTCTGCTAACAAAGATTTTAACCAATCAGAAATCAAGATCTTTCATTTTTGGTGTTGGGGTTTTTTTGGCGGGGGTGGGGGGGGGGGGGTGGGAGGAGGTTGAGGGGTATGACTGTAATATATTCCAATGTGTTAGAAAAGACAAATACAGGTTTCAATCATTGAGGGTTACTCAATTCAAAATTCAGAAGCACTGTTCAGCGTCTTATACCTGAAGCCAACTACACAGAGTATTGACAACTATATGCATTGGAGGCGATTAAGACTTTTAACTATTATCTACTGAATTCTTTGTATACAGCACATAACTCTTTTTTGACAGCAATATTCATTGAATTGCATTGTCCTTAAACTGATTTTACTTTGCAGCTTGGATGCTGCATGTTGTAGAATCTTTAGGGCAATCATAACATTGTTTATTCATGTCCTTGAAAACGAACAAAGCAAGAAAAGAAACCAAAAACAGATACCCTTTTTGAGGTCCTATTATACCTGGTAGGATGATAGAGAGCTGTAAAAGGAAATACATGGTATCTCCAAAATCACACATATTGCTGAGAAAAACGTGCACATGGTTATTCCATTCAAATGTGTCCAAGCAGATGGTGCAAACCTGGCAGTGAGTAACATCCAAAAGAAGACATCAGGGTGATAAAAAAGGAAGCTGTTAGTTGACAGATATAATATAAAAAGGATTTCAGTGAGTCCTTCCAAGGATATTAAAAAACATCAGTGACATTTCAGTAATCTGTTTAAAAGGTAACTGAAAAATCACAACAAATACTGATTGTGTTCATAAGCAACACACAGTCATATGCCCATGAGAATTATGCGAAGGGCAAGTATGGAAATATTATATTTGGGAATGTCTGTCATAATTAACTTCTTGATAGAGTGTCATTGCTCTGTTTTCAAAGCAAGCGAGTTTAGTGTAGCAAAAGCTATGAAACATGTTATAAGAGAAATTTAAATGTGAAAGTTAAGTTTATTCTACAGTTAGAAATGTAGTGTAAGTCAGTATTAAGGCTGTGCCAATGTGCACAGCCAGTGTATCAAGTTATTAATTCCCTAGATGGTCCAGGAATGTCCTTATGGTTCTGTGCACAGATATAATGATTGAATGGTTTGAAATGGCAGGCAGATCAGAAACCAGACGATTAACTGTACTTCAAGCCACACACAAAATGAAGTGTTTAACAGATTATTTCAAGACCTCCAGATGAGAATTTTGAAGAGCTCTAGAAAATTCATCACTGGTCAGCTGGATTATACAAACTGAGCAGAACTGAGCTTGGGGATTCTCACACAAACAAGATGAAGATATGATTCAACAATCCCTTTTGATGCAGAATTCTATCATGATCTGGACATTATTCAGCCTTCTTGTTCATAACAATTGTTTTCACATAAGACCTTTAGCTGATGCGAAGTTCTGAAGAATTTTTATGCCAAGATTATGAGAATTTTTTTTCATCCTAACAACCTCTGCTTGTGCATTTCTGTGCAACATCAGTGTGAAACAGAGTTGTGAAGAGTGTGATACTACAGCATCTAATTCAATTATTTCAATTGCACAAGTCCTTGAAAAGTCACCCTCTTCTCCATCATATTGGAGTGTCTTCCAATGACAGGTAATGAATATATCCCTAGTACTTGTTGTTCTAGGGTTTTATTATCCCAGCAAATCTGATAAATCACTGAAGTACAGAAAAGACCTAGGACTAAGCTACTGTTACTTTCAGACATCCCTACTTAGATGAGAAAGGGCTGCAGCAATTACTGGAGTATTAAATGAACACAGGACAAGAACATGCTGTATCTTAAAGTGTCTTTGTATTAAATCTAGACACTAGACCTACACCTAAGTATTAGACATGGAATATACCTAGTGATCAGTCCCAGATGTCTTTTTCACTGCTTCAGACTCAGCTTCGATATTTTTAGTTTTACTCACTTAGAACTAGGAAATGAGAAAAATCTATGCATGTCTTAAAACTTCACCTTATTTAAATAAAGTTAGGTGTAAGATTTGAATAATGTAACATTTTCATAGAACAACCAGGTTGGAAGAGACCCACTGGATCTTCTAGTCCAACCATTCCTATCAAACACTAAACTATATCCTTCAGGACCTCATCCACTCGTGCCTTAAACACCTCCACGGAAGGTCAATCAACCACCTCCCTGGGCAGCCTGTTCCAATGCCCAGTGACCCTTTCTGTGAAAGTTTTTTTCCTAATGCCCAGCCTAAATCTCCCCTGGCAGAGCTTGAGGCCATTCCCTCTTGTCCTGTCCCCTGTCACTTGGCAGAAGAGGTCAGCCTCCTCTTCTCCACAACCTCATTTCAGGTAGTTGTAGAGAACAATGAGGTCTCCTCTCAGCCTCTTCTTCTCCAGGATAAACAACGCCAGCTCTCTCAGCTGTTCCTCATAAGGCCTGTTTTCCAGCCTCTTCACCAGCTTTGTTGCTCTTCTCTGGACTCACTCCAGAGCCTCAACATCCTTCTTGTGGTGAGGGGCCCAGAACTGAATACAGGATTCAAGGAGCAGTCTCACCAGTGTGGAGTACAGAGGGAGAATAACCTCCCTGGACCTGCTGGTCACACCATTTCTGATACAAGCCAGGATGCCATTGGCCTTCTTGGCCACCTGGGCACACTGGTGGCTCATCTTCAGTCAGCTGTCAACCAACACCCAAATTCTTTTCTCTGCTGAAGAACACCTTTTTTTTTTTACCTGCATTCCCAATAAAAGAGTTTAAATAACTTGAATAATAAGAATGCTTGGGAGAAAAAGCAGATAACTACATATAGAATTACTTATAAATGAATTATCTCTATTTGCAACAAGTGTAACATTAATTGTGTGATTAGATTAAAATTTTGTGTGAATGGCCTGAATTAGTTCAACTGTTTAACTTCTCTGCTATTATAGGTTATTTGAAACAATATTTTAACTTTTCAACTTCCTGGTGTAGTTTCAACCAGTAGTTCTATGAACTTCATTAAGAAGGATATATATCTGATACATAACTTTAATCTCTATCCCCAGCTTGAAATACTGGTATTAACATATTAAAGTATTAATATAAAAATATCTCGCTCTTTCTTTTTAAGATACATTTTTTTCTATGTCTTTCTACAGAAAATTGTCTGTCTTTTCTGTACGGAAAAGTAAAGCTCTGAACTGATCATCTATCCAACTATCACTCTCCATCTCAGTGTTCACTGCTTTTCATAGAGTCACAATAAAATAGAACTAGAAAGATCTCACAAAGTATTCTGGTCTATTTGGCTTTCCCAGATAGTATTAGATGCACAGAAACAGATCCTGTCAAAAATCTATCAAACTAAAAACTCTGCTGTGCTTGACATGCAAAACCTCCCCAGCAATCCATTCAAGCATATAACTTTTTAACACCTCTAATGGATTTTCTGTAATGCTTAGCCTACATTTCCCTTGCTAGGGTTTAAACTTAATATTTTATGTCCTACTCACAGGAGAAGTGGAGAAATGTTTTTTCTCTTCATATACACTAGTGAAGTATTTAGGATGAAAGGTGACATTTCATGAGAATATCATACCTTTATAAGTATTTCCTACTAGAAATACTTGATATTGCATTCATCAGTTTTGGTCATCCAATGTAAATGACATGCATCTGACTTGAATAAATAAGTGTAACTAAAAAAAAACCTTACATAAGTTGTATAATTTACATCCAACCCTCTTGCAACTGTCTCAAAATTATTCTCAAGCAGATTTGTAAATTAGATGTATTTCTGTACAGCTCAATAGAAAACATCAGGGTACATCTAGTCAGGAAAAAATAAACCAACAACACAGTCAGAAATGGAAAAGTCACATAACATGGTTTATGTTGGTTAGAGCAGACTTTAATTCCATGTGTCCAAGAGACTATGGTAACCACTAAATTATTGTTCATCTGAGGTGTTGTTCCCTTTCAGTCTGCAGTTTCATGATAGAGGTAATGATGAAATTGTACCCTCCATCTTTGTTGTTTGAGCAATTTATATCTAGCACAAAGTAATCACATATCATCATGGTACGCACTGGAAATCCTCTCTATTCTATTACAAGTAAATGCCCTAAATATCAGAGAGTATAATTCCTTTACCCCCTCAAATACACTTTTTTATTTTCCCCTTCTTCTATTTTATTGGATGGTAATGTATCTAAATTAAATAGCTCACATTGCAGAGTCTGAGCAAAGTATGAAGCAAACTTTACAATCCAGTGGGACTCTATGGATTACTACTTTAAAATCCTATCTCTAAAACTGATAGGAGATCCGTGAACCTAGGTATATCCTTCAAAAAGTTAGTGTAGTAGTTCAAAGTTTTCCCGTTTCTCTACTTGAAAAGAGAAAAATGCAGTCAGGTACAGCACTTGAAAAGCTTTGCAAAGATTTTCAAATCCTTCACAATCTTCTATATGAAATTACCGCAAAACTCAAAAAATAGACAAATTATTCAATATAATCTAAGAGTTATCTTAAAAAATACACTACTACTGTGAATGGTAAACTTTAAATGAGACGGGAAAACAAAGAAAATAAGAAAACTAAGTTTTTTCTGTCATCATACTTATCTGAATGGTTTATTAGATATTAATACTAGGCAACTGGGCATCCTTTCTCTTTGCTCCAAGAGCAGTCATCCCCTGTAACTCCCAGTTCAACCATGTCATTACTGTTACTTTTCTTCCCCTCTCATTGCTGAAAAATTGATATCGAGTCCTTGCTTAAAATCAAGTCAATGGACAGACCTCTCTTGTCCAGGTGTTTGGGAGATGTTAACTGGGTTAATTCAGTGAAGGCTAGGTTACCCATTCACCAACAATGTGGTTTTATATACACAGAAGCACCGTATTCAGAAATGAATTTAATTTTTCACAAAACTTAAGTAAGACTTAGTGGCTTACAATGCCAAGGACAGAAGAGAAATAGATACTGATACTTAAAATAGAATCTTTATCTCCCATTCAAGGATCTCATACAGGGGAAATGGAGCATGCATGTTAGTACTTCAGGGAGAGGTGGCTAAATTCAGGTAGATATTATTTCAGTTATGACTATCAGGCATATTTAATAAATAAATGGAGTCAGGATACATCTGCACTAGGAACAAAGAATGTGAAAAATGTGAGACAAATCAATAATGCAATATCAAGAACTCTGGGATTTTTTATTATTAACTTAATATTATTTTAATCCCTGGAAGGTCCTATGTAAATTCAGACATCATTTCAGAAAAACATTGGGGTACTACTGAGCCATGGAAAACTTACCTGGACATTAAGATAAATGCTGGGAGCTTATACCTCTCTTGGCTTTATTGCTGTCAGTGGAGCCTAGCCGTACTCAGACAGTGACAGATTATATTGTTAGAGCTACGTTTCCATCTGGAAAAAAACCTCAAACCAAACAGGCTAGGAATTTTAGAAGGAGCAAGCAATTTGGGCTGTGAGTTGCCCGATATTCAGGTGGTGAATATACAGTATGTTCCACTAAGCAGGTATGTAATGCTTCTTCTGCAAATAGCTAGTAACTTTTCCTGATTCTTATTATGTATGCATTTGTTCTTATAGTTATTTCCTTTTCCAGACAGCTGTATACTTACTTAGCAATTAGAATTTAGAAGGACATTGTTATTAGGGTGTTCTGTGAGAGGAAATGAAATGAACACTTACAGCACTTTCTGAGACATTTAAAAAAAGTCTCACATAGCTGACATGGTTATATTACTTCTGATTACAGATCAGCTATGAGTAAACAACATCTCAAAGTCCTCTGAATCATTCTGCATGGTCTGGAGAGCACAGATCAGATGGAAACACCTTGCTCCAAAATCACTCTTGTGCTATAACACTAGCTGTTACGCAATTCCTCACAGTGAATTTTGTGCGAAACCTCCAGACCAGGTCTGTGTCCACTAAGTAAAGCTACAAATAAAAAGCCACAGTCCTTCATACACTAGTGTTTCACATTCATGACATTATTGTGATGAGAAAATTTTTTAAATTGATCTATGACTTCCTCGAAAAAATCAGGTCAATTACCAATGTTATAACATTTTAATCTAAGAGGTGAAGATATGTTAACAGTGACAATGAAGTTAAACTTTATTGCTAAATAAATAACATGAGATGTTGCACTTTTTCAATTCTTGATTTTCCTAAAATAATTTCAAAGACATCGTTTAAAATTAATAATTTGATGGCACCAGCACAAAATTTTGGATGCTAAACTTAATTTTTTACACTCCTAGAACAAAGTGAAGAATTTGGGTCCAAAATAACTGCAAAAAGTGGTACGTACTACTGAACTGTTTATTTTGCAAAATCATAGAATCATAGAATTGTTTTGGTTGGAAAAGACATTTGAGATCATTGAGTCCAATTATACCCCTCCAATATTAAACCACATCTCTGCTCACCTCATTCACCCATCTTTTAAATACCTCCAGGGATGGTGGTTCAATTACCTTGGGAAGTGTCTTCCAGTGCCTGATAACCCATTCAGTGAAGAAATTTTTCCTGATGTCTAATCTGAACCTCCCCTGGTGCAACTTGAGGCCATTCCTCTTGTCGTTTCATTAGTTAATTGGGAAAAGAGACCAATACACACTCACTACAACCTCCTTTCGGGTATTGTAGAGAGTGAAAAAGTCTCCCCTCATCCTTCTTTGCTCTAGGCTAAAAGACCCCAGTTCCCTCAGCTGCCTCTCTCCCCAGTGAAAATAAACTCTCCCCAATGAAAACCAAGACATCCGCCAGAAGGTGTGCCTACCAAGCTGCACCTGTGCTGGAGACCACCATGAACACCTAGGCATGCACGCATGGAGGACAATGTCTTCCTGGAAACGGGTGGAATGTTCGGGGAAATCATGGGGACTGGAATGATAAAATTGGGGGCCTTCGACTTCTTGGTTGCTTCAGACTTGTTGCTGCGTGCGTGCCCCCACCGGTCTTCCTGGAGCTTGGAGTATCATCATCACTCAGTAGGCTCATGGTGCTTGGTTGCTTTGTTGCTCGGTGGACTCAACCTTGGGTGTGTGTTGCTGCATGTGCCCTCCTGTGTCTTCCTGGAACTTGGAGCATTATCGTCTGCACCAAGACCAATTTGATGGGACATCGCTGGATTCATGGTGGTTGTAATTAGTGGCATCTCTATCATCTTCTTGCTTAGGGAATCTAACTTTTCCTTTCTTTTCCTATCACTGTTATCAGTTGTTCCAGAAAATAAAGTTCACAAGATTGTACGGCACCTAGTGTCATTTGTGCCTTAATCTCGGGCTCTTGGGATTGTTTGAAACCTTCCCTGATATTGGATCAGGACACCTGGTCCTGCTGGTCTTACTGTTTCTGATGCCATTGGCCCTCTCAGCCACCGGGGTATGCTGCTGGTTCATATTCAGCTGGCTGTCAACAAACACTACCAGGTTTTCCTAGCCATTCTTCCCCAAGCCTGTAGCACTGCATGGGGTGGTTGTGTCCCAAGTGCAGGACCTGGCATGTGGTTTTCTTGAAACTCATGCTGTTGGTACGAGGCAAAGAAGGCATTAAGCATGTCAGCCTTATCCTCATTCTTTGGTGTTATTGTTCCCCCTGTAACCAATGATAACAACTGTCCTTGCCTCTCCTTTCACTCTTAATGTATTTGTAGACTTATTTTTTTAACTTTCACAGAACTGGCCAATTTGAGTTCTAGTTAAAAATGTATCAACTAGCATTCTAAACAGTCCAAAGTCTGCCCTCTGGAAGTCCAAGGTGGTAGGTCTGCAGACACCCTCCTTAGTTTCCCTGGAACTAAGAATTCTATCATCTCGCGATCACTGTCCCAGGTATGCTCCAGGTGTCACAACTCCCACAAGGCCTTCTCTATTTTCAAACAACAGGTCCAGGAGAACACTTTCCCTACTCAGTCCACTCACACATTTTATCAGGAAGTTGTCTTCCACACACTCCAGGAACCTCCAAGACTGTTTTTTTTCCTGTTGTTTTTAGAGTACCTCATTAGCCTCTTCTTCCTAGCTAGGTGGTCTATAGCATACTGCCACCACAACATCTGCCTAATTGGACATTCCACTGACTTTTACCCTATCATCACCCTCACTGAACTAAAGGCAATCAAAATACTCTCTCAGATAGAGGAGTGCCTTCTCCTCCTCTCCCTCCCCAAGCCTTTCCTTATCCATCCTGCCTGAAGAGTTTATAGCCAACTATAGAAGACAATATATATTAAAGCATATAACATGAGATAATGCAATGAATTGTAGTATGTATAGTATATAGTATGTATATGTACCTAGACCTACATGTATGCATTTCTGCCAGAAAATTTATTTTCTTCTGTAAAAATAATTACACAAAAAGCAAAAGACAGTTGTAAATTGTTTCTATGCAATGAATAATGTTTTAAAGCTTTCATGTTGCTGTCTAAAAATTGGTTATCTTTCCAGTCATCATTTACCCTGTATATAAGGTTGATAGACATAATACTTTTAAAACTACAAACATGTATGTCCTGTGTGCCATGCACACTTTAAATGAAACTATGATGCCTAAATAAACATTTGGACTAGTTGACTTATCAGTGCCTTTTATATTTACAATCCATTCCTTGTTGGATATAACATTGTTTGTTATGTAAATGATTTACTCTAGCAATTTTGTAGCCAACTACTTTTAAAACATTTCCTCCTCTTAAAATATAATTGCCTGAAGGAAAATGCAGTCTAGAATAATATAAACTAAAAGCAATATTCCTTATAATTTCAGAAAGATGGTCAGTCTTTACCTAGCAACAAGAGAGAGCTCTAACCATCCTCACATTACTGCCTGTTGTGATTCTCATGAGCTAGTGTTAGTGCTGTAATTTCTCTTCCTCTAATGCCCTGCAAAACGCTCTCAGTCTTCAAAGCAGAATTCCTTAAAAATACATTAGCTTCCCTTTACAGAAAACCTGTCTCAGAATATGAAATGTTCAAAATTTTGCAGACACTGAGATTTACAAAATAGTAATTTTTAGCTGAAATAGACTCAATTTACAATACTATGAAGATACAGCCCTCAAACAAAGTAGGACTTATTTTTCTTATTTTCATTTTCATACTGTAAAAATCTAAAATTCTTTCTCTCTTCACCCCACCGCACTCTCTCTTTCTCCTTCTCCCTACCACTTTTCATTGTTTGTATTATACTTCAGAGTACAGAGAAGTAGATAATAATAAAATTGATAAAGGACTGTGTATTAAAATCAGTGGCATGGAGCATAAAAGCATTTTTAATTCTTCCTGCTTACAATATGGAATTACAAATGCCACATAAGGAAATCTTGAATCTAGATATCAGAGAGGGAAGGCTGATAACTTTAGGAAAATGTCAGTACATCAGTGATGTACTTAATAGAAGACTGGGTACCAGACCAATGTCCAAGTTCTAGTCTGGGTTTCAGACCAGACTGGTCCCAGCAATCCAGATAAATGGCTAGAATGTGCAACTTGAACTGGGAGCGCTGCAACCAGGTAAAAGTCAAATGTCAGTGCTGGAGTAAGGATCGTGCTGGGGCAGAGCAGACAGGGGAGCAGTGTTGAAGCATTGCTTAAAACCATTTTGTACTCAATGTGGAAACCATGTGGAGAGTTACTTTAACATCATTGTAAATTCTCCCAGTTGAACAAAAATTTTCTGGAGACTTCTATAAGCTTAAAGACAGCCATAGAGTTTTGCTGGAGATGAAACAGAAAAGAGTTTGCATAAAATATGGTTCAAGAGTAGGGAGAGTGTGGTAGTTATGCTCCTATAAGACACAGTTATCTTTTTTAACCACAGATACTGGTCCTGCAAGTTAAGAGGGCCAGCAGCGGTAACAGCAGTGCAGCCAGAAGGCCAAATGAAACAGTCATATCTCATACTCAGAACTTCTGAGACCAAGTCTTGATACTGCAAGTGTTTTAAGTCCTGTAGTACAAGAAAGACATTGGTAAACCAGAGTTAGTTCTGCAGCAACCAAAGGGGGTGATTGGGCTGAAGCACTTTTGAGTTAATTACACCTTGACAACTAAACATAATTAGAGAATAGAGTTGTTTTGCTCAAGGATAGAAATACTGCATGACCAGGTATTCACCAGTCATAGTCACAGCAGGAGTTTGGCAAGCAAGTTATTCAGAAATAGCACTAATGTTATTTCCTGCTACCCAGATTTTAAGATAATGAAAAACCTGAAATAGGAAGTCATTCATCTATTCCATCCTGTTTTACAGAAAACCCTTTGCAGCTTCCTCTTTGAAACTGAATAAAACTTCAGCTTTCAAGAGCATTTTTTGACACAAAATCTTAGTGTTAGACTTCAGATTCATTGAAATACTGTCTTTTACTAAAAAAATATAGAATTTTTGAGATGCAGTTTTTATGAATTTCTCTTGTTGCTTTATAAAAAGAGTGCTCTACAGAAGACACAAAAATCTTCAGCAAATGATAGAGCGTAGAGTGTATCTGTGGAATGGCATTTATAGCAAGATAAGATTAGGAACAGGACAGAAAGGGTACACATTTTATTGTAGAGGAATTAAATTGTATATAATGGTATTATTTTGGTCTCATCATGTTTCCCTCTTTCTTTGACTTAAATCATACTTTCTGGCTGCCTGTGGGTAAATTTGAAAACTCTCAAGCTCGTGTCAGGAAAAAAGATTTTATAGACTAAGCTGTCCTATTACAAAACCTTTCTCTGTCTTCAATGCCTTTCATAACTTTCTCTTGGGCAAAGTTCAGAATCATTATTCTGATCTTGCTTTTCTTAGTCAATTAGACGACCTTGAGCCCACAAACTAACATTCTGTTGTTAATTTTTTCTTTTAACTTCCATGCTTCTGTCTTATCCATTCTACTACCATTTCAAGTACACAAAGTATTCCAAAAATTTCTGCAGTAGGTCATCAAGATTTCTTTTTGGTTTCCTTTCCATCTTCATTTTTACTGGTAAAAAAATCACCCTGTCCTTCTTTGGGTCTGTTTCCCTGTAATTGCATTGAAATTTCTATGCAGGGTCAAGGCAAAATTCCTAAATTTCATTCTAAATTACTTCTTCCCCTTCATTTCACAGATACTGTGATCATCACTACCACCATATTGCCAATCCATGCTTACTACTTAGGTGTTAAGCATGATGTCTTCAGTCTCTATTGACTGCTATTTTTCTGCATATCATTAATGAAATGTGTCTTTCAATGCCTTCTCTTGTGCCTTTTCAGGGTTTTAATAGCTCAAATTTCAATTTCTACTCTCTGCCACAGCCTGAAAAAATTTAATTGGATCAAAAGCACTAGACCAATTACTAGCCAGTCAATCAGTGCCCAGACTTTGTTTCTTGCCCTTTAGATATTCAAACAAGTATATTAAAGTTTTTTCTGAGTCTTCCTACTAGTGAGATTTTCCTTTTAAATACTTGGAGAACCACTTCACTGACTTCTTTTGTATTGTCTCTCATGTCTTTCTCTTGCTATAGTATTTACTGAGACTGTTCAATGCTTACTATCATGGATGGAGTACATGATTTGACCCTATTCTAACAATTCCATTTGATATGTTTTGCCATCATTTCATTTGTTTTCTATAGTTAGTTGTTGCCCTTTCCTTTGTACTGGAATTATAAGTTATCCCTTCCACTCATGAGGTTTAGGCTAATGTCTGCACTATGCCTAATAAAGTAAAAAAATTTGTAGGAAAAATAATAAGTAACAGTACTGTTGCTATTACTGTTAATGACATTATTACGGCCTGTGGCAAAGCTTTATAGAACTAGAGACAAGTAATTGTCAAAACATATTACTACATCATGGCTTTGTTTTAGAAGAGATTAGAGTATGATCTTTTCTCACTCTATCAAAGACCAGAAAAGAAATAGCTAAAAAAAACCCCAAAAAACCAAAAAACAAAAAAACCCCCAGAAAGTAGATGAAACTAAAATAAAGACATAGATGGGGAAAAGGAAAAGGCAAGAATGAGGAGAGTAAAAAAGAGAAAGGATCAGAAATTGTCTGCATGGACAAGCTTTCCTGAAGTGTTCCAGTCACAAACTGTAGATGGCATTTCATCCTTTACCTTTGATTACATTATTAATTCTGAGAGGGCATATTTAAACTCAAAAGAAGAAAATTAGAAGTGCCGTCCTGAGTATTTTTTTTCCCTGAAGTTCAGTTTCATTCTAGTGCACATCAATATTTTTTTTCAATTTCTATTCTGCTTCTCCAACTCTTAAGAAAAACAAAGCAACAATCTTCATTGGGAATTGATGACTCATTGTCTTTAATTAAAAGTTCAGATTTCTATCCTCTGAATGTAGCACAAATTACAATAATCACAATTTTTTTTTTAGATCTGTTAGAATATGGATTCATAGGTCTCCACAGCAGGCTTTCCAATGATAGCTACTAAAAAGGATTGATTTCTTTCAGGGCTTTGGGGATGATGCTCACTTTCTCATCCAGCTTCAGGCATGCCAGCATGAATGTCATGTGCCACAATGGCAATTCTGAAAACACTTGCTGATTGACTTAGCCCAAAGTGCATTTTAATAAAAGTAGAATCATGCATTTGTAACATGCTTCGTTGTATTCACTGTAAATTAATGTGCAGATTCTCTGATGTTCATGTAGTTTTTTTCCTTACATGGAGTATTTTGATGCAAATTAAAGCTCTACTGTTTAACTGTGGTTTGTAAGCAATGTCAAGGGAATGAAATTGGAAAAAAAGGTATTCAATTACAAAGACAACTCTGAAAATAAAATACCCTTTTGTCAAGGGACATATTAGCAAATCAGTATATCTACTGGATGTCAGAGGCAGAACAAGACATTTATGCTCTCTTAGGGGTTGTATTAATTCATTAAATAGTCTACACGGCTAAAATGAGGGGACACAAAATTAACTTTAAACACTGAAAAACTTACTGCAACCATAGCAATGTTATGAGATTTACTGTAGCAGAACATACAACAAATACATGCCAAGAAAACAAAACTGTTTCTAATGTGAAAAATACATTTGAAAAGGGAAATGAAGGAAAAAGATGGTATAAGACTACCTTTCCTATCTGCTAACCCTAAGATGGTGATCTGTTAGATTTGGTCCACAAACAGCGGTTTCCCTGTCTGTTGAAACATGAGTCTGAGCTCCAGTGAGGAAGTGAATTACTCTTTTCAGCCTGTCACTAGTAGTTAGAGAGTGATGATATGAAACTGTGGAGAAAACTGAGCACCACCTCATATCCAAACGAAGCACAACAGTTGCACAGGGTATTCTTAGGTGAAGTGAGCAAAGTGAGGATATGACCAGGAGTACATAAAAAGACTCTGAGAAGTAGGATTAATTCCAGTGAATAAGAAAGGTAGAGGATTCTCCCAGAAAGTCCTGGTGCATTCTTGAGCCCTTAGCATAGACAAATGTGGAGGCATACACATTCCTTGTTTGATTGTAAGGTGGAAGTTTCAAAACAGTACAGTGAGGACAAGCAGCTCTCTAACCCTGATGTTGGCACACTGCCAACCAGGTAGAAGAAAGCTTAAATAAGGTGTGAATCAGGTCCTTTTACTGTTTATCTACAGTATGTTAAGATCTTTTGTGGAGGTATTGGGTCATGTTGTCATTAGGGAGAAAGCAGGCCTCTTATATAAGAGCATGAAAAAAACTATTCTAAGTATCTGTCCTCTTTGAATTCAGGGGTGATTTTTGTTTTTAAAGTTGTGATTTTTGCATGTGCCTCCATATAATTATATTTCCTGGAGAAGTTACTTATTATACCAGAGGAATTTCAGTTTGAAAAAAAAAAAAAAAAGGAACAGAGCCTTCAACATGTATAAAGGACTTGCTCTGTCACTGTAGTGGTTTAGGCTTTTGTGAAAATTGGGAAATTAAATCCACTTACCTTTCGCAAAAGGAAGTTACTGGAAGAAATATTTAAGATGGCTTAAATCGTCTGGCTTTTTCAGTGGCTGTCAACAACAAAGGCATTAAGATTTCATTTGCAAGTTTATCTTTAATATAAAATGGCAGCAATTGACATTTAAAATTGTCTGGTACAATACGCTGTTTGATACAGGCAGAAGACACAAGAACCTTACATTGAATGGAAACTTATTTCTCCTAGCTGTCCAAAGCTAAAAAGAGTCTGATATAAGAAATGCCCACATTCTCTTGGTTTGCATTTCAAGAGAGGAGTAGCACAGGATTTAGTTATTTTGTATATCATGATTGTGTTTTGTGAGATAAAAGGGAGTTCAACACAGGGTAAGATTATTTCTCCCTCTCTAGATTATCATTTCTGGGTGCTCTCTGTCCCAATTTATTTTTCAACACAGGATTTTCATACAGTGTAGTGAGCTTGTAGCAGAAAGTTTCCAAATTGCTCACAGACTAGTGATTTTATTTTCTTTTCTATCCTTAGGTTTGAATCAGTACTGTTTCCAGTGTGAGCTGTCAGTTAAACCAAAGGAAATCTAGCAAATAAGTTTTTTTAAATTATTTTTATAATCATAAGCTCATTATTATAATGTCTTTGGTTAATATTTAACAAGTGCAGGTTAGAAAATATTCATACTTCTCTTGGAATAATGTAAAGACAGTAAAACTCTCATAATGCTTTTTTTTTTCTCATAATAAAGAGAGAAATGCAGATATAAATACTCTTTTTTTTTTTTCCTATTTGTTTTGGGAATTCTCCTCCTCAGTTCACTGCTTTATCTTGATGCTTCATGAGTGTGTGCACATGCATGTGTGTGGTTGTGAGAACTATGTTTATTTACCTGTTTGGATCTTTAAATGATAACAGCAGCAGTTCAAAGCGAGCATTCCACTGCATCAATAATGTTTCATGCTAAATAAGAAATTCAGATCCTCAACACTAGTCTTGTTACAAAATAATTAATTTGAATCTAATATTAAATTAAGTATGGCAAGGAGGTTTTTGGATTAAATTTAAGGAAGAAATAGACTGCTGCATTGGAAAGCCTAGAGCATGTTTTGCACTGCACCTTGAAAAAAACTGCTTTGACTAAAGAGTGAGTTAGTCTATCTCTTTGATGGCTGCATTACCAAGTCAAAGTCTTCAGGGCCTCGTGAGGGTTCAATGACAGAGAATATTGTAGTAGCTAGATGTAGGACACACAGAATTTAGGCTTTTTGATCAAGTTGTAATAAACAGCTCTAATTAACTGGGCTTCCCAGAGGGGATTAAAGAGAAGTGAAGAACTCCTGGTTCATTATTTAAGATTCAAACTATTGCCTCCATTAAGCATATTCAGAACTAATAGTTAGGATCCATTATAAGTTCATTTCAGTGAAGATTACACATGCAGTATACCTGATGCATTTTTTTTCATTGGATTGGTAAAAATAAAACATTCGGGTCCCATCTGTGTCTCAGAAGAGTTATTAAGTAGTCATGCTCTTATTCCCCTTCAGACACGTATCTGTTGACTCACAAATAAAGGGAAGAGAAAAATAATAAGAGAAAATGAGAACTTTATACTATTGATGTACTGTATTACATTTTAAAAACTATTTTAGTTTGAATCTCCATTCTATTGGATAATCTGAATAATAATATGGCCACAGATTTTGTGTATGAGAAATCACTACTGGAGGAGTTCTTATAACCTTTTAACACCTTAGAGGCTTTATATTCCTCCATAAAATTCTTTACCAAGAAAGATTTGTGTCATACACTCCGCTTCAACATCCTATGTTACTAGGTTACCTCACACTGGATAAAGACACCACAGGAGTCTGATTAGAAATCACCATATGAGTTATTAAAGCAAACATAATCTGTCACTCTCCCAATGAACCTGTAAAAAGAAATGAAGTGCTGTCTCCTTAGTTAATCAGGGTTTCGAAACAGCATTACTTGATCACTCCTAGGGGTTTAACTCCTTGACTTATGACCTCTTTGCAGCTATACAGGTCGTTGATTTAACATGTATACTGAAAATTAAACAACAATTAAACTCTGGTCCTGAAAACAGCAATAGCTTTTAAAAGTGAATGGCTGATCCGTGTACTGAAAAGCTAAAAAAAAAAAAAAAAAAACAATTAACTTTTTTCATAAAGGCATAATTGACAGCTGAGCTGTTTAAAAAATATTTTCTTCTCATGGTATACTGAAACTTGAAATTTACTAATAAATGCGACCAAGTTCAGCCTGACATAAAGGAGTCCAAGGTAGTTTGTCAGCTGTCAAATGACCAGTGTTACTAGATATCCGTACAGACTCCTTCATATGAAATATGTTGCAATAACTATTAACTACCTACATAAAGAGAAATTTTTGAAGCTTTAGCACAAGGTTAAAGTTTGAAGAGGTAAATGATAAAAATACAACAAAAGAAGAAGACTTACAAATTTATACCAGGTCACCTTACTTTAAAGACATAAATTCAGTGTGAAACATCAAAATAATGGAGGTCTACTAATCCTACAGTAAAGTTTCAAAATGTTAATGAGGAATACTATCCCAACAGACTGAGACTGTTCAAACAAAACAATCAAAACATGAGGTAGGGAGTGGAGGGAAAGTTTTTATGCTAAGGAGAAAAAAAAATATATCAAAGCAAACCAAAGAATTTGGCAAAAAGACCCTCCAATAGTCATGCTTTGATATACCATAATAGAATGGTTTGCTTGACAAGTTTATTGCAGTAAAATATTTCATTTTTCAGTATGTATATATTTGTTTCTCTTTTAATTAGGAAAAAGAAAAAAAATCATGGCATTAAGCCTAGCTAACAAATAAATAAAAAAAAAAATCACCAGATCACAGAAAAATATGCATATAAGCAAAAGGTGTAATTAAGGTAACATTCTCTTTCTTAATATTGTGCTTTTGCTTTTAACTTCGATTAACAGGGATTGGTATTCATTTAAGCCCTGATCCTGCTCTCATAGAAATCAATGACAATTCTCTTCCTGGCTTTAGGAGCACAAAGCAAGGTTATAAGCACCCAGAGGCTCTCTCACAAAAGGAATGGAACACTCTGGCATTTCATTCTGAACAATGTTGTTGGGGTGTCTTTGATACTGGATTTACAACATCAGATAACCCACTTGCAAGTGGTACCTCTGCATCACAGACTGTAAAGAGACAAACATCTTTCTCAGAAAAAATATAGCTCAGAAACCAGAGCTAACTGGTGCTAGGTAACAGAGACTAAGTGACTGGCTCAAAGTCTTGGAGCAAGGTAGTGCCAGAGCTAAGAAATATCCTCCTGAGCAGGAATGCCTGCAGAGTGATGCAGCCTCCTTATATCAGCAGTCACAGAGATTACACTTGCTCATGTATTGGAAAATGACAGTACCAAACCCATAGAGTGAGATGAATAGTGTTCCTGAGAGGGGAAACTGGCATGATGAAGTTTCAGTGATCAAAGAAATAGTGCTTAGAATACGCAGTCAAAAATTTTGTAGTGATGATGTTAGACAAGTTTGCAAAAGAGAAGCATTGAAAAGTCTATTGTGCCTGAATTATTTAATATTAAACAGAGTATTCAGAAGTCTTTTGCAGTGAAACTCTCCTGAATTTACTGGTCATGAACAAGATAATTTCACAGAATTCCTCTATTTTTATAACTGTTATTACTATTAAAATTACAAATACATACATAGTTGTTGACAGTCTTCCTACAAAATAATAAACATAGGAAGAAAACAGTATATAATACATTAAAAATTGCAATATTTTTTAAATGTATACTCCTGTTCCAAGTTCTCTGAGCCCAAGGCCTGCTTTCCATGTAGTACAACTTTGCAGCCAGGGCTTAAATTTCCGAGAGAACTAAGTTTTGAAAAAGACCTGCAAGAATTTCTGTGGAGTGGAGCAAGAAAAGGTTGAAAAAAAAGACAGTGGGAGCAGTAGACAGAGGTCAGACTATTGAAAAAGGGGCAGTTCTCAGGCCAAGGATTCAAAAGGAAAAGTAGTAATAGAAAAAATTCATAGCATTGAAGAAATAAACAGATATCTGGAAGACAGCAACTCGGCAACACTGAGGATCTGTTGAAGCCGATCTATCCCTACTTAAGTGACAAATGCTTTCAGAGTAAATACGTTTTGTGTGGTATAATGCGCTTAGGGAGCCATGTTTGCGTTTGGTGTAGCAGCTAATTCTTTCATTGACAACTATTGCGAATATCAGCCAATTCACATTTCCTTCATATTTTGAAGCTGGGTGTCTCCTGCTTGCAAAATGTCTGTACACAGTAAAAGCAACCTGAATGAGCTGTCACAACCAGAAAAGGTTATGCTTTCACCTCATTTCTTCTGCAGACCTGGGAGGAGACCTTACTGCTATTATTTGTCTGTTATTCCCTGCTGCTGCAGTGGTAGCCCTTTTTAACTCTTACATAGCAGCTGCAGTGCTGCACGGGGAATGTAAATCATATCCACAATAAGCAAGAAAGCAACAAGAAAATTTAAATTTCCCTCCCTCCTTCAGCATTCTCCCTGCAGAGCCACATATAGGGTGGCACAAAATTGGAGAGATATTTACATTCGTGCAAATTCAAGCCCAGTGTCTTAATGTCTCTGCCTCTAGGATCGTTGATTCTCCACTACCTTGGAGTAGGTCCAGGAGTACTTTTAATTGTCATGAAATAGTTACACTGACATAAAAGTAGCAAAGAAAATTTCAGCTTGTTTTATTTAACTATAAGAGTAATAAGTTTCTCCTTCCTTTAGTACAGACATGTTTAACACTAAGAAGTTCTGGTCCATGATAATCCCAGTAAGAGGGACACTCAGACATGGTAATGTATCATCTGGACATCAGAAAAAAAAAACCCCAAAATCACGGAAAGGGTCATTGGACATTGGAACAGGCTGCCCAGGCAGGTGGTTGAATCACCTTCCCTGGAGGCGTTTAAAAGTTGGGTGGATGAAGTGCCGAGGGGCATGGTTTAGTGGTTGATAGGAATGGTTGGACTCAATGATCCTATGAGTCTTTTCCAATCTAGTGATTCTGTGATTTAGAGAGCTATTTATTAGAACTACATCATAAAGAAAGATAAAGCAATACAGATAATGTTGAGTCCCAGGGTGGAAACCCTGAATGGTGCTGCACCCGATGTCCCTGCAATCTATGCACACCATGTTCTGCAGACCCTATCCATAGAAAAGGTCAACCCATTTAGCTCTTTCCAACTACTATAGTGTTTTCTCACAAAGGAACAACTCTATTCATCATTTGTATTGTTAAACAGAAATAATGCTCATATGATAACTTTTCCCGCACTTCTAGGTACAGGCAAGACCACACAAGAGGTGTAATTACTGGTATCAAGTGGGAGCTTGGTTAAAGCTAATCCATTAAATGAGTTGGCTGAGTTTGTCCCACAACCAGAAAATGTGCAGTACTACACAGTTGGAAAACCAAGCTGTGCAGGCAGGCCAGATCAGACTAGCCCAGCATAGCCCAGCATGCTTGAGCTAACTATTGGATGGATCACTGACTTCTCAGCGCACAATGCTCTTCTGGTCAGTATCACTACACAGTGCAACACCTATTGTGTTATACTAATTACTAGCAAATGAAATGCCACTGATGATCAGTGAAACATCTGGTGGTTTGTTAGGAAAACCTCAGGAAATAATTTATCCTATGTGTTGCACAGGAATGATGTTTGCTGTTCTCTTAGATGAGGATTGTTGTTTATCATGAATTTAGACAGTAACCAGGCACAGGGCCACAGATGCAGCTGAGTTTTCTGTGTTCTCATAATGTGCGGTTTGTTGTTTGTCTCTCCCTTGCAAGATTTTTGTGAACACAGAGGATACAGAGCTCAATCAGGTCACCGGACTCACTAAATTCAGTTGTTTGACATGGGAATCTGCTGATTTAAATGAGTGTTGCAAAAATTATTCAGTGGTAGAGTATATCCTGACATACTGAAAATAACAAATTTAAAAAAGTTTTTGCTTTGAAAGGAAAGCAGTTGAGGAAAACTACATCTAAGAAGCAACTATATACCTCTGAATATGACTTGAGAATTATTAAGTAAAAAAAAAATGTTCCATAGGTAGGATTTATGTAATTTGTAAGATTTTGATAAGTTTGAATGGGTAGAAATATTGTCTGAAATATATAACTGTAATTTCTGTTACTTCTTAAAAAAAATTTATTGTCTTCTCAGGAAACTTAATCAATGGCAGGAATATAATTTTCATGGTGCTTAAACTGACATTGTGGACTTGCAGAGAGAGTAAAACTTTTGTAACATTCCTAATTCATGCCAGTGAAAAACTTGTGCCTACTTATTGGTTTTAAGGACAGCATGTAGAGAACAAGCTTTGTTTCTACTGTCACCTGATTGCAACCACAAAAAGCAACTATTATGGTGTTAATAAATGGTATTATTATTTCAAAATAAAATAAGACGTCAATAAGAATTCATTGGAAAATAAATAAGTTTTTGTGCATTAATATAAGTCTGAAGTCAATACCAGGGTTAGAAAACCCCATAGTAATATCAATAATTTATAGATGTACCAGAATGTGAAAAAAATTACTTCCTACACATCACTTTCTATCTATATGCTTCCCTTCTGCAAGATAAACATTTCTGTAGTACATTTTACAGAATGTCCATAGCAAAGCATCAGAAGAAATATTGGGCAGTAATAGCAAAATAAAAATATTAAAAGCTATATGAAATATTTACCACTTCACCAGCCCATTCCTAATGCGACTGAAATGCTAGGACAGTTTAGCATACATTAAACAAAAATTTCAGGCTAAATAATACCTAGCGTTTTAGTAATTTCTTAAAAAATGTTTTCAGAAAAATGTTTTTCCAAAGGTCTTAGTGGTTGTTTCAAAAACAAGTGGTGAACAGACATATAAATTAAAAATTAATTTTATAGATGAATATTACAATGATACCTCTAGAGGAATTAGCTTACTTTGATCACATAGTTGATTTGTGTTCAGACTAGTGAAATCACTAATTATTTCAAATTAACTTCAGCACATTTCTTAGTAATTATAAAATAGGACTGATAGTTTGACACTGATGTTCAGTGACATTAAAGTCTTATATGATGAGAGAATATTATTAGAGCAAAAAGTTCCCAGGCACAACTTCCAGTAGAAATTTTTCCATGTATAAGTTGAAGTTGACACTTCAGGTAAAGTGAAACATAAAGAAACTGCAGCACTGAATGCTATACCATATTCTGTGTGAAATTCTGATCCCAATGAATTCTAGTAGCACAGCAGTGTATGAAAGTAGGAGTACAGAGAAGTGTGTTTTTTCCTCCTGAGTTTATAACAAAAGAAGCAAGTGTGACTTTTGATGGGGTTTTTTTGTGTTTTTATGTTTTACTTTTTGCAGTGGATAGTGCATTATAAATTTAGGGGAGGAGGAAGGATTTATCAGGAAAGACTGGACTTTTCTTATAATTTAGAAGTCAGTTATTTTGAAATTCTTTGATCTACAGTCAGTACTAGAGACTAAAAATTGTCTAGGAACACAAATTAAATTATCCATACGCATAGTGATGTACCTTTACTCCAGAGAAAATTTCAGTATTAGCAAAATAGCAATAAATTGTTGATGCATAGACATATAAGGATAAGACTCGTGGAAGAAAAAAAAAAAACGCTTCATAAAGCAATCTCAGAGTCCTAAGACTAACTACATCTCTCTTGCCCTGCATGAAATCATCATTCAGTTTCCTATGAGATTGGAATAATACACAATTTTCTTTAACTGAGAAATTTCTAGAAAAAAGTAGTAGTTTTTGGAGAACAGCCATTTTTATTAAAGTAACCCAACCTCTTAAAGTCAGAAATTGTTCAATATGTATTTGCAAATAGTTTACATCTGATAATAGCTAATAAGAGACCACAAATTAAACAATGTAATATTTCAAATTAACTACTTTTCAAAATTTGCAAATTATATGAAGGTTAAACTAAAATACCTTTCCAATAGTAAGCTGTACATGTTCATGAGGAAGACAGTAAAAGTCATGTTTATTTTAGTCAATCTATATCCTGGAAAAAGACCCACAGTGTCAATTTAATCTTGTCACCTGCTTTCTATTCATCACCTTTTGTGTTTTCAGTGGTTCAGATCTTCTTACCCACAAGGAACACTGGACACCATGGAGTAAAAGTGCATTGTGCTTATGTAATATCTTTTGTTTTAAAAAACTGGGTTTGGACAGTAGTGATTAACAAAACACCATGATTAGGAGTGGTAGGACCAAAGTAATGAGGAGAGGGTTGTGAGTGGTGGTGACTTTGTGAATGGGTCAGAGAGAAAAAGCAGCAAACTGATCATGTGAAACATGAATGGTTGGTATGAGTGGAGCAAGGACAAGTTGGGGTAGGACAACTGCAGTAAGGCAACCACGCAAAATTAACTAAACAATGGAGCTACCTGAGTCTCTTCAGTTTTCTGTACACTTCAACACCTATTTCCCTATTCTCCCATCAACCCAGTACCTAATAGTGTTGTTTTAGTCTTATCATCAGTTTGGCTCAGTAAGACAAATGCAACAGATTTAATAAAGCTGTAGGTCTTTATAATTGCAACACTTTCCTTAGATGCTTGACTTCTCCACAGAACCTCCACATACACCTCTTCTACCTCAGGAAGATAAATCCAAAAGTTGACATGCAAAGTGAAGAGTTGTAACTGCCTACCTAGATGAAAAGTAGCTGTATCTGTGCTTGTCTCTCTGCATACCTGGTAAGTACCCAGATGGTGCTTTTCATCCTTTGCTCCAGAACAGGAATTCAGCAGTCACCTTTAGAAATTTCATTAACCCTCCCATACAAGAGACTTCTCTGTCAGACAAACGATGGTAGGCAGTGTTCAACCTTATGACTTTTCAGAGCACCCATCTGTTGGATCCAAATGTGGTCTAGGCAGGAGTTGGCTAGGATAATAATGAGCAGAGAGTTAGATATTTACAAAAACTTCAGGTATCAAAAGATGTCATCTTATTTTGTTTCAAAATGTAGGGAAATAGTAAGCATGAAATTTTTGAACTTTTGTTGCTGAAACCCGCTGAAACCCTGCTGGAGAGGAATTTTCCATTTTTTTTTTAATCTTGGAGAGATTTTACACCATTTTATGAAGTTAAATTTATTTTAAAGGTTTATATTTCAGTAGCTGACTTTTACACACGCATATTTGTTAACTATGGTCTGGAAAAGAGTAAGGAACACAAGAGTTTTGAGGGAGCTGGCAGATGTATTGGCCAAAGCCCTTTCCATCATCTTCCAGCAGTCCGGGAAGACTGGGGAGGTACCTCTGGACTGGAGGCTGGCTGATGTAGTTCCCATTTACAAGAAGGGTAGCAGGGAGGATCCAGGGAACTACAGACCAGTCAGTCTGACCTCAGTGCCAGGGAAAGTCATGGAACAGGTGATCTTGAGTGCTATCATGAAGCACATGCAAGAGAACCGGGTGATCAGGCCCAGTCAACATGGGTTTACCAGAGGCAGGTCCTGCCAAACCAACCTGATCGCCTTCTATGACAAAGTCACTCGGCTGCTGGATGAGGAAAAGGCTGTGGATGTGGTCTTTCTGGACTTCAGTAAAGCCTTTGACACAGTTTCTCACAGCATTCTGCTACGGAAACTGTCAGCCTCTGGCCTGGACAGACACACACTCTCTTGGGTAGAAAACTGACTGGATGGCCAGGCCCAGAGAGTGGTGGTAAATGGTGTTAAGTCCAGCTGGAGGCCAGTGACAAGTGGGGTTCCCCAGGGCTCAGTGCTAGGTCCAGTCCTGTTCAATGTCTTCATCAATGACCTGGATGAGGGCATTGAGGGTACCCTTAGCAAGTTTGCAGATGACACAAAGCTGTGTGCAAGTGTTGATCTGCTGGAGGGTAGGGAGGCTTTGCAAAGGGACCTAAACAGTCTGGACCGCTGGGCAGTGTCCAACGGCATGAGGTTTAACACGGCCAAATACCAGGTCCTGCACTTGGGGCACAACAACCCTATGCAGAACTACAGACTGGGAGAAGCCTGGCTGGAAAACTGCCAGGAGGAAAGGGACCAGGGGGTGCTGGTCGACAGCCGACTGAACATGAACCAGCAGTGTACCCAGGTGGCCAAGAAGGCCAATGGCATCCTGGCTTGTATCAGAAACGGTGTGACCAGCAGGTCCAGGGAGGTGATTCTCCCTCTGTACTCAGCACTGGTGAGACCGCTCCTTGAATACTGTGTCCAGTTCTGGGCCCCTCACCACAAGAAGGATGTTGAGGCTCTGGAACAAGTCCAGAGAAGAGCAACGAGGCTGGTGAAGGGACTGGAGAACACACCCTACGAGGAGCGGCTGAGAGAGCTGGGGTTGTTCAGCCTGGAGAAGAGGAGGCTGAGAGGAGACCTCATTACTCTCTACAAGTACCTGAGGGGAGGTTGTGGAGAGGAGGGAGCTGGCCTCTTCTCCCAAGTGACAGGGGACAGGACAAGAGGGAATGACCTCAAGCTCCGCCAGGGGAGATTTAGTCTGGAGATTAGGAGGAGGTTTTTCACGCAGAGGGTCATTGGGCATTGGAATAGGCTGCCCAGGGAGGTGGTTGAGTCACCTTCCCTGGAGGTGTTTAAGGCACGGGTGGATGAGGTCTTGAGGGACTTGGTTTAGTGTTAGATAGGAATGATTGGACTAGAAGATCCGATGGGTCCCTTCCAACCTGGTTGTTCTGTGATTCTGTGATTCTGTACTGACCTCAAGGATAATATGCTGCGATGTTATGGAAAAGTAAAAGAAGGGCATTACATTTCAGATAATCATCACTGACCTGTGACAGTGAGCACTTGATTCTGACCTTACAAACAAGAGTTCTCCTTATCAGGAATACCAAGCAAATGGATACTTATCTATTGCAGTGGATGTTTTGCTGATGCTTTCTCATTCTGTATTTCTGAGTTGAATAGTCTTAATTTACTAACTTGTCTCCTAACAGAACTTGTAGATTAGTATATGGACTCAAGGGATCACTGTCCCTGAATCATATTATAATCCTAACATACTCCGACACCTTCACACTTCAGTACACTTTGATAAGCTCATCAAACTAACAATGTTTAAAAAAAATTAATTTTGATAAAATACTTTTACAAGATACAGTAGAACTTAATATTTTGGTAGTTATTTTATGATGAGAAAAAGAGTACAAACGTTGTGCTTTAAAACATTTTGTGTATATTAGAATACGCATTTGTTTAAATAGTCTATAACTCCACAGTTAACTGAAAATTAACCTCATGGTTAATTTGTATTGTTTTGACCTGATTTGCTGCAGAGAACAGTTGTGGATCATCCACAATATTAAAAAAATGACTTATTAAAATAAGTTAAAGACTTATTTTATCTTTGATGAAAAAACCACTGCAATTTGGAAGCAAATTGTTCTCATTATTTAAGTCCAACATTAATATATACTTCATTATATAATCCATTTCTTTCAATCAGCTTCTTTCTGAAGAACTATATTAGTTGAATAATTATAGAGACAAGCAGTTCAGAAAAAGTATCTCAGAAAAAAATTTACATTTCCAAGTGATGAGCATAATGCTCTGTCATCAGAATGTATATCAGGTTTCTAAATGGGAATAGAAATACCCCTCTGGGGAAAAAAAATCTATTTTTAACTTGTTCTTATTTCTTATTTCTCTGTTTTATGCTTTTAGATTGTGGAAGGAATGATTGTTTCTTCACAAATGTCTTAAAAGATTTTAAAATACTTTGCAGAAGACATAAGCGAACTATTTCAAACTCCTTTTTAATTTTGAAACTATGTTACAGAATAATAAAATTTCACCCACATGCAATGTCTAAGGTGTACAGGTCTTACATCTTTAGAAAGAAGAATAGCTCTAGATCATGGTGTTGTTGAGTCTTTAAATATTTTGTCCAGCTAAGTGAGTTAGCTAGGAGGGAGGTGGAATTTTCCAAAATATGCACCAGCAGAGTAAGTCTAATTTTTAAAAAAGACATAACTTGGACATGCTGAGGAGAAAGGAAAGTTAAGGAGCTGAGGAGGTAAGGAAAATAGTGGTACATACTTTCATTGTTACATTATAAATCTGGTGGACTGCAGAAGACAGAAACTAATTGAAAGAGGAGAGAACCCTTGTGGTGTGGGTCTCTTTACTCAAATATCACTCAAAAGAGGATATAAACCAGGACAAGGCAAACAAATGAAAATACTTTTCTTACTTTGTTCTGTTTCTTTCATCATCGTCAGAAACACCTGCATTAGCATCTTTATAAAGAAAATATATCTTCTTGTTTCAATTGACATACATCCTGGACAAACTGTAAATTCCAATTTGTCATTAAGGAGGTACTATGAAAACATTTATTGGTGTTCAGAGTGTATGTGTCTCAGGATCTGTGTGTGTGACCTTTGCTATTTATGAAACTTTAAGACAGGGCAATAAAGATCCTTTCTATGATGAGATTACAAGTACTGATAATATGACGGGGTGGTGGGAAGACTGAAAATAAGAAAGTATTGTGGATTTATTTTGAAAATAGAAAAGCTTTCAGAGACATGGATACGGGGAAACAGCAGTATAGTGAGATCACATTAAGGAGCTCTACCCAAACTGTTACCCAGGGCTTTCCAGCTGTGCCTACACCTAGTGCTGAACAAATAACACACTGTGTTATGTTTTCCAGGCATTATCAAGAAAACAAATGCTGTTTCAAATACTGGAAGAATTCTCCAGTGCAGCTCTTGCCAATGGCAAACACTAAAAAAAAAAAAAAAAAAAAAATTGCAATATCAAAGAATGAAGACAATTCTAATAGCAAAAGCCAGAAATTGAATGGAATTAAGTTGCAAACAACTTTCTACAAGAAGTTGATTTTACCCTAATATAAAAAATAAATTCTAAACACTTCAAAAATCTTAAGCATTTCAAGACATATTCACAGAAAATAAAAGGATGGGAGAATATAACTTTTTGTCATATGGTTAGTAAAAATAGTTCTTTTTCTAACATAATTGCTTCATTCAGATAGTCCATTCCACTCTTTCATATCCTTTAAAACAAATCATGTTACAAGAAAACAGGAGATTCCAGTTTGGGTCTATGACACAAACCAAACTTTGTGATTTCTGGGTATCCTTATGCAAGCTGTATAACTTTATTCCATTTGCAACTAACAATTAGTAAAGATTAAAACTGGGACTTGAAGTTAAAACTGGCACTGAAAGTCACAAGTGAGGTAATTAGTAAAATGATACTGAATTACAACCTCTTTCTAATGAAGATATCTTTTCACGGTAAAAATCCATGTAACACTCACTCAGTTGCAAATTGAGGAAACCAGAACAATCCAGATGAAGCTTTGGCTCTAAGCTGTCCCTTGTGATAAATGTCAACTCTGACAAACACATATTTCTCTTCTCCCTGAAACTACTGGATATTTTCCACTGCTTTTTCCCTTGCTTCAAAGCACTGCTGTGGCATAGGATACATGTATGAAGGTGGACTGAAAGAGAAAAGGCATCCGCTCAGTCACTTCCACCCTTTCTCTGTATTCCTGAGTCAGGCACCATGGGTCCAAGAGCCATTCCACATCCAGTAAAAATGTCATTGCTTGAGTGTTCTTGAAGAAGAGACACTACTCTGTGCTTAAAGAGTGGTTGCCTTTGCCAACATCACAGTGATTTCTTTTTGGGGACCCCAATTATGTTGTTTCCTCATCCGATGCCCACAGTATCCTGAGTGTTTTCTCTTTCTATTGCTGTGTTTTTGCATTTGTTGTTTAAAAACAAAACTGTGTTTAATGAATGTGATAGCAGTACGTTCCCCTCCTATTTTTTGATTGCAAGATTCTTTTTTTTCTTTTTGGTGCAGCTTCTCCTAAGGTACATCATGAACCTGGTGGGAAACAATATAAGACTAGATGTTGTTATTGTCATTATGATTATTGAGAGTTTAATTTGCAGTTCCTTTTTTTTAAACAAATAAACAAAGAAACAACAAAACCCAAGCCTCTGCAATGTAGAATAAAACTATGCACACAAAGCAGCATCTCAAATAGCTAAAAAATATTTCTGATTGCTACATAAGATGGAATATGCTGTGCATCTTTAGATGGTAAAAAGAAAAGAAAATACATATGCAGCCTAAATACTACAAAAAGAATCAAAACTATTTCTGCCACAATTCATACTCAGCAAATCACAGGAATTCAGTTTAATGTATCAATCTTTGTTGTTCCATTCCAGATCTGTTTTAGAAACATAACTGAGCTGAAATGTAAAAGAGAAGACAAAGCTGTGTAAGTCCAGAACTCTGGACCAAGGGCGATTTCATTCATGTATCCTGTGTTTGTATCACACTCCTGCCCTACAATCATCTCCAAAAGGTAGCGAGTAGACTACTTATTTTACATACTATTTTTATCCTTTCCTTTTCCCTCTCTCTCTTTTATGTATACTCTTGAAAGATTCACATAAACAGAGTAACATAAGATTTTTACATGATAATGATGGCCAGAAATCTCCTATGATATGAATCCCTGAGCAGAAAATCCAATTAATTCACAGGAGACTTGACCCACCTGACATCAGCCATTCTTTTTTATTTGGGAGCAGATTGGAGGACAAGAATAAATCTCAAACATAGATTGGCTTCTTCTCTTTCTTTTTAGAACTAGTTGCTGAACATTATGTCAGTAGAAGAAAAGAATAATATTCCTAGTTCACGCTATATTTAAAATATCTATTATTGTTGTTATTCCAAACTTACTTTTTTCAGTGCATAATGAATAATATTTCAGTGACTAAAAGGAATAATGAGTAATTACAAGGAACTGAAAATCATATCTTTAGCTGAAAAGCTCTTTACTGAAATTGTTTTCTGAAAGTACAAATTATCACTTTTTTTAAAAGATGTGCTGATTCCCAGTTGCTAGGAGGATAACACTGTTGAGATAGTGTATAATATAATTTTGGTTCTGTCAAGATAAAGGAAAAGCTAACAGTATAGTAGGGCTTAGATCATATGTATTTCAAAAAAAAAAAAAAGACTAACTTATTTTTCAGTGGTGCCTGTCAGTAAAAGCAGGATAAATCCTTAGTTTGATGGGCTATTTAGGTTTTATCAGATTCATAAAGGAAATAATCCATGGAAGAAATTTATATCATGTTTAACAAGCCGTTAGGTAACTGAACTTTGTCTAAATGCAACATCGTACTATGCACAGGTACTGGTACACTGAGCAGTTTCTAAAGGTAGAACTGGCTTCACTTGTAAATACCAAGTCACAGGCTGAAAAAGGAGATGTCCCCCACATGAATTATCTCCATGTGGGCCTGTGCAAAATGGGCAGACACCAATGACAAAATTTTAAGAGCAATATCAAATTACCTGGCATTTGTACAAAGGGCAAGGAGGAGTTAAGAAAATCCAGTTGTTAAATACTGCTTAACATATTATTCAATATATCATTAGACTGAAACCAATATGTTAATAAAAGCACTCTCCCCTCCAAAACCACATATAGTTTGAGTAGATCTGTGAAAACCATAATAATATGAAGTTCCATAGAAAAAGTTTTAATTCCTAGACAATAGAGTCTAGGAAGTTTAAGATGTGTTGTTTCCTCCAAAACTCCTCTGGAAAGCTGGGATGAAATGCAAACCATGCATGTACAAATTTGCTTATTTAAAAGCTTGCATGGTGTGCCATTCCCAACAAAATGGATTTCAGCTGACCTCACTAGGTTACCCTATTTGAGTGATGCAGTCTCTGGATCCTTTTCTGCACAGCTCCAGTTGAAAAATGATGGGAAATCTAAAGAAAGAGTTCATCCAAGAGTCATGTAATACATATATTCCCAGGAATATCAGATTTTTTTTGCTAGATACATGGAATGTATAATTATTCTTAAAGATTTTCTACTTCTTTTTTGTCATATTTACCTAACAATCAGTCTAATATGAATTGCATTTTTAACTCAGAGTATAAAATTTTATCAAAATACTTTCTCAATTCATTGTTTCTGTATGCTTTTAGTATGAAATTAGATGCATTGCCATTGCACCAGTCAGAAAAGGATCTTTACCCCACACTATATCTCTTGATTTTGCATCTGTATACTATTATACTCTTATTACTTATTCTTTGACCCTCACTCTGCTCCTAGATTGCCTGTGTTAGCAATTCTTTGCATGTAAACATTTGCTTCTGTTATGACAATTGCAGTATAAAATATCAGTAATAACTCTGTCTTTTTTTTCTTTATTATATATTTCCTAAAAATATGATTGATTGTTGTCATTGAAAAAAAATGTGATAATTCTGGAGATATGACATAATAAAAAGGAGGATTGAAGAAGAAAGGCATTTTTTAAAAATTTTTTTTGGACATCAGATTTTCTGAAAGTTTGATAGTGATTTGAGGCTAATTTATTTAAGGCAAGATAAATATCTTGCAACTCAAGTGCTTTGTGCAATCACAGTATGAAATGTACTATCACAGATTATTTTTCCTTGCTTTCTCCTTATTCTTCTTGATGAAACGTGTGGATTTACGTCATGAAAAAGAAACAGCAACTAATAACTGAGTGAAATTCAACATCAAATATAACATGGCACTACTAAACTCTTTAAAAAATATTTCAAAATATTTGTGATAAACATAAAGAGAAGAAGCACAATTCCACCTTCCCAGCCCCCCGATAGCTAGAGGTTTGCCTAAGGCTGTGACAGACAGACTATATTCACTTTTGTCTGATGGTAAAAGCAGACATTTTGTAAATACTTAGATGGTTAGCCATCTGAGACTACTGAGTACCACAGATGCTAAAGGCAGAGTCATATGGGGCCTTGGGCAGCCTGATCTATTGATGAGGCATCCCTGCCCATGATAGGGGTGTTGGAATGAGGAGATCTTTAAGGTCCCTTGCAACCCAAACAATTTTATGATTCCATAATTCAACATATTATGCTGCCTGTACCTGGTCTGGATTAAGTGTTGCTCCTTCCAACCTTATCAGTCCTTTTGACAGCGTTAGGAAGAGTAAAAAAGATTTTAATGATGACAGAAAAAGGAATTGGTAAGAGAAAAATGAAAATAAATCATATTTTGCTGGAGGTTAGTCGAGTTAAATATAATCCAGAAAAAAATTATTTAGAGCTACACACATTTTTACAAAAAGTCATTAAAAATATTTTCTTAGACTTATTTGGAATCATAAATGTAATTATTCCTTTTAACTTAACACTAAATTAAATTTGAAATTATTCCATGTTAAACTCAAGTAGTTGATGCTTAAAGCTAAAGTAGAGCTAATTTCAAGCACTAACTGTCTAGAGAAAGATAAAATAGAGATACAGAGAATATTTTGGTTATAATCACTCTTCTGCATATATTTCCTCTGTCCTTGTACAAAACCATTTGTTACTAGTACAAGATAAAAGAAGTAAGAGAGACTGCTGTAAAATTTTTATTTCCTATCTGAAATTATTTGTTGTTTGTGACATTACAGAAGCCCAGTGAATTCTTCTTCACTCAGCTGAGGAATGAACAAGAACAAGAATAGTACTGAGATGCAAAAAACTTTTTAACCAAGGCTCTTGAACTTGTCTCCTCCATGCAATTCACATTAAGTAAGCATCAATAAGAATATATCTGACCTTCTTCATGAAATATGACTCATGCTTCATCAAGCCACAAATTCATCCTGTGAGACTAATGAAGCTGCTTATTAGATTTGAAATTAGTCTACCTGTGAATTGAAGTATAATGGGTGGAGAAAGACATTCTCTTCCAGCTGCAGCTGTGCTGGCTGAAATGAAGAGGAGCAATTCCACCTCAATCTCAACTGATGCTTCTCATGTCCCTGGTGGAAGTAACTACCCCTTCCCATCTGCCAGAGGAGTTGTTCCCATGAAAAGACACTTCTCCATTTCCACCAAAGGTAGCTAGGGGGTGTTTTGACACTTCTAAGAGTATATCTTATTTAAGCATCTTCACAGGGGCTGAGGCAGAGTAGAAAGTGCATAAAGAACATGACTTGGGCAGTCCATAACTTTGAAGTGTTATGTTTATGGTTGGATTTGATGATTTTAAGATTTTTTTTCCAACCTAAACAATTCTGTGACTCGGTAAACCTGGGGAAGGTGGGTGGAAGATGCCAGTCAGAAACCTTTGATCCCCCATACTGCAGATGGAGGGGGATATGTCTGTGCTGTAGAACTGTGAGTACAGTAGAATGTCTTCCCAGAGTATATGGGAAGTGGTGGTAACATGTACACTTCCATCTTGACACACTTGGCTTAAGAAGTACCCCACCCTGAGCACAGAATCCTAATATTCCAGTGCTCTATATGATATCCTTGTTGTGTAGATGCAACGATTTCTGGACTTAGCAGGAAACTACCTGTTTGGAATGGTGTGGATGTATTTATCTCTGTCTTACATTGCTCTTGAATTTGTTGCAAGCCCTGACGAAAAAGCAGTGGATCTTCTCCACAGTGTCTCTAGACACTGTCTCTGGAGCACCAATGTGAGCACTCAGCCTGCCACAACAGGAATCCATTATTCTGATGGACTTTGCATTTAAAAACATTTCTTTTTCCTCCCAGGAATTTCATGGAGCTGATCCTACATCTTGAATCCTGCTTTAGAGAACACTCAGAAACTAAAACTTGTGGCAGGGATGAAAGGATGGAAGTTGCTCTTTCAGTTATAGGCAGGGCTTAGATCTGATTCTACTAACAGCTCTCTAGCTTAGCATTTGAAGGGTTATGAATAACATTCTGCATTTAATATGGGAATAAATGTTTGAAAACCCTGCTGTCTGAGTCATTGCTGAAAAAGCAGTCATTATTAAGGTATAAAAAAGGTTTGCTGGAAGCCTTCTTGCCTACAATAATAATAAAAAAAATTGAGTGGTACCAAGCACAGAAACACAAATTTCAGTAGACCTAATGAGTCGATGAATCAGGAATGTGAAGTGAAACATCCTCAGACTTTTAGTAGATACGTGATACTAAGACAGAGAGCTCTGATGTGAAAAGCAGAGGAAATTTCCATGACAAAGGTTGGGTTCTACCAGTAGACAACAGCACCTGTTGACTTACAATGAGTGATTAACCCTGCTCCAAGTGTCTGACTACATGTAAGATAAATGACATTAAAAAATAATTCTCATTTGTATCAAAATTAATGGTAATTCTTATTCAGAAGCATCTTATTCTGACTGCAAATATAAGTCAGCCAGCATAGCATACTGATTGGTAGTACTGATTGCCAGTACCACAGGTTTTCAAGTAATCCAGACAGCTTCTTCTTATTATTAATCAGCTTTTGATCATTCAGTTATGAGTTTTATTAAATTATGCTGGTAAATTTCTTATGAAAATCCTGGTTACTGCCCAGATGATGTATTTCCAGAACATGATTTTATATAATGCAGTGTATAAAGACATAAGGAACACTGAAAAGTTGAAAGCAGAACAACAGATGTTCATTTCAGTGATTTTTTTGTCCTGAATCTGGACCATAATTTATTCATGTATCTAAAAATGAAAGTTTGCAAAAATCTATGGTCAAAACCAGACAAGTAAACTCTCAGATGAATGGTACTTGTAGTTTGCAGTATTTTTCCTCAGTGATTCAAGTAACTATGAAAGTATGAAAATTATTTCTGCAGTATAACTGAGGTATGACTAGTTTAAAATCATTTAAATTATAGGAATACTTTGCAGAAGAAAAGCATTGAGACATATTTTATATATCACCCCTTACATTACATATAATTTGATTATTTTTAGCTGTAAGTTTAATATTCACACTAATGATTTACAGAAGGCAACTTATGACCTATCCTGTGTGTGTTTTTTCAGAAGCCCTGCAAAAAAATAGGCTTTTTTTTTTAAATTCACTTGGTTTACATAATCCATGTGAATTTAGTTTACATATATTAATGTAACTTCAATGTGTATATGTTTATTACTTGCATGAAAAGAGAAGACATTAATCACTAATTTCATTGTAGGAGAATTATTTTTAAATTGTGCCTTTGGTAGTCATGGTGTACAGAGTAATTATAATAGAGTTTCACCTTTTGTGTTTCTGTCTCTCTGTTTGTTCCTCTACTTGCTGTCAGAACTGTGCAGGAAGATGCAGTACTTCCAATTCAAGATTGATCTACACATCAGATCATGTGGGTTATTGAGCAAACCTAGAGTGACCACTTCAGATAAAATTCTGGAGGATCATTTAGATAATTTGTCACAGTCTATGTTATTTCACTTCACCTTGCCTCCCTGCCACTCAACCTTGTTTTCCAGATAACTGTTTAAGATTCTGGTTGTTAAGCTTCAGTACTGCCACAATTGCTCCATAACTTGTCTCAAGTTACTCCATAAAATAGATTTACTTCACAGAATCATAGAATCTTTAAACCAGCCCATGTAATAACATGAGTACAAGACGCATAAGATAATCTGAGCATACAGAGCAAAAAAAAAAATTACATTCACTGGAGTGCCTTGATCCAAAGACCAGGTGAGAAAATGGATATCCAAAGTAATAGTATTTCATCTCTCAACTTCTTTCTGTGTACTATGCTTCACAAGTACGTAAACAGTGTGGGTTTTTTATAAATTTGATTTTGTATCATTTCAAAGGGTCAACTTTAACTTATGTAAATTGAGTCTTGTGCTCATTTGAAAAATAAATTAACAAAGCAATAAAGGTTTGCACACATTTCAGAATAATTTCAATAACTTAAAAGATTGGCAATATTTTATGGTGTCGTGAAATCTACAGTTGTTATCAGTTTATATCAAGTACATTTTCCTTTCAGAGTCACATTTGTGTACACCTAGCTTCACAGCTGCACTGTATGTAGCTCTGGTACATGAAAATAAGTTGATAGAATAGCAGTTCCATCTGCAACATGTATTCTGTCCATGCAACTGAACCAAAAACGTCCACATGTTTTTTTATTTTAAAAGCATGAGATATTACCTTCATATAATCAATGTATATTTTGCTGCTGGTTTCAATGATTCAGAATTTCACCAATAATAATATGTGTTCAAATATGTTAAAATTATATATATTATGTTAAATCCTTCATTGAAAGTAAAAAAAAATAAAGAACTTATATTTCTTGTGCAAGCCTGTTCTAGTAGCTGTTACAAAAATTCATTGGTACTGATCTGTGCTGATTATAATGATTTATGGATAAATAAATCATTCTTTCTTTGCACCAAATCATTCAGTCTTAAAATATGTGGGAAAAACTTGTCTTTCTATTGCTGATTACACTGAGGAAATCAAGTGTACATTAAAGTAGATTTTCACAATGATTAATCTGCTGATGAAGTAATATTTGGTGAATAGTATTAATCAATAAGCGTTTGGAAATGCTCTGAACAACATGTACTGCAAAACAGACTTCTGAAAGAAAGGAATATTTCAGTTTTTTTCCCAATTTACTTGGAAAAGAAGAGATATTTTATTATAAATTAAAAATTTAAAACTAAAATAGATTTCTGTTCTTCGATCATAAGACAGATGTCAGCATGCTAATTATGAGAGTCCAGGAATATGTCTTCGTTGTTTACAAAAAATAACTCTATTAGAGTTACATGAAATATATAGTCTAGAAAAAAACCAGATGTAAATGGGTAAATTTTCATTGGCTTCATATTGAAATCTTTTCTAAGCATTGTTTCTAGACCTTCTGTGCTCCTCTTGCACTTCCAAAATAGTAATGAAACCCATTGCTACTGCCATTTTGTATGTATGTACACTCTCAGATGTTTAAATGGTAATTTTCCTTTTATGCTACCACATTGTACTTTAATGAAAGTTTACTTTTCAAGTTATTTCATAATCTCAGTTGCAAAGCACACAGTAAAGAATGCTGCATCAGCTCTTTGGTGCTTGATACATTTTGTAAATGCAACCATCAGCTTTCAGGTGGTAGCGTCTTGAAGTTTAATGTCACCATCAAATTAAAAAAGAATGGAAAGCAGATAAACCTATGCAATTTGAAACCATTATGTGCTCAGCTAGTTTGCATCAACCACAGAATAAGAGCTATCATAAAACCAAAGCTGTTACCTCCTTCGTAATGAGACCTTGCATTTGACCTGAGTAACACCTGCCACAAAAGACTGTGTGCAGAATGCTAATAAAGGGAATATGAGATTAATTTTTTTCTACGTTAATGCCTCAATAAGGTGGCATTTTGCCTAGTTTCATTGGAAATATCTGATTTCTATTCACAACTGATGAATCTTTTATAAATCAAACAAACAAACAAACAAACATAAGCTGATGCCACTTAAATTTCCATGTCACTGTTGCTACCATTAGTACAGAGGAAAGCTAAGCAATCACATCCACTGAAAATGAAGTAAATGCTTGCATTTTAAATTCTTCTTTGATTTTTATTGAATATTAGGATATTTCAATTTCCTGAAGCCTCAGCTGCTGCTATCGTAATACAGATAATTAGAAGTCCCTCAAATTTTTACCTTTACGTTTAGAGAAGACCTGATGGTAAGATGTAAATCTAGAAAACCAAGAGGTAAATGAAAAGTGCAGAAAATCATTGATTTTCTTTATAAAGGGTTGCCCAATTAAAGAGGAATAGGCAGTACACAAGCACTGAGAAAGAGAAAGCACAATTTATATTTCAATTATTTTAATTTATCATTAAGAATGACCAACTATTTAGGAATGCATAGGGTTTTCTATTTAAAGAAACAAGTGATGGATTCTCTATGAATTCTGCCTTTCTAAAACATCATCTTGTCCAATGGTGTGAAGTTTGTTTTTATTTAAATATTTGAATCTTATATATCTTCTTCCTGAGAATGTATCAGGTCTATCTGTTCTATCCCCTCTCTAATGTATATAAGCTCTTTCCCTTCCATCCTTCTTAATGTAATAGGCTGAATTTGAAGAACAAGCATGTAAGGAACTTCTTAGCATAGTATGCAGGATGACTAACTGTGAAGTACGTATTTGCTGACTTATCAACAGTTTTATCTGGACATAGCTGTGCATAGGATCATGACGGATTTGAATATGTCAGCAGTTGCACAAGAGCTTCATCCAGCAGACCCTTCTCATGTGAGCAGGAATTAGCTAAGCAGAAAATGATCCCTTTTCCCCCTGGAACTGTCATAGTTCTGTATATCTCCAAGGAGAATATAAACTTCTATTTGGTTATAACATTATCTTCATAGTAATGGTTAAAGTCTCTGTTGCTACAAACACATTCCAAGTTCTGCCAGTCAATTTAATTCTTGAAGAAACAGAAGAAGCAGTGCTCAACTGCTTCTCCTGAATAATAGTGAAGCATTTGTAAGGTTATGTTTTTTTTAAATCTGCCCATCAAAATTTAAATCTGTGTTATTAATAAAAGCATTAGTTGGAATGGCCATAACTCAGTGGAAGCTTATTTTTTTTGAAAAGCAAGATTTTCAAAGATAATTCATAAAGCTATCTAAATCCAAAATTATTTTTCATGACCAACATCCATGCCGTCTTCCAGACTATCACAGAAAAAGACCTTGTCTCTCTCCTTTTGTGCACTCCTTCCTTCCTTCCTTCCTTCCTTCCTTCCTTCCTTCCTTCCTTCCTTCCTTCCTTCCTTCCTTCCTTCCCATCCTTATTTCCTTCCTTCCTTCCCATCCTTATTTCCTCCTTTCCTTCATTTTCCTTTGTGTTTTCTTCCCTTTCTCCATACCTCTCCCTCTTCCCATACAAAACAGGAGAAATATAAACTATTCTTCTTTGCTCTTTTGTTCTCCATTCTAGGAAAGTAAATACAACCATGATATTGACCAGTTGCCTTGGAGATAGCAATTTGATTGCAGTCTAAGTATGCCACACAAAATATGCTGAAAGTATACCAAATAAATATACAGAACCAGAATGAAAGGTACCTACCTGCTCCTTTCAGAGGAAAAATAGGAAAATAGGTAGCATTGAGAAGGATAAAGGACAGCAATAGAAAGGTTGTTACTCTACACACATGAAAATTGAATTACTGGAGAATGGTCTCTACCTCACAGTTAGCAATGGCTAATGTTAATACTAATTAATCTGTTAAATGTCTAATCTAGCAGTATCGTTCAAATATTAAAACCTAATTGTAAGAACATCTTACCTGTCTTGAGGGAAAAAAAAAAGAAAAAAAAGAAAAGAAAGAAAAGAAAAAAAAAGGAAATCAGTTACAACTCAGCAATATTCTTGTTTTGACCTATACATAATTCTACAGATTTTCTTGAAAAATGCGTTCAAAACTCACCAGGCAAGATTTTAACCAAAGGAAATTGTTACTTCAACCTATGCAATTTAATCTGGGTAAAAAACCCCTCTGTGCAATATCCTATTCTTCCCATAGACACTATAATCACTGAGTTTTTATGGAAAAACATGATTTTAAGGTTTTTTTCAGTGTGATTGCATGGGTAGATTAGAACCCTTTTTTCAAAAAACTTGGTTTTACAGAAACAGACTATAGGGAGTAAAACTCTAGTGGTATATTTTCATTATGAATTTACTGACAATTCTGGCTGGTTTTTTTTCTGGCTGCGTAGTTGTTGCTACAAATATCATTTTTGTTTATGTATTCGGGATTTAATTTAACTAATGATATACTGGATTTATCAGGTTCATTTTCCAGGTCGGGTGTCTGGAGTAAGAAGAAGGCAGGGTAGAGGGTACTCTGTATCCTGTGCAGGATGCAAGAATATACAATTTATAGCACCTTCACTGAGAAAACATAACGTTTCTGTTTGTATCTCTGCCAACACTAAACAAGCAAATCATTTACCAGTTTAAAGAAAAAAAAATACTAGAATGTAGAGTTATTTTAATGTGAGACAGTAGTAAAAACAAAATTTCATGGTTATGGATATCCAAGCAAATTTCTGTCTTCGATTATAAGGAAATAGTAGTTCACATTAATGGAATACCAATCTGGCGCTGAATACTCATCTAGTCATTCTCACCTCCTACCTTCTGTCATTCTCCTTTAATTGCACATTCAAGAAAAGGATTATATGAAAGAAGTTTATTATAAACCAGCATAGAATGAGTCACCAAAAGATACTTAAAATCACCCTGTCCATGAGGGTGGTGGTATTGTCCTACTTAATTTGCTTGTTTATGAATTATTTGTCTACTATACTAAAAGGACAAGTATAATAGAATTCCTGTTTTATGTTGGTAAGCCAGCTATATTTACTTCACACCCAAATGTGCAGGTAGTCTTGGATGCCCATTATGCCTTAAAGGATTGTGGTCTTAAAAATAATGATTTTGAATTGACACTGCACTTTACCAAATCTGAAATTCATCAGTGGAAATGACTCACATATTTCAAATTAGGAACAGACCATGTATTATCCTTAGGTTGAGGTCTCTGTCAAGGAGTAATTTTCTGCTTCAGTTTGAGATTAGTGAAATTAATTTTCCTTTTCTGTGTGTGGAATATTTTCTCTTTTACAAGAAAAACTGTGTGCAATAAAAATAAAAATGAAATATAACACTCTGTTCAGTGTACAAAATTAACTTCATACAAGTGAGATATTAGAAAGGAATGTCAGCTAGGAATCAAATTATGACATTTGTTAAAGAGATCATGTTTTCTGGAATAAAAGATATAATGTGCTGCTTACAATGAAGACAAATACTCTTCATTGGAAAGGAGAATTCAAACATAGGTGACATGTGACTAAAATTTTTCTAGAACTAAAATATAATTGCAATAAGTCAGAGGAACAGAAGACTTGACTTTCAGTTACTCTACTAGTTCTCTAAGCTATGATAGACCATATTTACTAAATATGATTTTATTAGAAAAAGATCCCCCTGGCACAATGATAGCTTAGATGCTAAATTTGCAAGTGTTTTATTGTTATTGGACTGTGACTGATAGTAATAAATAGACTGAAGTAATATATGTATTTTGTTGTGTATACCTTGTTAAACATGTAACTTATTATTCTTTACAGACCTGAATATTCTTTAGAGGCCTTGCTTTTGCTATCCTCTCCTGTGTCTAGTCAAGTAAGAAAACATTGTAAAGTAAATTATACATAACACTCTTTTATAACATACGCCTTTGTGCAATTAATGGCTTATGAAGGTATTCAGAGTGAATGGAGATCATCTAAATATAGATGCATGTGGTTAGCATGAGGTTAGCTCTGAAAGTGTCCAGATGTCAAATATGTCAGCTACCAAGACTTGTATAGAAAACACTCAGTCATGGAAAAGTGACATACTGCAATGTCATTTATATAGACTGGCATTTGTGTAAAAGAATATGCATCTGCCTGAATGGTAATCATGCATATTTTAAATTGGGTTTCAGTGTCTATCATCATTCTAAGTTACTTACTTTCTCTAAAACAGCTTTTAAAATATCACAGAATCACAGAACAACCAGGTTGGAAGGGACCCATCGGATCTTCTAGTCCAACCATTCCTATCTAACACTAAACCAAGTCCCTCAAGACCTCATCCACCTGTGCCTTAAACACCTCCAGGGAAGGTGAATCAACCACCTCCCTGGGCAACCTATTCCAATGCCCAATAACCCTTTGCGTGAAAAACCTCCTCCTAATCTCCAGCCTAAATCTCCCCTGGCGGAGCTTGAGGCCATTCCCTCTCGTCCTGTCCCCTGTCACTTGGGAGAAGAGGTCAGCTCCCTCCTCTCCACAACCACTTTTCAGGTACTTGTAGAAAGTAATGAGGTCTCCTCTCAGCCTCCTCTTCTCCAGGCTAAACAACCCCAGCTCTCTCAGCTGTTCCTCATAGGGTCTGTTCTCCAGCCCCTTCACCAGCCTCGTTGCTCTTCTCTGGACTTGCTCCAGAGACTCAACATCGTTCTTGTGGTGAGGGGCCGAGAACTGGACACATTATTCATTACATGCCCTTGTAAAAAGTCCCTTCTCAGCTTTCTTGTAGTCCTCCTTCAGGTACTGGAAGGTGTCTATAAGGTCTCCTCAGAGCCTTCTCTTCTCCAGGCTGAACAAACCCAACTCTCTCAGCCTGTCCTCATAGCAAAGTTACTCCAAACCTCTGATTATCTTTGTAGCCCTTCTCTGGATCCATTCCATCAGTTCCATATCCATCTTATGTTGAGGATTCCCAAATGAGACAAAATAAAACTTTGCTTAAATCAAGTTAAATTTGTAAACAATTTATTTGGAGATTTAGATGCTTTTAATATTGGGACAATTTATTTGCAATAAAAAGTTTGGACAGCTGACTGTTAAAACATGAGTAATGGATAGGTAAATATGGTAAAGTTCAGGAATTTTTATTTTCTTCAGATTCAGTACATCTATGTGATGCATCATTAGTCTGTCAATTGGTGTTTTATAATTCTACTTGGTACTTTCTAGGTAAACTTTTACTTCTTTGTTTTCTTTGTACTTCTTTGCTTACCTAATCTTCCAAGTCAGCTGGGTTTGATTGGTAGACTTAGTGCCTCAAGGATGCCACTGCCTGAGTTTATGAAAGACAAAGAAAATAGTGATGCTTGATGCTGAACAGGTCAATTACTCTCAAAGGATTCATTCCATTTTTATCATAATTTAGTGAAAAGCCAAACTTTTGAAACATTAAAAACAACTGTTCTACAAATGATAAAAGTATTGCTGTAAGCTATAACTTTCTGAAGTTCTAAGTGTCAAAATGCTCTCTGGCACAGGTCTACTAAAAGTTTTTCCAAGTATTGCCTTTTAAATATGTATCTCCACAACATTTTCTTTCAAGGTATTTGTTTGCAGGTTTAGGTGATCTAAATACATCTGGATGCAGACACAGATAGAAAAAAGAATTTCTGAGCTATATCCTGAGAAATTCTAAAGGATTTTAGTGGTCTGACAACACAACAGAACATAGTGTGGGAAATATTAATAATGAAAAGCCAAAATAAAGGATAGGATGGAGCTGTATTTTTTCTAAAATATTAATAGTAAGTAGAAGGTTAAGTCTGTCTTACATTCTGGATCAACTCTTTTTGTTTTTCTTTCTTATTTGAAAATTTAATTTTTTTCTCTTAATTTTTCTCTTTTCTTCTTCCTCTTCTCCTTCCCCATCTTCTTCTTCTTGAAGTGTTTGTCAAATGCCACTCATGGTAATCAACAAGATTGTGTAGGCTGCAATGATAGTCTTACTCTTAAAACTTAAGTGTGTAAAATATACATAGGAAAAAAACCTGACTTTCAGTCACAAATCAGTGGTCAAACCTACTGTGCTAGAATGCTTACTTTAGCAAAGTGTGGCATAAGGAATATTTATACAAAGAAAAGTCAAAGAGGTTCTGGATATTGTATATAAATTTGGGTAATACTAGAAACAGTTGTGGCACGTGTAAGGACCTTAAGACTGTAATTAAAGACAAATTATAGGTAAATACTAAAAGAAAAAGCATAGAGAAGGAAGAACAGAATGAAACTAGCCTGAACTGTCCCCCAAAGTTCAACTGTAGATTCATTTCCAGCAGACATATCTGTAAATAAACATATGTAACAGAAAAGTAATTTGAAACAAGGAATATTATCAGAGTGGTATCAGATTCAAATTCATCTGTCATGAAATTCATGAGGACTAGAATTCAGAAATGTAATAAATGAAAGTCCCCCTCTATACTCTGCACTCGTGAGACTGCACCTCGAATCCTGTGTTCAGTTCTGGGCCCCTCACCACTAGAAGGATGTTGAGACTCTAGAGTGAGTCCAGAGAAGAGCAACAAAGCTTGTGAAGGGGCTGGAGAACAAGTCTTACAAGGAGTCACAGAGAGCTGGGGTTATTTAGCCTGGAGAAGAGGAGGCTGAGGGTAGACTATATTGCTCTCTACAACTACCTGAAGGGAGGTTGTGGAGAGGAGGGAGCTGACCTCTTCTCCCAAGTGACAGGGGACAGGACAGGAGGGAATGGCCTCAAGTTCTTCCAGCGGAGGTTCAGGCTCGACATAAGGAAAAAATTATTCACTGAAAGGGTCATTAGGCAATGGAATGGTCTGTACAGGGAGGTGGTTGACTTGCCTTCCCTGGAGGTATTTAAGGTGCCTGTGGATGAAGTACCAAGGGGCATGGTTTAGAGATTGGTAGGAATGGTTTGACTCAATAATCCAGTAGGTCTCTACCAACCTGGTTATTCTATGATTCTATGATGTGTTCATTCTGTTTTGATTACCTGAGATGATGAGTATATCTAAGAACAGGACACTAAAAAGAGGCAAATAAGAAGAATATACTAATCCATAGTGTCAGACAATTTAGTGAAATCATGTTTACAAAATCTTGATTTATTCAAGGTATTTTTTTAATTCAATATGGAAACAAAACACCTCACCTCAAAACCCAAGTCAACATATCACCTGTACCTCTGAAAGAAGGCCATGATTCTGTATAAGACCTCATTATACCATTCTCACTTCAGAATAACTTAAAAGATTTTGTCTTAGAGTTCTTTCTTAGAAACAAACAAATACCACTGCACTAAAAATAAACATAAATTGGCAGCATCCATTTTATGATGATGGTTTAAAAAAGAAAATTAAAAAATTCAAACAAACCCCTAATGTTTTTATAACTTATCGCAGTGAATGGATCACAACGATGCAAAAACATTTTTATAGGAGAGTCTTAGAAGTTGATGTTTTCATTATCTTTCTTTCAGGGAATTAGATGTGTCATCAGTATAGCAACTGCTTTTGGAATGATAATATGGAAGTGGTAGGCTGAGTTGCTGTTCTGTTTTACTGTATCAGCTTCACTAAAAGAAATGCTACCACAATTTTGATGGTCTTGAAAGATGCTAATAAATCATCCTAAAACATAATTTCACATGTTCTTTGGAAAATGAATCTAGGCAGAGACAATATGGAGAATCATAGTTTATTTTCAACTATTAGCATATGAAACAGAAATCTTTCTGTTTTAATTAAATAGTGTGTGTGTGTGCGTGTGCATGTGTGTGTGGCTATAGTAATAACAGGTTTATTCCTGGGATTATTACTGTGCCCCTGAAGGAATGACATCCTACACATCGGACATAAAGAACTGTCCTACAACCTTGCAATGAAGAACCAACTGATTCCAGTAATGATGGAATTAATGATTATTAATACTTGCTTTGTTGTCATAAGAAAGAGAAGATGCTGAATGAGTAAAATGGTGGGAAGGCATATAGTATAAAAAATTGAAGAAAATATGCAAGAAAGACTAATAGGACCAAATTAATTCATTATTATTGCACAAGAAATTAAAAATAAATTGCCACATCAAACTAAAATACTCCTTAAGACAAGAAACGTGTATTTCTTGATGTGATCCAATTAATTTTCCAGGCTCTATTATTTGTTATTTTCATGTAATATAAATATGAACTGTGTCTGCAAGCTCCTGGCACAACATTTCTAAAAAGAAATTGAATCTTTCTCATTGCATCTGGAATATAACGCATCATGTGTTGAATTACTTTCACCTGCATTTAACACATTGGTGGTATCACAGAGTGGAAGTTCTAAAGAACTGTGTTGGTCTTTTTCCTGCTGTTATCATCAGTGAGACAGATAAACACTATCAAATGGACGGAGCCATTCTCAAAACAAAATTGTAACAAATTCATGTTGCTTCTCACAACAACAATATGACCTTTGACCAACTACACTACATCTTTTGTTTTTTGTAATGATATAATTTTCTCCTTATTCCCATTGCAAGATTAATATAATGCTAGAAATAATTTCCTGGAGTTAATCATAGATATGACAAAAGAAACATTAAACTATTCTTGAATTATGAGTATACTTTATTAAAGATTTTATTATCATGATTAAATTATTTTTTTTCTTACCAAAGTCTTTCTGGAAGATTCCCTTCTAGCTTTGTAGAAGGCAAGTTGTTATTGCTCCATTCACTAGAAAAGATGGGATTCACCCAGTATACAAGGTGTGACAGAAAAAAAAAAAAACAGACTAACTTTACGGCACAAGAACTAAGAATGGGAAGGCAGAGACAAAGAGATGGTTATAGAAAATGTTCTAACCTGTCACAGTGTGGCAAGGGTCAACTCAATCTCTTTAATCAGTATGAGTGGATGTGTTTTCAAATATAGATAGTTTCTTACCCTTGATTGGTGTACAGAAGAGAATACTGTGTTAACATGAAGTCTCTTGTGAAACTGAAGAAATCCATTATGTAAAGTTTTCAGTTATTGACTGAGGCTTACAGTGAAGAGATCCCAAAGATCGAGTTAGTGCTTGAGGGAACTCATTTTTTGACAGTATGATATGGAAATTTAACATCTGAAAATTCAGTCTTACAGATATAAGTCAAAGGGCTGAAGAGAAAAACTGGTGTCAATGTTTCTAAGAGCAGAATTTGAAGATGATCCTGTATTCATTATGAATTTGGGGAAATAAATGACTGAAGTTATTGAAATGAGAGCTGCTATCACCAGGATAAAGCCAGTCGATGAATTGGAAGACTGTGAAGTCAGGCATCTTCTGATCTCTGTTTGGTGTTTTTAAGTCCTGTCTGCAAAGGTCAAAGTGTGGGGGAGATGACTTGAAAGATATAAACCACACTATATTTGAATAGAGAATAAACTGCAAAGTTAAAAAGGACAGACAGATCTTTAAATACCTGCTTTTTTCTTCAGGAAGCCTTCTCTGCCTGAACATTCACCACAAATTCAAATATAAAGAGGGTGTACAAAGCAATTTGTATATTCTGAATTGATATCCTTCTTGTGCTCTTAGAGTAGACACACTCTGATGCAGAGGACAGTAGTTTTTTCTCTATGCTTTCTTGACTTCAGTCATTTAGCCTCTTTATTAAAACTACTTGTGAGTTTTCCCCGTTTCAAAAATTTGTATTTAAAACCAGAGAAATAAAATCACAGTCAATGGAAGGCTTATTTTATTAAGGATTTCAGTAACTGTAAGACCAACAAGCACATTCAAGGGTTCCTAATATTATATGCACTTAGTTTATTGGCAATTAAAATGTTTGCTTCTACTAGGTTAAAATTAGTGGCTTTGAATTAAGTTAAATTGTAATTTGCTTATTGCTTAGCATAAGTGGATAGCTTGACATAAGTGAACTTTGGTTTTATTATTAGTGATCTTTGTTTTTCAGCAAGAATGTCTAAGCAGAAGAGGGGAAAAGAGGAACAGGACAGTTTGCCCTGCAAAAATTGCAAGGACCAAAACCTATGATTTAAAGGAAAAGGTCTCCAAAATAAACAGTAGATTGACAACGGAACCTTAGCACTGATAAGATAAGAAGAGGAAGATTCACAGAATAATATAAGAAAAAGACCAAAGCCAAGTCAGAAGATAAGAAAACTATTACAGAAAAAGAAAAGAGGTGCTGTGCCTGGAAGCAGGCAGGAAAACCAAATAATTAGCAGGGACATCCTAGCCACAGAAATGTCAGTGGACCAGGTGCTGACTGGACAGGGCACAAAAAGCATGTGTTACGGGGTGGATCTTAGATTGTAAGGATATTATTGCCCAAGGAATCCATTATTTAGATTGTGCTCCTCTACTCATCTTGAGATGAAAATAAACCTAATCTGTGGCACCCTGACTACTTCCACAAGGGTTAGTTTAGAAAGCAAATGGGTCCACTTGGAACCTTGCAGCTTGGCCAGAAGGTCTTTTGAGATTTTTCTGGAATTTTTCAAGACCAGGTTGGACGGGGCTTTGAGCAGCCTGATCTAGTGGGAGGTGTCCCTGCCCATGACAATGAGGTTGGAATTAAATGATCTTTAAGATCCCTTCCAACTCAAAACATTCTACTATTCTTTAATAAAGTTCAATAAATGCCACCTGTTTACATAGGCTTTGTAGTTACTGTCTGTATTCAATTGCTGCCACAGTCTTTTGTCACTACAGAATGAATCTCTCTGACAAGAAATGTTTGATACGCTCTTCACGTAGAGATCTGAGAAAGTCAGATAATACCTTACCAGCAGAGCTGAACATGTTTTTTAAGACATCATTGACAATAATCAGTGAAACAATTGGTTTGCTTGCTGTATTCAGTATATTATAGTGGACTGTCCTTCTGAATAATGGATGTTTTTCATTTTTCACATAAGTGTACAGAATAATACTTAACTTCTGATTCTCTCTTTATTAGGTTTACAGTGAAACAGTGAAAAGAATTGTAGCAGTTATGGATGGTTTGTGAAATTTTTAAGTACCACTACATAATGGACTGATGCATTCTCAAGAAATTAACTGAAAAACTTACTTTTGCTGTAGAAAAATCAGTGACTACAGAATTCATTTGGAGTGATGCGATATAGAAGTTGGGACTTCAACAAGAAACATCTATATTCATTGCTCAATAGTACCATGCAGAGGTGAGGAAAGACTTTCCTATGATGTCAGATATCTATTGATAAATTTGGACAACTAGCTCTTATTTGCATTTTTAAAAATTTCTCAGAGGACTGCAAAGACCAGAAGGTGATCTGTATGCATTTTTCTCACAGGAATTGTTTATTTTCCATCTTAAAATAATGATTGGGTGCATCACAGTAAGGTGACAATGTGATTGACCAGTCTTGCATCCAAGTACTCTGCAGCTGTTATACAGCCATGAATGTGTAGCTATGAAAGTAGCTCTTTTCTTTTAAACATGCTATTCAGTCTATATACATTATTTCTATTATCAGAAATGTTATGAAAGACACCACATAAACAGGCTGTAATTTTAACCTCACAGAACATGGCTAATAGGGTGATTTCTAGATGAAACAAGAGATGTATAACTGGACTCAGTATTCACCTATGAAAAGGAAATGTAGTTATCTTATTGATAATATGCATGAGGCTTATTATTGAACAGTGTTGGTTAAAGAAATGAACTATTCCTGAGTATGTGTAAGGGAACATATGATAAGGCACAGATGTTAGATTAATTATCTTTGCCTCCAGATTTCCTTGTTCAGTGTTAGAAAGAAATTACTATGATTCTTCCACAGTATCTTCATGATGATTATCCTATTAAAAGCACATTGTGTGAAAAAACATTGTGTTGAATGTATTTTGCATGTTCCAGGGCATGATCTAAATTTATGTGCACATAGACATGCACACATATATGTGTATATATAAAGATGCATAAAATGTTTATAATATTAACCTGAAAATTAATATAAAAGGTTTTTGGTTTTTTTAATAGCGAACTATGCATTTAACTAAATGGAACAGAAGGAAAATTTAGTCAGTAAGGAAATAATTATCTTGTTGCAGTCATCTTCATGGCCATCCACTGGACACACTCCTCTATGTCCCTCCCTGTCTATCTTCTCCTAAAAAAGCCAGCACTGGAACAAAATGAGCCTCAGAAGGGTTGAGTAGAGAGCAAGGATCCTCTCTCAGCTTGCCAGTAACACCCTGCCTAAGGCAATGAATGGTGCTGTCAGCCTTCTTTACTGCAAGAATGTAGTGCTGACTCATGATCACTATGACTCATGATTGTCCAGGTTCCCCAGGTCCTTGCCTGCAAAGTTGCTCTTTAACCAGGGTGTAATGGTGCTTGGGTTTATTCCTTCCCAGGTGCAGGTGTTGATATTTGCTTTTATTGAACTTAATAAAGTTCCTCCTTACTACTGTTCAAGTTCTGACAGGCAGTACCATTGTCTGGTGCATCAACTAATCCTAATTTTGTATTATCTGCAAACTTATTGAAGGTATGATCTATCCAATTATATGTACAAAGGACCTTGATTGAAAATGTATCAAAATCATTCCAATGCCATACACTCGTCTACTGCCTTAGAAACTGGAATTTTCTCAAATTATTATTTGCCTGGTGTTTATTCATCCAATTTAAAGGTAGAAGCTGCTAAACTTATGGTTTTAATATTTATCATACAAACTTTCATCTTACGTTCATTTTTAGTAGTATCTTGTATTAAAAGAGGTCCATTACTTGGTGGTTGAGAAAAATTAGGTCTTATTCATTATGCACAAAGGTTTCAGAATCTTGTTCTTTATTATTCAATGTCAAAATACTTTCTTTCATGACCTTTGTTTTCCCCTCTCTGATATGGTCTACTATTTGACAAACAACAATGTTGTAGTCTAAACTGAAATTTGATATTGCATGTTACAAGAAGTGCAACATTGTGTGATAAGGATTTTTTTTTAAAAAGAAGATAAAATGCCTTCCATGAAGACACAATAGTTCTTGTGAATAGGAAGTATCACAGGTACTTCTATGCTGGCAAATTAATGAGCATCAAGGAACATTTCCAGGAGCAAGAACTTCTTCATAACCTATTAATTCAGAGGATTTTAAGAATGATCCCTGAAATAATTTACTGCAAATACAACTGTATACTCCCACAAACAATTCCAAGATTTGATGTTGGCAGCAGCACAGTCCAGGACTGATTCCCAGAGGGCAGCTGGGGTATGCACACCCTGTTTTGGAGAAGAACAAGATGAAGGACATAAATATGGTTCATCACTTTACATTTTGCAACAATGCCAGGGAACAGCCCTGTTCACATTTAGTTTTGCAGCATAAATAAAACAGCCATGGACCAGAAATCTCATTACGGTGAACTTCAAAGTAGAATCAAATTCCAATGTCTTCACTGACCAAGTCAGAACAGTTCTTTTTAAGATTATGGATAATCCTGTTGTTGTTTGTATAATTGAAGTTTAAACATCATTCTATTTAAAACATGGATTTAGATGTTTAAAGGGCTTTATGCTTGTAGAGATCTGAGAACTAGACATCGCTTAAGTGATAATGCTGTTGAAATTAATATGCAGGAGAGATAAATAAATGTATTTATGTTTGTGTTGCTCTCTAAACTATAACTTACACCTTTGGGGTTTAGGATTTTTCCCCTTTGTGCATCCTCTGTTATTCATTCTTGTCATTTGACCTATTAATCTCTCCTCTCTTCAAAATGCCTTTACATTCAACAGAAAATCCAATACTTGTAATAGAAACTTTCTGATAGGAATTGAAACTCCAGCTCAGGAACTCCTATTCCACTTTTGAATTTGGAGAAAATGAAAGGCTTGCCAGGCCCCTCTTTTTTATATTCTTCTATCTTTCTTCCCCCTGGCTCCCAGTTTCATGTACTGTGGATTATTCACAATTACACAAAACAGAAGTAAATTTATACATAAACTTCCTTTGTGCATAGATGCACACAGAGCACACAAAGAGGGTTGCAGAGAACAATTAGAGATATAGGAGTTCTCATTGCATTAGAATGCATTCCAGTCACTGTCCAAGGTGATAAAAGGAGTAGTTATGTTCTACGAAATCCCTGAAAGCTGGACAGGTGATTAATAAAGGAAGCATGTGCTTGTTTTTCCATGGATAGTTCAAGAGAATGATAGTTATGTACGTATGACAAAAACATCATATGATGCATGTACTTCACTTTTAAATATGCAAACAATTTTAAGATCAATATAAGAATCCACCATCCTGAATATATTGAGTCAGTAGAATGATCTTCCAGGGCTCTGATTCACCTAGAGTTGTGAGTAAAAACTAATTGTTGAATATGTTTTTTTCTTTCACCCATACACACTGCTCCACTGATGGCTGTTGCTTTTCACAGGACGACATCCTTAAAGAGTACTTGCAGAAGATCCTAACCATCAGTTTTTCACCTAGTCTACTAAACTCAGCTGAAAGTCAGGCTTATTTTGCCTTCATGTGCAGAACTGGATATTACAGTGATTCAGGAATTATTTAATGATTATTGCCCTTTCTATCTCACAGGGTATCATCTTTCATTGGAGGAACAGGGTATGTAGCTCAAGGCAGAAGCTTGTTTATTTGTCCAGTTTTAAAGTCTAATCATACATGAGACATTGTCCAAATGAATATTTATTTTGTACACCTTTGCCACATATTTTATAGCTATTGGAAAGCTTGTATGGTACTCATCAATGGTGCTAAAAAGTATTTTGATTCTCTTCTGTAGTTTTATATTGAGAAAATTGGAAAAAAGATAGATTAAATTGTTATCGTCAATATGATTGTTTGGAACCCTTGATTACATACAATTTATCAATTGTTTGGCTAAAGAAATCTTTATGAATTTTTTTTTTGTGGGAAAATAAAACAGAAGGGAGGTAAGAAAATTCACATCAAAGTACTTGTCAGGGAGTGGCAAGTGTTGCAGCTGCCAGGTTCCGAAGGCCAAGTAGCAGGAGCCCTGGATGTATCCTGGGTCAGCTGGGCTGCACCCACAATCAGGGAGCCATACATGAGCATCAGGCAACAATCGGATCCATGCTCAGTCCAGAGTATCCAAGCAGCATCTCAGAGACAGGGTTGGAGACTGTTCCTTCTGTAAGGTGTCTAGGGAGGGGCTCAAAGCCCTGGGGTGCTGACATGGGGTCCTGGGCTGTGGTCTGGGTAAGGTAAGCCCCAGGTGAAGTCTAAGGAGGAAAACCATAACGTGACCCACTCTGCTAGAGCCCTCAGGGCCTGAAACTCTGCTGTTTGACTTTTGAAGGTTTGGGATAGCTAATAATCTTCATATTTTTGTGACTGGGCCATTTTCGACAGTCCTGGTAATGTGCTGAGGCATCTTTTTTCCTTTGAAAGAAAATGATGGTTAGCAGGGAAGAGAACTAGTTTGTGTCATCACTTTTCTTGTACCATTGCACATAAGTTTTCAACAAAAGAGAATGTAACACTTTGGATGAGGGCAACCGAAGACTTAAAATTGGGGTTCCTCTTTTCTAGACCAATGCTCTTAAATCTTTTTTCTGTGTGCCTTATCAAAGCAGAGAAAGAAAAAATGGACAATTCCTTACACAATTGATTCCACACACAGTGGCTTCTGCAGTTCAGTGGCTTCATTCCAAGAGAAATAAAATAAAAGAAAATTTTAAAAGAGCAAGTGGAAATCTGCAAATTGGATATGTTAAGATTTGTATGTTGTTAATTAGAAAATGGACAGAGAAATTACAGAATGGACATTTGTTAAATGCACAGACAGAGAAGAGAGCATTGCTTCTGTGCAGGCAAACAATGGCACTTTTATTCTGCTACAGAAAAGAGAACAATAACTGCTATATGAATATTACTCAGGAAAAATATTAGCTGAGGAGGGGATTTAAGGATTATGGTAGACAATGGAGGGACAGAATATTCACAGTTTGAGGTTCCTTGAATTTGACTAAGCAGCATGGGTTCTACTGGAAGCTTATTTTCAGAGTATGCCTCAGGTGATACTGAACAAGCAGAAAATCTGCATATTATGCATGAAACAGGAAAGTCCAAGAACGTCAGAGGAAATTAGTATTCACAAACTAAGCTAGCTGGCTTGAGAGAATGCTTTTCCCCAGTATTGCAGCACATCTTTTGAATGCTTTTCCTAGAGCACAGAAGCAAATAAGATAACAGCAAGAAATTAAAAGTGGCAAGGAACTTCTCTCTTGATCTTTGTCTTCTTTGCTCAGAAGAATTTTGTTTAACTTGCAAAATTATGTAAGTAGTAGTTCAAGAAGACACATATGAGTTTTCCAACATTGCTAAAAAAACCCCAAAACAGTGACAAGAAAGGAAACCTATATTAAATTAGATAGGAATGGTTGGACTAGAAGATCCGATGGGTCCCTTCCAACCTGGTTGTTCTATGATTCTATGATTCTATGATTCTAAATTGGGTAAAGTTAAAGAACAAAAAACTATGACCATTATAATCTGGAAGAAAGGAAAAGAGAGAGAATTTAGAAACAAATGTTGATTTCCCAAATTTCTATTAGCCTCTGATACCTAATATTAGGAGGAAAACCAGACAGTTGCATCAGCAGTTTTCCCATCACTGTTAAGAAACACCTGAAAAAGCAGTTCAAATGATCTACAGTATGCAAACTAAATGTCAAAGAGCCCAAAAATGAGTTTGTTGCAAAGAATAGCTGATGAAATATGTTTACCTTAGAAAAACTCATTTTTCTCAGATCTAAACTTTTTCTTTGAGTGTTTTGAGTTCAGATGCAATTTCAATGAGGTAATGTTCTAAAAATAGCTTTTATATTATTTTGGTTTATATAATTTATAGTAGGCTTTATAGAAGAGGTTGACTTTGTGAGAAATGGTTTTATCCTGACTTTTGAGCCAAACTGGAACAAAAATATATTTCAAAATTAAAAGATTTATTATATGAAAAAACCCACAAAAAGTCAACATTTCGCAAACATTTCTGTTTTATTCTGAAAATTTTGAGGTGTTTGTGGAACTTCAGAAAGAAGTGGATAGAGCTCAGAAAAATGCATATTTGAGCAGGAGGGTGCCAGGTAGAAGGTAAGAACTGTCTTGCCTATTTTTAGAGAAATTAAGTTCAAACATTTTTCAGTTCTGCTGCCAAGAGATCTTCCTGTAAAATAGTTAATAGTTACATGAAACTTGAGTCAATCCTTGCTTTTCTAGAGATTTTATTAACTCAAATGAGTTGTACTGTGAATTCGCTGTCAAAAATAGATTAAAACTTCTAGGAATTAAAGGTTTCTGGTGTGTTTTGATGAAGATTTTTATTCCCTTCTTTATAAGATTTCATTTAGAGTCTTTGCTTTTCTGCTCACTGAAGATCATTAAGTTTGACTACTAATTTTAAAATCAATTTGTATGATCACTTGAGGTCTAGCTTTGTATTCCTTCCCTCCTTGCTCTAGGCAAGTTTAACCACTTAGGTAAACGAACAGTGAAGAATAATTGCATTTAGTGAAAGCATACTGGACCCAGTGGATGCAGTAAGCTAATTTCAGCTCTGTAGCTCCTCTCTGAACTCCATTTGGATATTGACATAAAGCAAAAATCAGTGAAAATGCTGACAGATCTGGCTTGTTTACAGAGCCTTTTGTGATAAAGTATTACCTGTATTTTCACTCCATGTACAACTTTTTTCACAAATGACAATGTTTCACAAATGTTAATGAATCTAATCCTCTGATGCTTTTTATTCAATATTTTGTGCAACTGCACTGTCCTTAAATAATTAGTATTCCTTCAAGCGGAGGTATTTTCCATTCATCAAAAAGAAAATGTGTTTATTTTCTGAATATACATTAGATTGACTGATAAATAAATTCACTTAATTGACTCATCTGCATATCTCTGAGGCATGGTTTCTTCTCTGTGACAGGTAAATCACTATGTTACTAGCATATTCTGTAACCAAAATGTTATTATTCTCCACATTTCAGTGTGTATCAGGGTGTTATCAACTGGATGAAAAGCCAGTCAATCGAGAGTTAATGAATTTAGACAAGTGAATAATACTGAATACCAGGTAGGGTCAGGTCTCCAAAGTTAAAAGATTAACTAGGGCTGAAACGACTCACAACTAAATGATTTGTTTTATTATGCAGTGAATGACTGTGTAAGAGTAACCACAGCTATCTAAAGTAGATGACAATACCTTTCCACATTATTAGGAGTTTATCAAGACAAATATATCAGAATAATTTTAGCATATGAAAGACTGACACTTTCATGTAGTTACAGCGTTACAGTCAAGCAGGTGCTGTCTATACCAGAATTGCTTCAGTGAGATAAATGAAAGAGTAACTGACTTTGATCAGTCATTTCTAGTTACTCTTGGGGAAATCTGGCAGAAGAACATATGATTTCATACTGATGCAAGGTCAGGATGGTTTCCTTTCCATACGATGCTTCATCCGGTGTGTGTTTTCAACAACTTTCAAGATACAAAAGTGATAACAAAATTAATCTCCAATAATTCTGATCTATGCATGAGTCTAGACATGCCAAGAGTATGTGAGTAGCTGTTTTTTCTCTTCTTGGCAAATATGGATTATTCTGCTTTAATGTACTAATTACAGACTATTTTGAACAAAATAAAGTCTTCATTATTTCTAACTCTTTTGTTTGCTTTACTATCTCTAGATAACATTTATTGCCAGAAGGACAGCTTTTTAGGTCAGTCACCTAAATTTTCAGTCACTTTACATTGACTAATATTTTTGAAAATTACGTATGGATATTATCATATATAATTTCTACATAAACAACACATATTATAAAATACCTCTGTATTAATATTGAATATGTTATATATAATTTTTTTATATTATATGTTTTATGTTTCACACATACAATGTGTGTGCATGTGTATGTGAAGTTCATACTGTCAGAAACCTGAAATGAAAACTAATTTGAAACTATTCATTCCTGTAAGAAGTCTTACTCTAAAGCAGAACATCAGATGGTGAAACACCTACTATACTACTCACTGAAGTGCTATAGTCTTAACTTTTCTCCTTGCACACAGGATAATTTTAGACTCAAAATAAAATGCATACTTTATCTTTATGTTTAAGAAATGGAGTTGCTGATTTCTGCCAATTCATTTTGTCTAAAAAAACCACAAACAAAAAAGCTCATTAACATCTTTGCTTCTACTGCCTCTTAGAAGAGAATCGTTCATTACAGTGCAAATGGAAACACACTTTGGCAAAGCTTTTTGCACCTCTTACAGATCAGTGCAATAAATTACAAAAGATAAAAATATAGTACTTCATATTATGTTAAAGTTATCATCTGTCCTAGTTCTGAATATATAAGAAAATTCTGTAATAGAACTGGGTGAAATAATCTTCTTCTAGATATGAAACTGATTACAGCAGTCCTTCTAGATTTCAGAACCAGCTTAGGACTAAAAAAATTAATGGCTTTCAACAACCTAAGAAGGCCACCAGATGGAGGTATTATTATTTTTAGTAATTTAATCACTAAGATTGAAATAATATTAATAATAATTTTATAAATATAGCTTACTTTAATGAAGATTTTACAGAATGAAGTTGTTATAGAAATCACACTCACTGTGGAAATAGAATAGAAGGAATGTTAAGTGTAATGTTCCTTCTTCCACGAGATCTAAGTTGATTTATACTGGTTAATATTATCAAACACTTCATCACAGTGATGTAGCTAAGTTACATTTGAGGATTTTCACTATGAATATTATACCTAATGGGAAAATTTCAGCCATGTAGTACAAAGGTTGCTTCTTAAGGAGGAAAGAAATCACATTTCATAGAATCAAGATTATTAATAATTAATTCATATAATCCATTTTTTTTTACCAGGAAACTTTGGAAGTAGAAAGTTTTAAAACTCATGAAAATAATCCAAAATATATCTTCCATTACTAGACCTACAGGCATTGCCCTCCCTAGGAGTAGAGCACCTCCTCTGGTTTCCTTGCTATTCCACAGACTTATTTTCCAACATTCTTCAAATTGCTAGTTAACTTCTTTTCTGTGCAAGACACATAATTTATAGAACTTTAAAGTTATTTTCAATATTCTAAAAGTTGCGTATACCAGTACTTTTCATTACTTATGCTGTGGATAGTGTAAATCTGCACTAACTAAATGCAATGAATTCTCCTAAACCCTGATCTATCCATGATGAGATTCTTCTCATTGATATTGAGTTAGACCCAAAATTAATAGTTCTCTGCAGAGGAAACACTTCATTATGATTATTAAGTATTATTATTATTGTTGTTGTTGTTGTTTGTTGTTATTAATATTATTATTTGAACTGAATAAAGCATTCACTAGTTATCTTTTATTTAGAGAATTAGTAAAGAAAGAATCATCTCATAGTTTGTAACTCCTCTTGATATTACATCTAATAGTATATGAAGATCTATCTTGCAGTAATATGCTATAAAAACCAGGGAATAAGAGTTTACCTGTGTGAATTGTGTGTGAATTGTGTGTGAATTCAATGAGTTGTATGTGAATTTAGTTTGAAATTAGTGTTTAGTGTGGTTGAATTCAAAACGTTCTAACAGAAGGATTGGATGATGATAATTTTCTATATATTTAAGCAAATAAACAAACCCAAAACCCCTTAGTGCATTATTCTTATAGTTAATACTTCTTTTTTTATATTATTCTCATAGTTAATACTACTTCTTTTCAAATACTTGCATCATTTGCGACCCATTCAAAGGGGGTTTTTTTTGTGATGCTCTGAAGATTTTTATTAATGTTCTGGATCAATGGATGACATATGAGCTTCGTAGCTGCACAGAAGATTTTATGCATTTAAAAGCATAGGTGTGTTGATCATATTTGAAAATCTTTTCTATCAGGCTTTTTCTAAATACTGTGAATGATTCTGATGGTCTACATGAATTGGACTTGAATTTCAATAAAAGCAAGATCAATGAAGCACACTCTGGATTGTGCTCAAATTAACTGAGATTCAGTCCTGGTGAACTGACTTGGCAGATGTAAAAAAATGTTTGTTTTAAATAAGACACTGATGGGGAACATTTAATCTCTAAAACCAAACATAGTGCATTGCACTCCACATGAGCTAAAGACAGACTGAGAACATCGACCTCATTACTCTCTACAACTACCTGAAGGGAGGTTGTAGAGAGGAGGGAGCTGGCCTCTTCTCCCAAGTGACAGGGGACAGGACGAGAGGGAATGGCCTCAAGCTCCGCCAGGGGAGATTTAGGCTGGAGATTAGGAGGAAGTTTTTCACAGAAAGGGTCATTGGGCATTGGAATAGGCTGCCCAGGGAGGTGGTTGATTCACCTTCCCTGGCGGTGTTTAAGGCACGGGTGGATGAGGTCTTGAGGGACTTGGTTTAGTGTTTGATGGGAATGGTTGGACTAGAAGATCCGATGGGTCCCTTCCAACCTGGTTGTTCTATGATTCTATTTTATTTTAAAGGCAGATTCAATATTTTATGAATCTTCTAAAAGATCTAAACCATTATGAATTCACCTTTCCTAACTATAAGGGTATAATGAACAAGCATGATCAATCCCTTTAGATATCAGTTCCCAAATTTCAGTTTAGCACACTCACAATTTTTTTTGTCAAAATAAGTACATTGGACAAAATCACCTCTGAAATAGACTTCTATGAAAATTTATGAGTAACTTTCCTTAAACTTAGTGTATTCTTTCTCTAAGCTATAAGCTTTTTACAAAGTTTCTCACAAATTTCTAGTATTTTTATTAATCGACAAGCTCTCCAATTTCATGTGTCACTGTACTGAACAATGTACTGAAAGGTAAGTAGAAGAACTGCAACTGATCTTTTCTATGCAGCTATTCCTAAACTGTGTAACTTTGCAAGCATCCATATAACTAGTCATCCGTATGACCTGAAAGAACTCTGTGCATTTGGTTTAGTCTCTCTCACACACTCAGACAGTCTGCTCTTGTTAGATGACATCATCTGGCTTTTTGTAACTCAGGTTTAGATGTTCAGATATCAGATTTCAGTTCCTCATTCTTGTATTAAATGTGGTCACTACTCTGATTAATTCAATATCATGTGTCAGGGTAGGTCCCAGTTTTGTCTTGTGGTTAAAGCAGGGTGTCAACATATGGTATGCTTCTGAGCAGCTTGCAATCTGACCTCTGTCTCAGAGGTTCCTGTCAACTTTATCTATCTATTGATCCATCACCCACCTATTTATAAATAAAAACACACACACCGTGTCTCTGAAGATAATTAATTATACAAATGACCTGGTGTAGCAAGATTACATAGGAAGCAGAGCAGTCTAAGGATGTGTGTTATTCAATGCACAACTCCTTTTCTAAAATATAGTATAAAATATACATGCAAACAAGAGGCATCTTTTAAGAAGCTAGCCAGAAATCTCAATTCAGATCACCATGAGCCTTATCAACTAGGCAAGAACTAGACTCTGTCCGGACCTATGATTTCTACTTGCTCATCTGATCAATAGTCCAGCTGCAAGAGAACTACTAATAGGGTGCAAACTCAAGTTTGGTCATAACTTAGCAGTTAGCTCCTGGGTATAAAACATCAGTCCATGTAAATTTGAGAGGTCCCTGGAACACAAGGTATGCACTTACTGGGTCACTGTTCTGGACAAGCTTACACAGCTATTATGTTATCCTTAGAAGAGGGTAAAATAGACCAGATCCTAAACTGTATTTACTACCATTTTAATATCCTGTGTTCATTTTAATAACTGTGTTCAGTTCTGGGCCCCTCACCACAAGAAGGATGTTGAGGTTCTGGAGTGAGTCCAGAGACGAGCAACGATGCTGGTGAAGGGGCTGGAGAACAGAACCTATGAGGAGTGACTGAGAGAGCTGGGGTTGTTTAACCTGGAGAAGAGGAGGCTGAGAGGAGACCTCATTACTCTCTACAACTACCTGAAGGGAGGTTGTAGAGAGGAGGCAGCTGGCCTCTTCTCCCAAGTGACAGGAGACAGGACAAGAGGGAATGACCTCAAGCTCCGCCAGGGGAGATTTAGGCTAGAGATTAGGAGGAAGTTTTTCACAGAAAGGGTCATTGGGCATTGGTATAGGCTGCCCAGGGATGAGGTTGATTCCCTGGAGGTGTTTAAGGCACGGGTGGATGAGGTCTTGAGAGACTTGGTTTAGTGTTTGATGGGAATAGTTGGACTAGAAGATCCGATGGCTCCCTTCCAACCTGGTTGTTCTATGATTCTATTTTATTCAATATAGGCTGAAGAAGGGTACCTAAAACTCCATGTCTTCAGAATCTCCTTAAGTATGGAAATGCCTAAATCAGTGAACTCATTTTTTTTCCTTATGTTCTTTGTACTTTACCTGTTACTGTATATAATAACACCCTTTACTAAACGACAGGATTTCATCTTTGTCTATACTATACACTCCCAAATCCCCAAAGATGAGTTATTACCAGTAACGTACTTGTTTTAGAAATTTAAATTATCCAGACTTAACTTCATATTCTTCTTCCTAAGAGAAATATCCCTTGCCTGACTCCTGTTATCATCAGTCTTAACATTTTCTTTTCCTCCATTGTTCATCCTTTTACTTAATTACAATGATTCAAGCATTGATATATCTTAGCATACCCCTTAATTACTTTGAGATCAAGATGGGTTTTCCAAAAGAGCTCATGAAATTTAAGAGAGAATTATATAATTAAATATATATTTGTGGGAAAAATACATAATTATAAAACAGAAACCACAATATAATTCTGTTAATTAGATGCAGATGTTAAAAATATTTTTTAAAAAATTAATAGGTTTTAGGACAAAAGGATAGGAATAAATTCCTATATGTTATGATAGAACAGCCAAGGATACAGCAGAGCTATGAAATTCATTAAACTTTGATTCCTTGAGAGCAATTTAATTGGATAGCACTTAAACAGTTTCATACTGAAAGGAAATTAAAGACTTATGAGGGGAAAATAAGAAGCATTCATAAAGGTTATACCTATGTAAATACTTAATGCAAGCTAGACATACATGTTCATTATTATCCATGGAGAGAAAGAGAGGATCCACATAACAACTGTTCAATGTGAGTACTTGACTAAACTGCTGTGAAGTGTCTTCTAGAGGACCCTAATTTTCCTCCTTTGCTGCAAAGTAGATTAGCTTCTTGAAGCCTTTTTGGATAGCTCTGTTCTTTCCTGTGTTGTCATTTATCAAAACATGAAACCAATAAATTCATGTCAGCATTATTAAAGAACTGCTTTCTCCTTGCACAGACTAATAATCAAACCACCATTTAGTTACTGTCAAGTCTTTCTTCTTTTCTCTTTCAAATGATGTTTTAAGAATGGCATTTAAATAAAGTTTATAACTGGGACGTGAGTGAACGATATACTACTTATTTCAAAGTATAAAGCAATAAGGTATTCTCTGGTACAAACATAAAATTAATTCTATTGTTTCCCCATCAATATGAGACACCCTTTGAAGTTAATTTTGGGATATTTCAAAGTTATCTGACATTGACTGCATGTAGAAATATGACACATGTATATTTCTTGTAGTGTTTTACTATTAAAAAATACACGGAAATGTTCATTATATAAGTATGCTAATATAACATATATTTAAGTTTAAAGTTGCCAAGAAATACTCTGATTTCACAAGTGTGATGCAGAAGTCAAATGAAAACATTTTTTTTCTTTATTCTGATATAAGAAATGGTTCTCGATGTTGGTCATGTTGAGATTACAAAGAAACTTTTTGTTTAGAAGCTGTAGGTCAATATGATTACTAAATACTTATTTAGCTAAATTCTTGATCTTTCCTGCAGAAATGCTTATGTATTTTATTTGAATGTCTACTTCCATAAAAGTGACAATGGCGAAGAACTGATCAAGGTTACAAATCTGTCTTAACTTGCAAAGGACTGAAGGTTAAGCTTTAAATCATGCAAATACAAGGCCCTACAGATAAAGACAGGGAATGCAGAACTCAACCATAATTGTTATTAGTTTGGAAAATGATCCTGGAAAGTGCTTACAAATCTCTGTCTGCCCTTATGTATGGGTTCCCATAAAAATAATAAAGTGGTGATGAAATTTCGTCATAATTTAAAATATTGAAATAATAAATAGATATTTTTCTAAATAACACATCCCAGTACAAATTGCTTATCATACAAGAGTATAAAAAGGGACAATTTCCTGTCCACAGTGAACTGCTGAAATCTGAAATTTATGTCAAACAATTGGTAAAATTATAGAAGTATTTAATGTAGGAATCTTTGAGGAGCTGAAAAATTAAATATCTTTAAGGTTAATTTATATTTATTGATGGTTTAAGTAGAAAACAGAAACATTGATGAGAAAGAGAATAAAACAAAAAGAGACAAAAAGGAAGATTTTCTATCAGCAAAATACTTCCAGTTACATCCACTGTTGATGCAGCTGAAGAATTCAAACGTAGTAATAAGCTATAAACATTAAATAAAAGGGGAAAAATTCAAATAATTTCATTTCATACCTATATCTATGGAAAGAAATGTACTTCTGCCATTTAAGATTCTCTTCAAACTATTTTTTCCCTTTGTTAAAATTATTAATGCAAATTTAAAACATTTTTAAATTCTGCCTAAGTATTTTCTTTGACTCCTCTTGCTTGAAAAATAACTGTAAATGGTTTGCAGATTTAAGAACAGACTTTTTCTAATTTTTCTCAATGCATTCAACTGTTTCTCCAAACAGAGATCAAATTAACTTTGCCTAGTTACAAAGATTTAATTCTTTCCACTGTAGTTCACAACTCAGTAGTGGAATTTATCCTTAATATGAAAGTTATAAACAGCCTTCTATGTCTGGTGAGGATATTGTTTATCTGTTTTATAAGAGGAATGTGGTGAAAATATCCAAGACAGGCAATTTTCAGTTCTGTTTTGGAATAAGTTTCTATGCATTGATATTTCCTACTTTATTACTGGTGTTTCAAAAAAATGTAATTAAGCAGGTTTACCTGAAATTAGTTTCTGTTTTCTGTGCGTTTCTCTTAGTAAGAGTGAATGCTAGTCCTTGTACCTTGAATTACGACTGCACCATTCACAAAAGGTTTAGATTTCTCTTATCTTTTGATGTACAAAACGTATACTTGATGTTTTATGTCTGAATACAGAGTAAAACTATTACAACACATTGTAAAAAGTACATCCCAACCATCATCACAAGTACATGATCTCCAAGATAACTGTTGGGTATAATTTTTATTGGGATAAAGCTATTCCCAAACTCTTGTATGTTTCAAAGACAATGAACACAGCTGAATATTCCCCAGAACCATGGGCTCTGTCACTGCCCCGTGACCACAGGGTGAAACTACTTTGCAGAATTCAGTAGCAGAAGGCCAGGGACAGCAGTGGTGCTCATCAAGCTCCAAGGTAGCACACATCCTACAACAGTAGTACCCATGGTAGACTATGAATCACAAGTTCTTCCAAGATCCTGGGTCTATGGGTGCTCTAGCATTCGTACTGATTCGTTTCTGGAGAGCTATCTGCATACAAATACAAAATATATAGAAAAGAAACACTGTATGTATGAGATCAAAAGGAGACATTTGACAGTAGTTCTAAATTATTTAAGCAAACATTTGACAAGGGGAGTGAAATTTTTCATGTAGTATATATTAAAAGAAGCATTTAAATCTGGATTACTGAATATGTCAATCCAGCTGCAATGAATTCTAGGTTCTGTGTATTTAAGTGAGAGAGAGGGAGGAGAATGGGCTGTCCAAAGACATGAATTTTGTGTATAAGGAAGATACCTAAAAATATAAAATCCCATGGTAGAAGCTAGCAAACAGTGTCTTTACTGGATTCACTTATACAAAGCAAAGAGCAACTCAATAGCTATAATTCTCCCTTGACAGAAAGGGTAGATCCATACACACTCACCCTTTGCAACATGCAATCATTATCACTTCTCAAGAAGTTGTTCAGAACTTTCATCTTGCTACTGTTACGCACTTTGCAGTATTTCTAATGTACTCCAAAGTACTAAAAAGAATCAAAGGAGACAGACTGCAGTGTAGCAAACGTCTACGCATAATGGTACCCAGCTATTCACTATGTTAGAAGATCCAAAGTCATGTTCCAAACACCTAAAGCTAGCCAGGTGAAGAAAAGCTAGAAAATGGTATGAAGCAACAAGGTCACTAAAAACATCTGGTATTATCTTAAACTTAACTAATGTGAACTCTGTAATTGCTTGATAAGTTTTTGATTTTCTAATAATTGTCTTAGATTTAAGGCATTGCACTGGGCTGAGAAGAGCCTGAAACAGAGGGATGTGTCTCTTCTGGGAATATTTAAGATCCTTTTTATATTACTGCTTCTGTAGAAGATATGAAGCTCTTGAAACAGACTTCTTAGCAAAGCTAGAATATCCTCACACACATCATTATGCCTACCGGATTTCACTTTAACTAAATTCCTAATTTCTTTGCCACTCTCAATAGTCTTTAATTTTACTGTACAGTCACTTTCCCCAACTAAGCAGCGCCTAGCCTGTTTTGCAACTAAGCCAAGTCAGTAACTAGACTTGCTTATTACCCCAGTAGGACCTGAACAGATACTTCAGATAAAATCCACTCTCTGGGACTTTTTTTCTATTGAACACTTCAAGATGGAAGGGACTTTTAAAGATTATCTAGTCCACCTCTGCTGTCATGGACATATTCCACTACATCAGATTGCCCAAAGCTTCTAAATTCTATGGAATATATTCCCACAGCTTTTACAGGACTGTTACATCATCCTAGGGAATTGTGAAACATCTCTTCACTCTATCAGAGATGAAGGCAAAAGATAAAATAAAAATAAACCTTGCTTAATTTTCTGTAGGTAATTTAGAAAATAATTCAACAACAAATTCATTAATACATTTGGAACAATGTGTCCTATAACAATACAATACACCGAGTGATAATTCTTGGTATTCAGACACCAGGGAGAGATATAAAGCTTTATCTATTTCATTCTTATTAGGTGCGTGTATGCCAGTCAAACCATGACAAACTATGACTCCAGTACTGAAGCTTTCCTACATATGCTGTACAAAAGTACAAAAGTTGTGATAATGGTTTACTTATGACATGAAACATTTCCAATTGCTATAATAGGGTAAACATCTATTATGTGACTATCAAAAAGTGGTCATAGACATTTAAGTGATGGCGATTTTATTTAATTCAAATACGCCGTCTTTTTTTTCAGTAATACTATAACATTTCTTGTTATATGTGCAAACATCTTTTAACAGTCCAAGCTGCTGATATGTTCTGAATTAACAGTAACTTCTATTTAAGCTGTGTTCTCTGAATCAGTGTTGATTTGCAGTCACCTCTGACCTTGTTGTCCTCTATTTCCCCAGAAGTCTTGAAACCCAAAGTTGCTTAATTCTGACCAGTCTTCAATGAAGTCTAGGTAGAACCATATCTTTTGGAAAACAAAAGTAAATATCAAATGATAATTAAGGTCCCTTTGATAGGCTTAATGGTAGGAAAACCTGAAACTAAATGTATATGTTTCCTTTACAGGACAAGTCAGAGGCTCTAAGAACAGAACATTATTGTTTGCAACAGGTACATTTTTTTCCTGATAACCCTTTGAGACCTTGGCTTGGATGCTACTATAATCTGATCTGACATTTCTGTGAAATTATTTGAGATAAATGAAGCAGATGATACATTTATTCTCAGTTTCTTTGAATATGTAGTTTAGAAGATTAAGAGATGATGGACATACATGTTTCTTTGTCACTGAATGCTTGATACAGAAGAGTTTGGGGAGAAAAAAAGAAGATTAAACCTTATTATTCCTTGTCAGAGATAGAATGAGGAGATATTAGGACTCACATAAATCCATGCTATGGAGTAGAGAAGTAAGTGAAGCCAGAGCCAGAATATGTATATCATAACTCTGAGCTTTGAAAGGATAAATTAGATGCTTCCATTTCTAAAAATCTCTCAAACATGAAGAAATTGTAGTATTTTAATATCCTCATACCCATTTCTGTGTAAACCCATTTTTTCCCCACTCTAATCTACCAAATCAATCTCAGCAACAAGAAAGGCCAAACCATAAAACATTCTTCCTGTTTTGATGGTATGGTAATCATCATTTTTTTTTTCACTATTATTTCTTGGTTTGTGCATATAGCACCCAAAAATTCCTTGATGATTTCCCATTATTTCCTGATTGTATCTGCATCTTCCTATCTCCACATGATCAGTTGGACATAACATATAATGTTTTGACAGTGTAGAAAGAAGACTTCCTCCTGAGCCGCAGTCATTGGAAATAAGGAGTATGTCTTTGGTAAGGAAATGGAGCAGTTCCTGGAGCAGTTAGCTTTGCAACGACAGCAGTGAATTTAAGTAGGAATAAAGGTAAATGTCTATCTTCCTGACATACTATGTGGCTACTGACTCATCAAGCTGTTTTTGATTTATCGTGTTATACTCTCATGCTTTCATTTTTATGCTCTTCTGCAATTATCTCTAAAAAGATTAGCAAATTGTTTTCTGAAAAAAAAGAATCACAAAACATACACTTCTTAGAGGAAGAAACATGTATTTATTCAGTCATAGACAGGTGTTGGTGTGTCTTTCAAATTGTTATATGTTATCTTCCAATTTTCTACTTATATGTATACAGTGTTTCATAAGCAAGACATTTTTCAATGTATTGTTGGGAAGGAGAGGAATATTGTTGAAAGGAAAGGGGCTATTTATTCATTTATGTGTCACTTGAAAACAGGATTTGCCAATCTATAAAGCATGAGCCATGGTGCTTTAAATGCTACAGAGAGAACCATCACATTGCAGAAAGCAATTGGTCCAGCTACTGCTTTAGTGAAATTAAATGTTATAACTAGTGTCAGCAATTATCCTCTTCTATTAATAGCCATGCAGAGTCTATTTGTTTCTGTGTTGGTGCTTACCAATTTGACCTCTGTTTCAATGAGTGTTGAAATGCAGATTTATTAGTGTTTCTTTCAATATTGAAGCAGTAGAGATAAGAAAGGCCAAATCTGCTCCAAGAAAAGATAGATGGGTGTGGTTTGTAACTGTAAATTTATGACACACAACTGAAATCCAGGGGAAACTGCAATGAAGACTGCTGAGAGCCTGGTCACTCCAACAAAAAGATCAGGGCACATCAGTAATACCAGACCTTTAAGCCTGATTCAACTGAAACTACTTGAAGATTAAACTGAAGGACACCACATATGAAGTCTCATAATGTAAGTATTTAATTTTTTATGGAGTGAGAATTGCATAAATTGAATAACAGGTGTGTAAAAGGGAGAGACAAACAGTGACAGTGCACCACACAATGAAAGGCCAACTCTGCAGATTTTAGCAGTGACATTAGGAAGGCATTATATTGATATCAAAGTAATAAAGAAAATATAAGTTACTTTTTTTTGGCTTGTGCCAAAAAATACTGCTACAATCACCTTATACTTTGAGAAGGTTTGATTACCATAAATGTCTTTAATTTTGCACTGATTAATGTGCCACAAAGGAACACATGAAGGTAGCATCTCTATGGTCCACACTCTATATGCAAATGAAATAGATATATTTAAATGCTTTGTGATTTGTACTTCTTATCATAATAGATATGGTGAAATCCTAAAAGGCTAACCATAGACTCCAATGTGACCCAACGCAATACTTACAAAAGTTTCTTGGGTATTTCTTTTAATAATGCATTTACCTAAAAATAAAAACATGAACTGCAGCAAACTCTTTTTTGTATTTCATATATCTAGGCATTGTTTGAATATAAGTATTTAATTTGTTATGGTTATTCATGATATTTTATATTACAGCACTGCTTAAAGGCATAACTGTGATCACTGTGTTATTTCGGAAGACACAGAACAAACTGGTCATGAAAAAATCCCTTGAAAATACAAGAATGCCAATTTATATACAGCACACTAAGATAAAGAGATATCCTCTAGGTCTTATGAGCAACTCTGAAACATTTCACTCAAGTCTATGACTTCAGGATCCTTTAATGTCATCCTTGAACTCAAATTCCTGCATAAGACAGTGTTGCTGTCCAAAATATCCATAGTCTTCAAGCACAGATCTATTTCTAGTATTCACAGTGCATGATAAACATTTGGCCACCTTCTGACAAAAGTCATGTATTCTTTTGGGAACTGGAGCTAAGGTTACCTCACAATTGAGTAAACTGATACTACCAGTATACGAGAACAAACCAACAAATAAACAATCATTTCAAGTATTAACACACCTGAATCCACCAGCATTTAAGATTTTAAAAGGCACTTGGACTCCTAAAGAAGGAGAAAAAGACTTGCTAGTGTTAGCAAGAGTGCTTATGTACCTATCTTCAATCTTCATAAGATTAATGGTATAAATATCTTTAAAAGGCTTTCTATGGGTTCCAATTTTAAATTAGCCTGGAGAAGAGGAGGCTGAGAGGAGACCTCATTACTCTCTACAAGTACCTGAAAGGAGGTTGTAGAGAGGAGGGAGCTGGCCTCTTCTCCCAAGTGACAGGGGACAGGACGAGAGGGAATGGCCTCAAGCTCCACCAGGGGAGATTTAGGCTGGAGATTAGGAGGAAGTTTTTCACAGAAAGGGTCATTGGACATTGGAATAGGCTGCCCAGGGAGGTGGTTGATTCACCTTCCCTGGAGGTGTTTAAGGCACAGGTGGATGAGGTCTTGAGGGACTTGGTTTAGTGTTAGATAGGAATGGTTGGACTAGAAGATCCCATGGGTCCCTTCCAACCTGATTGTTCTGTGATTCTGTGATTCTGTGATACTCTCTCTAAAACTGCTGAAAAATTCCTGTTGGTTGCATTAGTGGGAAATTAAGTTCTTACTGTATCCGTGCTGTGAAAGGGAGTAACTGGTATTTCATTTGAGTAGAACAACAGCTTCTGGTTTTGAGAAATGAAGAAATAAGCTGAATTTGCTCAGTGAGACATCAAAGAGTTTGAAAGTTAATTCTAAATGGAGGCAAATATCTCATCACTGCTCAGCCCAAAAAGGAGCTTCTAGTTTAAAAGACAAAAGTTTTTCTCTGTGGCTTCCTTGAGGTGAAGACCCATCATAAAAATACAGAAGGTTAGGTTCTGATTATTGCTGGTTTTTAAACAGAGTATGGGAATATGCTACTTAGTTTAAATTTTAGTGTATTTTAATTTCTTTGTATCTGCTTTTCATAAAAGGAAATTTAAAACAGAGCTGAAGTTTTTCCAATGCATAGCAACTCTAAGCTGTTTTAAAAGCATTCTGAAAATATGGTAAAACTGCGCATAAAGCTTCTGTATACCTCGATCTATTCAGTCATGTTATGGAGCCAGTCGCTGAATCTGAGTTTGCACAAATAATTTAGATACTAGTTATATCTTAAAGAGGAAAAAGAAAAAGAAAAATAGAAGTTGCTACTAAAAATGCTGATAAAAGTAGTCAGTACTTGAATTATCTGTTATTATTAATCCCCCCGGGTTTGAGCTATGGAGTTGTTATCAAGATGAACAGACATTGTTAATAAAATTGAAACTTACAGTACTGTCATCTAGGGAATCATACGTGTAACAGAAAGATTGACTTTAATCTAATCAGTGAGCACATGGAAAAAATACAAATTGTTTCATAAGGCTGAGTTATTTGAGTGCTTTACTCCCAGATGATATTCATATATTCAGGTTTTCCATTCCTTTCAAGGAGAGAAACAAAAGTAAACATAGAAAAAAGCAGCTGTTTGCACTTGCCAAGACCATGTTGAATACAATACATACAATCTCTTCAAATGATGAACCCTTCCTCTGCTAGAAGTTGTACTGTAATCACAAGAACACTGGGTTTTTTTATTTGCTTGGTTTGGGGGGTTTTGAGTATTTTTGGGAGTTTGTTTGGTTTTGGTTTTTTTTGTTTTTTTTTTTTGTTTTTAAGTCAATAGGCTGTTTTCCCCAGTTTATCTAGGAAAACAACTAAAGTCAACAATGCTGCACTTTCAGCTCTACCAAAAGTAAATACAAAAATATTTCATGTGAAATATTCATTAGCTTATACATGAGGAAATTTTGGAGCTGAATGGTTTTGGTGCCTCAAATGCATTTTACTATGTGTTCAGATGTTTTAATTGGTCTCAAACAACACCAACAAAATGAACAGTTTTGCTGCATCTTTATGCTTAGTAGTTAATATAAAAAAAAGGAATCTAAATCTCTTTTCTGCTGAAGAAATGTGCAAGACAAGACAGGACAGGCTGGGGGAGGACAGGATAGAAGTAGAGAGGACAAGGCAACAGTGACTGAAATAATCTACCTGGATTCATGCAAAGCATTCGATACTGTCCTGCACAATATCCTTAAGTCTAAAAAGGGAAAGACATTGATCTAATGGGTGGTCCTTTCCAAACCTAACCATTCTATGATTCTATGATCTTTTATGTGGATTCCTTGTCTATCCTCCTTCCCATCTTCAGTGTAGTCAACATACTTTGCACCTAGGTAAGAACAATTTATATTTATTTTTTTAAGAGTATGTCATCTGTAGCGTGTAACTTCATTTAGTGGGAGAGGAAATATTAGAGGGAGTTAGCTACATAGACATGTTGCCAGCTTCTGCTATTGACAGTAAGTCAGAGAAGGCACGTGATCTGAAGATCAATTTTAGGGACATTAATACATCTACACGTGACATTACACCCTAAGAGTGAATTAGTGGAATGTCATTTTTATCCTTCTGTTGGAATTGCACCTATGCAATATTTGACAGACCATGTTCTTGGTAAAATATTAACTGAGTAATGTTCTTGGTAAAATATTAACAACTACATTGTTGTATTTTCACTTCTACTTTGAACTTCTGATTGGTAAAATGTTCTTTCAAAGGCCCAGTTTACCATATACATCTTAATCATCTTGACTTTTAGATTAATAAGATAATTAAGGCATTCAACATTAACAAGTTAAAGAGGAAGAAGAAAAATGTAGGAGAAAATGTAACGCCTTTCTGCTCATGCTTAATAAGGAACAAGATATAAGGATTTTTTTTGTGTGTGACACAAATATCATTCTGCTTTTTCAGTTTACAATTAAAAGGGAAATACTTTAAATTTAAGGTATAGCATTGTATTGAATCAGTTTATGCTCTCCGCAAAAAGGAAATTAATGACATGATAAAAAATGTTACGCAAAAATAATTATTTTATGTATTTTCAGCAGAGTAAGTTATGTCTTTTTAGCAGACACCACAATAGATGCCAAAGATGTTTTCCTATACAAAAATTCTACAATGTGTCATAATATTTTTTTGAATCAAAATGTAGTAGTAGACAGGTTTTCACATTTTAGTTAAATATATCTTTTTCTTTCGTATAGAGTTAGAATATTTCTTATAATTATCTCATGATATCTTAAGGATTAAAAAGAAAGGGATATTTTATGAGAGTATGGAGTTAGAATATTTCTTATAGTTATCTCATGGTATATTAAGGATTTAAAAGAAAGGGATATTTTATGAGATACCGTATTTCATTTGGACTTCCAAAACAGCATATCCACTGAGCTACAGAGAATAGAGCTTCTTTTTCCTAGTGTTTGTCATATTAAGTATTTTCAGACTGCTTATGTGGAAGTAGAATAGGTATTATTTATCTGTTGGAAGCACTGATTGCATTTCTTATTTTCTAGCATTTTAAAACAAATAAAATATTTTTAACTCTCCTTCAGATTTTACTAGTACCTCCTCTTGGAAAGACATTCAAAGTCATCCAGAAGAGGTATGTACCTGCATAATATTTTCATATTAAATTTTAAAAATAACACACTGAGGATTAAATTCAACTCTAAAAGAATCCAAGAAGATTTGGAGTTGAAATGAGTATTACCTTTTTGCATCAACTTCTTGAATAGACAAAATATATTACTGAATAGGCAGAATAAATAATGAAAAAGATTGTGACAGAGTCTTTCTAATTGTATCTAGTGCTTCAAATATGGTATGTGACTAGTTTTTTTATCCAGCCTTCTGTGGTTGGAAAGCTTCAAGAATACTTTAAATTGTACATACTAAATACCCTAGTGAAATAACAAAATTAATCATGATGGTAAATAGAAAATTCTGTTTCTTAGTCAAAGATTTGAATGGTAACAATTATATGTTATGCTATCTTGCACACTACATTGCTTTCATAAGTAAAAGCAATTATATGACATTGTGAAGAAAAACACGTAGATAATCAATATTTTTCATGGTGACAACATTGTTGTCCAAAGTACATTCTTTTGGTATCATATTAAAAATAACTGTGCAGATTTTATGCATGCTTAGTAAGTTGTTCCTTAGTTGGAAAGACCTGCACTTGGTTGTCCCTATGCAGACAAAATCAATAATTGAATAGGCAAGAATGAGGGAAATCAGGAATATCAAGGAATAAGTTGTGGTTTTTTGCTGCCAAGTTATGTTCAATTTAGTCACATGCATGAGAAATCCCGAGCTAAGATCTTGCTATCCGTCTCAAAGTCTGGCGGCTGTTATGAATGGATTTGCAATTTTGGCCAAAAATTTTACTAATAGGGTAATTTTCTTCTGATTCACAGGAACAACATTACAAATATTTTTAAGTGGAATTCTCAAAACATTAAATTCCAGAAAATGTCAAAATGTTTTACTTCAACATTTTCATTTTCAAAATATAAATACTGTGGTAGGATTTGGAGGAATTTTTCTCCCCCCTACCTTTCTTTTTTTAATATCATGAAAGATTCCAAGATTTTGATTTTTTCAGTTGACATCTAGAAATTTAAAGCTGAAATTTTAGCTAAGGTGCCTCAATTTCAACTCCATATCACTGCAAATGATACATTCGGTGTTGTTTTACATTGTCAGAGTAAATTACTGGAAGTTAATAGAGAGAGCTAATAAAGAGGTTGCATATTTGAATATACTTTTTAGCTTTTAAGAAGACTGAGATCAGAACTGTTACTTATTGCCAGGATGGACATGTTATTGGAATACAAAAAATAATTCAGAGTCTAAGTTTCCATCCTTAAAATATATGCTTTGTAGCTCAACTAGGCTACCAAAAGAACCCTTCAAAACTGAAAACATACTCCCACAGTAAAAACCAAATAAAACATGTGAGGATTTGAGGGTTTAGTGGTTCTTTTTTAATCTCAAGATTTTAAAAAACAGACTCATGACTTTAAGTGAATGACTCATGATTTCCGAATGCTTTGAGTCAGATATTATTGGAATTTCTAGACAGATAGTTGGCTCAATAATGTTATTGAATAAAAGGTTGAGTGAAACCCTCTACTTTTCATTTTCTATATATTGCTGTAGTGTGTCTGATTTAAGAAGAGTTGATTTACTATCTCGCTTCCTTCCCGAAATACAAGCTATAGAGAAGTGGATTGGGAAACCAGGATAGCAAAAATGTATGCATTGATAATTTATGTATGGTTTTGGTTTACGTAATTCTCTCTCTATTTAATATAAAATGAATTGTTGCTGTGGAAACCAAGATAGGATTTGGACCACCATGAAGAGGCAGGGGATTTTTATAAACAAATAAACACTGAACACAAATACATCAAATGCAAATGAGTATCACATGTTATTAAAACAACAGAGCTTGAGTTTCTCATTCGAGGTACAGATGTAAAAAGAAGGTGCAGAGGGTTCAGGCTCAAATAGAGGATGCACTGGCATCCTCAAATAGAATACCCAAAAGTCTACTGAAGTCATGATATTTCCCAGTCTCAGTGACTGCACTTCTGTATAACTGTGTTCAACACTTTGTTTTTAAGCACACATAGATCCCCAAACAAGACTTTTTATTCTCTAGGTGCTTACAAAAACTTACAGCCTCTTTACAAACCTGCAAAATTAAATGTATGACTATCTAAGAAGCTACTGAAACCATTAGAGCTTCATTAAATCTACAGGAGACATGAAATCTGTGTTAACTCTATGCATAGGACGGAAGAGACAAGTGAGTTTTATTTCATCTACTACTCTCATTTCCAGTACTTTTTATATCTTGATTATCTATTTTTTCCTCTTCTTGAAAATTCTTGGCTTTTCATCCTGAATTAAAAATAATTGCAGCTCTCACCCAACACACACACCTCCCAATCTACTTCATAATCATTTCTATTAAAATCCATCTCTGTTGCTATGTGAATTCTGTGTACTTCTTCTTGCCTCTGCTTCTTTGTGCTGATTGGCCTGCATATGGCAAAGTAGAAGGTTCAGGAAGAAGTATTTAGTATTTAATAAGAATCCTGAGACCATTTTAAATTTAATCAATCCTGAAAAATGTTGTAAGATGTGATTTCCTCTTGCTGCTTTAAGCTAGATGAGTCAAAAAAAGTCTATTTCAGAGAGGTTCTTGATCATAAATGATTTAAATTTAGCTTCATTTTTCCATAAAAAAGAGCCAAAAAATTAGAAGATATCAATAAAACCATATTTTGTGACAAAAATGTGAAAAGGTTAAATATTTATAAAATCTGTCTGGTGCCACATGAACTGAAAATTTTATGTGGCCAAACGGACACACATACATTCACAGTTTGAAATTCTCCTTACTTCTGCCCAAATAAAAAATCATTTAATACTGAAGGAGATATATATATATATTGCAAACATTTTTGTAGAATTGTTTGGGTAAGAAAGGATCCTCTAGTTCTAACCTCTCTGCCATGGACAATAGTTCAGGTTGCTCAAGGCCTTATCCAGCCTGGCCTTGAACACTCCCAGGGAGGGAGCATTCACTGCTTTTCTGGACAACTTCTGAGTGTCTCACCACCGTCACAGTAAAAAATTTCTTCCTAATATCTCACCTAAATATTCCCTCTTCCAGTTTGCAATCATTACCATTCTTCCTGTCACTACATTCCCTAGTACAGTCCCTCCTTATCTTTCCTGTATCTTCCCTTTAAACACTGAAAGGTTTCTATAATTTTTCCTTGGAGTCTTCTCTTCCCCAGGCTGAAAAATCCTCACTCTTTCCACATATCCCCTCAGAGGAGGTGCTACAGAACTGTGATCACTTCTTTTGATGCAGCCTAAGATGCAACTGGCTTTCTGGGCTATGAGTACTCATTGCTGGGTCATGCCCAGCTTTTAATCTACAAATTCCCCCAAGTCCTTCTCTGTTGGGCTGTTTGTCTACCCTGTATCAATGTTTGGGATTATCCCAGGGGTTTTTTTTTTCCTTTTTATATTTTACTTCACAAATTTGAAAAGCTTTTTTTGTTGTTTCTTTATTAATGTTTCAGCAGCAGTAATTTTAATTTTCCAACAAAAGTAGAAGTTCGTGGAAATTTTCTAGTTAACTCAAAAAATTAGCACAACTTTGGTAGCATACATCACAGAACAGGTTTTGAGTTCTCCAGTGTGTTGTATTTGCATTTGTCCTATAATATGTCTAAGTGATTCAGTGTTACCAGGAGACAGTAGAAAGAGTACTGCTGAAGTAGACAAATGCTAACATATTTAATATTATGAATTTACCTCACCAAGATAATTTTGGACCAGGGTTTATCAGGGTGCTACTTCAGATACTGATGAAATCATGAAAATTTCCATTATCTTGCCACCCTGCACACAGGGTTTGTCTCTGCACAACCTTACTGATGTCATTTCCCTTCCTGCTGCTAGAGGCTGCTGCTTAGGCACAGTTCTTCCTAGGTTGTTTCTGAAATGGTAGCTTAAGTGCTTTCTTTGCCTGCACCATTTTGATAGACTATATTAGGAAAGCCACACGTACAGGTATGCTGATGGAGGCAGAAATTGAGACTTGATGATGTGAGGCAATGGCAATAACCTCATAGCCCTCAACCACTACTGCTTAAACAGTAAAATTAAACTTCACTTGCTACTTTGGTAACATGAGATATACCCACTAAGGAATGAGAGAGTAAATTAAGTCCTAAAAGAAGAATAGGGAGACCATCCTTGGGGATTCTTGTGTTCAGAATATCATAGTGTTTTGAATGGTTGGCAAAACCCCTATTCTGTCTTGTATGAAAAAAAAAAATCCTCCTCATAGACTAATAATATATAACCCACCTTACATTTTTAGGTATCTAAGCATGTAGATTAAGGAAGCAGCACGTATATGTAAATTAATTACTGTTTTATAGAATTTATATCCCTAAACATGGTTACCCACTAATTACTCTGCAATTCTGTGTCCAAATCTAATAAGTTGCATCAAATTCTCTAAAGCTAGCACCTAATTAGTGTCAAATGTTTACTATAATTAAATTCTATATGTCACATGGAAAAAAATGATGGTGTGAATCTGTTTTGAAACTAAATTAAATACTTTAAATGGGAAAAAAGAGAAACACTAAAAGCACTCTGTAATGAGAAACTTATGGTAGCTATTTCAGTGGAATGGAAATCCACAGTAAATTTCATAACTACTTAAAATTACATGTGGCATCACTTCAGAAGGGCCAGGTTATGGAACAGAGACCCCCTCTGTTATGATTTATTTTCTCAGCTGATACAAAGTGATACAGTCCTACTGACTGTGAAGAACCTTCAGTTCTGCAAGGTGGAAGTTTGTAACAGCAAATATTTGCTTAAACCATGTAGACTGAATAACATCTCTAATTTTTGTTAGGCAGGAGAAGAGAGTTTAGGAATGTATTTGATGTAGAATTTTTCCTTAAATATGGTTTCAGTCAGAAAACTGCAACTTGTCAAAACTTGTAGGTCAATGCTTCAGCTATTTTGGTGACTGCAGTGAAGTGTACAGCTAATGTTTACTTAGCCAGATCTACTGCTAACAGCAGTCTCATAGCAACTTAAATCTCAGTATACCTCCTGCAGCTGCAGTGTGGATGCAACCTAACATCTCATCACTCATACAAGACCTGGGACATGCATAGAACTGAATATTCAAATACAGCAATGCAGCAGGTCTCTTCAATCACGCCTAGATCAAGTTCTCTATCAATGCCCATTTTACAGCTCCACTCAATCCTTTTTTTATTTCTTTGTTTGTTTGTTTTTAAGTTGTGCACTATAATATGCATGATCAAAAGAAAGAAAGTCTCATTTGTTTTTAACTGAAATTCTTAGTCTCCTAGGAAGACCTAAATAACATTAGACTATGTTTTGCCTGCTCATTGGTGTTACCCAAAATGCTGGCGAGCTAATGATAAATTACAGAGACAAACCTTTAGGTCAGTTTGGTACAGAACTTTTGTGATAACCTCACAAATGTAGATTGTAACTTTAGTGTCCAAAATGCAAAACAACTCAAAGATAAGAACAGCTCAGAGATGATAATGGACTTCAAAACAGACTTTCACCTTGTCTCCATTTCCCAGGTGGAGTGGGTCATTCTCACAATGTCCTCACCAATGCTCTAGAATTTTGAATTTTTTTGGAAAACTGTGCTCCCCACAATTGTTCAGGAACACCGATGAGAGGAGCATCTACAAGGCAGATTATCCGTGAATACTTCTCTACAAACCTATGCATACGTTTCAGACATAGGCAGACCTAGATAATAAGAGATAGATTTTGAAGAAACAAAATTTACCTGCTATTTTGCTTTATTTATACTTACATATATTTGTGCATTTTTATGCTTGCATGCGAGAATAGAGAGAGTAAAACTAAGACGAGGAGAAAGAGAAAAATACAATAAACACTTTGTTTAGGTCAGTAAGACAAACATGACAATGTATAAACAAGTAATGCTCATCATAAGTCTCTCATTTACTGTGTCATGGATGTCAAATATCTTTCCTGAATCTTTTTTTTAGTGTTCATCTTTTTAGTAGAAAAACTTACAAAAGGTAAGAAGACTAGTGCAAACACACAGGAAATTTTGATAGATTTACATTCAAAACATTAAATAAGAGCATTTTTTTTTCCACAACAATTTGCAAATGAAAGGAGACAAAGAGTTTTATGTAAGTGCAAAGTATGGTATTAAAAAAAAAAAAAACTGGGAAAAAAAACCCCAACTCAGCTTTGGGATCACTATTGCAGCTGTTCCTATGGTAACCCGTTATTTGTGCTGCATTTATCTTCATATGTATTTCAGGAACTGGAATGCTGGAAAGGGAAACAGAGCACGTGTTACACTAAATTAATTCCAAAGACATGCCCATATTGAAATACTTGACCCTTTGAATAAAAAAACCCCACCTTAATGCGGTTTCACCCACTTGACATTTGAAAGTGTCTAAGAAAAGGGGCTATGAAAAACTGGCATACATTTACTCACCTGTTTCTCATTTTGTTCTGAATCATACCTTAAATTCTCTGCCAAATAGCCGTTTCAGTCTTGTCTAAGTGGCACAACCTAGGCACTAAAGAGAGAAAGCACTCAGTTACTTTCAAGACCACACACCACTGCAGGACTATAGGCAGTGGAAAAATATTGATAACCATTTGAAGTAGCAGGTTACTATAAAAAAGGAAAAGGTATACCCTGAAAGCAGAGGCAGTTATACTGCAGAAAGTTATTAGGGAGACAAGGTCTACCAAGTTCAATAGTATTCAGTTTTTTGGACTAGGTAAAATATGTTCCTCTTGAGGATTTCTTTTGTTAATGTACTGTCAGGTTTTGCTGTGAGGTCTCCAAATGCTGAGCTTCTTAGTAATGTACAGAAAGATTCAGCTGCTTCTCAGAGCCAGGACTAAATAAACTGAGCTTGTAGCTATTAAAATACCCTTTCTGCTGTAATCTGAAAACACTGGATCCTTTCTCAGTGAGGAAATTTAAACTTGAAACTTTTTAGAGTTCAGTAGTTTTTGTACAAAGAAACGCTGGTATTTGCATTTAAAGGGTTATGATACAGTGGACAAAAGGACCACATCCACAAGGGCTCTGGTCTATCCTTATTTTTATATACCAAAATTCCAATTGAAATCAAAGGGAAATCAGACTCTAAAAGATATATTAGAGTCCTAAATAGCTTTGCACATCTGTTTATCACATATGTAAATCAGGAATTGAAGGAAATAATATATCTTACTCAAAAGTATGTAAGATGAAACTTTAAACTTTGCCTTATGTCCTGAATCCTTCCTCTGTGCTTCTGCATAATTACCAAAAAAGTCAATTTATATTTCCTATATAGTCCTAATGTGGCTTTGAAAATTTGGCATTGTTCTGCTGGTGCATCTTGAGAAGCCCAGCCTGGTGAGCTGCAAGACTGTTGAACACACTTAGGCCTCTTATAAAATGGAGCTGTGGATGCTGACATTTTCACAAAAGGTTTTGTGGTGCCACCATCTTTCTTTTATGTAATACCTCAGAGAATTTGTCTAGGAGTAGGAGTTCAGTTCAATCAAAACCCTAACAGGGATCCAGCCTACATATCTCTCAAAAGAACCCTGTCGTCGATATATAGACTGTACCAAAGTTTTCCAAGCTATGCTGCTGTGCAAGGACAAATCTGATGCTACAAAGTGAACAGAGATAGAGGTAAAGTGTAATTTTTTTTCACTGCCTTCTCTGGGAGAAAGGAGTTCTGATCTTTGTTTATAAGCTCTACTTATACAGAAATTATTCAGCCTCTGAGTTAAATGCAAGCCTGTGAGCAGAAACTGCAGTTACAATTGCCTCCTCATGGCTGAGTGTCTTCAGTATTAGACTAAGAAATTACGCTCTTCCCTGTCCTGTCTTTCTCAATAAATCTTGAATGATTTTCTGCACAATTTTATGGGATCAGATTGGCAGGGAACACGTCCCACCCCCCGCTCTACCAAGTTAGATGAGGTTTTATCAGCACTTGGTAAGAACTGAAGCATAATTTTACACAAGGAAAGAAAACAGCTGTCTCACCTTGAGAAACCTCTCTGGAATGTGGGGAATTTAATTATCTACTCCCTACCCAGGCCATGCATTCCATCAAACCAATGTGGATACATGCAACAGCCAGGGTACTGGGGGATGGCTTGCAATTAGGATTGGTTGAGGCAATCAACAGTAGAAAGGTGAGGACAGAAGAAAGCAGAAGTTTAGGATCCTAGTTTAGGGGACTGAGACATGTAGTTTAAGGAAAGCACAAAGATGAACCTCATGCGAGTTGGTGTGGAGTTAAAGCTCCTGCTTCCTTATCAGGTCTCATTAATTGCCACTGATATTGGATATACCTGTAGCTCCTACTACATTGCAGCTATTACTAAAGATTGCACCTGACCATGCTGAATTTGAAAAACTGGGCTCTTAATCATCCTTGATGGGCAGTAGCATCATAAGTATTTCTTTTCTTGACACAGTTTAAAAGAAAAGAGCTTTTTTTTTGTCTTTTACAACAAGACCTTTCAGCTTTTTCATTCTTGCCCTTATGTGAAACTGAAAAATGTGACATCTCCTCTGAGCTGGACTTAAAGTAATTATAACTAGACAAACTTCAAGCTTATTCAGATCATTGCACTCAAGAAGAAAAAATACAAGTAAAAAAGCAATCTTCTTAATTCAACTGTTCATGCACTGTGTAACAAGCCATTCTGAAAAATCATAACACCTCTAAGTTCCTTGGACACTTAACTGAGTACTTCTCAAAATGCTTTGCCTTGATTTCACCTCACTCCACATGTTATGTTTGGAGATATTTACAACAAAGTATCTTATTCAGCAAAGAAAACCCAAGATTGCATCCATTATTCTGTATATTCTATGTAGGAAAGAGAAAGAAAAATTGATGATAACTGAAAAATACTTAAAACATTTTTAATGTATCTTGTGAAGTTAAAATACTTGGGGAATGTGAATAGTATCAGATTATCATTAATTTTTAGTAAGGTTCAGAGCAGCTGTAAAGACTTAACTCTAGGTTTTACAATCTTTTATATATATTTTCCTCCCATGGATGGTATAAAATTCTTCCATAAATTCCAGTATATTAAAAATAAGACATGGAAATGAGTGGGGTTTCTTATATAGAATCATAGAATAAACAGGTTGGAAGAGACCCAGCGGATCATCGAGCCCAACCATTCCTATCAAACACTAAACCATGCCCCTTAGCACCTCGTTCACCCATGCCTTAAACACCTCCAGGGAAGGTGAATCAATCACCTCCCTGGACAGCCTGTTCCAGTGCCCAATGCCCCTTTCTGTGATAAACTTCCTCCTGATGTCCAGCCTAAATCTCCCCTGGCGGAGCTTGAGGCCATTCCCTCTTGTCCTGTCCCCTGTCACTTGGGAGAAGAGTTCATCAACCTCCTCTCTACAACCTCCTTTCAGGTAGTTATATAGAGCAATGAGGTCTAGTTGAGCCTTAGCCTTTCCGAGTTTTTCTCTACACAATCTCCCTTCCCTCCTGTATGCCACCCAAGAGGCCTGTCCCCTCTTCCAGGGCCGATAAACATTTCTCTTCTTCTTGATATCACTCTAGATGTCTCTGTTTAACCGAGCTGTTTTTCAATCCTGCCAGCTTTTTGTCCTGAACACGGGGATAGCTTTCTCCTGAGCTGCTAGGATCTCCTTATTGAAGAGCTCCCAGCCCTCATGGACTCCCTTGCCCTTAAGTACTGTCTCCCAGGAGACTTTGCCAACCAGCCTTCTAAAGAGTTCAAAGTCTGCCCTCTGGAAATTTAATGTTACTGTCCTTCTTACCACCCTCTTCACTTCACCTGGAACAGAAAACCCTATCATCTCATGATCACGTAGTCCTAGGAATCCTCCTACTGCCACATCCCCCACACGGCCTTCTCTGTTCACAAACAGCAGGTCCAGGAGGGCACCTTCCCTTGTTGGTTCATTCACCAGCTGCGCAAGGAAGTTGTCTTCCACACACTCCAGGAACCTCCTAGACTGCTTTCTTTCTGTTCTATTGTACTCCCAGCAGATATCAGGGAGATTGAAGTCTCCCACAGGAACAAGTGGCATTGATCTAGAGATTAACCCCAGGTGTTTATTGAAGAGCTCATCAGCTGCTTCTCCTTGGCTGGGTGGCCTGTAACAGACTCCCATCATAAAATCTAGTTTCTTATGGGCTCCCTTGATTTTAACCCACAGGCACTCAATCTCCTCATCACCACAATCCAACTCGACAGTGTCCAATTCCTCCCTCACAAAGAGGGCTACTCTGCCTCCTCTCCTACCCTTCCTATCCCACCTGAAGAGTTTATACCCCACCATATATGCACTGCAGTTATATGAGTCATCCCACCATGTTTCCATGATTGCAACAACATCATAGGCTCCCTGCCCTACAACAGCTTCCAGCTCTTCCTTCTTATTATCCACGCTGCATGCATTGGTGTAAATGCACTTCAGGTGAGCCGCCGAGCCTTCAGCCCTCTTAGAGGGAAAAGAGTTCATTCCCAGTTTCCTGGTAACTGGAGTAACTAGCACCAGAGTGCCCGTATCTCCCTTACCACCCCCAGGTGTATTCTCCCTGGACCTGCTGGTCACACCGTTTCTGATACAAACAAGGATGCCATTGGCCTTCTTGGCCACCTGGGCACACTACTGGCTCATGTTCAGTAGGCTGTCAGCCATCAGCCCCAGATCCTTCTCCTCCAAACAGCTTTTCAGCCAGACTTCTCCTAGGGTTGTTGTGCTCCAAGTGCAGGACCCAGCATTTGGCCTTGTTAAATCCCATGCCACTGGTCTCTTTTTTTGTAAAAAGAAAAGAAAGTAACAGGATGGTGTTCTTTTCAAGACTTATACTGACTTTGGAAAAAAAAATGATACAGAAGTATAAAATACCTTTAATCTTTAAAAGCACTTACAATATTCTGTGTCAAATTTTATTATACTTTGACATTTTTAATGAAGATCACACCCACATATACTAAGGGAAATCATCTACTTAAGCTACTACAATTGATGTTCCATAAAAAAAATAAAAAGAAAATACATACAGAAAGCCCATCAAGTAATTTGTTTGCAATTACCTTTTAATAACTCAGAATTTACAGGCGGCCACTTAAAATATGTAAGCTCTTTTTTTACACCTTTCACAAAACAGAACTGTAGAAGCTCTGATACAATGCTAGAATTAATCCTGAAGCAATGTGAGAGCAATGTGGGAAAGTAACTGTACTGTACCTTAAGGGTGAAGCATTTGCATTTGTTACCTTCACTTTAAATACTATTTTAACTTATTGTTTAAGTAAGCTTTAAAATGTTATTGTTGTTTGCTTTGATGCTTAACAGTTTTAAAGCTTTTGTTTTTGCAAACTTTTCTTTTTCTCAGAACCCTGTTACAATTTACACTTCATCCTCCAGCTCAAGCTGTTGCTTTGTTTACCTCTCGCCAAATTTACTTTAATTCTCTTTGTCTCCTTCTCTTCTGATAAAGTCATTTATTGTTTTTCCCCACTGACTTGAAAAGAACTCAATGGAAAGCAGTACATCTCTTGCGAAAGTTAATAATGAGAGTAAAATTATTTCATAGTTTGATGTTTGGCATCATAGCAAATAAAAGGACTTCCAGCAGAGCTCCACCTAACCTTGTTTCCTCTTTAGAAAGTGATTAGCCTCCAATGCTGATTTTGTTAGAAATCTTGTAATTACTGCTCTCCTAATAGTGATACAACTGAGCAGGATTCTCATTACAGATATTATACAAAAAGAAAATGTTTTATTTATTTCAAGTTGCAGAGAAAAACCTTAATGACTACGTAAAATTTGTTAGGCAAAATTATTATAAAAATATATTTCTTGATAGGCTGGCTAGTGAATGACTGAAACAATAGTTCTGTCAACTGAAAGGCTAGCCTAACTCTGCCTTAGGTAATACAAGTAACCCAGATGAGATTGGAGTGAAGTTTATCAGTCTATGAATATATTTTAAAGTCTGAACAGCAGTATTGTGAATCTTTTATAGTTCTCAGTGGATTTAAATTTGGTCTGAAGACGTTTCTTCTGCTTATGCAGAGAAGACCTGTTTATATCACAGGAAATCCCTAAATAATCAAAATACCACTCATATTTGGCAGAGTAACAATACAAACTTTGATGGGTGACGTATGTTCTCATTTTCTCATGATATATTCTTCTGAGAGTACATGGCTGGCCGTCAATAAATGAAGACGCTGATTACCCTATCCAGTTCACTCTTCTCTGGAGATGGTGGTAACTTTTAGCAGCACAAATCTTCCTGAGAGGAAGCTAAGTATGTACTGGACATGAAAACTTTCAGAAAGCAGAGATGGAACAGGCAGAGAGAGGAAGAGGGGTCTGAACTTCTAGCAGTAAGCCTAGAGACAAATGAGAAGTTAAGCCTTTGGAGAGTTATACAATGTTTTTTCCTTATCTGTGAGGTAATATACAAGTGAAATATGGTAGTAAATTCAAAGTGTATACTACGCAGTTAAATCCCATAACAAGGCACTGCAAGCTCAAATATACAACAGTTCATATTTGCATCTCTGGTTTACTTCTAATGACTTAACCAGAAACAAGAAGATTCAAAGATAAAAATAGCTAGAGAAATAAAATATACAAAAAAGTTCAAGAAAGGTTCAGAATAATATCAGGTAGTTACATGGATATTAAGTGTGTGTATATATATATATATATATATATACACACTTACATTAGTTAGGATTTAATGTTTGTAAGGCATTTAAAATCCTGCTCTTTGGGGCATGAGACAGGTATTAATTGCCAGTTCTTGAAGAAGGTATTTTACCATGTGACTAGAAGTTCTATGAATATAGTGGACAAAAAGAATATAAAAGGCTCTTTGTGGGTGAATCATTTTTATGTCCTCTTCTGCACGCGTTGTCCTGACAAATTCCAATCCTGATGTGGTAGAAACAGATATTTTTAAGTGTTTACATTTACAGCACTACCTTTTACACTTCAGTGTTCCTCAATAATATTATATAATATTTGATTGTATATGAATTATAAAATCATCAGTCAGAGTTGTTTCATTGTTTGGAAAAGCCATTCTTCCCTTAGTTATTCTATGATTTGCTACAGTTTTAGAAGTTCATTACATAAGATTTTCAGTAATCAGATAAGTCTAAATGGAAAAAAAATCTACAGCTGCCGCTCCTATTAGAGCTAATTTATTGAAAGGCTTCCAATTTACTAGTGAACAATTTTCTCTCATGTTCTAACATATCCATAAATACCTGCTTACACAGCCTTGAAGGACATTTCTAAACTCTGCCAGAAATGAACACAGAATTTCTCTGATCTCTGATGCACTTACAGAATTTTTTCTTAGGTACTTCAAGTCTCTTGCTAATATTAAGTAACTTTGCTCCCTACTCTTTCTAATTTTATCTCTATAGGGGTTCTTTTTGTCTGTTCTTTTGCAGAATTATTCTTAGACATGTACCAATTTCCAGTATTCCTTCAATTCCTTTCTGGTGTAGGAGTCTCTCTCAGTGTAGCTGCCTTTCTGTGACACCAGGTTAGTTTAGTATTGTGCTTTGAATGGCCTGTTTTAAATATTAATTCAAATTAATTACACTACAATATGTTCCTTAGATTATGTTCTGTACCTGACATGGCTGAAGCCTGTTTCTTGGGAACTCATTTTCTTAGCAATGCTTCCCTCATGCTTTCCCCTTCTTAGAAGAGGATACTTTCACTTATACTATGTTCCACACTCAAGTCTCAACCAGCTCTTTCCTATTATTTGGATTCAGTTCTAAAACCAGGAAGAAAATCTTTACCCTCTATATTGTCATATGTAACAGTCTGCAATATATGACAACATAATTAAAAAAACCCAACAACCTCTTTATCTTTTCAAAAGTTATTACAGTTAGCATTTGTAGTTTTTTTCCTTGTGCAATAGACATACCTGTTGCATTCCACATTCTTTAAGAGTCTGTTAAGTTTATGAGAACAAGTTTGATGTTATATTATGAATAATATACAGTATGGTAGTGCATCTTGGATGTTAACATTTGGCTTCATTTGTCACTTAATTTTATTTTATACCTCAGTGATACATTCAAAATACCCGAAAATGTCATGTGAGTTGGAAGTGAGGGGCAGTACGTCCAGTAAAAACCCCAAAGTCTTGTTATCAGAATGTTCATTTCAGTCTTCCAAAAGAACAACGATATGGTGAATACTGCTGTAAATTCAAATTAATAAATAAAACTTGTCAGCAATCAGGAGAACTGTGGAGCTGCCTTGTACATTTCTGGTACAGTATAATAGTTAGAGTGAGAAAAGACAACATGTACCTGACATATTACACCTCAAACAAAAATAATTCTGTTTTTCTGAAAAATATAATACATCTTTTATTACTACTGTATTAAACGTCTTGACCTTTTCCTGGGAGTAAAATATTTTCCCTTTAGTGTTATTCCCAAAGTTGCTACACAGAGCTTGTCCAAACAGTTCATCTAAGTGAGACTAATATTCCCTAAAGACTGCAAATAATGAGAGGAACTTGCCCTTTACTCTACAGTTGTTCCTCCACAGTTATTGAGATACTCGTCTTCCCTTCTGTGAAAAAAAAAAAAAAACAAAAAAAAAAACAAAAAAAAGAAGTCTATTTTCTTATGTCAAAAACATCCATTTCTCTTACCCAGAAAACTGATTTGCCTCAAGAAATACTGGTGGAATAAAAATCTGGTTCTTCTACACTAGTGTAATCTGGCTCAGAATGAAGCAATAGCGTGAAACATGCTCTAAGTAAGCTCTGATCGGGACCAGAATTTTTTAATAAGGTTAATATTTTTGTCACAACATAAGTTATAATGATAATTTAGAGAAGAAAAAACAAACCAAACAAACAGAAATTAAGAGAGGAAGATATTAAAACATGTTTGAAAAATACTAGCAATGCATATACAATGAATAATGTTTTCCACTAAGAAGATGAAGTTACTCATCATAAACTATCAGAGGCAATTGTATAGTTCTATTTTCTGCCAGCTAGATGTTACAATAACAATCTCAATTGACAAAAAGAATTCAAGCATATTTTATTTATTCTTTTGTGATGGAGAGGATGTTACAGAAAAAAACCATTTCAGAATCAGTACTTTTCAGCTTCCTGTTTGCTTTCTGGTAGATTGATTATCTGATAGAATTACTTGCCTCAAAGAAAATGTGAAATAATAAAGTTATCTTCTGCTGAGAAATCATTAGAGAAGAAAATACTGAGCTTTCTCCACTATAATACAATTATAAATTGTTACCAAACTGCACATGGCCTTTCAATTAGTGCTTGCACTATTGTCAGGACTCTGAGTGACATTGCTTGTTTTGCATATCCTAAATTATATGTGAGAGTAAATTTGTAATGATCATTCAGAATTAATTACAGGCACTTTGACTGTGGACCAAGTAATTTCTTTATTTTATAAAGATAGTATTTTATAAATAAATTTTAAACATAGAACTCCTCATTTTTATTTGCATTTATAGGCTTTAAGATCAAATAGAATAGAAAAAAAAGTAGGATTTCTGCTGGAGAGGAGAGGAGAGGAGAGGAGAGGAGAGGAGAGGAGAGGAGAGGAGAGGAGAGGAGAGGAGAGGAGAAATTTAGTGACTAGATAAGAAAACTGATGTCAAACAATTTTTTAAAATCTTGACAGTTAAGTATTATTTGCTTAGTAATATTTCAAGATATCATCCAGATTCAGCTTAACTAGTTTATTGATCAAGACACTAATTAACCAGAATATAAAACTGTTTCTTGGTCTCTGTGCTCTTTATTCCCCACATCATGAGAAAAAATACAATAATTCCATAATACACAATTAGCTATTAAAGTTCATACTCCTCTGATGCCTACAGTTCACTAATTTCCACAAAATTATATAATTCCTATATGCATATCTTTGAAAACAAAAATGCCAGTGACTGAAAATATCGGCCACATGAGTCCTTTCTGGTAATTTCATTACCAGTAACTTCTGGTACTTTAAAAGAAGAATATGGAAAATGGCAGGATGTTCAGATAAGTTACATTTGATATAAAAGGCATTTCTAGATACACAGGCTAATGAGTTCCCTAAAGATTCAGCTGGGCTAAAGGTCGTGAGTTTAGCCAGGACCTAAACCTGATTAGCAAAGTAACATGGGAATTTGTTTCGTTGATTAACATAACCATATAAAATCTTATTGTAAAAACAATCCAAGGTAAAATCAGTATCTAAATAACAGTATGATTTATTCACTTTTGGGAATCAGTAAGATTCCAAAATTTCTAAGACAGTAACTAAATGAAGTCAAATAAAATTAAGTGAGGTAGCCTTAGAATGTACCCTCAGTTTAAGAGTCTCATAGTTTGATGATCATCTGAGATAAAGTTTCCTCCATTGAAACTGTACTTAGATACACAGGTACTCATTAAACTACATAAAAGTAAATAGGTAAGCTCTGTACACAAACAAACTGAAAACATTTTACTAGTGTAGACAATGAAATCTTAAGATAGAACGAAAAAACAAGTAGGTCATAACAATCCTCTTACCTACAGTAAGAAAAAACTGAAAAAACTATGACATTTTCTTTCTTTTTGTGCAGCAGCATGTTCCTCTTATTTACATTCTGTCCTGTGTTTTCCCATCAGGACAGTATTAAATAGAAAACTAGAAATCACTTTGTATTTTTAAAGTACTGGTTTTTTAAGTTTAACTTGAAATCCTGCTGGAATGGCTAATTCTTTTACTAACAACTCAGTTGTGTCATCTCTCATTCTTTTCTTTTCAAATTGTGTTAATTTTTTAAACTGGAAAGAAATTATTTATGTTGACTGTTCCCCACTAATTGGACTGTGTTCTGATATAAGTATATAAGTTATCGTCTTCTACTTCCATCCTTCAGTACAGCAGATGAGTCAGCACATCCAAGATGTAGCTGTTGGATTTCAGTGCTGACTGAATATCTAATACACTATTTCATTATTCTGAGGAAGTGATGAAGTATAAAACCTGCACTGTGTAATTTATCCATATTCTTCTAGGATCAAGAGCTTAAAAATAAGTGATCAAACAGTTTTATTTTTTGCAAAGTAACATAAGGAAGGTCATTCATTCCTAAAGTGTACTTTTTAAAAACACCTAAAACTATTCCAAATAAATCCAGGCATATTGATTCCAGTGGCAAACTAGTATTAATGATTAGAAATACTACATAAGGCATTCATAGAACAAGGACAAAAGAATATTTTTTTAAGAGAATTTTTTACTCTGGGAGACTTTTTAGGAACATAAAAAAGTTATATAATAGTTATACACTTTAGCAAAACAAGACCTAGAGCAGAGTACAACTTCTGGTTTCAACAATGCATCTGTGAGGAATTATGGTTGAAAAATATCAGGGATGTCAGTAGTATTATAACATTAAAATGTAAGAGTTTTCTTTTAAAATGCTTATTTCTGTCAAATAAGCTGATTCACTCACTACGTATTGCAGTCGTACTAAAATCTGACCCTTCTTATAGTATGCCTTCCTACCTTCTGTCAAATAACAGAATATGAGTTTCCTATTGTGAAAGTGGCTGGTAGGCCATCAATGGGATTTATACTATAACTTTGAGAGCATATATTAGCAAAGAATTCCAAGAATAGTTAGCATAGTGTGAAATAAAATGTTCCTTTTTTTAATTCTAAATATGCTGTTACATAATTTAACTAGGTGCTAACTTTCTTTTAAAGAGAAGTTTCATCCTTTTACCTTTTCAGTAAAACCTCATTTTATTGTCTATTTAATGCCATAATTCAATTATATCTTTTTCTAAACTGACGAGTTCTTTTCATGTAATGATGATGTTGCATACATCTGATCATCCTGCTTCCTTAGTCTGAATCTTAAAATGTAATCTTATAAAGATACAATTATAACTGTGTATCATATTCAAAATACAGGAATATTATATCAGATTGATTTTCTTTATTCTTCACTTCTTCCTTAATCATCCCCAGAATTCTATTTTCCATTCTAGTCTCTTCTTATCAGGGAGATAATGTTTTCAGAAAAAAAAAAAAATAAACCAACCTGCAATTGCATTTTTATTACTTTCCTGAGTACATATAACTTCTTTGTAGCCTGTCATCCTTTCTGAATACTCAACATTTTTCTTACTTAGGACTTAAAAAGAAAACTGATTGTATTAGTTTTGCATGTATCAACTTTGAATCCTGCCTAGCACTCTATCTTTCAGATATGCTGTATTATCAAATCTTATTCTTCAGATTTAACTTTTTCAGAATAACTTCAAGTCATCTGCAAACTTTTTATCTCACACTCCAAACTTCTCCAAATCAATGTGCTAAAACATTCTCATTATCCTTCAAAATCCATCCTTTGTGCAAGCGATTTGTTGATTCTTATTTCCTCTCTCTTTCAATTTAGTAGAATATTAATACTCCACAATGGACTTTAGAAATATAAGAACATTCTTTCAAGAATCCAAATCAATTGTGAAGCAAGTCTTTGTTTTACAAACACTGTATTGTTCCTTTCCAAGCAGGTAAGATTTATATTTTATTCTATTTTTAAAATCAGTTTCTTCTAGTTCTTCTCTTATTTTGTTTAGCAGTTCCTTGAACCATTCCTGGAGCTCTTCACAAAAAATACAGTCTACTCGGGTCTTTCTCTGTTTCAACTTGTGTCTGTTGTCTCATTTTCCTGCTTTGCTCCTCAGCACAAAACCTACCTTGGTCTTCTTGAAAACTCTGTCATACATACTAGCAGGTGGCAGTTAATGCCTCCACCCCCTGCCACTAAAAGTCATCTCTTCTCTACCTTGTGCAAGTCATACTCAGACTCTGAACACAGTGCAAATACTCCAGTTCCTCACCATCTTGGCTGGTGATTCATCTCTGTTGAGCTCACTAAAATTCATCAACTTCACTAGCCTGGAGGACCACAAACTGGAAACAGTATTCCCAATACAGAAAGCACCAAGTAAATGGGAATCATAACTTTCCTCAACTTACTGACTGCACTCCTGCTGATATAGCCCAACATGTTATTTGTCTTCATCACTACAGAAAAAGATGACTAACGTAGCCTACTGTCCACCAAAAATATCAAATCCTTTTTGTAAGCGTTGCAGCCTAAGCAGCCAGTCTGCATCATTGCAGGGGGTTAGTCTGTTCAAATGAAGCACTTGGCAGTTTTCCTTTCTGTTTCATGAGGTTCCTGTTGGTCTTTTTTTCTAGTCTGCTTGAGTTTCTCTGGATGGCACCCCTACCTTGACTATAATATATTTTGCTTGATTTTGATTTTCAAGGAGCAATACTTTCGAAAAGGACTTAGAGACATAACATGAACCTCTTCATCTACATTATCAAATTAGCTTTTTCTCACAGTAACTGGAACTATTTCTGTAGATGAGAGTTTTGCATAGTTTCCACAGTTTAGGATGGGAATGGGAATATTGCTATTCTATGTAATATGGTTGTGGCCACTTAAAATGCACTTTAAAAGCTGATCTTAAGAAAAGATATAATTACACCTCAGATGTCCTTAGTAGTGGACTGACACGTACACTTAATCATATGATAGGTTTATAAATTATGTCTTTCTGTTAATCTTTTAACTGATTTATAAGTTATGAATATGAATTACGATTATATCACTGTTTTGTACTTTGTTTGATGATCTCCGTAAATCAGGTAACATGTTTGTGAAAACTATTGGATTTGATAAGTAATAGTGCTACATCTCTTTCAAATATGATCCATGTCATTTGGTTTATATAACAGATCTTACTTGATGATATGTTTTATTCTTACTTCATAGCTTTGCTTTCCCTTAAGTCATTATATTATTCTGCTCAACTCAGTTTTATGCTATAGTCTGGTTTGCTGCTCCATTTGACAAGCTAGCTGTTCTCACAGTTGTAATCAGACTTGTAACTAACATATTTTGTTTACTCCAAGTTCTAGTAAAAATCTGAAAGAAAGAATGTCAGAAAGAATTATAATTAAAATAAGTATTTTATTAAACCCTCTTTTGAGATTAGTGTCAAGTTGTATCACATCATAACATATAAGCTACTTTGTGTATGTATGTGTTAACCATATAGTGCAAATTTTATTTTTCATTCTTGTATTAGGTTGATTCTTTCCTCTCTCTTTCCATTATTGATTTATTTATTTTCTCAAACCTCAAGTCATTTTGAAAGTAACATTATCTTGTTACTTTCCTGGATATCAACACTGGACAGTCAGATTAAACTGATCTAGGTCCTTTATTTTTTGTTGTTGTACAGCAATTTATTAAATTGCAGATCACTGTCTTGGTGATCAAAATGCATTTTGTTATTTCAGAGCTACATTTCAGTGGTTTTAACAGTAAGAAATTACTTGAAATAATGTTTTTCCACTCCTTACCAATATTTCAATTTGATTTATCCATAGAATTATGAGCACGTGCCTAGGTGCATTAAAATTTCCCTTTGAACACTTTAACAACAATAATGATATAAGATTTTTTAAACAAAATAAGCAACCTAGAAACGGTTTAAATGCTAGGAATTTTGGCAGTTTTACTAAATTTTTTCTTTGAGCAAATGGACCTCCAAACATTTATATATTTTAGGAATCAATGTAAGATATGTAATTTGTTGAAACTGAGACAATTTCAAACTTTTTAAAAACAGAAATCAAGTGCTTTTATGTTGAGATGGTGCTGTCTACTCTGCCACTATCCTTGGCTGTGCTTAAACTTAATGCCAACAAATGTGACACATGGATAAATGTTTAATGGGCAAATTTCATTTTTAAGTAGATGAACCTGCTTACACAGAACTGTAGTTGATTTCAAAATCTTCATAGAATCATAGAATAGTTTGAGTCGGAAAAGACCTTAAAGATCATGTAGTCCCAACTCCCCTGCTATTGGCAGCGACACTGCCCCACCAGACCAGGCTGCCCAAGATCCCATCTGACCTGGCCTTGAAAACCTCCAGGCATGGGGAAGCCACATCTTCCCTGGGAAACCTGTGCCAGTGCATCATCACTCTCCTTGTGAAGAATTTCTTCCTAGTGTCTAGTCTAGATCTTCCTCCTTCCAATTTATAGCCATTCTCCATCCTCCTATCACAACTTGCCTTTCTAAAATGTTCTTCTCCAGCTTTTCTGTAGCTTTTCTGGTACTGAAAGGCTGTGGTGAGGCCACCCCACAACCTTCTCTTCTCCAAGCTGAACAAACCAAACTCTCTCAGTCTGTCAAAAAAGGCCCCTTATAGGGGTTTTTCATGTTATTCAAAATATAAAGAAAATGAAGGATACTCTAGTTGAATCCTTACTTTCACTGTACTCGTACAAGATTTTAAGAGTCTGTAAGGAGCACAAAAATATCTGCATTAATATAAAGCTAAAACAATTTAAAAGTATATTTAGCTTGTAAATATCCACCAAAGTATTCAATCGAAATACAAAATGAAATTTCACCCAACCACACTGTTCGAATCTTCATAGAGCTTCTACTTTATGTAAAATTATTAAGTTTTTGTATCCATGGAAAGATATTCCAGTGATGAAGTCTGCATTAACTGTTCTCCAGCTTTTAGGAGTATAAATAAGTAATATCACAGCTATTTTATTTACTAGAAAAAGACCACTAGTTTTACATCGACCTGACAGTGGAGAGTCTTAGAACCTGTCTGAGCTTGTCTGCATCTAAGATGATTTCAATTTGTTTTAGCATTTGTCTAGTGGTCAGGTGACTGTTGTCCAGCCTGGGTTAGTTTAAGTCCTATGACTACAAGATACAAGAAAGATCTTAAAAGCTTTGATGACAAATTATGCTAGCACACGCAGGGGAAGACAGTTTTTTTAGCTTTAGTTAGAAACCACTGAAAAGAATTGACCGTAATATGATTCTAAAGCTAAGTAAACCCAAGAGAACTCCAGACTGGGGAATGAAAGGAACACCTCCCAACATGAACATGATATGCCACCTGTCAGAGATCTCAGTATAGATGCTGATAACTGCCCTGGAACACACATGCCACAATCCTTTTGAGGAATGAAGGTCCATGTTTGTTTTTTATCTGTAATATTTCTGAGTTGTGCAAAATTCGTCCACAAAAATTTTTAACTTTATAAATGCTACTTCCAAGTGATGTGCAAAATAGAATCAGATCACCTCTTCTGTCAGATTACAGCCAAAATTCCCAGTCTTTTTACTTCACGGTGAATGCAAATCATTGTGGATTCCAGGATATTTGAAGTTAGTAATTTTTAAGAGACATATTTTTGCATCATTTGCAACTTGTTTACATACTTCTAGAGCAATATTAACTTCATTGATGTTTCATAGAATCATAGGACAACCAGGTTGGAAGAGACCCACTGGATCATTGAGTCCAACCATTCCTATCAAACACTAAACCATGCCCCTCAGCACCTTGTCCATCCATGCCTTAAACACCTCCAGGGAAGGTGAATCAACCACCTCCCTGGATTGCCTGTTCCAGTGTTCAATTTATTTGGTTATTTGGCTTTTGAGGCATATATCCTCCCTGTTAAGCTTGTGAACAATGAAAACATCCATGTTATATGTAAACTATAAGTGGAGAAGAGCTTTCAATACCAAAAAAATGGGTCTCTCATTCCTACCACCCTGAGAAGCAATCCTACAAAAACAGGGCAAGTCCATCGTATGTAACTTACATCTGTTTATGACTAAATACAATTATAATACAACTGCAGTGAAAGCCTTGAGGTGAAATCTACACTTTGAACTTCTTATCTGAACAGACCCTATGAGGAGCGGCTGAGAGAGCTGGGGTTGTTTAACCTGGAGAAGAGGAGGCTGAGAGGAGACCTCATTACTCTCTACAAGTACCTGAAAGGAGGTTGTAGAGAGGAGGGAGCTGGCCTCTTCTCCCAAGTGACAGGGGACAGGATGAGAGGGAATGGCCTCAAGCTCTGCCAGGGGAGATTTAGGCTGGAGATTAGGAGGAGGTTTTTCACGCAGAGGGTCATTGGGCATTGGAATAGGCTGCCCAGGGAGGTGGTTGATTCACCTTCCCTGGAGGTGTTTAAGGCACAGGTGGATGAGGTATTGAGGGACTTGGTTTAGTGTTAGATAGGAATGGTTGGACTAGAAGATCTGATGGGTCCCTTCCAACCTGGTTGTTCTGTGATTCTGTGATATACAGCATAATGAATTTCACTAGTCTTTAAGGCAGAAAGGAAGTTATTAAGACATTGATAGGTGTTCATTTAAGTCCTTCATTACATTAGAATTTAAAATCACTGAAGATTCATTCTTCAAGGGCAAATTTGTGTGTCTGTATATATATATAAGTATGTATGTATGTATGCATATATATATGTATAAAAGTGGTTTATTCTCCTTTCACTGGATGGTAAAATTTCCACTGACCTGAGTAACAGAGCATTCACATCTGTACATTTACTAGTAGTAGAACAAAACTCAGAACAAAGTCTCCTTCAGGTGTCTCATCTAACAAACCCAACAAAATATAGGAGCAAACTGAACATTTTAATGGGTCATTTCTATTGTGTGGATGCAGCATTTTTAAAAGTATCTGATTTTCAAAGACTCTTTCCTTCATCCTTTGAAACTGAGTCTTTGAGGCCTCTTCAAGTGGGCATTTCACATTTAATAAAAAGCAGGGGGACCATCGGACAGTAGTCAGAAGTTTTAGTTGTCAGTATAACTAGGCAACTCATTATGACTAAGGACATGAAGTTATCTGAAACTCAGCAACACGTATTTTCATTAGCATGATTGACTTTGAGAATACTAAAAGACACTACCTTTGGTACTGAAAGAAATTTTGCACATATTTTCTAACTTGTAGGGTATACCAAGAAACTATATAACCTAGCTCCTATATATTGCGGCAGAGGCAGGTGAACCTCGCAACAAATCAATATGATTTCAGACGAAGCATTTTATTATTGGTTAACTCACTGTTTATATAGACCAAGAAGGCCAAACATGAGGTAAACATTGATTGGTCACTTCTGCCCTAGCAACCAGCCTTCCTTGGCCACCGCCCATCCCACGTAACTTTGTCTTTAGCTTGCAAACTCCTGCCCCCACATCTGTGGTTACTTCATTAACATAAAACAACAAAGTCATTTACCACTTTTGTGACTTTACCCAGCTCCACCCTGCCAGGTGGAGAAAAGAAACAATTACCAACACCTATACATAAAAGTTATAAATATAATAAGCTTAAACTGGAGAAACATGTTAACAGGAGTTTCATCAAAGAGAAGTTAAAAACAAGCCAGAAATCTTTGGAATCAAGCACATGAAAGGGAAGTAGTGGCTTGCAGCTACCTATATAGTATTTCACATAAGCTGAGTGCAAATGGAGACAAAAGGAAACAAATTAATAAAAGAACACAGGAGAAAGTAATCCAGACAGAAGAATATATAATGAGAATGTGAGCTTTTTAGCTAGGCACGGTTATATCTATATCTTCATTCTAATAAAAAAAGACATCATGAAATTGTCCATGGCATTATATATAATACAGGAAATCTGATAAAGCTGAAGAGGTTGACTCCCACCTTTATTCTCCTACAGAAATTCTCTTGTCAGGATCTCTGTTTGTGAACTATGTACAAACCTAATAACTAGTGGGAGAAGGGCAAGGGAGAAGGATAAATCTTAATTATTCTTCTGGTCAATATATCTTTAAATGTTACATTGTACTCCACAACACAGAATTTTTGAAGACTGAACTTTGATTTAGTTTGCAGACCCCCCAAAATACAGATGTATACATAATTGTATTTACCAGAAAATCAAAACCTTTTGTTTCAACTGTTGCTTCTCAGAGAGTAATACATCACAAAGATGAATGAGCAAATAACTGGTTTAAATAAATGGCATTGCAGTTGTGCCTGCTAAAAATGTTTTTATTTTTCTCTAAGAACCAATATTGTGGTAAATGTATTCTGAAAAGTGTAGCATAAATATTCTAGATCAGTGTTATTTTAAGGTGCAGAACAAGAGGATACTTCCCTGGATTTATATCGTGACTGCAAAAATGGTAACTTGGAAATTATCTTTATTCTTTCATATAAATGAAACCATATTCTTTCTTATGTTTGCCTAGGTGACAAAATCCAGGAAAACAATTAATGTACAACAAGATAAGAAATCATAAATTCAGAGGAACAATCCCACACCACCTAATTCTTAGATAAAAGCTCACCCAAACCATTTGTCATCAAAGAGAATTGGTGAGAAATCACAAGAAGAGAGGGGTGAGATTCATTGATAGAGACTGCTGATTCAGAGGCACACAAACTTTTCAGTAATACATTGACAGTCTGTCTTGAAAACAAGAATAAAGGTGAGTTCAAGTTGTTAATATATTGTTCTGTTCAAATTATTTTTTTTCAAGAATTTATAAGCTCTTCCAGTAAGATAAAATATTAGTTTTTTAGTCCCACTGTGCCAGTGACTGTGTAGACAGTTTCAGGCTCAGTCCTTTGGTACTCTTGGACAGCTGAGTTGTTTTTAAAGTGAAAACAAGATTCAGACTGTGACAGATGAACACCATCAAATCTTATAGCAGCGGTTTAAGATGTTGTGAACCTTGAGTTTCTGTCTTGCCTTTCTGACAGAGGTCAATGCCCTTGCAGTGCAGTCAGAAGAAAGGAACAAGTGTCAACTCATCCTGGTGTCCAGTGTGTTAGATCATGTACACTCTCTAGCAGTAGCTGAAGCTAGGAACTCTGAATCTATACTGCTGTGTCTGTGTTCATTTTTATTGACTGCTGCAGGGAAAATGTAACCAAGCACCACCAGCAATGTTTGTAACAGGTACTATGGGGTTTTGTCTGAGAAATCTTGGTTCAACTAAGAAATGGAACCACACTGTTAAGCTTCACTGAATTTAAATCTCTGAGGTGCAGCATGCTCTTTATTCAAAGGCACAATGAGTTCACTTACATTATGGAGTTATTTCTGAGATTTAACACAAATTGAAATATTTCTTTCTTCTAGAAAAGTTTATTTTGCTCCTCGTGTCAGTATTCCATTCTGGTTAAAAAAGACTACCTCATCAGTATACTACTAAGAGTCTCAAAATCCTACATATTTTCTTGCAATGTACACAAATAGGGGTATTCCCTTGTGGTTAATTTTAAATTATATCTGCAGAAACTTCCAATAATGTGTTTGCTTTTGTGATAACGTAATTATTTTACTTTGAATGGTAGAGGAATAAAAATCAAGTTTCTAATAACAAATGGTGCTTGCAGAGGAGTGGCCATCAGGGAGCCTTCACTACTTTTCTATCACTAAGTATAAGTATTTTCTAGCTTGCGTAAGCCTATTTAGGTAAGAAGAAAAGAAAGTGAGAAAAAAGATGCAGATTAAACAACAAAGAGACAAACCCTGCAACTTTATATCACACTGAATTAAATTCAGATTACATAGTGTTTTCAGCTTGATGAAGTACTGAACAATCTGCAGCCAGCTGAAATTTCTCTACCAGAAATTAAATTTCATTGGAAAATGCAAAATTCTGAAGAACTAAGTATTTTTCTTAAAGTAAAGTATCTCAGATTCATTAAATTTTCACTGAAGAGCAGTCAGCAGATAAAGACCTGGAGTCTCGGTGGGCTCTCACCTGCCACTCTGACCATCTGGTTGTTTCACAGAGCTGCTTCTGGAGGGCCCTGGAAGTACAGACTGATCAGTCAAGTATTCCCACCAATGGATTCACTTGTGCTGTTCCACATGCTTGTCCGAAATATTTTCAGTGAGAGCTTAGGGCCACCTTTTATTCCTTCTTTTCTAGGTTCTTTTTCACTCTTCTGGTCAAGTTATATTAATTCAGTTTCTGATAATTACGTATCAGGGGAACTTTAAACTCCTCCCCTTCCCTCCTCTCTCTCTTTTTTTTCCCTCTTATAGGGTAAAAGCTGAATTTACACAGTTTTGGTAAATATTAAAATAATTACTTCTCACCCCTAGGGAGAGGAAATACCAAATTGCTTATCAGTGCAAATTCAGTTTAGAATTTCAATCTGCTGTTTTGTGATATTCAAATAGTGACGTTGCATCTTTAGGGCAGATATTTTGGTGCAGAATCTTTTATTTACCTTTCCAAAGACACAATCATAAGCCAATTTCCCTTCTGCCTACTTTCATTATAATATTTTATTTGAAAAAAAGCACCAAGAAAGAATTAGCTTTTTTTCTTTGATGTTGCTCAAAATGGGAAACCAATTCAATGTAGCACTCAGCCAGTTTCTGCTACTGCATTGACATCAGTTGTGCAAAATTGCTTTATACTTGCCTCTCTGGCCAAATGTTAGTTTGGCATATTTCACAAAACCGAAGGAGGTGCAGGTCCAACTTCAACAAGATTCTGTCCTGAGGTCTGACACCCTAAAACAATTCTTCAGGTCATAATTAATTGAGTTTTCTTTGATGTGATCAAAAACAGGACAAGAAGAAAACCTTGACCTGTATCTTTGATATTTATTAGCAGAAGAATGATTAAAGATGAAGATGGAATCCTAAAGGCTTGACAGGTTCATCATTCCTGCCAAAGGATCTTTACACCACCTGGTCTATCCTGTGGGCAGCCAAGGCTTAGCTACAGAAGTAGAAAGATTATTCCGTGTATTCCTACATACAAAAACCTTGTCATAAACGGAAGTCAAAATCTGCTGTAAAAACCATTTGTTAAAGCCAAATAATACTTAACAAAACATGTATAATGCTTTAGAACATAGTCACTTGCAAATCATAGTCACAGATCACTTACAAACGCCTGTGGTCACAATTTGGGTATTTTGTAACTTATATCTAAAGGCAGTTCTGATCTTCAAAATGGATGCAGGCTTAGCTACAGAAATTTGAAGACCTGTGTATACCACTAGCACCTTCCATCATGAATATTCTACTCCAGAAGCCAATTAAAGTCTTCGTGAGTAGATACATTCAGTGTCTCAGTAATTATACTAGGAAGGGGAAAAAAAAAAAGCTGTTTCATTGTATTAGGAAGTAGTTAGAAACAAAAGGTTTTACCCTGAGTGGTAACACTGTCAATTCCTTTCTCATTTTATGGCTTTCAGAGGAGAAATTAGCTTTTATGTAAGCTGATTTTGAATGCCTGCATATTTCTTGTCTTATGGCTAGATACTATAGTAAAGTTCCAGAACTTCTCACATATCCTGTTCCCAAAGCATTCCCAAAGATGATGTATGGAGTCCTTCTTACTAAGGACCATATTTGTCTGAGCAACTACTGCAGTGATGAAGGTCCCATTCTGCCTCCTGACAGGGCTTTCAAAAATCCGTGTCTGATTAGGCAGCTTGGTTATATTCATTGGCATTTCTGTGCACATATTCTCTGCTAATATTTGGCTGTTATTTCAAAAGTAAAAAAGAAGAGAAAAAAACACTATTAGCTGTAGGGTGCTTGTTGCTATAAAACAAATAACCTTTCTTCAGTCTGTAACAGTCCCACAATAAACACTCACTAAATATTTCACTGTCCTTGACGTTCTGTTGTTCCATTTATAAGAAGCCTTGGGTGTTATGTCTCAAGAAGAGTTGTAGGAGTTATATCTTTGTATAACCAGATTTAGAAATAGAAAAGATATTTCAGCCAGCTGTTCTTTTATGTATAATCAAGACTAACAAAATACTACTCTGCGTTTAATCTACTATTTTCCTTGGAGTACAATGCAGAAGTTCAAATTTTATACTTTATCATTAAATAATTAGGGGATCAGTTTTCCAATGAAAGTCTTTCCTTTATTGTATAGGCTATCTTATTTATATAACAAAAAGTAGATGTATATAGGAGCCTCTTTACAAACATATCAATCAGTACTTACAATCAAGTACAAGATTGCTTTCAGAGATGCACATTTAAGAACTCTTGAATGTGAACAAGGATGAGCATCATAGAATATCCTGAGTTGGAAGGGACACACAAGGATAATGGAGTCCTAAAATCAGACCACAGAGGGCTGAATGCTAAAAAGAAATTATTTATTTTTGTAATCATATTTAAATATGTACCTACTTCAAACACATATCTAGTCTAAACCAAATGAAGCAAATTATGCAAACAAAATTCAGAACAAGTTTTAGAACAGAGTAAGCATAGACATGACTCAAAGCCTTCTCTAGGGTTTTTTCCCCTAAGTAAAGTGGTTTACTATTGTTTGCTTTCCCTTAATTCTTATATTCCTATCAGATACCAAACTGGCATTTGTTCTGAAAGCAATTGAAAAGACTTCTTGTTTCAGTAACTAATTATGCTCTGAATAATTCCCAAGGGGAGGTCTAAGGCCAAATAATAGGGGTAACTTCTATGAAAACATGCCCAGTGACTTCTCCTGCTGAGGGCTGCATTTAAAGTCCTTTCTAAGTCAGGAGATAGATTGGATTCTCAGTGTTGTAGCAAAAACAATCAGTACCAAAACAACTGAAATACTAAACAGGCATGTGCAAATCCTAATTGATTAAATCTAATACTCCTGTCAAATAACAGGATTTTCTATAACATGAAGAAATTTTAATAAATAAACAAAACTGAAAGTTCATGCTGAAAGATAATGCATCACTGTGGCATCTTCTGACATTTTCCTACATTCTGTTTACTCAAGAGTAATTACAATCAATTTCTGAATATATCTACTGAACAGCATTTTCTTCCCAGAAATCCTGGAACTATGCAATGAATGATCAGTGTTTTCTGGCAGATATTCAGTTTGCCTTTGTCATCCATATTATCACTGTCATTTCATATTACTCCATTTTTGCTATGTGTTCTTTACCTCAAGTTATTTTCATCATGTTAGTATTTCTACTTCTCAATTATGCGTGCAAAACCGTTCTAGCAGTCATTTCATAAATGAACTAATATCTCTCTTGGTATGACCATAACTTGAAGTATATCTGCTGACAATAAATTACTAAAACCATTGTTGGAGCAGCCTGGTCTCCCAGCTGGTGTGAACTGTTATCGTTCCATTCAGCTGAAATGATGCAGATTAGCCCAGCCTCATGGATTTTGCTGAAATTATGCCATTTAACATCAGATGAGACATCAAGTCAAATGAGTATACGACATTACTTGGAGACTTTCTGGCTCTTTCTTATTGAAGCTATCATATTTGCTCCTTTGCATCCAAATATTCTTCAAAACCCTTTAATTTCTGTAAGTTTTATTATATATATTGACATATTTTCTTTATATTTAGGGTCATTCTAATTTAAAATGTTTTGGTTTTTCATCATATATTCAAATATGCTCTCTATCACATCTAACAAGGTATTTTTATTGTAAACTTTAAAAAAACTTAAATGAAAACTTTTTTTTTAAGGACAGGGTAAGAAAACAACAGCAACAAAACTAACCCCACAAAACAATTTAAATTATGTAAGTAAACTGAATCAAAGTGCAAAGCCACCTTGCAAGGAAAATATGGATGTGCAGATTCAGATTATTACACTGACCTTAGCTTCAACCCATTTCTGATTTTAATCAGGTCAGACAAACTGTAGACCCATACTGGGTATATTTCTAGCTCTGGCCTAGCTCTAAGATGGGTCTGTGAAAAGTACATAAACTAGATAGGCCACGAGGAGACATAACCTGAAGAGAAACTAAATTTTCCAAGAGTAAGGAATGTGGAATTTATTCACGTCCACTGATTTCTTAACTACAGCCACAGTCCATCTTGTGCTAGAAGGCAAAATTACAAATGTGATGCTAGAAGACTTTAGAATAATTAGGAAATGCCTTTCCACTCACTTTTTCACCTCTGAACATTGTACTGATGTAATGGTAGATAAAAATATATGAGAATTGTTTATTACCATAACAAAATAAAAAACCTTGTTGTCAGTGTAGCCTACACAGATTCTTGATGCATTTTGGATGGTAAAACTTTGGAACTTGACGGTTTTTGTTGTATTGTAGATTTTGAATTCTTAAATTCATTGTTGTTTATGTAACTGAACTGAGTTTGACAAAGCCTTTTGATTTTTCTATTTGTATAAACTGTGATTTGATTTGTGAAAAACCTTTCTTAAAAGGAACATTGCTAAATCCTTATTGTGACAAATTCCCATAGGACTTTTTGGCTTACAAATGCTTTGTATTCTATTTAATTGTCCACTTAAATCATTTGCTACTCCGTCGACCTTTTGCCTTTACTTACAGAAAGCATTTATTACAAGTTAAGTAAAAAAATATTAAACTGAGAAGAAATTATAATTAGAGTAAGACACTCAGAGAATATACAATTAACAGTGAGAGCAAAGAGGAAACACTCATAATAATTTGTGACGTACACTTGGCCTTGGATGATGTATATTCTGCCATTGCTTTGTAATCTTTATAATGCACATAAAAATGTTTAGATTATAAGAAGACAGTCATATTATGCAGGGAACATAGTAACAATGAATCCATATAGCATACTTCTATATAACACATACATGTCCAATAGCTGGGATGTGGAGGAAGAATACCTGAGTTAACATCTTTCTAACTAATGTTTGCAGGGTCTGTCCAGTCCATATATCACTAAGACAAAAAATAATGCATAAGGTTTGAAGAGAATGAAAATGGTCATAAGAAGTTAGGCCTTGAAATACGCAGACAAAAAAAGATGATGCATCTTGACTATGCTAGGATTTTAGACTTTTAGTTTGTTTTAATATGAAAAAGCATGAACATTTGAAGATGAAAAGAAAAATCTAATCAGTACATTGCAGTTCCCTGGGAGAAGAATGCATGTATCTTGCTTTAGTAAGCTTCCTGGGTGAGGCTGTTGCCTGAGATACAGCCTAGAATTTGAAATTAATGAGATCAATCCCAGAACTGGGATTGATCTCATTAAGACAGAAAGGTTAAAGGTCTGTTACTTGAGGAATACATTCCTGAAAGGTCAGTAAGGGTAATGAGGACCACAGGTGAACCTCGGTGAAGTTCAGAGTTTCTGAAACTGGGTTCATACCCTTGCTGCATGACAAGTTTACATCTGAAGAAGACCTCGGCACATTATAGCTACCTGAAGGTAACTCTGTTCCCTTTGTTTCTAGTTTGCAGGAAAGGAAACACAGGCTTGTGAACTGTTATGAGATGAATTAAATCAAAATGCAGCTGAGAGACTCAAAGGTACAGTGAACCTGAACCAAAAAGTAACTGATAAGGAAAAGATGGAAGAGTGCTAGAAATACACCAATATGCAACATATTTGTAACATACTTTAGAACAGCTATCCTTTGGTAGGACTGCTCACCAAGTATAACCCAGTAGGAAGAAATATTTATAACTTTCTAGACTGGTTAACCACATCACACATAATTTTATTACTTGGAAATTAGAAAAAAATTCTTCACTTTCAGCTAATAAAAGCATTATTACCTGAATGATATGATTGTTGAACACTCACATTGTGATCTAAACCAAGTACACATGCAGGATTTCAAGGTATAAATTCAATTCTATTATGGCATTTTGTTTACAGATGCAGATTTATAAAATCTAGACAGGGAAGAAAGTTATTAAACAAAGGATAAAAGTAAACCCTGTTCCTTCCTGGAGGTAACTTTAGGATGATAGGTAACAGATTTTTCTCCTCCCTTCTCAGTAAAATATAACACATTTGACAACTATGACAGTCTGCTCAAGAGCTTTGAAAGAGGTTGTGTTATTATCAAAGTTAGCCAGGTACTATGTTGTAAATCTGACACAGTCAGTCTCCAACTGAGTTGCTAACAATATTAAACTGAAGATACCAGATCCCTCACTTTCCATAATAGCCAATGCTGATCTCTTCCTAAGTATTCCTTAAGGATATGCAATAAAAATCATGGAAATTTCAACTGCTGAATGGTGTTGTTGTCAGGAATGTGTATGAATAAGATTATATGCTAGAGAAGATTATGCAGAATATTGCAATAATGAGTACATACTTTGTCTATTAACATATTTACATTATCTTCATTTTTATTGAAATTCACAATGAATCTTTAGGCAGTTTTTAAAATAATGAGTAAAATAAAATATTTTGGTTTTGAACAAAAAGCTTGTATTTTTATTTTTCCAGAGGAATGTGTAGTTTTGTCTTTGAGCACATGAACATTTACACCTTCTGTCTGCCCTAATGGGACAATTCTTTAGTCTATTGCAAGAACAGTTGATAATGATAGATATTAATGAAATAAGAACAATAAGTCAACTCTTCTTTCTCTTGATAAACATCATCTGAGAACCCAAATTTGTCTTTCCATAGGTAATAATTACTAAATATGTACTTATTTGTAGTCCCAACTTGTCTTTCTGTTTCTAAATTGTGCTATCTTTGTACTTGTAGTTCATTCAATGAGGCAGGTGAGGAAGTATTGATATATAGGGTCTTCTACAAAGCAGGAAGAAAAATACTTTTTCTGAGTGTTCTTGACTGTCCTTGCATATGTGTTCACTCCAACATTGGAATAGTTATTTCCCTTTGACAGCAACATAATATTTCACTATTTATAATTCACAGGGAAAGGTATGAAAGGAAGAGAATACAGGAGAAAATAATTGCAGTTATAAAGATATCTATACTTCCACATGTGGGTTTTTTTGCAATGTTGATTTATCAAAATATTGTCTAGAAATATGTATTTTAATACCATAAAGAAACCTCAAGTACAGCAACCACAATTCTTTTTGTTCTTCAAAATTACATTTGTTGCACTTATAATTAAAACAAAATTTACCATACTTAAATAGCAAGTACATTTATTGTTCTGTTGATAATAAAAAGAACTCACCCTCTTCATGCTTTTAAATTTTCCTATTATTTTGTTTTATTTAAAAAGAATATCTGGAAATAGCCAGCAAAGACCAAAAATTGCTAGGCTATAGTTGTACACTTCCATCTTTATACAAAAGAATAGATAGAAAAGAGATATGAGGGAAAAAAAACATGTCTGGTTTCTATACACAAAATTCTTTATAGAGGTCATTGCTTTTACCACAGGCAGTAAGCCTCTAACATTCAAAATACGTTTGCCCACCTTTCAAATCCATCTTTCATTCGTATGATTTTGCACCAGAGATGAAGGGAAAGCGTTTTTAATAACCAAAGACAAGATATATTCTCAGTTTCTTTTCCATCCTGTCAGAAGCAGCTTTTCTTGCATGCTACATCAGAATACAAAAGGTTTTGACAGACTTGTGTCTGCAGAACAGTTTCACAGAAAATCAGTTGGTGCCTGCAGACTAAATTTATGCACCTGAGGCATGTGTGTAAAATGAGCTCTCTAGCACAACTTACTTCTAACTTGTGTCACAGAAAGACAGTGATTTAAGATGAATGGCACAAACAAACTCCACTTTTTAAATGTGAGATATGGCCATGTATAGTCTATAGTTTCTTTGAATATCTTTCATTTTCTAGAAATAGATAAATGCATACATGTCACGTTGACTAGGAATACAGTGGTAAAAAGTCACTGAATTACCTATACAGACAGCAGAAAATTACAGGAGATTTAACCTAATCTGATGAATTAGATACATGAAAGGTTAGTTACTACCCTTAAAATCAGAAACTAGTGTAATGAGTAGGAGTTTGTTGTGAATTAGGTTCTTAGATAAAAGTTCTGTATAAGTAGAAGTGTGACTTAAAGGAGTTCAATGATAACACCACATTATTACTTACTACATGACAGAAATATATAAGGGAAAATTGGGTAAGATATGTTTATAGCTAAAGAATTATATCTGCTTATAATCACAGGATTATACAAGACCTGACATAAATTAAAAAAAATAAAAAAATGAGACTAACCCTATAGCTAGGGAACAAAGAATGGGAGGGAGGAGACAAAGAGATGGTTACTGAACCATGTTCTAACTTGTCACAGTAAGAGAAAGCTCAACTCAATCACACCACTTAGCATGAGCAGACGTGTGTTCAAATGTAAATATTTTCTTACCCTCAGCTGGAAAATATCGTTCTTTGTCTATGATGTAGTTTTTAGTTAACAATAGTATCATTGTGCTTGAGCATCCACCCTACTTGCCAGACCTTTTTTTTTTTTTTTTTTTTTTTTTTTTGTCTATAGAAGATATGAAAGCAAAAACAAGAGAGCAACCCTGAGAGATGCTCCATCCCCAGGAGAGATCATTGCCATGCAACCTCACTGCCTAGCAGGGAATGATCAACAAAGGCTCTAATTGGTCATAATATTTATAGGATAAATTGGTTGGGTTGTAGTCAAACCTTATATAATAGAGCCATGTACTAGGCTCCTTCTCAGTGCTTACTGTGTTGGTCTGCTCCTAGTGGATTCTTGACCCAGTAGTCCTCTAGAGCCTGGATCAAACTGCTGCTGGCTTTGTTAAGGGGTAGGATTGGGAGTGGGTGGAACATATCCATCACAGGATTACTCCATTGGATTTCTATGTGAATCTAATTTTCTGAACATTTAAGGGTACATGAAATATAAAATAAGAAATACAGTCCCTTTTGGACACAGAAGGAACAACAGTGACAGGGGACGAGGAAAAGGCTGAGGTACTTAATGTCTTCTTTGCTTCAGTCTTTAATTGTAAAGAAAGTTGTTCCCTCTGTGTACAAACCCCAAAACTAGAGGAGCAAAATGAGGATCCCGTGGTCCAAGAGGAGGTGGTCAGTACCCTGCTAACCCAACTAGACACCCACAAGTCTATGGGGCCAGATGGGATACATCCAAGGGTATTGAGGGAGCTGACAGATGTGCTGGCCAAACCCCTTACCATCATTTTCCAACAGTCCTGGAAGACTGGGGAAGTTCCACTGGACTGAAGCCTGGCTGATGTTGTGCCCATGTACAAGAAGGGAGGATCCGGGGAACTACAGGCCTGTCAATCAGATCTCAGTGCCAGGGAAAGTCATGGAACAGGTGATCTTGAGTGCTATCATGAAGCACTTGCAAGAGAACTGGGTGATCAAGCCCAGTCAACGTGGGTTTACCAAAGGCAGGTCCTGCCAAACCAACCTGATCGCCTTCTATGACAAAGTCACTCGGCTGCTGGATGAGGGAAAGGCTGTGGATGTGGTCTTTCTGGACTTCAGTAAAGCCTTTGACACAGTTTCTCACAGCATTCTGCTACGGAAACTGTCAGCCTCTGGCCTGGACAGACGCACACTCTCCTGGGTAGAAAACTGGCTGGATGGCTGGGCCCAGAGAGTGGTGGCAAATGGAGTTAAGTCCAGCTGGAGGCCAGTGACAAGTGGGGTTCCCCAGGGCTCAGTGCTGGGTCTAGCCCTGTTCAATGTCTTCCTCAGTGACCTGGATGAAGGCATTGAGGATACCCTTAGCAAGTTTGCAGATGACACTAAGCTGGGGGGAAGTGTCAATCTGCTGGAGGGTAGGGAGGCTCTGCAGGGGTTCTACATGGGCTGGACAGCTGAGCAGGGTCCAATGGTATGAGGTTTAACATGGCCAGGTGCCGGGTCCTGCACATGGGACATGACAGCCCTGTGCTGTGCTACAGACTGGGAGAGGTCTGTCTGGAGGGCTACCAGGAGGAGGAGAAGGACCTGGGGGTGTTGGTTGACAGCCGACTGAACATGAGCCAGCAGTGTGCCCAGGTGGCCAAGAAGGCCAATGGCATCCTGGCTTGTATCAGAAACGGTGTGACCAGCAGGTCCAGGGAGGTGATTCTCCCTCTGTATTCAGCACTGGTGAGGCCACTCCTTGAATATTGTGTCCAGTTCTGGGCCCCTTACCACAAGAAGGATGTTGAGGCTCTGGAGCAAGTCCAGAGAAGAGCAACGAAGCTGTTGAAGGGGCTGAAGAACAGGTCTTATGAGAAACGGCTGAGAGAGCTGGGGTTGTTTGGCCTGGAGGGGAGGGGGCTGAAGGGAGACCTCATTGCTCTCTATGGCTACCTGGGGGGAGGTTGTGGGGGATATGGTGGTGGCCTCTTCTCCCAAGTGACAGGGGACAGGATGAGAGGGAATGGCCTCAAGCTCTGCCAGGGTAGATTTAGGCTGGACATCAGGAGGAAGTTTTTGACAGAAAGAGTCATTGGGCATTGGAACAGGCTGCCCAGGAATGTGGTTGATTCCCTGAAGGTGTTTAAGGGTGGACAAGGTGTTACAGAGCATGGTTTAGTGTTTGACAGGAATGTTTGATACAGTGGGTCTCTTCCAACCTGGTTTTTCTATGATTCTATTATGATTTCTAAAGTTTTCTGAATTGTCTTACACTGCAGAGTTCACCTTCAAGTTAATATACCCTCTGGTACTGTGATTTTCAGGATAGTTTTGTGCTTTTTGAGAAAATAATTGGGATTGTTTTGCCTTTTACTCTTCTGGTATCTATATGTTTGGTGTTTTTTTAATCATCACTTTTGTAAAGGTTTTACAGTTAATGTTTTTTGTTTTTTATTTTGTTTTGTTCTTTCCTAGTAAAGAAATTACCACGGGCGTGTGATGAAATAATTTCAAAAAGAAAGTTATGGCCTTATAAGAAAAGGCATAAAATCAGTGACTTCAGTAACTCATGTGCAGTGTAGATTTTGTTGTTCTCTCAGATTTTCATTTAAAAACTTTTAAAAAGCACTTCAAATATTTAAGTGCTCTTTTTTTCTCTCTCTACAGAAGTAAGAAGCAAATTTTTTCATTGAAACACAAATGCTTGCTTATTGTCACCTATCTCCATGCAAAAGTTGATTGAAATAATATCGTACAAAGAGATGTAATACTGATAGAGAGGAACTGTGTCTAAATCACTACTCCAGTGTTCTAACATGAAGTTTGTAAGTCAAAATTCTTTCTCTACAGAGTAGAAACACTTCAAAAATATTTTAATTTGTCATTGTCTTTGCACCTTGAAGTTGTTCTCAGTTTAGTTTATTTTTATGAGTGTTTCATTTTGGTTTTCAGTTGGATTCCCAGAGTTTCTATGATAAGTTCTTGCCTTTTCTGTCAGAATGGTGAATAACTGAGGATGCTCAGTCTTGTAAGACTGAGTTCATGTATGCTAGTGCCCAAAGTCATGCTGCAGTATTTGTTCACCTGCTAATATTAGGTAATAAGAAGGTTTCATTTTGAATTTTTAGCGCTGTGAAATTATTGGGGGTTCAGAATCCAGTTTTTTTTTAAAAGAATCTGATAGTCTAAAAGAAATCTTTTCAAAGGAAGAGGGGTCCAAGTGTCAAAAGACTCAAACACAAAATCATTTGTAAACAGCAAAATAAGATTTTTAAAATACAGTGAGATAAACAAGCACATACAAAGAATAAAATATCAACTTGACACAAGGCTGTTTTATTGTCAATGACTGATGTAGAAGGGTTAGTCATTTACTTAATTGTAAAGTAGCAGAGTTGATTAGTTATCTTAAGTGCAGTGGGCTAGCTGAGAAATAATGACTATAATAATAGAACAAAAAAATGGGCAAATTAGGTTGTGTGATCTAAGCAAAGCAAGATCTGGCAGAGCAGTTGACACTGGATAAAAATGAAGACAATGGAGAGAAATGCAGTAAAAAAAAGGAGCAGTGTTCATATAGCCTGCCTACTTCCTGAGTGAGCGTATCAACTGGTAATTAAAACATATGGGTCAAAAAAAGCAAAAGAGCCTAGAAAACTATCGTGAAATGGTGGTAAATAAAAGAAAGAGTTGAGAAAATTCGTAAGTCCTTTGTTAAGGGAATAATCTTTCTGTGTGTTGAACTGAAGCTTTTAGACTGCCTATAATCTCCTGATCCTGTCCAAGGTATATGCACTAAATGCTTCTTGAGTACTTCAATGCATCTAACAGCCCTCTAAAATGAGCCTCCATTAGTTCCTCTGATCTGAACAACTAAGGTATTCCACTAAGCAGACGTATCTCATATTGCAGGTGCAACATCAGTGTTAAAATCAGTTTCTTCACACTTCCTAGGAAGCTTCTAGCTTGGTATCTCTTACATAGCGGTTTCATATCTAGCAGTAACATTTGTTCTCTGATAGGTATGATCTTGCACCTCTGAATTCCTGAGGAAAATTACTGTTCAAATATTTTTTATAGCGTACTAACTTAAGAGAGGATTAACATGAATCCACTGTTAAAAAAAAAGGCAACTCTTTCCAAGGATGCTTTACTCTTTAATGGGACAGTGATAATGTTTGTCCTGACAGGATCTGAAGTCTGTTCTGGATGGGGAGGAAGTTAGTCTTTTAAACACTTAAGTATGTCAGAGCCAATTCTTGATTCCAGAAGTATTAAAAGCTTCTTTTATAAGCCACAAAGTCTGTTTTCTCTGTAGGTCTGACAGATTTGTCAAAATTTTATAGCTAGTGCTTGAATGGATAATTTTTCTCTCTGCTTTGCTAGACAGCAAATTTTGGAGTGTCTCAGTGTCTCAGACAAAGGTTTTAAAAGGTCTCCATTACTTTCAGGGTGAGAATAGAAAAGTCTATCAAAAAACGTTTGTTGTGGAAACTGGTTGAGTATAGCCATGCTTCTTCCTCAGATTCTGCTGGGAGATGGAAAAGTCATATATTTCATAGTTCCGAAATTGCATGCATACTTTTTATGAAGTATTCCTTGGATGACATCTACTAGAGAGCTGTATAAGTATACCTTCATTCATTATCAGTGGATATAGATTAATGCTGAGAGTTTTCAGGCAAATGTTTCTTAACACATTTGCTCTTATTTTCAGCAGATCTTAAACATCCTATTTTCTCTTATCCCTCTTCTTTGTCTTTCGCTAGTTCTCAGAAATTAAAATTTTAAGACTAAATTGTGTTCAGTATTTGTATGGCCCAACTCTGGGCAGAAATAGAATGTGTCTCTGCATTGAATACTCAAAATTGTCTGAATGCATTTGTCTAAAACTGATCATTTCAAAGAGGAAGACAACCGTCAGCAGAATTGGAAAACATTTAGAGAATTACAAGAGTTTTGACAAAAAGAAGGAGTTAGCCTGAGAACTATAAAAACAGGAGGAAGAGACCTTGTAGAGGAAACAACAGAAGTGAAGCCTGATTTGGCTCTGCCAGAAGTCTCCCTGCTGTATCCCGGCTGCTACCCAGGCCAGAGGAAGCAGACTCCCTTCCCAATGCCATGAGAATCCTGCCCTGATGAGTGGTTGGTCACCACAGTATAGAGACAGCAAGTACAGGCACAGAGTTGCAGCTCCCACGTCTCTCTCAGGAGGCTGGGGATTTACTGGCAATCCACATGTTCTTCTAGAGGAGAGGCATGCTTGTAACTGTGTCTGTCCATCTGTATATGCGTACATGTATGTGTTCATATGATTAGAAACTTTGGGGATAAATTTGGCATAAGATAAATAGTGTTTATAAACTCCTAGGTGTTTAAGATCCTGCCCTTAGAATTGCTACTATCCTGTTTTATTATCAGAATTGACCCTGTATATATAGTTCACTGATTGCTGAATAAATGCATGGTAATAACACATGAAGAAATTGTTTAAATCCTGATCTGGTTTAAATTTTGTGGGCTGAGAAGTTTTTTTCCTTTGACAAATTCTAACCTGGAGTGGACTGAATGCATGATACTGCATCATTGAAAGAAAGTAAGAATTATGAACTAAAAGGTTACAATCTATATTGTAAGTAATGAGGCTTGTTTTATGAACTGTTTTGTTAAAAATTTTAAAGACTATAGTAAGACTAAATCTGTTAAGAAAATAAAGAAGGGTCTCAGCATCATAACTTATCATTGGTCTCATTATTTTTATCTATAGACTGTAGCCTTTCCTATTGTAGCACAAGTGATCAAAACTACATAGCTTAAAGTCATGACTCAGCATATTATTCACAAACACAAGAGTTTCTCTGAATGTTGATAACCCAAAATACCTGTTTCTAGCTCTGTTAGTGATGATAACTCTAGGGAATTTCTTTACATCAAGATCTATTTTTCCTCATGTGTATCTAGGGAAAAGTTCTTATAACAAAATCAGGTTTTTTTAATGAGCTGCTGAAAAGAGGATCTGCATTTTTTACTTTGCTTTTCAGCGTATCTTTATGGCCTACTCGTTCATTTTACTTTATAGCAGCAAGCAGTATACTCACACAGAAGTCACTCTTTCTTTTCTGTTCAAATAAAAATCAACTACAAAGTGAAATTTATAAAAAATTATTGCTATCAAAAGATGACTATAGGATAAAGTGGGGAATGCACAGTCAAGGGAAAGTTAAAGAAATTTGCCTTGGCCATTTCTAATGAGATTCTCCCTGGAGCATTGAAGTAACAAGCTGATGCAGTGTGTGAAGTGTTAGTGATTAGCACTGAGACTCCCTGTAATATGAGGAAGGTCCCAGAGGACTGGAGAAAGGCAGACATAGTACTTATATTTAAAAGGGCAGAAAAGCAAGGTCAGTAGAATAAGAGACCACTGAACCTGATATTATTTTCCAGAAATATACTTGATATAAATTATTACACAAATCATGTTCTTATAGGAAATAAGGGACAAGGGTGGGGTAGGGGAGAAGAGAGAGGGGAGACGTCAGATTGATGTATCTAGAACAAATAGTAGAAAACCGTCTCATTTTTTCCTTTGGCAGGATGACTATGCTGTTGGATAAAGAATAATCAGTAGATGGGTTGTATCAGCACTTCAGAAAGGCTATTGACACTGTAATATATGGCAAGCTCTTGACGAAAAGAGGGTGCAAATGGCTGAAATCATCTCAGTAGGTATGTAATTAGGAGAAAAGTCAGACTCAGTCATGATCTACATGTAGTTTGCAATTTACCTGGGAAAATTACATTTTTTAAAGGCTGACTGAAGAGTCAGTCTCCATGTATATTTTACTGACCAGACTGACTGAATAAACAAAGCATATATTACATCTGTTGTTAATGAATTCCAAATACTGAAGTGAAACATCCAAATCCAAAATCATCTAAATTAATTGTAGAGAATTCACAATGTCAATTATATGAGATTTAGTAAGCACAAGTACAAAGAATTAAACCATGGAAGTTATAGTTAGAATGATGAATAGAAATGTAGATATGACCAGATAGTAGAAATTCAAATGAAGTGGGGCTTTAAATGGATTGCAAACCACATATGAGACAAGATTGTATAAGATACAATCATGCAAAAAGGCAGATCTTAATCTGAGTGTAAAGAGTAGGAATGCTGAAAGAGAAGCATAGAAAGTGTATCTTCTTCTATTTGTCCCAAATAAGACTTCTAGTCACATACTGCACCTCCTTTGCACTATGATATTATCAGAAAAAAAAAAAAAAACCAAACCTGATGGAAGTCCACAGAAGAGAAAAAAACCCCACAAAAATCTTCAAAAAATAAGATATTTCTGAAAGGCTATAGAAGTGTAATTTATCTTGGAAAAAACTGGTAGGAGCTATGACAATGATCTTTTAGCAAATAAGCATGACTAAAAGCAGGATGATGCTAAGTTATTTAACTCATTTGTTCAGAGTAAGACAAGAAAAAATATTACCTTGCATAAAAGAGAAATTAAATTGGATACAGGGAAAAATATAGGCATTTTTAATCATAGAATCATAGAACAACCAGGTTGGAAGAGACCTACAAGGTCATTGAGTCCAACCATATGACATAATGCAGCATATGACAATACAATGAAGAAGGAAAACTAAACAATGTCTAGGCTTAGAGGTTTTTGGAAAGTTCAACTAACATCTGTTAGTCATTGTCCAAAGACTACAGAATACATCCTGTTCTGAAAAAAAACCCAACAAATATGCTTTGATATCTTGGATTTCTTTTCTTCACCTGATGTTATCATTTTTGCCATTGATACTTTGGAAAACCCCAAGTAATTTCCAGTCATCTCAAGATTTATTTTATATATTCTTCAAATTTCGTACATTCTAGTTATGAAGTGTCCATGTGAGATAATAGTATTTTCTTCCAACATCATTGGTAGCACTCCAAACATGTGCTTATCCTCTGGAGAAAATGTTAGAAAGGCATGAACCTTGAGATTAGCTCCAGTAATAAAACACAGAAACAATTGTTCATGAAATTATCAAGGTTGCAGAACTTAATGCATTAGCCTTCATTGTATCCTATGTCAAGTTCAGCTCCAGCTGTGCCTTGGTCCTGCTGCCCTCCTGCCCTAAACAATTAGGGCAATGTCCCTGTACTCTTCCCAGGATACCTATCCCTGCTCCACTGCCTCTGCATTTCCTTCTTGCCCTTTAGTTAGACCAGCAGGTCTCAACTCAGCAATGACAGTCTATTGCAGCCTTCTCCTAGTTTCTTACATGTGGGGATTGAGAGCTATTGCACTGTGTTGAAAGTATGCTTAAAGGTCTGCCTGCTCTGCTCTCTTGTCCCCGAGGGCAGTGTTCTGTGGGGTCCTATTGACTAACTCCTTGAAGAGCTGGAAGTTTTCTCTACTGAAATTCAGGGTCTTGATTTTCCTTTTTGTCTGACCCATATCCCTCAGGACTCTGAACTCCACCAGTGAATGATCACTGCAGCCCAAGCTACCTCCAATATTGACATCACCAGTTTGCTCCCTTGTGTTGGTGAGCATCAGATCCAGAGTCGTGTCCTCTCTGGTTAGACTGGGCATTACTTAGCTTGAGAAACTGTCCTCAATGCACTCAAAGAACCACCAGGTTGCCATGCTAATTTTGTAGAAGATGTTAGGATGGTTGAAGTCTCCCAGCACAAGAGCCTGCAAATGTGATGCCTCCTGCAGCAGGAGTAAAAAGACTTCCTCAATAGGCTTCCCTTGATCAGGCAGCCTGTAGTAGAACAAAATGTCTAAATCACAAAATCTTCATTTAAATAATAAAAGACCTCTCTTACAAAAAGTAAGGATCATTTCTAAAATGGTATTGTCTTAAAAATGTACAAAATCAAGTGGATGTCTCCAAATTATCCTTATTGTAGTTAATTCTTCTCCTTAAAATCCTTTTAATCTTGCAGGAAATCCCTATTCCAATACTGAATGAAGAGAAGTCTGTTCTAATGAATGCTTATTAATAAATCAAAATTAACAGACTGTTTAATATTTTTCCTTACACTCATTCTCCTACAATCATCAGCTTGGTTTTGCATGACCATAGAAACAACAAAATTAAATTATATTTTGCTGCTTTACCTAATAAAAATTTAATCATTCTACCACTACCAGAAATGTGGATAAAAAGGATATATGTAATGTATAGTTCAATAGCTATAAATTCCAGTAAGGGAAAGCCTATAGAGCCCATGCTGAAAATAACAACCATATGGACATCTATTTAAAATGGATGAGTTACAGCAGACAATATGAAATAACAATTTTAATTTAAATGCTACCTTATACTGTCAGAAAATCAAAGGACTTTATATAAATTAACTTCTAGTAGAAACTTAGAATCACCTCACACCCTATACACCCAAAATAATATAACAAAAAAACTTTGGAAGTTCATAGAATTTCTGAGTTTTGGCTCAGTGTTGGTCGACAGCAGACTGAACATGAGCCAGCAGTGTGCCCAGGTGGCCAAGAAGGCCAATGGCATCCTGGCTTGTATCAGAAACGGTGTGACCAGCAGGTCCAAGGAGGTGATTCTCCCTCTGTACTCAGCACTGGTGAGGCCGCTCCTTGAATATTGTGTCCAGTTCTGGGCCCCTCACCACAAGAAGGATGTTGAGGCTCTGGAGCAAGTCCAGAGAAGAGGGACGAGGCTGGTGAAGGGGCTGGAGAACAGACCCTATGAGGAGCGGCTGAGAGAGCTGGGGTTGTTCAGCCTGGAGAAGAGGAGGCTGAGAGGAGACCTCATTACTCTCTACAAGTACCTGAAAGGTGGTTGTAGAGAGGAGGGAGCTGGCCTCTTCTCCCAAGTGACAGGGGACAGGACGAGAGGGAATGGCCTCAAGCTCCGCCAGGGTAGGTTTAGGCTGGAGATTAGGAGGAGGTTTTTCACGCAGAGGGTCATTGGGCATTGGAACAGGCTGCCCAGGGAGGTGGTTGAGTCACCTTCCCTGGAGGCGTTTAAGGCACGGGTGGATGAGGTCTTGAGGGACTTGGTTTAGTGTTAGATAGGAATGGTTGGACTAGAAGATCCGATGGGTCCCTTCCAACCTGGTTGTTCTGTGATTCTGTAATTCAGAGTAAATAGCTGGGAAAAGACAATAGTCAGTTGACAAGTTTACAGGCTCAACTCTTTTGGTTTTTTTCTAAGAGATATGACCACTCTTGTATAACTGAATATCTATTTTAATGAAATAGCTTTTCAGAAATCACAGATCAAGCAGTGTAGCTCAAATGGCTTTTGAATAGACATCCACACATCCACAGCCTTTCCCTCATCCAGCAGCTGAGTCACTTTGTCATAGAAGTTATTATGTCATTATCCCTCATAATGTCTATAGTGTTGAAAGAAGGAAGGTCAGAGGACAGTTCTGACCCTGAAGCTAGGTGCCTCTGTTGGCTTACGTCCATTTGCTAAGGGCTACACTTTTCTAGAGCATGCTGCTTGTGTCAGCACTGGTGACCTTTGACTATTATTGGGTCTTTTGTGTGCTCAATTTCAGGTTCGCAAATAAGAAGAACTGTTGAAATAAATGCATATCTGCACAATGACATAATTCTGGTAGAAATGTTTGATTGGAATAAGAATAGATTAGAGATCAAAAGAGGAGCTAAGGGACTAAGCAGAATCCCATTTATAAATTTGAATCAAATACATTGAAATGCTTTAAAAAGGAGAGAAGTATCTCTGTATCTGTGTGGAACAAAATGAAAAACGTTATTCCTAGAGGAAGGCCCGGGGCAATGCTGGAAACTTGTGGCAGGCAGCATATTAAACTTGTTTTACTCTGATTCCAAATCCATAACAGAAAAGTAAACAATGTTTAATCTAACATTTCAGTTTTCATCCTAGAACTCAAATAATTCCTAAATAATAATTCGTTGTAATTCGCAGTAACATTTTTGTCACCTCTGCCTGTTGCTTTCGGTTTACACTGCAATATTCCATTGCTTATTTTTCTACAGGATTTTTGTTTCAAGGTGTCATTCTGCTATTATTAAAACTTTGATGCTTTTGCTCACAAGTTGTATAGTCAATATGTATCAGTGTTACTTTAATCATTGCCTTGAAGATTGCTTCTGACTTCACAAGGTTCATATCTAAGAAACAGAACTTTGGAGCTCTTGGAACAGACTCCAAGTCAAGGGAGGAAAGGGTATTGAAAGTGAGCACTTCCATTAAGACTGCTTGCTTGTAGGCAATTCTCATTAGAACTTTCCCAGCCTAGTACAGAGAATGCTGGAGCATCTGCCATCACAGTATGAACCTTATTTTACAAAGAAGCTCTTCAATTAAACCAGTGGAGAAAATGGATAGATTTTATCTTCTCCATGAGCACCAGTTTTTATATGCAGTTGACAGTGATTATGTTATTTCAGAGTCTGTTTACTTGCCTTCACATTCCTTAGGGACCTCTTTCGCCCAGATTTACTAGCTGAACAGCAAAAATGTTTGTACTAGTATATCCAAGTTCAGATGAATGCCAAAATGTGTTTCAGGTGGAGGAGTTTTCATTTTGTTTCCTTATGATCTACTTTACTGCATGCCTGCTGATAGTTTCCAGTTATTTTTTTTTTTCTTGAGATTTTATCCATAAGAAGAAGAAAGTACAGTGGAAGACAGTGCACCTTCTTGTTGTCTGAAGAATTCATTTCCAAGTAAAATCATTCTTCATTGAGGTGTTATGTATTAACTAAACAAACCTCATCTCCTTTGAGATGTAATCATGCAAACAGACCTAGCATTATCAGGAGTATTTTGAAGACTGGAAAAAACATGCTTTTTGGCCAAAGTAAAATGCTACAATTTTAGAAAAAAAATTAACTGTTATGCTGTTACATTGAATCCTCATAACACTTGTGTTTTAATATATGTAATTTCACTATTAATTTTATAATAAACACAAATACATACATTAATTTAAAAAGACAAAAAAGAGGTAGAAGGAGAAGAAGAGGAAGGAGAAGAGGAGGAAGAGGAGAGAAGGAGGAAGAAGGAGAAGAAGGAGAAGAAGGAGAAGAAGAAGAAGAGGAAGAGGAAGTTTTCCATTGATACGTTAGTGTTGTTTACACTCACAGCCCTTAATGCTTAGCTCATAGGGAACACCTTTGAAGCAAAAAAAAAAAAATCACATTTAGGAAATCGAAATGTGGCTTTTGAAAATAATTCTCTTCTATCATTTCTTCAATATGTAATTGTTTACTGAAGTGGAGCTACCATCAGGAATTGGCTAAATGTTTCATTTTGGAGAGAACTTGCTCTTGATTACAAATACAGTAAAAGCATGACTCAGTTCTAATAAAAACAGAAAATATGACAGAGAAGAGAAATAGGAGGCATGGGGGCAGATAGAAAACCAGTGAACCAGTGGAGGCAAACAGAAAAGATGAGTAAAGAAGTTGGATGAGAAGGAGAATTTATCAGATATTATATGAATGGAGAGAAAAGAGAAGAAAACCAGAAAATTCTATGTTAAGTCTATAAATTAGTGACTCATGCTTATAACTATAGTAAATTGTCAAAGTAGCTTGAAAAAACAAAAATTTACTATGTTAGTGAAGTACAAAGATGACTAAATAAGCAGACAAATACATCATGCATTATTTTTATGTTTTTAAATAATGGGTACCCACATTAGGCACACATAATGAAATCTCAATGCCTTAATTAATGAGATAAAAAAGAATGGCATGGTTACAGAGAAGCAGATGAAGATCTGACAAAATTAGATATTTTAATGGCTATATTTTTTGAGAATTGGACCTTTCACTTAACAACAAGGTATTATCCCCTAATCACTACAGACTTACCAGAGTTTTGGTTTTTTTTTTTTGGAACTGGTCATCTGTTTCACTCTCCTCATAGCCAGATGTTGGTCAGTGAAGCATGGAATTGCTGCCTTCTTTACCTTCTGGGCCTTCTGATACGTGTTTGCAAGGATTTGGAAGTGATTTTTATGCCTCCTACTCACATGGTTCATTTCCCTAACCATTTAGTACATTTAAGAAGGGAATCTTCTTAAATCACCAAAATGGTTTTTGTGGGAAATGCAATTTCATATAAAAGTTGCACTAGTGATGCCAGCTGGCTATCCAGGTCTACTACTCTGCATACTATTTGCAGGATTTCTGGGCAGCTCATATTTCCTAAAGTGCTTATAGCAAGAGGTTTTCTTCAGCTATTCATTTCATATCATTGTCATATGAGGTTTGAGTTTTGGAGTGAAGATTAGTTTTCTAAATAAATGTATGTTAAATCTCGATTGGATAACTAATGAAAATTATTATCTTGTTTCATCGTAATTTCTAAGTCTCATAGTAAAACGATACAGTAACAGCTGTTCTTGTTCTAGAATACTCTTAGGGTTTTTTTTTTCTTACTCTAAAATATGTGGTTTGTCTTTTTATTTCCTTTAACTGTTAGAGACTCTTCTCACTGTCTTCAAAAACCATTTGCATAATGTCTTGGAATGGCACTGGTCTGTGTTTCTGACACTGTTCTGAATCACAGAATCACAGAATCACTATGATGGAAAAGACTCCCAGAATCATCTAGTTCAACCATTTCTATCAAGCAATAAACCATGTCCCTGAGCATCTCATCCACTTGTCTTTTAATTTCTCCAGGGATGGAGACTCAACCACCTCCCTGGGCAGCCTATTCCAGTGCCCAATGACCCTTTCTGTGAAAACTGTTTTTCAGATGCCCAGACTGAATCTCACCTGGTGGAGCTTAAAGCCATTCCCCCTTGTCCTGTCCCCTTGTCACTTGGAGAAGAGGCCAACTCCCTCCTCTCTACAACCTCCTTATTCTCCAGCTCCTTCACCACCTTCAGTGCTCTTCTCTGGACGCACTCCAGAGCCTCAACAGCCTTCTTGTGGTGAAGGGTCCAGAACTGAATACAGTGTTCAAGGAGCAGTCTCACCAGTGCTGAGTACAGAGGGATAATAACCTCCCTGGACCTGTTGGTCACACCATTTCTGATACAAGCCAAGGTGCCATTGGCCTTCTTGGCCACCTGGGCCCACTGCTAGCTCATGTTGAGTCGGCTGTCAAACAATACCTCCAGGTCTTTCTCCTACAGATATCTTTCCAGCCAGATTTTTCCTAGTCTGTAGCACTGCATAGGGTCATTTGCCTCAAGTGCAGGACTTGGCATTTGGTCTTGTTGAACCTCACATCATTGGTCTCAGCCCAGAGGTCCAGCCTGTTCAGATCCCTTTGCAGAGCCTCCCTACCCTCCATCAGATCGACACTTCCACTGTTGAAAGAGTTAAATGGATGCTTTCTGCTGTTAAAATATCCATAACTGTATTTTCATTGAGACCTTATTGATAATCTCTTCCACACAGTCTTTTTTCTGACTTTAATTTCTGATGTTGTCTCAAGTTGACACTAAGAAGTGACATAAAAACACCTCATTCAAAAGACCAAGCAATTCCTTTGAAGAGTCTCCCTACTCTCCAACAGATTGACACTTCCACCCAGCTTAGTGTCATCCACAAACTTGCTAAGAGTGCACTCGATGCCTTCATCCAGGTCATTGATGAAGACATTGAACAGGGCTGGACCCAGCACTGAGCCCTGGGGACGCTACTTGTGACTGGCCTCCAGCTGGATTTAACACCATTTCCCACCACTCTCTGGGCCCGGCCATCCAACCAGTTTTCCACACAGGAGAGTGTGCGCCTGTCCAGGCCAGAGGCTGACAGTTTCCGTAGCAGAATGCTGTGAGAAACTGTGTCAAAGGCTTTACTGAAGTCCAGGAAGATCACACCCACAGCCTTTCCCTCATCCAGCAGCCGAGTCACTTTGTCATAGAAGGTGATCAGGTTGGTTTGGCAAGACCTGCCTTTGGTAAACCCGTGTTGACTGGGCCTGATTACCCACTTCTCTTGCATGTGCTTCTTGATAGCACTCAAGATCACCTGATCCACGATTCATAGCCTTGGAATCCTTATTCTGAATGGTAAAGGAAAGTATTCTGAACATTAGTGTTTGTAGCTTTCGAAGCTAGATTCACTGTTATATTAGGAATTTTTAGATGGTTCCTTGGAATTGTTTTAAAGATGGATTTTCAAAGATATCTAGATGGGAAATCCCTTTGATTCACATGGCAATATTTTAAGAAGTCCCCAGCCATACTAGGTTTCAAACCTTCTGTAGTAGTTTAGGCTTTGGGAATGTTAGTTGGCATATGTTTTTGTGGGTACCTAAGTATCTGGACTGTTTCTAGGCATTTTCAGGTGCCATTTTCCTGCAAGTTTGAAAATGTTGGTCTTGATAGCAGAATGGAAGAAATTAGCATAGTGAGTGTATTTGCAGTCACTGTTGTTGGCTATTGTATCTTCATTGTGGTGACATAGTAAGTGCCACTATATTCTATTTAAGTTCTTTGCATACTGAGCTTTGCCTTTCCTCCAGTATGTGCATCTTCTTTTCTAGACCGGAGAACTTTTCTGCCTGTGTTCTCAGGCCCACAAAATGGACAGTGGCACCAAGAGGATGAGTCTATGTATACTTGTAGGTCCATGGCATCGAGTTAAACTACAGGCAAGGCATGTACCACTAAATGCTCACAGATCTTGCAGTTTATGTTAACTGCCATGTCCTTTATGGCCTGTAATATTGCTCACCAAAGAAGCCTATAGATGTGGAGGAGAGAGGCGAAAGGAAGAAAAGAGTCTTGCTCATAAATTCTATCGGTGCCTGTAGTGCATGTAGATTTCAGTCATGAATTTGCCAGCAATCATTCTGACTGATACAAGCATAGCAAAATACAATATTTCTTGAAAAATTTTCTTCAATATTTCTGAATATTTTTTCCTGGTATTTCCAGAGAATAAACGTAATTTTTTTTCAGTTAAAAATTTAAAAAGGGAAATATATCAGGAACAGCCTTTAAAACAGATATAGGCTTTTATATATCAAAGGCAGACATAAATTCATCATATGTACTTAGACGTGAGCATAAAAATTGCTTTATGTGAAGTTCAGCCTTTTAAAATGTTAAAAAATTCAAGCTCATGTGGATTTTTAATCTTGTGATGAACTAAAGGGAAAATGAGATAAATGTTTTGTTTTACATGGATATAAATATGAAGTCAGACTTACTAGGCCATTATTTTCTGGCCTTGGCCAGCTGAACCTCAAAGAAGGATCTCTGAGGTGCTTCAGAATAATGGTTACCCCATCCTAGTATCTCTTATGGTAAAATACTGCAAGAGGTGAAAAAGACTTCAGTATTTGGCACTTAGCATTATATCAAATCCTCCACATATCATTAAGCTCTGATTTTGTCAGAGAAATTTCCCTGGAACTCACTGTGAAATTGTACAGCTATATATCAGTTTTTCAGCTTCTGTCTTGATATTAAAGTGATTCTTTTTAAAACAAACAAATACATAATTTAAAAGAAAATATACATACAGTTTAAAATAAATTGAATTAACTCATTTTCTGTCCTAAATTATTTTATCCTAATGAGCTATTTTGTAATAGCTCTACTGAAAAAGTGTTTAAAGAATTGCCTCCTGGTAACCATTAGCCATGGAGAGTGGAGGAGGGGCAGAGTAAAAAAAGCCCCTATATTTATTACTAGAATAATATCTTTTCCATAACTATGAACAAAGACACTGTTTTAAGCAATATATATATATATATTTTTCTTACTAATAGTACAGCAGAGGTCAATTTTTGCATCTAAGTCTTATCTTTAGAGCTATAGATGACTCTTAATAATATACTTAAGAAGAGGGTCTTTCACCTTTGCCTGTAAACCTTTTTTTCTTAATAGATTATACATACTACTTCTTATGTCTTTGAGGTAGGACATTCTATACATAAGACTAGTAGACAAAAGACTGGTTTAAGTGACTTTTAAAAATATCTCTTCCAATATACTAGTTCTGTCCAGTTAAGATGTTACTTGCGTATGATGGCATCCACATCTGTTGTGGAACTTAGTGAGCAGTGACAGGGTGCACTGATGCACTGATACTCCTATTTATTGACAAAATAAACAAAGAAAGAATGTCATATTTTTAATGTAAATGTATGCACATGTACACCTTGTCTACAGAAAGAGAAAATGGTTTACATACATATAATTTGAAACATCTGCGTATATTAGTAAATCAGTTTATTATAGTGCCTATATTTTGCACAGTATTCCTTGTGTAAAAAAGAGCTTTTTACCCACAGAATTAACAATGCAAGTAAGCTAGTACTTTGTCTGGGAAGCAGATGGCACTCTTCCTTTCTTTATTATTTTTTTTAAAGTTTAGACTAAGGAACAGTGACAAGAATCAGTAAGATTTCACTGAAAGGAGAGAGGAGGGACCTAGAGAAATCTAGAATAGACTCAGGAGAAACAAGTCAAAATATTTACTTGAAAGATACATCCATATTACCTTATTTTTTGCAACAAGTTAATGAAAAGTTAAAAAATAAGACCTGTTGCAGTATTTCTTCATGATGAAGTGTAGAGTCAACTGTCAGGTGGAACACCCACAGACAATTTGTAATTATTGTTACTTGAAAATAACAGTTAAAGGAAATCAGATTTTTCAGCATACAATTAGAACATAGCTTAATTTAGGGGGAAAGAAAAAACTTTAATTTTTGTCTTTTTCTCTCCAATTAATAAACATGTAGTAATTAATGGTAATTTTTTTTCTCAGAACTAAAAATAACTCAATAGTAATAGTTACTTTACTTCTGCAGTATTAAAGCAAATAAAGCAACACATACTAATATAAATACACTTGTTTAAATTACTTTCATATACACAGCAAAAATGTTAAGAAAAGGAAGTAAAATAAATAGCTGAATAACAACTACAGTTTTCATGCTTTCAGGCAAAGTTGCTTTGGACTAATATCACGATGATCATTTCTGAGTCCTATTTGAATTTCTCCGTTTCTTTGAATAAATTTTACTTTCTGTGATTTATTGATTGATATATTGATAGACACGTAGAAAGACAGAGATAGAAGAAAGAGGACTGAAGTTGTGCTTTAAGTGCAAATTTGGGATTTTTTATACTTCTATGTTATTATTGTGTGTACTGAATTTATGTCATCAGGATTATTAGCACTCCTGTAAAACTCAGTGACTTCCAGCTCAGCAGAACCATAAATTCACCCATAAATATATTTTTATATACTGTTATTACTAATTTCACTTACAAATTGTTTATTTTTTATTTTTCTCTTAGAACAGTTCTAAAAATGAAAAGTTAAATATCAGTATAATATTTTTTATACCAAAATAATACTTGGAATATGAAGTGAAAGTCGTGTAACCTGTGATCTTCTTAGATATGGAAACATTAACTAATTTTTTAAGATTTCATTAACACGGCATCGAACACTAAGGGGTTTCTAACTGAAAGTGTGCTTTTTTCATCCCAGAAAACTTGATTTATCAGTGACAGGGCAGAGGGGAAAATGTTGGATGTTGAAGTTCATTGGGGAGGTCTCTGAAGTTGAAATAATAATTCCAGTGCCCAAGAATATGTATAATCTGTCCAGGTGGCTAAATTCCCTTCTTTTTTTTTTTTTTTCCCCAACTCTCATGAGTGGATACAGTGAAAAGATAAATAATGATTCACAGGGCATAGTGTGCTAACTCTGCAACAAAGATACTTTACTTGGAGTGCCACATATTCATGGTAATCGTGGGTGAAAATCTGCCCCTAGTTACTTTCATGCTTGTGAAGGACTCACAGATCATTCATTCCCTCTGGCCATCATTGATTACCTGGACTTTGCACTTGGCCCAGGATTTTTGAGTTCTATGTCACTAGTCTCGCACTAAAGTACTATAATATCAGGCAGTTATTCTTCAAGTACTTAATGATCTTTTAATAATAAACTTTTACACTTCTCTTCTAGACACCTCACCAGAAGCAGATTATGCTGTGATTAATTCTGCTGGCCCTAGGTGGGATACCTGCACCACGTGCCCTGAGCAAACACCCCTGTGTTAGAATATGAGTGCAGTTTGTCAGTGCACACCAAATAATACATGAAAGCGGCCGAATTAGCGTTTGCCTCGAAATGTTCATGTTAAAATAGGAAGATGACCATCACTCTGATTAAATAGCTATGAAAGTATTATAATACTTTTCAAACAATAAAAGGAATTTTTTTTCTGAAAAAAAGATATAAGAGGAACATGAAAATTTCCAATGAGAGATAGAGACTAAAGACGAAGAAAGTGAAGGAAAACTCACAGAATAAACAAACAAAATTCCACAAATCAATGGGGAAAAAACCATAATAAAATAATATAAAAACTAGTATTTCCAGATCTCTAGCATTATTCTGACCCATTCAACAAAGTCCTGGATGTGAATGACCTGCATAGGCTTTCTTCTCAAGAAACAGAATACAATGCTCAAGGTTTACATAAAGGTGTATAGTGACAAGATACTTTCTCCACAACATGCATAGATTTGGCTCCACTCTTTCTCCATCATTTCAAGGAATTTAAGGCAATAATTAAAATTTCCTATTCCTGTCCTTCATTAATTTTTGATTTTGCTGAGTAACACAGTAATACATTTCATAGTTCTTCCATTTCCTCTTCGACATTTTAGATCCTTTTATCTACACTGTAAACCTTTGCAGAACTAGAGTTTCCACTCAAATACACACATCAATGACACATATATAAAATTTTGGATCATTTCAAGTAATATTTTTTAAAATATTTGACTATTCATTTTAATGTTTTACCGATCCCACTGATTTAAAAATAAACTCCAGCAGCAGAATCGAGCTGAAAAGTGAATGAATGCTTTGACCAACTGTGTCTTTTAATAACACCATGTATCACTAAACATGTGAAAATGTTTACATTCCTTTGTTCCTTTTGATCTTTTATGGATATTGTCTGTATCTATGTGTAGATATTGAATAAGTATGCTTGTGCAAATCATGAATGTAATGTCTCATTGTATGTTAAACCATTAGTTAAAGCAAACACATATGTACTTCAATGTAAGTAAAAAAATGTAATGCACTGAAATTAATTTAACTTGTGCACAACATTACACTAAAAAAACAACAAAGAAAAAAATATTGGTACTGCAGTAGGCAGCGATTTTTAACAATCAGTGGTCTTGGAATCAAAAAATCATAGAATAATTTGGATTGAAAGGGATCTCCAGAGGTCATCTATTTCACTTCCCTGTACTGAACAGGAACATTTTCTGCTAGATCAGGTTGCTTGAATGCGGTCCAGTGTGACCTTGATTTTTTCCAGGATGTCTACCACACCTCTGGGCAACTTGTTCTAGTGTTTCACCACCCTCACTATATGTTTCTTCCTTACATATAGTCTGAAACTACCCTCTTTCAGTTTAAAACCATTGCTCCTCTTCCTGTCACAACAAGCTGTGCTAAAAGATCTGTTCCCATTTTGCTTCTAAGCCCCCTTTAAGTAATGAATGTATGCAATGAAATCTCCTCTTCTCTTTTTTTTTAGCAGAACAACCTCAACTCTCTCAGTTTTTCCTCACAGGAGAGGTGTTCCATCCCTCTGATGATTTTTGTCCTCTGGACCTACTTCCTACTTCTAGGTGTTGCCTATAACCATACCCTGTCTGTTATTTCTTGTGGAGGTAGTCATAACATGAGAGGTAGATTTTTCTGACCTTGTATTTGGATATAAGTATTAAGTTCCCTGCCAGATTCCTTCATGATTTCAGAGATTTTGTGAATATCATGTTCATGTAACTATCAAATCAAGTCAGTTGCAATTTCCTAACCAATACAGCTCGCATTGCAAACAAGTGTCTGTTTATTACTGTCATTGTCATTAGAGCATTTAAATAATCTTATCCAAGTTTTTCAAAGTCTTCTGCTAAACAGACATTAAAGCAAGTGTCAACAAGCATCTGACATGAACAATTCTCGACACCTGGGAAGTCTGCTAATTTGGGTTAACTATCACCAACATAGCTCACAGGAAAATTTAAGTCGAATAAATGATTTTGTATGATATGACATTAAAACCACATTCTAAGCATAAAAAGACCATCAAGCTGTGTAGGATGTTATTGGAATCATGCAACAATGTTATGAACCCTAAAGAAAGCTATGATAAAACAATTATTTGGTCTTTTGAATGAGGTGTTACACGTCACTTCTTAGTATCAACTTCAGACAACATCAGAAATAAAATGGTCAGAAAAAAGACTGTGGCTATCAATAAGGTATCAATGAAAATACAGTTCTAGATATTTCAACAGCGGAAAGTGAATACTTAGCTCTTTCAACAGTGGGAGTGTCGATCTGAGGGAGGGTAGGGAGGCTCTGCAAAGGGATCTGAACAGACTGGACCACCGCGCTGTCTCCAATGGCATGAGGTTCAACATGGTGAAACGTCAGGTCCTGCACTTGGGGCACAGCAACCTTATGCAGAGCTACAGACTAGGAGAGGTCTGTCTAGAAAGCTGTCAGGAGGAGAGGGACCTGGGGGTGTTGGTTGACAGCCGACTGAACATGAGCCAGCAGTGTACCCAGGTGGCCAAGAAGGCCAGTGGTACCTTGGCTTGTATCAGAAACGGTGTGACCAACAGGTCCAGGAAGGTTATTCTCCTTCTGTACTCAGCACTGGTGAGGCTGCTCCTTGAATCCTGTGTTCAGTTCTGGGCCCTTCAGTACAAGAAGGGTGTTGAGGCTCAGGAGCAAATCCAGAGGAGAGCAACAAAGCTGGTGAAGGGGCTGGAGGATAAGTCTTAGGAGGAGTGACTTAGAGAGTTGGGGTTGTTTATCCTGGAGAAGAGGAGTCCAAGGGGAGACCTTATTGCTCTCTACAAGTACCTGAAAGGAGGTTGTAGAGAGGAGGGAGTTGGCCTCTTCTCCAAGTTACAAGGGGACAGGACAATGGGGAATGGCTTCAAGCTCCACCATTTGAGATTCAGTCTGGGCATCTGAAAAACAGTTTTCACACAAAAAGTCATTGGGCAATGGAATAGGCTACCCAGGGAGGTGGTTGAGTCACTATGCCTGGAGACATTAAAAGACAAGTGGATGAGATGCTCAGGGACATGGTTTATTGCTTGATAGAAATGGTTGAACTAGATGATTCTGGGGGTCTTTTCCAACCTAATGATTCTGTGATTCTGTGAACACATATAGAAGGCAAAAGCCGAACACATATTACGTCAAGTATAACCAAGGACCCAAGTGTGTACTACATAAGTGATCACATATTTAGAGTAATAGGAACAAAATTGCCCTGAATTTCATTATGGGATAAAGTTCATTGACTATAGAATTGGATTGACCCATCAGGTTACAAGACAGTGAAAAGAAAGATATCAACAGCTACATACAGGACTCAAGGAGAAGGAACATTCTAAAATCTGAGGCATAAGCAATACTATATGCTTTACTTGTTATAGCTGTTTCCACACAACATTATTTGCACAATTTTTGCATTCACCTTTCAGAGAATCAAAAAAGATGATTAAAGAAGGGTACCAAAGGCCTGGGTTTGTTTTCTAACTGTATAGTTTTTTTTTTTCTTTCTGCCTTCTCTTTTGATTCTAAAGATACATGGACTATCTTCTGCTATTCATTGTCAAAATAACTAAAGTTTCAGTTCCAACCCTGTGGGATGTTTTCATGAATTATAAATTGTTTCATTATTATTGCTGTGTTATTGTTATGCCTAATCTCACAATAAAGATTCTGAAGACATACAGGCTTTTAGTAAAACCCCCCTGCATTATTCATTACCATTTTAAAACATTAAATACTATAAGAAGCTTGTTTGATTTCTTTTTTTGTTTCAGTGGAATATTTCAAGTTATCACTCAATTCGCTGCTTCTCTTTATATATTGATGCTGTTGGATGAGCTGTCCAGTCAATTATTGATAGAATTCTTCATCAAAATGAGGACAAACTTTGTTTAGGTGCAATCTAGTGGAAGAATTACAATATGTTGAAGAGATTGCTTTGAGATCAAGAAAAGGCAAAATTCGTGCAGTGCACTGATCTAGATAATGAACATTAAACTTTGAGATCACAGTGCCACAAGTCTGTTATATCTGAAGTAAGTGGAAATTAGACTGAGCTTGAACCTTATTTAGAACGCTTTCATGTTTTGTTTTGCTTTGTTGTTCAGGGAAGGAAGGGAACCAACATATCCATAAAAGAAAGAGTAATTTGATACCAGTTATCATTTTATCAGTATCATAGGGATACTTTTGTTATGCTCACAGTTCTGTCACTTTTCTGAATCATTTATATGTTCATATGAGTATTAAGTAACTTCTGACATTATAAGTATATGACGCAGCAAAGCCAAAAATCCACTGGTTTGGTTAAACTATTTATTTATTTATCATACAGCATTAAAAAAATTCTTTTATATAGTATTTTACATCCTGTCGCAGAAAGATCTTTGGTAAAATTTAGATATGATAAAATTTTGTCAGGATACACAGTCATGATATTACACATTTTGAACCATCTCCACTGGAAATAATATAAACGAGTATGGTCACTTCCACATGGACTTATAGGCCCACTGTGTTAAGTATATCATGCAGTGGAGTTCATGACAGTAACAGTTCCTGTATCTATCTGGAAACAAACCAGTAGAAAATAATTACTGTATTTTTTGTATTTATGCTTCTCTTAATATAATCACACTTAGAAGAAAATCTTCACCACATTCAGAGACAGATGATGAAGAGGGAGAAATCTGCCATTGATAAAAACAATGTGGCAGGTGCCAGGAATTGGGAAAAATCTGAAGTCATCTTCAACTTGCCTTTGTATATGCCATATGTTACCCTCAGTTTGGTCAAGTCATGTGTTTTGCAGAAACCTAATTTTAGATGTGAAAACGCAAGAATAGCAATGCAGGAAATATAACTCTTCATGTTATGTCATAAGATGCTTTAGCAATGACAAATTTTCAAGCATTACTATTTACAATACCAGAATCAAAAATATCCTGCAAAACCTTCTACGACCATTAAGAAAAAGGGGAGGCTACTGAGGAAGTCTTTTTACTCCAGCTACAGGAGGCATGACACTTGCAGGCTTCTTTCATGCTGAGGGACTTTAATCACCCCAACATCTCCCACAAAAGTAGCATGGTAAGTGCTGTTGGCAAACCAGGTGGTTCCTGGAGTGTATTGAGGGTAACTGCTAAAGCCAAGTGATAAGCAGTCCTACAGAGAGGACATGAGGAAAGTGACAAAAATGATCAGAGAGGTAGAACACCTCTCCTGTGAGGGAAGACTGTGAGAGTTGGAGTTGTTCAGCCTCGAGAAGAGAGGGGAGACCTTATTGAGACCTTAAAGGTCTCAAAGGGTGCCTATAAGAAAGATGAGGACAAACTTTTAGCAGGTTCTGTTGTATTATGACAAAGGGTAATGGTTTTAAACCACAGGAGAACATATTCAGACTAGAATGAGGAATAATTTTTTTTATAGTGAGGGTGGTGAAACACTGGAACAGATTACCCAGATATGTGGTAGACATCCCATTCCTGGAAACATCCAAAGTCAGGTTAAACAGAGCTCCAAGTAACCTGATCTATTTGAAGATGTCCCTGTTTACTACAGGGAAGTTGGAAAAGATGACCTCTGGAGGTCCCTTGCAACCCAAACTCTTCTAAGATTTTATGATTGTATGAATTCTGTGAGAATTTCCTAGTATCAAATGTGTTAGCTGCAAATTTACCTTAAAAAATAATATTCTTATGACTGTTCTCTGTTTTGAAGACCACTAAAGGGAAAGATATTCTCTGCTTTTTCTCAGATACTGTTATTATGAAAAAGACAGTCTGTTAGGGACAATAGTGTCTAATAATATAGCCTAACAACTATAAAGTAGCAATATAAGGAAGTCTAACTTTTATGTGTATAGTAATTTTCTATAAACAAAATTTCACGATTGTTTAAGTATCACTATATGAAGTTTTACAAAATTAGTTTCTGCAGCAATGGGTACCAAACCCCTGAAAGTTAACAGCAAATTCTGTACAATGAGCTTTTATGTTTTTCTAATTTCTTATTTACAGCTGAGGAACAATTTGTATATGTCAAAATGGTCTAGACCTACTAATATACACTTAACACTGCCATCATGGAAGACAAAGCTGAATTAAGTGCAGACATTTTGATAACAGGTATGTTTTAGGGAAGGGAACCCACAAAAAAAAAAGAAGGCAGAAAGAAAAAAACCCTCCCAAAGAGGTTACATGTGCATAAACATTTCTGAATGTGTATAGAAATTCAAGAATACATTCATAAAAACTGCTGAACTCACAACTTTAGTTGCTCATATACCCCGTTTCTTAATATATTGATAAAGATTAGTTCTAAAATTACTGTGTAAGTTTCTACAGGTTTTCATGTTATAGAGGAAATATTTTCAGTTGTGAAAAAGACCACATTTAATTTCCTGTTATGTATACGAGACTTTTACTTGGAGGTTGGTAAGCAGCTTGACTACTGGTCTTCAGCAGAGATGGCAACTAATGCAACTTACAAAGACAAGCTCATGTTAGGTCTTAATGTGTTTTATCACTGCAGAATATTCTGTCATGCTTAAGACTCATTCATTGAAGGAAGGATGTTTTTTCCAGTGATTTCAGTAGACCTAGGATTAGATCCCAGAACTGAAACTCATAAACCACAAAACCCCAAAACTTTTTTATATTGATTCTGCTCAACAACATAGATCAAGAACAGCTTTAACTCTCCTAAGAGCAACTTCTAAATAGAGTCCTATCTCCTTGATATCTTATCCAACTGGCTTACATTCGCTATTCTGAAATTCATATTGTAATCGATAGGAACACGTTCATTGAATATATAAAGTTAACATTTTCACACTCCCAAAGAATGCTATTAGAGAGAATTCTCATGTGCTTCAGCATTCACTTTAAACCAGTAAATTTAAAACCTGAATATTTCTCAAATCCTAGTAAGACCTATTTTACCTTACAAGAGTTCTCTAGGCTACCTCTGTCAGCAGCAGAATAAAGCAGACACTTTCAAAAAGGAATTTATACCTTTGTATTTATACAATCTATTAAGCTGTCAAAGACAAACGGAACAAACTATTCTCAGGGGCACTTCTTTCTATCCATTGGTTGTAGAAGGAATGTAGACAAATCTAGCCTAGTCTATTTTTAGGTGACTAATTTGAGATGTAAATTTATACCACTGCACTATACACTTTATAATGCTCTTTCCATTCTCTGCACTCTTGCAGAAACTATTTTCCACACTCTATTACCTTTTTGTAGCACAGTTTTTCTTCTTCCATCTCTTCTACCTTCAACAACTTTTTAGTGAATCTTCACCTGACTAGCTTCCCAATTCACTTTAAATCTCTCATATAAAAAAATAAATAACATTCTTCTTTTTCCTCTTAATTTTTCACAGCTTTTCTGAGTAGAATGAACTCAGGAGTTGAAAGACAAGTATGGTAATGCATTTATTTCCTTTCGAATCATTTTAACAATTTGTGCTTTTATTCCATTTCATGAGAAACTGCACAGGAGAAAAATCTTTCCTGCTACACACTGACTATCCAAGACAAAATCTTTTTCAATGGTAAATATTTGTTACGTTCATTTTTTAAATAATTTTTAAATAACTGCATAGTAGTTCTGAAGAGTCAGTTGATGTCCTAAAGGTTATTTAAGTATATTTCAATTACGCTAGCATACAAGATTAGAATAAGTAATAAACCCTGGTAATAGTAAAAACAAGAATAAGAATTATGCTACTTTATCTGTGGTGGTCTAAAGCTGCATGTGCTAAGATAACATTATAATGCAGAAATTAATTATATTTGTCATATATCCTCACCTGCAGTCAAGTAGCACCGCTGAGTAAACTGAAGTAGGCTTTGGGGTTTTTTTTTATCTTTTGTGCCATGTAAATCAAGTAAAAATGATAGTTTTATGTCTCCACAAGCTACTCTAAGAGCTTCTAAGGATTCTTAATGATTAATTACTTCTGTCTGCTTCATACTGACAAGAGGTTATAGGAACACAATGTAAAACATGAATAGTTGAATTTTCTCTCCTGTCATCAAAATAAATTATTTCCTTCTGTCTGCATAAGACTTCTTCAAATGTTTTGTGTACCAACCTACTACAATTAATATTTCCATAAAAATAAAACCAGGCTTACAATGTTTGCTCAGAAAAAAATGCGTCTTATCCAGTGATGATACTGGGGTGAATATTTAAAAATCATGAGTGTTTTCTATCGATGCATATCACACTGTTGCAAATGGATTGTTACCCAGTTTTACAGGTGGCAGGATATGAGACAGAAAGTAAGACTGAGATATTTAGGAATTCTCTCCCTTTTAGCCCTCATGAAACTATGTACCTTGTTTCCACTATTTGTTTATTCTTCCACCTCATCTAAAATGACCAGTGGAAAAAGACAGATGTCTCTATATTTCTATTGCTGCCTCCATTAAAAATATCATATAATGGACTGCAGTGAAGATCTTTTTCTGTTTACGAGGGAGAATCTAAAGATGGATGTTAATCTGAACCTTCACATGTGAGTAGTTCATAAAGACTTTTATTGTGACTATGGTTTTACTATCTTTAGCGGGTAACTTATAATTTTTCTTTAACGTAAGCAACTGTCGTGGCTTGTTTGAATGACTAAAAATTGAGTTAGATGGTAATGTCAACTGAGTTCTGCAGGGATAAATTGACTCCATGGCAGAATAATACTTTTTATCTTTTGCTTCCCTCATCATGTATAGAGAAAAATCACTTCTGTATATAGCACACTTTCTTCTCAAGCTACATGCTTTATTTCACCAGATTCTCTAAACAGAGAATGTGTCTTATATTTCAGACGATTTTCAAATAAACAGCCATGGAAAAATGTCAATTGGAAAACTTAGTTATCACGTTTTGAATGTGTTATAGTAGAATATCTTTCACAAAATTTCACATCAGTTAAATAAACCGATTCTTCTGTAGTTCTTACCCTTTGGGAAATGCAAAATTATTACTCTAAGATGAAGACAAATTGGTAAAATGAGAACACTTGAGGGACAAAGAAGGAAGGGAATAGAAAAAAGACACAGCGGAAGTTTTGGAATGATTTACAAAGTGTGTTCATTTTTGCTGGTATAGAGCTAGTTTTCCTCATAGTAGCTAGTATGGGGCTATATTTTTGCTATGTGCTGAATATTAACAGTACTGATAATTCAGGGATGTTTTAGTTACTACTGAGCAGTGCTTGCACAGAGTCAAGGCCTTTCCTGTCTCTCACACTGCCCCAGCAGTGAGAAGGCAGAAGTTGAGAGGGGATACAGCCAGGACAGATGACCCCAGCTAAGAATAATCCCTGCCACCTGACATAATGCCCAGCATCTATAGCTGAGTGAATTGAACTCTGTGGTTTGCTTTGTTTGTATGTATGGCTCATGCTTTATTTATTAAACTGTCTGTACTTCAACTCACAAGTTTTCTTACTGTTACTGTTCTGATTTTCTCCCCCATTCCACCAGGAAGGAAGGGAGAATGTGTTGATGTGGTGCTTAGTTGCCAACTAGTGTTAAACCACAACATAAAAGAAGAAATAAAATAAAAACAAGGAACAAGAGCAATACTAAGGCAATATCACCAACATTTTGTCTGGAGCTAGAGGATATCGGTCACCTTGTTTAGGCCTGGTTCACTCACTCACTCAGTTATATCAGAGTAATAGAGTCAGAGGCAGGTTTTGAGACAGTTTTTCTCATTGGAAACATGTAAGCCAGTTTCTCTTGAATGACTGTATTAATATAACAAGTTGATGGCCTGAAAATCCAGCAATAGTTTGAGAAAATTCAGGTTTTAAATTCAAACAATGTTGTTTCACTCCTGCAAGTAAATGCATGCTGGGAATGATTATATTTATAAACTGAGCAGACTTTGGCCTTTAATATGACACTGTGATAGAAAAGACTAGTTAGTGAAAAGATAATGCAGAATTTGTGGGATTTTAAGGCACACATTTTTCTACTCAATTTTCTTCAGATTGGTCAGATATTAAAAGCTCTGCCTATTAGAAATGTCAGCTTTTTGCCCTACATTGTACAGCAGAGCTGTGAAGAAACAGAGATCCTGCCAAGAGATTCAGGCTACATTATTTTGGATCCTAACTCATCAGGAAGCTTCTGTTCTGAAACGCTCCATGGAGCTGGCAGGACAACTTGCACCACCGAATCAATAAACTGTTAGAGTTGGTTTTAAATGAAAACTATTAACATTACAAAAAAATATAGGGACACAGGGAATTAAAATAATGTAGTGGAAAAAAATTTGACAAACAAAGTAATGCAATGTAAAATCCTGAAAGAAAATCAAAACCACTCAGTTTAATTCTGGAAAAATATCAAAATGACATGAATAAAATTTTAAAAGTCCTGACAACTGTGAGGAGTGTGAATGCATAAAATATGAGGAAATATGGGACACTGACAAAGTTGTTTTTAAAACTAGGAATGTTATCGAGATTGTATGAGAGCAGTTTACATCTGTTTCTACAAATGCTTATATTTACTTTATAAATTAAAAGTTAGCTGAGTTGTCATGGTTACTGCCCCACAGATAGAACACACCAAAAGTGGTGTCAGCTTTTACTTTTTGAAATTTTTTGTGTTACAAAATTTAAGACACAGAGGAAACACTATTTCTAATAGTCTGCTTTTTATCTGACAATATGTGTTGTACTCTTGCTATCCTGAGAAATCAAAGGCAGGGAGTTAACATTTCAATCCACTCATATTACATATTGGAGGGGGTCCAGAGGAGGGCCATGAAGATGACCAGAGGACTGGAGCACTTCTCATATCAATACAAGCTAAGAGACTTTAGTTCAGTCTGGAGAAAAGTAGACTCGAGGGAGTTCAAAGAGCAGCCTTTCCTAAAGTATCTAAAGGGGACCTACGAGAAACCCAGAGAGGGTCTTTTTGCAAGGGCATGTAGTGATGGGATAAAAGGTAATGGCTTTAAATTGAAAGAAGGTAGATTTGGATTACAAAGGTCTTTACTTTAAAAAGGTCTTTAATATGAGGGTAGTAAGGTACTGGAATACATTGCTGAGAAAAGCGGATGACCTATCCTGGAAATGTTGAAGGGCAAGCTGGATGGTGCTTTGAGCAACTGGGTCTAGATGAAGGTATCTCTGCCTATGGCAAGGGGAGTGGAGCTGGGTGACCTTTCAGGTCTCTTCCAACATAAATCATCCTGATTCTATGATTAGCATATTTAGGTATGTGACTCATTCTTGGTATTTATTTGGAAAATGTATGAGGGCAAAAAATATACTTTTATTCACTTAATAATGAAGATATCAACTTAATGGCATAAGAATAATCTTTCTGCAGCTTTTCCAAGACATAAATTTTTAAGGATGTTCATATTCCTGGGAGTTTCTTATGTGAAATTTTCCCTTCTATTCAAAGGATAAGGTGTTCCTCAAATATTTTTTGAAACTCAGTTCTATTCTGCTACTTGGAGAAGTATTCTCCGGCAACACCTTTTTCTTTGTCTCAGTGACTGTAACTGAAAAAAGATGAGAGGAATTTATAACACAACGTGGCAATGCTGTAATGGGGTATTTTATTATCAAGTAAAGGGGAGGTTCTCAGTAGAATAATCACTCAACAAAATTTAAAACATATTTTAAACAGAAAAAAATTGCATTTCAGTTTTATATTTGTTTTCTAGTAATAATGATTGTTCATATTTCTAAAATTACTTTTCTTATAAGACACAGTTGATCCCAGATAAGGTACTATGCAATTCATCTCATGAAATTTGACAAGGGCAAGTGCCAGATTTTGTACCTGGGACACAGCAACCCTGAATGTACATAGGGGCTGGGGAGTGAGAGGCTGGAAGGCAACCTGGTGGAAAGGGATCTAGGGGTTCTGATCAATGGCAAGTTATACATGAGCCAGCTGTGTGACCTGGCAAACAAGAGGGCAAGCCATCTCCTGGGGTGCATCAAGCACGATGTTATTATCCAACCAAGGGAGGTGATTGTCTCTCTCTACTCTGCACTGGTATGGTTCCACCTTGAGTACTGTGTCCAGTTTTGAGGACAATAGTATGAAAAGGATATTAAGTTACTGGACAGTGTCCAAAGCAGGGTCATAAAGTTGATGGAAGGTTTAGTGAGGAAGCTGTATGAGAAGCAAATAAAATCACTTGATTTGTTCAGCCTGGAGAAGAAGAGACTGAGAGGAGATCTCATTGTGGTCTGCAGATTTCCTCACAAGGGAAGAAGAAGGAGCAGGCTCTAATCTTTTCTCTCTGGTAACCAATGTTAGGACCCAAGGAAACGGTAGGAAGATGTGCTAGGGGAGGTTTATGTTGGATATTAGGAAAAGGCTCTTCACTCAGAGGGTGGTGGAGCACCCTCAGGCTCTCTAGGGAAGTGGTCATGGTGCCAAGCCTGACAATATCCAAGAAGCACTTGGACAATCCCCTCAGATACATGGTACGAAATTTGGAGTTGTCCTATGCAGGGACAGGAGTTGGAGTCAATGATGCTTGTGGATCCTTTCTAAATCATAACATTCTATGATTCTATGATTGGTGTGGTTTCTCAGCATACCCCTGGAATATTTCTAATCTCGTAGCCCACTTGGGTTTTTGCCTTCTAAATGCTGTTTGGATCAGATTTGTTCTAACAAAATGACCACTACATCAATTTTCATTGAATCTGTGTAAAAAAGAATGAAATCAACCAGCACCGGGCTATCGCTAACAGGATAAATAATTATTTAAATATTCTTATTTTGCTAGTGATTGCCGTTTTGTATATTAAATAAAAAAACCCCTTAATATAAACCAACAGACATGTTTATTATACTCAGAATATTAGTAATACTTGCTTAATACCACACTCTGTAGCAATCAGCCACTCTGGAGTGACTCGTTCCCAGCCAATTTGTTTTGCATATTATGACAGCAATTGTATTTCTCCAGACATCAGTATTTTTATGCAGCTTGCAGACTATTTGCATCAGAAGCAGTCTCTACACTCCCACTATTTCAAGCATGTCTGAGAGAAGGCCCCAGGAATTAGATGCCAGCTGGCTGGATGCCGTATTTAACTTAAGTATATTTTAATGAAACTATAGGAAGAAGTTATATTCCAGAGCCAGTTGGCTGCTTCAACTACAAAAACTTTAGTTTTTAAGCAAGTATTGTTAGGACCAGCAAATAAGTATTTACAGCCTTCCATAAGTTGTCCCATTGGCTCATAGTGAAAAACACTATGCTTGGCAGAGTCTGCCAAATCAATTTATAAAACAGACTGTGCAGCTTGGATTCATGATGTATCTAATGGTGTGTCTAATTCAAGCTGTTATTTGTAATTATAGCTTAATTGTCAGAAATCATAAATTTTTGAAACAACTCTTTTTACCTATGAAATATATTCTTTAGAACAAACGTCTGAAATTCAGTATCTCCCTTATTTAGTGTCTTTCCTTCCCTACCATACATAAGTTTACATTGAGATATAGTTAGAAAATATATAACAGATTAAATTACAATTTAATTTCACAATGTGAACTATTCTGTATAAAATTTCAATGTTAAACAGCATTTTCCTCTATGCAATTCCAATTCTACTATTTCTTTTGGGTTTGTATCTCGGGGGAAAAAAAGTTAAGAAAAAAACCCAAAATAATCCCCCCAAAAACCTGATCTTTGATTTTCCATCTTCCAAATATTTTGAGAACGCTCTAATGCAATAAAAATAATCTGTTATGATGTTACATAAGAAACAATTTCTCTTGTGTTCATCTTAACATGTAAATCCTGTATTCCCAATAAAGAGGTTGACTCATATGTAAGTTTTATTGAAATTGGTTACTTTCATGGAACAACAAAATTTTCTCTTTTATCATAAGAGCAGTAAAAATTCCTCCCTAGAACAGTTTCAGAGTTCAAAGCAATTTATAAATTTAGCGTATTCTCATTCATAGTGAAATAAATTATTCTACAGATACAGTTCCTTTAAAAAGAGAATAGCCTCACTTTGTGATCCAACAGAACAGATGACAATAAATGCAATGTCCTTATTCCAAGAAATGGAACATTTCACACAATTAGTAGCTGTAGTCAACATTATTAGCTGTAACTTGCTAGCCCTCCTGCCTGAAAGGTTATAGTAAAGGGTAATGGAGCTGGTCATTTTTCTCCTTTCAGTAACTCTAATATTTTGAAATATTCTGTGAAAGTGGAATTAACGAGTATGAATAACATCTGAAAATACTTAAGACATAAAAATATAAGAGAAAATGCTTATGGTAATGTTCTAACAAATTTTAAAATGTTAAATGTACAGTAAACATTAAAATACATTACATGTTGAATCACCTAAAGGAATTTTTGTTAGTACCCAGATAATCCTATGCTGTTGTGCTTTTTTACCAGAAAATGTTTAACACAGGCATATACTAAATGAAACAAGTGATATTTTTAAGATTTTAAAGCAAAATATTTTCCATAAAGAGAGATGTTTTGTTGTGTTGTTTCTAATACAAGAATTTAAATTTTAATGAGATCTTAGTGTGATAATAGTATTTTTTTAAAAAGTAATACACCTTTTCTAAATGTCTGAGTGGTTGGCATGTAATATCCTAGAACTTATCATCTATCCATTTTATTTTTTTTGTGTTTGTTTTCTAAATGTCAACATTATTTTTCAATTTCTGTCTTGTTGTTAGGTTTTTTCCTCCTCCCTAGATCATGATGAAAAGTTAATATTCATATGACAACAGTTTTCACATCTATTATAGGTAGGAATGGTGACACAGTCTCTGAAAGGGAATCTGTAAAGTTGCTAGTTCTCATCCACTGAGGCAAACAGCTGCAGTGGTTTAAATATTTGTCATTCCCTTACTGGCTACCCTGCCTCTCTGTGCAAAGCCCCACTGTCTCAATTCAATCTGTTGGGAGCAAAGAACTGTCTGGGCCACAGCATCTCCATTTTGCCAAACAGGGATCCCTTAGGAAGTTATCTCCTCATATGGCTATTTCAGTGGCTGAACTAGTAAAGGCTGGGAGGCAGACAACTATTTTTGTCACTTCTTAACCTATTGCACACAGATTTTCCAGATCTTGTCTGTCAATGGAGCCTTGTCTGATGTTGGTGTCTAAATAGCTCAAATGCTTTGCCTCAGCCCAGCTATATAAAGTGCAGTCCATGCAGGAAGAAGTATGACTTCTCTTTAAATTCAAGAGAACCACTGTACTGAGTTCTGTAAGTACTTATTTTCTTTTCACTTTGTTCTTTACTTTCTTTACAGAAATGAAGTGTTGATTTGTTATCCACAGTAATTATTGTATTGTTCCTACTGATGAAACAGGGTTGACATTTTATTCTGAATCAAGCTAATGAAATTACAGTATAGCTATGCCTAGCATGATACTGGAATAAAATAAGGGTCTCCTTCTCTCTGGCAAGACTATATTATAACAACAGTCATCACAGAATCACTAGGTTGGAAAAGACCCACAGGATCATCAAGTCCAACCACAATAAAGTGGAAGGTCTATGATTTTGCTTTATTGCAACAAACTCATTCCCCAACTTATATTTTAATGCAGCTTATATCAGATGTGAAAGAAAACTTGTACCACTAACTTGAAATACCATACAATAAAATGTCTATATTGTACACATGTTATGCTGCAATGCCTGTTTTTCACTGTTCTTTTAAGAACTGCTTAATGTTTTGTAGTCCTCAGCATGGATGATTATTTCACCTATAATGAAATAGTTATGTTCTCACATAAAGATTAGCTAAAGCTTTCTAGAATGCTGGCACAATCATGAGTGTAGACCTGTTAACCTCCCAGCTGATTGTACAATTAATGATTTAGATATTAACAGTAAACATTTCAAACTTGGGATGCAGTCAGTACTCAGAAAACCCAGAGAAGCTGTCACTAGCTTGAAGTTTCCTTTAGCATACTGTTTTTAGAAAATCTAATTTCTCTGTTTTCAGTGGACAGATGTTTCTGCCTATGTTACTGCAGACTTTGACTCCTGGTATATCCAAGAACCTCAGCCTGTGGTTGGACTTATTAGCATCACAGGGAATAAAAATAAATTTAAACTTACACATTGTTTGAAGGAGCTAGGTGATGTGTAGGCCTAATTTGCCAGACAAATACAGATAAATACATCTTTGAGGTAAGAGAGAATATTAGAATACACAGAAATACATGCTATCTACAGTCACAGTCTGCTCAGTACTAGCTACTCTATCATGCTGCTTTTCATGCAGCAGAATGGCAATCCTCACTCAGTAAGAATTAAATAAAAAATTCAGAATCCTAACCTGAAATGTGACTGACTACTCTGTACTTGACAGGCAAAATCTGAAAGCCATAAGTTTTATTATGCTTCTGATTTGCATGGTTACTAAGGTCTGAAAAACCTCCACAAAGTTTTTACCATTATTATTATTATTATTATTCTCATAGAAAGAGTTTTCCAAAAGGGTATAATCCACTTAGGTTCACCAAACAAATCATACTGATCTGCCTATATGTCAATAAATATGCGGGCTAAGCATTGAGAGTAAAACCTATTTTTACCTCGGTAAATAATACCTTGGGGTAAAAAGGAAAGCAGGTATATCGCCATGTCTTCCTCATGGCTAGGATCCTGTACTTTTAAGTGAAAATTACTATAAGCCCAATGATTTTCTGTGGCTCCAATTGCACTTATTCATATAAAGGCAGCTTACAGGACACTACAGCTTAAAGCATGCTAGAGACAGCCACCAAGAAAAGCCCCTGATCAAAGGGATTTGGAATCCTTCCCCATCAGCATGTAAGCAGGGATTTAAAGGAAAGTATTTAATGGAAGCTAGTCCACCAATGGGGCAGAAAATGAACCCCCTCCTTGCCCAGACCTCCCCAGGTGCCTCTCCACAAGAGATAAGAGGTTCTAGCTGTGGAGGACTAACCGGAGGACAACATGGGTGACACAATTAACGGTTGGACTTGATGATCCAGGGGGTCTCTTCCAACCTGGTGATTCTATGATTCTATGATTCTAATTTGTCTGCATCAGAGGAGGAGCCAAGACCAGAACTATACACCTCCGTATTACTACAACTACTATGAGGAAGAAAAGGTGAATCACAGTTGTAGGAAACTTCCTGTTGAAGGGAACAGAGGGTCCTATATGTCAAGCTGACCCTACTCGTAGGGAATTTTGCTGCCTCCCAGGAGCCTGGTTTAGGGATAACACAAGGAAACTCCCTAGTCTGATACAGCCCTCAGACTATTATTCCTCCACTTGGATGGTGATGAAGCTGTAGTACACAACCCAAAGGTGATTAAAAGGCACTTCATGGCCTTGGGAAGGCAAGTGAGGGAATCTGGAATCCAGATGTTTTTTTTCCTCCCTCCTTCCGGTTGTAGGCAGTGACACTGGAAGGATCAGACAGGCCTATCCTAATAATGATTCTACGTCTGGTGTCACCATAATAACTGGGTTTATTGACAGTCAGATAGCCTACATGGCACCAGTTTTACAGGTATCAGATGGGAGCCATTTTCCTCAGATGAGGAGGAGGGTGGGAGGAGGGTCTTTGCTCAGGAGCTTGCAAGGCTAGCTAACAAAGTTTTAAACTAGATGTGAAGGGGGGGGGGGGATAATATCAGGCTAGCCAATAACAAGCTGAGGGAGTACACACAATGGTTGGAATAATGGAGTGCTGCCATAGGCCCTCCTTTTGCTGCCTCAGGGCATGCTGGGAATGCTGCGGCCCATCTGAGGCATTGCAGAGATGGGCTGAGGGCTCCTGAGGTAGGAGTCAGCAAGGAAACTTCCACAGAACACTTTAAGAGAAATAAGGGGTATTCCATTAAGAAGGCAATGCTCCCAACAGCCCAGCTGAAGTGCCTCTATACAAACACATGAAGCCTGGCCACCAAAAAGGAGGAGCTGGAAACTATCGTGCTGCTAGAAAGCTATGATCTGATTGCCATTACTGAAAAGTTGGTGAGACAAATCCTCTGACTGGAGTGTGGCTATTGATGACCGCAGGATGTTCAAAAGGAACAGACTGGGAAGGAAGGGTAAAAGCATTGCCCTCTATATCAGAAAATGGATAGAGTGTGAAGAGCTGTCTTTGAAAAATAGGCACAAACAGGTAGACGGCTTATGGGTGAGAATAAAAGACTAAGGTAACAAAAGAAACCTTGTGGCTGGTGTATATTCTAGGCCATCTGATCAAGGAGAGCCTAAAGATCAAGACTTCTTTCTCCAGCTAAAGGGGACTTCAGCTTGATATCTGCTGAAAAAGTGGCATGGCAAGTTTCAGGCAATCCACGAGAATCCTAGAGTGTATAGAAAATAATTTCTTAACCCAGGTAATAGACAACTCAACCTGAGGGGATGCAGTACTGGACCTAATGGTCACCAACGCAACTGATTCTGGGAACCACTGACTTTTCAGCCTCACCTCTGTGCCTAGGGAGATCATGAAACACATCCTTCTAGAAGTGATGATAAAGGACATAGAAGACAAGAGAATTGATTCAAGACAGTCAGAGTGGTTTCACCAAGGGCAAGTCCTGCCTGACCAAGCCAGTCACTTTCTATGACGGGGTAGCCGCATCAGTGGATGTGGGAAAATCAATGGATAATAATTTATCTGGACTCCTGTAAAGCCTTAGAAATGGTCCCCCACAACATCCTTCTCTCTAAAATGGAGAAATACAGATTTGGTGGGTAGGCTCTCTGGTGGAAAAAGAATTGGTTGGAGGGTCATATTCAAAGAGTACTCGTCAATGACTCGATGTCCAGATGGGGATCCCTGACAAGTGGTATCCCTCAGGATACTGGGACCAGACATCTTGAATATTTTAATTAATAATATAGAAAGTGAGATCGAGTGCACCCTCAGCAAGTTTGCAGCTGACACCAAACTGCATGGTGTGGTTGTCACACCAGGAGAATGGGATGACATCTACAGGGGTCTGGGCAAACTTCATGAGGTTCAACAAGGCAAAGTGCAAGGTCCTACACCTGGGTCAAGGCAATCCTCAGTTCCAATACAGGCTGGTGGATTATGTGGTTGTGAGCAGACCTGTGGAGAAGGACTTAGGAGTGCTCATTGATGAGTAGCTCAACATGATCCTGCAATGTGCACTTGCAGCCCAGAAGGCCAATTGTATCCAGAGATGTATCAAAAAAAGCATGTCTTGCAGGTCAACAGAGGTGATTGTGCCTCTCTGTTCTACTCTTGTGAAATCCTACTTGGAGTGTTCTGTCCAGTTCTGGAATCCTGAACATAAGAAGGATATGGAACTGTTGGAATGGGTCCAGAAGAAGGTTGCGAAGATGATCAGAGAGCTGAAGCACCTCCCACACGAGGGCAGGCTGAGAGTTGGGGTTGTTCAGCATAATGAAGAGAAGACTCTGAGGAGACCTTACAGAGTACTTGAAGGGAGACTACAAGAAAGCTGGGGAGGGGCTTTTCACAAAGGCATGTAGTGATATGAAGAGGGGCAATGGGTTTGAGTTGGAAGAGGGGAGACTTAGACTAGACCTCAGGAGTACATTCTTCATTAGACACTAGAACAGGTTTCCCAGGAAAGTTGTGGGTGCCCTTCCCTAGAAGCGTTCAAGGCCAGGCTGGATCCTTAAGCAGCCTGATCTAGTGGGACGTATCCCTGCCTATTGCAGGGTGGTTGGAACTAGATGATCTTTAAAGTCCCTTCCAACTCAAATGGTTCTATGACTCCTTGATTCCACAGGAATATTTTAAGGAAAACTTATGTACCCACCACTGTGTCTCTTTGGCATATATAAATTATCCTCAATGCAATTTATATGTTAAAAAAAAATCAGTGTAATGGGCATACATGTGCTGATTTCCAAACTCCATGACTTAACATAAACTATAAAGCTTCCTCAGTATAAATTATCCACAAATATATCTGTGTAATTTACTGTCACTGCTTAGTTAAATGTTCCCAGGAACATTCTGAAACCATAACATTCAACAGGTAATCAATATATTCTTTGTATCTCATGATTTATGAGATCTGTTTTAAAAGCAAACCTTTTTAGTTGATGTACAAATAATAAATGCAATCTGGGGGTAGTTTTCAATGGATTTTTCAAGTTTGCTCATCTAGTTGGAACATTTAAAGGCAAATCACTTGACAACATTTCCTCTCAAATACATTACCTCTCAAAGACAAACATTTCCTCTCAAATATGGCTAGGAAAACAATTTAAAAAGGCATTACAACTTTTTACAGTCAAAGAGCAAATTGTTAAGCATGCAATAAACCCTTAAAATGACTAACATAAAAGCCTTGAAATAGGGCAAAAAAAAAGAACTGAAAACATTGAAAACCAAGTTAAACAAATCACAATTCTGTCTTGAAGAGTTAATATCTCAATAAATTACTATCAGATGCCAAGTTTTACCAACAGAGTCATAACAAATAGAAGAAAGAAAAGCTTTAAGAGGTCTTCAGAAGTCAGTTAATGGAGATCTTTGCTGTAGGTAAATGGTTTAGTACAAAAGAATAACAAATCCTACTCAACTCAAACCAATTAGAAATAAAAATGCACACAGCAAAAATACCTGATTTTCTATAAAATATGATACTTAAACTGTTCCATAAATGATGTACTAAATGCTGCTAAACTGAGAAAAATATTCTTGTAATAATGAGCAAAATTTCAACCTTTTAGATGAAGAATTTTGAGATTATACAGGCTGAAATAAGACACCACTTCAGTCATTCTTGTTCATCCACGTATACACTTGAATCTACAAGTGATACTCTAAAACACACACTATAATGAAAACATTCTTCTAATTTCCTATACAATAAACTTGTTTATTTTTGTTTCTGTTTAACCAGAACACTTGTATGTCCTTTTGCATTTAAGTATTAAGTAGTGATTAAACACAGAGGAGATGGATTTAAGACAGGAAATAAAGACAAAGTACCCTGAAGAATCAGTGCATGGATTTGGAGATATGGATTGATCTCTTCTAAGAACTGGCTTGTATTTTAGCACAATTGAAGAAACAGTTCTTAAAAAGCATAAGTAAAGCTGTAAAGATGAAATAGATATAGTAACATGAGGAACAAGGCGAAATACTCCATTTCAATGTATTGGCACGGAAAGACTTAAAAACAGAAAAATATGATAGGAATGAACAAATACAGCTTTTTACTGTGTTGCTATATTCAGCCAGCATTCCATTATCAGCTCAAAGAAACAGTTCTGATACTGTGGGAAGATTTTATAGAGAACAAGGCCTGGATGCTGTGAGACTGCTTGATACTGAACAACTCTAACAAGACCTTGAAGCAGAGAGCCGAAAGATAAACACAGGCCAGTTGGGAGGAACCCAGCAGCTAGTTCGGTGGGAATCCGTACCAACAGAAAATGAACTATCAACATAGCTAACTTTAGTATAACTTGGTTTCTTGGCATGTGTGGTAGCTTAGCCAATAACATGTTGGTAATAGCCTTATAGACAGCTACCTTTAGCCAATAATACACTGTAGTCACCCTTGTAGACACACAGTTATGTAACAGAATGCGGTATATAGAAAGACGGCTAAGCTGAATAAAGCTGAGCTTGCTGACTGATCAAAGTGATCTCTGCATCTGTTTTACAACATGATACTGTTAGCTCAGTGCATGAGCTCTGATTGGGAAAAAAAAGGAAATCTGGATATAAATTCAAGAAAAAATGGATAACAGAAAGCATTCATGACCAGGAATGACAGATGGTTTAAGTCCTCTCTCATTCTGCCAATAATCTTAATTCTATTAAACAATAAAGGATGATTTGTAGAAGTACAACAGCTAGTCACTCTAGTAATTAGTAGTTATGCAAGAATTCTGAAGCTGAGGGCATATTCCAAATCAACATATAAATATCTATAGATGGAAGAGCTGGAAGCCGTTGTAGGGCAAGGTGCCTATGATGTTGTTGCCATCACGGAAACATGATGGGATGACTCTTATAAGTGGAGTTCGGGTATGGCGGAGTATAAACTCTTCAGGAGGGATAGAAAGGGTAGGAGAGGGGGTGGAGTAGCCCTCTTTGTAAGGGAGGACTTGGACACCTCAGAGATGGACTGTGGCGATGAGGAGATTGAGTATCTGTGAGTTAAGATCAAGGGAACCCATAAGAAGGGAGACTTTGTGCTGGGAGTCTGTTACAGGCCACCCAGCCAAGGAGAAGCAGCTGATGAGCTCTTCTTTAAACAGCTGGGGTCAATCTCCAAGTCAGTGCCTCTTGTCCTTGTGGGAGACTTCAATCTCCCTGATATCTGCTGGAAGTACAATACAGCAGAAAGGAAGCAGTCTAGGAGGTTCCTGGAGTGCGTGGAAGACAACTTCCTTGCACAGTTGGTCAACGAACCTACGAGGGAAGGTGCCCTCCTGGACTTGCTGTTTGTCAACAGAGAGGGGCTTGTGGGGGATGTGATAGTAGGGGGTCGCCTAGGTCTTAGTGATCATGAGATGATAGGGTTTTCTGTCCTAGGTGAAGTGAAGAGGGTGCTAAGCAGGACGGTAGCACTAAATTTTCAGAGAGCAGACTTTGAACTGTTTAGAAGGCTGGTTGGCAAAGTCTCCTGGGAGACAGCACTTGAGGGCAAGGGAGCCCATGAGGGCTGGGAGCTTTTCAAAAAGGAGATCCCGGCAGCTCAGGAGAAAGCCATCCCCGTGTTCTGGAAAAAAGGCCGGCAGGGGAAAAAAACCAGCTTGGTTAAGTAGGGAAATCTTGAGTCAAATTAGAAAAAAAAGGAATATTTATAGGCTCTGGAAAGGGGGGACAGGCCTCTTGGAGGGACTACAGGAGGGAAGCGAGGCTATGTAGGGAAAAAAATCAGAGGGGCTAAGGTTGAGCTAGAGATCAGATTAGCTAAGTCTGCAAAAGACAATAAAAAATCTTTTTATAAGTATATTAACAGTAAAAGGAGGACAAGGGAGACCATACAGTCCCTTTTGGACTCAGAGGGAACAGCAGTGACAGGGGATGAGGAGAAGGCTGAGGTACATAATGCCTTCTTTGCCTCAGTCTTTAATTGTAAAGAAAACTGTTCCCTCTGTGTAGATACCCTGGAAACAGAGGAGCAATACGAGGCTCCCATAGTCCAAGAGGAGGTGGTCAGAGCCCTGCTTGGCCAACTGGACACCCACAAGTCCATGGGGCCAGATGGGATGCATCCTAGGGTTTTGAGGGAGCTGGCGGATGTATTGGTCAAACCCCTTTCCATCATCTTCCAGCAGTCCTGGAAGACTGGGGAGGTACCTCTGGACTGGAGGCTGGCTGATGTAGTTCCCATTTACAAGAAGGGTAGCAGGGAGGATCCGGGGAACTACAGGCCTGTCAGTCTGACCTCAGTGCCAGGGAAAGTCATGGAACAGGTGATCTTGAGTGCTATCATGAAGCACATGCAAGAGAACCAGGTGATCAGGCCCAGTCAACATGGGTTTACCAGAGGCAGGTCCTGCCAAACCAACCTGATCGCCTTCTATGACAAAGTCACTCGGCTGCTGGATGAAGGAAAGGCTGTGGATGTGGTCTTTCTGGATTTCAGTAAAGCCTTTGACACAGTTTCTCACAGCATTCTGCTACGGAAACTGTCAGCCTCTGGCCTGGACAGACGCACATTCTCCTGGGTAGAAAACTGGCGGGATGGCCAGGCCCAGAGAGTGGTGGGAAATGGTGTTAAATCCAGCTGGAGGCCAGTGACAAGTGGGGTTCCCCAGGGCTCAGTGCTAGGTCCAGTCCTGTTCAATGTCTTCATCAATGACCTGGATGAGGGCATTGAGGGTACCCTTAGCAAGTTTGCAGATGACACAAAGCTGTGTGCAAGTGTCGATCTGCTGGAGGGTAGGGAGGCTTTGCAGAGGGACCTGGACAGGCTGGACCGCTGGGCAGTGTCCAACGGCATGAGGTTTAACACGGACAAATGCCGGGTCCTGCACTTGGGGCACAACAACCCTATGCAGAGCTACAGACTGGGAGAAGCCTGGCTGGAAAACTGCCAGGAGGAGAGGGACCTGGGGGTGTTGGTCGACAGCCGACTGAACATGAGCCAGCAGTGTGCCCAGGTGGCCAAGAAGGTCAATGGCATCTTGCCTTGTATCAGAAACGGTGTGACCAGCAGGTCCAGGGAGGTGATTCTCCCTCTGTATTCAGCACTGGTGAGGCCGCTCCTTGAATATTGTGTCCAGTTCTGGGCCCCTCACCACAAGGAGGATGTTGAGGCTCTGGAGCAAGTCCAGAGAAGAGCAACGAGGCTGGTGAAGGGGCTGGAGAACAGACCCTATGAGGAGCGGCTGAGAGAGCTGGGGTTGTTTAGCCTGGAGAAGAGGAGGCTGAGAGGAGACCTCATTACTCTCTACAAGTACCTGAAAGGAGGTTGTAGAGAGGAGGGAGCTGACCTCTTCTCCCAAGTGACAGGGGACAGGACGAGAGGGAATGGCCTCCGCCAGGGGAGATTTAGTCTGGAGATTAGGAGGAGGTTTTTCACACAGAGGGTCATTGGGCATTGGAATAGGCTGCCCAGGGAGGTTGTAGAGAGGAGGGAGCTGGGCTCTTCTCCCAAGTGAGAGGGGACAGGATAAGAGGGAATGGCCTCAAGCTCCGCCAGGGGAGATTTAGGCTAGAGATTAGGAGGAAGTTTTTCACACAGAGGGTCATTGGGCATTGGAATAGGCTGCCCAGGGAGGTGGTCGATTCACCTTCCCTGGAGGTGTTTAAGGCACAGGTGGATGAGGTCTTGAGGGACTTGGTTTAGTGTTAGATAGGAATGGTTGGACTAGAAGATCCGATGGGTCCCTTCCAACCTGGTTGTTCTGTGATTCTGTGATTCTGTGATCTAGAAAAACACATAAACTTTTTAAGTCAAGAAAAGATTTTGTAAAAAATAAAATTATTCAACTCTCATACACACCATTTAGGTTGAGAATTTCGTTCTTGAATTTAGATCATAACAAATGCCAGATCTTCAGGTAGTTAGCCACTGTTTTAAAATGGACAGAGGCTTTTCACTAACTTTACTAATAATTAATTTCTTAGTTAATTACGCTACGGTAAAAACAACTAGGAAGACCTGTTGTATAAATTTTACTGGTATTAAGAGATCACATTATACCAAAACTATGAAGACAGAAAAAATATGTAATTATTTTATTGGAAAGAAAATATTACCTACAAATTTTGTGAAAACAAAGAGATGAAGAATCAATTTAATGAAAGCAATAGGAATTTGTGGAGGTTACATTCATAGCTTAAACATTTCATTTGCTTTGATTCAAGGGTTTGTGTTGTTTTGTTGTTGTTTTTTTTTTGTAAAGAAATGTACCCATCAACCGTAGCAAATAGGAATGCAAATTGATTTTTTGCTTTTAATGTTACTATGAACTTACATTCAGCAACAGCAGCAGCAGAGAGAAACCTGTGGCAGGGACAGAGCAGAGCAAGTTCTGCCCTTGCCTGCCTGAGGGCTTTGCTCCTTGGGAGCCCTGCAAGCCAGCTCCTTCCTGCTCTTCCCCGAGGTCCCCTCCTGCTGGGGCAAGACTTTGTCCATCAAACCTCTAGAATCAAGGGGAAGGAAAAGCCTTTCCCTGGGCAAGTAGAAACTGTGCTGCAGCCCTGCGGATGCCGACTTTTCCTCTGCGAGGACAGACCCAGGCCTGAGAGCGTATGCTGAGGCAGCTGGCTCTGGGACACCCAGAGCTCCTGGGGCAGCTCCTCTGCAGCTCCCAAAGGGCCCAACCTGACCCGAGAGGAGAAGGGAAACTGGGGAAGGGCCACGAGCAGCCTGCAGTACCCTGTCCGAGTGCGGCACTGTCCTGCTGGGGTTCTGCAGGGCCAGGGGAAGCCTTGTCAGACAGTGGTCATGGGGAGAGAAAGGAGAGCATGAGAAACTCCTGTCATGGCTGGGACACTACCTGTCCTCCTTCCTTTCCCTGTGCAGGACTGAATACAGCTCAGCCCTAGGCAGCAGCTCCTTTGGTCACGTTGTCCTAGTTGTTCAAGAGGTGCCCAGGTAGCAGCCAGTGCCTCACACTGACCCAGGCTGTAGTGCCTGGTCCTCAGAATAGAACAATGAGCTCAGTTTGGTGGTGGGTGGACACCAGATTCTGCCAGGTCGCTGCCTGGGTGCTGTTTCCACCACTTCTCCAGAGGTTTGTGGAGGAAAGAAGACAGGAAAGCTTTTAGATCACAAGGAAGGCAGGGAGATGTCTCTGTCAGCAATCTGGATGTGGGAATTGAATGCACCATGTGCAGGTTTGCTGATGATACTAAACTGGGAGGTGCTGTGGACTCCCTTGAGGAATGAGAGACCTTGCAGTGGAATCTGGATAGGGTTGAGCACTGGGCACCTACCAGTGGCAAAAAAAAATAACAAGAACTAATGCCAGATTCTGCCCCAGGGATGCAGTAGCACCTGGCACAAGTGAGAATGGGGAGGGGAGAGGAGTGGCTGGAGAACAGCCCTGTAGAAAGGGATCTGGGCTGCTGGAGTACTGTACCTAATTCTGGAATTCTCCACATAAGAAGGACATGGAATTATTGGAACAGGTCCAGAGGAGGCGCTACACAGATGATCAGAGGTCTGGAGCACCTCGCATAGGAGGACAAGCTGAGAAAGATGAGCTTTTTCAGCCTGGAGAAGAGAAAGCTCCGAGGAGACCTTATAGCGACCTTCCAGTACCTGAAAGGGGTTGCAAGAAAGCTGGGAGGGATTGTTCACAAAGGCTTGTAGTGATAGGATGAGGGTGAATGGCTATAAACTGGAGTAAGGTAGATTTAGACTAGACATAAGGAAGAATTTCCTCATCATGAGAGTGGTGAGGACCTGGCACAGGTTGCCCAGGGAAGCTGTGGCTGCTCCATCCCTGGAGGTGTTCAAGGCCAGATTGGATGGGACCTTGGGCAATCTGATCTAGTGAGAGGTGTCCCTGGCCATGGCAAGAGGGATTGGAACTAGGTGATCTTTAAGGTCCCTTCCAACCCTAATTATTCTATGATTCTATGATCCTATGATAAATTGACATATAAGCGTATATAGATATCTACAGTGCACATGCAAGCCTTAGGAAACCAAGCTAAAAAAAACAAAAAACAAAAAAAATACTGAGAGGATGATGAACAGAAATTAAGAGGCCATGGTTTCCCATTTAAAACAAGATTTTAAAAAAGATTTATTTTTCAGTTTGGGGGAAGAAAGCGCAAAGAAAAAAGATACGAGCCAATTGATATATCTATGAAGAGATTAGAGAGGACCCATCAAGTCTTCCTGTTTATAAGGACAAGAGGGTACTTCATGAAAACACAAGGTAATAAACAGAAAATAAGTGAACTATTTAGTTTTTTTTAAAAGTTTCCAACGTACAAAGAACAACATCTGCAGTTGCCATGACTGAGACAGTAATTATTGCAACTATTCATCTTAATACCAGGAAAAATAAACTATTACCATGATCCAAAAAGTCAGTCTTCTCACTATTATAGGCTAACATTAGCCATGTTACTGACCAAAGCACTGGATCTTCACCTGAAGCTCTTCATGGAGTGAGTTATCATCTGAGCCAGCATAGTGGAAGGGAAGAGCTGCACATTGCAATAAGTTGTAGATCCTGTAGTTGAGTTGCCATCCTAATTGACAGCAATACTCAACAGTAAATTTTAGGAAACTCTGTCTCCTTTCTTATTTTGTTTGTTAATATCAGGAAGCACATCCTGCAATAGAATCAGCAGCACCATTGCTTCGTAAAGAATATGAAGGCTTTGAAATAAAGAGCACTTCTCCTTTCCAAGGAAGAGAAGCTAGGTCGGGTTGCCTAAACAATAAGTATTTGTCATTCTTAGAATTGCAACTTCTTGATTTTATTATAGACAACTTCTTGATCTTATTTGGGTAACTCATGTCCTTAAAGACAGCGGAGAAATATTATTTAAATCTCGCATAGGAGAGGTGATTTTTGAAGTCATTATCATATTTTAACAAGCTTTTAAAGTGTTCTCATATTTACACTATGATTGCTATTACCTTATTTCATGCTTTACTTTGTCCTTGTTCTCCTAGATGTCATGGAAATAGGCTTACTAACCTACTCAGAAATATGTTAAGGCCATACTTAATCAATTACTAATACTAACTGAACTCCTTCAAATGAAATTATCACTAAAACAAATGGTGATTCTTCAGTATATTGTCTCATTTGTTTATGCTTCCACATTGAGTTCTCATTTTTCTGTGATCTGCTGTTCATTAACCTCCTGTGATACTCCAAATTTTGCTGTTTAGTAGTTCAAGGAACAAATAAACTGATCTTTATATTCTGTTCTGCACATTATCCCACTTGGGGATTACTTTCTAAAATGTACAAGTTTGTTTTATGAGGACACAAGTCCAAATACACTTTCAATTACCTATAATGTAATATAAACTCTTCCTTGAGAAAACTGAAATTGTACTAAGTTCCTTGTAAATCTTGATGATTATTTTTACATTCAGATAAATCCCTCCTCCTGTTCACATGAAAACTTAAGGAGTGCATGCTTCTTGGACTCCATATAGCTACCACCTATGTGTGGAAAATGCTCAGAATCTTATGCTATAAAACATTTTCTCAATGGGAGTTAAGTCAGAAGCACTGCCTTAGGAGAGCTATGACGTTTTAACAGCAGGGTATTTGTCTCTACAAAGGTATATTAAATGAGGACAAGTTATAGAAACAGGTCCAAATAAATCTGCTCCTGTATGATGGGGTTTGTATGCAACTCTCTTCTAAATTCTGTGGAGATAAGGCAAAATCACTTAAATGGTCGAGTTATTTAAAAAAAAAAAAAAAAAAAAAAAAAAGCCTACATTCAAATTTCTCCAACTGTGAAAACAGTGCTTCAATTGTATAGATGATCCTAGTTTTATTTTCCAAAGAAAATCCCTTTGATTTGTTGAGCCTTTGTAAAGATGTTGACATGATAATTACATTTATTCCTACGACTGTTGCTTTCTGTTGGTAAGATTTACATGGTACTGTGATAGGTAAAGGCATTCTAATGGTTCTTCAAGGCAATGCTGATCCAGAAGCATCTCTGTGAACAAGATAAAACATTTATTTGAGTTGTCAAAATAAAAATTATGCTGCAAATTATTTCAATTCTGCTGCTAGAGAAGTCAAATATGTCTTCAGTTTCCTAGAGGGTCTAAGCTTACCAACTTAAGCAGGCTGGTAACACTGACTTCTTTGGGAATCCAGCAGAGCCCCTGTAGATGACAACTAAATTGGTGCAATAGCTGACAGCCTTACTCTACTCATTTGCTGAACCTGCCAGTCCAGTCCTAACACCTCCCTTGGCATTTGAGAAAGAGCCCATTTGGCAAGTTTTAAACAATAGGAACTGAATGAACATCAGAATTACATGGTTTTAAAAGCTGTTTAATGTTAAGTGATGATGAAGGGAGCCCTGCAAGCCAGCTCCTCCCTGCTCTTCCCCGAGCTCCCCTCCTGCTGGGGCAAGACTTTGTCCATCAAACCCCTAGAATCAAGGGGAAGAAAAAACCTTTCCCTGGGCAAGCAGAAACTGTGCTGCAGCCCTGCAGATGCTGATTTCTCCCCTGCTAGGACAGACCTGGGGCCTGAGAGCGTATGCTGAGGCAGCTGGCTCTGGGACACCCAGAGCTCCTGGGGCAGCTCCTCTGCAGCTCCCAAGGGGCCCAACCTGACCCGAGAGGAGAAGGGAAACTGGGGAAGGGCCACGAGCAGCCTGCAGTACCCTGTCCGAGTGCGGCACTGTCCTGCTGGGGTTCTGCAGGGCCAGAGAATGACTTGTCAGACAGTGGTCATGGGGAGAGAAAGGAGAGCATGGGAAGCTCCCATCATGGCCGGGACACTCCCTGCCTTCTGCTCCATCTCCTCCCTCCCATCCATCCAAGTCATCGTGCAAGCCTCTTGCTGCCATGGGGTGGGGGGGTCTTCATCATCTGTAGAGGTGCAGTGACCCACCCTGAGCACACTCTGCACAATTCTCACCAGGGTCAGGATGTGGGTGATGCCCACAGCCATGGCCTGGAGGAAGAGAGAGAGAAGAGGCTCAGCTGGGAAAGCCTGGTCTGACCGTGGTCATGAGAAGAGAAAGGAGAGCATGGGAGGCTCCTGTCATGGCTGGGACACTACCTGTCCTCCTTCCTTTCCCTGTGCAGGACTGAATACAGCTCAGCCCTAGGCAGCAGCTCCTTTGGTCACGTTGTCCTAGTTATTCAAGAGGTGCCCAGGTAGCAGCCAGTGCCTCACATCGACCCAGGCTGTAGTGCCTGGTCCTCAGAACAGAACAATGAGCTCAGTTTGGTGGTGGGTGGACACCAGATTCTGCCAGGTCGCTGCCTGGGTGCTGTCTCCACCACCTCTCCAGAGGCTTGTGGAGGAAAGAAGACAGGAAAGCTTTTAGATCACAAGGAAGGCAGGGAGATGTCTCTGTCAGCAATCTGGATGTGGGAGTTGAATGCACCATGTGCAGGCTTGCTGATGATACTAAACTGGGAGGTGCTGTGGACTCCCTTGAGGAATGAGAGACCTTGCAGTGGAATCTGGATAGGGTTGAGCACTGGGCACCTACCAGTGGCAAAAAAAAATAACAAGAACTAATGCCAGATTCTGCCCCAGGGATGCAGTAGCACCTGGCACAAGTGAGAATGGGGAGGGGAGAGGAGTGGCTGGAGAACAGCCCTGTAGAAAGAGATCTGGGCTGCTGGAGTACTGTACCTAATTCTGGAATCCTCCACATAAGAAGGACATGGAATTATTGGAACAGGTCCAGAGGAGGTGTACAGAGATGATCAGATGTCTGGAGCACCTCCAATAGAAGGACAAGCTGAGAAAGATGAGCTTGTTCAGCCTGGAGAAGAGAAAGCTCCGAGGAGACCTTATAGTGACCTTCCAGTGCCTGAAAGATGCTACAAAAAGCTGGGAGGGATTGTTCACAAAGGCTTGTAGTGATAGGATGAGGGTGAATGGCTATAAACTGGAGAAGGGCAGATTTAGACTAGACATAAGGAAAAATTCCTTTACTCTGAAGGTGGTGAGGCCCTGGCACAGGTTGCCCAGGGAAGCTGTGGTTGCCCCATCCCTGGAGGTGTTCAAGGTCAGGTTGGATGGGGCCTTAGACAGCCTGATCTAGTGGGAGGTGTCCCTGCCCATGGCAGGAGGGGTGGAACTAAAAATCTTTAAGATCCCTTCCAACCCAAACTATTCTATGATTCTATGAATCACCTCCCTCACCCTGCTGGTTACAAATCTTCTGATGTGACCCAGGATAGAATTGGCTTTCTGGGCTGCTAGCATATATTGCTGGCTCATGTTGAGCTGCTCATCCAGCAGAACCTCCAAGTGCTTCTCTTCAGGGCTGCTCTCAATCCATTCTTTGCCCAGACTCTAGTTGTGCTTGGGATTGCAAAAGAAATTCAATGAAAATTGTAAGAAAAAAATAAACCTTAGTAAAAGGATTTTCAAATTTGAAACTACTGTATTCATAACACTAAGCTTTTAAGGGGGAACAAATCTGCAGGATTATTAGCAAGTAATATTTTTCCCTGACAATGAAGAATACATCATGGTTAACTACAGACAGTAAATATAAAAATAATCTGTATAAAGCAAAATTTACCAATGAAAAAAAAATTAATGCAATAATACCCAAAGTAAGATCAGGTGTTATGTTGTTTTCTAAAAATCAGGGAATAGAAGCAGTGACTAAAAGAAGAATGTAAATTAAGTGTCTCCTGTAGGCAGCGACTGAAATCTCTAATCTCTGTAAACCTCTGTCCAGATGACTGTAATTAAAGCACCAATACAACAAAAGAATGAACTGTAGTGTTGTTTCCATCTGAAGGCTTCACTAATAAATTATCCTCTAGCTGTACAACTTTTGGCTGTGGCCAGAAGACACTCAGGGTAGAAAACAAGAACAAGGTAAGCAAGAAGTTCATCAATGTATATAAAATTTGATTCCAGAAAATTAAGGTTCAACGGAATTTTTTTATCAGTTATTTTGATAAAAACATTTTTTAAAACGTACATGGATTCTTCTTAGATTGCTTGTCTATTCCGTATTTGAAAACCTTTTCAAGGAAATCCAAAGCATAACATCTTGTGGCAGAAGGTTTTAATGTTTAATATATATTTTGTTAAAAATACAGGGGGGGTTGTTTGTACTTGTTTTGGGGTTTGTTCCTTCTGTTTGTTGGATCTGGCAAACTATTCAATCAGATATTTAACTTTAAGCACACATATAATCCTTTCATGAGAATTTATATTAATCATATTCTTGAATATAGTACTAAATTATGGCTTGAGTGTATAAGAATGTTTTCAGTGTGCTGATTAACAAAAAATTAGGGACAATAGAGAGAGTTAGACATTCTTTTAAATGGAAAAGTGATGCCTAGTTCTCATCTTCTTTAAAATCTTTCAAGCATAATAGTTCTATGTGAGATAAGATCCCACCTTCTTCTTTGCATTTTGTCTTCTATACTGCTAAACAGTACATCCATAAATAGTGCAATCATCCAGAATCAATCTTTTTCAGAAATTTAAGTTTAAAAATATTAAACTGAAATGAAGAATCAATAGGTAACGTGTTGTTTTTCAGAAATCTCAATTCTCACAGTGAGTGTAACAGAATTTGTCATCACACAGGAGGGGGCTACTCGCTGTTTCATAGCAGTGCCCTTGCTTGTCTCATGTAGTGTTAGGGGTGAACTGAAAAAAACAAAGAACAAAATACTAGTTATAGCATAGGATTTCCTCTGGTGGAAGTGTTCCTGAAAGGAGCTCAAATCCAAGGCAGGGATCACAAAGAGACATCATCTTTAGTACCTGAACTCCATTAACTGCAAATCACTTGAATCTAAGAGCAGTCTCACCAACTGGAGACAAAGTCAGGTTTTCTGAGTCATACCCTCTATCTTTAGATCACAGGAACATACACACAGTACAATGGGCTTTAAGTATTACTGGTTTTAATTCACCTGATAATTTAATAGTTTTCTGAAAAAAAAATCCAAGTTTCATCTGCTTTTTTAACTTATTTTCTTGAGAACCATGATAGGGATTAAGATTTGTTTGCATTGCCTTGTAATCCTGTTCCTTACTTTGTTATCAACTTAACCAATACTCTCATTGCTCATTGAAACAAAGCACACTATAATATTTGAAACCCACAGAAATATCATAATTAATGCACATTAATATTTTAATGTATTTTGTAAACTTGAATATTAACCATGGAAATATTTTGTGCCAGAGCCTGCACTTTCTGACAAAATCCTTTTTGGTCCATTTATATTGCAGCAAAGTATTGCTAAATCATGTATTTCTGATTAGTTTTATTTTTCTGTCCTCATAATTCATTTGTATGTGTAGGTGCCTGTGTTTCAGTCAATGCAATTTTTTTCCTTTGCACATTTTTTTTTTCCACTCCTACTCTTTTATATCTTTTTTTACCTTTTTTTTTCTGGAAGACTGAAAGAAGAACAAGATGAAGAAACATAATGGAGAGCAGGGGAGGATTAAACAAGGTCTTGGAATTATATTAATCTGAGTAGACACTAGAGAGCATTGAGGCTTGCTACACAAGTATGGATGAATGAGGTGCAGCTTAGAAAAGAAATCTCAAGGAGGAGTGCATCTGTATATAGACCACAGAGAAAGACCAGAGTTTAAGAAGAAAGAGAATGACTACACTGAGTAGGAAAAGTGGAAATGATAGTTACCTTATAACAATGAAACTAATGATGGAATGTTGTGGTTCTGAAAAAAAACCTACTGTGTGACTCAATTGGTGGTATTAAAATCATTAGGAAATTCAAACTTGAAGAAGAGTATGATTGAACCAGTAAAATTTTATGAATACACTATGCCACAGCTAATACAAAAAAGTCAGTTATTGCTCTACACAAGACAGTGTAATTTAGTCTTAGTTTCAGCAAACACCTATTCATGCAGCTTCTGTTACTTTATCACACCAGCATTTTCACTCTCAGAGAAGATTTAAAAATACTAAACTACTATTTTTCCTCTTCAGCAATATTCTAAACCACTATTTATTCTGTATTCTCCCCTTTGCAGCCCAGTGCTTGACCGTGTATGACACTTTCTCATAGTAAATCAGAAAGATAATGACAAATAGAGATTGAATACAGTAGGAAAGGCACAACCAAAGGCAAGCTATCCTTCTTTGTCTAACTGATGTGCTAGTGAACAAAAACATTTAAGATTTAGCTACTGAAGTCCTAACCTGCACACAGGTCTTACTGGTATACTATACAAAGAAGGAGCTAGAACATTCATTTAATCAGGCCTCTGCTTTCAAAGACCTTTTCTATGCAACATTGCTCTAAAGATAAAACTTTTGGCATTCTGGCTTTGCACATTGTCTTTTCTGATACAACTCCTTTTAACAAGTTCTGTTATTACACTAAGAGCTGTGGCTGAGTTTTATTTCTCATGAAGAGGCTATGATTGCACATGTGGGGACCTGGCTTTCTAGAGAGGAAGTGAATATTACAATAGTGAGAAGGGTTTGTGCCAAAGGCAATATTGCTCACTCCATACAGTGTTTGCAACCACAAAAGCCCAAAGAACTGTTCATATCTCTCTTTTTGTTGTTAAGCATTGCAGCAAGGCCCTTGTTTTTCTTGTCCTCAGGCTGCAAATGCTTTCATGGTTATTTCATTGCTCTCTTTCTACCTTGCTGCATGGTTTCTGCAGATGAGTACTTTTCTTGACTATACTGTCAGTGCATAATAGCTCTTGGCACTCCCGCTTTAGTGCCATTGTATTTAATGGGAAAATACTTCAAGCAGCTGCTGCTTGGCTACTGAATTTTCTTTGAGCCAAATAGTTTCCTGTTGCACAAAAATCACAAAAAAAAGGAAAAACACACTCAGGAGCTCTGCATATTTTCACATCAAAGGAAAGGTACAAAAGAAAAAAAACATTTCTGTTTCCTGAGAACCGTAAATATCAGCTGTAACCCCACAACCGTGAATTATCAAGGAGAGTCTTAACTAAGTTCAGCATTACCTGTTGAACAAATTTCCAGTAAATGTTGGAGGATGTTTTTGGACTAGAGAGACTAATCCCAAGCTTAACCCCTTGGTTTTCACTAAGGGATGCTGATCTGTTACAATGTCAGTAAGAAAGGAGCTCTGACTCTCTAAGGTGTCATTTAAAACATAATTTATCCCTCGAGGTCTTGGGCAGCTTGATCTAGTGAAATGTCCCTGACCATGGCAGGGAATTGAAACTAGGTGGTCTTTAAGGTCCATTCCAACCCAAATTATTTTATGATTCTCCGATTCTAAACATACATATTTGTAGTTGAAGGTCAGCTGCCTTATGGCAGTTGACATACATGTTTTCATATCCGTTATTAGCATAACTTTTTTTTTATGAAAAAGAAAGAGAGAATTTTCTTTCTGAATTGTTTTGTAGGTGTTGACTTGTGTCCTCAACAGGATGAAGGACCTAAGTAGCAAAGTGCAATACTAAAAAGTCAGTAAGAATAGGCTATAAGGATTGTGGATCAATACATGACCTAAGGGATTAAAGCCACAAACATACAGAGAATATAAGCAAACTTGAAAATGTGACAAAATTTTTTTGTGGTGAACACAAAAATCCATAGTCTCCAAGAAGCTAGTCTTAGAAAGTATGACAATATTTTGAGTAGGATAGATGCATTTAATCCTTTTTTTTTTTTTCCTGGTACATTATGTACCTCTGTTTAAATGAGGACCCGTTTTCTTTGTATACAACTAGTAACAGACTGCTGTATACAGTCTCTCTGTGACTTCCCCAGTCACAGACCAGAACTGTGAAACTCAAGCCTGAACTGACTTCAGGTCAAGCAGGGTTAACTGTATCCTTCAAACCAAGCTAGGGGTCCAAAAAGAGTGGGTCCAAATCAATACTCAACCCAGATGAGACCCAAAATATGATCTTATATTTTAAGGGATGTGTTCAAGAATTGGTAATGAAATGTAACTATGAGCAGACTACTTAATGCATTTTGACAATTTTCCCCATCATAAAGATACCTAGTAAGATCAGAACACAATTGTAAGTTTTCCATGATAGTTAACTAAACATCCATAACAATGAGTGGCCCATATCTGCTTAAAATAGTGACCCACAAATATGCCTTGGTTTTGGGTATTTTAATAAAATTCCGTAGTATCTCATTATACAATCTCCAATTCTTCATTTTACAGAAAGCCCGTCTTTGGGATATCTAATAGCTTGTTGTGTGTTGACCTTGACTAGCCTCCTGACCGCTGACCAATCTACTCTACCACTCCCAATCTCCTTCAGTCAGCAAGACAAACAAAGTACAATTAAAGCTCATGGGCTGAGATAAAGACAGAAAGATTACCCATCAATTACTGTCAGGGGAAAAATAGACTCAACTTGTGGAAATTGATTTAATTTATTGCTAATTAATGAAAGCACAGGATGGTGAGAAATAAGAAGAAAACTGTAAAACACCTTACCCTTACCCTTCTCATCTTCCCAGGGTCATCTTCACTCCTAACTCTCCTATCTCAAGCAGTGCAAATGAACAGGGAATAGGGGTTGCGGTCAGTTCATAACATCTGATACCTACTGCTCCTTTGTCCTCATCCTGCTGCCCTGCTCCAACATTGGGTCGCATTCATAGGATACAGTTCTTCACATACTGCTCCAAAGTGGATCCTTCCCACAGGCTGCAGTTCTTCAAGTAAAGTTACACCATGTGTCCTTTCCACTGAGGGTTCATTCTTCAGATATGGACTGCTCCAGCCTGGCACCCCCACAGGTCACAGGTCCTGCCAGAAAACCTGCTCCTGTGTAGGTTTCTCCCCACAGGTCACAGTTCCTGTCAAGAACTTTCTTCAGTGTGGGCTTTCCGTGGGCATTCCATGGGCTCCAACTGCTTTCAGGGCACATACACCTGCTACAGCATGGGGTCCTCCACAAACTGCAGTGTTCTTAAATATGCTATCCCAGAGTTGTTTCCAATCTTACTGACTGGCTCAGCCTTGACCAGTGGTGGGTCCATCTTGAAGCCAGGTGGAACTGGCTCTGTCTGGCAAGGGGACAGCTGTTGGTGTCTTCTGACAGAAGCCACCAATGCAGCCCTCCTGCTAGCAAAACTTTCCCATGTAAAATTCATACACAGTTTTTAAAAACACTTCTAATAAAAACAGATATAATTCTCTAAGAGAGATCTGTATTTATTTATTTATATATCATTCTGTCTGTCTATCCATCCATCTACTTATGTTCTTTTCTGTCATATATAGTTTTAATTCTTAATTTAAAACATTTAGTCTCTTTCCTCTGATAGGCAGACTTTCTAAGATAAACTTAATGCAAGTCTTTCTGGGAAAATAAATTTAAATATAAAATATGGAAAGATCAGATGTTTGGAATATAAAGGAAAAAAATAAGCAATACTGTCTACTTGCGTGTTTGAAGATGCTGGCCATAATAGCGAGAATAATTTTGAGCTATCAACCGTCTAATTTTAGACTAGGATTCTGACCTTATCCTGCTTTCCTTCACATCTCTTATATTGTACAGAATTAACACTCTGTTCTGGAGATTAATTCATGATAGGCACTAAGTGTCTCACTAATTTATGTGGACTTTTATTACCTAAAAATTAGGAGATATTTTACCAAATCTAAGGTATTCATTCCACAGAGGTGAGGATAATCTTATAATAAAAGTAGAATAAATAGCCACACATTGACCCTTCCAAATCAGGAAAGAAAATAGGAGGATACTGAGAGACAAATTGGTGTAATCCACGCACAGAATTATGAAACAGAGGAGAGGAAAGGAAGTAAAAAACCTGGAAAACTATTTATTACCTGCATAGCCTTTAGATTGTACTCCTCTTGATGCTTCCTTTCTGTACTTTTCAAAGACTTTTTATGTAAGTGCAAGGCGTGTGTTGATCTTTGCAAGATGCAGAAGCCAATAGCCTGGAATAAAGCTAAAAGAAATCAACAGTGGTACCCTGCCTTCCTCCCATTGGTCTGTGTTATCTTTGCCCTACAATTTTCTGCATTTCTTAGCCTTCTAGTATTTTTGACATGACAAGGAGGGATCTAGGTTGACATTACCTGCCTAGTAAAGAAAGCAATGAAAGGATTTTATGAAAATTCTAAGACACCTTGCTAAAGTTCAGAAACTGTAAGTGGTAAATTTATTGCCTCCATTGAAAATAAAGGGATATCTTCCTGGTCATGCTAAGTAACAATCTAAATGCATAAGTCTGATACAGTGGCTGTTTCATGTTAAGAAGATCGGGGAAGTGTGAAAGACAACAAAATGAAGCACTGAAATTTTATGGAAGGAGGAAGGTTTCTGACTTGTGGGTGGGAAATGACCAGTTACAGACCAATTCTATTCTGCTACTATCAGAGTGCATTTTGAGGCTGTTATTTCAGGTTCATTGAGTAGACAGGCATTTTTGCTACTAAATCATTATACTGTTCATGAACATGATTTTCTTTTTCCTAAAAAGTTCTTAAAGAAAATTAATATTTTTGAATTACTGTTTCTTGAAAACTATTTCTATGAATTCAAATACAAAGTTCCTTAGTTTAAAATAGAAAATGAGAATGATATACAATGATTGTGGATTTTTTTTAATTCCAATACAGATTATTATCAATTTTCCAGCAAATAGATATCTATTTCTAGGAAAGAGGAAATAAATGAGCTATAAATGTGTCTGTAACTTTCTTTATTGAAAATAGAACTGAGTATTACACAACTACTACTCATTGCATACAAACATTAACTTGACTAGTTATTGATTTTGATGGTAAGGAAAAATCTTCTAAGTTCTATATAGGCTACCAACAAAATTAAAATAAAATAGATACGTTTTGGTCTGCCATACTGGAGATTATCTATTTACTCACATTTCCATAAAAAATAACCGAAGATATTTACACAGTTGCAGATGTAAACCTCTAGAAGGTTCATATCAGCTAGTGTGATATTCTAAGACTGTATCATCCTGCATGTAATTTTAGATTTGATGTTTTCAATACACAGAACCATAAAAAAACATTTGTATCCCCTTCACCTTCTCACCCATTAGGCTCTTTCATCTGACACTATCTTCTCCTCACTTAAAAAGTATTTCTTGTTGGCAGAAATAAAGTGACAGACAGCATAGCTGTAGTATACTCGTCTACACTTGACTTCGCCTTAGAGAGAACCCCTTAGTGAACTCTCTCTCACACCATATTTTTGGCCCTGTCAACACAGTTTTTAAAATATAAATAGCACACAATTTTAAACAATTTATGAATCGGTAGCTATTTTGTTAGTCTTCCTAACTTTTTATTTATCCATGAGTGTAACACGATGAACTATCAGAGCAGGCTTTTTTAGAAAATTATTATCTGTAATTTTTAGACAATATAATTCCATTTATTTTAAAAAGTTCCACAATTAAATGCCTGTTTCTTCCGTGAAAGGCTTTGGTCCAAAAGCATTGATATAGATAAGATTTTTTTCACTTGTTTACAAAACTTACATTTGTGCCCTATTCCATTTTAGCAGAGTATATAAGAAAAACTCTGAGCTGATTAAAACAAATAAGACAGTGTGGAAAGCAAGTTACTTGCATCTATAAGTTTGTTCCCATTTTAACTTGTTTACAGAAATAAACTAAAAAAATCTCATGTATGAATTAACCAAAACAAATCCATGGTAGAAGGATTCTTTCTCCCATCTTCTGAATTGTTATCTACATTCCTACACTTAGAAGAAAGATTAGATTAGATTAGATTAGATTAGATTAGATTAGATTACATCAGATTATGTTGCATTAGGATGGATGACAAATCAGTAACAAAACTGTCACTGCATAGGACCAACATTTTCAATCTATGCACACAAATATATACACACTGACAAACACACATACAGCAAGGGAAAAGTGTGGGAAGCAAAGATTTCCCTGGTGCTTAAATGATATTTTTGTCAGTCAAAGTTATGGAGGTAATACCACAAGCTTCTGGATTTAAAATTATAGCGTACTTGCCCACATCTGAAAAGCTGCACTGTTGTTTAAGGAAGATCCTATCATAACGTCAAAGATATTTGGATCCTACTTAGAAATTATAACAATGTCACCAACAGTTACAGGCACAGCTTCATTAGACTCTAACCTAATTTTTAGACACATTCAACACTACATATTTCATTTTCACAAAATCCAATCTGATTTTGCAAAGATTCTTCACAAGATAATCCTTGAAAAAAAATTTTAAAAAATCTGTTATATTTCTACTGCAAAACTGCAGAAGATGTGTTTCGTTTCATATGCAAAGTTGTATTCAGTGCTTATCTTTGCACTCCTCCTGTAGGAGTGATATGTTATGTGTAACCACATGTCACCATCTATGACATGTATGTCTATACTTAAGCCAGCCTTCCTAGGTTCGTTTATACTCAATGATGAATAAAAAACTGTTCCAGAGTGGGAACCTTAAGTTTCACAGGATGATTAATCACATCAAGTCAGATATTTAAAACCAGCCAGATAGGTAGGAATCTGTATGGTATATGTTGTTTCTCTTCATTGTCATTAAAGAGACCATAGAATAACCATAAAAGAACCATGGAGAATATGAGGAAGCTAATTTAAAATCACCAGAGAATCCATCTAAAATTATAGCACTCAGAAAGAATACCCTACTTTCACTGCTGACCTTTTTCATGATTATCATTGAAATTCCAGCATGTAAAAATATAATTACAATCTGTTATCAAGAATTTCTTCAGTGCACCATAGCTATCAGTAACTATTCAGATACTAGAACTGAATTTATTTATTAGCTAACAGTTTAGTTTACCTCATCTCTCAGAATGAGGTTGGTTAAGGAGACTGTACATGGAATCAAAGAATCATACAATAGTTTGTGTTGGAAGGGATCTTAAAGGTCATCTAGTTCCAGCTCCCCATGATAAGCAGAGGCACCTCCCACAAGATCAGGCCACCCAAGGCCCCATCCAACCTGGCCTTGACCACTTCCAGAGATGGGGTATCCACAACTTCCCTCAGCAACCTGTTTCAGTGCCTTACCACTCTCATAGCGAAGAAATCCCACTATATGACTAGACTAAATCTGCCCATCTCCAATTTTATAGACATTTCCCCTCGTCCTATTGCTACATACTTTTGTTAGAAGTCCCTCTTTGGCTCTCTTGTAGGCCACCTTCAAGTACTGGAAGGCTGCTATTTTGTCTCCTCAGAGCCTTCTCTTCCCCAGGCTGATCAACCCCAACTCTCCCAGCCTGTCCTCATAGCAGAGATCCTCCAGCTCTCTGATCATCTTTGTAGCCCTCATCTGGACCTGTTCCAACAGTTCCATATGCTTCTTATGTTCAGGATTCCAGAACTGGAAACAGTACTCCAGATGAGGTGTCACAAGACAGGAATAGAGGGGCAAAATCACCTCCCTTGACCTGCTGGCCATGCTTCTTTTGATGCAGTCCAGGGTACAGTTTGCCTTCTGGACTGCAAGCATATGTTGCCAGCTCATATTGAGCTTCTCATCAATGAACACCCCAAGTCCTTCTCCACAGGGCTGCTCTCAATCATGTCATTCCCCTATCCACTATTGAAACTGGAGATTACTGCCACCTAGGTGTAGGACCTTGCACTTGGCCTTGTTGAACTTCAAAAGGTTCACACAGTCCCACTTCCTCAGCCTGTCCGCCTCCCTCTGGATGACATCCCCTTCTTCCAGTGCTGCAATTGCACCACTCAGCTTGGTGTCATCTGCAGACTTGCTGAGAGTACATTCAATCTCACAGCCTATATCATTGATGAAGATATTAAAAAGCACTTGTCCCAGTACAGACCCTGAGGGGCACCACCTGTCACAAATGTCCACCTGGATATTGAGACGTTGAATACAACCTGAGTACAACCATCCAATCAATCTCTTATCCACTGAAGTATCTACTCGTCAAATCCAAGTCACTCCAATTTAGAGAGAAGCATGTTGTGGAGGACCATGTCAAAGCTTTACAGAAGTCCAGAGAGATCACATGCATTGGTTTTCCTGTGTCCGCTACTGTGGTTACTCTGTCATAGAAAGCCACTATGTTGGTCATACAGAACTTGCCCCAGGTGGAGCTATGCTGGCTGCCATGTCCCTCTTCTCAACATATTTTAGCATGGTTTCTAGGAGGATCTGTTCCACGATCTTCCCAGGCACAAAGGTGAGACTGACAGGTTGGAAATTCCCAGGGTCATCTTTTCTACCCTTTTAAAAAAAGAGCACAATGTTATCCTTCTTCTAGTTAACAGGGACTTCTCCTGACTGACATGACTTTTCAAATATTATGGAGAGTGGATTGATAACCACATCAGCCAACTCACTCAAGATTTCCAGATACATCTCATCAGGTCCCCTGGATGAGTCCTTACACAGTTCCAGAGCCTATCTGCAAATGAGAATTGAGTAAAACAACAGTTTAGGGTTGATACTGCTACATGGATCCTTGCAATGGACATTCCTATCACCTTCTAGACAGCAACTGTCATCCCATTTGAGACATTTGTTTTCCCATGCCAGAATTGCCCTTTGCAAAAGTGGCAATAGATTATGCTTTTCTTTTATTTCTACAAACATACTGTCCAGGAGCAGCTATGCAATACAGTTTTAATAAAAAAAGTAGTCTTGGGTTTTGCATTTTATTAACATTACAGTAGCAATAATTTCTGAGTTAAATGGATTTTTTTGCAATTCAGTTATCCAGGCAGTGTAGTTTGTTGTTTAGTAAGTTCTTAAATTACAACTAGACAACCTTAGTTATAAACTTTTTGTTCTTTAGATAGTAAATCATAATAGTACTTTCTTCTCCTGAGTATGTCTGTACATCTGTGTGTTTAAGCAATTATAGGAAAACTGTGGGAAAAGAGTTCTATGAAGCTTAGAATTCAGAGGTCTATATTGTTGTAATAATATACATTTAGAATTTGTGTAGCTTTGCTTTTTTAATTAAATATTTTAAAATAATTTCTAGTTGAAAATGATAGCATAAATGTTCATGAACTCAAGCTTCCTTTGTTTTCTTTTGGTGTTAAATTTTCTCCAGTTTAAATAACACACATGCACTTTTCAAGGCTATTCTGATTTATGTGCCAGTTTATTTAAGGAAATGAGGAGTCAAAAGATGGTTATAGTACACACCTCATCAGCACTTGACCTTCTTAGAAGTTTAAGTGTATGTGGAACCACCAAGGAGAAATATATGGCTACAACAATTTAGAGACTCATAGGATGCTTCCCAGTAGCTTAAATGACTATTGGCTATTACTATTTAGGTATTATAATCAGGTAGTCTGTGACTAGCACTTGTAGCATGTTGTTGAAAGGAGTGAAGTGGCCTATACTCTCCTTGAGATCTCTTCTTTACCGTACTATGTTATACTGCCTTAAAAATCCAGCTTAGGTTGTTTTATTAATAACTCAAGCACTGTATTTTATCCACATTATCAAGATATATGGAGAGACTATTTTTCCCAGAAAATTCGAGCTTTATAATCTATTATATAGGTTATGTTACTTAATTATTTGGTTTATTCCAACATTAGAAATACATGTTGATTTGTAACTAGGCTTGTTCTGTACTCACTTAAGAGTTTGTTCTCTCCAGTGTGTAGATACATTTACTTTTTATGGGTAGGTTCCTTCTCAGTTCATGTCTAGCACTGTTTGCCTAGTAGGCTAACAGATTCAAGTCAAAGTTATAAAAATTGAATGCAAAGCCTTCAGGACAACAGTATTTGAGAAATCATTCCTACCATAACCCTCCCTCTAAGCTCAATTAATTTCTTCCAGCTTTTTACTTCAAGTTAAAATTGTAAATTATGAGAGCAGGGAGCCTTCTAAATTCACATCCTGTGGGTATTGAATGTGGGACTAATATTTCTGTCTGATACAAGAAGACAGAGAATACAATGTGGAAAGTGGTTTTCTCAGGATGAAGTCCATTCTTGCAAGCAGACAGTGCTGGCCCCTGCAGTTTCCCTAAATACAGGAAACTCAACTACATAATTTGTGGCAGTTTTTGTAATGCAGATACAGAGATTTTGAAATTATCTGAAGTTGTCTGGTTTTGTTCTTGTTGGTCAAATACACATTTTAGAATATCATCTGTATAAAATATCACATGAAAAGGGAGGTAATGGTAGAAAGGACTTAAATCTTGTTTCTTGTATTTCACCTTATATCTTCTGAATTGTACTCTAAGTAGGACTATATTTTTTTTTCACAGTTCTAAAAAAACACTAGAAACAGATCCGTCTCCCAAAGGAAAAAAAACATAAAACAATGGAATGAAAGGATGAACTGTTATGGCACTGCCTATCCATCAGTCCTATTTCCTACAATGAAGCAGAGAACTGATAATTCCTACGCAACGCAAACAAATAAGCTAAGTTCAAGTCTTTAAAAGAAAGAAAATATGGGCTCCTGAATGGGAAAATATGTTAATAGGATCCAGGGAAAAACAGGCTACATTTAATTTCATAATCACAGTCTACTCAGAATCATTAACTATGTTTTGCATGTATCCTCAAACAAATCATGATTAATAGCAAAATGCTCCAGGACAGAAACTGTAACATATTAATTAACATATTTCTGTTAATTAAGAGCTACACTTATATTGTATCATCAACACTATAGTATTGTTTTTGCTGTCACTGACATACAAATGAAGAAGAAGAGGAATTGATTAAGACTAAGGCTTATATGTCATCTATATGACGTCTCCATAAGTTACTCCTCAGTGCATCAATTTTCTCTTCCATATATCTCTATTGCAAATCTGCAGGCTATTGTGAATATTGTCACTGCCCTGACTGGTATATTTTTCTGAATATGGTGACATTTCTATACATCAGTTGTTATGAGCATATGGCCTCATATGTTGTAGCAGAGGCAAAGACAGAGGTATGTATCATCACAGTAATCTAGAATACCACAGGAATTGGATCACACCCTTTCCTAGATGTGACAAACACTCAGCCTTTCTAAAATAATTTACTTTCAATATGAATCCATTACAATAAATATGAGCAATCAAAATAAAAGCACAAATTAAAACTACATGGTGCAAACCAAAATGCATCTCAGTATTTTGTTTTACAGAAAATATGGAAGTATGTATATTGTACATAATCTGCTGACATTAAAGTAACAAAATCTTTACAGAGCAGTCCAGTAAAGTTCAGTTGGTACTACTGTTAACTGTCTTTAGCAGGTAATCCCATTTTCCTTGAAATCCCTGTTAGAAGCAAGAAAGATACTTATATAATTTGAACCCTGGCTATCAGTGGAGCAACAACGATCAAAGACTCTTTAACATAAAAATTCAGTGAAAGAAGGTACTTCTGGCAAGCAAATACATACATGTGAGTCTTATTATAAGGGTGCATACATAAAAATGAGGTCTGAAAATAGGCTTTTAATTCCCTCACCATAGACTTAAGGCAAATTGGCAGATGACCTCTGAAATGCACAGCTATTCTCCTACCTAAAACTCTAAACAGAAGCTGTTCTTTTTCATTTCCCCTGCAACCAGATCAGCACTTTCTCCCTTTTCTAGTGTTTCCTCTGGGAGTTAAGAGCAAAAAAAACCAAAGATGGGGAAGAAAAGATTTTTCCCATGTGCATTATTTTCAGTTTTCCAGTTTCTTTCTTGTTGAGAGGTTCTGCAGTGAAACAGACCAAAGTGTCCAAAATGTTGAATTGAATCTTTTGAATTAAAGCAATATTTAAATCCTTTCATAGAATCATAGAATTTTGAGATGTGGTGTAATTTCATGTTGATCTCTGTTGTAAATCTATATGGTGTCTACCTTACAAAAATTATGACAGAGAAACATTCCATCATTAGGAACAAGAAGAGGAGGATTATAGGAACTATGTCACTTCAGAAGATGCAGTGGACAGTCTATGGGAAAGAGGTAATTACTGAGAAACTTAACAGCAGCCCTTAAAGATTTTGATCACCAAGAAGTGCTAAAAGTATTATTTTACTACTGTTCTTGCAAAGATGTCTAGTAACTGCATGGAAATGTTTTTTTCAAAATGTCCATCAAAGAATCCTGACCAGTCACTTACTTTTACATATGAAAATACTGTATGTGTAATAGTTTCTCACAATTTATGTATTTGAAAGTTTTCAGAAAATGCATTTTTCTCAAATTTGTGAGGAACTTAACCAAGGTCCTGAGAGTTAATTGGTTTTTCCCCAAATAAAATAAACATGATTTTAATCAACCATTTGATGAATTCTGCTTGTGAGGTGGCAAAACAGACTAAGATTTTTCTAAGTATATATGTCACAGGGGTCTTCATATCTTACTTAGAGTCCAAAATGGACTTGCAGAGTAGAAAGATTCACAGCATCAACTGCAACACAAAATGCACAATGCTCTTAATAACCGTTGAGAGGTCTTCTAAACCTTACCCCCAGTTACGTTTATTATGGAAGACATGGTCTTCATGTAAGTGTCTGAATATGTTGTTACATCACCATATGGGGACCCATTTTTGATTTAAACATTAATCACCACAGAGTTTTAGACTAAGAACAGGACTTTTTCTCTGAAAAAAAAAAAAAAGCTTTACATTTACATTCTGAAAACCAGCACTCAGCAATGAAAGCAGATTAGTTGATCCAACATCCTTGCATTACTGTTGAGGCAGGAATAGGAGTATGATGTTTCAGTGTTGGAACAACTCCTGCCTCTCCTGGAGCTGTTGATCTCTTCCTCTCCAAACTGAGGAAAGCTATGCTTTGAACTGGTTTTGAGGACCTAATAAAAGGCATTTCTGAATTTCCCTGAATATTTCTTAATGTCCCACCAGATACATATACTGGAAAATTGTCACAAATTCATAAAAACATGGAGAGTTAGAGGATGGTTATTAAAAGGAAAAAAAAGCTATTGGTGAAACATGTTGGTGGGTTTAATATCCTCTTTCTAATTCTCAGATGTACCCATTTCCAGGGCTTTCAATTAAGTAGTGACAGAGAACATGAGGAAAATTACTTGGAGTCTGCAAACCAGTTGGAGCAGGTAAGGTTACCACCACTACTTGGTGAAGATATTAGGGCTGACATTGTCCATTGTTTGAATGTTGAAATAATGGACAGCTTCCAAATACTAGGCTTAAATGGATTTTAAAAAAGCTCAGCTGTGTGACAGAGCTCTTCAATGAACCATGACACATGACGCAGAACAATCAGGAAAATGGAGATGAAGTTGCATTTTGCTGGAACAATTCAAAACAGAAGTGGAAGAAACTTGTGAAGAAACTTGGCTACCCTGACCCTGTTGTTCAGAAAATGTTGGACAATGTGCATTCCCAGTACAGGAAGAATGTATAATTGTGCCTAGGTAAATCAGGGCAACACAAGCATATTCCTTCTTGGGACAGCCAAGAAAAATTTTTATTTGGTAAAGGAGTGCAGCAACATCACTACACCAACAACTATTTTTCTTGTTCTTTCCCTTTCACTGTGAATTTCTTGAATATTTCTTTGAGCAATACCTTCATCAGACCTCTTTTTCTGACATTCTTAATTGTAAAATATTCTCTTACTACTTCTTTAACTGTAATCATACAGTCATATGTTAAATATATATGTATGTGATCCCCTTTCTCATGATCTCATGTGCCATAAATATTTTTTCATAGACTTGTTTTCATAATTTCATTCATAAGCTGACTGATGCCAAATCGCATTTTTGTTGTAGACACCTTGTGCTTTCCCTTTCTGAAGGGAGAAGGTACATACTTTCTTTAATTTTAAACCAATGTCTGCACGTGGTTTTCCGAACTCTTACGAAGTTTGGGGGTTTTACTTCCGCAGGTCTGGATCTGACAGGTGGTGGAGGCAGGTGGATAGCAAAAGTTGTTACATGATGCAAAATGTATCTGCAACTTAGGTTTTAGTGTCCTGCTATAAGACTATGTGATGGCAGAATTTCACTGTATCAATAATTTAAAAAAGGTGAATTATATTCTGCTTTAATATCTTTTTTAAAAAAGTCTGGTTTAGAAATTCTTTTTCCCAGTCAGTCTGTAATTTATGAGGCGTAAGACCCTAATAAAATTATTTCCAAAAGCTATGACTTATTCTGAACTCATCTTGCCTTTTAAAAATACAGTCCAGGAATACACGGATATTATGACTGTCAGAATTAAGATGTGTGTAACAACGTCATTCAGAATGGAAAACCAATGTTTATGCACCTACTTATGAGTATCCCAGGATGGCAATTATGGGAGCTGGTCTCAACGCTGAAGTGCACAAATGGGTACATAAATTGACCTTTCTCTTCTATACAAATGTTTTCCTACGAAAAGAGAATGTGTTCCTTGTACTCATCTTCTTCTGGGGTACAGAGGATGAAAGGTGAAAGCAGAAAGACCCTGAAATAAAGGTATACCCAGGGGCATGTTCTTGGATTTCCTTCACTTGAAAGCACATCTCCAATTTTCCTTCCAATGAATAATCTGATTAGACACTCCAGAGATCCCACTGCACAGTCTAGTAAATCTGTTCCTTCTATTGGAAAAAGCTAACAGTATGACTGTGAACCAGTCTAAGTTTGCTTTCTCATGCCCTCTGCTGGAAGAACCAAAATTAATTAGAAGTGAATGAAGCCTGAGGTCTTGGTCTTCAAGGGGAAGGCAAAACCAGCCCTCAATCTCCCTACTCAAATCCTTTTCTCTGTGACTTGCAAAGCCATTTGCCATACCTGTAACCAGCATACAAGTTAGTAGTTTGGCTCTGGACTTCTCCCTTAACACCAAGCACCAACACAATGAGTGTCTGCAGCAGGAAACCTTGAATTCACCTGCATCAGGGATTCTGTGGCACATCAGCAACCTCTGCTGCCCCTGCCTTACAGTGTGATACTAAATTATTTCTCTATTTTTCTATTGTCATGACAGGCAAGCTGTTTTAACTTCTTCATACCAGAAGAGCCTGAAGGGAAGTTGTCCTTCAACTGCTGATGCTCTCCTACTGCATCTATACATTTCTACTCAGTAGCTCTTGGCTGTCACTGGGCAAAGAAAAGCTCTTGCTCAATACCAAATAATTTCCTTCCTTTTCTGCATTTTGTGTTAGTCCCTGAAAAGTGGTAGAAGTGTATCTAGAAGCTGTAAATTGGTCATCTCACTGAAAATTGTTTGAGTTTTTTTCTGTACTTGGTCTCATACGCGTGTGTAAGGATTAGCAGTAGTGAAGTTTCAGTTTTATAGGAGCTGAAGTGTGAAAATGCATTCACTTCTTAATAAAATGGCAAAGAAAATGCATCATAAAACACCCAAGCACTCCACACCAGCTAAAATTGGAAGAAATATTTTCTTCTTTAAAGACTTTGATCACTTCTCATTTTTATCTGACATTAAGCATTTCGAAGTGAATGTTGTGCTCAGCTGCATAGATGCTATATCATGAAAATCAGTGAATTCTTTTAAAATGAAACATTTGTTTAAAGCAGCAAAGATTTATTAACGTGTAACACTTTAAATTGCAGTGAAGTAAAGGGGAGATTATCACATCTCCCTAATATTAGAATATATCTGGATGTGATTCAGGAAAGTATGATGTGTTCAAATGTAAGCTCCTCATGTCTGTTTAGAAGAACTACTGAATAAAACCTTACAGATATTTCCTTCCTATTTTATTTTCTTTGTGTAGAAGACTTTGGTATCAAACTGCCACCACTTGTGCTTTGCATATCATGATCTTTCTTTATTAACTTGTTTACTGATATTTGTCACTAAAACAGAGTAGCAAACTCCTAGGGCACCTCCTGGGATCTGGGTATGCTGGGGACCTCCTTGAGGGACCCCTGTGGGGCAGGGCCTGGCAGTCATGGCCTGTCACCCTCCCAGTTAAGAGCAAGCCACTCAGGTGGGGGTTACCAGGGCTGTCCCAGCCCCAGGTCTTAGAAATTAGCCAAGAGAGGCTGGAGCATAAGCCAAGGAATAGGTGCAGACCTGTGCAGTCCACAGTCAGGAAGGACAGTGCGGCACTGCAGGGAGCTGGAGACTGGACTAACATCTTTGGGGAAGGAGTTGATTGGCCTGGAGGACTGATGTGACGTCCTGGGCTGTGGGCTGTGGGACAGAGACCTAAGTGGGGCTTGCCAGGCTCAGGTAGAGCTGGGGGTACCCTCAGGGCCCTGCCAGAATCTGTGTTTTTGAGAACCCTGATACCAGTGAATGAAAAAGTGCTAAGTCAACCAGTCAACGGCAGTTAGATATCACCAGGAAATGACAGTTCATCTCAGCCACCAAATAATAAATCAGAAAAGAAATCAGGAAAATTAACATGAACAACGCTAGTGCTCACATCACACTCAAGATAACTTCCTCATTCTCCTCATTCTTCTATCACATATTTGAGTCCTTACATGTCTAGGAAGAGTTATAATGGCTCTTAAACATTTTAGATAAAATTTACTTTTTCTTTGCTATCTTTAAATCCAAAATAGTTCTGAATTTATAGTGTTATGATTGAGGGAGGTAATCTGCCTTCCTTGAAAAGCATTTTATGCCATGGTGCATGAAGAGTATTGTTAAAAATAAATTGCACTTCAACTCCATAGAATGCTTCCTTCTTATGCATGTGCTCCAGGTAAAACAGTAAGTTTAGGATATCCAGCACTTCTGAGAACTACATCTCTATATGTCTATTTCTCTATCTAGTTTAAAATGTCGACACTTAACTGTTCATGTTTGAAGAAATTGGTACATTTTTAAAGATGTGATAGCAACATTCTAATTCTCTATGGACAATCATACCCCAAGCTGAAAGTACTTGCTGACCTGAAAAATTAAAATGGCTAATGAACTTGTAAAGGGTTATGCTCCAACAAGTAAGATGTCTTAAAGCTGCGATGGTTTCCAAAGTTGGATATTTTTTTTCTTTTTCTGATACCTAAAGAACAAACTACAGAAGTAGCTAGCCAGTTTTCCTTTCATTGTGCTCTTGGGTTTGGAAATTGGAATGTAACCTTTCCAATACATGTATTGCTCAAAATCTAGCCTTTTATATCTAAAGATTATGTGTTGGGAGAACTGGAGTTTAGCTGAGGGAGAGAAATTTTCTTGGTTTATTTTAGTATTGCTATGAAAATATTAGATGCACGAATATGTCACACACAGAAAAAAAGCTTAGAGTGAATCTTTGCCTTTTAAACAGTTTTTATAACTGTATCTCAAACACTGAAATTGAAACTATTGAGTTGTGAAGGTCCCGGATTTACTTTCCTAATTTTGAGAAATTGATTAATTTTTCGAAAAAGGGAAATTGTTTCCGTAATTATTGTATAGCAACATCTTCCTTTAAAAAAAAGCTCTCTTTTGATCTTCTAAGGGAACTAAATTCTGTCCTTACACAGAATTCTCTCATACTTGAATAAATCCAGTTTAATTATTTACTGATTGAACTCTTAAGAAAATACCAGTTTTCTTAAAAAAAAAAAAAAACTGTGCAATTTATTGCAATTGATTATCTTTTCTATTCTGAATACTGTGCACTGGAAGTTCATTAATTTAAGAAATACATAATACCAGAATAAAGAGACTCTTTACAATTATTTAGCAAGGAGGAGATTATTTTTATCTCTTTTTTTCCTATTTAATATCACCAGTAGTGAAAATCAGTATATCATATCTACGGAAGATATTATTGTATTATTACTACAGAAATTGTTGTTTCCACTGGAAACATACACAAAAAAAAATACTATCATTGTCCAGATAGAACTAATCACAGATATTGCTGAGATTGATATAAGTTAGTGAACAGACATCTTACCAGACTAATTACCGCTGTCGTGCTCATTATCAAAACAAAATCCTGCACTAGAATCTACATTTACATATCGAAAATCACCTTATGTTAAAAAAAATAATAAAAACAATAGCACAAATTTGCAGATATTCCTTGCCTCAAGACAGAAAAGGGGTTTGTGTATATAGAGTTATGTAATTGGTTAGGTTTTTAGCTTCTGTGCATCAGAAGAATACATCCAGTAAAAAGCTGACTGTACTCACTGGATCAAAACTCAGAATCCACCCTCTATATACTCATAAACATCAAGATTTTAATTTGATTCCAAATTGCATGTATTCTATGTTTCACGTAAAATTGAAATTGTCTGCACACTATGGAAAGCTAAAGGTTCACTTACAAAATACTATGGAAATTATAACACTGCAAATGCAAAAAAAAAATTATTCTGCTTTTGATGCATTTCACATTGGATGCTACAAACTTTTATCTTGTTCAAACACAAAATGTCTCAGTGCTAGGTCCAGTCCTGTTCAATGTCTTCAATGACCTGGATGAGGGCATTGAGGGTACCCTTAGCAAGTTTGCGGATGACACAAAGCTGTGTGCAAGTGTCGATCTGCTGGAGGGTAGGGAGGCTCTGCAAAGGGACCTAAACAGGCTGGACCACTGGGCAGTGTCCAACGGCATGAGGTTTAACACGGACAAATGCCGGGTCCTGTACTGGGGGCACAACAACCCTATGCAGAACTACAGGCTGGGAGAAACCTGGCTGGAAAACTGCCAGGAGGAGAGGGACCTCGGGGTGTTGGTCGACAGCCGACTGAAAATGAGCCAGCAGTGTGCCCAGGTGGTCAAGAAGGCCAATGGCATCCTGGCTTGTATCAGAAATGGTGTGACCAGCAGATCCAGGGAGGTGATTCTCCCTCTGTACTCAGCACTGGTAAGGCCGCTCCTTGAATATTGTGTCCAGTTCTGGATCCCTCACCACAAGAAGGATGTTGAGGCTCTGGAGCAAGTCCAGAGAAGAGCGACGAGGCTGGTGAAGGGGCTGGAGAACAGATCCTATGAGGAGTGGCTGAGACAGCTGGGGTTGTTTAGCCTGGAGAAGAGGAGGCTGAGAGGAGACCTCATTACTCTCTACAAGTATCTGAAAGGAGGCTGTAGAGAGGAGGGAGCTGGCCTCTTCTCCCAAGTGACAGGGGACAGGACGAGAGGGAATGGCCTCAAGCTCCACCAGGGGAGATTTAGGCTGGAGATTAGGAGGAGGTTTTTCACACAGAGGGTCATTGGGTATTGGAACAGGCTGCCCAGGGAGGTGGTTGATTCACCTTCCCTGGAGGTGTTTAAGGCACGGGTGGATGAGGTATTGAGGGACTTGGTTTAGTGTTAGTGGATAGGAATGGTCGGACTAGAAGATCCGATGGGTCCCTTCCAACCTGGTTGTTCTGTGAACAAATATTCACTAGGAAAGTTTCCTTCATTTATGATGAATCACGTGAAAAGGTAATATCCAGCACAGGATACTGTTCAAAACTCTGTAAGCACATCCTACGAAATTAAGCATCCATCCTTCAAAGAATGACATGACCCTAGAATGAAATACTGCATTTATAACTGCAGAGGATTAAAATTGGAGGATATGGAGGAAATTATATGGAGGATATGCAGAGGATTAAAATTGGATATGGAGGAAAACTTCCATCAAGACTGGAGAAAGAGCCTCCAAAATACTTGTTGTAGATGGTTAAATATCTTCTGGAACAGGGAGAAACCATACAGTAATCCTGAGTGAATGAGAAGCTGAAGTTCTCCATGGCTGAATTCTAAACCATCTCTGGGTCCAACCTTGCTATATGCTATTAAGGATTTAGTTATCTTAATGACCTCATCTTCTCTTGACCTCCTGCCAGAATGTCTTGGGAAAATTGATATACGCCCAAAAATAATATGGTGCACCTTCTCATTTCTTCAGTGCTACAGTGGCCTCTGAGACAGTAAACAAGCCTCTGTAGTTCAAAGTTCTTCTGCTGTAGGGCAGGAATCAAGCAAATTGCTGGTGCTCTGCATATGCAGTGAAAATTACCATCCTAAGAACAGTAGACTCAAGGTATCACTGTCAGACTATCACTCATGCATTGAAAGTAGTGGCAGGTTTGGATTCTTGAAGTACATGGAATAGCTTGCAACTAAGAAGTATTGTTGCAGGTTCTCTGCAAATGTTGATATTTTTTCTCTGAAATTGGTACAAATAGGACACCTATGTTTTTAAAAATGAAGAAGAAAACAGAGATAACGCTTCCTTTGCAGCATCTTTACCTTTTCCACCACACCTCACCAGGAATTTGCCTAGGTTTACAGGAAAAAATCCTTTATGTCTAATAATTAAATTAGAAACTGCAGACTGATTTTTGTTGTGCTTGTACAACCTTTAGCCATTCTGTCCTCTTCTTTAGCCACTGTTTGAAAGTGAGCACAGTTTTTAAATGTGAATGGAGGGTTTGTAAGGGTTAAAACATGAAGCTGGTGCTTGGTTACAAAGCTTATCTCTGCGTTCCTGCTACATAAGATTTTTTTGAAAAGAATTTATCTAACAAACCTGCATGTTCCTCATCACTAACAGCAACCTCCTGCAGTGTGGTTGTATTCAGGGCTTGAAGTAACAGAAAATAAAGCATCTTTCTGAAAAACAAATTAATGAGATGACACCTAGTCTCTAAAGTTAACTGTAGGTAGAAACTCTTTACTCAAATCCCGATACATAAAAATAGAATTTTCCATTACATTTGATGCTCAGCCTTTTTGCCTGAACTCATTGAACTTCTGTTCAAGGACTGCTAATAATTAATTACAAAGCTTCAAGTCTCTAGTGTATACACCACACAGTAGACCTGTTGTGGATTTTAATGTCAATGGAAAGACTGAGTTTACAGACTTCTTAAAAATAGTCAGTTTTGTATTTGCTAGAAGACAAGTAACACGCAATTGACGTAATTCAGTATTAACTTCCTGCTTCTTTTTGGTGTATGATGTATCCTGTATTTTCTGACTATTTTCATTATCATATTTTTCTTTTGCTTTCTTTTTTTGTTGTAGTCCACTTTTACTAACTGATTACTCATGAAAGCATCCAAATACAGAGACACTTATTTGTATAAAGAAGCTCTTTCCTCTAAACCAAATTTGTATAATATTTAATTAGATTAACTCCCTGGAAATATGGTTTTAATGATATTTTTTAAAGTTTATGGGAAATAGACTATTTCACAGAATCACAGCATCACAGAATGACAGTAGTTTGAAGGGACCTTCGGAGATCATCTAGTCCAGCCCTCCACTGCTAATGTAAGTTCCCCTACAGCAGGTTGTACAGGATTGTGTCCAGGTGGGTTTTCAATATCTCCAGGTTCCGCAACCAATCTGCTCAGTCTGTTCCAGTGCTCTGTTACCCTCACAGTAAAGTTTTTTCTCATGTTCATTTCCAGTAAAAAGGAAAGGCCATGCCTTTGGTTTCTAGAAAAACCCCAAACAACACTTCCTTCCTTCCTCATAAATACAGGTCTCCCTTTTTAAAATGTAATAATGTTTTCTAGATGCTGTGAAAGCAACTACATGTGAAGTAACCCCAGGATTTATAACAATAAAATAAGGATGAAAACAGATTCAACATCTGGATTAATAATTAAATCTAATAATGATATAATGATGACAGAGCTTCTCATCAGTGAGTCTCTTGTGATTGTATATCATCAGAGAAGGGAAACCAAGCTGGTGAAGGGGCTGGAGAACAAGCCGTATCAGAGGGACTGAGGGAACTGGGGTTGTTTAGGCTGGAGAAAAAGAGGTTGAGGGGAGACAATACCACTGCCTACAACTACCTGAAAGGAGATGCAGTGAGGTGGGTGTCAGTCTCTTCTCCCAAGTAACTAGTGACAGGATGAGAGATTGTCACAAGCTGCTTAGCAGAAGGTTCAGATTAGACATCAGAAATAATCTCTTCACCAGAAAACTTATCAGACACTGGACTAGGCTGTCCAGGGAAGTGGTTGAGTCACCATCCCTGGAGGTATTTAAAAGATGGGTAGATGAGGTACTCGGGCATATGGTTTAGAAGTGGACTGGTACAGTTGGATCTGAAGATCTCAGAGGTCTTTTCCAACCACACAATTCTATGATTCTGAGCCTATAATTCTATGTTTATATCTTCCCCTTGAGAAAAAAAAATGGGAGAAGTTCAGCAGCTTTTTCATGAAAAAATTCTTGACAAAACATAAGAATGGAATTGTGGTTTTAGCTCATTGTTTTAAGGAACAAAAAAATTGAACTCAAAATACTAGCATAATAATCACATAGTTTGGAAGGTACATCAAGAGGTTATCTATTTCAAAAGCAGTAGTTTAAGAATATTAGATGGATTCATTATTATTCATTTTACCAAACTTGCAAAGATTAAAAATAATACAAGGCAGACATTTTATATATGTCAGGAGAAACTTCTGGCACTTTGTATTCTAGGAAATACAAAATTAAAATTTTTAACTATATTTAACTGATGTTTATTCTTGGAGTTTTATTCATAATTCAGATCCAAAGTTCTTCTAGGTCCATAAGGATAAAATTCAGAATGGATATACATACACAATTTTTGAGTTGCATAAATTAGTCTAAAAATATAAAATTAGATACTAATACTTGGGATAGAACTTACTGGAATCTCTTTTGGGTTCATACCTTGTTCGATATCATTTATAGAAATATTTATTCAAAATATGAAAGAACAGCCCATTTAGGGCAGATTTGTGCTTAAAGAAGGCATAAATCATTGGTTTAAAAAATTTGCAAGTGTCCTTAAGTATAGAATTTAGCTTCAGATACAGATATCTAAATGCTTGTGATAATAACACAGTTTACAACATGTAAACTGCTGTTAAAGCTCACATCATAGTCAATGAAGATGTAGCTAATACAGTCAATGGCGTCTAGGGATCCATTTGTGTCTTCCTACAGAAGGTATCTGCTTTCAGAGAGCTAAGTAGCTCTCTGTATCCATTGACTGTATTGACTAGGATGGCTATTGACTGTAGCAGGAACTTAGATACCTAGCCCACATGTAATCATTCATGTTTTAGATACCTAAATTTAAAAGAATCATTCAGTTGCCCAAACATAGATTCCTGAACATAGTGATATCCTCCTCACAGCATTCTGGATGAACAGTTGTCAGCCACAGTATAGTATGCAGTGGTAAAATGGCATTAGAAGCTCATGTTCAAGCAGCTTTACGTGTCTGATTCGGGAGGTGAATTAAACCCAAAATCAATGTTTGTCTTAGTTGCTAGTAAATTTCAAGCATGGACTAGCTGATGAAGAGAAGATCATCAAAACATCCAAGGTCTGATGTGGTGATTGTTTAGGGGTCTGGGATGTGGCTTTGGTTTACCAAGGGCTTAATGCACTGTGATTATTCATGTGATACATAAATGTGGTTTGCTTAGGAGAGTGAGGGTGTGTGCATGCTTCAGCAGTGAACCTCTAACTGTGATCAGTCAGAGGTGAGGATCAAGCGATGCTTCTCTGTAGTCTGTAGTTATTCTTGCTGCTGGACCTAAAGAAAGGAATTGCAGCAGCTGTATCCATCTGACCAAGGAAGAAGGAACTAGGAACTCAAAGCACACTAGAGTCAGCTCAGAGTACACCAGGAGTCCACTCAGTCCAGGACTCAGGGAGGAGGTGAGCAAGCTGAGGACCATCAGGGAGTGTGAAAGGGAGACTGACCACTGGAACGACAACTTATGCTCCCTGTCTCAGGCACAACAGTCAGATATGCCTCATGTGCCTCCCTATCTTCTCTCCATTCAGTGGAAGAGAGAAATTTAGGAAATGGAGTGGAATGACAGTAGGTTCTACCTTGCACAGCAGATGTGTCCCCTGTTTATAATCTCAGCCTTCCAGGTTCCTTTGCACAATAGATATGAAGCTCTACAAGTGGAAGCGAACCTTGAGGAGGGCGAGTCTCAAAACCTAAAAACATTCCCTGGGTTAATACACTTTAAAGCATCCATCAAAACAACTTCTCTAAAGAAGAAAAGATAGGTCATTGTCATAGGGGACTCACTTGCTCATGGAGAAGGCCTGATAAGCAGACCAGAGCTGTTGCATAGGGAAGTCTACTGTCTACCTGGCAACTTGGTTAGAGATGTGGAAAGAAAACTTCCAACACTGGTCAGGCCCACAGATTATTACCCACTATTGATTTTCCAAGTAGGCAGTAATATAAACACAAGAAGAAATCTGAGGGCAACTAAAAGGGACTTACAGATATTGTGACAAATGCTGAAGGGATTGGGTGAATAGGTAATATTATCCTCTGTCATTCTTGTTACAGGAGATGATGAGAGAAGGAGTAGGAAGAGCTGGGAAATAAATACCTGTCTCTGGATCTAGTGCAAGGAGCAGAACTTTGGGGTTTTTGACTATAGGTTGGTCTGTACCACACCAGTCTTGCTGACAAAGGATGGGGTACACTTGCCCCCAAGGGGCAAAAGGATGCTTATTAATATTTTAGCAGGATTTATCAATAGAGTTTTAAATTAGATATGAAGAGGGAGGGGGACAAAACCAGGTTTGATAGAAGAAAGACTGGGAATGGCACTCCAGTGTCTGAGAGATTGTGTGCCAACAAGGCCCTTTGGTCTGTCAACTCAGAGGTAGTGGGGAATAACTCTACAAAAGGCAGCAAAGATGTACTGGTACTTTATGGTTAGATATTACAGCAAGTCATTACTCAGGAATTGAGACTATTCCCCTCAGGTACATTGTGAGATCCAGCTGAAGTGCATCTGCATCGATACACACAGCACAGGCAGTAAGCAGGAGGAACTAGCCATTGTACAGCAAGAAAACTCTGATATAGTTTCCATCACAGAAACGTGGTGAGATGACTCGCATAACTAGAGTGCTGCTATACTTGGCTATAAACTATTAAGGCAGGATAGGCAAGGAAGGACAGGCAGTGGGGGAGCCCTCTGTTAGAGAGTATTTTGATTGCCTTGAGCTTAATGATGGCAATGATAGGGTTGAGAATCTATGGGTAAAAATCAATGGAATGTCCAATAAGGCAGACATCATCATGGGAGTTAGCTAGAAACTACCCAGCCAGGAAGAAATGGCTGATGAGTTTAGCTGTTGCTAAAAACAACAGGGAAAAGTCTCGTGATTGTTAGTCCTCATCCTTGTGTCAGACATCAATCTACCAGATATCTGCTGGAAGTATAATACAGCAAAAAGGAAACAGTCTAGGAGGTTCCTCGAGTGTGTGGAAGACATCTTCCTGATGCAATAGGTGAGTGAACCAACTAGGGAAAGTGCTCTGCTGGATCTGCCATTTGTGAACAGAGAAGGCCTTGTGGAAGATGTGACATTTGGAAGATGCTTGGGGCACAGTGGTCAGGAGATGATAGAGTTCTCAGTTCTAGGACAAGTAAGGAGGGGGTTCAGCAGAACTGCCACCTTAGATTTGCAGGAGGCAGATGGACTGTTCAGAAGGCAGACTTTGGACTGTTCAGAAGGCTGGTTGATAAAGTTTCTTGGTGGGCAGTGATAACGAGCAAAGGAACCCAAGAGGGCTTTAAGAAGGAATCCTGCTGGTGCAAGAGCAGGCCATTCCCATCTGCCAAAAAAGATGAGCCTGCAGGGAAGAAAACCAGCTAGGCTGAGCAAAGAGGTTTGGGAGGATCTCAGAAAAAAGAGGGAAGTATATGAGTTTTGCAAGAAGGGGCAGGCATCTCAAGAGGACTACAGGGATGAAGTGAGGTCATGCACAGACAGGTCAGAAGGGTTAAAGCCCAAGTAGAACTTAAAGTGGCCAATTATGTGAAACATAACACAAAATAATTCTATAAATATATAAACAATAAAGGGAGGATCAAGGAGGACTTTCATCCTTTACTGGACGCAGGGCAAACAATAGTGACAAAGGATGAGGTTATAATGCTGAGGTACTTAATGCCTCTTTTGCCTCAGTCTTTAATAGCATAGTCAGATGTTCTCTGGGTACTCAGCCTCCTGAGCTAGAAGACAGGGAGGGAGAGCAGAACAAAACTCCCATGATTCAGGAGGAAATAGTTAGAGACCAGTTCAGTCAATTAGACGTTCACAATGCTGTGGGTTACTACCCAGGGGTATTAAGGGACCTGGCAGAGTTGCTCACCAAACCCCATTTAGTCATCTAGTAGCAGACCTGGTGGAATGGGGAAGTCCCACTTAGCTGAAGTTATGACCATTTACAAGAAGGGTTGGAGGAAGGACCACAGGAACCACAGGCCTGTCAGTCTGACCTCAGTGCTGGGGAAGGTTATGGAGGAAGTCATCTTGAGCACTATCACACAGCACACAAAAGACAACCAAATGATCAGGCCCATGTGTTTATGAAAGGCAGGCCCTGCCAAACTAACTCAATTGCCTTCTATGACGAGGTGACCAGCTTGATGGATGAGGGAAAGGTTGTGGATATAGCGTACATGGACTTTAGTAAAGTCTTTTGACACCATTTCTCACAGTATTGTATTTGAGGAGCTGGCTGCCACTGGTCTGAACAGGTATATCTGGGTTAAAGATTGGCTGGATGGTTGGACCCAGAGTCATGCTAAATGGAGTTAAATCCAGTTGGAGATTGGTCAAAAGGGGTGTCACCAGGGGTTCAGTGTTGAGTCCAATTCTGTTCATTATCGTTATCAATTGCAAGGATGAGGAGATTGAATGTACCCTTAGTAAGTTTGTGGATGACACTAAACTAGGAGGAAGTTTCAGTCTACTTGAGGGTAGGGAGATTCAGAACAGGCTGGATTGGTGGGCTGCGACCAATGGTATGGTGTTCAAGAAGGCTAAGTGCCGAGTCCTGCACTTGGGAGACAACAATCCTGTGCAGTGCCACAGGCTTAGGGAAGAGTGACTCGAAAGCTTCCTGGCAGAAAAGGACCTAGGGTTGTTGATTGGCAGCTGAATGAACATGTGCCAGCAGTGTGCCCAGGTAGCCAAGAAGGCCAATAACATCTTGGCCTGTGTCAGAAACAGCATGGCCAGTGGGACCAAGGAAATTATTGTGGCCCTGTACTTGACACTGCTGAGGCCACACCTTGAATACTGTTTTCAGTTTCTGGCCCCTCACTACAAGAAAGACATCAAGGTGCTCGAGCGTGTTCAGAGAAAGGCAACAAACCTGTTGAAGGGGCTGGAGAACAAGTCATATGAGGAGTGGCTTAGGAACCTGGGGTAGTTTAGCCTGAAGAAAAGGAGGCTGAAGGAACACCTTAACCCTGTCTACAATTACCTGAAAGGAGGTTGTAGTGAGGTAAGTGTTGGTCTCTTCTCCCATGTAATAGGAGATAAGATGAGGGGGAATAGGATCAAATTGCCCCAGGGGATGGTTAAATAACACATCAGGGAAAATTTCTTCACCAAAAGGGTTATTGAGCATTGGCAGAGGCTGTCCAGGGAGGTGGCTAAGTCACCATCCCTAGGGTTATATAGAAGTCAGGTAGATGAAGTGCTTAGGGGTGTTATTTAGTAGTGGACAGGAATGGTTGGACTCAGTGATCTCAGAGGTCTTTTCCAGCCTAACTCTTCTATGACTATGTGATTCACTGGAGTTAGCTGCACCTTTACATTGCGCAGAGATAAGAGAAAGATACATAATTTGAAAGACTCATAAATATACTAAATTGTAAATTAGAAGAAACCAAGATAAATATGCGCAGAATAACTATATACAACTCTTTTATTTTGAATGCTTTTGTAATCATTGATCATTCAAAAAATCTTATTCTTACTATTTATCTCTTACAATCAAATCACAATTTAGGTCATGTTGTCTAAGAATCATAATTAATTACTATGGTTTCTTAGTATTTTTTTCCTTATATTAGTATGTTTTATAACATGATCTTCCTTCCTCAGTGTTCATCCTCACACTATGTTTTTTTTCCTTGATGTACTACTAGTATGTGAACCACTGCCAAGTTCTGTGGGCTAGAAATACAGGCATCTGTAGTTATCACAGCCTGCAGCAACGATGACGTCATGTTGACATTACCTCTTTCAGCTGTTTGGCCCAACAAGTTATCTATAATCTTTATGACAACCTGTCATAATGACAACTTTGCAACACAAATTTTCATTCTGAAATTAGTTTTAACTCCCAAGCACTATCCATAAATTAATATGTCCAATCATTGATTGTATTTTAACAATTTGACCTTTTCTCCAGCGATATGTTCTGCAACTGTTTTTCCTTGGTGTCTCTCTGTTTTCCGTGTAACTTATTGCAACACTTAGGAGCCATCTGTGTTACAAAAATTGCAGTATCAAACATCAACACACTGTAAAGGAACAGTCTCAGCATGAATAAATGAAAAACAGCTTAGGAACTGTGCCATTCCTTCCCAAGGAATATAATACCTTCAGCAGAATGTGCATTTTTTATATTTAAGATAGACTAGTAAATGTAAGTTTGTCAGCTTCTGTACATACAAGATTTTTTTTTCTAGTTCCTTTGCAAATACTAACAGCTAAAAGTAGTCATAAAATAAGTCTGTTATTTTCACTGTACATTGCTGTGCATTTAGGTGATAAAATACATGAAGCTATACTTCTGCTTGGCTTGTGAAAAAAAAATTATCAGTTCTCTTTCATCTATCTAATGTTATAGCAGAAGTAGTGAACTGGATCTTTCAAACAGAATTTTAACACAGCAGTAGATCTAGCTAATGTAGTAATCTCATTACTTTATTAAATCTCACTTCCTTCACCTTAGAAAGTCCTATGAAGAACTGATAAAACTAGCTATCAGCAAGCCCTTCAATAATGTGAACATCTGAAAAGGGAATGCTGAATGATATTTCTCTCTTTATGGAATACCTTTATTTGTTAATTTTACCACAATTAGGTTATTCGGGTCTTTCAGCCTTAATATCAAACAAATTAACAACAAAATAAAACCACACCACAAAAAAAAAAATCCTAAACCCAAAACTCAGAACTAAGCAAGTGCAGAATAACCAGTCTTATCTAGAAAGATATTACTCATTATTTGATAGAGGTAATGCATTTAACAGTCTAAGTCTATGCTCTTTAACTCTTAAGGATGTTTATTTGTCTTTTAAGTGTCACCTTAACTTTATTTCCTTGGCATCTAGTTTCTTATTATTAGAGAATTACAGTATTAAGTGTTTTTTTCTTATCATTCTTTGGTAAATATGCAGAACCTTTACTTCAGTTTAGCCTAGTTTTCCCTACTTATGACGACTCTCTGCTTTCTCCTAGCTGTGCAAGTGTGACATTCATGTGACTTCAGTGATTTCCATTGGGTTACTACAGCTCTCTACTGTGGTACTGGAGATGAGAAAGCAAATAATAAAGAAGATATGATCAGTGCAATAAATCCTTAGAATACTACATGGATTTGCTTTTTGTTTTTTGTGGTTTTTTAATCTAGATACAAAAAATAAAAAAGGTTTATGAGGTATAGATTTATGTAAGAATAAAATAATAGCCTTCCAACTACCTGTACCTGAAGGAAAGATAGAAACAAGAAAAGTTCTGTGTCAGCATTTACCATGACTTGTAACTGTTATTCATAGTCGAGGGAATTTGAATGTGTGGAATGCCAGAACAGCAAGATAAACAAGAGAGCATGCAATGCAACATGCTTGCAAAATCCTTTCTAAATTATCTGTAATTTAAAATAATTCAAGATTTTATTTTGTATAAATCTACAAAAGCAAGTTTTTCTAATATTATAGAATTTACTGCTCATGTATGAATCCAGCATTGCTTCTCTTATATGTGTAGGGGATACTTTTTTTGTCTTGTCTTCTTTGATTTTGCTAAAATTAAAAAGAAAAGTGAACAAAGACTGTAGTTTTAGGGTCACATTAGACTTCATTCTAAAGCTCCATCACAGCCAGGGATTCTAAAATTCATATTATTCCTCTGAGCCTTGAGGTTTTTTCTGTAACATAGTTATAATACATTATGTCTTTTCCCAGCAATTTTTCACATACTTATTATCAGAATAAACATCGTGTTCCTGGGATCATAAAAGCACAAAGGACAAATTTGCATTCATTTAGAATGCTCTTGCCATCTGCTAATCTGCTAGAATTTGGACTGATCAGGTGAAATGATTCCAACAGATTATTTCAGGCATTATCCTCTTCCTCCTTCATAAAATGAACTGTTTACTTGCCCCTTTATATTCTTTGACTTATTTAAGCTTACTAATTTTTATTGGATTGAGAAAATCAAAAATAAATATGCAAGCAGGAAGGATCAGAGTAATCCACCTTTCTAACGGGATACAAGAGGAACAGAAGGAAAATCAAAAGAAAAAAGGAATCTTACAGAAGGTCAGAAAAATTTTGGACAGAATGGTTCTTGGCAGCCAACCAAAAAAGAGAGAGGGAAAATCCTAAAAGGATTATTTGAAGCAGGCATGTTTTTAGTGCCAAACTTAACAATGAGCTAGTAGCTTTGCCTGTTTTGCTATATGATGGCTAGGAGTCTATGGCTTAGCCTCCTGGATGTGACTTCTTACACAAAGACTACAAGAAGATTACACCAATTGTATCACCTAGCAGCATCGTTTTCATAGAAACAGACACATTGACAAAAGAAAAAAAAAAAGCAGAATTGAGCTTTTAGTCTAATAGTATGGATCCTACATTGCCCAATCGACACAACTGCCTAAGACAACACAGTTTTGCAGCACCTAAGCTCTAAGACTAATTACCTAGAGTGGGAGTATGTTCTAGGGAAGCGTCACTACATAGTTTCTATGTAGTGAACCTTTTAAATGGACTTTTTATTTGGCCTAGTTGAGGCATTCGTAAGTTCTTATACACATTGTCCAAGAGGCTAACTAGTGTTGACAAATGGCACATTCCTAGCCAAATGTCTGAAATTTGCTGCTACTCAAGCTACCCAAAATATTCATCTGATATCTTCCTTCTTTTTGTAGTAGAGAACAAGTCTGGCGAGCTTTCAGGGAAAGGAACTGAAATTTGAAGTGTGATGAATTCTATAACTGATTTTCTTATTAGAGATACTGTATATGTATTGCATGTCAGTCTTGCAGAGAAAATGTCATTAAAAAAAAAACAGAGAAAGAAGATGCTTGTTCTGATCCTAGATGCTACACTCAAGTTTCAGGAGATATTAATTTACAGTGGTTGAGCCTGTACCTTTAGGTGTGTTCAAGTGTAAGCAAAATCCCCACCAAACCTCAGTGTTTAGAAAAATGCAACGATCTTGAATTAACAGACAATCCTGTGGATTTCCTTCTAACTGAAAAGTCAGTCTATTAAACTTCAAACAAGACTCGGGCATATCCAAAGGCATGGGCAATGACAGGTAGCAGCTATATTTTGTAAATGAATTTTATATTTTAATCATTTCATTCGTAGGACTGAAGAGTTGTCTTTTAAGAGATAATTATTCTAATTTCCATTCTAATAATAAATGTCTTAAAAGATTTAAAATCTGTTTCTGTGTCTTTGTGTGTTTACTTCAAGATAGAAGAGCAAATCTGTTTTAAAGCTCTTACCAGCCCAGTGTCTCATACTATAAAGCTACAATAAATTTGTCTTAAATCCATATCCTACCTCTATTGTTGTGTTGTCATTCAAAATTCTAAGTGTGTCAGCACCGGGACACATTGTTAAGACATCTAGAAATCTTGATTATGGGACAAGAAGAATAATTATAAGCAAGGAGCTAAAGCATGTATTCTTAAGTGTATATATCATCATTTTGGGTTAACCCCAGTAGGCAGCTCAGCCGAACACAGCCATTCACTCAGTCCCCTGCAGTGGGATGAGGGAGAGACTCAGAAGAATAAAACTGATAAAACTAATAGGTCAAGACAAAGACAGTTTAACTGGTAAAGCAAAAGCTGCCCATGCAAATAAAACAAAATAAAGATATCATTCACTGCTTCCCAACAACAGATAAATATTTAGCTTTTTCTGGGAAAGGAAGCCTTCATCATGCATAATAGTGACTTAAGAAGACAAATGCTATAACTCTGAACATCCCTCCTTCCTCCTTTCCTCAGCTTTTATTGCTGAGCATGATGACATATGGTATGTGATATCACTTTGGTTAGTTGGAGGCAGCTGTCCCAGCTGTGCCCCCTCATAGCTTCTTGAGCAACCCTGACCTATTCACTTGTGGGGCAGCATGCAAAACTGAAAACTCCTCCATGCTGTACAAGCGCTGCTTAGCAACAGATAAAACACTGTTGTGTTATCAACACTGTCTTGGTGTCAGTATTTGTGTATGTCTCTGTGTGCATTTTTATTTTTAAATATACATATATTAAAACTATAACACTCAAGAAGCCAATCTTCTAATTTCTTAGTGTTCCCACAGAGAAAGCTACATAAGGATATTTGTAAATGTATTAGTAGTTTCATTTAATGACAATACTAAGTCTCAAAACCTAGAAAAGTCTGTCCTGAACCTTTTAACACTTCAGAGTGCCTTCTTGAAGCCTTTTCTTTTCCCTTCAAAGTGCAAATAAATAGACTGAATAAGCTAAGCAAAGGGAGAATGGTTTATGTAGTCTTTTAGATTTCCTAATTCAAACAATGTTGCCATGGTAGTCCATTTTCTTTGCACAGAGACTACTGTGAACACTAAAAAGATAATGGAAGTATAATTTTTGGTTTGTTGACAATTTTCTGCAGTTTTCCTTGTTTTTCTTTCTCCAAACAAAGAAAAATTTGCTCACCTGCATAACTTTATTGCACAAAATGTAATTATTGCTTTGAGACCACATAGAACATACTTGAAGAACTTTTGTAGAGGGAGTGGTCTACCCAGTCAGGAAGATAGCCAGGAAGCCAGGCAATTGGAGCAGCCTGCCAGATGGGAAACAGGGTAGCTGGACAGACCTGAAAAACATGATGACCAGTGAGATGGGCGTGCTGCCCATTTCCCGCCATGATGCCAGCTGGCATGCAAGGCGTAGGAGGGAAACCTCTCTGCCTGCCTGGTTTCCACCAAAAATGCAGAAGAACCAACTTGTTCCCAAATAAAACATAATTTCTGTAGAACCAGATTGCACAGATGTGAAAGATTTTTTAGAAATTGCTCAACTAGGTGTTTTGATATCCATGAGAAACTTAGCATTAGGGAGCAGCACCAGCAGGGTTGCTCAACAGAGGAGGACAGTTCAGGAGCCAAGGGCATCCATTGCATAGGTAGTGCAGTGTGCTCACCAACCGAGTGCAATACAACAAGGTCTAAGCAGAATCAGGGTGGTGCCACCTGATGGTCCCAGACAAGTTGAGGTAACTTGTCATTAGGATCCATTCACGGTGTCCAGGCATGTCCAGAGTCAACACAAAGTTAACAATAATATAGAACCCAGAGCACAGGTTTGGATGTCTTTCCAGGAAGATCAGGGCAACAGGGCACAGGGCTGGGCAGAGATACACCTACAGCATATCTCAGGCTGGGATCTGGTTGCCAACACTAGGCCTTACATGGAGCTCCCAAAAAAAATGGACAGAGGATGCATGGGTAGGGATTCCACGTGAGGATGATAATGGCAGTTAAGACTAGGTAATTCACTCAAAATCATAATACTTAGATAAAGGAAAATTTGTGAAGTCATTTAAGTATTCAATATTGAGGTGGTTTGTTTGCATATATGTATCACCTATCTCTAGTATATATTAAATATCAAAGCCAAATAGGAGAGGAAAAAATAAATAGAAAGCAGAGATTGGTAAACCTGATGCTAATAAATATGTTCTCTCAATATAAGTAAGAATGTGGAGTGTACTCTTTGCATACATCCTATATTTTCCATTCACAAAACCAATTCACATCGTCATGTACATTTCAGACTATGGCTTGTAAAAATCTGTTTTTAAAATATATGGGAAAATGTCTATGCTATCTTTGAAGACCCATCTATATTATAGCATATCTTTCTAATAAAGGACTTGTCTATCTATGAGAGAGTAAAACACTTACTTAAGTGCCTAACTTTAAGCTACTGAAATTGAAGAGTGTATTTAGGATATTATGTTGATTTCTGTTATTCTGAATATGTTTACAAATGTGGACTATGTTTCCAAATAATATAAACTGTCATGAAGAAATTACAATGATTTATCCAAGGTATTATGTGAGCTGCTGAAAATAACACTTTTGATGAAAACTTTCTTCTCAGTGAAGTCACTGGGGTTTAAATGGATACTTACATTGACTTATCTTTTTCTCTATCTGTTTGACTGAAAAAGAACTAATATAAGTGTATGCTTGAAGCTATGTATTTCATTGAAATACATAGAAAGATCCCTTGACTTCAGGGTGAATAACTGGGATTTTGATTTGCAGTGAAATTTGTTTTGTGTAAAGAAGTTGTAAACACCTTATTACACAGATGCATCAGGATTCCATTCCTCCCATCTGTATCACTCTATTCCTCTTTTTTCACATAAAGGTTATTTTTACTTTTTTCAACTCTAGCATTTTCTCATTTAAAACTGCTGTCTAACTTCTGGAGCTAAAACGAGGAAAGTGCACAAACCCAAACTTTACATGCACAGTTAAGAAAGACTCAATTTGAAAGTAAAGCACTTTTTCTAGCTATTCAGTATTACCTATATATGAGTAAAAAATTAAAGAATTCAGGAGAGTAAACCACAGGGAAATTGGGAGGGGAGAAAGATACAAGCCTTTTTGATATGTATATGTTTCCCATAACACTTAAGGAGTAGAAACAATTGTCTATAGAAGTCTGGCTGGTGAAGTTCCCTCCAGAATGATGATTTAGACTATCCAGTGATTTTTATTGCATTGTATTATTTACTCGTGTCTTATGACCTGATTTTCAGAGTTTCATCCATTTCAGTAAGTTCCAGAAGGAAGTTCCACACATACCTGTTTGGCTCCAGAAATCCCAGTAACTCTCTATTTGAATCTCTCAGCATCTAAATACTGAGAAAAGTACCTGGCTAGTGCTGATGAGGGTAATCCTTCAGGAATTTCCACTCCTAGGCAGTGTTATAACTGACAGACTTTGTTTCCAGTTCAGGAGGTAAGCTGGGATTCCTACAACTGTTCAGTTAGTGTTTATTTATCAGTCTTGTGGCACTCTAAAGATGGAAGAATTGCACATTGTTGTGTTCCTTCTTCGTGGAAATCATCTCTACTTCAGCACTCAGGTAAACAGAATTACTGCTGTTTCAGATTTAGATGGCAAGTTGTTTTGCAGTGTTGGGGCTGCAGTGGTGGCCTCTGTGGGGAGAACTAAAGGTCTGCTGGTTCCCACTGGGTCCAATAGACCCATGCAAGAACATGGCTGAATCCATTAGCAAAGCTGGTAGCACCTCTGTGAAAACATATTTAGGAAAGGACAGAATATACTGGGTAGGTAGAGAAGGAAAGAAATAAAAATAGTGAGAAACAGCAATACAAACACCAAGATCAGAAGTGGAGTTGGGGGGAGGATTAGCTCCGGGCACTGGAGCTGATATTCCCCTGCAGTCTATGGAGAGGACCATGATGAAGCGGGTATTGATTGCCCTGCAGCCCATGCATGGAAACTGCACTGGAGCAGATGGAACTTCCCTGAAGGATCTACAGCCTGTGGAGAACTTAAAAGTAGATTTTTTTTCCTGAAGGACTGTGGCCTGTGAAAGATCTCACACTGTAAAAGGGGAAAGAGGCAGAGGAAAGGGGCAACAGATAAACGTTACTATGTGTTTTCCACACATGTCCCTCCCTGAACTGTTCAGAGGCAGAGTAAAGGGATCTGCAGTGAAGAACTGAAGATGAGTTTTTAAATATTGTTAATGTTTGTCTTTGTTTGTCACTACTCAAATCTATTTTAATTGGCAATAAAGTAAATTAATGATTTACCCATGACAAAAAATGGTAAGCTATCTGCCTGTCTCTATCTCAGTCCATGAGCTTTCCATCCTGTTTTGTCCCCAGGTCCTGCTAGGGAGGGAAGTGAGTGAGCAGCTGTGTGGACATCTGCCCCTTACCCAGGGCCAACCCACTGCAGCCAGGAAAATTGCATTTAGCTGATTTCCTTTCTCTAGGATGAGGGGAAAGACTCCAACAGTGACTTGGTGGCATAATTTGCATTCTCTTAATTTTCTAGATGATGCCTTCTCAAATTTTAGTATTGCAAAATTAAATGCATCTTCCTACTTCTCAAGAAGATCAAAACTTTGTTGCATTCACTTTCTTTGAGTCTGATATGAAGTCCATTAACACTCATAAATTTTTCCATTTACGTTGAATGGCTCTGAATAGAACTCTAAACATCAGCATAGTTTTAAGAAAAGGTTAAAGGCTCCTGTGGTAGGCACCATTAAGGTTATAGAAAGAAGTTAATACTGAATACAGCATGAATTTCTTTAAATAAAAGATGTAGGGAAAATGTGACTCTATAAGGAAAATATGACTTTTTCTGTACCTTTAATTAATCTTTTGAAAACATAAGGATCTGTGTTTTTACTGATGAGAATGCATGTAAAACAACAGGCATTTTACAAATCTCGATCTTTTTGCAGTTACTAAATCTTTATCACTGGAGAGATACAAAACTACTGTCAAACCACTGGTTTCAGTAGGAAACAGAGGAGTTTCCACTGCCACTGGGAAATGTGATACCTATTTATTTCCTGTTTTCCTGTCATAATTAAAAGGTTCAAGAGTAAGATGGCCTTTCATTTGTGTACAAAGCTATCCAAAGTAGGACTAATGCTTGACATGGTCTCCCATAGCAACTTTATAGCCAAACTAGTCAAAGAGAAACTCAGGAAATGGACAACTGAGTGGGAGAGAGTGAAAAACTGACTTTCCCTTTGGGCTCAGAGAGAAATAATCAGCAGTAAAAAGTATAACTGGCACATGGCTATTAGTGATATTCCTCAGAAATCCAAACTCAGAGTTTTTAAAACCTGAACAACCAGATTTTCAGGATCGAAGTTGATATACTGGAGGACAGGGCTCATTTTCACATAGACTTAGGAAATGGGACTGGGCAAGTGAGCTTATGTGAACCTTAAGACATTAAAAAAAAAAAAAAAAAGGTAAATGAAAAGTGTAAAGCTTGACTTTGCTTCTTTTTTGCCTTAAACATTTTGTCTGAAAGCTGGAGATTTGTGGGTTAGTTGTGTGGCAAGACCACTCCAGCACATGCCAGTGGAAGCTGGACAGGTTACAAAAGAACTTGCAAGGAACCATGCAGGCACACTCTCACGTGCTCTTGCTCTCACTACCATGCTCTTGTTCTCATGACCATCACTTCAATCAGACCAGCATGGACCATGCCACCTGGAAGAAGATGCTGCTGCAAACACGTGTTCTCAAGGAACTGCCTATTGATGTGGTATTTTCTTTCCTTTTCCCTTCACTCTTTTTCTCTCTGTCTCTCTCCCATTACCTTACACGGTGCTTGTCGGATCAGATCCAAGTGATCTTGGTTATGTTCAGGGATCAGACTGTGATCTAAAGATATTGGGATTTATTCCTGCAACTCTGGGAAGTTGCACTCCATATCTTGGCTGTGCACCCAACTTTCCTAAAACCAAGGTAAAAGTGTTTTAGGACACAGCTGTAATATTGAATGAATGTAATTATACATAAGCTTTGTCAATAATAAAAGTGAATAAAACATTATCTGAACTCCAAATTTAATACTGAAGGAAATACTCATTATATTGAGTGAGAGAGAAGGAGAAAAAAATTGCTGTTATTCATTAATCCTAGGGTTTAAACTATTAGATATGATTAGCTGATTGTTATTTGACCTACAATCCCACTGCTAATATCCATGCTCTTAAAACTTTTTTAGAAAAGCAACTCATTGATTTTTAAGATGATCTAATGAAACATCTTCCTTTTTTCTATTGATTATTTTTGTTACAACTAGAATCTAGATAAGCTGTAAATATTTCAGAATACTGCATGAACACAGAAGCAATTTTATCATTACTATCACACCATATTTGCTTTAATTCATAAATAATTGCTTTGAGTGTTTTGTATCAACAGACTCTTCCAAAGCTTTTTCCTGTGCCAAACCAAGACTGCTGTCCAACCCCCTGCTGCAGGAGTGTTGACACTTAATCTTAAAATAGTCAATGTCAGCATTTACTTTGAGTTCAGAAAGGATGGTGTGAAACTCTGTTGTATATTTTACAAATCCAGAAATCAGCATTGAAAGCTCCTATCCTCAGGTTAAAATCACTGAGCATGTTTCCATGTCTCTTCACAGTTTTCTTCCGATTAAAATTCTTCAGACCAATGAAAAGACTCTTTAAGAGCAGAGCAATATGCATATATTTAAAAAGATAAAACTGAATTAAAACTATAATGCCAGTTCAGAGGGTGAAATCTAGTTATTTTTAGCCACAAAAATAACATTTACCATAGGAAGAGTATGGGAAGACAACATCTGAGAATAAATTTACAAATATTTAGAAACGAAAGTCTGTTGATGCTGTTCATATATCAACTCAAAGTTTTTTGCAAACATCTTCAGTTTGCAAAGTATTCAGTGGCATGACTGGGAGATGTTCATCTGCTCTAGCAAGTAGGATTCCTACTGCATCTGATGAGTAAAAAAAAAATCTCAGATTATCAAGACTCCAAATGGGTCATAAATTAATCACTATGACTACATACAAACTTGCCACATCCTAAATAAATGCATATCTGATCAGATGGCTCTGGAAACTAAAATACAGGAGGTTGGCTTCTGCTGGAGTCACTCTCCTGCACAGTCAAGACATTCTCAGTGCTGACTTGGAGAGCAATTAACTTGGGAGTGCTCCTAGGTGTAACGTTTATATACTTGAATTGCAGAATATCACCACTCCAACAGATGCGGGAATAAAAGATAGATTTAAACGCATATGTACATAATGCAATTTCAAAAGACTTGATAAGCCAATCAAATAAAAAAATCTAATTTAGTAGGCATTTGTAACCAATAGGTATCATTTTCACAATCAAGTGCAACATCAACCACATTCTACATCTTGGTGCCAACACCATTTAAAGAATGCATTGCTGCAGCCATAAACGTTATTTCACTGTTGAATCTTGCAAAGTATTTGTGAAGAAAACAATGTGTTGTAATGCATATCTTGTTAGTTTCTAAAGCTGCCAGGAAAGGAGTTTTCATGTAGATTATGTTAGTGTGATACATGACTACCTTATTCAGGTATTTTTCGGTTTAAAAGAAAGAGAAATCTAGAAACATTTTTGTTGTTGTTTAAATCCTATAGTCTCTTGATGTTCCTGATGTTTAAAATAAATATATTTCAAGTCCTTGAAGATTTAGGTCTGCTGGTATATGTATTTCATCATAATACTTTCTACTAAAACACACTCCCTAGAGTTGTGAAGTATTTAGATATATGTTTCAGCAAAGCAGATGGCAAAGATTCTTGGCTGTTATTCAGTAGCCGAATGAACAGAATAAGGAAAATGTTGTTGCTAAATACAATAAGATAAAATTTTAGACTGAGGTGACTGGCATGGGGAAAGGGTTTTAGGATTTAGGACAATCCAGCTATTGAATCTTACCTTCTGAGAAAAAAGATCAAAGCAGAACAATAAGAGCAGAGTTATGGTCATTCCCAGGCTAAACAATCTCAACACAGAGTTTTTTAATTTTTACAACATTCTGGCTTAGATCACGGGTTGTGTGTGACCTTTAAGTAGTCAACTGCTAAACAGCAATAGGATTAATATCTCATAAAAGGACAGGATTCTTTATATCTGTGCAGAGAAAAAAGGTGTGGGATGGTATTCAGGATAAGTAGATCACAGACTACCAGAATAATACACCACTCTGACCATTAGTATCCCATGCTGGAGAGTGGCAAAGAGAAGCATGGCAAAGAGTAGTGGGGCAAAGAGGTGCGGGGCAGTTTGAGCAGAAGTGGGCAGGGCGAGAAGGTAAGGGGCAGAGAGGACCCAAAGACTAGATAGAAGACGGCAAAGACCATGGTGGCTACCCAGAAGAAAATTAAAGCTACCCTGAGTGCTGCAGCAGGCAGGATGGATGCTGCCACCCAGACAGAGCCACAGTGGGTGCATGCAGCTACCTAGGCCCTGAGCTGCAGGCAGTGCCCCCCTCCCAAACCAGATCATTCCTCTGTTACTGACTGCACTTGTGAAAGCTGTGCTCAAGTCGGCAAACTCCTTCATATAGTGGAGGAGTTAAGGGAGGAGGTAAGGAGACTGAGGACTATCAGGGAATGTGAGAGGGAGATAGACCTGTGGAGCAGTGCCCTCTCACTAACTCAGCAGCCTGCTGGGCCTGGTATGCCCAAACACCATCCACCTGCGATCTGCAAGGTTGGGGTTATAAGAAATGGGGAATGGCAACAAGTTCCTTCCAGACAAAGGAAGTATGCTCCCCTCAACCAGACAGCAAAATCTGAGATCCCCGTGGTGAACAAGTACCAGGTGCTGCAGGTGGAATCTAATCCTGAGGATAATGACCACCATAGCCTAGAATCTTTACCTAGACCACACCATCCTCAGAAAAAGATAATAACATCCTCCATTAAGAAGAAAAGGAGGGTGATTGTTGTAGGGGACACCCTCCTAAAAGGGAGGGACCCATTTGCACACCAGACCCATTCCACAGAGAAGTCTGCTGCTTACCAGGGGCATCAGTGAAGGAGGTAGCTAGAAAACTTCCTTCTCTGGTCCACGAGGCAGACTACTATCCTCATCGTAGTCCAAACTGGTAATGATGACATAGTAAAAAGAAAGACCAAAGTCATCAAGAAAGACTTCAGGGCCATTGGGAAAATGATGGAGGGCTCTGGGGCACAAATAGTATTCTGCTCCATCACAAGGCTAAATAGAGAGGACCTGGAAGTCAGGAAGAGCAACTCAATTAATGCCTGGCTCTGAGCCTGGTGTGAGGAAAGTGGCTTTGGCTTCTTTGATCATGGGGTGGCTCACGCACCCCCTGACATTGATGCTAAGGATGGGACACATGGGTCTCCTAGCAGGGCTAAAGCCTTTGTTAAAAACCTAGCTAAGCTCATAAATTGAGCTTTAAACTAGGTGTGAAGGGGAAGAGGATTGAGACCAGGCTAGGCAGGAGCGAGCCTGGGTGTGGGGCACTAGAGATTTGGCGAGGGTGTGCTGGTGAAAACCACCACATCATCACACAGAAAGTGGGGGAGAATGCACCTTGGAGAGGTAAAGGAGATACGGGCACCCTGGTACAAGCTACTCCAGTTACCAGGAAATTGGGAACACTGTACCCTCTGAGAGGGCTGAAGGCTTGGCAGCTCAGCTGAAGTGCATTTACACCAATGTACACAGCATGGGGAATAAGAAGGAAGAACTGGAAGCTGTCATAGGGCAAGGAGGCTATAATGTTGTTGCCATCACAGAAATGTGGTGGGATGACTTATATAACTGGAGTACAGATATGGTGGGGTATAAACTCTTCAGGAGGGATAGGAAGGGTAGGAAAGGAGGCAGGATAGCCCTCTTTGTAAAAGAAGGACTTGGACACCACTGAGATGGATGGTGGTGATGAGGAGATTGAGTGCCTGTGGGTTAAAATCAGAGGAGTCCATAAGAAGCTAGATTTTGTGCTGGGAGTGTTACAGGCCACCCAGCCAAGGAGAAGTAGCTGATGAGCTCTTCTTTAAACAGCTGGGGTTAATCTCCAAATCTCTTGTTCTTGTGGGAGACTTCGATCTCCCTGATATCTGCTGGGAGTACAATAGAGCAGAAAGGAAGCAGTCTAGGAGGTTCCTGGAGTGTGTGGAAGACAACTTCCTTGCACAGCTGGTGAATGAACCAACAAGGGAAGGTGCCCTCCTGGACTTGCTGTTTGTGAACAGACAAGGCCTTGTAGGGGATGTGACAGTAGGTGGATGCCTAGGACTAAGTGATAATGAGATCATAGGGTTTTCTGTTCTAGGTGAAGTGAAGAAGGTGGTTAGCAGAACAGTAGCATTAAATTTCCAGAGGGCAGACTTCGAACTCTTCAGGAGGCTGAAGTGACAGGGGATGAGGAAAAGGCTGAGGTACTTAATGCCTTCTTTGCCTCAGTCTTTAATTGTAAAGAAAGTTGTTCCCTCTGTGTACAAACCCCAAAACTAGAGGAGCAATACGAGGCTCCCATGGTCCAAGAGGAGGTGGTCAGGGCCTTGCTTGTCCAACTAGACACTTACAGGTCTATGGGGCCAGGCGGGATTCACCCTAGGGTATTGAAGGAGCTGGTGGATGTATTGGCCAAACCCCTTTCCATCATCTTCCAGCAGTCCTGGAAGACTGGGGAAGTTCCACTGGACTGGAGACTGGCTGATGTTGTGCCCATCTACAAGAAGGGTCGCAGGGAAGATCTGGGGAACTACAGGCCTGTCAGTCTGACCTCAGTGCCAGGGAAAGTCATGGAACAGGTGATCTTGAGTGCTATCATGAAGCACATGCAAGAGAACCGGGTGATCAGGCCCAGTCAACATGGGTTCACAAAAGGCAGGTCTTGCCAAACTAATGTGATCGCCTTCTATGACAAAGTGACTCGGCTGTTGGACGAGGGAAAGGCTATGGATGTGGTCTTTCTGGACTTCAGTAAAGCCTTTGACACAGTTTCTCACAGCATTCTGCTACAGAAACTGTCAGCCTCTGGCCTGGACAGACGCACACTCTCCTGGGTAGAAAACTGGCTGGATGGCCGGGCCCAGAGAGTGGTAGTAAATGATGTTAATTCCAGCTGGAGGCCAGTGACAAGTGGTGTTCCCCAGGGCTCAATGCTGGGTCCAGCCCTGTTCAATGTCTTCATCAATGACCTGGATGAAGGCATTGAGGGTATCCTTAGCAAGTTTGCAGACGACACTAAACTGGGTGGAAGTGTCGATCTGCTGGAGGGTAGGGAGGCTTTGCAAAGGGACCTAAACAGGCTGGACCGCTGGACAGAGTCCAACAGCATGAGGTTTAACATGGCCAAATGCCAGATCCTGCACTTGGGGCAAAACAACCCTATGCAGTGATACAGAGTAGAAGTCTGTCTAGAGAGCTGCCAGGAGGAGAGGGACCTGGGGATGTTGGTCGACAGCCGACTGAACATGAGCCAGCAGTGTGCCCAGGTGGCCAAGAAGGCCAATGGCATCCTGGCTTGGATCAGAAACGGTGTGACCAGCAGGTCCTGGGAGGTTATTCTCCCTCTGTACTCGTCACTGGTGAGGCCACTCCTTGAATCCTGTGTTCAGTTCTGGCCCCTCACCACAAGAAGGATGTTGAGGCTTTGGAGTGAGTTTAGAGAAGAGCAACAAAGCTGGTGAAGGGGCTGGAGAACAGGCCTTATGAGGAACGGCTGAGAGAGCTGGAGTTGTTTAGCCTAGAGAAGAGGAGGTTGAGGGGAGACCTCATTACTCTCTATAACTACCTGAAAGGAGATTGTGGAGAGGAGGGAGCTGGACTCTTGCCAAGTGACAGGGGACAGGACAAGAGGGAATGACCTCAAGCTCCACCAGGAGAGATTTAGGCTAGACATTAGGAAAAAGTTTTTCACAGAAGGGGTCATTGGGTATAGGAATAGGCTGCCCAGGGAGGTGGTCGATTCACCTTCCCTGGAGGTGTTTAAGGCACAGGTGGACAAGGTGCTGAGGACCATGGTTTAGTGTTTGATAGGAATGGTTGGACTCAATAATCTGGTGGTTCTCTTCCAACCTGGTTGTTCTATGATGCTATGATTGAAAGACAGTAAAAGCATAATCTATGTGGACATATGAAAGTGTCCCGTGCCTTTATAACAGATGATACTGATGCAGCAAAGTTGCTGATGCAGGATACCAGCCTTCCCTACCTTCTTTGCTCCTGCCTCATCCATGCTCTGTTTCTGAGTGAGATTTTACCTGGCATTTACTGTTTCTGCAGACAAATGCAGAGAAAGAGCAATCCACAGGCACTTTATTAATTTTTCATTATTTTCTTGCAACAGCTCCAACGTATTTCCAACTACAGTGCTAGTTACATAAAAACCTTCCTGTTTTTCAGGTCAGAGGGATCACATTAACAGATTTTTTTCTTATTGAGAGTGGTTTATGTTTTCATGTGAATCAAGTAATTTAGATCATGTATGCATGTTGTGCTGTTGTACTCTTTCCTCCACTTATGAAAACAGTGTCCTTCTTTTACCTTACATGAATTATTGCAATTCTGTTGTTTTTCTACTGAGAATTATCTTTAACCTTTACAATGAGCATATAACATTACGTAATGCCTTAAATCACTTTACAAATTCATAGTAACAACAACTCCACATCATCACAAACATCAAGGAAATGTTGCTATGTTTCATATCTTAACAAATGGAAATAAATATTATAAAAATCCCTGTCACACAAAAGCATCCACACAAAATACATCCTGATAAGCAAATAAAAAAACATTGATTGACAAAAAAGATTGATGTTGCAAATATATTAACTGTGGATGGGTATTAGAAACAGGAATTTTAAGAATCCCTGAATTCTGCTCTTGAGCTTAGTGTTTCTTGTGACTTTCTAGAATCCTTTTAAGTGCTCTGCAAGAGAATGCATGAAAACTGGTCCCTAGAACCCTCAGTTTACTGAGACAATTTATTTTATCTATTGTTTCTCCACAGAGGTTTTATGATCTGAGATTTCTGCATGGACAGAAAGTTAATTTCTATTGTCAATAACATTCCTAGATCATACACAGGTTGGAAAGACCCAGTTTAATTACTTTCTGATTTGAGTTTTAAGATTGCTTGCATTTCAATGTGCAAATAGAAAAAAACCCCATACATTATTTAATGGAACTCGGGGTGGGGTGGTATTTTGGTTTGGTTTTTGTCTCATATCCAGAAAATATGACATTATAATAATTTTTGGAGAGTTGTTCAGGTTTAGGCCTAAATTCTCAATCATTTAATGTATTTAAATTTAAATTAATTTAGCTTCTGGGATTTTCTACTTTTTTTTCTCCTCTGTTCTTTTTCTCTTCTACCTATATTAGTCTTTCTATTTTGGCCTGTCAGCTTGATATAGAACCCACTGGACAAGAATATTTTTCTGATTTGTTTATTTTTCACCTTAACTTCATCAAGGCTTTTCACATGGTCTCCCAGAACATCCTCATAGGTAAGCTTGGGAAGTGTGGTTTAAATGAGTGGACAGTGAGGTGAATTGAGAACTGGCTGGATGACAGAGCTTAGAGGGTTGTGATCAGTGGTGTAATGTCTAGTTAAAATGCCATAGTCAGTGGTGTTCCCAAGGATTAATATTGGGTTCAGTCTTGTTTCACATATTCATCTGTGACCTGGGTGAAAGGAGTGTCTTATACACAAATTTGTCAATGACACAAAAGTGTGAGGAATGGCTGATAGACCAGAAGACTGTACTGCCATTCAACAAGACCTGGGCAGGCTAGAGAGTTGGGTGGAGAGGAACTTCATGGATTTTAAGAAGTTAATTACAAAGTTCTAGGGAGGAACAACCCCATGCAGGTTGTTGAACAACTCCCAATACAGATTAGGGCTTGACCTGCTGGAAAGCAGCTCTTCAGAGAAGAACCTGGGAGTCCTGGTGGACAACGTTAACCATGAGACAGCAATGTGCACTCATGTCCAAGAAGCCCAGTGTGGTACCTTAAAATGGGTGTGGCTAGTAGACTGAACGACATTATCCTTCCCTTCTACTCTGCCCTATGACACAAATACCTGGAGTATTTGTGTCCAGTTTCAGACTCCCTGGTTCAAAAGACTGGTGTCCAGCAGAGGGCCACAAAGATGATGAGGGGACTGGAGCATCACTTTTAAGAGGAAAAACTGCAAGACCTGGGCTTATTTAGCATGAAAAAAGAAGACTGAGAAGGGACATCATCAATGCTTGTAAATATCTAAAAGGCGGAGGTTTAATATCTGATGCCATCATGGAGTTGTGTGACACTGGGCGCATCACTTCAGTCTTTGAGCCTCAGTCCATATTCTTCTTCTCACTGCTGTACATAACAGTTTCTCTATTTTCATATGGCTTCTGTGGGAATGAACAGATTTATTTTTTAGAAATATAACACATGAGACCATGGTAATACGGTTATGCAGAAATCTTAGACTGATGAACAAATTTGTGACATTGTACGCGTGATTTGTGTGTTCTCAGGACAGCAAAGTAAGGCGTATTTGCTATCTAGTATATTAATAGAGAAGAGACTGGCAAGGACCCACTGCTGTATTTCAGAGAGTGCAAACAAGAGTTGCTCATTCTTCTTCACCTAATCCATGGAATAAATAATACTGAAGATTTATTTCTAACTTTCAAAGAAACCCAGAACAATAACAATCATTAATTATCCCAACAAAGCTAAGTGTGGAGATGACCCTACAATAAGATTTATTTTAAGATCACCTACAGATTATTCTTTCTTCTAGATTCCAGGGGAATGATTAAAGTCATTATAGCCTGTGAGACAAGAGAATGTTTACTTTTGTTTTCAAATTGCTGAAACAAATAAATTATATCTGTGGTTGGGTTTTTTTTTTTGCTTTGGTTCACCATTCTCTTCATGAGTGCAGTGAAGGAAAAAGTTTGAAAATTTTGACATTTATTCTGGAACTTTATAAATTTCCAATCCTACATGCAGAAGTCTCATTTTAGGCCATGTACTCTTAAAACAGCAATTTCTTTTGTAATTTAAGACAGTTATTTTTTCTCTTTTCCAATTTTTTTATTTCTTTTTCCTCACTTATTTTATCAAATTTCATTGTACACTCATTATTTTTGCAGTTGATTTTAATTTTTATTTCACAAATAAAATTTGAAAGTTTCATAAGATTGAGTAGAAATAGAAGGAAAAAAGAAAGCAGTAATTAAAAACTGTTACCTCAGTAATTAGGATTTTATATTTAAATGTTATTCATAAATGAGATTGCATTTTTTTTCTGCTTTGCTTTGTTCTAGAAATCCAAACAGACTTTAGAAATGTATCTGAAAGCAGCTTTCCCTGAGGGAAACCTGTCTTTTTTGCTCTTCATAGATGTTGACACAGTAGGTTTGATGTTTAATGAAGAGGTATTTTAAGACACCTAGGAGGAAGAAGAAAAGATAAGTCATCAAGACATAGTCAACTTGTAGGTTATTAAACCCTGGGGAGGCAGTCAGTGTACCAGGCAGGGTCTAGCTGAAGATAAAAGAACTACATTATTTGCTTTGTCCACATACATTCAACAAGATAGTGAATTAAAGCAAAAATTGAATTAATACCATAGCACTGATATCCTGACCACTGGTTTACATTTGAAATTTGCATGTGTTGCAACTACCTATTTGAGTTGAAGAAATTTGTAGTTCTGAGTAAAGAAAAAGCATTTTTCTGAAACACTAATTTTAACAAATGTACCTCCAACCATGCAGTATGCTACTATTCAACATGTTAAGAAAATACAAAAGAAATTCTTATGTGAGAGAATACAAGATTCTCTGGCTTTCAATGCACACTGAATAAATCATACAAATATACTAAAATGTCAAATCAAAGTGAATTCCTTGAGGGAAAAGCTTTTTCTTCTGAATCTATAGGAAGATGGAAAAAAATCAATAATAACTGTAATGTAGCTCACAATCCTGTTTCACTGGGTTTGGTAGTAAAAGGCTGTAAGGTATGTTTGCAAATGTATCAGTAGGTATAGTGAGGTAAATCCAGTATTGATCATAAAGTGATCGCTTTATATAACTTATTTTTTAGAGTTCCATTGTTTCAGTATGAAGTTTTAATACAGTATTTCCAAACTAAACTCTGACTTCGTTCTCTTCTTTTACTGTGAAAAAAAACAAACTGTAAATTCTTCACCAAGGAATTTTGAGGTTCAGCGGTTTGCTTGCAACTTCGTCAACAAGTTCTTGGGAATAACGTAAAATGATTTTTTCAATATGTTAACACCAAGACATTTCCATGATGACCCCAAAAGTGATTTTTCAGTGTGTCCATGGATCCTTCTGTTCTCAGCTGGAAGGAAATGATTTCACATTATTCTTTCCTCTCTTCCTCTTGTACCTAGAAACCACATAGATTGGATGGCTATGTACATTGATCCATGCATACGTAATGAGCACACTTGATCCTCTTCTTGGGTAGCAATACGCTGAAAGCAATGCAGTCCGCATTACATATTTATCCTTCACATTTGATGTGGTTAAGTCCATTTGGCAGCTGAGAATGGATCCTTAAGGAAAGAATTAGCACAACTGCACAAAACTGTTTCATGCAGCGTCATGGTTTCCACTGAATAGTCTCATATCTGCTGAGTTTAGAGTGAACAGCAAGGAGCAAAGGGTATGTAAGAGAAGGTAGCTCCATTCTTCATGGGTGTGGGGTTGTAGAAGTTTCCAATAGCAAAGGAGCTTCCTCACTACAGTCTAAGCAATGCACTGAACTTCATGCTCCTTTGGAGAGCTAATCAGATTTGCACAAGTAGTGGAATCAATCTTTTGTAAGTACTTATATGGAAAGATAATTGAAAAAGACAGTAAAAATTAGGTAAGAAAGTGTTGAAGTGAAGGATTCGAGCAATTCAAACTTTCTTTTGAACCGACACTTTCCACACTAAATTTTCCAGTAATCCTTTTTTTTTTTTTGAGGAAGTTAGTCAGAGGGCAGCTCCAATATACTTGCAGGTTCTGTAGCACTTTATGTGAGAGTTTTTTCACTTAATACATGTAAAGACTGACTTTGAAACTGTATTTGATAAAATGAAGTGTGGTGCATGCTACATAAGAGAGGTATGTTTTTAATCAAAGACCCTGAAAAAATCAATCAAGACTTTAGGTGGTTGTGTTTCTACTTCTGCATGGAACCTCATGGAGAACTCAGTATAAGGCAGGATTTCCTTTAAGAATGATAATTCTGTGTTTATTAGAATAAACTACTCATGAAAAGGACACATAAAGGCCATTTAAAATAAGAAGAGAGTGGGAAATGCTTTATACTGACTTAAAATGTAAACAAGGAACAAGAAAACTATTAAGATGTGTCACTTACATCAAAAGCACAAGCCAAATCAAATAGGTGATTCTGTACTGCTGGCATACAAAGTTTAGACTCATAGACTGAGATGCTTACAACAATCTGCAAAAGGGAACTTCATTTTCTCTTTTGCTTCAACTGAGAGTACCTTCTGGCTAGCTGAGTGTTTGCTTTTGGATATGTTTTGCGAGCCATGATATACTTAATATAACATGTGAAATGCAAACTGTTTTATTCAGGAGGACTTTAAATACTTGCAGGGAAATAAAGTTTTTTACACATAATTCTGTTCCCCGATTCAAGACTTCGGTAAAAAATAAAGCACTACAGGCAAAGTGCATGGATGTATGTTCAGTGAAAATGCAGAACGATTTTGTTTAGGTCTAGTTATTATTTGTGAACATTTTGTTCAGGTTAAAAAAATGAACAAAAAAGGTCTGTAAATAATTTCTGTATAGCAAAAACTGGTGCCAGACACTGGAGACCTGCAAAACAGTTGAAGAGATAGCTAAGACAAAATAATAACAAAATATAAGGGTCTGGTGATCATGGATGCTTCTGAAGAAAAAGCTGCATATCTATGATGAAAAAAAGGATTTACATCTGCTTGTTATAGGAAGTAGTCTTATATGAGGTCATGTGCCACAGAAAATAGCTGAAGGTTAGAAGAAAGGAATTCAGCTGTAACTGAATTCTATTATTTTTCTTCGCACAGGCATAACAAAATACCAGAGATATAACATGGTGTTATCAGAGAAGGTGGAATAATTTTCACAAAATAATAGAGGCAATGCTTTAGGAGATCCACAAAACTATTCAAGCAATAGTGTGGGGAAATCTAAATAGTGAAGTCACACACAGTGATTGTAGTTATATTTTGCTTCTAAGTATCTGGAATTTTTCTCTGTAAGTGTAGTTTGAAAGAGGTAATTGGACAGATAACCCATATGGTTATCTCCTTGTAAAGATGTCTGCTTCCCAAGTGATTTTAGTAGAATCATAGAATGAATAGTTTGGGTTGGAAAGGACCTTAGAGATCATCTAGTTCCAACCACCCTGCCATGGGCAGGGACACTGCACTCTTCAATGCACTCTAGGCGTCTCCTGGATTGCCTACAGTTTGCCGTGCTACTTTTCCAGGGTATATCAGGGTGGTTGAAGTCCCTCAATATGATGACAGCTTGAGAGTGTGATGTCTCCTGTAGCTGGAGGAAGAAGGCTTCGTTGGTAGGCTCTCCTTATCTGATGTCCTGTAGACAACCAGCCACAAGGTTTGGGTTGGTTCCTTGGTCTTTTATTCTGACTCCCAAGGTTTCATCCTGTTTATGGCTATTCGTCAAAGACAGCTCTTCACATTGTATCCATTTTCTGATATAGAGGGCAATGCCTCCACCCTTCCTTCCCAGTCTGTCCTTTCTGAAGAGCTTGTACCCCCACTTCAGTAATGAGATTTGTCCCACCAAGTTTCAGTGATGGCAACCACACCATAGCTTCCTAGTATCACTGTAGCTTCCAACTCCTCTTGTTTGTTGCCCAAACTTCATGCGTTTGTATAGAGGCACTTCACCTAGGCTGCTGATCACATTGCCTTCTTAGTTGAAGACCCTTTATTTACTTTAAGGTATTTTGTGAAAATTTCCTTCCTGGCACCTACTACCTCAGGAGACTCCTGCTGATCTCCACAGGGCTTCAATGGTGCTGTGGCATCCCCAGCATGCCCTAAGGCAGAATGTAGAGGGTTCATACCCACTCCCCATCCCTCCAACTACTGCATGTCCTCCCGCTGCTTGTCATAGGCAAGTGATGGGAATTTTGCTTCCTTTTATTTTGATAGATTCCAGGTCTCTTTCATTCATACTATAAACTAGTAGAAAAGGTACCTCCTTGCCTCCACCTTAGGAGTAAAATATGCTCTGCCAATTAATGACTCATTTGGGGATCCTGAATATCTAATCTATAAATTCATTCTACATCATAATAGCAGCACATTTTTTAATAAAAATACAAAGACTTGTAAACACAAGCCTAATAGTTGACATTTATTCATTTTTGCTAATAAGACTTTAAAAAAACAAGGTAAAATCTAAATGACAAGGTAAATTTAAATTTTTTTATTTAATTTTCATCATCTATTAAAGGAAAATCTATCAACCCTACACAACAATTAAGAATTTATTTTTTTTCCATAATGCTTTTATTTCCATTATTATGTAGCTTAACACTTATCAGTTCCACAAATTGGAAAAAAAACTTGGATTTGGTCTCAGAGGAAGGCTCACATTGCATTTCTGTAGCAATGAGCTGTTTACCAAGGTGGAGATTTATCTTAACAAAATACTTTTAGACACCTGTGGAAGGTGGAATAGGAGGAACAAATTGGAAGAAAAAGATCTCTAGATTTTGCATCTGGGAGTGTAGTATTGCAATACCATTTTCTTCAATTTTCTTCATACCATTATTGCTAAGTCCCTCCAGCAACAGGGGAGCCAGCTGCAATGTCACTATCTCCTGCAATACTTCAATAACAGAAATGTGGTATGTATTAAAACTGTAATGAAGAAAGAGTGAGAAAGATATATAGATTTATGTAAAGCTAAGATGCACTAAAAACTGAGTAAAAATTTAGAGTATCTTTATCTTGGTAATTCTTCAATGCATATATGTAGGTTTAGGCTAGACATTAGGAAGAATTTTTCACAGAAAGGGTCATTGGGCATTGGAACAGGTTACCCAGGGAGGTGGTTAAGTCACCTTCCCTGGAGGTGTTTAAGGAACTGGAGGGTAAGGTGCTGAGGGACATGGTCTAACGTTTGATAGGAACGGTTGGGCTCGATGATCAAGTGGGTCTCTTCCAATCTGGTTATTCTATAATTCTATAATTTCAGTATCAGGAAAATAAGGTGACAATCAAGGGAAAAATTATCTGTGTGGACAGGGCGAACTGTACGTGGGATCATTCAGTTTGTAAAGTGAAGCATAGACAATAAGATTTTCATCAAAGCCTAAGATATTTTGTTATTGTTATGTTAATAGCTTAGTTTCTTTCTCTTCACTCGCTCATATACACACACAGTTGTAAACCCTGAAAAAGTATTCATTCTCTGTTGGAACATATATGTTTGCAATGTTCTTACAAAAGATGAGAGATGTACTGAATTTAACTCCTAATAACTACACCAAAGAGGCAGAGATTTCACATTAGAGATAGAATCAGCAATAAAAACTCTTACAACTATTTTCATTGTTTCTGTATATTGAGTGCAATACTTCAGTTACAGTTATGGTATAAGAACCGTTGCCAGAAGAACCAGAAAATTGTATCATTAAGGTGGAATGGACCTTAATAATTCTCAATCTTACTTTAAGAGCAACATGGCTGAAACAGGTAGCTGTATCTTCTATTTACTGAATTCTGGAGCCTGTTTTCTTAGGAAAAATTAAGACAGTGGGGAGAGCTGACGAATTTAAATGTAGAACAAAACTAACAAAATGTTGACAGAAAAATACTGTGTTATTTGCAATACCAAGACATAACAATTACTAAATCCCCATTGTTAAAACTGAGGTCCTATGCGTATAAAGTTCTAGTGCAATTAAGGTTTAGAGTGCAATTACTATGTACACACCACAGAGAGTAAAAGGCCGAACAGCAACCTTGAGTCAATATACAGGTTGCCTAAATCTCCCCCTCTACAGTCCTGCACTGGACATACATTGTCTTTTATAAAAATTAATTTAAACTAAGACTATGACTCCACTTTTTGTCTTTGTATGCACACATATGACAGGATACTAACCACAAGCAATCTTAATGAGTGTCAACATATACAGTGTCAAAGGTCAGCCTATAATTTTACACATGATGCTGAATAATTAGGTCTTAGAGGACTTTCTGAAAGTTTTTTTCTTAAATTATCTTATGCTGACAAGATATAACCAGTTTGATTTAATGGCAAGCACACCTTGCAGCAGTTTAGCTAAATCCCTTTAAAACTGATTCTTGGGGAAAAATAAATTCTGTACTGTATATTTTGCTTATGTTTTTCCTTTCTTGCTAAATTTGAGTAGTAAGTAACCTCTTCCATTTGAGACAAAGTCAATGCATTAAGTTCTTCGTAATTTTTTAGTTAAATCCTGCTTAGTAGGATTCACTGTGTACTGGAATGCAGTACCATAGGAGAAATTTTCCAGAATAATATATTTCCATCTGGAACAGTAGGAAAGAGAACATTACCAAACTGAAACAGATAACCATACCTTACACGTTATGAAATTCTGGAATGTAATTCAGGTAGTGAATTTCTGACACTTGCTGCTACAGGGCAGTTGTGAAAGTAGACACAGTAGCAGCAGATTAAGAAAGGTGAAATCATGGTCCACAACTCCATAAGTAATAAATAAAAAGAATGGTCTGATATTTACTCTGTAACAGTCATGGAAATAACAGAAAATTGTGGTAAAATGACTCAATACCTCAAGAGGATGGGTTTTTTCTTTTCCTTTAACCATGTCTCTTCTGTAGAAATCAAAAGATGGTGAAAAGTAAAAATATCTTGTATTTTGTGATGTTGAGACAAAGATAAGAGGTCTGTCTCAGATTACCTTCTAATACTCAAGAGGGCCTGTCTCAGATTACTTTCCAATACTCTCATTTGAATGCAGCAAATGTTAATGAAGTTTGAACCTGGGCTCACTAGCAATATGACTTGAAATTCATGTGTACTTTCAGTCTGTTGCATAAGAGGATAAATGAGCGCAGTACTACTCTTTTTGTTTATTTTTTTAAGATACCCATAAGACTTTTTAAGATGCCAAATCTCTAGTGCTTAGGAAAAAAAGTCCCTTTATCATGATAGTGCAAGTATAAGTGGAACGTTTATTTTGCTTTCTTGCAATCTTGGTGAAAAATATTTGACCATATCACAACTCTTATAAGTAGTTGTAATCTACTTGTGCAAATGAAGACCAGAAACCCTGCTGAATGATGTAGTTCACAAAGCTTAGTTTTCTTTGTAAGTGTTAAATAGTAACACTTACCACATCCTGTTCTTGAAATACTGACCATCAAGTACTGATCCTATATTTTCTGTCTAATGGGTATACAGAAACCACGCCTGTGGCAAGCTATCTGTGACAGAGTTCCATTAGCAGATTTCATGTATTGACTAGTAAAAGAACTGTTCACTTTCCTGAGCTTGTTAACAATCTATAGGATAATATACAATATGTCTACAATAGCCATTAAAGGAAGACTGATGAAGGTAAACCTCATTTATAACAAAGCTATTGGTTTGCAAACACTTCATAAATAAAAGACAAACCTGACACAATGAACAGCTCCTAATGAGTATTTAAAACATTATTGATGTCAAGAAGTGAAGTAATAACTACTATGAAGTAGTAATGTTGTTTTAGCTGCATGGTTTAAAGATGTAAAAGCCTCCTTGTGATCTTAGCTCAATAAACTCCTCAATAAATTAGTGCTGTTCTTCAATTTTATAAACCACATTGTTTAATTTCAGAACACAAGCAATCAAAAGTGTGAAGTGCAGGCCTCAGCTCTTTTATATTTATAGATCCATGCAAGTCCAAGATAAATATATGCATGATTCCTGCAGGTATCAAAATATTTTAATTTGTACCATTTGTCAAGATGAACTTTGCTGACGGATATGAAAATGCATTCAGTTAATCTTAGAAAGGGATTTTAAAAGTATTAATAGAAGCAATCATTTTAAAACTGTAATAGGATCTATACTTTTGCCATTGAAACTAGAATAATTTCAACACCCATTTAATTCTTCCTTCATTTATTTGTTAATGTTTTAACAAAATCTAAAAAATAATCTTTTGCATACATTTATGTGACTGGGAATTTCTCTAACAGCTAAGTAGATATTTACTTAATTCACTTCTCTTTTATTATGAATACCAAGTTTTAATATCCATGTCATTTTTTCAAAGTATTATGAAAAACTGGCAAAGTTAATGTTGAATTTTTCACTATTAAAACATTTTTTTTCTGTATCAGGATATAAAGGTATAGTAGTCTTCATCTTCAGGCACAAAGCTTCAACAGAATCCAGTAGAAACTGCAGAAAGAGATGAGGTTTTCCATTTTTGCTTTTCCATTGTGGACATCTCAGATAGGTGGCAGAATGATTCTTCTCTTGTAGCTCATCAAAACATTTATCTTTCTGAAAAAAAGACCCATCTTCAGAATATTTGTAAGAAATAGAATAACAATTACTATCATTTCATTGAGTGGGACAGCAATATTGCAATAGACCTTATTATTAATTGTTACAGTCTAATTTCTGGATCTTTGAAGGAAGTTCTATCTTAATCAGCTTACTTAATCAGGAAATAATATTATGTAATCACTAAAGACAATTGTTTTCCCCAGTCATAAGAAACATTTATTATATAAAGAGTCTAGAGAATAAATGTATTAACTCTCTTACCTACAATAATTTGTGAATCTGATTGAATTTATATCTTGGAAAAATCTACTGACAAAGGAAAACAGAAAATAATTTCCATTTTTTATAAGAAACATGCCTTCACTGATTCTTAAGTAATAAACAGACAGATCCTAATTGCAGTTGGCTCAGTTGCCTGTTTTCTTTTGTTAATATCTGTTTTACTACACCAAGGTTCTTTAGATTGTGCTGCCTTTGTATTCATCTCCTGAATTTTACATTTTTCACAGCTTGCTTTCAGTACACCACCTAGTAATGTTTTGCATGCTTAGAAAAAAATTCATACTGTTAAACTTCAGTTTAGAACAAATGAAGTTAATGTACCTGTTATAACATAACTGACTGTCATTCTGGTTCATAATTCCAGTGGAGTCGTAGTCTGCTGAAATATGTGGTTATAACAATGACACATTTTGTTGAAGATGTATTTTTTGTATCATATTTCATGTTCAACAAATTCCTTTCCCCTTGGCCAGACTAGTCAAGATAGTTCTTGTAAGGAAACAGATCATAAGAGATACTTTTGAGAACTGTGTCTGTTATTGAGCTTTAACAGTCCATGAAAGTATGCCTCAGGAGCAAATAAATTCTACTTCAGTTCTCATTGGCCTAGGGTATGATACCATCATCCATTTCTTTGGTTTGATTTTACCACTTCTAGCTGAGGAATATTTTTTAGCTATTCTTCCTTCCCCAGCTACAAGGCACGTTTGAGTACAGCACGGTTTTTATTTGCCTAATGACTCTTATCAAACCAGGAAAAAAGTACTTAGACTATTTGTTTATTTAGATAAAATTGTCAGCGAAATACTGGAGTTTTCTGCCAAGAAGGACTTGAACTTTTGGACTAATCAAGCTGCAATAAGGGGGAGATGAAAAGAGAAAGCAAGGAAAGAGAAGTAATTTCCAGAATAAGATGTGAAAATTCAGATGTTTTGACTAGATATGAATATTTATTCTACAGGTATTTGATATTGAGCGTTTAAGACTTAAACTACCATTTGTGGGGGTGGACGAATAGATCAGTGTTGTGGGAAAGGGTGTTTTAGCAAACACTCTAAGCAGATGCATGGACAGGAAGACATGAAAAGATTTTGAGGGAATCTGCATTAGTTCACAGAAGCATGGTAGAGTTTATATCCCAGAGCATGACAAGAGCAAAAGGAAGGAGACAGTGCTGGAGAAGCTTTAGAATCAGAGTCAGAAAGTATTAAGACACCTGAGGGCACAACACTGTTTAACCACAAATAATCTCTAGGATGAAGCTGAACAGACATCCATTCATAGCCAGGGCAGAAGTCTCCAGTGCTGGATAATTTAGAAGATTTTCATCATGCACCTAAACCTACGTCTTTGCACTGACCTAAATAATGTAAGACAAAATGACTTACAAGAAAGAACTCTGTTCCTTTCCACTGTTTAAAGTTGTAAACCCATCAATTAATTCATGTTCTCATCTTAATTTTTTTATCTATCTATCCTGTAAGCCTGTAGAACACAATAAGAAATTTTGTACACTCTGTTATGCCATGGGAGATCAAAGTTAAGATCTAAATGAGTTTATTAATGTCTTCTATTCAATATTGATAGCATGACATGAATAATATATTGCAAGAAACAAGTTCATGAATAGTCTTAAATCTTAATTAATTTTTATATACTGTCAGCTTCAAAACAGATTTTGTCTGTCTTATAGACAAATAAACCTACATTTCTTGGACACATTAATAATGAATTATTCAGCAAGTCTTAGAGAAAGTTTAATAACAGACTTTAATTGGAAGTAGTCTGTGTTCAAGAGAGACAGGTATTTTATTGTGACATATCTTCTGTTACAAGAAACATCTTTTCATTTATGAGTATGCTTGCTATCACTCCATGTTGAATAACACTCAGAAGAGTGTTGGATCTTCACGATAAATAAACTCTGAAATTGTAAGTGAAACTGAGAAAGGCATGATAGAAAGTCTTGTTACTGGATGCTGTACAGGAACAAAAGACAAGGGCTGAGATAAGATAAACTACTTAAATATCTACAGTTTTGTTCAGAATCCTAGAAGACAGATTGATACAAGTCTATCTTAAAATAAAGTTATACACTAAATTAAATACATAAATAAATGTCTTATCTTGATTTTACATTTTTGAGGGGTGGGGTCATCTTTTTCTTGCAGAAGGGCTAGGAAAAGGGGAAAGCTGATATATATACCTTACAAGGAAACTTACTATCATTAGGAGATCACTGTAGCCTTGGATAAGAAGGCAGATGACCTGCAGCAAGACTGGCACAACTACAGAATGCCCTGGTCAGAGTGAGTGCTGGCCAGATCTTCAAGGGATAGACCTCAGAGGAGTTCAGACTGTTGTGTAAATTTAATGAAAGTGAAGGTATATGAATGGATAGCTGCACAACAAGAATGCATCTGCTAAGCTTCTTGGAGAAAATCAGCCTTATGTGTGGCTGCACATATATCAAGAAGGAAAGGTCAATTATGCCAGAGAGATGCAAAAGAAAGCAAAGATAGGAAAGCTGGAGTTAGTAGAAACAGAAGTAACAATGGCCTGTGAGTTGGGTTCACTACACAAAGAGGAATTGGTGTCTTAAAAATTGACCTGAAACCATTCCATGTGGAAGAATAACAACAGTTTAGGGACAATCTTGGAAATAGGACTTGTCATCATTGGTAATACAAGTAAAGGAAAGTTCAGAGTTCTTTGTTGTTCAGTTTGTTGTAGAGATAAAAATGCTAAAAGATTTTCTGACTAGGATTTATGCTGAGGTATAAGAAAATGATAACTTTAAACTCAGGATTATGTTGAAACGTAGAATTAACACAGAGAATTTTGTAATTGTGTTTAGTAAAGCTTGTACTCTATTCTCTGTTTCTCTGAATAAAATTGGAATTTTTAGAAAGTAAATTTATCTGAATTAACTTAAAATATATTTCTAGTATATTATTAGTGGAGGTGTAAATTAATTGTCTTAGCTGTACCTACCCTATTTATACATAGTGTATAATTATTTCTTCGTGGTATCTTGGTAGAACCACATAGTAATTATTCTTCGTAACTATTTTCTTCAACCACAGCTTATAAGTGTTTATTTTAAACATGATACATTTTAGCTTTAGAAACTGCTAAGAAATACAAATATCATTAGTCCTTCAATGATCTAAAAGAGGACAAGAAATAATTTTGTCTGTCACTTGCTTAAAAAATCGTAACATTCAGATCCCTAAATACTTTTTTTTCTAGTGATGAACACAAAACAAGATCCTATTTACACTGCAGCAATATAAGCAAAACTTCTTAAGTTAAGTATCATTTCATTTGCAGTTATAAAAAATGTTATAATACGCCAGCATTATTTTTAAAAATGTTTTCTATGAGGAATAGATGATTCCAAAACTGCAATACTTCTGTGCATTGAAATATAATGAAGGTTTCATGATTATAATTTCTGAACTTCCTACTAAGACTAGATGATAAGTATATCACTTTACAAGATATATACATATTTGTAAAGGTTCTAAAATATATTTTAGTGATAATAGAAAATATTTCTATAAATAACTCTGTTTAGGTATTCTTCTGCTTCAGAAAATTTACAGAACTGACTTTCATGTGTTCAGCAAAATTGCTTTTAAGTACAGAAAGTATTAATAATTTGATCTGCTGCAATTACGTAGCCTTTTCCAATTATTATTACCATGATGATACACGTACTTTGCAAAGATCCAGTTGTAAGTGTTAGAAATCATTAAAACTGATAGTGTCATGTTGTCTTGTCATGGAAATAAGTCTTATCATTCAGACAAATGAGTACAATGTATATACTCAGCCCCATACTGCCTGAAAATTGGCACAGCTGTCCAAGAAGGGGGAGTTAGTAGCACAAACAAATCTACCCACACTGTCGGTATAGCTGATACAGAATTAGTGTCAGTAGTAGAAGAAGCAGAACAGGAAAGGCACAGACTTTGGGAATAAAAAAATGAAAATGAGTAGCGTATTTTCCTCTGTCCTTGGGTTATTTATTTTTCAGCAACAGGAAACACTTCCAGCAATGCAGTTTTAAGAAGGAACATTGACATAAGAGCAAGAAGGAACATTGATATAAGAGCAAGAGAACATATTTCTTTTCCCATCTACTCTATTCTGTTTCTTTTGGTAGTTTTTATTGGTCTTTCCCCATGTGCAGGGATATTGAAATTAAGGAATACTTTCTGTTGCCTTGATTTTTACTTCCTTTAGCTGGAAATGAATTTAACAGAACATGTTATTGAAGAGCTGTAGGTAAGCAAGCTAGTCTCCTTAATTTAGAATGAAATTAATGTCACTACAGGAAAAAAAAATGAACTCCACATGTGAGAAGGGGAAAAACTGATGACGAACAGTATCTCACCCTTTAAACAGTTTCTTTCCTATTACTCTGTTTTTAAGGGAAGAGTCATGTCGCATATAGGGCAATCCATGACACGTAGAAGTTGTGGGCCAAAAGACCATCTTTATTGATTTTACAAGACTTTTTATACCCCTTCCTGAGCTGCGCGTCCGTGCACTATTGATTTAGCTAAAGACAAACAGTTCATAATTGGATGACTCCTTCTCAATTGTAACTTCATAATTAGGTGATTCCATCTGCAGCCTGGCAGCTTCCTAATCTTGTTTACTAGGTTCTTCTTGGTGCTTTCCAGCTTCTCCAAGGATACACAGGCATCTATTCAAGGCCAATGTTTAAGTTCACACACTCTAACTCCTCAGACCAGCCAAGGTTTCCCACATAGTCCTTTAAGTTATTTTTACAGATAGATAACCCCAACCTATAGCTCCATCAACAACATAATGTCAGGAGAAAAGTTGGGATGCTACAGGTGATAGAAGGAGAGCATTGTACTTGTGTACACCCTGACCTGTGGTATCACTAATAAGATTGCAACATGAAAACAGTAGGATGCTGTACATAGGAGAAAGGGGTGTTAGTTTATCAAAGTGGTAACTAAAAAGAAAGGTGAAAGAAGGACTGTGTAGCAGCACGTTACAGATGATGTTGCTCTGACCACACATTCAGATGATTAACTGACAACCCTGGTGAGGGGCCTTGGGTTATCTCCTCAGAAATGGCAAGGGAGCACCCCAAGGACAAGGACTGGACACCCAGACACACCAGTAGCAGCTGTGACAGTACCTGGCTTAGCTCTTCAGCCCATCAGTCTGCAAAATCAGAGAAAATTAAGGTGATAAAAGCATTCTGCATAGCTAATATAGCCCACAGTGCTGTATGTCTGTGTGCACAGTGTCCTGGAGAGTCCCATGTTCCAAATATGTGTGAAAGGGCTTTATGTGAACTGAAAGGTTATCAAAAGCAATTCAACTTTGACAGTGTGGCATAAACAAGAGTTAAATTTGTTCTGCTGTGAAGAAACACAGAAGGACTACCAAAGACATAATTGGACAAACGTCAATCTGAAAATGAAAAACCTCACAGTAGAACAAAGAATTTAGACCCATTTGAAAAAAAACAAAATTCCCTCGCTCAATTATGCAGATTTCCTCTATTAGTAGCTTTTATATTTTTTTGCTTCTCCATTTTTTTTCTTTTTTTGTGGCTAAGTACTTCCAATGCTTAAGTCAAAGTGAGGTTGAAAATAAAGAGAGATATGTCATAGGTTGTTTTTCCTAAAAGATTAATGAAAGTCCAGTGTTCCAGAATAAGCATTACATCTGTCATCATTTCACTTTGGTATAATAGTGGATAAATCTTCGGTATGTAGTTACATATTCTCCAGTGTTTACAGCAGTTAAGAGACTTCTACGAACACATATAAAGTTCATTTTTAGAATGAAAGAGAAATGTTGATCAATCATAATCATAAAAGGGTGTGCCAAACTAAGCTAGAATGGTTTTGTAGCAGTATTATCATAATCCAGACTTGCAGAACTGTTATCCTTGGACTCATCTTTCCAAGATAAAAATATTGAGGTAAATAGGGACAAAACCATCAAACTGTACTCAGACAATTGATTATAACTGGTGAGGTCTTGAAAATATTGTTGAAATGATAACAATAAAAACAAACAAAAAAAAAGAAATAAGAATACTACTAAGGTAATTCAATACACTGCAAGAATAATCCGCAAACTGTTTATGTAAAAAACACAGAGCCCTATTTCTTCTGTCCTACAGTACTTGAATTAAGCTGCAGAATGAATGGGAGTTGGAGGAGGGAAGTTACTAGTGCTTCAAAACAGAGGAAAATCACAGAAAAAGGTACTAGCAAATAGCAAGAGTGGATAATTACAGCACTGTTAACACCCACCCATTAGTATCTTTGCTAACACAGGTCTCAGTTGCTTCTATTCAGCCATACTTTGCCTCTCAAGTACTGTTATTTATAAGTATGTGTGTGCTTATTTGAAGAGTAAAATACTAACACCTGCAGTATTCTGTCTCAGTGCAAAAGTGGTTTTAAGCAAAATTTATACAATTATAGAAGGCTTGATCCAATTGTGAAAATATACTTTCATAAATATAACCAAAAAAATCTCATGAAAGGCATGTTTTTGTAGAACTGCAGCATTAAATTTGGTCATACATCATCTGTTTCATACTATTTATTTAAAGTCTTGTTATAGTCAGTGGGGATCCTGTTGATTCAGTACGCAAAAGTTAGTGGTGCTACTGACCAATAGCTAATAGTTTCTTCATCAGAAACAGCTGAACCAGGGTGTAGGTAATCATTGTTTTGATGATCTCTGCCTACTACAACAGTATCTGAGATACTATGGTTACGTCTGCATCAGCAAGTCGTGCAGAAACAGGAAGAGTGAATCTGCATATCCTGGTGCCAAGGATCTGATGCTGACATTACAAATATCACAGGTTTTTGTTTGTGCCACTTCTAAGCTAACCCCATAAATTAAACAAATTTGCAGCCTGAATATCTCTAGGTGAGTCCTTGGATCTTGTATTTCGGGTTTCCAGATCTTGCAATACAGAGATGAATCACACCCTGGGTTCAAATCACTCCCTTCCCCCTCCCTCTTTATTTTAATTATTACCCAGATATGGTTTTCAATTTAATAAATTCTTGAATATGAACTACATGTTTAAACAATTGGAACCTGTTTTTCATAGTCAAGAATGGAATGCATACCACATCTCAGAAGTCACAAACCAATTAAATAAAGGAAGAAGAAAAAAAAATACGGTCTCCACGTTGCAAAGGACAGGAAAACAAAATCTAAATCAGGACAAAATAATGAGTAGAATCACAATTTTCTTATACTCATCTACAACAAGTGAGAGAGCGTTGCCTACCGAGAATATAAATAAGGCAAATCAAATACCTCAAGATGTATCTGAAGAAATTTTTGTCTTATCAGATAATGAACTTGGGGTTTTGATGAGAATGCTAATGAATTCATTTGTAATGTGGATAGCAATGATAAGAATAAAGTGACTCTGTTGGAAAGATGTATCCCATTTTTTGTTAAAGTCTAATCAGAAATTAAAAGGACAGGAGAAAAAAACATAATGAAAAGTCAGATATCTGACTTAAGAACAGAAACCTGCAACTTTGAAAGCAAACTGATAATATCAATACTGAGATGCTAAAAGACAAATATAAGGAGTTAACTCTTTGAAATCAAACTTATTTCTCCAACTCAAAGACAAAGTACTGCATTTAGAATCCAGCAAATTTTATGCAAGAATAACCTTCTGCAGATGCATAATTTCAACCACAGGATTTTTTTTTAATACAAGATAAATTTATATAGCTAGTACTTCTATCCAATATCGCTCATTGTTTCTCTGAACTCTGTCACAGGTAAGACTTCTCTGAACTAGTCATCAGATAAGACTTAGTAAGACAAAAACAAAAAAATCTTAGCCTTCTATGACAAAACCCTCAGCTACCTTCTGTATCACAGTGGACAGCACCATCAAATCCATAACCTAAAAGTCATCTTTGATTTTGACCTTTCTAATGATTCATACTCAGTCTTCTACCATTTAATAAACCTAAGAAAGAGCTTTTTCTAACTGCTTATATAATTATAAATTTTATCAAGTTTATATCATTTTTCTTTTGACTATAGTAAACATGCTTTTTTTAATGCAGCCCAGGATATCATTGGCTTTTGGGACTCTGAGTGCACATTGTCGACTCAAGTGAGCATCCCCAAGTCCTACTTGGCAGGGCTACTCTCAATCACATTGTCCCCCATCCTATATAGAAACCATGGATTGTCCTGATCCAGGTGTAGGACCTTGCACTTGGCCTTTTTGAACCTCATGAGGGTCACACAGATCTACTTCTCAGCTTGTCCAGGTCCCTCTGGATGACATCCCATCCTTCTGGTATGACAACTGCACCACTCAGTTTGGTGTCACCTGCAGACTTGCTGAGTGTGCACTCGATCTCACTGTCTCTATAATTGATGACAATTTTAAACAGCACTGGTCCCAGTACAGACCCCTGAGGGGCACCACTTGTCATGGATCTCCATCTGGACATTGAGCCACTGACCACTACTTTCTGAATGTAACCATCCAAACAATTCCTTATCCACCAAAGGTGTGCACTGAGTACAAGATTTACCTTGCTTCCCCTCAAAGTCCACAGCTCTAGTCCTGCACATAACAAGACAAAGTCCAGTAGTCATCCTAGGTCTCACAAAAGGGACCCCACTTATCATCTTTGCTTTCCTAAATAGGTGCACCATTGGAATTGGTACATACTTTTGCAACAAACTGTGAACTACAGCCACAGCTTTGACTGGAGCTAAGGTAATGATTCAAACTTGTCAGTTCATTTGGAGGAGAAACAGACAACTTCAAAATCAGTCAGGAATTATCTTACAGATACAGAAGACAAAAGGGGTATGTGTTGCTGCCTGTCTAGAGAGGAATCCATTTTAATACTGCTGATGACTTCTTTACTACACCTTTGAATTGAATTATCTGAGAACATAACTATTAGGCATAAAACTTGATTCAGTAAAGACTTATCTGAAAAAATGAGCTAAGAAATAACCCTGAAATGAATGTAACCCTACAATAAATGTATTGGAAATTACTTTTATTGTTCCTGAATATAGATACTATGAGAACAATGGAAAATTTCTCCATGTATATTGTAGATTTGAAATACAACAAAGGTTTTTGAACTGTTGAATAGGAAACATTTCTGTTAGCTGAATTCAGTTCCAAGTACTTCCAGAAAACAAACATAAAACGTAATTTGTACACATGAAAACTAACAAATACTCATGGAAAATTTCTTAAATATGCCCACAGTTTTACTGATTATTTTTCTTTTAGTCTTGATACATTTAAACATTTATTTTCAATTCACAATTGCATGCTTTGTTTTTCAAAGAGAAATACGAAAACTGTTGTTTTTTTCCACACATCCACAATTTTTTTTTCAGGTCTTTGAGCGTACTAGCGCATACTTTATTTAAGAAGAATATTCATAGTTATGAAGGTAATTTAAAGAGTGCTCAATTTTGCCTAAGAAAATGCACATCCAAAATAGGCCTAAGTTGCCAAAGTAAAATGAAATGAACTAAGTGATTCTGTACATTCCCGCAGATGTGAGACTACGTGATGGGTATACTTGTACCTTACTTTCACGGCAATCAGAACCCACTTCATGCATGTATGACTTGTTTTTCTACCACTGCAATGAAATTTGCTGCTTCATTAAGATTGTCCCTAAACACAGACACAAGCAAAACAATAGAAGAGATGGATACAATTACGCAGTTGACTATGGCTGGCATAAGTCCTTCACTCATTACATGTGAGGACAGTTGGTTTTAGCCTAATTACAGAGTACTGTTTCTTTTCTAAGAATTGAAAATATATAAAATTATTTGGCTAGAGCAGTGACAGTTTTATGAGGCCGAAATAAACAATTTTAAACACAATAATGATTATCCAAATCCTGCAAATGAACCACAGAATGTGCTTGGATCAATATAGTAATTGGACTATAGCCCAAACATCAAGTGTATTCATGCTTTTCACAGAAGACAACAGTTCAGTGCGAAAAACATAGGGTCAGTTCATATAAAAATGCCACGGTTTAAACATCCACCTCTTCTTTCTTTTCAGTGACACAATACTGGGACATGTTCCTTTCTTAGAATGGCCTGGCCTATTATCAACAAACAGTGTGTAATATAGATGCTCATGAGCTGGTATTGAATGAGGTTAATTAATGGTTCTCTCTACATAGATGTCTGGGATTAAAACAAAAAGCTTAAAACCAGCAATTAAGAGTGGCAAGTAACCTATAATTTTTCAAACTCCTCTACTAATTTTGATTATTATCTACTGCATGTTTGATTACTTGCCATTTTCTTTGACTTATTCACAGCAGATGAAACCTTCATTGTTGAGGTTAGAGAAGCACCACATCGTTTCTTTACCACCAGAGACATGCTACTTTAAATTCACATAGTCAGAAAGTTTGAGGGTTACAGCCTTACCAAGAGGTAGACTTTTAAACATTCTTCTTCACCATTTGCATTGCAGAAAATGTATTTGAATTTAGTGACCTTGATATTAATAGCTGTCAAATGAACTACTATTAACTGGGAGTGCATAAGTTGGCTTAACAGCAGCCTCTGGCCAGCTGTGATTGCAGAATTATTTAAGGAAGAAAATGAACAGTGTATTTTAATCAGAAATCTAGGGTTGTAGAATTCAACTTATGAGTGCTATGCATTTTAACCTGCAATTTCTACATGCAATATCCTGTGAAAAAGTATGTAAGTAGGAAATTATTTATGTTCATTTCTTGCAATTTATTGTTTTCTTTGGACAGCATCTTGGGGACTTATTCTCTTGTAAGCAGACACAAGTTTAAGATCTCCTGAAATCTGAACAGTACATCTTTAAGTGAAATCTAAACTGCAACCAGTTTGGAAGCCTTGTCTCAGGGCCTCTTGGTTGTGTTTGAATGCCTTATACTATTTAAACTTTCCCTTTAAAGCAAAAGATTTCTCTATTTGAGGCCCTCAATGTTGTTCTAACTGAGGGATGACCAGGCAATGGAACATTAGAGATGTTGGAAGGAAAAAAAGGAGCAGATGTGATATTTCTGCAGCTGACACTTTAAATATGACAACTCTAATACAAAATGTTTCCTGAAAAAAACATATGACTCAAAGCATTTCAAAAAATCATTAAATGTACAAATATAAGGAGCAGTGCTATAGCAATCAACTAATCTTTGGTAATCTCTGTGTGAATTAGAATTTTATCTTGCCCTTTTTCTATATTAATGTGTAAGCAGTGGAGGAATAATTTTCAGGGCCCTAACCATCTCCTGCAGTGCTTGAGGTAAGACAAGTTAGGAAGTTTTTGCCAGTATTTGGAAACCGTAAAAAATTCAAAGGACCTTAGGACTACATCTACTTAAAACTAAATTTCTGAAAGTTAGAGAAATTATATCAAATCAAATCAACAAATCCTTCCAATGTCATGAAGACAGAAGAGTTCACTCTCCAAAATTATTTATACTAAAACGAATGAAGATAACACTAACTCTTTTCACCTCTGAATGGAAACAAAAGAGTATATGGCTCTGGCAGTTGTCCACTAAACCCACTCAGGCTTTTTCAGTCTTTTCAGTGGGTGAAATTCCTTTCTGTCAATCACAAAATAAAAATAATATATTATACCATACCAGAAGGTGCTCCTAGGAGGTTAATTTTAGAGTTCCTAAAAGATACATGAAGTGAAATCTGAAGACTACATTCTCATATGTCTCAAAATTCTGCTTATGGTTCTGAGCTTGCCAGAAATGCATACAAACGTGCATGTAAACTGAATTATACAAGCATAGTTCCTTATGTCATAGCTAAGGTCGATAGTCTGCATCACCAGGTTTTGATCCTGAGAATTATCATATGTATTGCAGACATTCAACACAGTGGATTCCACTGTAAAGAGTCTCAGACTCTTCTCACAATGAAGATTGGGTTACTTCCTAACCCAAAGTAGCTATGTGGAAAACGGAGCCCTTTGCCCTGCATGGTTACTCAGTGTGTAGCCCCTGGAAGTCTCTGAGCTTTCTCACCTTCCTGTGTGACTTTTAGTCATTTTATTTGACCTCATGATAAGCTGGAATAGTGAGTCACAATATACCCCACATTGATGTAATTCTCAAGAGTATACTGCAATTTGTTCACAGATTGTCATGCATGTAGACATCCAAGAGCTAGCAGTTTATTTCAGGCTGCCCATATGCATGAGGGAAGTTATTGACAGTATATTACTTAGGCATTACCAACAGAGGACCTTGATCTTCAAATAGTAATGAAATATGAGTCATTCTGATTCAGAAATATGGAATCAGAGTCATTCGTCTATGAAACATGTCTTTGTATACTTGGGAAAATAGCAATTAAAATTAGAATTTGAAAAACTGAAGGTGTAATTTTATTTTTTTAAACACAAACTTTTCCATATTAACTGTCTACCCATGTCCTAAATTAAGCACATTAACACTCTTAGCTTATCAGCCATATGGTACATCTTCACACATAATCCTTCCTAGCTCAAAGACAATTTTGTGTACACTTCTTTGGAAGCCTGATGAGCATTTAGATTTTTCCATCTTATGCAGGAATAACAACCACAACTAGAATGTTTGGTTAATCCTTAGTTCATTGATAATATATGCATCCCTTATGTTAATTGTAGAAAACTTTGAATCTGCTAACACTCCTGTCTTTCCTAGGGACTTGTAGACATGACATATTCTCCAGCATAACATGTGAACTCCTAGAATAATCCTATTGATGTCAATAAAGATGTACTGAACTACATATAACCATATGGATTTATGACTGCCATAACCCAGGAAGTTCTGCCTGAAACAGTATGACTATGAAAAACAAACCTAAGCATTTTTGTGATCTGGTCAAATTATTCCTCGTCATATATACCACTTAATGCTTTTTGAGTTCTTTGTAGTATTTTTTATTACAAATAACCCAAACACTTGTACATTTCATGAAGATCATCAGCATTCTGTTGACATTCACCACCTGAAAGGCAATAATCTGTCTTTGCTTTTTATTTTCTGTCCTTCCTGTTTTTATGGCTTTACTTTACTTTTCTTCTCCACTTCCTAAATGTATTTAATAAACTCGCCAGAAATATTCTTAGGACAGTGTTGTTAAAGTGAATTATATCATCGTCTACTTTCCGACAGTTATCTTTTGATACAATCATAGTATATTAATAGATTTGTCAAGAATGTCCTTAGAAACAATGTACTTTAAATTACCGCTTCAAATTACCTGTCATAAATGTAAGTCCTGTAAGTTATAGCAACGCTAAAATGACCTTTTTGTCAGTATTTATGGCACTCTCAGCTGCTGCTTGATTGTATATTTTAGCTAGATTATTTCTCACTTCCTTGTTAAATTGTTAAGTCCTGAGAATCCTTCCCTTGTTCTGGATTTTAATTCATCTCACTTAAGCAGCCACTCAGGATTAGAGTTAGGTGCCAATTATTGCACTATATTTCATGTCATGGAACTAACATAGTTCATGTACATACATATTCTGCTACACTTGCAGATACCTAAAACTTTTAATCTATATTTTACATCATAAGGGCAATTTAGGCATAAAGATAAACCCAGTCTATGAAATGCAATGTTCTCTCCACAGTAAGGCTACCTTGAGAAATCAGCTTTCCATTTCTCTTCCAATCCAGCAGATATTTAGACTTTCCCTGCAAAGTGAAACAGCTTCAACAGGATACTGGAGACTGGCTGCCCTCATAGGCAGTAAGGACTGGAGTTGGAGGATCTGAGTGGGCTTGAATTCTTCAGTCAGGGCATGGATCTGGTGCTGGCAAATGCTCAGACCATCAATGGATCAGTAAAGATTATCTCTAGGTTGCAATTTGATCAAGCTTTCAGGAAAGATCTATCAGGGAACAGGGACAGAATAGGTCCTGATAGGGGCAGGACGTAGCACTTGATGCACTGTCAGGAATGAGACAGATATTTCTTGGAGTCCTTTTAAGTATGAATGAATTTTATTTGCAAAAAAACTGTAACACAAATAAGATTTTTGGTCATCTGCAGTATTAGATGACATATGAAAAACACAGCGGTTGAATACAGCATTTTGGAAGGTTTTACTTCATATTAGTTCTTCTGGGATCAAACTCATTTTGGCTGTTGTGCAAATCTTTGGGTTTAGTTTTATGCTAGAAAAATCCAATTTGTGTTCTGACGTGAAAAAAAATATAACAAATAGAGGTGATCAAAAGGTTTTTTTTTTATTTGAAAGTGTATTCCTTTTCCAAACCAGTGTATTTATTTAGAAGTATTTGTAGATGCACATTGATATAAACAGGTACTTTTTCAATTTTTCACACACACTGGACAATAAAATTGTTTACCAAAACACACATAAATATGAGAAGAAGAGATCAAAGCAATGACTTAAGGGCCAACCTGTTAAGAAAAATCCTGAACTGTATTTTGAAAGAAATAGGTATTCATAGGTGTGTTTACATGTTCTAGTTTGTTCCTAAATAAGCAGATGGAGTTTCAAAAGATGAATCTTGCTTGCAGTAATGCAAAATGTATACATATCCTTTGCTAAGTGGAAACAGGAGGGAACTCCTGTAGGATTACTCTGCAAATAAGTGCTCAACTAAAAGGATTTTAAAAGCGTAGACATATAAATAAAAATCATTCACTACTAGTTGTAGCTAAAGAAAGGCAATTTAAATATATAGGGTAGTATATTTTCTGTTAGAAACATGATGAAGAGTCAGGAGGTTGTCTAAGACTATTTATTTTAACATATCTTTCTGAAACAATAAAACTATATTGTTATTCTAGTCACTATGGAAAGAAACCAAAACCAAAAAAAACCCAACCCAAACAAAAAAAACCAACTCCAAAACTACCCAAAGAACAACCAAACAGAAAAACATCAGAGAAAAACTACTTGCACTAGAAAAGGGGTTGGTTACTCATGAAACCCTACAACAGAAAATTTAAAGTAGTCATCTGTGATCCTAAAACAAATACAATGTTCTGTGATTGCATATGTACCTTTTACTAAGGAAAGATACTTTTATATTTGTTTTATTTAGACTAATTATTACAAGTCACAGTGACCTTACATATCTTGCAAGACTCTTTCACCTGACTGAGCATAAATCATGCCAGTACAAATTTATGGAATGGAGCTTCATTTAATGCCTCTGTTTGCTATGTTGGAATAACAAAAAAGGTACTTTGTGTCCAGATAATATATAGGAAGCTTTCGTACCAGAGTGAGTAATTTAATTTTTAGAGGAATTGCAAGAAGAACAATGCCACTGTTTTAAGTAAAACCAATAACAAACCTTCCAGTTCTGCAATAAAAGGAAAATTTCTGAACAAAACTTATTTTCCTATGCATGAACATCACAGGAAACTTGAATCTTTCTTGGAACAAACACTCGAGTGTTAGAACTTGAATCTCTCTTCTGGAGACTCTTCCTCATGTGTCAATTACCATCTCCTCTCTGTCCTGTTACCATGATATCTTGCATTCTCCTCCAGCTTCTCTATGGGACATAGGGTCTCTTTATACTACCGCTTTCACAATTTGCCCATCTGCACTGCTACATCATACCTTCATTGTATTTAGGACTTTATGTTTTCTAGAACAATGAGAAAAATACCTTAAAACTGTACAGCACAGGTCATGCAGCCAACCACGCCTCTAGTCTGTCCATTTGGTATAACTTAGAATCATAGAACAACCAGGTTGGAAGAGACCCATCGGATCATCGAGTCCAACCATAACTTCCTGCATTTTAATAAAAATTTCTGTCTAGAGAAATGAATTCAGTTTCTATTGTCCAAGCTGTAGCGTATGTAGTAAAATATATTTAAAAGACAAATTTGTTACTCAGATTGTGCTGTTGTGACTCAGGGTGTGCATATACTAAATATTTTCTGTAAGGAAGTGGTATCTTTGCAAGGCCCTCTAGAATGCAATTGCATTGAACTTTAGAAAATAATGACATGCAAAATATTATCTTTCTTTTTCCACTGCTGTAAAACAAATTTTATTATTCAGCTCACTGCCAGCTGCCTCCAGTCCTTGAAAAAAAACCCTGAAACTTCACGCCAGGGATAAAAAAAATGAAGGACAGATGAAGCTGGATACATGATTTTATACCACTCTCTCTTTTACAGATTTTTTGGTTAATCAGTCAAGACTAGATTATCAGGGCATATTTATGTCATTTTTTGTTATCTTTTTATTCTTGTCAAGCATTTCAGATTAATAATTCCTAATAAAGAAGTGTTATTTCCTTAGATGCTGCTATCTCTCATTTCTCCAATTAAGCACACTCTAAACAGACTTGTGGAGGTATGTGTAAAGTTGCCTTGATGCAGTCATTCAGCGAATCAATGCAGCAACTTTAAAAGGAATCTTGTCATGTAACTGTTGTTGTTATGAGACTTGGTATGGAGACGATTTTAATTTTACAGACATGAAAAAGAAAGAAAATCATATATTCATGGCTTCCCAAAATGTGCGAGAGTTTTCCATGTCTTTGTAATGGAGATGGTAATAGCAAAAAGTCTAAGAAATTAACTGTAATCTAGGTCATTTTCTATTATTCAATAATACTCAATAGCCTTCCTACATCCAAGCAAGGTCTTTTGTTTTGAGGTCCAACTCAATGTTTTCATAGTCACCAAAAAGGGTAAGACTCTCTGAAAATTACGTTGTATTATATTACATTACCTTGATTTTTCAGTGACTATGAGTAGTGCTGTTCTTACAATGGGTTTGTGGGTTCACATTTTAGAGATTCTCTTAAGCAAATACTTAATTATCTCCAATAAATCTAAAGTGACTGTTTTCTAGATTATTGTACCCCTCATGTGGTAACTCATGTTCTTGCTATATGATATGTGTATTTTATTCTATGCCTCAGGAAACCATAGCTGTCTTTGCTCTCAATCTTGTCCTTGTGAAGAACAACTGCCAAAACTTTGTGTTTTGAGTGCTCGAGCATTTTCTTAATTCAAGTTCCACTGAAGTGGAAGAAGACTGAACATAGAATAATAAGACATGACGGAAATAAGACAATAAGATTTTCTTTGTCTAACTTAATAAATGTAATGGCAATGACATCACCTATTTTGCTTTCCTTTCTCCTTTGATGGTAATACTTTTACATCCCTGGAAAAATCCCAGGCAACAACAGGAACTTTTCAGTCAGAGATGCAGGCAGTGATAACATTATAATTTAACAACTGAATTTTTGTCCACATGAGAAAAAATTTTATCAGCATGTCCCTGTCCAATTAAAATTTTTCTACTATAACTCCAGGCATGCAGATTTTTCAAAAGAGTTTCAGATTAGGATGGTTTGCTATCTATTAATTCTATGTGTCTACCGTCCTGTTTGCTCTTCAATTATTTTCAATAACAAAAATTTTAAAATAGGACTTTCCTTTTACCATCACTGGAGAAGCCTTCAGGACTTAACTTCATCAAAGTTAAAGCAGAACACAAGACCTTGTAGCCCCAGCAAGTAGGCAAAAGTAGGAAAAACAGTAGTAAAAATATTGGTCAAAAGAAACTATTTCAGGAGCTATCTTCATCTTGGAAATGAATAACTTTGTCACTTTTGGGGAAAAAATGGGCCCTATTTTCTTAAATGTTGTATAGGTGTAGTGTCAAAGGGAGAAGTCCATAGGGGATTGAGAGGGATAAAAAAAAAATCTTTCATCTATTAATTTTTCTTGCATCTTGGGGTAAAAAGTGTTGAATAGGAAACACAGGGATGCATAAGCTGATTTTGAGATGGCATTTTAAGTTAAAGGATTGTGGCATCTATTTCAAGTGCTGTCAGGTAGCAAAACTGATTTTGAGAAACATGCTTTTTGTTGCCAGTTCTGAAACAATGACATTCTGAATGGTTAATTGAAAGTTTCTAAATAATGACAGTATAAATTTGCTGTAAAGAATCAGAGGCAGAACAATCTGTTATTACTGAATGTTATGGGAACTGTGATAAGTAATATGCTAACATTCTCAAAAAAAAAAGACTAAAAATGCAAATTCAAGGAATAACTGATTCTTTCATTCTAATTAGTCTTTACCTTTTAATCTAGTGTTACAGCATGATTGCAAGACTTTTTTAACTAAATTATAGACTACCTATTCTTGGAAAGGAAACATTAAGGCTAGTATATTTGTGCAAAGGCACTTCCTTTAGCATCATCTTTGGCTTCAGTTGTAGAATCACAGAACGGTTAAGATTGGAATACATTTCTGGAAATCATATGGATCAAGTCCCCTACTCAAGTAGAGTCACCTAAAGAGGGTTGCCCAGATAGTTTTTTAATATCCCCAAAGATGGAGACTCCACAGTCTCCTTGGGCAACCTGTGCTCAAGTTCAGTCACACTTATAGTGTAAAAGTGTTTCCAGACACCCAGAAAGACATTCCTGTGTCTCATTTTGTGCCCATTGTCTCTTTTCTGGAACTTTTAAATGCCTTAAGTACAATACTTAATGGTCAGGGCTGCTCATGGCTCCAGTCACCACAGGATATTTCTGAAGGTAAATTTCTGTTGGGAAATCAAGGCAGGGATTACATTAGTGATGAGGAGTTTCCTGCATTTGTGTTATCATTTTCCTACACTTGGAGAATTTGGGGGGAGAATGGGAACAAGAGGCTCTCGTGGTTGAACAAATCAATGAGACTCCTCAGCTGCACTGTAAGGTTGGTGTCTGGGAGGGGGCGATCAGAGACAGGGAAGGGAAACACAATACTTTATAATAGCAACAAAGGGAAAAAAAAAATCTCGGAAAATTACAGCAGCTCACAAAGCCTCTGTTTTCAAACAAGTATTAATTACTTATTGTTTATGTACAGTATTTATGCCTTTTTCATCATCTTTTTAAGTGTTTTGTTTTCAGATAATCTACTGAAATGAAATTCTGAACCTTGCCAGGTAAAATAATCTTTGTAAGAATTTACATTTTAGATTCAGATGGCATGAAAAAGACATTGATTTCCAAGCATACTCCAAGCATATTTCTCTGATAATTGAAAAGACCAATAGACTTTAATGTTTCCCTAATGTAACTGAAGTGTTATCAACAGTTACAGAAGGAATCTGTTTAATTCATTAAATATTACTTAAATTAAAAAAAACCAACAAAAAGAAAGAGTTATGTTAGCAACTCATAAAAATGTTACGAAAAATAGATATTTAAGAGCAATAATATCCCTTGAAATAAATATATATCTGATTAATCTGAACTTTTGCTAAAATCTTTAACATTTATGTCAAAAATACTGACATACTGGATGAAACAAGCACAAGTAAAACCAAATGCAAATGTTTCTTTCTGGGACTTGAGATGAATTGTAAATGAAATTTCCAGTATTCGCTTTAAGGTGGCTACTTCTGCAGCTGTGTTTGTATTTGACCACTGATAATAACAAAATCGGGGGGTTTTGTGAGTTCCTCAAGCACACCATTTTGAGTGTTTATATTTTGAAGAGAATAAATCTAAAGTAATATTTTATTCCCATGACTACCCAAGGCAAAAGCTGATGGGAAGCTCCTGATAAATACATGGTTTTTGTAACAGTGTGTTGTATCCTTTCAGCTGCTTCCAGAGGTTAGACAACACTGTTTTCACCAATTATAGGTTTCGACAAAGATACCCGAACTGTCTACTTAAATCAAGTAGAGTTTTTTCTACAGCTTTCAACAAGAAATAGCAAGCACTCATCTGAGTAAGGGGAGGGGTGGAGGAGACAGAGGAGGAAATTTGAGAAGACCAGAAAAAAGGGCACTTTATTTTTTAGGGATTTGTTTTGTTTACTGCTTCATTGAGTGTGTAGTTCCTATGGAGATACATTTGCAAGTACTTACCCATGCCATGGTAAATTTAAGAGGAATTTTTGTATCCATGTAGCAGAAACATATTTTCCAAATTGTTTACATGTTTGTTGAAATGTATATCTACATTTAAATTTATGTTGATTATTTATTGCAAATTGTCTTTATTTGTTTGAAAATATACAGAATATTCTTGGATTCCAATGCTGTGAAATAATGACAGACAAGAAAGATAAAATGCATCTTTCTGATTTCATCTCTTGTAGACAACAACAAAATACAGCACAATCAAAAGAAAAATGAAAATATTACAAACATTTAAAAACAGTGCCTTCCTTGAGAATTTAACATTAAATTAGAAACTCTGATTACTCAATCTCCCTAAACCACTTAGTCTTAATGAGCATTTGGAATCCTTGTCATAAATAACATGAACACATCAGGCAGTCAAAAACCTGCCCTTATATAAGTAGCCGCACTTTACCTGGCAGAGGCTGGGAATGGAAGTTGCATGCAGTTCCTGTGATTTTTGTTACTGCTGCAGTGCTATGAGTGCCATAAGTGCTGTAAGAAGAAACAGAGACTATATCTCGCTCAGTTCCATTAGAAACACTTGATCTCATTTTAGGTTCCACAATAAACCTATTGAACACAGGAATGTGTCATATGCACTGACAAATTCTTCCTCATTTTTTTCTGAAGAACGTGAAAATAAATAGGTATTTATTCTCATCCTTCCCTCCCCCTATTGCTAAATATGATTAAAATATTAATCTTATTCTTCAAGTAGCATAACTGAGGTCTTCTGAGGCAAAACACAGAGCCCAGAGGACATCACAGAGTTTAATCTGTGATAGTCAGGATCAGATCTGAGCCTTGTCAAGCTTTGCGCTAACATTTTCTTGTTCAATATACTAGTCAGCAGTCACTAACTGCCTAGACCAAATCATCTTTGCAATCACACATAGCATTTTCAACATCTACCATTTCATCAGAATTGTACATACCTTCCCTCTCTTTCTAATTCTCTCCTGCCATTTGGCACGACTAGAAAACAGCAGCAATAAAACATCTTTTTCAGTAAAAAAGGTAAATTGCTTTCAGAAGACTTTTTTTCAGACTTTGAGATAAAGAATCTTTTCTCCTGTGTTTTGTATGATAAATCCCTCAATAGCATGAAATAATATTTAATTTTTTTTTTTTTTTTTTTTGCATCTAATCCTTTCTTATTTGTCAGTATTTTCCTATGTTTTTCTTGTCTAAGAATGACAGAGTCACAGAATTGTTCAGATTGGAAAAGCCTTTAGGATCATCAAATCCAACTGTAAACCTAATATTATCAAGTCCACCACTGAACCATGTCCTTAAGTGCCACATCATACGATTATATAATGGTTTGGATTGGAAGGGACCATAAAGATAACCTAGTTCCAACCCCCTCTGCCATGGGCAGGAACACTTCGCACTAGACCAGGCTACTCAAGGCCCCATCCAGCCTGGCCTTGAACACCTCCAGGGAGGGGGTATCCACAACTCCCAAGGCCAACTTGTGCCAGTGTCTTACCACCCTTATCGTGAAGAATTTCTTCTTAATGTCTAGTCTAAATCTTCCCCCCTTCAATTCAAAGCCATTTTTACTCGTCCTATCACTACATGCCCTTGTAAAAACTCCCTCCCCAGGTCTCTTGAGTCCCCCTTCAGATACTGGAAGACCATTACAAGGTCTCCTCAGAGCCTTCTCTTCTCCAGGCTGAAAAACTCCAACTCTCTCAGCTTGTCCTCAAAGCATAGGTGCTGCAGCCCTCTGATCATTCCTGTAGCTCTCCTCTGAGCCAATTCCAACAGTTCTATACCTTTCCTATGTTAAGGATTGCAGAACTGGACACAGTTCTCCAGATGAGGTCTCACAAAAGAGGAATAGAGAAGGAGAATCACCTCAACACACTAGCCATGCTTCTTCTGATGCAGCCAAGGATATGGTTGGCCTTATGGGTTGCAAGTGGACATTACCGGCTTGTGTCGAGTTTCTCATCAACAAACACCTCCAAGTCCTCTGCAAAGTTGCTCTCAATCACACCATCCCCCATCCTGTAGAAACCATAGATTGCCCTAGGTGTAGGACCTTGCATTAGGCCTTGTTAAACCTTATGAAGGCCCACATCTCTAGCTTGTCCAAGTCTTTCTGGATGACATCCTGTCCTTCTACATGTGCTATAAATACCTCCAAGGATGATGACTTAACCACTTAAGTGGGCAGTCTATTCCTCTGTTTGACAGGCCTTTCAGTGAAGTAATATTTCATAATATCTAGCCTAAACCTTCCCTGCACAACTGGAGGCCATTTCCTCTCATTTTGTCACTTTTTTGGGGAGGCGAAAAGACCAAATCTCACCTTGTTGCAATCTCATACCAGGTACTTGTAGAGAGAGGTATGGTCTCCCGTCAGCCTCCTTTTTTTCCAGATTAAACAGCTCCATTTCCCTTACCAGCTTCTCAAAAGATTTCTGCTCTAGGCCCTTCGCCACCTTCATTGCTCTTCTTTGGACGACCTCCAGCATCTCGATGTCTTTGTTGTAGAGAGAGACCCAAAACTGAGAATTTCCTGGAACACTTGTTGAACCTCATGTTGAACTGGTCTTAACCCATAGATCTAACTTGTCCAGAGACCTCTGTAGAGTCTTCTTTCCCTCAACTATTTCAACATTCTTGTATAATTTGTTGTCATCCAAAAATCTGCTAAGGGTACACTCAATTCCCTCTACCAGGTTATTGATGAAGATATTCAGCAGAAATTACCTCAACTCTAGCCCTTGGTAACATAATTTGTGACCTGCCACCAACTAGATTTAACTCCATTCATCACAACTCTCTCGGCTCAGCCATTCACCTTTTTTATTTCCCTGCAAAAAGTATGCCCATCCAAGCCATAAGCAGCCAATTTTTCCAAGAGAATGCTGTGGGAAACTATGTCAAAGCTTTATCAATGTCGAGGCAAACAATATCCACAGCTTTTCCATCATCCACCAAGTGGGTCACCTTGTTGTAGAAGAAGATTAGGTTAGTCAAGCACAACCTGCCTATCCTAAACACATGCCAACTGTGCCTGATCACCTGGTTATCCTGTAAGCACTGCATGATGTTGCTTAAGATGATTTTCTCCATAATCTCCCCTGGCACTGTCAGTCTAACAGGCTTGTAGTTCCCTGCATCCTCCTTCTGACCCTTCTTCTAGATGGGTGTCACATTTGCTAACCTCAAGTCAACAATAAGACCTACTCAGTAAGCCTCAACTGCTGATAACTGATGGGAAGTGGCTTGATGAACACTTCTACCAGTTCCTTTAGTGCTCTTAGGTTGGTATCATCAACCCCCTAGACTTGTGCATATCTAGGTGAAGTAATAGGTCATTAACCATTTCCTCTTGGATTATGAGGATTCCATTTTGCTGCCTGTCCTTGTCTCCCAGCTTAGGGGTCTGGGTACCCTGAGAACAACTGGTCTTATTATTAAAGACTGAGAAAAAGAAGGCACTAAATACCTCAGTCTTTTCCACATCCTTTGTCACTAAGTTTCTCTCTGTTTCCAATAAAGGCTGGAGAATTTCCTTAGCCCTTCTTTTGCTGTTGACATATGTATAGAAAAGTTTTTTATTGTCGTTTACTTCAGTAGCCATGTGAAGTTCTAGTTGGGCTACGACGCGTCTAATTTTCTCCCTGCATAACCCCACAACATCCTTTTAGTCCTCCCTAGTCCATTGGGGCATCTTCCTTGGCTGACTTGTTCAAAAGCTGTGTCAACTTTTCCTCCACACACTCCAGAAACCTCATAGATTATTTCCTCTCTACTGTATTATATTTCCAGAAGACATCTAGTAGATTGAAGTTCGCCTCAAGGACAAGGGCTAGGGATAATGAGGTTTACCTCAGCTACTTGTAGAATAATTCATCTGTCTCTTCATCCTGGTTGGGTGGTCTGTAACAGACTCCCATCATAATATCTGTCTTGTTGCCCTTCTTCCTGATTATTACCCTTAAATACTCAACCCTATTGTCACCACCATTAAGATCTATAGAATCCAAACTTCACTAATATACAGAGCTACCCCACCACCTCTACTTCCTTGCCTATGACTTCTAAAGAATTTTTAGCCATCCATTGCAGCACTCCAGTTTTGCAAGTCATCTCCATATTTCTGTGACAGCAACTATGTCACAGTTTTCCTGCTGTTTTACCAGCAAACTTACTGAGGGTGTGCTCAGTCCTACTGTCCATGTCAGTGACAAAAATATTAAACAATACTGGTCCCAATTCTGACCCCTCAGGAACACCACTTGTTACTGGTTTCCAGCTGGATGCTGAGGCATTGATCACAACTCTTTGAGTGTGATTGTCTAGCCTATTCTTTATCTACTGAGTGGCCCATCCATCAAATCTATGTTTTTCCAATTTAGAGACTGGAATGTTATGTTATTTGACAGTATCAAATAATTCAGGATTATAAAGGAAACTAAGAATTTAGTCTGGTCAGGAAATTAAAGAGTTCAGAGTATGTGAGAAAAAAAAATTAGTTCTTTCCTGTAAAACACACTACAGATTCTTCACTGTAATTTGCAATCTCAATAACTTATCTTACTGGCTATCCATTCCACATGGTTTAGACCTTTTTAAGTTAATTGTTTTTAGTTAAAAGTGTGATAGAGTGTTCAAATGAAGCACTATGTTCAGGGCATCAAAACATTCCGAAATGAAATATCTTATGCCAAAGAACAACATGTTTCTGATACTGATCCACCTAAAGAATTTTTGGTATGGCTTTGAGTAGTCTTCCCAGACTCTGGACAATCTGAAGAGCAGTTCACTTTGTGCTCACAGGCAGGCTGAAAAGAAGTATTGGATTGAACAAGCTGACAATGAAAATGTAGCTGGCGTGGCACAGAAGTTTATATATATTACTGAGGTTGCTGCTCTTGTCTTTGTTAGAGCTCAGGAAAAACATTCTGAATGATGCTTGGGTTCACAATGTTCCATCTGGGATTGTAAAGATTTTTTAATGATAGTTTGAAATTCTACTGTGCAGTCAAAGATGATACCTGCTACTGAAGACAAATAAGAATTCTGCTGGGGTGCCTGCCTTTAGTGATGACAAATGGCAGAAATGACCTGTAATGTACTGTCAAGACAAGATACTGAATCATCCTTGAATTATTTTGTTAAGTTTGCAGGGGGAGTCTGCTGTCTTTCATCCAGAATTGATCTGTGAGATGCTAAAAAATGAGTCCACTGACAACAAAATGCAGTACCACAGAAAATATCAGACAGATAATGAAGATCCAGATTTTGTAACACACACTTGTTTGAAAGTCTGGAAGAGGGAATGTGATCATTACAGTGATAGAAAGATTTTGATGGTAGCCAGCAAAGTTATTTTCTGTGATGCTTTTTTATCTTGAGTCTATATATAAGGTTAAAGGGCTAAATCCCACCCTCTTTTTGTGTAGTTTGAAGTGAAAGAAAAAAAAAACATAGTCTTTTAGTGTATTCCCTAATGCTAATAAAGCAGGTTTTTGAGGAGTGTCAGCAATCCTACCCTCAAATCAGTTTTCTGGTGTATTTAGACTTTGTGATACACTCTCCATAAAATCTGTTTCAAATTAAACCCTTTAAATCATACAAATGGGGAGAACATGCAAAGGTCTTAAGCAAGGAATGTGCTAATTAGAGTACAAAATTGAAACATGATTCAAGTGACTTTAAGGAGGAAAAGAGAGAAAATTACTTGAGAATTATATCACTGTGTGAGGTCCCAGAGTCCAAGAACAAGCAACAAAAAAATGAATCTTAAAGAAGACAAAGATATAATGCTTTTTTGCTCTTAAAATAGACAAGAGCGGTAGGTAGATCTAATAATACAGAAATGTTCCAAAATATTTTCCTTTCTTATACATTATAGATTTAATTATTTTTCCCCTGTAATTTTGAAAAGACAAACCTAACTAAATATTCTGACCCGTATCTCTCACCACATCTCTGTGCACTGCAAAAGCAATTTTCAATGGTAAATTCCTTGAATACCTGTCACTCTAAAGCTTTTTGTGCTCCAAAGAATCTTTAGAATGATCTACCACTAAATTGCAAAGGCTTCCTTGTAAATAGAGTCATAAATTGTGAAATTACAGAAAGACACATTTCTCATCAGTGGAGTTGCCATGATTCTGTGGCAAGGAGGGAGTTAGTATGCAGGAAGTAGCTGTAACTCTGTATCAAAGGTGGATATCACTCTCATTTCCCATAACACTGAGAGAAGATTTTCTTTTCTCTCCCTCATATACATACAAGATCAGAGCAAAACTCAGAAAGTTCTCTTACATTGCTTCATATAATCTTAGGAAGGAAAAAATTTTAAAAAAAGAAAAATTAACATTAATAGTAACATTATTAAATTTAAATTAATTAAAAATTAACATTAATAGCTTGCAGAGCTCCTAAATGTCTTTCTCTTCTTTACTCATTTTCAGTGGTTAGGATACACTTTTTAAGTTTACAGTAATAAAGACTGAAGTGAGATTAAGAAAGTTTCTACACAAAGTGGAATGGCTTAGCAGCAGAGATTGAGAAATCTGAACAGGGTAAAATACAGACGATTGTTAAGTACTAGTATGTGGGATCAAGTCCCTCCCTAATGAATTGTCAAATAAGTACACAATAATGAAACAACTCTCATGAAAGAAACTGTAACACCTCCTCTGCAGAGCACCTAATCATTGAACAGGACAGTCATTAAGATAGACAAGGTCTATTTCAAGTTGGTAATCCAATTCAAGGAGAATTGAGGTAATTTGCATTTTAGATGACAGTCACCCCCATTAGGCAATTGGTTATCCAGTGCTTTTAGTTGTGGGATGTTTTCTCTCATTTTGACCAGGAAATTCAGTTGTGGAGGTAAAATCTTAGTTAGCAGAGGAGACATATTATTGCAAATGTACCAGATAGTGGGTCCAAGCAAACAACATTTATACTACCAGAGATGCCTTACTGACTTATTGAAAATGTCTGTTTGCTTCTTACAGAGGATGATATCCTTCTTTTCTTTCTTTGCCTTGGCAATTCTTTGGAAGAAGGGACTCCACAGATTTGGTTAGAATCCATGTTTGCCACTCTGATATGTATAAATTATAACAATGATAAGGCTATTCTTCCTTCCTTCCTTCCTTTCCTCAAATAAAACCGTATTATGGTTAGTAAAGGAGAAACAGCTTGTTTCTTCCACTCTCTGTGCCTTAATGTGTTGGAGCTCTTCTAATATGAAAAATTCCCTGGCTTTCTGAAATGTAGCAATAAGTCATGAAGTAAGGGGAAAATGTTGTAGGGGAAGCAATAATGAAAATATTATCCATTCTAAGGAATATAAGTGATCATTCAAGACAATGCAGCCAGGATTGCTGGTGCTTAGAGACAAAGAAAAGCTAACTGCAGCAAAACATTTGGGGTTAGAAGACAGAAGTAACTGACAGAACCTGAGAAGAGCAAGGGGTGTGTGAAAGTCATTCAAAGGTAAGAATTAATCACATCAGAATGAACCAAAATCCACCTCTCTGGAGCAGTCACTTCTGTTATGAAAGTTAATAATAAAAAATGTTAAATAGATCAATATCATAGCTATGAATCAACTTCTCATCTAACTGTCCTACACCAATCCCACTCATCACCACAGTACTTTTTCCCTAATCATAACACATTACCTAACCGTCACATAATAATAAAAGTTCTGTCTCAGCCCGTAGACCTGAAAAACCTTGCTGAGCTTGCTTAAATAATGTTAACTTTCCCAGAGTGTGACTCTGCAACCCAGATTGTTTGAACACATTACCAGAGGGACTCAGGCTGCAATTCGATTTTATTTTTTGTATCAATGGAGTTCCATCTCGGGCACCTTTATGTCATTCAGCCAGGAACCATAGTATTAAGAAATGTAAATTCCTCTTCTATGTCCCCTCCTTTACAGGTAAGCCCTTCATTTCTTCCAAGAAAGAAACAAACAAACAAAACCAAACGAGACAGAGATCCCTGAATAGCCTACAATTTTAACGGCATCATAAGACAGGATGTTGTTGTTTTCTGAAAATATTACAATGGGGTCTTTGTGCATTTTAAATCAAAAGAACATTTTTTTTCATAAATGCATACCAGATTTCCTAGAATGGATGTGTTCTGAATATAATCTTAGCAGTTGTTTAACATTTCTGTTTCTAAAGACTGCATTTCTGGCAGTCTTCATGTTGAAATTCAGGGATAATTTTGAGTTAGATCAGTACATAAACCCACTGGTTCGGATTGTTAGGTTTATCACCCATATTTAGTGTCCTTGGAAAGATCATCCATCATGGCAAGAAACAGTGTTATTTCCTCCTCTTTCCATAAATCAATAGAAATTCTAAATTCAAAACAATAATTAAGTTTCATTCAGAAGCGCTTGCTACTTTCTTTAGTTTGAGGGGAAAAATGAGAATAGTTGATTTTTCTATATGTGCTAATTATGTGGGTTTTTTACTCAGTTCACTTCACCAGAAAAATGAAGCTTATGCAACCGTGTTTGTCAAGAAGTTGAGGGTAGATAATCCTTTCTCAATCTCATTTTTCCAAGGTAGGATTTTATGTTTTTTCATCCTTCTAATAACCCACACAGATCATTGTGTATTTCTGTAAATTAGTAGAAAATTTCTTTCCTGTTTGGTTATATTAAATGAAGCCTATTATAAATTTTGGAATGAATTATATTTAATTTGTCCTACAAATTAAATTTTCCTTTTACTTTGTAGCAAATGCACAAAAACTTTCCTCTTTGGAGGAATTTTACAATTTTCTCAAAATAATTTCCATGTAATTTAACAATATTTCAATGAGTTTTCCTTCTGATCTTGAAGCATGAACATTTTAAAATAAAGGAATAAATTAAATATACAATATAACTCATACTTCCTCTATGATATACTACCCAGTAATTTTTCCAGTATATATAAATAAACCCATATCTATTAGCTCTGTTTTTCCTTCTAAGGTAACACAAAATACTCCATATTTAGGAGGACCGGAATGATTCTATTTTTTCTCTATAATCCTTCTCTCTAACTCCCGAATCAACATGACATACATACTGAGGTTTTACCAGGTGCCAAAATGGAAGAATTCCTTGTGTGTGTTTCTGTGCAGCTGGTGAGTAATGATTAATGATGATCATCATGATTACAGTCCTTGGTATTTTGGGGATTCTCACCTCCCTCTCAGATCTAGAATAGATAATAAATGCAATGCACAGCTGCACACTGCAATTTAGATGTCTTCTGCCTGCAGTTCTGTGATCTGATTATCAAGGCAGTACTCTCTAAGTCCTGCAGATAACTGTGTGAAATCTAGATGCTTGGAAAATATTTAATGTGTCAAGTTTCTTTTTGTACCTTTTTATCCAGACTGGACTTGCACACTACTAACCATTTATAATTATCAATACTTTGAGATTATCACTTAATTAGACAAGTTAAATAGGGCAGGGTTGAATATATCTGCTAAAATTGTCCACAATAAGAAGCTATCATGGATATGTAAAATCACTCTGTGTCCTGTGATGACTGAAAAAATCAGGTAGAAAAATCTAAGTTCATACTTCTCTAGGTAAGTAGGATGAAACCTACTTCCCATGATCATTATTACAGCATCATCCAGTAGATAAAGAATGGGTGCAACTTCTTTCTCTAGATCAATTTTGACTTGTTTCCTAAGTAGAAAATTATGTAAAAACTCTGTATTGTTTTCAATTATTTACCTGATGTCATGTGAAAATAGTTCCAGGAAAACAGAAAATAATGGAAATAACTTTTTTTTTCTCACATTTCCTATGACTGAAAATTTATTCAGCAATCTGAGTTTCAGAAATATGACAGCTCAGTGTATTCCATATCTTGTGTTAGGCAAAACAAAGGTCATCTGAAAATGCTCTCCACTAAAACTGTCTCCTCAGAAGTGCATTGAAGTAACCAACTCATGTATAGTCTCTCTTCTCTAGTAGTTCAGAGCAGTTTTGTCCTCCTCTGTATGAAATGTCCATGCAAATATGTATATAGACACAAAAGGCAAAACAAGGATTTTGAGGGTTTTTTTAACACTCTGGTTATAAGGACCATGACTTAATCTCTTTCTTCCAATACGTGCTTTCTTCTTTTTTTGCAATCAGTTTATTTCCAGAGAAGCAGATATAAGAAAATTTTTCAAGCTGACTTTCCAGCAGATGAGATTCGGAGAGAAGTTGTCTGAGTATTTTATACACAAGATATATTTTGTATATACTTGCCCTGTGGCCAAGACTGGCACGCAGGTGAACCTGACCTCCAGAAAGTATCCCCACACTCAGCAAAACCCAGAAGCCCAGGTCCCAGAAGGCACTAGACCCCTAAAACTGCCACCTATTACTGGTCCAAACAGATGGTAGTTTCTGCTGTCTCACTGAGCTCCCCTGTAGTGGCAGAGGGGAAAGCCTTAGTATTTAGCACTTTACTGATTAAAACTTTATAGAGTAAACTTCCTTAGAAGTCTGTAATAGCAGCCTCAGAAAATCTGTACCATTGTCTTCTCTAAGATCTTGGTGTGAGAATTAAATCCTTCAGAAGAGAGGTCCATTAACTATCTGCATATCACTATCTTGATTCAACAAAGTCTGTCCCTCAATACTGCAACATACACTGCTTATGCTTACAGGTAACTGCAGTGTGCCTGTTATTACAATTGATAAATCTGTTGTTTCACCACTAGTATTGATATGAAGAAACATTAATCAATTTGAACACATTTCAATACTACAGCTTGCATGATACTAAAATGAAATAGTGGAAAATCTTCAATATCAAGAGCACTATTTTTCTTCTCACATCAGTCACATCCCCCTATTTCTTTGGAAACAAATTATTAATTTTTAAAATTAGTATACCTCATTGTTGCAAGTTGTTGGAGATTCCTATCAAAATTAATGTAATATATAAAAATTAAAAGAAATGTGGTCACATTTCTTCAAATTCTTTATAGGACATCATAAAGTTGTTGTACTATGTATCAATTTCCTTTATCTTTTATTTTATATGTGAGATCTAATTTGCCACATAGGTTACAATCTTACGAGGGATCAAAGACCCTTGGATTTCATTCTTAGACTCCCGTATTTGCAACATCTTGAATCTTCAGACTTTGAAAGAAATGTTCTCATTTTGCTAACAGACAGAGCTGGTTGATTTGAGCAACAGAAATAATGTCCTCTAATAGCTTATATGAAATATAATCTCTTCATTCACTCATAGCAACAGAAGTCCTAGAGAAAGAAGGGTCGTTACATTTTTGAAGATTAAAAATTAATTAAATTAATGCTTTTATTGTTAAATGGAAATATCTTATTTGACTAAAATATGAAATAACGAGAGACCAATATGTACTTTTTTCAAGAAGGAAGTCATAAGAATAAGCCTGCATTTCTAGCAAGCTACGTTAAACAGAATGATTAAGAGTCTAAGGGCTATGGAAATAACATGTGAAAAGGGAGGTAAAATACCAGTACACAGAGAGAAAAAGATTTTTCAGGTTTCCTCGTGGTTATTATTTCACCTTACATAGAAAGAGAGAAGATCCTGTTCTTCATTGAAGCTTTCTTCTATTATCTAAGCCTACAGAGCACTTTCATGAAGAGTTGAACCACATTGGATTTGTCCCTCTGTAAGAAGAAAGGTTCACAGTTTAAAAGTTACTTTGAAAACTTATGAATTAAAATACCGGAACTATTTTCTAAATTTAATGGTTATTCTTAAAATATAAGATATTTTTATAAATTTTTAGATTTAAGGTAGTTTTGTTTAGAGAAAAAGCCTTGGATACTAAGAAATAAAATGAAAAGTTTTTTCTTCCTTCTTTATTGAGTTGAAGTTTTGAAGATTTTTGTTAAAATGAGGCTGTATATGCTGAAATCCTATACACATGATCTTAATAAAATAATCCTCAGAAAATCTTTAGTTTCTGAAGTCGTGGCTGAAAATGAGGGCACTTTGTATACTGGTCTTCTTTATTTTAAGTTTCCTCTCCCAATCCAGTAGCTTTTTGACCATTTCTTTTTCTTTGAGTGTATTACATTACTCCTCCCTAGAAGGATTTTTTTTAATTGTTGTCTAGTTTTGGAATCTGTGAATTCTTATTTGACTTCAAAACCTTACATTGATTCCAGAAACAATATTTATCATAACAAACAACACATATTGCAAATTTTTATCTCTTTTTTTAGCCCTTTACACATTTGTAACAGTATAATTTAATAATATAGTCTTTTATACAAACATGCCCACACACATAAGGTTTTTTTCTTGTTTATTTAAGGATTGTATTTGATGCCTGGAAAAAAATAAAATAATCTTCTCAAATAAACAGAGTTAAGTAATGTTTTACATTTTCTAGTAGGAAATTCTAAAATTAATCTGTGAAGCTAGATAGAACTAATTTAACATAATTAGAATAGATGACAATGGAAAATCTCATGGAACTAGCAGAAAACCAATCATTTTAAGACTCATGTTAAAGAAATACATATTCCTCATATGTATATTCCTAATTAATTAAGAAAATCCTGTCTCTCTTCCAAACCTATGAAATAGTAACTTTATCCTCCTTTCTGTCTCTAAGTATACATAAGAAGAACAGTGGGCTCTGTGAATTAATAGATTCTACTGAAGAATAAATTGTTTCTTCATTCCCTACTACCACTTTTAGATCACTCTATGTATTGTGGTCTACAGACTCTTTCTATCCAAGAGTAGCTTGTATTTCTCACCACATAGTAATCCAGGGCAATAATATATCCATATATTTATCTCCTATGCAGAATGTTTTTCAGTCATGGGTGTGTATTATGCCTCCCTAGAGCTGACTGTAAATTCTAGGCGGGTGAAGCTGCCAGGCCAAAAGAGTTTTGTTAAATTTACTGTAACCGTGAGTTGAAGGGAAGGAAAGCATTTGTGCAGGGTCCAGGTTCTGCAGTCATCTCATACAAGACTCTCCATTGTACTCAGCAGAGACTAGTGTCTTCTTTCAGAGACAAAGACAGGTACACTGGCTCTGTGTGCCAGCTCCTTGGCCATGATTGTATTATAATGGAAAACATATACTCATCTTGCTAAGCTCATCTTACTCAGCCATAACAGAGTTTTCAAGAAAGAAAATCTAGCAAGAAATCTAGCAAGTCTGCACTGGACAACTACAAATACGAGGGAATTTTGTGGGGTTTTTTTTGTTTCTTTTTCATTCAGGAATGGAACTAAGTTCAGGAAAACTGAAAAGGGATGAGATGGAAGATTAGGTAAACAAAATATATTTCCAATATATGATGGCACAGTTGTTTTTTTCAGTGTATTCATCTACAATACTTTGCTTCAGCTAGCCCAAAACAGCAAAAACATACTGCCATCTTCTTTAAGCCCACAGATAAATTTATAAGAGAGATTAAATAGTTTTAATGTCTCTTAGTTTGGTCATTTGATATTTGACAAAAACTAATATTTGCAAACTGATCTGCTAAAGGAAAAAAGAAACAAAAAGATGCTGCATGCTCTTTAGCTGATCCACATCTGATCTAAGCTAGGTAGACCAGAATGACTTTGAAAGTAGACTTCAAGTGGAATCTGTGAAACTTTTGATTTGTTTACAATTTGAAACATACTAGGAAAGTAACAGTTTTTTGACTGTAGTCTAAATGGGAAGATATAGTAAAATAACTTTATTTCTTATATCACTTTCAGTTTCTTTTTAGTCAGCTGAGTTACTCCTATTACTACATATCATAACATTAGCTATGAGATGCAGTTTTCAAGAAAGGAGCTCCAGAAATCTAGAAAATTAGAAATCTGGAGAGGCTTAAGTATCACAAGTTACAAAAAATACAGATTGCTTTCACACATTGCTGTGAATACATATGAAAATTGAGTCTTACTATATTATTTGCAGAATATACTCAATGCATTGGAGATGCTGTTTGCTGTGTGCTAAATCAATGTAAACCTTTTTCTATGTTAGCTATGTTACTTTCTAGCAAAGGAATGAAGAGAATGGCATGTTAATAAACTGGGAAAATATTTGTGAGCAGAAGCATCTAGTGTCATCCAAAGCATAAGTTATCATGATGTTACAAAACAGCTTAACATCAATTCCCTCACTTTTTGAGACTTTTAGACTTTTAAAAGTGTTGACAGTTGACAGTGAGGTTTATTATCCACATCCATGAAGTTAATTATGTCTTTCTATTTAAATAAAATGTTATCAAACACTGGGGCCTTCAAAGGCCTACATCTAGTATGCTTTGTATAGCAGAAAGTTACTATGAGAGAGATACCTCTTAAGAAGAATTCTTATAGAGAGATATTTGATATTCCTTGATGAAATACTGCAGAAAAAAAAAGAAAAAAGCAAAAAAAAAAAAAAAAAGCAGAGCTCTGAAGTAGATTCGGGGATGGCATCATGCACTTCATGGTAATATGATAACAAAATTCTAGTCATTGTCAAATATCAGTGTAGAGTGTAATTATTGAAATCATCAAATATAAAACTGGCTTTGGCTTCCATGCTGACCCATCGAACTATGGGTAATGCTTACATGCAGTACTTTACATTCTTCCGCTGAAAAAAAATCAGATTACTAATATCTAATCTGATGACTTCTGAGGATAAGAAATTTTTTTTTCTTATGAATCTTTAATACTGCATGTCTCCAGTGGCTGAGCTCCTTCTGAGAATCTGTATCACACTAAGTTAGAAAGGTTATACAAATCATATTGTGTGCATGAAATTATATATAAAGTCATAAGACTGGTGCAGCAGAATTGCACCAATTGTCACCATGTTCAGATAATCCTCATTCTTACATAATTCTTAATTTCTTTATAAACCCTAAGTATTTTAATTTTAAAAAAACCAATAAACACACATAACCCAAACCACCACTAGCAGATTGATGCAAGCTGCCCAGAAGGGCTGTGGAGTCTTTGTCTTCAGCGATTTTTAAGACCCTGTTGAATACAGCCTTGATCAATCTGACTAGACTTCTCAGCTAACTTTCTTTGATCAGGATGTTGAACTAAAGGTCTCCTGAGGTCCCTTCCAACCTGAATTACTTGGAGACTGTACATAGAAAATCTAAGACTATAAGTAAAATAGTTTCAGTGGTTCAAAGAAGTAAAACTTCTCTACGGGCTGGAGAATTGTCATCAATGATTTGGCAAACATTTTTTTCATATATATTTTCTACTAAATAATATTCTGTACTATTCTAGTGTTAGAGAACAAAACAAGAATATACCTGAGCTTCTTACTGGCTGAGCATTTTCTGATGCAGGCTTCCTATTTAGCCTATTTTTTGGCATATTTTTATATATGCTTGGTAAAGGTTCAAACCAAAGTATTATTAGACTTCAGTGATACTTCTTGAACCCAGGAAAGACTTAAAATTAAATAGTAAAAAACTCAGAAAATTATTTATATTTTGGAATTTTTGGAATGAAATCTATTTTATGAACCATTGCAGGTTGTTGCTATTTCACAGGTGGGTAAGCTGAATAATGAATTTAAGGATGAATTTAAGTTCTATTGCAAAGAAGCAGTGGAATATTTTCTCCTTATTGAGCTCACAACAAAAAAGAAAAAATTTACCGGTTAATACTCTGAAAAATCTAAGTGATAAAGCCATTTCTGAACTAGCATAATACACTTTGAATGTCTCTATAAATAACACAACATACATATGGCATGCAGGAGCATGAAATGCTTATTCTTTCTAATTCTGGAGCATAGTTGTTAAATATGATGAATTAATAAAGTGCAGGGCTTTATATCAGCAAATACAAGGTCAAATGCTGGGTCCAGTACTTGGGGCATGACAACCCTATGCAGCGCTACAGACTAGGAGAAGACTGGCTAGAAAGAAGCCCAGCGTAGAAGTACCTGGGGGTGTTGGTTGACAGCCGACTGAACATGAGCCAGCAGTGTGCCCAGGTGGCCAAGAATGACAAAGGCATCTTGGCTTGTGTCAGAAACAGTGTGACCAGCAGGTCCAGGGAGGTTATTCTCCCTCTGTACTCTGCACTGGTGAGATCGCACCTCGATTCCTGTGTTCATTTCTGAGGCCATCACCACAAGAAGGATGTTGAGGCTCTGGGGTGAGTCCAGAGAAGAGCAACAAAGCTGATGAAGGGACTGGAGAACAAGTCTTACAAGGAGCAGCTGAGGGAGTTGGAGTTGTTTAGTCTGGAGAAGAGGAGGCTGAGGGGAGACCTCATTACTCTCTATAACTACCTGAAAGGTGGCTGTAAACAGGAGGGACTTGGCCTCTTCTCCAAGTGACAAGGGACAGGACAAGGGATAATGGCCTCAAGCTCCACCAGGGGAGGTTCAGGCTGGACATCAGAAAGGGCCATTGAGCACTGGAACATGCTGCCCAGGGAGGTGGTTGAGTCACCATCCCTGGAGGTATTATAAAGACAGGTGGACAAAATGCTCAGGGACATGGTTTAGTGGTTGACAGGAATGGTTGGACTAGATGATTCTGGGGCTCTTTTCCACCTTAGTGGTTCTTTGATTCTGTGAAATTACAACGGCAACTATTTATTCTATTCAGAATTCACCTTATATTTGGCTGTGAGAAGAATGAGATTTGAGCCCCCGTAGTAACATTCAGAAATAACTTCAATTTCTGTCAGGCAGCACCTGCAAATAGAAGTAGTTCAAGTGTAGCACAAAGCTCAAAGCATGATTTTGGCTCCACAGATGCTTTCAGAGGTTGCCTGGTATGTGTGCAGGATATTCTGAGGCCAACCTCGGCTCTAAATAAAGTAGCCAGAAAACTTCCCCCTTATTCCAAAAATGACTACTTTTATAAGATTCCACTTGTTGGTGATAAAAATAAACTGTCTCAGGTTTCTTATTTGATTAAAAACCTATGTTCAATGTTTTCAGACTTTAGCAATATGAATCTTAATGCTGGGGTCTACAGTTGTATCTACTGTAATAAGCCTACTACCAATTTATGCACAGGTTAGAATCAACATACAGAGTTTCTTTGAAAGTAAATTCCTACTTTCTAAGTGAAGGAATTTCAACATGTGGTAAAAAATTCAGCATTGCAATAAATGAAGAATATGATGACCCAGAGCACAGAAGCGATACATGACAGATGAGATACTAATTGCTGATGAAATTCTATTTACATAAAAAAAAAAATAATTACTAGAAAAAGATTAGACAGTTTTCACTCAAGTCTGGGTCTGAATGTTAATGAAAAAGAAAATTTAAAACAAAATAATTATTTAGTCTGGTGAACCATAAATGTGGATAGTTCTGCTACTAGATGTCATTATGTTTCTAGAATTAACTAAGCTTCTAATTGGCATTTCCTATGCACAAAATAACTTAGGCATGTAATACTTTCAAAGTGTGTCCATAAAATCCATTGACTTCAGTGATATCTAGGGATATGTATAATCTTAAGCACACACTGAGTCTTTTTCCTGAACATCGATGTTTTCTAGTAATGAATTTTAAGAGGATTTTAGTACCTTCGAGTTTATTGATTTAATAGTAAACAATTATAATTTTATCGGGTTATAAATAGTATCTGAATTAATAGGGCCATAAAAGAAATAATAAATATAAGACACCATAAAGAAGTATTTGAAACAAAACAAGGAATTAACAACAAGGTTTTTTCAAAATCAACTTCTACCCAGAGGAATCTCCCTACTTTTAGTAATGAGAAGTGATTTTTATTTTATTGAGTAATTAAAAGTGAAAGAATTCTATATAATCTATTCAAAGAATAACATAAAAAAATCTTTAAAAGGAGATGAGAAATTCTAGGAAAAATTATGAGAAAAATAAAGTTCAATGTTTTTCAATGACAATTGTTTCCAACCTCCCCTCCCCAACTTGATTACAGTGAAAGAGCATGACAATATTTATGTGCTTTTATGCTGTCTCTTTCCCTTGGAATCGATTTGTGGGTGTACTCATTATATTTTTAGTATTGACTCTATAATTACCTTTCATACCACACAAAAATTATGTCTGGCTAGACAACTCTGAGAATTTTAGCTTCATGTTCAACTCTCTCTCATTAATTTTTATTCAGATATTTATGTTATTGGCTACAGATCAAAAAAACGTTCAGATATGTTAGTGCAGGCATGTATTTGAAGAATACTCAATATTCTGTATTTATTTGAGAAATGACCTACATCCAAATTTAATCATCTAGGTAAGATTTAGAAACCATTGACTTGATTTAGGTGACCTATGCCACACACAAAATAAAAAGCTATCGTGTTCAGAGGTAAGAGTAGTGAGAATAGTTCAAGAACACTTCATTATAGAAAGCAAATTTGTGAAATATTACTAACTAGTAAAAATAATCAATGCGTTCATAAAAGCAAATATTTTTGATGGATGATTTTAGAAATAAAATATTTGTAAATTATTTTTCACCAGAATAACTTTATTATTTTGATTTACAAGGTAACTTAACACAACCCTTATATCAGCAAAGTAGGATAGGTAATAAAAGATAATAATGGAATAGGAATTACACGCCAATGATGATTACTTCTTCAATCAATTTTGTACTGAGAAAAAGATTAATAGCCCTATATCCTGAGGAAACATTCAAATACTAGTTAACTTAATATTTGTACTTCTTGAACTTAAATATGTTGTATTTCCTAATAGTCGAGTGTCTTACAGTTTTGATATACATTTTTCAAATGTAGAAGAGAGGAAAATAGATGCATAGATAGAATGTAGATAGAGGAAAATAGAAATGAAATCAAAATGTTCTTTTAACAGTTTTAATTATTTACTAGCATAAACTAACCACATTAATTTCAATATTTTTAGGTGTTCTATGGTGATGTCATTAGGTATCACTTTGCTAGATAACAGCATAGTTTCATGTTTTCTTGACATGAACTTCATACTAATACAATTATATTATATTTTAATGTTTTCTAACTTGAAGTGAGAAAACAATGAGCAACTCCAGTCTTAACAGGTATTGTCAGAAATTTAAATACATAATAATTCTGTGTGTTGCTCCTACTGAAGAGTTTCTTTTTGGTTGTGTTTTCCCATTGTTGCCTACAATCCTAGGTTTCGCGAATTAGCAAAATCTCAGTTTTGATTCATTGACTTGCACTGAAGTGTCAGAGGAACAAACAGGGAGTGAGTCTTAATTTGTTTAATTCATGGAGAAGATACCACCTTACACATCATTTGACTGTTGAGTTTGTCTAGTGCAAGACTTCTGCATCTTGCTCCACTGGGATATTTAAAACACTGAGTTTACTTTGTTTCACATCTCATTAATTGCCCTTTCTGGCATCTGGCAGGCACTGAACAGAGCACCTTCTATTTCTTTCTAAGGATTAAAAGCATAGGAGGTAATTCAGTCCCAGCAACCCTTGAGTTACTTTTCTTAAAACTTCCCCTTTACTATGCACACATAACATGACAGAAGATGCTTTCATTTTTGGTAAATATATGATACTTTTCCCTTACCATGAAATCATTTCTCTTTTAAAAATTATCGACAATTAGCTAAAGTATTACTGCTTCTTTTGTAGAAATATTAAGCAAAGCATGTTGGGGTTCAGAAAATTTTCAATTATTGCCAATACAATATGGCTAATTAAAAACAGATGATGAATTTCTAAAGTTGAAATTATTCCTGGCTCTTAATAAAGTCCACTTTAAATTGTGTGCAAGAACCAGACAGGTTTTTTGATGTAAAGTATCTGTAATAAATTTTTTCCCATTTTCAAATGTAATTGGACCTTCAAAATTGTTGTGAAAGTGTTTGCAACATCATACTTTTCTTCATTCCTGGAGATTAAGAAAAGTGTATTTACTAATTTAGAGGTTATTTGATTTCAATGTCATCTATTTCCAATGCTCTTGAATCCATTTTTATAAGACAAGCTAGTCCAAACCAGAGCAATAGTGCATCTGAATGAAGACACAGAGGGATGTCTGAGAAGTTCACAGTCTCTAAAATATAGCACTTCTTCCTTTTCTGGATCACAGTATAGTGATGAAATGCATTAGTTCAGTCTAATCGATTTAAGTGGCAGCTCTATCAGTAAGCAAAGCAATATGTGAGATATGCAAAATCTTGCTAAAATGTTTCATGTCCTTGATGACTTATATTTAACTCTACAGAGTACTTTTGTCTGATGCAAAGTTTTCCCCTGACAGCTTCACAGCTCATTTTGGATTCAGACAGAAAATATGTTGAAAGCACAAATATCTGCTTATTTAACTAGTATTGTGTTAATCAAACCAGTATTGTGTTAATCGATTAATAGTACTTAGCAATGAAACTAGTTACGAAGACCTTATCAGTCCTTTTACCTAGGCCTCACTACACACAGATCTCAGCATACAGGAAGTATTACTAAAAACAGTGGGACTATTTATTTGAAGTTATGATGGGTGTCATAAGTCATCACACCCAAGAAAATGCAGTTATAACTCTGCAGATCATGGAGCAATTTAAATGTGAGAAAACCCTTTTTACCCCCCCATCCCCCTTTGTTTTTGATTCTAAACTCTACAGTCTTCTTGATTTGAGCTGCAGCTGAAAATATGGGCCTACTGTTACTGAAGTTAGCATAAAATGTACAATAGGGTAGCCTGAATTTAACCACTTCTGTGACAATGCAAGCAGTATCAGTCTCACTGAGCATATAAATTCTTAGTTTCTGGCTTAGGTAAGCAATGTTTTTAATTAAAACAACATCAACAAAAACTGTTATGTGTTGCTTCCACTTGAAAACAAGAAAATATTACAACTAGACTTTCAAAACAACAAACTCATTATTTTTGTAAAAAAAGAAACTCTGACATCAATATTGGGACAATTCAGATCCATTGTACACATTGAGTAGGTTGCCACCAGTTAATTGGTCTGGGAAATGGATGCGTTAGCATAATGAATAAAGGTTGTATAGGTACTAACATGTATGTAATTACAATGAAATATGTATATGTGGCTGTCAAAGCTGATGAAAATACCAGAGACATTCTTCTTACACTTCTCAAATAATGTGAAAATCAGCATTTTTTAAGAATAAGTATAATTTATTTCTGAGACGATACCAATCATTAAGTTCAATTTTATGATTGTCAGCTTATTTTATATCCATTTTCATATTAGGAGAAGTTAACTAACAATTTAGCTGTAACTTATAGCTTTGAATACCATCATGACCAATCAGTTCTGAAAGCTATTAATTAACAAGCCTAATGCTACAAAAGGGAAGAAACTAGCAAGGTCTTATTGACAGTAACAATGTCTGTGTCACTGAGAAAAAGAACAGTCTTTAAGAAGAGGGCACATAATATTGCCAGCAGGAATTAATGCCTTTATATTTTCATTTGTGCCTACAAAAAAAAAAAAAAATCTCCTGCTCTGATTAAAGTCTTTTCGTAGCAACCTTTTCACCACTGCTTTGGAGATGGATGAAGGCAGTTATGAGACAAATTATTATCTCATACTTATGCTAAGCCTTTGTTGCAACTCCTTCAGAGCTTTTTAAGGCTCTCCTTTCTCTAGGTTCTTTTATTCATTTCTGTGACTCCTCTTTTTGTGGGATCAGAGCTTGATAACTAAAGTCACTCAAGCTCTCTGCTGAGATGTTCAGAGCTTTCATGTTTTTTTCCTGAGCCCATCAAACTAGCATGAGCACTCTGGGAATCTCCCATCACCAGACCATTTATGGAAATAAAAAGATATTGCAGGATTTTTTTCTTTTTTACTAAAAACTTTCACCCAAGTGAAGATTTATTTGAAATTCTTTATTACAAATTCTCAGATTTCTTATTTTGTCCATTTAAACTTAGGGTTCAAAGTCTCACTGTACTACTGTTCCTCTTAGCCAAGGAGAGAGTTCTAAGACCCCTCTCTTTTGTCTGAGCACTTTTGTTGAGGGAAGTAGGAAACTCATCTCTGCATTTAACCTGAAAAGATTGAATCCTTCCAGTTGAAGAACTGCACTTGGTGAACAGAGCAGAGAAATTGTCTTAGATGTTTAGCAAGAATCTGATACATTTAAAAAAATTGTTTCTCTTCTTGTATCAGTAGGATAGGAGGCAGGAACATTTTTCTTCCTCTCTGTTGATTTCAATATACAGTAGACAAGCACTACATTTAAAAAACTCTGCACATAGCAAATACGTTCAGAAGCTTTTAAACTTGTACTTAACAACTCACCTGTTTCAAAGTGGAATAAAGGAATGGGAACCGTACTGCTGATGAAAACAAATTTACAGTGCATCAGGTATTTCGGTAAGTCCTGGATACTGATGATTGTTGTGAAGACTGCTGAAATGTATGATGCCAAATAATAGATAATCCTCTTATACTAGCATGTTCAACAAAGCTACAGTTAGTGTCTGTTGGAACAGGAAAAAATGGGAAATTTATTTCATCACACTTTAAACTAAGGCTCTGAAAAGAATTTTGCACAGCAATGAGGCCGCTTTCCATGTTAATAGTGCTATATTTTGCAGCAAATAGCACAACCTGAAAATGATACATTTTCTTGACTCTGTTTTCTTAGAGTATCTTCTGTATGTAGGCAACTATATTTTTAGTTAGTCAAGTTTCTTTTTTTCTCAGGGTAAAACCATTCAAAGCTATTGCATTTAGGTGAAAAAATAGAAGTAATTAGAAAATGGAAACCATTTTTGCTTCAGATAATTAATGTTGAAGTTGTAGGCTTTTTATCATATCCTTCTGCTGAATCCAGAATTTATTAATTATTTGACCATAACTTTTCACAACAATGTTTGCATCTGGGCTGTATTGTTTTTTATGATATACTCAAAAAATTGAGATCAAATGCCTGATATACTCAAACAAAATGAGATCAAATGATTCTCTGCCTGAGAGTTCAGAGATCTGTCCCTTTTCAATATCAAAAGCATTCGTTCATTGGAGAACCTTGTACAGATACTCTACTTTTCTGGTAAGTTTTATTAATATTCTAGAAAAGCTTTCACAAATAGTCTTACAGATCCTTTGTGTTGAAAGGGGTGACCTAAATACACTATATATTTAAACAAATTATGTATGCCCCTATTCACACACTTTTCATATAGTAAGTGCTGTAACTATTAAAAAAATATCGTTGTATTACTTATTCTTCAAAATGTTACACACAAACACCAGTGTAATGGTGAAGTATTTACATAAAAGAAGCATATAATTAATGACATTAAACAGGTACCGTCACTGATTTTTTTAAAATGAGAAAATATGTTTGATATGCGTGATGACTTAATATTTGCTAACAGACAAATGCTCACTCAGGCAGTCACTCTCTCCCACTTTGTTTATTTTTGAATGCAAAATAATAGATGGGATCAATGGCTGAAAACAGATTTAGACAACAATTTCCTACCCATTATAAAGAGACTTGCCTATCTTTTTCATTAAGTATAGTTTTTTTTCTTTGCTACATTAAGAAAATAATTAAGATGTCCTACAGTTAGTTTGTTGTGGTTTTGCATCAAGGATGAATCTCTCAGTTTTAAAGAACCCAATTTTTTTTCTTTTGTTACATTAAATATGGACTTATTCCACTACATTTATGCTGTTATACACAGAAGTGTACTACCAATTGTCATATCATAATCAAGAGTTCCAGATCAGGTAGAAGAGGTAATAGATTTTATTTTTCTGGAAAAAAAATCTTGTAAATATACATGTACATACACATATTAATTCTGAAAAAGAAGTGACAATCTTCAAATTAAGAACAGAGTGGGAATGTGTGCTCGAAGTCTTGTTTTCCTTTTTCAACTGTACTTTGTCTAGTACATTTCTTTTCCCACAAACCTTGGGCCATTACAGCTACATTATTGTTACCAAGGAATTTAGCAAGTTCTAAGTACATTATAATGATTTCTTAGTAACTTTAAGAAGAGCTGAGTGAAGTGCCTAAAATTTTCTGTTTCCAGAGAGACTGTGAAGAAACAAAAAGATTCATATGCATTTAATTTTCCTGTCTGAAGGGCTGATATTAAATTCTGCCATCCCATTCCAAAGTCTGACTGCCTTGCATGAATGTACTGACTGAAATCCAATGGCTAAGTAGAAAAAAAGCTGAAGATTAAATGTCTGATTGTCAGTTCCCTGCAAGAAAATAGGCTCTTGTTTTCACCTAATTTTTCCCTGTCCAAGGAAAGCAAGCTCCACACAAGAGAGAATAGTACTCTGGGGATGTCTGTAATTCCTATATATGACAACAAAATACTCAAGGGATCTTTGTTCTTGTACATAAGATCGAAATAAATGCATACACTGTTCAACTGCTGTTTTCCTTCAGTCAGAAAATTAAGTGCTGTGGCTTTGGCAGTTAAATGTTTATGCAACAGAAACTCAATGAGAGCTCTCAGGAACTTAAACAAGCTTTGAGCAATGGTTCAATTCTACCAAAAAAAAAAAAAAAAAAAAAAAAAAGAAAGACTTTTATTTCATTCCCATTCAAGGTAAAGGGAAGGTCAACATGGGTTGCTTTGGAATTTGTCATACTGTCACGGTCCACACATAAGCGGACGCGTGATGGTTCGTTTCATTTATGATTTCAGAGTGTAAAAATAATTCAAAGAGAGTCAAGGAAGTCAAATTTCAATCTAAACCGGCACTTTATTAATTATGCCCATAAAGCGACTTACGATAGAAAACGACTTAAGATAGAAAAAGACTTATGATAGAAAAAGAGAGAGAGCAAGGAAAGTGATGGGGAGAAATTTTGTAAGCCATCTTCAGATTTAAGCTTTCAATTTTTATTTATGTTACTTCTATAAAAATTTTCAATGTCCCATGGTGTTCTCCTGCAAAAATAAAAAATAAGACTTACCCTTTTCAGGCAAAGAGGAGTTAAAATGATGGTATTATCCAGCAGGTAAGCTAATCACTAAATCCTTAGGAATGCCTTTTTTACACCCTAAATGCCACCAATTAAGTCCAGGGAAAATGGGTTTAGATTGTGACTGTTCTTCAGCAACATCTGTAGTTTTACTGGGATGGGGGAGTGCATTTTTAACTATTAATTTTGCTACCTTCCCCCCATGTCCAGACTTTAGGTCTAGAAAAAGTTCTGTTACCTGGTGCAGTTGGTGTAGAAAAGTCAGAGGAATTAATGTAAGCGTTTGTGCTGGTACTGCCTGCATTTCTACTGTTGTCACCTCTGTGCAGAAAAGCCTCCAGCCTCTCCACAGGACCCACAGACACTATGGTTATCTGGATATTTATCCCTGTGGGTTTAAGTGATTTGGGGATTTCCTTTATCAGGGGAGTCATAATTTCTGGGTTAACAGACAACATCATTGGTGATTCACATCCGGGGATTTTCCCTCCTGTATCATTTGCAGGCAATCAGCTTTGTGTTTGCTTTCTAATAATTGGTCTGCTGTGCCTGTCATTGCCAAGGGGTCTCCCCTATCCAGAGGGTTTAACCCTCCAGCCCAATAAGCAGCTGGATGAGTTAAGGACCATAGGACCTGGTGATCACTTGTTGTTAAGAAAACTCCATGGCCCCAATAACCCTCAACCTCCTTTTTGCTCAAAGGAATTTGATCACCACCAGTTAAATACACACGCCACACATATTCTGTTTCAGATTCTTTGATAAGACGCCCATACCCCTTTTTTTAACTTTGCCAATTCAGTGGCAGAATAGGGCATTTCCTTGGTTCGTATGTGGGGTTCTGTATCCTCCTCATTAATATAAGAATATTTAGTTTTGATTAATGGCCTTAAATTAGGGGGATTTTTATCAAGTTTTCTTATTTCTTCCAATTCCTTCTGTGGATACATTGGGTTAATTTGACAGATAAATTTTTCCTCAGATCTCAATGATACTGTATCCTGTGAACTAGTGTTCTGTAAATTAGTGGTACTGATAATGCAATTTACATTTTTTAATGAATGGTTTTCTTTTTCATTTAATTCTTTTTCCTTTTCCTTTAATTCTTTTTCCTTTTTCTCCAATTCTTTTTCCAGATTGGAAATTGTCATTTGGTGACAGTGCACTAGGCTTTCTAAGGTCTCTATTTCCTTTTCCTGGTTGGAGATTGTCTTTTGGTGACTGTGCACTAGGTTTTCTAAAGATTCTCTGATTTTTTTCTTCATCATTATGCTGCCTATGATGGTTGTTAATGGCCGCAACCAAACCGGCACCCAAAACAGCTCAGGCTATTGCCCCATTTTTTCCTGGACGAAAAAAACTTAACCTTAGCCTCATTCTGCCGTAAATAAATTCAGTATATTATACTCTGCAGATCTTTCCAATTCTCTCAAGCCCAGTCTTCCCCAATAGGAGAAGGTTGAGTACCATATTTAGCCAAGAATGCGAAAAAAGTATCTCGATCTTTAACTAACTGAGAGTCTCTGTTCTCCTATTTTCCCATCATCCTTCCCTCATCCAGAGACTCAAAACAAGAAATGGAAAACAACTCAAATTCACTTGAGAAAGTGACTCACCAACCTGGAGAGTCTTCTAGACTTTCTCAAGGGTTTCTCATGACTTTCAGTCACTCAAGGAAGTAACTCACAAGCAGGGTGAGTCTCCTAGTCTTCCTCAAGGGGGGTCAGCAAGTCAAAATTAAGCTCCCCTTTTTGCACTCTAATATCCTGTCCACGACGCCAATTTAATGTCATGGTCCACTCATAAGCAGATGTGTGATGGTTCATTTCATTTATCATTTCAGAGTGTAAAAATAATTCAAAGAGAGTCAAGGGAGTCAAATTTCAATCTAAACTGACACCTTATTAATTATGCCCATAAAGCGACTTATGATATAAAACGACTTATGATAGAAAGATAGAGAGAGCAAGGAAAGAGATGGGGAGAAGAGGGAAAGAAAAGGGGTTTATAACTACCACCACAGGTCCACAGATGTCCAGCATCTTTGGGAGTCCCAGTCCAGAAGGCATTCCACTGTTTCAGTCTTTGCTGGAGGAGGTCTTCTGTCTTGGTCTTCTGTTGGCCCTCTCTATTCAGCTACTCCAGAGCTGTCTTTTATGCTAGTCAATGCACCTGTAACCCACCTTTACCTGTGAAGATGTGTCAATCTCCACCTAGCAGGTCACACATGCCAAGAGAGGAGTGTCTGCGGGTCTCCTCCCCTTATGCATGTGCTCCTTCTGGCAGCGGTGGTCAACCTGGGGTCTCCCGATGAAGGCCAGTGGTCATCGTCACCTTGCATGCATGCTCTGTTGGCTGTGGGTCTATGGTCATTAATCTTCCTGTCTTTTGCTCCTACAATGGTAGGGAGCAGGGAGGCTTGAAGACAGGTACAAAACATTTTTGAGATAAGGAAGCAGGTACAGGTAGTTAGGTACAAAGCATTCGTTCTGTACCAGTTCTGGCTGTTTTCTGAGACCTGCATTTCTGATTTATACAGTCAAGTTCTGAGACTAAAAATGAGGAAAAATGTTGAGACAGAAATCAAACCTTTGACCGACTCTTACCTGCACTAAACAAGGAAGAAAGGAAGTGATATAAGCCGAGAGTAATCATTCAAGGGACTCCTTTTAAATCTAATTTGACATTGGTCAAAATACTGATACACTGTATCTTTACCCAAGTCAAATATCTCTGTTTACGTCATATGATGATAGAATAGAATAGCCAGGTTGAAAGAGACCCAATGATGATATGAAAGATGTTACTAAACATAGTAACAAAAACTTAATCTCTATCCCACACTTCATGAAAATTAAGTAATTTAACAGTCTCGTAGAAAAGGAAGTATCTTACTCATCACAAGCCTCTGCACACTATAGTGATACTTCAGTGTAACATTCCATCGAGGACCGATGATGAAGTGATTGAGCAAACTTAAAGGAAATGATGCAAAACCTCCACAGGTGAACATAAGGTGAGAAGTGTCACCATAAACACAGTCATAATCTCTTAGTGAGAAGCTGGGCTACTGCCATACACTTGATGACACAATAAGTCACACAGCTGTGGGACCACATAGGTGGTTGATGCAGGAGAAGAAAAGGAATGGGTTCTTTATAGTAATAGTTGAGGTAGCAAAACCTTTTCTAATTATTGTTTGTTCATTCTTTTTAGTGTGGTTATGAGAAAATGATTGAATGATGTATTACTTCTCCTGTACCAAGTGTCACACTTAAAGTACAAGCAGTGAGCGGAAATACAGATCTCCTAAAGATCCTATGCTATCTTTCCTAGATGTTTTGTCTCACAAATGCTATGCCAGGGTCTGAACCGCTCCTATGAGGAGCGGCTGAGAGAGCTGGGGTTGTTTAGCCTGGAGAAGAGGAGGCTGAGAGGAGACCTCATTACTCTCTACAAGTATCTGAAAGGAGGTTGTGGAGAGGAGGGAGCTGGCCTCTTCTCCCAAGTGACAGGGGACAGGACGAGAGGGAATGGCCTCAAGCTCCGCCAGGGTAGATTTAGGCTGGAGATTAGGAGGAGGTTTTTCACACAGAGGGTCATTGGGCATTGGAATAGGCTGCCCAGGGAGGTGGTTGAGTCACTTCCCCTTGAGTCCCTTCCCCCAGGTGTTTAAGGCATGGGTGGATGAGGTATTCAGGGATTTGGTTTAGTGTTTGATAGGAATGGTTGGACTAGAAGATCCGATGGGTCCCTTCCAACCTGGTTGTTCTGTGATTCTGTTCTGTGATTCTGTGAAGGCAGCAGCTACCTGGGAACAGGACCATCTGAGGGGCATGGTTTAGAGACTGATGGGAATAGTTGGACTCAATGATCCAGTGGGTCACTTCCAACCTGGTGATTCTATGAAAACTCCTCATGTCAGGGGCTTCAGAGCAGGGCCTGGTAGCCACAGCCCATCCCACCCCCCTCCTCATGAGTAGGGCAGCTGGGGGGAACCTGGGCAGCCCTGGACATTGGGCATCTGCTTGGGGACAAGGCATGGGCCCATGGTTGGGGCCCTGAGGTTCTGATGTAGGGTCCTGAGCAGCAGGTAGTGTGAGGGCAGCCCCAGAGAGGTTAGGCAGGGACAGGCAGCACTGGGGGTGGTCTTAGGGCACAAGCATTGTATAATGCATTTTTCCCTGGGACAATAATTCTGAATCACCACAAGAATTTTCCATTAATAATATGAACTTATTAAATACATGCTTAGTCAGAATTTCTTCCTTACTATTGAATATATTTTGAAACTTCATTCTTTCCACCTTCTTTCATTTTCTTAAGTATTTGGCATACAATTTTGTTACTCCAGTAAAAAAATACACAAATATAAAATCTTTCTTCTTCCTTTTCTTGTTTTGTTTTGTCTTCAATCTCTAAATCAGTAATTGGAAAACTGTGAAATTTACATCTCAATAGACTTTCCCTGTAATACATTGCTAATCATTTTCAAATGCATAGGGAGAAATAATCCTTAGCCTTAGAAAAAACATACACAATCCCCCAAAAATATTTTTGTAATAGAAAGCAGAGTTTTTAATTAGCCTTTCTGAAAGACTATCAGCTCAGGTCCATTCTGTAGATTAAATAACAGGTAACCAGGCTGCAAAAGAGGATTTTGCAATGAGATTAACCTTCAGAGTCCAAGGTAGCTCTTCAGCTTGTAGGGGATGTCTGTTGAATCTGCTGAGGCAGTCAAGTCCCTCACACAGCTCCAGGGGCCCTGAAGACCTTTAAGCTTAAACGAGTTCCACCAAACCATGTCTATCTCCTGAATAAATTCATTGTTCCTGTCTGCAGTCCAGTTTCCAGTCTTTGACTCCACACAGGATTGCTGGTAGTATTTTCCAAGCCTTTAGCTAGGACTGTAACTGACCTATTGCTATCAGTACACCACATCCGCTATGCACTAAATTCAATGTTTTTGGACTGCTACCCCAGTTTCTGCCCCTCATGTCTACTGGGCTAGGCACAGAAGTGCCATAACACACACAGCAGACAGCCCTCACAAAACTCCTACCTCAGTGTTGCTACAATGTCTATTCATCACTAGTCTTCGTTTCATAAATGCACATGCTTCAGAAAAATTCCTTTCATGAATATGAAGTGTCAGTAGCTACAAAACTACTAAGGGAAAAAAAAAGTTAAGTGCTACCACAAAACAGAAAAATGTTAATTTGCTACCACAAAACAAACAAACAAAACAAAGCAACAAAAAAAAAAAAAAAAAAGGAAAAAAAACACACACAAGAAAAAAAGGACAAACCAATTGTATTCCGAAGGGGCACAAACTTCACTGCAAATGGTGGAAAGAAGTCACTTTATATTAATCTCCCATGGTTAGCCAAAGCTGTATGTTATCTGTTGAATTTTAATCTTAACTTAAAACTAAAACAATGACATAAGAGAGCAATTGGTCAAATATTAACATAGTAATTGAGAGCTGTGTTGTTGATCTCAGTGATAAAGCTAATACCGTAGGGTTACCTGGTGCAAAAAGGTATCACATTCAAATGTGTTCCCATTCAGCAACCCAGAACACGCTAGTGATACCACAATTGCGTAGTGGTGTATAATTAAGTCAGGTATTCAGATGAAATTTAACACTAAAATATGCTTTCTCCAAACAAGCTTCTCTCCCAAAACATTGCATATTTAATCATTTTCCCTGTTGCTGTTCTTTGAAATACTATTATAGTAATTACTTTATAACAGAAAATATTATAATAAATAACACACATACCTTTTTGTTAACTAAATATGTAGACAAGACAAGATACTATTTTGCATTAAAAATTTCTGGAATATAATAATCTGAAGAAAAGTACAGTGAATGCAAATATGAAATGAAAAAATATTTTCCATTAGAATTTGGAAGAATCATAGAATATCATGGAAATGGTAACGATGTCCATTCTCAGAGTCTGCGTAATCAGGTTTTCTACTAGTAGTTTATCTTTAAGGAATTTTTTTAAAATGAAATGTTATGTCTCTTATAGTAAGAAGCAGTTGATTAGAAAACAAGGCTAAAAGAACACATAACCATTTTCTTTCCTGGATAACAAAGCATAGTGTCCATCTCATCCAGAAGACTAGATAAAACACCAATGAACTGAAAACTCAGAATAGAACAGAATTTTTTTCAAATCCAGACCCCTGCAAAAATGTTTTAGCAATTCAGAGAGATAAAAATTTGGTTCAATACTTGGTTGGAAAAAATATCAGTTGAGATTATGCATTAAGAGGGAACAAGCAGGTATGTTACAAAGCTTAATAAAAGTGTCCATGAGCTATGTTTTTTTTGAAGAAGAATAAAACACTTTACATGATTTATTTTGGCATTATATAGGAGTTTAAAAAAAAAGGCTAGGGGATTTAAAGACTGTCAATAAAGAACACTTCAGAATATATATTATTAATGATGTTTTCTTCAGTATCATAAGTAAAATAACATATAGATAATTTTAATAGATTGTAGAGTCTTTGTTCAAACAACTGACTGCAGAAAAATGCTTAGAACAGATGTTCAGTAAAGCTGGTCATGTTCAACCTCCTAAGTGCATTTACACATGAAAGGATTTGGTTTTGTTATTCTATTAAAAGACCTCCCTGAAACATATCAAAATAATTCCACTGCAAAAAAAAAAGGATCATTGAATCATGTAATAGTTAGCTTATGTGTTGTACAAGGTGCTCTGAATCCCTATTGCAGGATAAGGGTTAACATAATCCTACCACAAATAAATAGGACCAAAAAGTCATCTTTGCTTTGGTGATGTGGCAGAATTATGATTTTGCTGGCTTTACATATTGTACTCATTTTACAGCACTGGCTGCTTAATCTGCTTACTTTTCCTCATAGTGTAGACATTTATGATCATATCCCTATGGATGAATAATTAATCAAAAGTAGATGTAGAACTTTTAGAAATCTGTGTTGCCACAGTGGCATAGATGGCTTATTTGCTTTATTCTGCTTGAGTTTTGCTCAGTCTTATAATTATTTTATATCAGCTGATAATCAAGAACTAAAATATTTTGGGGGGTTTTTTCCTAGTAAAATAAGAACTATCAGAAAAAGTTAATCCTTTCATTAATTGTTCAAGAAATTATCCACACCAAAGTTATTAGCGTTCCCAGCACATCTGCAAATTATTTGTCTTTTTCTCACTTGGCACCATCAATCTTGCTCACTATGTGGAAGCAGGAGACATGTTCATGGTCAGGTATTGGTGCTTCAGCTTGGGAATTAAAGCAAACTGTAATTTTAGATTTAGTCTATAATATTGTGTCATGATCGTAATTAGTAAATTACAACAGAGCTCCTATGGGAATTGTATATTACAGCCACATGATTACTCAATTTGTTCACTCATGATTAATATTATTACACTAAACATAAAAGGAAATTATTAATGGTTTATCTGCAAATTGCTTAATACAGCTGGTAATACTACAGGAGAGGAGAAAGTAAGTTCATCTATGTGCTTGTGAACTAGTCTGCATAAATCTAGGAAACTAAACCAGTGTTCATTAATATTCTAGTGAAATAAGGCAAAAATAACTGTCCTTCAAGGAAGAATAAATACATATAATTTCTATGTCATGTTATTTCAAGCACATTCATCAAAAATTCACATATAAGAAAAAAGCATGTATCCTTAGACACTTTATAAACTAAATTTCTATCTTGCAGCAAAAGTAAACAGAAAAATAACAAATGATGGTAAGATTTAGAAATAGTCTTGTAGAAACAGATTATGTAAGCAAGTTGTTGGGTTTTTTACAGTACTGAATTGTCATTCACATCTGTATACATTAAATAATAAGATGCATATATTTTGCGTCATTTGTTCCTAGCTAAATTGCAGTAATTTTAGAGGCCATAAACCAAGATTGTAAAAGTCATGATATTAAATCTTCTGTTGAAGCCTCTTTTAAGGAAGAAGAAAACACTTGATGTGAACTTAGTGTTCATCCTGATTGGTGTGCTAATACATATTAAACTCACTATAAAAGACAGTAAGACCTCATAGATTTTAGGACTCGGGGATATTCTCTTCTGGCCCTGTAGAGACTACTTTGGTCCCTCTCAGACCCTGTGGTTTCTACCATCCAAGATCCATGGATGCAATGTCTCAGTGCCCAGGCCCAGCCAGCAGTGAGGTGAACCACACATTCCTGGTATGCAGACACGTGTGTGCACATACATGCATACATACACACACAGACTGGGACATAAACTCACTAATGGTCCCATATACGGATCCTCATTCTCTGAATTCAAAGGCATACCTATATATATATTTCATGTGTGTCATCATGTACTCCAAGTCCATTTAATACCCTTGTCCAGATCCCAGACCCTTCACTCAGACATTGGCTCAGATCTTGAGGCCTTGAGTTTTTCCAGGTGCCAGTGTTCTTCTACCACATGCTAGTCCAACCTGAAGTGTGCTAGTGGTTCACCTCCACAGCTGTACACACACAATATGGTTTCCTTTAGTGACTGCCATCTAGACCCACAGATTCCTCAGACTTACTCTTCCTCTCCCCGCAGTGGTAGGCATTCAGATCTCTCATCCTACTCACTGCATAATCCCTCTTGAAGGTCACTATTCATTCACACACACATAACCAAAACGTAGTTCCCTCATACAGAAACTAGCTAGGAAGAGATTTTAACAAAAATACAGTGCTTAATCAGAGAGGAATACTGGTCGGCAACTTGCACTCCTTTGGACATTCTTGTTCCAACTTCTTCCATTTCCCATGCTTGTTTTCCTTATCCATCTTGATCCTCCTGTTATCCACTTTTGTTTCATCCTAGGTAAACAGGCCACTTACTTTTTTCACACTGGACTCACTTTGGTACCCTAATTTGTATCTCAGATTATGGTCTGCTGACCTTGCAAGATTTCACTTCTCAAAAGATCTCTAGCTGAACCCTCAGTTATTTATGAGATTTTTGGCTGTCTGTGAAACCTGACCTCTTCTTACAGCAGAACCCGTAATGCGTGTCAGCTTCAGACTCTGTTGTCTGCCATGTCAAGCAATTTGTCATGCAATGTCCATCAGCATGGAGTTTAGTCTGCTAAACTCTAGGTCATGTTCTAACACGTGCTAGTGCAAAACCACCTGTATTCTACCCATTCTTCACAAGAGTTTCACCTCATGTGTATCCCTTGAAATGAGATAAGAATGTACCTTTTCTTTTCAGGTGATAAGACAGCTGGATTTGCTTAGTCATTTTTGACAGTTATGGGTAAGCATCAGAGACATTTTCTGAGCCTCAGCCACAAAATCTGCTAATGCCACAACTATTAAACAAGAAAAATGAGCTTCAATGTTGATGCACAACCACCCATTTTGTCAAACAACAGGACACAGAAAAAGAATATAAGGCAAAGAAATAAACTAAAAATGCCAGTGAAAGCAGGAAGGAAGATCTGAGTCTTTTATTAACCTCTATTTCCTAAATATCAAGCACACAATTGTTACTGCATAGGACAAGAATAATTAGACAGTACAGTTTCTCAAAATGCCTCCATATGTCTTTTTAAAAGGTAACTTTAATTTAGAAATTGTATTCAGAATACCAAAGTGATGCTGATTGTATGTAGAAGGAGAAGCAGGTAAAAATTTGTGTTTGAAAGGGATTCTCTATTCCCAGAATGGATGGTTTGTCTGCTGAAACATCAGCATATAAATGGAAACCAAACAAGGCAAATGTATTAGACAATGCACAGGAGAGAATGAAGAGATAATAGTAATATAGTTAGTGTATGACTTAAATTTGATAAGGAGACATATATTATGCTTACACTTAGATAACAGTAGTAGAAAGATCATATAGAGTTACTATACTGAAAGAAGTGCTAGGTAATTAGGAGTTTATATAATCAGATCATATTTTGAGGTCAAGATAAGCTTGGAACCCAATTAAAGAATATAATTTCTCTTTTTTTTCCTGACAATGTCATCTAGCAAGCATTTTCACTAAAAAAGTATCCATGTCTCAACTAGTCTTCCTTATTACTAACCTGAAGTGCCATCACATGCATACGCAAATTTGATCATCTTCCATAAGAGTTTTCGACTTTAATGTAAGAAAAAATAGGACCTTAATTTCATCTAAATCAGGATATTTTAAAGAAATTTACACTATTATCCACGTGACTAACTTTGTTCAAATAATTTGATTAATAGCATCACCCATGTTTGAGCTACTACTATTTTAAAAAAAATCATCAAAGCGGTTATCACTGTAGCACTAAAAAAATATAATTTAGTGTCTTAAAATACGCACTGATGTGATGTTAAGGCAAAAGAAAAGTTATTCTGCAGACTACTACCAAAAGTTTTCATTGTTATGTAGATAAATAATATCAACTAGAATCTATTTTACTAGAAAAATTTCACTAATGAAGTCTTATTAGCTTTACTGATCCTGAAAATACTGTATGTGTGAAAAGGAAAAAAAAAATTTTCCAAATCACTACCATAATTTCACCTCTTAGCTACACTTTCAGAAGATGATGTTGGATAGAAAATATTCTTTGCCTGACACTGATAAACTTTAAGATGTTTTTTCTCAATGCATATAAAATCTCTAGCCATGCACATAATTCAATCACATGCTTGTGTGATGACAGGTCCAGGAACAAAATTTATTTCTGCCAAGGTGTACTGGTTTAGTGTATAATTATTAATGTAGAGAATGATGCCACTTTAATTCTCTTTGCCTAAAACTTCATTAATAAGTCAGAATTTAATGGAGGAGAACATGCAGAGAGAGGAGTTTTTAGAACTGAAATTTGAGCAGATGCAACAATGTTTAAGGTTTGGAGAGTTCACTGGCCTGTTCTTGTGCTCCTTGCTTTTTTTGCCAACTGTATCACCTCAGCAGTTTCATGGGCATCTGCAGCTATTAGAAAGTAACATCGTGTTTCCAAGGCGATCATTACTATGGAACAGTATGTTACCTCCAAGACATACCAAGCCCTCAATAAATAATCTGTAATTTGTTCCCCACATTTTAGGGTTAGCCTTATATATTTCTCATTATTCCTACACCATTTGAATTTGCAGGCATGCTCGTATGGCCCTATCTATAAACAAACCATGCTCAGAGAAATATATCAAAACAAATAAAAACATCCATATTTTTAGTAATGTGTGCTGGTGTGTGGGTTTTCTTTTAGTGATATTGGAAATTCTTAGCAATATTTTCAGCTCTCTCTGAACTCCAGGCTTGGAACTGTGGCGCTGACCCTGCATCTGTCTATGGAACTGCAGATGGCTGATATAACACAGGCTATTGACTTCAAAACAGGAAGGAGGAGGAGAACCAGATTGCTTATGTGAGATGTACACACATTTCCAAAGTGCTAATTATTTGTTCCCTAAAATATTATGAATGCTTGTGCATTTACAACTGGGATTCATCTTCATGCATAATTAAATTCCTAAAGTATACCTCTGGCAAAGGAGGGAAGTCTGGTCAGAAATTACACTTTTAACTGTACACAAAGTGACTTCCAATGCTATTCAACAGTATATTCAGCTTCTTTTACTGAACTGAAAGAATCATATGCAAGAAGGAAAAGAGCATATGGAGTAACTTAAATAATAACTCAAGTATTTATTTCTTTTTATAGTAATGAAACTGTTCCAAAAAGTAACATACATCAAATATACTCACCATCTTTAGCTTCTAAAAAAGCCTAAGGAACTCAGTAGTAGTTAAAGGCAATGTCACTGTCCTTATGAAGTTAACAATAGAATTAAGAATAGTAGACTATAAAAGACCTAGAAAAAGAACAAAGTATTGGTACCTTTCCAATGGCATAAAGTGGCAGAGTAATAATAATACTCCAAGCAAAATAATGGCCAGTTTTATGACAGAGGATCAGATTCTGAATGCAAATGTACACACAGATAAATAAAATTAAAAATTTGAAAAACAATCTCTTTGAACCTTATTAATACTCCAGTTTATTTTAATAACAAAAATATTGTTAGTCTTCCTTTCACAAACTATGAGTAACCTCTATGCAAGTATATGAACCAAAATGCTTAAAAATGTGATTTGTTACATCCTGCACATCACATTTCTAAGTATAAAATTTAAAACCAGTTGTCAAAATATTATTAGGAATTTGAAATCTTCCTGATGAATCTGAAGAAATTACTTAGAATTTTATGTTAAACTCTGTCTTGAAAAGTAAGACTCATTCATGGAAACTATGGGTTCATTGTCCTTCACTATCTTATGAGTAAAGTAGAAATGATGGAGGAGAACTCAGGTCAAGGGGCGGTAAATCAGCAGCTTTCATCATGCTCAAAGCAAAAAATATATCGTCTGTTCAATTTTAAAGGCATGATCCACTGATGCATATCCTATGTCAAAGATAATATTTAAATTAGAGGAAATACATGTTTCAGCTACACGCTATGCCCCACACTGAGATAAGAAACAGGGCCATTGCTCTGCATTTAAAGGATGGACTTATAGATGTATAAACTGGAGTTGACCTCTAAATGACTCCTTCAACTGCCTAATCCAGAAAACTTGGAGACCAAGACACATCATGGACTGCAAATTGCCTAGACTGCAAATTGTCTAGATACAGTCCCTAAAAATGGACACTGAAATGTAAAATATGAAACCTGCACGCTTGTTAATATAGTTATTTTACCTAAGACCTTGAAATGCTGTACTTCAAAAGCCAGTCTGTACAACTACAGAGTCCTTTCACTGGTAGATTCAGGATATTTGAACTTGATTTGGCTGTTCATTTGTTGCATTATTAACATTTATGTAAGTAGTGTCCAGTAGGTTTTAGGGTGTTCGACTGTTTACTGAAGCCTTGGTCTCAGAAAGTACTCATAACGCAAAATATTCCTGTTAATATGTTTTCTGATTTGAACTATGAATCATTCTGGAGAAGAACACTACAGATTTCTTCATGTTAAGCTAAATAAACTAACAACCTTCTATAAGAAAGTCTTTTGTGACTGAGTCAGATAAGCCACCTTTATTTTTCATTACCCTAAACAGTCTTTTCTTTGCTATTCATCAAGAGTAAAAATATTTATCTGTATGTTGTGTTTAGAAATATGACAAGATTTGGACAGCAGAGGGTAGTGCTGCAGAGATATCGTCTGTATGAAAGTACAGGAGATGCCCACACATTGGACAAAACCAGTTCTAGTCATCTCTAAGATGGACCCACAGCTGGCCAAAACTAAGCGTAACAGTAATGCTGATGGCACCTCTATCATAACATGTTTAAGAAAGGGTAAAAACAGCAGATGTGAGAGAGGAATAAGAATGTACAAGAGTAGTAGCCCTGAAGAAACCAAGGTCAGTGAGGAAGGAGGATGAAGAGGGGAAGTTTTCCAGGACCTGGAGCAGAAAGTCCTCTGCAGCCTGTAAAGATCATGATCATGCAGATTGTTCCTTTGCAGCCCATAGAGGTTAATGGCAGCCTATTGTAGGATCTCATACCAGAGCAAGTGGTTGTACCTGGAAGGAAGATATGATTCCCCAACCCATAATGGAGCAGGATCCTAGCAGAACTTATGCCCATGGAGAGGTCACCATACAGTAGCTATATTTCTGGCAGGACCTGTGGCCTAATGTGGGACCCATGCTGGAACAATCCATGTCTGAAGGACTATATCCTATGGAAAGGACCCATGCTTTAGAAATTCTTGAAAAACAGCAGCCCATGGGAAGGACACATGCCAGAGAAGTTCATTAAGGACCCCACACTGCAGCAGATGAAGAGCATGAGGGGGAAGGAATGACAGAGACAACACATTATGAACTGACCACAACCCCTATTCCCCATCCCACTGTGCCACTCAGGAGGAGGAGGTAAAGAAGACAAGAGCGAAGTTGAACCAGGAAAGAAGGGAGAAGTCAGGGAAGGGGTTTTTAGATTTGTTCTAATTTCTCATTAACCTATTACGTTATTAATTGGCAATAAATTATTTTTTCCCCAGTTCAGACTGTTGTGACTGTGGCAAATGGTAAGTGATCTACCTGTCCTTAGCCTGACCCACAAACTATCCATGCATCATATTTTCTCCCTTTTTCCTGTTTTGATGAGAAAGTGATAGAGTGGCTTGGTGGGAACTTGAGTAGCATTCCCCAAGTCTGTACTGATACTGGGGATTGCTGTAACATAGGTGCATGGCCTTACACTAGCCTTTTTTAACTTCATGAGATTCACATGGACCTACTCCTCAAGCCTTTCAAGGTCCCTCTGCATAGTCTCCCTTTCCTCAAACATGCCAACTGCACCACTCAGTTTGGTGTTATCTGCCAATTTCCTAACGGTGTGCTCCTTCTCATTATCTATATAATTGATGAAGACATTAAATAGTAGTGGTCCCAGTATGGACCTTTGAAGGACGCCACTCATTACTGCTTATATTTGGACGCTGAGCTGTTGACTATAACTCTTTGGATGTATATATATATGTGTATATGTGTGTGTAGGTGGGGCAGTTTCCATTTAAATGATTGCAAAATATTTAATATTCTCACTTAAACACATGTATAGATAGATAGATATTCATATATGCACTCATATATTAATAAGAAACTTTTTGTGTTTGTCAGATAAAATATAAGAGAGAGAGACATATACACACATATATAAAAGAAGTGTATCTTACTCCAGTAAGTACTTTTCTAAAGTTTTATTTTCATAAACCTCTGGTAGGTATTTTCTTCCATCACTTTGGAGAACAGTCTTCAAACCTAAGCAGCTACTATTAGAAATATCTCAATACTCTTTGCAGCACAGTACAGCCTAATTTTTCTTCTGGGTATCAAATAGAATAGGGTAGTGAAGAAACAGAAAGGAGGAGAGCTCTGATGTATGGTAAGACACTAAAGTCAGCTTCATTTGTCAAACGGCTGAAGTAGCTGCTAAATAAAAACCTCTTAGTGAAACATGAGACATCCAGTTTCTTTATACATGCAAACAAGTCTCTGCTCCTTTGTATTCATTTCCTATCTTCTCAGAATGCTTACAGCTCTCAGTAACGGCTACTGACATAGAGGCTTAGGGTCAGAATCAAATCCCATTAAAATAATCTGAAAGACTCTTTTTGAGTTCAATGGGTTTTAAATCAGACTCTTATTACACTCACCTAGGCGAGTAATAAATATTCATACATGGATGAAAGAACAGAAAATCTCTCCAGCAGTTTTGAGTCCAGCAGGAAGACCATTTACTTGGTGAAGGATAATCCACTTGTTGGCTATGAAAGACTGGATGGAAATTTACGCTTTGGGAATATGCAGGATGTGAACAGGTGAATAAGGTAATAGAAAATCAAAACCACAGGAACACATGCTGCTGTTTCTAATGGAATCTCTGCAAGATACTTGGCTTTTTATACTTCCTTTAAGCTAAGCATAACTAGAATTCTTGTTTTTAACAAATCACCTCACTACTAAATAGCATGGATTCGCATAGCTTCAGTGATCACAATAAAGCAAAGATATTTCTAATTCTGTTTCAATTGTTTCCAACTATAGAAACCAATTCCTCTCCATGTATTCCATGTAGCTGTCACTCATATAATTGCATTCAGCCTCATGTCATATAATAAGGTTTTATTGGCAAGAGTGAATTCCATATTCTCTGTTCTACATGATAAGATTTAAAGACGGGTTGAGTGGAGACTTGGCTGAAAAATCTCAGCACGATTTCTTAATTTTCTTTATGCAGCATGATTAAGAAAGAGAAATGCTGAGGATTTGAAATGGAGATTAAAACATCATAAGATGTTAAGAAAACAGGACACTGGTGGGGGAGGCTCTTTACTTCTGGCACAACACACAGACAAAAGTACTCCCAAGGTGCAGAAGTTGCACAGTATTCACAATAGTTTGTATTTAAACCACACTTTTTAAAAAATGTGATGCTGTGTTTCTAAAGGTCTAACTTCATAGAAGGACAGCAAAACCAGAGAGACTACATTATGCTCTACTGACACGCGGAATCAAGACTCCATAACTTATAAAGTTATAAAGTAGGTATGTTTATTCAGCACTGAGACGCACGGGAGAATCGTTTCTCCAAAACAACGTGCGTACCCATCATGGCAACTCCTCTTAGCTTTATACAGTGAACTGTTACATATTCCAAAAATGCTTATACATATTAATGAGTTTAAGAAGAAACCTCTTCTTGGTTTTTTCCAGGAATAGGGGCAGTTATTTTCCTTCTCCATCCGTGCTCTCAGGCCGCTCTTATCACAGGTCCAGATGACTTGTCCTGCTTATCAGAAGTCTTTTAACAATGGGCCCCCTTCCTACATAAGGCTTATAGAGATATGTTGTTTTAGCTAAACAACTGTCATCCTGGTGTATTCTGTAGGTATAAGCAGTTTCTATTCCGCTATCCTTCAAGTGTCAGTTGTTTTGTTAAAATATTTCTACGTATCCTGCAGTGTTAGTTCTTTCTTTGTTTTCATCCGGGGCTGCTAAACAATGGTTATCTGTAAGTATTTCCCTAGGCCCCAAATCACTACTTCTTTCTTCTATCACTCTTACCACAGGGCCATCTATAAAAAGAAACTATACAACAAGCTCTATACCGACTCAACAATCCACGTTTGTGAATTAATACAGTGGACAAAGGTCTGTGGTTGTGGTTTAATCCCAGTAGGTAGCTTTGCTCCACATGACCACTTACTTATTCCAACACAGTGAGAGGAGGAAGAGAATCAGAAAGGTAAAATGGAAAAACTCAGGGTTCGATGTGAAGATAAGCAAAATAAGAAATTCATTCACTACTTCCAATCAGCAGGCAGCTGATTAGAGCAAGCCCCCGGAAAGCAGGTCACCACCACAAATAACAGTGACTTGAGAAGACAAACGCCACAACTTTGAATACCCCCCCTTCATAGAATCATAGAACAACGAGGTTGGAAGAAACCCACTGCATCATCGAGTCCAACCATTACTATCAAACACTAAACCATGTCCCTCTGGACCACGTTTATCCATACCTTAAACACCTCCAGGGAAGGTGAATCAACCACCTACCTGGGTAGCCTGTTCCAGTGCCCAATGACCCTTTCCATGAAAATTTTTTTCCTAATCTGTAGCCTAAATCTCCCAAGGCGGATCTTGAGGCCATTCCCTCTTGTCCTGTCCCCTGAGAGGCCATTCCCTCTTGTCCTGTCCCTTGGGAGAAGAGGCCAGTTCCCTCCTCTCTACAACCTCCTTTCAGGTAGTTATAGAGAGCAATGAGGTCTCCTCTCAGCCTCCTCTTCTCCAGGCTAAACAACCCCAACTCTCTCAGCCGTTCCTCATAGGGCCTGTTCTCCAGCCCCTTCACCAGCTTTGTTGCTCTTCTCTGGACTCGCTCCAGAGCCTCAACACCCTTCTTGTGGTAACAGGCCCAGAACTAAACACAGGATTTGAGGAGTAGTCTCACCAGTGCTGAGTACAGAGGGAGAATAACATCCCTGGACCTGCTTATCACGCTGTTTCTGATACAAGCCAGGATGACATTGGCCTTCTTGGCCACCTGGGCACACTGCTGGCTCATGTTCTGTCAACTGTCAACCAAAACCCCCTGGGTCCCTCTCCTCCAGGCAGCTTTCTAAACAGACTTCTCCCAGTCTGTAGCACTGCATAGGGTTGTTGTGCCCCAAGTGCAGGATCAGGCATTTGACCTTTTTAAACCTCTTGTCATTGGTCTCTGCCCAAGGGTCCAGCCTGTTCAGATCACTTTGCAGAGCCTCCGTATCCTCCAGTAGATTGACTTTTCTACCCAGCTTTGTGTCATCTGCAAACTTGCTAAGGGTGCACTCGATACCTTCATCCAGGTCATTGATGAAGACATTGAACAGTACTGGATCCAGCACTGAGCCCTGGGGAGCCCCACTTGTAACTGAGGTTCCTCCCTGTTTAGGACATAGGGTATCTCCTTGGTTAGTTCTAGTCATCTGTCTGGCTGTATTCCCTCCCAACCTATAGCACATCCCTCAATCTCTTTTCTGTCTGGGCAGCATAAGGAACGGAAAAGGTCTTGATGCTCTGTAAACACTGTTCAGCCACAGCTAAAACAGCCTTATGTTATCAACAATGTTTTGGTTGCAAATCCAAAACATAGCACAGTACCGGATACTACGAAGGAAACTAATTCTATACCAGCCAAAACTGGAACAGCTTCTCAGACAGCGAGTCTAATTTGTCTTCAGCTTCAGCAATGGCTTTGACACGACCTTGTAATAACAGAGTATTCAGTGCATATCAAAGTATTTGCATCATTGGCAGTAAGTGTTATTACTTTTTCCGTTTAGTACCTTTCCCTTAATTTAAATCCTATAGGGTTATGTTAGACTATTTTTTAATTCTATTTAAATAAAAAAAAGAGGAAATGTTATCTTATTTCATGCTTAAGGAACTACAAAATATAATGCACATACATTACTGTAGGCATGTACAGATACAGAAGTAAATGCCCGTTTTATTTTCCTCTTTCTATCAACACTACTCATCCTTCAGTGGACTCACCTGGACTAGTATCAGCATGCTGTGTGTAAAAGTAGCTTTGAAATGTGGTATAAGTGACTATTTAAGAAAAATTTAAATGGCACTAATTGTCATCTTATCTGCTAGTCTTAGGAGAAAGACAAAGTAGCAAATGTTTCTGTCTCAGCTGCTCTATCAGCTATATCCATCCTCCCTCATTAACAGATAGTAGGTGTATTGGTACAGTGAGAATATGGCATTTAACTCTATAGTTGCATACGGCATAGACTTCTGTAAAGTCTTTGACACGGTCTCCCCACAACATTTTTCTCTCTAAATTGGAGACACATGGATTAGATGGGTGAATGGTACAATAGATAAGAAGTCAGTTGGATGGTCATATTCAGAGAGTAGTGGTCAATGGTTCTATGTCCAGATGGAGATCTGTGACAAGTAGGGTCCTTTAGGGGTCCATACCGTGACAGTGCTGTTTAATGTCTTCATCAATGATATTGACAGCGAGATTGAATGTACCCTCAGCAAGTTTACAGATGACACCAAGCTGAGCGGTGTAGTTGCCACACCAGAAGAAAGGGATGTCATCCAGAGCGACCTGGACTGGTTGGAGAAGTGGGAATGTGAGAACCTTATGAGGTTCAACAAAGCCAAGCGCAAGGTCCTACACCTGGGTCAGGGCAATCCCCGTTTCAGGACACAATGGGGGAATAACGTGATTGAGAGCTTCCCTGCAGAGAAGACTTGGGGTTGCTGGTAGATGAGAAGCTTGACATGAACCAGCAATGTGCGCTCACAGCCCAGAAGACCAATCATATCCTGGGCTGCATCAAAAGAAGCATGGCCAGCAGGTTAAGGCAAGTGATTCTGAACCTTCATTCTTCTCTTGTGAGACCTCATCTGGAGTACTATGTCCAGTTCTGGAATCCTCAACATAAAAAGCATATGGAACTGTTGGAACAGGTCCAGAGGAGGTCTACGAAGCTGATCTGAGGGCTGGAGCCTTCCATACAAAGACAGGCTGAGAGAGTTGTGAGTGTTCAGCCTGGAGAAGAACAGGTTCACATGATATCTTACAGCAATCTCCCAGTGCCTGAAAAGTGACTACAAGAAAGCTAGAGAAGGACTATTCATAAAGGCTGGTGGTGATAGGATGAGGAGGAACAGGTATAAACTGGAGAGGGGCAGATTTAGGCTAGACATTAGGAAGAATTTCTCCACCATGAGAATGGTGAGACACTGGAACAGTTTGCCAAAGGAAGTTTTAGATGCCCCATTCCTGGAGGTGTTTAAGGTCAGGTTGGATGGGGTCCTGGGTAATGTGATCTAGAGGGATGTTCCTGCTCGTGGTAGGGAGTTTGGAACTAGATGATCTTTAAGGTCCTTTCCAACCCTAACTATTTTATTATTCTATATTTACCTATTTAACTTTTTTTTTTAAAAGTAACTTCCACTTTCAGATAAGGTCCTCAAGTATACAGATTTACAAACAAAAGTGTGATAAGGACATTAAACTGAGAGCTTAATTAAACTTAGGCTGACTTCTCATTTAGTATGTTCATTTTTTTACCTTGATAAATTCTATGCTTTGGTGTAAGATATTTCTGTTTTAAGAGCTTCTACCTGTTGTGAGAATTGATGGGTTTTTGCTGCAGCTCCTTTGTGTGCTTTTGTGATATGTATCTGTCATGATATGTATCTGTCGGGAGACAGATCTGTCTGTCCGGAGATGTTTTTCTTCTGAGAAACATTGAACCATTCTCTGCCTAAACCCAATATGCAAATCCTGGCCCGAAGGAAGGAAGTTATTGTAACAGGAATTTCCAAGGCAGACACGAACTCATCAAGAGGAGACTGACACAAAGGACTGTGATAATGTGTGGTCTCAAAATCTGAGTGAATCCACATGTTTAACCACTATAAAACTCATGTATCCAGTTTTTGCAGTATGCCTTTTTTAGAAGGGCATCTGATTCAGCGCTGAATTGTAAAATAAAGTATTATTATCTTTGCTTCGAAGACTTTGTCCTTTTTCATATTTTAGCAGTGAGCGTTTCTCACACTGTCATTGCTAAGGATTCAATATATTTGTCCTGTTGTCTTTTGATGATAAGTAAGAATTAAACTCATCTTTGCAATAAAAGAAACTTACAATTAGGCCTTTTAAGAAAATCACTGAAGCAAGAAACCTTTTTCTTATGCTGGTAGGATTACTATAAGGGACAGCTCTGACCACTCCTGTCCCTGTGAATTCAGAAGTGCATTTAGTCCTCTGAGAATCCTGGCCTCGGTACTTTTCAGTGCTTCATACTCTTCGACATAAATACGCAAAATCAGAGGAGAAAAAAATACAAGAAACGGAAGAAATGGACAAGCATTACAAGTTAGGACATAACATCAAAGGCATTACTATTGCTCTGGACTTTTTTCTTCCAATATACAAAACTTAGATGTTAATACTTCACATCCATCAAGAATTCACACATCAATAGATTGTGAGTAATCAGAGCTCAACTTTCTACAGAGCTCATTCTTCAGCCGAAGTAAATCCTTGGTCAGGCCAAACCTTCCTCATGACTGTCTCAGCTGTGATGAAATGTCAGCGGTATTTAACTTTCTCTCAGAGAACATTATGTCCTGAAAAACCTGCCTGCAAAAAAGTGATCATGAGGAGTTACCACAATAGCTCCTCGTTCAGCCACAGAACACCTGAGGCTGCAAAGACAAAGGCTGTTTTTTAGTTTCACAGGGAAAAAAATTCACGTGACAGAAAATTTACATAATAAGCCTTAAAGAAAGCTAACTTAATAGCATTCTGCTTACAAGCATTGTGAAACAAAAAGAAAAAGGAGATAAAATGAGGGCCACATGAGCTACCTTTACATTGCATCTCAATGGGCTCTGCAAACTACTGGGGATATTTAGTGAGATAAGCATTAGAATTATGGGGATTGCTAATACTCATAGAATAAATGCAAGCATAAAGACCTGAAAAACAGATAGACTGTGTGCTATTCTTCATTCTTGTAGGAAATTTTCTTGCAATCCAAGTGATGTTAGGGATAAGCTCTGTGACTCAGTTTGGTGATATGTATTGATAAAAGTTTTAATCATGGGTATTTCATGAAGAAGTTAATCCTATCACACAGTTTACATTTTTTTTATCCAATATGATTTCATACAATCAAATATGTCTTTGCACATACATAAAGGAATAAGAAAATGCACACAGTTAAACTGTGAAACTTTATATGAAAAAAAAAAGTAGGAGTTAACAGAGGAGCCTTCTGAGAAGTCCTTGCTTTGGCCATCCCTGTAAAATACTAAAGAATTCTTTATATTGTGGAGAAATTCTGAAAACAATCCAAATATATAAATATTCTATCATTTATATTCCTGTGGAGTTCCTTAACTGCTTAAATCATGATTCTTTAGAAACTGAATATTAAATTTGTTCTGTGCAATTATTAGATATGTATAAAACCTAAGAATAGCATAAATTGCTTACTACTTTTTTCAGAAAATAATCAATAAATCCTTAAATTTCTTGCTGAAAGTACTGAGAAAGTGCTTTTTCTAACTTGTTCTGAGTCTCTAACCATGTGCTTCAATGAGTTTCAAGGTCACCTTTTATTTTTCTCTGGCATTTGCACAAAAGCTGAAAAAGAAATTAATTTAAAATTATCTCTTATACAATGAATTAATAGAATGATAAGGTGACACTGGTAAAGAATTATGCAGTGTGATTTGATGTTTAATCTTCTGTGGCCACATTGCAGAGATGTAAAACCATGCTGGAACCAGCTCAGTGACCTCATTTCTATATCGGATACATTTTCCTCTTGTTCTAGAATTGGTTTTACGTTGTTACTGTACCTGAAGAGGAGATATTTTCTGATGTTTTTTAAGAGGTCTCCACAACAGGACATGTAGATTAACAAGTGACAAACAGCAGGAATCTGCAAGATACAACCAGATTGGATTTCATGTTTTAGAAAATGAAAAATTTTCTGGTCAGATTTCTGCTTTTCCTCAGTGAATGTAATAAAAGCAGCTTTATTTCCACTTGACTAAAGGACACTCCTCAAACATTCCCAGATCATGCATTTCAAAATCTTAATATGTAGAAGCAAAATCCTTATAGAGTTTATGATGTTAAAACATTCAGTTCAAAGCAACACATAATAATGTAATAATCATTATGTTGGGGAAGAATGTTTATAAACATGGTCCTGTGATTTTCCTTATTTTTAGATTTTACATTAGCTTAGCACAATATAAAGAAGACAGAGCAGGTAGACCCCACCAGTAACTACAAATTCTATCTTGTTAAGGAAAATGGAAGGATGAAATTGTATTGCTGCAAAATTCTAAAGCAATCAGTACATAGAAGTGAACTGTCACAGATGACAACCATAAATTCACCCAAATCTGAAGTAGATGAAGATACCTTGTTATTGCATGCAGTCTACCAGTTAATAAATAAATATTTTTAGCTTGTATTCATAAATTAGAGGAAATACATATTGGTTTAAATATCTGACAAAAATTTAGGTGATGATTAATAAGAAAGAAAACCATGTCTTATGACATGCAGCCTGTAATTCACACCGAAGGGAAAGAAACTTTAAAGACACGATGTTCACATTAAAAAAAACAAAACCAAAAACCCCAAATTTCATTCAGAATACAATTTGTAATTTTAGATGCAAAAGGAACTAGTTTCTCTTTTTTAACATGAGTTTAGTTTTGATAATATGATTATTTGTAGTTTTAACTCTTTCCTTTATAATGCTGCCCTTTCCCAACACTTCAAGATGTTAAACTAGCCACAGAAGACATAGCAGGAAATCATCCCCACAGAGGAAAGGAAACATCATGTCACGAAGGCCTGTGTAAATGTTCGTGGAGATGAAGTTTAAAAACTTTCTGAATAGCAATAAGTTTAAAATAGATGTGTCTGTGCATATATACATATATATGTATATTCGATTTTAGTCATTGATGGTTTATGATAACATGGGCTGATATGTGTATTCCCCAATGAATTCATGAAGGAAAGAAAAGGGTTCTTATGTTTGGATGGATGACTTATGAGGTTCAACAGGGCCAAGTGCAAGGTCCTACACCTGGGTCAGAGCAATCCATGGTTTCAATACAGGATGGGGGACGAAGTGATTAACAGCAGCCCTGCAGAGAAGGACTTGAGGGTGCTTATACTATACTCTGAGAAGCAAACTGCAGTTGTGGTGCCTCACCAGAAATGGTAGAGTGGTCCATAAATGAGGCACAGTATTTTATTACACCAATCATACTTGTTGTGTTAAAGAAAGATGTCAAAAGCTTCCCAACTAATTTCACATCAATAAACATGATACAAAATTGTTGTTTTAGTTGTCTCTGTAAGTTAATAAGTTATCTCTCCGCAGATATGAGTTATTAGTTTTCTCAGCTTGCATAATTCTCAAAAGCTACTGATACGCACAAAAGTAAATGGCATTTATTTAGCCCATTGTAAAATCCACCTGCATTTCTCATTCTTCTAGACTTCTGAGGCAATGAAGCACTCAGCTTCACTAGATTGCACCTGAAGTAGTGCTTCTTTCTTCATTTAATGCTTCCTTTCTAAGGTTCCATTTTAGTTCCTTTCTAATATGATTTGTATAATCTTTTCTTTACTGTCACTCATTGTGTAAATTAATATCTCTCTTTACTCAAAGCACAGGGGACCTGTAACATGTCATTCCAAACTGAAAAGACTGTGGCCATGGGCAACTTTATGGTCTCATGACTCCCAGTTCCTACTGAGTTTCCACCTTACAGGAGACATACACTCTTCTCACAGGGCACAGTTCTATAAGAAGCAGGATCTCTTTCTGCACTATTAATTTAATGGGAGATGGGAGCTAGAAGCAGTAGCTTCTGTGACAGGGCAATTCTGCTAGCCCTGCAGATCATATCTAGCCAGTATAGGTCACTCCAACAAGTAAAACATTGGCAAAAGTCACCATTTTCACCAGAAAGCCCTTGAAAGTGGCCCAGTGTAATTCCTCCCTATCAGAGCTAAAGCTTTCTTATTTTTACATCTTATGTTACCATAAATTTGGGCTGACATTCTTTCTCTGATCTTCAAATACTATCCTCAAAATGTTTCTTATTGAATAGTTTTATTCTGTGGTATTGCACTCCAATTTCGAGATTTGGGCATAGATTTTAAGGGTTCTAAATGGTAAAAGATTATTGATCTCACATTATTTGTATTCAGAGCTGTGAACTACACAAAAAACCTGATTGAAGAATTAATTTCAGTCGCTCACACTTTCATATTTCATTAAGATAAAAAAATAAGGAGTAAACCTGGAGCACAATTTAATTTTATTATTTTTCTCAGCTAGATGAAATGTGCTGCTTTCTAGAAAAATGTAAGATTTCTGACATAACCAATGATTAGGGGGGAAGTAAACTTAAGTTTTCACACTGACTGTTTTCTAACAACAGATATGAATTGACTATTTCTTAAATGTGATCTAGAAATCTCCAATTAATACAATGAAGAATCTAAATAAGTGGGGATACTCTCAGGGCTAAAATATATTTTTCCTCAGAAGGATTTCGTGTTTTAGATAGGTTGGTCAGTTTTTTCCTTAGTGCTAGTGCCATTTTTAATGGAATTTCTAAATGGATGAGCAACATCACGTAGTGCTCTAATAGGTACAAACATTAAGCAGAAATTACAGTATTGGCCTGAACTGATTTTCAAAGCTAAACCAACCTCAGTATTGTTACAAGTCTGTCGAACTGTATCTGGAAGAATATCAATGAATCTATTTCTCATGAATCTTCAAATAACTAACTTGGAAATCTCCTGATCGATTTGAAATGTTTTAGGTAGTTCAACATTAGCACTATGCAATCAAAACGTGCTATCTTCCATTTCCCCTGGTTTACAACACTCCTTTTGTCCAGTCAGTGAATTTTCATTACCAGTTTCAGCTTTTTTACCTTTAACTTTACATATGTTTTTGACCGAGCTGAATGAGACATGATCTGCTACAAACTCTTCCAATGGAAAAGTAATATATTACCATTCCCTTGATGGGATATCACTGCTTTGAGTAACATACAAAAAAAGCTAATCATGGATAGATAAATTTCTAAGGTAGATTAGATTGTTGCATCTTGATGTATATAATGGTTTATGCATAAGCTCAAGTTTTATTAATGTATCAGAAATTATACTTGTAGGTAGATATGTTGCTCCTGTTGACATATGAGCTTTTCTCCTTCAGTTATGCCTAGCTGCCTCAGGGACAGAATAGTTCTTCTACTAACAACAGGGTTTTTTTATTGTGGCGATGATTGTAGTGATAAAATGGGGTAAGAGTTGTAATAAATTGAGGATATTAAAAGTACTGGGGAGATCTGATCAAAGAGTAGTCAAGAGTCTGTAAAGAAAGCAAACATACCTAAACACTTTCAGATCGAACTAACTATGCTCAGTATCTAACTCTCTCTGCCTCCCTTTCTCTTTCCCTCTCTCCCTCTGTCTCTCTCTCTCTCTCTCTTTCTCTCAGTGATGACACACCAGGAGCTGCAGGGAAGAGGTGTTACTTTTCATACAGTCAGCCTGGAAGAGGAAGTTTTCCTGCCTTGTGTACTCAATTAGGCAGAATATTGGAAACCTCATCCAAAGCATTGGTTAAAGGACAATCTGAGCAAGAGCTGATTAGAGAAAATAATTCATATTAATACTAACAAGGTTTTGAAAATTGTGTGGGCTTCAAGTGCATTTCTATGCAATACAACTAGAAAACACATACTCTAAAGAAGCAATTGCAGTGTGTTTTTACTTTACTTACTTTTCCTCACAGAAAGGTAAGAGGTAGAGCTGAGACCAGCTGGAAACATATGCTTAAAAACTCTTAACATTGGAAATGTCTATTATGATCAAGATAACAGAAATCCTGTGATCATGCTTTATTCATAAACCTGACCTTTTCTTTGAAAGAAAGGAACCTAATGGAAGCCCCTAATATCACGTTTTTTAAGCAAGGGAAACTGTTAATCTGAATGGCAGTCTTCGTATTTTTAATTCTTTTTGTAAAGATCCTCTTAAATTAGCAGGTCCAGATAATATGAATTAATCCAGGAGTCTTAAACATTTGGCTGAGGTTCTTTCCAGTTACTTGCTATTTATTTTCAATCAATAATAGCACAGAGGTGTCATTTCTGAAAATAAGAAGAGAGTTAATAGTGGATCAGTGATGACAGCAGGATGACCCAATTGAAGCATAGATTGATTACCATTTTATCATTCTTGAAAAAAGAATGGAAATGTGACGTGTTTCAATTAGTATGTAATAAATTAATAGGAATATAAATACAAACTGTATCATGTTTTGGAGGACAGGTCTTATCAAATAAAAATAATTTATTTTTTTAATGAGATTACAACTTCGACTGACAAAGGTAATTGCAGATGTAATATTCTTAGACATCACAAAAGCATGACTTAAAGTTCACAGTCTCAAAAAATTAACATGTAATTTTCACATTATTTTAAATTTTGAACTACTGATGCAAAAACATCACAACAAGCTAGAGTGAAGACATAAATTTGCAGTTCAAAACTATTTGTCTTGATGGAAGATGATATTGTAGATCCATATCTGAGTAAGGATATGTATGACAAATAAATAGACCCCATGAAAACTGAAGTTTACACATCAATCTCATAAAAAGCTCAAAGAAATAAGCATTTTAAATCAATTCTGAACATGCAGAGTTATAAGATTCTTCTAAGAGGTTGGACTTCATACAAGAATAATGAAAAAGTTGTACAGTTTGAATTACATAGGATACAAGACTAGAATGACTTGAAGTTCAGTTCTAGGTCCATATTGTGAACATACACTCTGAATTTTAGGAATGTGAAATATTTTTCAATTTTGGTTAATGGAATTTTTCTATACTGGTCCTTCTCTAAGGAAAGTTGGCTCATCTGAGCAGATATTTTAAGAAATATTCTATTTTTTACTGTCATGTTGAGCAATTTGTTGAGTTTCCATTCTAACATCATAACCTCACAGAGATGTTACACCTATCAGTACTATAAAAAGACAGGGCCAAAACAGATGCAGTGATGGAAATCAGACTTTAGTTCTGCTCCATTGGGTATTCTCACTTCTAGAGTTTGATGAAAGCACTGAGAAGGTGCAGTATGGCATGCTTATTCAGCTTCTACAGAGAAAGCAAACAAATAGATCCACTCACTGGGCCAATCAATTGATTGTCTTCATGAGCTATAAGTTCTTTAGAGATTAGATCTTGTGTTAACTGCAATTCTTTCCTGCAAGGCAAGGATTACATTCTAAAAGCTAAGTTTTTCTACTCACATAATTTTCATTATAGCTTAGTATTCCAGTTGCATTTCTTGGACAGTATGTCCATTAATGTACAATACACGATCAGATTTCTTCAATTAATTGGTAACTTTGCAGAAGGAGAAGATTCATCTCTTAAAAATGTTAAGAAGCTCCTGAAATATTCATTTGACTGTTATTTAACATCTACAGTCTAAATCTTATCTTTAAATAAGAATAGGCTCACAGCTGTTCTAGAACTTAACTTAGCTATACCTGTAGGAACAAATGCAGTCTTATACAGAGAGAATTATAGAACTCTAAAACTGTCACTTTTGTATGCTGACTGCTTGACCTGTGCCTTTTCTTTATGTGATGCTTATTTCCTGCCTTATTGTGAAATGAGAAGATTAAATAACCATTTACCCAAGATCTAAAATGCTAATAAGTATTATTATTACTGAATTGCATATTTGCCTTATGTTTCGAGTAGTTAGTCTTTTTGACTACCTCATTACTTATACTTGGTTTGGCTGCTGCTCACATTGATAATAGCTGAATGTCATATCTAGCTACATTGGCAAGTGAACAGAAGCCTTTGTTAAATTTAAGCTGAAGTCTCTTTTTGAAAGCAGTGAAACATTTATTTATTGCACCAAGGTTAAGTTAAATTAAATTAAGTTATTTTTTCTATTTTCTATTAGAGTTCATGTAACTTAATCTCTCCTTGACAACACTCTCAATGACAAAACATAATGGCAATATGACCAGGTGATAATAGGTGGAGAGACTTCAATAAGATTTGGTAATGAGGTAGCTGATGAGGTTTCATGCAAGGGATGTTTCATTGAATCTGCATTAACAAATGATTAGCAAGTTCAAATTAAGAGGCAAAGAGAACAAACAATATGAAACCAAGCAGGTGGTAAATACTAAGGAAGGAGCTAGAAATGTAACAAAGCTTAATGCCAAAACATTTCCCCAGTACTTGAAAAGGAATGATACAGACCCTTTCCTAAATACATTAGGGGAAGTAAACATGAAAACCAATTAGTAGAAGAAATATCAACACTTCAGGGGACAAAAGTATTCTAGTTAAACCACTAAAGATCTTGGATCATGGAAATCAGGTGCACAGCAAAGTATATTGAGTGCTAAAATAACGTAATTTTGTCATAATTTGAATATCACAATTAAACCATTGGAGTCTTCACATAGGGAAGAAAAGGAAGGCCAAATAAAAGACCTGAAAACATCATTCATATAGCACACATTTCCTTCAAAAATCCCAGACAATTTGGTTTTTTATGGTTTTCTCTAAAACAATTGGTTTTACATAGGCTTGGAAAAGGAAATGTCACAATCAATATACAAATATTGCATATCTGACATGACTGTTTGTGTATTGATTGTGCTGTTCTCAAGATTTATTTTTGCTTCTCGGTTATACAATTAGGTCATCAGACTCTACAGTACTGCTACAAAAATAAATACGCTAGTCCTAAGGCATTAATAGTAAAATATGAATTCTCAGAGACAATATTACAAGAAGTGCCCAAAGGAACCGAAGGTTTGAAAACTTGTTTATATAGGTGCACGATTATGAAAAATAAAATCACTACCAAAATCTACTTGTGAGTAACATAAAGACTACAATGTAAACTGGAGATCAGCTTTTTCTAAATGACAAGATAATCATGGCAATGGTTACTTTTAAAACCCAGTTCAGGGAATATTATATTTTTTCTTTTTTTGTTTATTTTTAATAGATAGCTTTACTGAACATATTTGTGACTCGTGTGAACTTTGTACTGCATAGGAAAACTCACAAAACTGTGGAGAAGACTGCTGACACCATCTAAATTTAATTTCTTATAAAGAACAGCAAACATAAAAAAATGTCTCTTTGACTGCAGTAACTTTTGTAATAGAAGTTTGGGGGCTGGTTTTAGCCACAGGATTTAGGTTCTGAAATGCCTAAATTGTCTATTGTAAAGGAGTTTCAAATTTCTGTAGGTATATAAACTCCTTGTTCCAGTACTCAGTATTTCCGCAGCACACGCTCATGTTTCCTCTATAGACTTCCTCTTGTTGAGCAAATTAATCAGTGACATGGTTTCAGCAAGAAATGTGAAGCCTACCTCCACCCCACTGTTATGGATGAATGTCAGGGTATGCTGGAAAGTAAATCAGTATGCGTACTCCTGGGTGAATGCTGTCTCCACTGTAAACAACAGAAAATAACAACTCAGTCTTGTGAAACAGCCAACAGCATCAGTGTTGGGAGAACATAAGGCATGTTAGGTAAATGTTAAATCCTCAGAGCCTTAAGTTGAAAAACATCTGTTCTGGACCCTCACTGTAATTTTAACTAGATTTTTATGTTCAGCTGGCCAGATTGATTCTAAGTGATAAGTTAGTTGCCAGGTCCTTCTTCAGGATATGCTCTTGGGAAAATTCTCCAAAGTCTGGGAGCTGCAGCATCAGTTCCATAATTCTTAAAATTACTGTGTGAAACTGTATTATTTTTGGCAATAGCAGTGTTTCCAGAGTATTTTTGAGCCCTTTTTCTCTTCCATATATGATTCCATCTACTGTTCTATTGCAGCAGTTCTTTAAGGTTCCTTTTTCCTCACCTCTGACAATCACCCTCTCTAAGACTAAAGTTTCTCAGGTATGTAGGTCAATGGATATAACTGTTTTCAAAATCCCCAAAAGCTACACTTTACAACTGACAAAATTTAAGGAATGCCCTACAAATCTCTTAGTTTTCTACCTTGATAATATTTAGAAAATATCAGTCATTTAAAGGACCTAATAACATAGTTAACACCCGCTTTTCAGAATGAAGGTCATTAAGATTACTGCTCCTCTTTGACCAAACTTATTTAAGTCTAGGTACTTGTAGAATTATAGAGCAAAATCTCATCATAACAGCACATAATTTGCTTTTCCAACCCCCAATAAAATAAAAATAAGAAAAGAATTAGGCAGTTTAAAGCACGAGCTTAATGAGTAGCATCTCTCTCTTTTTCACAACAGAAAGCTCATTGAATTGACTTGTAACACCAATTTGAAAGGCAGCAATTCCTAGGGAAAATTTTAATGCAAATTTGAAAGACCTTTCAGTAAAGGCATGGTAAAAGCAAATAAATAAAGAGATTCAAAGTAGACAGATTTTACTACCTTCAAGATCTATGTGATATCTTGTCCTGTCACCTGGGAGAATAGGACAGCTCCCTCCCCTCTACAATCTCCTTTCAGGTAGTTGTAGAGAGTAATGAGGTCTCCTCTCAGCCCCCAATACATCTATATGCATGGATGAAACATAAGCTTAACAAGTGACATACAGGATACTTTACATGTGAGTTTGACTTCCTCCTTTACTGGCCATTTTCTCCTTACTGTGAAAGTGAGATTTCTATATGATGACCTTTTTTGTAAAGCCTAGCTAATCCGTATTCACAGTTATTCAGTGTTTTGTCTTATCATGAATTCTGGAGTTTTGAAAAAAAAGAATGGAGTTAAGACACTACAGATTTCTGAAAATTATGAAAATCAGGAATAACTTTGCAACGACCTTGGTGAGCTCTCTCAGCACTTGTGGAAGTATCCCTTCACGGCTAAGGATTTATGTCTGTCCAGTCTGTTTAAATGTTATACAGTCTGATCCTCCTTTTCCAAGAACCCCAATAGAGGAGATTTCTTAACAGGTTGTCTGTTTTCCATAGCTAGGATTACAACTGAAGACTTGCTCTATGCATACATACTCACTCATTGCATCCTCTGCCCTAAGAAATGTTGCAAACCGTAAATTCTTATAGAATTTATTTAGAGACCACATAGTACAAACAGAGCTAAGAAAGGCATATCACAAGAATCCCAATGAAGACAGAAAGGACAAGAATCTGTATTAATTCCTTTCAGTTCCATCAACCAATTTCATTCATTCCTTATCTAATACGACAGAATCAAGTTAGTTGAATAGTTTTTCTTATAGTGCTTGATTATATCAAACACTTCTCCATAATACTCAGCACTATTGTAATAGTTGCAGTTTGAAGATTTAGAAAATTGTCTAAGCATTGATTTTTGAGCCTGAAGGCACTGATTAAAACAGTATGATATTAAATTAAATATAAAAATGATGAAATGTTATATGTATGCGTATTTATATACAAATATTTTAATATATATGAATACTCATATAAATCTATAGATATATCTATGCCATACTCACAGTCAACATCCACAAGCATTTATACTGTTATCACAGTCTAATTTTTTCAGTGAATACCACAGTTTACTTAGAATAACAATGATGTGTTTTTTGGTGAGTTTTTCCCCTTAGCTCTCCTATTTCTTATAAAATTGAGAGAAGAGGTGGAGTCTTGAAAGCGCCTATATGGATGTAAAAGTCACAACCTATGCTTAAAATTTTCTATACATAAGGAAATTCACATTACAATGCATTGCACCCTTCCCTGTTTTGATTGTTAATAGAACAATTTATTTCCACTGGTAAAGATTTGTACGTGACTGTGCGTAGAGCAGGATTTTCCAGATTTCCTAATAACAGTCTGGTTTCCATGCAAGGTATGTTTGTTTCTTCTTCCTTTCTACTGTTTACATTTATTCAACACTGATTTTCATCTAGTTCTTGTTCTTGAGAGGTGGATATGTAGTGAGCTACCCAGAGGACAGTACTGCATAGCAGAAGTCTCCTCTGCCCTTTGATACCAGGACAACTTGCTGCAAAACAGCGAGGTACAAACATTTCTCCTGACATTGGTTATAAGACTTCCAGCAGCTTCTTAGTCTGTTCCATGCTGGTTGCTACTGCCTCCTTCAGTCAGCTGCATCCACTACTTCTTTAAACGTTTTACGAATGTATTCCGGTCTACAGACACCAGATTAGCTTTAGACATTTTAATGACTATTTTTTGTTAAGTTGGCTCCTTTCATCTAAAATAAGGCTTAGGATTGTCTCTGCAGAAAAACCTGAGAGCAGAGTTACTTCTTTAGAGGGCACAAATGGAAAGGCAAAAGATATATGTCTGTAGCCTTGCATTAGAGGAGAGCTGCCTCTTCCACATGCAGCTTCTGTTCTGACACATCTATTGTAAGTAATTTCTCCCGGGCTAGCTTTTAGAGTTCTGTTAAGTCCTGACTCCCTCTGCTCCCAGATTTACTTCTTTAAACTAAATTCTTTCCATTTCTACTCTACTCTAGTATTTCTTTCTTCCTGCTATGTCCCCTGTGCCCCTAATCTCTGAGAAACCTCTACCTGCTCACAGGTGTCCTATTTATGACTCGTCTTGTTACTGTTCTCTTCTGTATCACTAATCATGGTGACAGTCAAAGGCTCTGACACTTCTAAAATACCCTGCTATATAACAAGGTTGTGCTTTAATGCTAAGTTCTGTTTTCAGTGTGTCACAGTATTTTTGGCTAGCAGTAAAAAATCCCCAGTAAGTCATTCTGAAACTGCACTGTCGCTTACAGTAGATTAATGTCTAAGACAGAGATTAAAACAATCAAGGTGTGAATTAAACATATATTTCTAAGTTCATGTCTGTATGCATGTATATTTTCCCAGTAAGTTATCATGAATGTACTTTGCTCTTCAGGATAAATTAAATTTATAGATTAGATAAAAATACTTTCAGCCAAATTCAGAATCGGTCTATCATGTGCTATAAACCAGAATCCATTAATGCTAATGTGGATTCCATTAGGTCTGCTTATGACAATTCAACCAATGTTCAGTGAAACCCCAGCAATTATATCTTATGTGTAAAAACTTGGAAAAAGGAACAATTTCCTATTAGATACATAGAAAGAACTAGTCACTGGAATATGCTTGTCGGATGGATGCCACATAAAAAATATGAACATAAAACTTTGTATCTCCCCCTTCCTAAAGCATCTGCTTGCAAGTGTACAAAGCTGCAATGTAGAAAATGGTATTACTATACCATTTATACCATACATACCATATATGTGTGTGCATACAGAGATAAATACAGAGATAAATATATATACATAAAGACTTATACATATATAGTATTAAATCAACAATTAACCTCTTTATATCATACATTATAACCCTTCAACTCTGTAATATGCGCCCTTTATTGACTTGCTTGCAGCTTTGTCTCCTTTTGAGTAAGTGGCTATGGCTAATTTGTTTTACTTCTGCTTACAGTACCGTGGTTTTCTACAGACAGTATAAAGCAGTAGTCTGAAGAAGTAAAAGTCTGGTACAATTGCAGAAACCTAAGACATGGAGACATAGGATGTGGCATAGAGGGGTACAGGTATGGGGTGATAGGAGAAGGACTAAAGTTTTGGCACTGACTGCCTCACAGCTGTAAATTCGCCAATGCTCTGTTAAAGAAATGCAGACCTGAAGAAAGCTAAAACAATTTTCAGGATAAATAAGAGAGTAAAAAAGAAATACTCAACATACGTATAATGCACTGCATAATGAATCTGAATGTAATGTGGAGACACAGGCCAATGAAGAAAGACTAGGATATAAAAGTGTGTTAACAAACACCTAAATATGACCCCACATGGATCTCCAGTGTAAGGATGAAGAAACCATGAAGAAGAACATCAAACGCCTACTAGCAAAGACTCTAGGTGCCAACAACTCCCTTACCACTAACGCCATACCACCACCACCAGAGCGAAACCACCCACGTTAGGATCCAGAGGAGCAAAGGAATGATGAGCATTACGTCAGGAAAAGGGTAGGTACTAAGTGCGTGTATAACAATTTTAACTGCATTTTTGAGACCTTTCCTATATAGAAAGATTCTTAGTTTTTAAGTGTTAAGTAAATCTGAACTGTTAATGATGGTTGTATTAGAGTGTTAGGGCATCAATTACATCAACAATAAATTCTTGACTTTATGTATAAAGTGTGTTTCCTCTTTACCGAGAAAAAAAGGTCCAGAGCTGAAGTATATACAGACAGAAAGAGGCTCTTAATTAATCTCTAGATCTCTAAGCAATCTCAGAGGTATAGGTATACTTTACTCACACCTACCACTGCATGATCTGCTGATATTTTTTTCTAGCTCTTGCTATGTTCTCATTCTGCGTACCTTCTCCTTCCCTTTTTCCTCGTTCCACCCACCCTCCACCCCACACCTTCCCCAATACTGTAAAGAAACATTTAAATTTGCTGTACACATGCCATGGAACACGTAGACTATGGACCTGAAACTGTCAAATCTCCCTGCAGTCACATTCACAAGGGTCACAGGTGTCTGCTTTATTATTCTTAAACACATAAATGAATTATGGCAGTAGGTATTCAAATCAGTTTGTGTTTTCAGTTTGAAAATCCTCCCTGAGGCTGAACTGTATGAGTAGTTTCTCTGTTCCTGGAGCAAAGCCATTTACAATTTTAATTGTCAGCAGTCTGAACTAATGGTCACAACAGTAAGAATATTGAATGGTAAAGTATGCAAAGAATAGGACTCAGGATGTGGCAAGCAGATGTACTGTTTCAAATCTGGCGCAGTATCACTGTACTTACTCTGATCATTTGTACGTGCACTGATGCTAAAAGCACTTGTGTTGAGACAAAAAATGGCAGAAAATGAGTAGCTCTATCAATAACAACCTGAGGATCTTAAGCTGAAACAGGCTAGTCTGTCATCTAACATTATCCCTGCTAATTGAGAATTGCTCCTGACAAATGTCTGTCTTTATATTTATTATTTTACACTTCCCTTTTTAATAGTACTACCACTGATTTTCTTCTGTTTGTCAGTAAGTTGCAGGTAGCTCTGTTTGGTGGTGATAAGGATGCTTTTGAGAAATACTTACCTGTTTTCTTTATTCCATTATATCAGTCTTTCAAAAAACAGTATTGTACTGTTGCATCATGTATTTCCAGATCAGCCAGAGTAGCCAAATTACCTTTTCAGTATCTTTTTTAAAATACACGTGCACTCCCTGTAGATCTTAAATGCCCTCTGCATCAAAAAAAAAAAAAAAAAAAAAAAAAAACCTGCAAAAATGCTTGGAATACCTAGTTGGCAAGAAAAATGTCTATATTATGAATGGGTGATGATAATTAAAGAAGAGTATCATGAGATCTATGAAGGTTCCTTTAGCAAAGTAGTCACTAGTGGCTACAATGCAATATGGCTACAGAATGATAATGTCAGATGGGACATGATTCGTTTGCAAGTTATTTACTGTAAATGACTGTAGTTTTGTAACTCATCTAACTATACACAACTACATTGCATGCCAGACAGAAGAGAATGAGCTCCATACATGCAAGGGGAGTTTCATCTCTAGTATGAATAGGAAGAGAAAGAACCATGCAAGGGTAGAGATAATATGTGCCTTTGTAGCAGTGCTAATGACAAACACCATCTAAGTGTTCCAGGAAAATCCACTGCAAAAGACATATTTTTCAATGATTAAGCAGACTGTTGTGCCATTACTTCCATTCTCCATGTAAGGTGATTATAATGGAACACACACATTTTCTGTCAATGCCTCTTCAAGGGACTTCTGCTGCTTAGTTAGGCTTGGCAATGCATCTCCTGCCTTTCTGCCCTGGGGCTCTTCCTGGGAGGGATTGGATATTCTTCTAGTTTAATAACTCCCAATCCCCCTGGGGGAACAAAGTATAGCAGGAAAGGGATCAGCTAATTATAGTTAATTGTATTAACTGGGAGAGAGTGATTAACATAATTATGATAGCCTCGTGACTATTAGCTCTACGGCAGTAAAGCGTTCTTTGATGGAGCAGGTGTAAAACAGAATTAAAAGAAGGATGAGCTAGACAACTTAGCTATGGTCCTGAAAGGATTGTTCATTTGGGAACTACATGTCAGAGGAATAGCACAAGACTGTTGCAAGCATGCAAGGAAGGTTTTACAGAAAAATGCAGGTTGATGCACTGGGAAGTTTGCAGTGTATGAGTAAAGTGAAAGAGGTGAGCATACATGAGTTGCCTGGAAACAGAGCCTGTGAGCTAGGGAACAGGTACTGGTATAGGATGAATATAAACATGGACTTGGCAAGTGGCTTTGTTTTGCATTTCTATTACTAGGGAATGCCATTTTTTTAATTTTATCTTATTTTTTTCTCTTGTTCTTTTATTTTCTCTTTCTTCCTGTGACTGAATACAAGCATGTGTTATGAAAGTCAAATGTTTCATGGCATAATTTCTCTGTTTGGCAAGAAGTGAAGTGTCCTCCCTGCGTTTCCTGGGGTCTATCATGGCAATAAAATAGTGTATTTGAACTTAAGAGAAGTGAAAAGTTGTGTACATAGAAATAAGGAATCATAGTTTTTCAGTACTTTAAGGGCAGAAATCCTCAGCTCCTAATCTCATGACACCTGAAAACTTAAGAGCTACGTAAGGGGATTTGTAAAATTTATTTAAGAATATTTTTTCATTTTCTTCATTTTTTTCTGAAAACAATGCAGATATTCCATGTTTAGAAATAAGAAGAGGCCAAACTGTTTGGTTCAGCTTCTCTCATAGATAACAGGAGTTTCCCGAGTTGAACTTGCAAGGTTAAGCCTTCATCTCTCTTTTGTGTGTGTATTGGTCTGAAGTGGCTCTAAATGAGTGTTTGTCTCAGCTATAAAACAAAAAAATTCAGATTGTTCCTAAAAGAATACTTTTTTTTTTGAAGAATGTAGCTCATGTTGCATAGTATAATTAAGAATTCATTGTGATATTAATTTTTATTTGATTTCTCTAAATGAAGAGCTTCATCTGAATTGAATTATATCTCACTTAATTCTTATATTGGATCTCTGGTTTTCTCCCCTGAAATAGATTGCCTCGGTATAATCAGGAATATTTCTACTCCTTCACTGATAGTTGAAAGATAATGCAAAAGAGATGTCTATCAAAATTTCTTATAAAGTTTATTTTCTGGATTCTTAGTGTACCTTAGTTACAACAAAATAGTTCAGCCATTCCTAGAGCCTTTGCCCCTCTATAGCCTTACGGCATCATGGAAACAAAGCAGAAAGTGCAGTTTACAAAGAGGAATCACAGAGATTTACTATCATAGAAGAAGCTATGGATTTTGCCTATCGTCAGTCTTCAACAAGAGCTTTAATCCATGAATTTTAAGCCTGAACCATCATTGGAAATTGTAAAAGCATTGCAGTAGAAGGATATATCTCAAAGTTTCCTTTCCAGACAGAAGTACATTATGCGTCTGCTGGAAAGTGACAATGATTAGGGCCAAAATATAAATCATGTGTATGGACTCAAAAGCTTTGACCTGTAGGTGGATGCAATCTATACCCTTATTTTCATTACTAAAACCAGGAGTTTCTTGCTGCTCTACATCAAACTTAGTAATATCCATTCAAAACAAGAAATCAAGTACAAAAACTTGAAAACTCTTTTCTACCTCTGTATCGATATAGTCCCATAGAAATCCAGTCCTGTACTCTGTGAGGCTATCACCTTAGGAGATATCTGAACAAATGCTTTTCACAATCCCAGAACACAAATCTAAGAAATTTTTTATGGAGAATAATTTTACAAGTGGAATCTGTGCCTCGTGTCTAATCCAGCAGGATAACAGCGTATGAGGTTACTGTTAACTAAGTTTATGTAAGAATTCAAGTTCAATGAAGTTAAAATGCATATTGTTTTCAGTTCACATTCATCAAGGTGCTATGAAAAATGCACATATAAATGTTTTTTGTTTGGGATTTTACCAGTTTGGTTATCGTCGTGCATCAATTCAGTTAAAACAGCCACTGAAAGGAAGACTTAATTGTGGGGCAGGTTCAAGGGATCATATGTATGTAAAAAACAAACAAAACAAACAAAAAGTGACTTTAAATTTTTTGCGATCTCAAAACCTGCTAAGAATGACAACCAAAATTCTAATGAGAAAGTAACCAATAGTTGCATATGTACATAATATTATTTTTAATGTGAGCATTATATTTCTCAAAAGTATATTATAATATATGTGTATAACAAATACACAGTTCTTAATAATTCCACTTTCAGAGATGATAATCATATTCAGAAATTATAACAAAATACTTGAAACTTCTCAAATGCTTTGGTTGAGTATTTTGTTTTCTTTTATAAGAGCCCCTCTACTAGCTATTTTCAAAATAAGACCCAAGAGAATCAGCAAGTCTTGATCTAAATATTCTAACAGACACTAGGCTGTTTATGCATCTCTATTAAGTATTTTGGATTATTGTTATAATACATGGAACCGTAATATTTTTTTCAAATTATAATGCATTATAATTACTAATACAGACTCACTTAACAAAAAGTTGAAGTTGCAATACATAGCAAGAGATATTTAATGATCTAGCTGACATTTCAATTTTTTAAATACCTTAGCAAAAAAGAATATATTCATTGTTCCAAACGTATGTACCTTTAGTAAAACTGTAGTAATTAGTTTTGGCAGCCTGCAGGCTGGCTCTTCCTGAAGCCTGAACTCTTCTTGGCATAGGTACCAGCTGTACCAAACCTCTCTCCAAAGATGATCTGTTTCCCCTCAGGAAAAACCTAGGAGAAAAAAATATCTAGCAGACTGACCTAAAATCAATATAACTGGTCTGTAAACTGAATAAAGTGACAACATTTTGTTCTAGTTCCTCATAATCAGAATACTTTCCTTTTAACTCTGTTAGAGATTAAGAGGGAGAGGAGGAGAGAGTGAAAAAGGAAGGAGGTATGCACTTTTACAAACTGACTAACAAAATTTCTTCTAAGACAAATGGCAAGTTATCTCTTTAAACAGATATCTTGGGCTTTGAGTTGAACAACTTCCCAATTAATCTGAATAGCATGAATGATTTTGTGAAGGTGTCTGTGCAGAAAGGCATAGATAGATATTTAGTACGGCTTGCTATTTAGTCAGTAGCTTCTTTTAATTGATATAGTAACACCAAAAACCCTTTTTCTTTTGCAAATGAATAATGACGCATGTGGAGAATGTGTGAAGTCTTAACAGTAATGTATCCTTTTAAAAAGAATTAAATTCGAAGTTGTAATGTCATGTAGTGCTGCTGCTTCCTGTGAATAATCCACTTCCTCATATAGATTGATTATATTGAAATGAATTAGCATAGAAAGCCAAATAAAAATTTAATATTTTTCAAGTTGTAGTGTCACTCTTCATCTGATTCATTGAGTACCTTCATATCTGAGTTTCATTGATAGTTTACAGGTGTCTAGACCCAAACAATATTGGCTCCAGGAGACATCTGGTACCTCCTGAGTTTTGTCTTCCTGCAAGAACATAATTTCTGACTGGTAAGAATGCACCTGAGATCACCTGTTGCACTAGCACTGTCCTATGCAATTACAAGCACCTGAGCCAATTGCCATTTTATTTATTTCAATAAAGGAAAAGAACGAATTACAGTGTGAATCTTCCCAAACCACATATGATGTAGATTGCTACCTTAACACAGATGGAGGAAGGACATGACAAATGCATACTGAAAGAAAAAACAGATAAGGAAGAGATTCTTGCCAGATACAGTAACAGTAAAGCACAGATCTTAGTAGACAATAGCATTGGTAATAAAATAAAATCCAATATGCTTTCAGGAAAAAAGTCTTGTGATTATGAAGAGACTTAAGTTTGTAGTAAAAGGTAATTTATGGATAGAGTCTTATGGGTTTGGAAAAGAAGAATGAAAAGACTGCATGGATTTTCATGGAAAAACTGTCAGGAGGAAAGACTAAATGCAAGAATAATTGAAAAATTTGAATTACCCAAGAACAGTCTGTTCAAACCCAGTATGTCAGGTGTACATTTATAATGAGACACAACAAAAGGAAGGACAGACTGTAAGGGACTTATACATGAAAACAGGTAGCTAGCATTTGATGTCATAGAAAATGATGTAGGGAGAAAGACAGGCCACCTACAAAATTGGAAAGATGTTAACTACAGGAGAATTTTGAAAGCTTTGAAAGTCAGTTGGAAACTTTTGAGGCTAGAGAGAGGTGCAGAAATGAAAAATGAGAGTCTAGTCCCTTCTGTTTCTCCTAAAAATAATCTAAAAAAGAACCAACTCAGAACCAAAACACAGACCACAAAATCAGCCTCCTTGATGGTGGTTTCAAAGTACCAAATCCCTTTCAAGTTTCAAGTACCTAGTCCCTTGAGATAGTTTCCTTATCATGAACACACACCTGTATTTCAGTGAAAACCTTTTTATTTTTCCTGTAATCCTGACTACCACTGTTAAAACTACTAAACATACACTTCTAGGTCTTCCTCTGAAGCTAATGAAGAATTGAAACTGCTTAGTCCTACCATTCTTTGTATGACTCTTCCATTAATCCATGAACTGAGACAGCAAATTATAGGTCTCTCTTGCAGTTTCATTTGTTGCTGCATTCATTTTCAGGCTTCAGGAATAATATAAGACTAATTTATCCATCACGCTACATTTATTAACTCTGAGACTCTGAAATCTTGAATTTGTTGACTCTGCTTCGGTCTTGCTTTGATCTGTCATTAAAATTCACTTGACTCAGATGAAAACATTTCATCATAAGAATCATAGAATTGTATGGGTGTGAAGAGCCTCTGAAGACCACCCAGTTCCAATTCCCTTGCCATGGGTGGGAACACGTCTCACAAGATCAGGTCGCACAAAGCCTCATCCAACCTGGTCTTGAACACCTCCAGACATGGGGCACCCACTGCTTCTCTGGACAATCTGTTCCTGTGCCTCATCACCCACATAGTAAAGAATTTCTTCCTAATAACAATTCTAAATCTCCCCTCTTTCAGCTTAAAACCATTATACTGTGTCTTATTACTGTGCTCCCTGGTAAAGAGCCTCTTCCCAGCATTTCTGTGAGCCCTCCTTAAGTCCTGGAAGGCTGCTACAATATCTTCCTGGATCCTTCTCTTCTCTAGGCTGAACAAGCCCAACACTCAGCTTTTTCCTCATAGGAGAGTTGTTCTATCCCTCACTTCAGATGTGATATCACAAGAGCATAGCAGACCACAGTAGAATCACCTCCCTTGGTCTGCACTTCTGTTAGGAAAGACTTTCTCGTAAACAAATGAGGGAGGTTGTTAATTTTCAGCCCAAATAATTTTTAATATAAATTTGAGGAGGAAAGGGAAAGAAACAGGCAGGAAGGTTGCTAAACAGTATTTTACCTGAAGCACATACTAGTCCTCATGCTGGCATATCCCCACAGTGAAGCGCTGCTCCAGGTTACTCCTTGTTCCCCTAGAATCTCACCTTTCCCTTCTGAGAGGTGGCTTGAAGAATCTGTGGGAGAGGAGTGTAGAAATGCCAGGAAACAGGGTAGCCCTACATCCAGCTCTGGCTGCCACAACTTCACTCAGGTAGCAGGATGCTTTGTTAGGAAAGTCCTTCTTATAGCATAAGTATAGTCTCCAAATACAGTTGGAGCTGATCAGGGAGTAAGAAAAAAAATTATTGTTGCTGTGCAAGAAAGGGGCTATTACTGGCTGCTGTAGCTACTAAGACTAGGGAAACTGCAAGACAGAGATGTAGGAAAGAGGGCAAACTACAGATGTGTTGAAACCATTGACTCTCAGACATCAAGAAATACTCAAATATTACCGAAGTATTACTGAGGTCAGAGGACATGTACAGGTCTGCAGTTTCATTGAGTCAGTTTCTTGTCAACATAAACTGCGCTCTCTCACAAATCTCTACAGAAGTTCCTCAACTATTGCATGTTTCTGGACAGAAGTGTAGCAAGGGCATGCTCGGAATCTTGGAACACTGATAGAGGTCTAGCACTACAGCTAAAAGCTCTTAAGGAAAATTGTTTGAACAACAGGAACACAGAGAAAAAGTACAGCTTTCCTTGGGAGATTAAAAGTGCACTGGCTCAGCATGACTTAGCCACAAAGAATGCATCTCAGTAAACTATTCATTGTCTATTGTCCATTTAAATTATAGAGTGAAATTTCTTTATGTGCACTATCCAAGAATTCCTTCTTCTGAGCATGAATGTTGTTAATTTTGTTCAGCCACCAAGCACGTTTTCTATCAGCTTCATAAATGCTCTTGTACTTCTTGCCTGCGGTTTGTATGCATGTTACAGGCTTAACTAGTCCTGTCACAGTGAAAGAATTCATCTGTATCACAAAGAATCCTACTGGCATTGAAAGGATTGGAAGATTTTACTGCTATTGAAAGATTTGGAAGATTTTACTGGTATTTTTTTCTTACTGGTATTTTTTTTTACTGGTATTTTTTTTCTTACTAGCAGTAAAAATACCAGTAAGAAAAAAATACCAGTAAAATCTTCCAAATCTCACTGAAGACTCTGGAAATTCTTGCCATAAATTCCTCTGGCATCCAGGGCATTTTACTTTTTTATCTAACTGCAACTAACAATTTCCTTGTAGAAAGTTAAGCTGTAGAAAGTTGGAAAGTCTTGAAAGTCCCACATTGCCATTAAGAAAGCTCATTATAAACTACAGATTATAACTGTAAGCATATACTTTGCTCTGGTACAATATACTCTGTCTAGCTGTTATTGAAAGCAGTAATGATTTAACAGATGCCACTATAATTACTGTAACAGATTCCTTACCGTATGCTTCCTTCAGAATTTTTAGAACTAGATTCCTCAGTCAGTTATTAATAGTTCTGAAAAAGCTTTTAGTTTTGTATTTGATCATGTGAATAAATTACAGGTCCCCTACTTGAGATGCACTTAACTGTGCATGTGTCCAAATCACTGCCCTCCCTTACTTTCAACTTAGCATATTTGAACTAATTAAAATACATCTTATCTAACAAATAGCTGGCAAGTAATTTTATATGAACAGTAAATGAATTGCAATCCATGCATCCAATTAAAAATTAGCTTTAATATTGGAATTGATTTTTAGAACAAAAATTAAAATATTGATAGCCTTCAGTGTGTCCAAACTGTGGTATTCCATTACCTGTGCTTTAGCCATACATTTTCTCAGAAGAAACTTTGAGGGTCAAATATAACCTGACAAGGAAAATCAAAGTTTTGTCGCATTTAAACAAGGTCTTCCATTTCCTAAATATATGCAAACTCCAGTCTTTTATTTAACATAGAGCACCCCCTACAACCAATTTTTGATCCTAGATAAGAGAAAAAATCCTTTCTAAGGTATTTATTTTGGATGCATAGAGAATGTTACTGTCAAAAGCACAACAGGCAAAACTTGCTTAGGTAGGCAGTTTGCCTTTAGGTATTAATTAATTTCATCTTAGATGTTCTAAAGAAGGTAAGGATATTTTACTTCAGATTTAATATCCTCCAACAATAAGAATTTTCAGAATATAATCTTTAATATTACAAAAAAAACCACCTTTCTTAATTTCAAATAGTTCCATTTTCTTGTAAAGTAATAGGAGTATTTTAAGACCCTAACTATCTGTAAAGGACAAAACTGATCTTTTTATATATTGTTGTTTGCAATCACCAAAAGTTTTTACAACATCATCTTGTCTCAAAACCGTATCGAAGTTTTTGCAATGTTATAGCAGAGAAAAGGTAGATGGAAGGAACCTATAGAAGAATTTTCAGGGTACTGAAAGAGACTCATGTACTTTAGTGGGCTTACTAAATCTTAAGGAATGATTACTTGTTTTACTGTTTTACTTGCTTTACTGTTCCACTAATGTAGAAAGGATTTTAATTCCTATGAATGAAAAGACTAAGTAAAAGCATAAGAATATGGGTAAAATAAGATCTCTAACAGAATTTACACCAAGTAAAATTTATGGTGGATGTGTATAATATTCATGTCACACCAATTTTTGTGAAATACCTCAATAGTTTAAATATGGGTTTTTATCAGTGTTCAGTAGTTTCCAAGAAGAAGGTTGTGCATCTCATAGAATCATAGAATAACCAGGTTGGAAGGGACCCATCGGATCTTCTAGTACAACCATTCCTATCAAACACTAAACCAAGTCCCTCAAGAGGACTGTTCCTGTTTCTGTTTTCTACTCCTTTTTCAATATTTAAATAAAGTCTTCCTTTGTATATAACTCCTCCGTTTGGAGTTCTGATCAGTGCCAGAGCAGGATGCAAGGGTGTTTGGGTCAAAGGTGAATGATAAGCATTCAAACTCTTACTTGTGGTTAAACAATTTAGGTTAACTTTGGGTAGTGGAAAGGAGACAGATGGGTAAAAATTCTTTTTTTCCTCACAAAGGTGCTAACAAAATCATTTGATTGTATCTCTTTGAGATTTACATCAAAACAACAGGATTTTTAGAGGTTCTGTGTTAAAATCCATTTTGTTTTCAGACAACAAATATTTTGGCAGTTAGACAGTATTTTTAATAAAGAAGAAAGTAAAGTAATAATGGCAAATTCCTAGAGTTTCAATTACAGAATCACAGAATCACAGAACAACCAGGTTGGAAGGGACCCATCGGATCTTCTAGTCCAACCATTCCTATCTAACACTAAACCAAGTCCCTCAAGACCTCATCCACCTGTGTCTTAAACACCTCCAGGGAAGGTGACTCAACCACCTCCCTGGGCAGCCTGTTCCAATGCCCAATGACCCTCTGCGTGAAAAACCTCCACCTAATCTCCAGCCTAAACCTACCCTGGCGGAGCTTGAGGCCATTCCCTCTGTTGCCAGCAGATCAAGGAAGGTGATTCTCCCCTTCTACTGCACTCTTGTGAGACCCCACCTTGAGTATTGTGTCCAACTGAGGAATTCCAAATATAAAAGGATATAAAACTGCTGGAACAGATCCAGAGGAGGGCTACAGAGTTGGGCAGAGGGCTGAAGAACCTCTGCTGTGAGGACAAGCTGAGAGAGTAGTTCAACATGGAGAAAAGAATGCTCTGGGGAGACCTTATAGCAGCATTCCTGAAGGGGTACAGTTAGGAAGTTGTCATCACTGCACTCTCCAAACCTCCTGTGTTGTCAATTTGACACAACAGAGTTCTCCCTCCAGTAGATATTAGGGTGGTTTAAGTTCCCCATAAGGACTAGAGCTATCAAGTGTGAGGATTCTCCTAGTTGCCTGAAGAAGGCCTCATCTTTTACTGCATCCTGATCAGATAGTATGTAGCAGATATCCATCACATCACCTACACTGGTCTGTCTACTCTTGACCCAGCTCATGACTGGCTCATTGCCCGTGTCTAGGTAGAGCTTTGCATATAGTTTTCCACCTCAGAGATCTTCAGAAGGGAGCTGTTGGGAAAACAGTGGGGCTGGCAGCAGCCTGGAGAAACTCCTTCTCACATAGCTGCCTTCCAGCAGCCAGAGTACCACTGGGGACAGAATTAAGAGATGTGATTCATCTTCTCCTTGTAATTGGAGCTGACAGAAGTTGCATGTTTTTTCTGACAGCATTGGCAGAGCACTAGCTTGTTTTCCACTAGACTCCCTGAGCATCTGCAGGAACCTGCAGTGCAGACCCTGGCATATTCCCCATGCCAGACAGAGCCTGTACCACAAACAGGCAGGAGGATCGCGCTCATGCCTATAGCAGTCCTTTTCAGATGTGTATAAGGTACCATGCCACAAAAAAAAATCAAAATAAGTTGCTTGGGTTGTATGGCAATCCTGCTATGTAAATGAGTTCAGCCCCAAAAGTATTCTTTGCAGTTTACTAATAAGAGTGGCAGATAATTAAATGATTCCAGAGACCCTTTAAAGGACACCCAAATGCGATAATGTATTGTTATCACATTCATGTATTAAAAATAATTGTCTGATATGTTTTCAGTAATTTTTGTTAATGTTTTTGTGTGTAAGGTGGAAATGCAGTTAAAAATAAATCTTTATTATATTGTTTAAGCAGGGGTTCTAAGTTAATTATCTTGCCCTGCTAGTTAGACTAAATAACAGTGCCATCTGCTGAAAGGTAATAGTGACTTACAGGAAAGGTTTGCAGTCATTGTGCTTTACCAAGCACAAGTATAAAGAGAAAGATGAAAATAGAAGACAGCGATAAAACAAAAAAGAAATTAAAATTATCCTGAAGAGTTAAAGATACAGAGGTACAGACAAGGATTATCAATAAAAGGAGAATGAAAATAAAAATTATTATTTGAAAAATGCGAAAAAGAAGTAGGCTGAGGGAGAGCAAGGTGACTCTATTTAAAAGTATTGATTTGCGATTTAAAAAACCTTGATAACTTATATTCATTGAAGTGATCTCTGTTGTCAAATTACTACATAATTCCTCACACCAATGGCGGTGGTTTGCCCATGTCAATAATCTTCATCATGTCTTGCAAAACACTTGCATGTTAAAGTCTTGTAAGCAAGTGAGAATAACAACAAAGAATTGTGATATAGTTTTGGCCTGTGTAAAAAAAAAAAATATTCTCCTTATACATTCCAAGCAGTTTCTTGGAATCTGACATAAGACTTTTTTTACTACTCTTAGCTTTTGGAAAGGATAGTTAATGAAACAAATATCCACGCATGGGAAAGACAATATTGTGTGAAAGAAGTAGTAATAAAAAAAGAATCCATATTTTGCTAAAACCTCTGCCTGTTACATTCACTTTCATTTTCCAAAATTTTATAGGAAACTGATAATTTATACCCTTTCAATTTTACATTGGAAGATGGATGTATCATACATTTCTTCTACTTTCTATGTAATTATCCAGGAGTACTTTGGAGGGTTTCTCGGAGATTTTCTCCCTGTATGACTGCATTTACAATATGAATTTTGAGCACGAAAAACCGCATGGCTGTTGTAAAGAGTTTAGTTACCCTATTTCAATCCCAAAAAGTGACATGTGGCATCTTATTTCTTTAAAATAAACAGAACTTTGATTAAGATTTCAAAATGAAAAGTGTTGTGATTTTATCACCAGCTATATATCTTGGTGCAGCATTTCCTGGAGATCTAAAAATATGTGTCTTATTTTAGAATGAGAGCATAACTTTATCATGTAGAAGTTGCAGTAGCTTTTTATATTTGTTATTGCACTTTCAGTGTTCTGCACACAGGTCAACTAACAGATTTTCATTATTCTCAACAGTGTCTTGTGTTCATTTACTTTTTACTCAAGAGAATGACACTATTTTCTTTCCTTTTACTATACTGAAAGAAACTGAACATCTGTCAGCAAGTGTTACAACTGACAGTAAAATTGTGCTAATAAACATGGTATGTATAATCTTCATAGTAGTGCAAACTCTTTTCTTTATATCAATATTTTACTTATGGGACATTTTTGCAAACCTTCAACTCTTGGACTCCCACAATGGTGAAAGCCCTAGCATGCAAGTGTTTTATGTCGTGTTTAATGCCCTATTCATTCTGAGGGAAAAAAAATGCAAAATTAGAGAAGTGTTAAGGGTTTAGAAGTTGAAGCCATGTAAAAAAGATTCACAACATCTTTATTGGTTGAAATCTTATTTCCATTTGGGAAAGGAGGGAGGGTGACAGACTGCATATCATAATATTATTTTAACTTGAATCAGTTAAAAATATCCTGTTTGTAAATGTGAAGATTAAAATACATATTTATAGTAGATAGTTATCAATAAAATCTATTCAATTGATAAAATTTGGCTTAGGATCTCAAACTAGCAAACAAATCACAGAGACAAATCAGTGTGATTTAGAAGATGGAGTCTACAATGTTCTGTAGAGTAGGCTTTGAAAGAAAACTCCTTTTCTGATGATGTAACAAAAATGTATTAAAAAAATGATGTTGATTGAAGATGGTGGTGAACAACCTCCATTTAATACAGTGAGGGGCTTTAATGTTTCAGAATTTGAAAGGAAGATATTTTTTCCTTGGTTTTGAAAATCTTATGGGAGTAGTTTGGTCTGTTGTTTTTTGTTTAGTTTTGGTGGGTTTTTTTAAATTTAAGATTTTCTTTTCTATATGTAAGCTTGAAACACATAATTTAATATAATGCATGAGATGGACAAATATAGGTGTGTTTTTAAGGGAGTAGGTATTCGTTTTGTTGGGGTTTTGGGGGTTGTATTTTTCAGTTATTTCAGTTTCTCTTTGCTTCCAACAAATCCTGCTTGAAAACTTTTCCACTTTTTCAGTATTTCAAACAACAGTCCCCACCATCCCCTTGAAGGTGAGAGATTAACCAGAGAGAAGAATCAGGATCTAGAATAGCTTGGTCACATTAATGGGCCATCATTTCTTTTTCTTTGGTATTGTGATCCATTTTGAAAAGAATTTCATAAGATAAGGCTAAGAGAAGTGCTTAGACTACCAATGAACTAAAAAGTAATTACATCACAAAATCACTACAGCACTTCTGGGGTACAGGTTTTGTGTGGTTTGGTTACACAAAAGTACAGGGGGTTTTTTTGGTACAGGTTTTGTATGGTTTGGTTAGTTTATATTTCATGATTAAAATACTGCAGTGATTTGGGATGGCAAAGTTACAAGGTAATGTAAAACCCTCTAAAAGACCATTAATGGGCTGGAGAAAGGCTTTCAAATATTTACAGAATCTATGAAAGACTATACCACAGATTACTCTGGTTCTACACTCTAATTATAAAATTTAGGAACAAAAGCAATTAAAAGAATCAGTCTAAAGATAAATGCAAGGCAATGTTTGGTGGGAAGAAAGATTATTTTTGCATTTTTTGTTTCCCTTTTTGTATTAGACTACCTGGTATATACTGCAGACTGTATTCCCAGAAGGTTGTCTGATAAAACTGGAGGAAGGTGAACTCTATTTAATCAAATATATCACCCCTTCTCAAACCTGGCCACCTTTGGTTATGGAAATGCAAGCCATTAGAGGAGCTAGAAAAGATTTTTTTCAAAATTTGACCCAGAACTGCTCAAAATGTGGTACTGGAGGAAAAAAATTATCTCTCTGCCTTTTTTGACCCTACCACATCCAAAAATGTGTTTTCCTTAGCGTGGAGATTTGTACTTACAGATAACCAGTTTAATTTTAGTTACTCAGTTAACTGTGAGAATTTGCTCGAAACTTCAGAGAGACATGCTTCCTGCAGTTCAGAAATCCATCTTTTGCTATTGAAGCTGACCTGCAGTCACTGCAGGAGAAATCATATATCCGCAAAGAGGTGACAAGCTCTTCGACAAAAAAAATGCTGGTAAAATTTTGAGTATCCATACTTTTAAGCTTCACAATTACTTCAGTTCTTTCATTCTCAGCAGTCTTAAACAAGAGTAGAATCTCTAATTGCAAGAACTTCAGAAGTGAATATTCCTCTTGGGTTGCATTTCAATAGGTAAGGCAGCATTTTCTGAGAGCTAGTTCCAAGTTGGATTCAGGGATGTTGTAGAGGTTAATGGTTAACATCACACTCCTGTTGTTATCAGCAGCTTGACTCCACAGTTCATTGCTACAGTCTTAGTCTGTTACTGATGCTTTTCTTCTTTCCTCTGTGTTTACAAGTTAGTGAAAGAGCCCTGCGAAATACTGTAAGGATTTCATGTACCATCAAAGGATTTGGATAGCACTACTTGTGAGAAAGCAGATAGAACTCTCTTTATCCAAATAGAAATTTTTATTGTGTGTTGATTTTACTTCTTGTTCCTGTTCTGAGTAAATACATAAGTAAATTTATATTTTGATTTCTGTCCCTGCAGGAGAAAAAAGATTCCCTTTAAGAGAAAAAAAAGATTAGGGCATAAAAATCAATGCTACCATTTCTTCCTTCACTGTCTTCTAAGTCCTAGTTGGGAAAGAAAAATAGGATTGAATAAAGACTGAAACGTTTTGATGTTTTCTTCCCAAAATGAGAATTTGGATGAAATTTATTTCCTCTGAGCCAAAATGAATATCCTGTTTTGGAGTGGGTATGAAAAGTGAAGATAATGAAGAGCTGGTTTCATAAAACTGCTGCAGGTGGTAGTACTTATGGCTGAGCAACAGAGAGGCTGGGCATCCTATCAAGATGTGGGGAACACCACTCAACCTTTTTGCTCTACCTGGAGAAATTTGAACGCAACATTTCTTGATTTCTAGGAACTCACCAAGCTACAGTCACCGAATGGTAAGATAATTCGCTGTTTACTCCTGATACTTTTCCAGTTCTACAAAGAAGTATATATATTCCAGAACAGTTGATGCACTTCCCAGGAAATGACCACTACAACTTAAATAATTTCCTAGTCATCAAAACAGGACATACCAAAGGACATAAAAGGGCATACGAGAGGACATAATTTCAGATTATCCAATAGCTAGTAAATTAATATGCCCTGTTTTTCACCACTCCAAAAAAGAACCAAAATACCAAAAACATATAAGTGCTACTCTATGCTAATTATAAGTTATTAACCTAGGAGATGACAGGTTTTCAGTTCCTCTCATATTGAAAAGAAAATAACATTAATAACTTGAGAAGTTATTAATGTTATATGTTAATATAATATATATATTATTATAACATATAATGTTATATGTTAATATAATATATATATTAATGTTAATAACTAAGAGAAGCCCATTAGGACTACTGTATTTACTGTGTTTAGAGACCTATCCAGAGACTTCAAAGAGAGAATGAAAATCCATCAAGCAGTACAAGAAAACTGAAGTTGATTCTCCCAAACCCTGAATATTTTCATTTACTAAACTGGATGAACTTCAGGTGTTACTTCTTTCATGTAGCACGACTTCAGCATAAAATCATAGAATCATAAAATGGTTTGGGTTGGAAGAGATCTTGAAGACCATCTATTTCCACTCCCTATTCCATAGGCAGGGACATCTCCCACTAGACTAGGTTGCTCAAGGCCTCATCCAACATGGCCTTGAACACTTCCAGGAAGGGAGCATCCACAACATCCCTGGGCAACTTGTTCCAGTGCATTACCACCTTCACTGTGAAGAATTTCTTCCTACTGTCTCATCTAAATCTCACCCCTTCCAATTTAAAGCTATTCCCTCTCTCCCTATCACTAGTAATAAGTTCCTCCCCAGTTTTTGTAGGCCCTTGTCAGGTACTGAAAAGTCGTTACAAGGTGTTTTCACAGCCTTCTCGTCTCCAGGTTGGATAACCCAAACTCTCTCAGTCTGTACTCATAGCAGAGAAGCTCCAGCCCTCTGATCACCTTTCAGGGCTCCTCTGGACCTGTTCCAGCAGTTCCATCTCCTTCTTATAGTAGGGATTCCACAACTGGACACAATACTCCAGGTGGGGTCTCAATGAGAGCAGAGCAGAGGGGAAGAATCAAATCCCTTGACCCAGCAGCCACACTTTTTTTTGATGCAGCCCAGGGTATGGTTGGCCTTCTGGGCTGCAAGCATCCATTGCCATCTCAAGTTGACTTTGCCATCAATCAGCACCCACAAGTCCCCCTCCACAAGGCTGCTCACAAGCATGTCATCCCCCAGCCTCTATTAAAACTGTGGATTGCCCCAACCCAGATGCAGGACCTGAAATTGGCCTGGTTGAAGCTCACAAGATTCACACAGGCCCACTTTTCCAGCTTGTCCAGGTCCTTCTGGATCACATCCCATCCTTCTGGTGTGATAATTGCACCACTTAACTTGATGCCATCTGCAGACTTGCTGAGGGTGCACTCGATCTTGCTGTCAATATCATCGATGAAAACATTAAACAGCGCTGGTCCCAGTATGGACCCCTGAGGGATGCCACCTGTCACAGATCTCCACCTGGACATCGAGCTGTTGACCACTACTCTCGGAATGATACCAAACAACCAATTCCTTATCCACTGAGCAGTCCACCTATCAAATCCAACCTTCTCTATTTTAGAGAGAAGGATATTGAGGAGACAGTTTCAAAGGCTTTACAGAAGTACATATAGATTATATCCATTGCTTTTCCTGCGTCTACTGCTGTGATTACCCCAAAGAAAGCCACTAGGTTGGTCAGGCAGGACTTGCTCTTGGTGAAACCACACTGACTGTCTCAAATTACCTCCCTTTCTTCCATATGCTTTAGCATAGCTTCTAGGAGGATCTGTTACATGATATTCCCAGGCATGGAGGTGAGGCTAAGGTTAGTAGTTCTCAGGGATGTACACTTGTGTGTACATAAGTTGTACAATCATTCACATCTGTTCACACCTCAGAGATGATAGTTTCACATCTCCAGAATTACTTTCATCTGGCGATATGAGCTGGGAAAAGCTCACATCACAAGGATCACAATGATTGTCATGTGTGCAGGAGCCTGAGAGCAGTCTTCAGAGAGCCTGTAAGAGTATTGCACAGCAGATTAGCATTACTAAGAAAAAGACAGTTCTATTAAAAGCAGTTAGAATGTATGAGGAGGCAGAGTTAAATTTAATATATTTTAATATAATGTCTGGATGGAAAGTGGAGGAAAATCCAGGATTAAACCACTTTGCTGTAAGGATGTATTATGGGAACATGATCATAGAAAACAATTATTCTTCTAGTATATCTCAAAATCAATCTTTGATAGTACTTCTTCTCTGAAGCTTATTGAGTGACATGTGTCCAACACGGATTCTAAGGGAAAAGTTTAATTTGTGGATTTACAAACTGTATTTCTTCACCACCTTGGTCTACTTTGGTATTGCTTCATCTGCATATGATCCAGGCCTTTCCTCTCTTATTTCTGAGTCGTGCCAGTTCTGCTAACCTACACTTTGGTTACTTCCCTCCCCTTCACAGGTCAGGAAAAATTCAGCATTCATCTACTTGGCAATGTACCAAGATATGTTCCTGGCAGGCAGACAAGTTGTGCTGGTTCAGCACTTCTACTTGCTCATTTGGCACTGCTTTTTCATCAAGTGTACGAGATCACTATTCTGTCCTGTCCTGCAAGCCATGACCTCTGTGTGCCAATATTTATCACATGAGGACATTTCTTCAAAGAACAAGCTTCTACAGCAATTCCTCAGCTATCTGCCAGTGAACAAGTGGATTTAGTAGTGACATAGAATAAAGCCCCACACCCCTCTGCACTATTAAATAAATACTCCTTGTCTTAAACCTGCCTTTCACATAACACAGTCTTCATGACAACTGAGACTAAACCTATCTAATATGATTAAGTTCTGAAACAGTGTAGAAAAGCTAAGGAGATGTTTCAGCAGGTGAACTGAAAGAAAAACATGACAAATTCCAGTTGTTTAAATGATATTGGTTAAAGATTGTAAGTATTTTAATTTTGGAAGTATTAGCAGTTGGAAACTGGAACTTATCGGCTTCGTTTCCTGCAAAAATAGAGATTGATGGGGACATTTTTGAGAAGATAAATTTCCAGACACACACACACACAGAGGTAATCAATACATACTGCTACACACTTCTTAAGAATTGGTTTCCAGACTGCAGGTTTGCATACAAGGCTGAAGTACATAGCCTTCTGAGTGATCTTGACTAGCTTGTTCTGGACACTGTCAAATTGGGCAGCTGAGATCTAAACAGTCTTTCAAAGGAAAGATCTAAGAAATACTTTATTTTTTTTCATTTGTTCAGGTAAAATTCATTTTACCTCATTTTACATCTTTTTACATCTATAGCCAAAATATTGGCTATAAAGGCAAGAGAAAATAAAGATGAGGTCTCATAGACTCATTGACTGGTAACAATTACCTGCTTACCTTCACACAAAGAACTCTGAAGATTCTAAACTGCAGACCATACCTGCACTACAGACTTGTAGCTGACATTATAACATTAAAAGCCACTGCTTTTAACTAAATAACAAGAAAAGATATAATCTAATCTTGCGGTGCAAAAATAAAGCCTTTTCACCTGGGAAGATTATTGTAATACATATTTAATAAAACATATTGTAATATTTAATAAAACATAATACTATTGAATATTGATTGCTTTGTGATGAATGTCATATCTTCACAGTTTAAAGTATGGCTTAGGCTTGAGAGGTTTGGAAGAAGCTTAAAAGTTAATTAATCATTAGTTAGAGCAGAGTTTACATTGATTTCCTGATCTTTGGTGTCAGAAGCTTTCCACTACAGATGAAAAAGCAGCCTTGCAGTAAGACAGTGGCAGTTTGGCTGAGGAATTCACAGAAACTGATTTACATAAACTGAGGTTTTAATCTGATTTTGTTCTGTTCTGTTTTTATTTTATCTGTTGATAAAGTTATGGTAATTTCAAAGGCATGTATTTCTGAACACCTAAATCTATTCCCAAGATCAGTGTTCCTTTGTCCAGTTTAAATATACCTATGCCTTTGACTGTTAATTTTCAAATAAAAGTTCTGTAATTACATTAATTGAGCAGAAGTGATTTTGTTGTTAGCATATTAGTACTTAGTGGTATTGTCAAAGTAAAGTTTCCTCTTCCCTAGAGTGAAACAGATATGCATTGCCTTGAAGAGAAACATTTGCAATGCATTTGCTCCCACAATATCTTTTGTTCAGTTCCTCGTCTCCTAGTCTCCTACTCAAAGTTTAAGATCTATCAGGTACTGCTGCATCTAGGTCTTCAAGGAGTGATCACTAAAATCTAACCAGAGTGTTTTCTCTGTTTTAAAAGCAAACAAATAAACAAACCCCCAAAATTACCAGCTTGCCAATCCATCCAATACTGATGTCATTTTCCCTGTCAGTGTTGGGCCCTTGAGTTGTAAACAAGTGGCTTTTCATTTAAAAAAACCCTTCTGCTCCCATATTTCATAATCCTAGATTTTTAACTAAGGTTTGTAGAATGTTAACTTAAGTATACTGTAACCCAAATATTTAGTAAGTGTCACAAGGGCAGGTGTGAATTGTGTGAGAGAAAGAGGTCACTTAAGGTAGAATTTCTGCATTTTAAGTCAGTTTCATAAAGAAACTGGGGAAAACCTCAGTTGCCTACTTCAAGGCAAGATTTAATTGAGCTTTTGAGATTTATTAGATATAACAAGACATCACTGGTGTAGTATGAATATTTAACTGAAATCACCCACTGGGATACCTTTTAATTTGATCATTAATCCTAGCTGCACAAGCCTCTAGCTACTAAAATAAATAGGAAAGTATAAAAGGACACATATTGAGGTGGGGCATTGGGGGTAGAGTTGCATTAAAAAAAGAAAAGTAAAATCAGAGAAATAATAAGTATCTTTGATGAGAGAAAGTGGAAAATGTTTTTTAAATCCTGCATTATGCCCAAATCCCTGTGAATTAAAGAAAATAAAGGTCAAAAGATTGATATGTTTTCAATTTCTAAGGAATTGTTTTCAGTTCTAATTGCGTATCATCAATGATACAGTAAAAGACACTTAACATTTCCTTTTTCTATTTGAAGGCAATGACTCTAGTTCTAATTGCTCACCAGTTCTGCAGCAGACCAATTTCTCTGGTTGTCTCTGATCTCAATAACGTTGGTGTAAATACTGTATGGCAATTCACTGTGGTTAAATGTAAGCAATGTTTAAAACAGTGAGCTTTGCATAAAAATTTCAGCATGAGTCGTGATGTAAATATGTCATATCTGTATCAAATCAATGGTATGTTTGACAAAGCATAGTAATCCTTCCAGGATTCTCTTTTCCATTTGTATTACAGTACATTGTCAGTGGAAAAGAAATAGAGTATTTCTTTAAGTATCAAAGGAAGACTAGTAACATTTCTGAAAAATTATTTAGTTGAGACCAATGAAAATATAATTGCTCACAGAATTGTTTTACCTGCATATTTTCCATTCAAAATTATATTTTTTCTGCAATTAACACATGCTTATGAAAAACACTGTAATTTATTTTACTGCTTTTGGCTGAAATAGAGTTAATTTTCTTCATAGCAGCTGGTATGGTGCTATATTTTGGATTTGGGATTGAAACAACACTGATAACAGAACAATGTTTTAGCTTTTTTTGAGTAATGCTGGTATCAAGGCCTTTTCTTCTTTTCACGGTGATGAGTAGACTAGTGCATAGGTTCAGGGTGTTGAGGTGCACAAGACATTGGAGGGGGACACAGCAGGGACAGCTGACTCCACCTGGCCAAAGGGATATTCCAAACCACATGATATCATATTCAGCATTAGAAGCCAGGGAAATACAAAGGAAAGGAAGGTACAGGGCTTATCTTCCCAAGTCACTGTTGTATATGTATATGTATATGTATATGTATATGTATATGTATATGTATATGTATATATATGTGTGTGTGTGTGTGTGTATTATATATAAATATGAATGTATGTATGTATGTGTTTGTGTGTGTATATATATGAAGTCACTTTGATACAGAAATCAGCCACAGAGGCTCATAGAGTCTATTTGGCAACTTCAGAGCCTGGTAGGATGATAGGAAACCAGTTCTCTAAGGAAACCGTTAAATGGATGCTCTCTGATCTTATCAAGCTGAAGATATGTTTTCTTTAAGTGTGGAGATTTTGATACCCAGTACAAGATGGACATAGGTTCAATAAGAGCAAATCATTTCTGACAAATCTGGTGGCCTCCTACAGTGGGGCTACTGCTTTGGTAATTAAGGGAAGAGCAACTGATATAATCTACCTGGACTTGTGCAAAGCATTTGACACTGTGTCACACGACATTCTTGTTTCTAAATTGGAGTAATATGGATTTGATGCATGGATCACTCGGTGAATAAGGAATTGGCTGAATGGTCACACTTGAGTTGAGGGCAACGATTCAGTGTCCAAGTGGAGACCAGTAATGGGTGGTGTTCCTTAGCGGTCAATCTTGAGACCAACATGAATAAACGTCTTTGTCGCAGGCATGGACAGTGTGATTGAGTTCACCCTCAGCAAGTTTGCCAGTGACACCACACTATGTTGCACAGTTGACACACTGGAGAGAAGGGATGCCATTCACAAGGACCTTAACAGGCTTGAGAGATTAGTCTGTGCTAACCTCATGAAGTTCAACAGGGCCAAGTGCAAGGTCCCGCAACTGGGTCAGGGCAATCCTAAGCACAATTACAGGCTGGGTGGAGAATGGATTGAGGGTAGCCCTGAGGAGAAGGACTTGGGAGTGCTGGTGGACAAGAAGCTCAACATGAACCAGCAATGTACACTTGCAGCCCAGAAAGCCAACCATATCCTGGGATATATCAGAAGTATAACTAGCAGGGTAAGGGAGATGATTCTACTGTGCTTTCATCAGACCCCAGCTGGAGTACAACACTCAGTTCTGGAGTCCTGAACACAGGAAGGACATGAATCTATTAGCACAAGTCCAGATGAGGGTCACAAAGATGAACAGATGGATGGAGTACCACCTATATGAGGACAGACTGAAAGAGTTTGGTTTCTTCAGCCTAGAAATAAGAAAGTTCCAGAGAGAATATGTAGCGGCCTTCTGGGACTCAAAGGTGGCCTACAGAAAAGCTGGGGAGGGCTCTTTAACAGGGAACACAGTGATAAGACAAAGGATGACGGTTTTAAGCTGAAAGATGGGAGATTTATATTAGATATTAGGAAGATATTTTTAACTGTGAGGGCGGTGAGGTACTGGAAGAGGTTGCCCAGAGAAGTCATAAATGCCCCATCGCTAGAGGTGTTCAAGACTAGGTTGGATATGCTATGAGCAAACTGACCTAATAGAAGGTGTCCCTGCCCATGATGGGGGTAGGGCTTGAACTAGGTGATTTTTAAGGTCCCTTCCAACCTCAAATATTCAATGATTCTGTGACTCTATGATTTTTCTTTACTCCAGTGTATGAAAATTCAATGGTTGAAGATAAGCCCATACAGAGCCATTTGTACTGTCTCTCAGTGTGATAAAATCTAAATCTCCTTAAGTAATTTCTAAATATTTTCAGCTAGAAGAAGCAGAAGTCCAGAGGAGATTCAATTTCCATTGTAGCCTTCTTGGAGCTACACCTTGTTTTCTTCATCCTTAACTCCCAGGTTAGAATCCATATGTACAAGACATGCTTGAAAGTCAAGACACAAGTCAATGGGTTAATGTCAGTATTTTACAAAATTATTTGTTTTAAATTATGTGTTGTGGGTTTAATTTTGTTTTTATTATTATTATTATTACATTCATTTGGAGCTTAAGTGTAACATCTGGTTATTAGCAATTAGCTTCCTCACCTTTTGTGTGAATTTCTGAAGAGCCATTCTGGGATCAGTTAAGAATGACCTTTGATATAAAACAGGAAAATGAGAAAACTTTACAGTAGCATTGAAAAGAAGAATCCCAGATCACCTTGGGTCTAACAGTGTTCACATTGAAAAGAGGAACAGGTATTTTTCTAATTATTTCAGAGTACTTCAAGTTTAGTTCATCACTTATTCATTTTAAAAGCACTAAGAACTGAAAATCTCTGGCAACAGAATGGAAAATTACCACTAACCTCAGAGATCAAGTTTTGCTACTCTGAGGAAGATGAGGAAACTTGGTTAGAATCATGGAATCGTGAAACAGAATTGTAGAATCATCTGAACTTTTGGATCATCAAATCCAACCCTTAACCTGACACTCCCTCAGCTGCTCTTCCTAAGACTTGTGCTCTAGACACTTCCCCAGTTCCTTTGTCCTTCTTTGCACATGCTCCAGTACCTCAACATCTTTTTTTGGAGTGAAAGACCCAAAACTGAACACAGTATTCAAGGAATGGTCACACTAGTGGCAAGTACAGTGGGATGATCTCTTCCCTAGTCCTGGCCACATTATTTCTGATACAAACCACTGGTATTCTTGGTCACCTGGGCAAATTGCTGCCCCTCAGGTCCTTTTCTACCAGGCATCTTTCCAACCAACTCTTCCCCAAGGATGTAGTGTAGTATGGGGTTGTTGTGACAGAAGTGCAGGACCTGGCACTTGACTTCGTTAAACCTGTCTCAGACCATCAAAGCAGCCCGTCCAAAACCCTCTGTAGAATCTTTCCACCCTCAAGCAGATCAACACTCCTGTACAACTTGCAGCCATTTGCAAATTTACTGAGGGATCACTCAATGCTTTCAATCAGATTATTGATAAAGATATTGAACAAGACCGGCCTCAACAGTGAGCCCTGGGGAACACCACTTGTGACTGGCTACCAACTGAGTTTAACTCCATTCATCACAACTCTTTGGACCTGGCCATCCAGCCATTTGTTTTAATCCAGTAGAGACTATGCCTGTCCAAGCCACGAGAAGCTTTTTTCCAGGAAAATGCTGTGGGAAACAATATCAAAGGCTTTATTAAAGTCCAGGTAGACACCATCCTCAGTCCCTCCCTCATCCACTAAGTAGGTCACCTTGTCTAGAAGAAGATTAGGTCAGTCAAGCAGGACCTGCCTTTCTTAAACCCATGTTGACTGGATCTGATCACCTTTTTTTTTTTTTTCACAGAAAGGATCATTGGGCACTGGCAGAGGATGCCCAGGGAGGTGGTTGATTCACCTTCCCTGAAGGTGTTTAAGGCACAGGTGGATGAGGTGCTAAGGGGCATGGTTTAGTGTTTGGTAGGAATGGTTGGACTCAATGATCCGGTGAGTCTCTTCCAACCTGGTTATTCTATGATTCTATGATTATGGGGAATGGAGATTTAGAAGTTTCTGTATTTCTGACTCATGCAGGGATATGGGATCTCCTGTTACCTGAAACTGACACAGAGATTTTCCAGCCCTGGTACTCATACAGAAGAGTTCAAAGGGAATACTGACTGGCAATTTTATGATCTTCATAGACGGACTGTGCTGATCAAAGCTATTCTTTGAAGTGTGGTGTAGTAAGGTTGATTTTATCAACCCTATGTCAAAGAAATATGATCTTCATCAAGAGTAAAATTTGGCCACAGAAGTTCACCCTTTATTCATAAACAAACTATGGTCTTGCTATCATACAACTTCCAGAAAACAACTAAGTTTAAACATGGGGATACACGGGAGGCTGGTAGTCACAAAAGGGAAGGATATATCTCCATCCACTCGTCCATCAGAAATCTGGAAAATGACAATGGGAAAACTGATCTCCTTATCAACTAGTAGCCACTATGTTGTTGACAAAAATTTTTGCTGCATCACCTTCTCATTGGTCACTATTTTTACTAGAGTTACCTGACAGGTCCCAAAGCAACTGTGAAAAGCAGATCTCTCCCTTAAATTTATTAAATCCCAGTTCCAGGAAACTCCAGAATTGTCATGATACCAGCCCATGAGGGGCATTACAAACACAGGCTAGATGTGACGGCTGTGTTGGTTGCATAGCTTACAGTAGTATATTTCTACACAATCTTGCAATGCCAAGGAGAATTTTCAAAAAAGGATAAAAACATGTGACTCCTGCTTGCTCCTGGTTGTTTATTTTCCTTCAAAAGGACAGGTGGTCTCAATGCATCAAGTATTTTATTAAAATTAAAATTAGAGGTTAAAATTACATTATCAGGAAACTTTTATCCAAGAAAATGATGCCAGTGTAATAATGAGAATGTAATTACGATTTCATTTATAACAACTGGTGTTCAATTACTTCTTCTATAAAGAAAGAATTGTTAACAGCATTCAGTGCTGAGACTCTGAGAATAGATTATTTTTTCATATGTGGAAAAATAAACAAGAAGTTTCCTCTACATTGAGCAGGCTCATCAGATTCAGACAGGAAGATATATCTTCCATAGAATCAGTTATTTCATTTTTATTCTCCCAACTGTTGTTATTTAAAAATTCCACTTAATCAGCTTTTGTTTCCTTGACTTGCTCCAGATTTTCACAGGTACAAAGCCTGTACAGGGAGAGGAATAGAGGCTAAGAGAAGAGAGACTTCAAAATAGATAGATCGGGTAACGCAGGAAAAAGTATAAAATTTGTGTTGAAAAACATCCTTTAATAATTATTTTAACTGTATCAAACCAAAACTGAACTCATGCCATACAGAGTAACCTAACGGTTTCAGAAAGTAACATGTGTAACATGTAACATAAATCAATGTGACATAAGAGAACTGAGAAACATCAGTTATATCTATCTAAGACCATGTCCTTTTCTTATTCAGACTGCTTTTATTTCTTTTGAGAGAGGACAGCTGGACTCTGATGGCATTTTATTTAAGAAGTCAAACACTATTTGTTCATGTGTTCGTTGGTTTTTTTCCCAAGACTAGCTGAAGAGACTTAAAGTAGAAAGGCAAGTCAGGAAAGAACAGATATAAATAACTCCTATGAACTTGGGAAACTGCACTGCAAGGAAGAAGTCTTTTGAATTCTGAGCTTGAAATAGTGTTGTTGGGTTTTTTTCTTTCCTTTTTTTTTATTTTTTGTGGTGAAACAATTCTGAAGTGGAAAGCACTGAATCTGCACAGTTCAGACATATAATTAGAAGAAGTCTTGTGAAATATTTAACATAGATGTAAGACAGATGTCTGAGCAGCGAATAGGAAATATCATAGGAACTGGCTGTATTAGGATATAATTTCTTTTTCCCAAGATACACAAGAAAGAGTTTATCAAAGTCTTCTCTCACGCACATTCTCATATCAGCAAGGTTTCAGACATAAGAAAGAAAGGGTTATCCTGAAGAAAACAAAAAACAAACCACATACAAATGTGTCATTTATAAAAGTAGATCAAAAAATCCCACCAATTAAACAATTGGAGAAGAGACGATGGAAAAATATGGAGCCTCTGCCTAAAAATAGGTTACTAAAAGTTGATGTGTCTCTTAAAAACTTCATGAGATACATAAAATAAACAAAAAAGAAGTAGAAAGACATTGAATCAAAAGTACTAAAACTCTGCTGAGATAAATTTTAAGTGGAGAGGAATATATATTACTTCTCTGGATGTAAGTTTCAGTATATAAGAATATAAATATAAGACATCAGTGAAGTGGAATAAACAGAAAGAGGGTAGAGAAGTGATTTTAAGTGTCATTGTAAATCATGTCATAGAGACTGGTGTTGATTTCATTTTAAGTTCTTTTTTCTTTAAAAAAAAAAGCAATCTGCAGATAAACAGATAATAACCTAAAAATGGTATGAAATAATTAATTTCAAACACCTGTATCTGTTACTTTGAGGGTAAAAAAGGTGAAAATCCATAACACAGCCTTTAAGAAAGTAAAATTTTTCATTAGGCTTAGATGCTTAAACACTGCTGAGGAAAATACTAATATTCATGTTTTCAAAGGTGCTTACTATAGGAGTTCATGTTACCAGATAATGAATTAAAATGGTAACATCAAGCCGTCAGATTCTGGTGATGGTGGTATTTTGGGGTGAGTAAAGGAGGGTCAGGGCTTGTGTTGGTTTAATTATTTTTAGATTTTTTAATACCTATGAAGTACAGAAGTTTACTTGGATCAGTTAGAATAAAAAATTCCATGCTGTGAATGTGAAGAAATTACTTTCTCCTCTGAGTCCTCTGCCATTGATGATCTGAGAATCCAAAAGTAGTGGAGAAGGGTTTCTATTTGGATTTTACTGCGCTTTGTTACAATGCCTTGCATCCTGGTTACATCATGGTACAAGTGATAAGACAGTAACTTTAATCGTAGCTGGGAAATACAACTAGATTCAAAAGTTGGAAGCTTCAGTGCATAGAACTTCAATGAGTCACCAGAGCACAAAATAGTTTTAGCTGCAATGAAAAAGTTTATATAGTTCAAATATTCTGGCTGGCAGTGAGGGACTTTTTTTGCAGGGAAGAACTACAAGAACCCAATTGATACTTTACGATTTACTCCTTCAATTTCTATGGAGAGGAAAAATAGTTTGAGTCAGGACTTTTACCTCATGTTGAATGCTCTAGTCCTTGCTGTAAAAATTCATCAGGAGAAATCTACAAAAGAGTTACAAGATCATTTCCCTATAAGGGAGTTTTTTATCATTTTTTCAAAGGATTTTGCCATGAAGGAACATTAAAGACTTTTTATTCTTCAGAACTGATCCTTTACTAAAACTAATGGTAAGACTCACTTTCGGGTTCCTTTGAGTCTGATGGAAGTTTTACAGTTGATTTCAGATGCCAAATTTTACCTAGGTAGTATTCGAGCAAAATAACCTTATAAATACCTTAAAGCCAGAAAGGTAATTGCTAGCTACATTGCTACTCACTTGGTTAGATATTTAGGACCAGTCAAACAAGGAAAAGCTTATATCTGATCTTGTTTGATCTTTCTTAAATTAACAGAACACATCAGAGCCGAGCTATTGTTGATAGTACGAGAGAATTTCTACTACTAGGAAACATATTGTCAATATATACCCTTCTATTAAAAAGTCATCTGCTTTTGGATGTATTAGCTGACTTAAATTTCCTTCAACAAAAAGGTACATAATAAAGCAATGACAGAAAAGCAAAGATACTCCCTCTCCCTGCCATAAATTTGCTGCACTGAGAGTTTTCAATGAAATAAAAACCATCCACTAACATCTCTTACTGATTCTCACTCATTTCTACTTTTAGTTACTTTCAACTTCTCTGTTGAGGACAAAGGGATCTGACATGCACATGTTAGGGGAAATGTCTCACAGCAACTAATCTATACAAGATTAGCCTGGATTGCCCAAACACTCACAGTAATACCTGGGATTATAAAATGTTCAGACTGATGAGGTAAACAAGGTTCAGTCTGACTTTTGAGAAAAATTTGATCAGTCTCTTTAATAGCAGAGTGAGCATCCTTTTTCCTTCTAATTTCTCCACCAAGTTTGATTGCTACTGCCCTCTCTGTCTGTTTAAGGCTGAGTGCATGGACTCCTGGTAAACATATGAAGAATGAAGGCTTGAGTAGACCCTCTTCCTGGTGATCTCTTTGGTCCAACTTGCCTGTCTAATTTCTTTGTAACCATCAACCCTTAACCTCAGTCAGCACAGAATTATGTGCATGTCCCTACCTGCAACTCTTCATTATCTTTTGTAGGAAGACACTAGCTGTTCATCTGGTCTCAACATGTCAATTTCACTCAAAGCAGGGAGTCTGCAAATTTCCCAGTACAGAGGGAAGAATACCACTAAAGAGACTGATAGCTGTTTAAGGGAATCCCTTAAGTACGTGTTTTGTGAGGAGTGAATTCAGAGGAAATTCAAATATGCATTTAATTTTGATTTGTTCCATGGCTTAAGAAAAAGACACTAAGCAGCCACTGGTCTTTATTTCCAATCTCTGTACATCCATAGATCTTAAGAAATGTTAGAAGACATGTTTTCCCACTTTCTAGAAAATAAAACTCTCTTAAAGTAATTTTAACAGAGATTAAGGAGAACTACAAATAAGAAACAGTTGAGAATAAAATTTCAGACAAATTTTCATTAAGCAAATCAATCATTGCCATCTCCCTAGTGGCTAATACATATGTAACAAATTATACTGTTGTAATCTGCTTGGGGCTAATAACTTGAAGAACGCTTGGAAATTGCTCAGACAATGTGCAGAAGTAGACAGGTGTAAAAAGAAGCCAATGTTTTCAAAACAAAGATTTTATTCCTATAAATATGGTATGCCTTCCTGACATGGAGTTCGATTGGCTTCAAACACTAAATCCTTCTCTCCATTGGTTCTCTGTTTTATAAGATGTTATCTCAGTTTAAAACATTGCTTGCATCTGTACAGTTGTGTAGTTTGTTGGATTAATTAACTAAACATTTAAATAAAGAGACATGTATTTTATAAATATTTATACTATTATGCATAAAGTTTTAATTTCTTGTGGACATCCAAAACCACAGCTCCAGTGATGAAGTTTCTTGGAGTTGCTAAAGTAAATTCATGCAACTATTTGTTTAGGCTGTATTTACTTAATAACTCTGTCAGAAATGAGCTAAGAGACATGTGCCAATACAGAGTATACAAGTTTCTATGAGCTGCTGATAGCCGCTGCTGATAGCCTCTGCCAAAAGTTATGTGCCACTGATTTGGTAAAAACCCAGAGTAACTCCATTGATTTAATCACATTACTCTGGACTCACAGCAGAGCAGACCTCATGTCTGTGTATGCAGCACAGAGAGGCAACATCAGACATTTTAGTGTTTCCTATACTGTCTTGATCAGTGTGCAGATACTTGCTCTTGTGCCTGCAGCTTTTCTAAAAAAGGCAGAGATTGTGGCTAAATACAATAAAACATATATTATTGAAAACATTTGACTATGTGACCTAAGGGCAATATTTGATTTGGTTGATAACACTGATATTATGAACTGATAGTATTATCAAAATCTTACTGACAATGAATTTTTAAAATCTTCCAGGTGAATATAATGCTTCTTAAAATGAAAAATGTTTTTATTGTTTTGCCTTAGTCATAGGATGCCATGTTACTACAGATACTGAGTCTGTTAAGAGGAGTGGGAAGCACCTTAAAATGCTGAGAAAAGATGAGCCTACAAACAGCAGGTATTTACACTTGCACTGGCACATCTTGATGATCTATATTTTCTGATTTCCCTTCCTCTGCTTCTAGTTAAAAATCTCTGTACAATCCTGGAAGTGAGGTTGAGTGACAGTGAGCTCAACCTGCTAAAAGCTGGACAATTTGTTAAAAAAAAAAAAAAATCAGCTTAGTACTTTGTTCATTCTTTCTGCCAATAGATTTTCCAACCATCCCATTTCCCTTTTAACTCACCTCGGCATTTGTCTACCCAGAGAGTCACATGGACCGAATCAATTTCTCTGCTGACACAGGGACAATTAGAAGGCTTCGGTTCTTCTTTTAGCTGTCGTGTGAAGGCTGTCCGTACTTGGACACACACACACATACACAAAGTTCTGCCATTAGTAGTAGCCATACATCAATTGAGAATAGCTGTATAGCACAGAAAGTGAGAGGAGGTGGAAATCGATAAGAGGAGCAGGTCACAATAGAAAGACAAAAATCTTCTATCTTTATACAATAGGTAAGCTCTGCTAAATCCAAAACCCAATCATAATTTTTGGAGTGAGAGTAAAATTCTGAAATTTGGGGGCAGTTCCAATCCTTTACTAGGGGGTGTAAGTAAAGCTTCAGACATTTCTTTCTCCCTCTTTTTTTTTAATATTTCTCTAATTATCAAAAGAAATCATAAACAACAAAAAACTCATAATTATTTTTCTTTTTTTTCCCTATCATTTTTATAGTTTACTTTGCATTTTGTCACAGTAAAAATACTGATTACTTTGAGTATTTTTTTCTAAGTTCAATTGCACAAATGAAGAGGAAATGTCTTAGGAAGCTGTATCAAGATTAATGACTTCAACTTTTAAGCAATTCTGGAAAGTTGCAACTAGACTCAGGTTTGTAGGCATGCGTTTTAAAAGCCTCCTTAAACAGAGAAATTCTATATATCAAACCCTCATCTTTTCAGCTTTGTTTCTACTGTTTTGATATACATGTTTCTATTACAGTTCTGTATACACCAAAAGAAAAATTATGATTAACCGACTTAACAAATGATAAACTTATTTCTTTAATCACAAAATCAAACCTCTGTCTGACAGGTTGCCTAGATGCATATGCAAAACTGCTGATGATTCTGTGTGACATGTCAGTTACTAGGATAGAAAGTATTTATGGTTACAGTTAAGAATCTTGCTCAGCCTTTACCCTGCTTATCAACAGTCAGTCAGCTGAGGCTGTCATCTGGGTGTGGTGACCCTGATTTGAAGTCTCTGATCATATAGCTAGACTATTACCTGTATGTGAGTTAGCTAGTTGACAGTTAGCTTGAGTGCATTTACACTATGCTGCAGTCATAGAATCATAGAATCACCAGGTTGGAAGAGACCCATTGGATCATCGAGTCCAACCATTCCTATCAAACACTAAACCATGTCCCTCAGCACCTCGTCCACCTGTGCCTTAAACACCTCCAGGGAAGGTGAATAAACCACCTCCCTGGGCAACCTATTCCAATGCCCAATGACCCTTTCTGTGAAATTTTTTTCCTATTGTTCAGCCTAAATCTCCCCTGGTGGAGCTTGAGGCCATTCCCTCTTGTCCTGTCCCCAGTCACTTGGGAGGTCATTACCCTCCTCTCTACAACCTCCTTTCAGGCAGTGCCTCTAAAGAAATATGACCCTTATCCTTCAGTTCTAAGTGTGACTGATCACTCTGCCACCCTTTCAGGTTACACCACACTTGATGTTATACTGTTCTGAGTTCAGTCAGTTGAAGTTTGTCAGCATTTTCACAGCAAACTACTAAAGAGAGAGTAAATGCCAATTTATTTTAAAATTGAAAATACTTTCATGTAAGAGGATTGGGGTTTGATCTGGTTGAAAACACAGGTTCAAAATTGGGGTTTAAACCATGGCATGGTTTCAATTCTTCTCAAACCAAAAAAGATCTCCTACACAGAGTTCCCTCTTGGGAAAAGAAGACCACACTAAAGAAGAAAACAGTAAAATTATGCAGAAATAGTTGATTCCCTCTCTGATGTAAAGTTTATTGTCCTCATCCCAGCCCCATTTCCAGCTTAATGTGACATCCCTGATAAATTGCTGCTTACCATGTCCAAGCATTTATGAGCTGTATGAATTTCTTCTTCAGACAATAAATGTTGTGGAAGCAGGCTTATTTAAACATACAGTTTACTCTTTTCTGATGCAAGTTGTTAGTCTTTCCTCAGCTTTCCAGAGGGTAAGCACTTGGCACCAATCCTGACAACAGGATGATGCCAAACAGCACTTCCTGCTGCTGCAAGAGATGACGACCCAGAGCTGCGCTAGCTTCCTGAAAACCAGGTTATGCATGTTCACACTATGTTGCAGACACCTCATATTGGAAAACAGGCACACAAAATATTCTGTACAGTACCATATTTGTAGCCTGAACATCCAACTTGAAATCTTATAACTCAATTTTCTAAAAGCCAAGCATTCCCACTAAAGCCAAGCTTGAACATACAGAACAGGTACAGTGCTCAGATTTCTGAAACTGCCCTAACCTAAGCCTCTAAAGAGTACCCATCCACTAGTAGTACAGAACTAGCCTTGTGTAGCCCGTGCTTTTATTAGGGATGAGATTTGGCCAGCATAACAAACATTCTTCACAGGTCAAGAAATTGTGAAGTTGTTAAGCTTTCTCATTGTGTGTTAATATGAACAGTGAACATTTTTTTTTTGACAGAATTTCATACTTAACTGAAAATCTGGCATGCAACAGAAAAGTTCAAGTGACTGAAGGAGTTCCGTTGGTGTCATGCAGTCTGTCCAGTGAATTAAGGGGTTGTCTTATAGAGAAAGTATAGGAAAAATATACCTACAGATCTAATGACTGAATGGTCAAGTTTTGTGGCTTTCATAGAATCACCAGGTTGGAAAAGACCCACCGGATCGTCAAGTCCAACTATTCCTCTCATTTTCCCTCTGATAGTTGCTTTACTACTGTTTTCCTTATTTTCCACTTGTGAATGTTGACAAACTCAAATGAAAGTGGATATTTTACATGAACAGGCTTTACAACCTATTTGAAAAAATGTGAAAGAGAAATGAAGACAAAGAGGTATCCAGTCTTAAAGCTTAGAAGAGAAGCATGGAAAAAGATGTCAAAAGAAAGGCACCATCACCAAGAGTGTGCTACAAGGTCTTAAAGACTAGAAACAAAGTTTTGAAATATTATAACTTAAATTGTGTGCAGCTGTTGTAAAGGCATTAGACAGGATGGAGGAACTAGATTGGTTCCGATTAGCAGAATTTTGGTTGAATTACCAATGCCAAATACTTCTTTAATTCAGAGTGAAGGAAAGCACAATAATTAACTATTGTAAACTTACCATTATACTTTTGTTTCAGGATTGAGTAGTATGGGTAGATCTTTGTAGAGAAACCTCCAAGGGAGGAATAAGGGCTGACACTGAACTTGATTTATACTCTTCTTTCAATAATAAAAAGAGCTGAAAGATATCCTGTAAACTTTCTGATGGCATCTCCTAAATGTGGAAACTGAAATAACTTAATGAAAAAGTATTTCAGGAAGATTGTATGTCTCATGAAAGCTGCAAAACACCAATATTAAGAACTTTGAATGCTTCAAAAATGCTCTGATTTTAAAAAGTCTCTGTGGAATCCCCAGCATAGCACTGAATTATAGCTAGATCACTCCTAAGTACTCATGTATTAAGTATGAAATTTAATTCTCAGCCTTAATGAGAATGCAATAAAATAATTTTACGTTTGCTTCAAAACATGGACTCAACTGAAAAATACACAGCATTGTATGTGGCATGAGGAGTGTTATATAGTCTGCATTTTAATGTTAGTAATGCTTCTATTAATAATGCTGTCAAGCCTTTCTGTTACAAGAAAGACCAGAAAAGCAATCTGTCTGTAAAGCTATTTCCAGCTGGATCTATAATTGAGACAAGATTACGCTGTGGTGGATGTGAGATGATTAAGACCGCAGCATTAATTCAGAGCTGGATCATGAAATTATTTTCCTCTAAAGCACTAAAAGAAATTCATTAGTTTGTGCAGCTTCAACATACTCCAATGGTGAACCCACACTGCAATTATTTTGTGGATTTTTTCCAGAGGACAGGATGTCTATATATTCTCAGCAAAAAAGTCTAATTTTATTATATGCTACTCTTTAAGTTCTCATGATTAAAAGACAAAGCAAAAAATATATCTTGGGGATGGGAAGGAAAGAAAACAGAGAATAAGGAAGAAATAATAGGAAAAAGTATACAAAGGTTATCTATAGCAAACATTTTTTTCCAAACAGGGAAATCAATTTTAGAGGAAATATACAGAATGAGGTACGTTCTCTCTGTAAAGTACTCCAAGTTCAGCTTCTATGGAAAATAGAAGCAGCAAATTCTTCACAATTTGTATTATAAGTTCTTTACTCAATCATAATTTTTATAAGACAATACATTTTGCCTGTGTAAATGAACTATGGGACTAATGTCATCAGTAAACGTATCTTTTCTGTATCAGTGTCACTTTCTGGAATAGTACTGCATACTTAATTACTTAACAATTTATTTAACAATGACAGCTTCATAACTTACCCCAAATCACTATAAATCATAAAAAATGCTTTCTCTACTTTTTCCCTGGTTTGTTTTGGGTTTGGTTTGTTGTTATCTTCCCATGGACAGATAACATGACTGATAAGAGTAATATAATGAGACATATGACTCCTGAAATTTGGAAGACTTAGAACACTTCTGGTGATTTGTTATTTGTATTTTCAGTGCTAAATACACAAGGGCAAATGAGGATGATCACAAAAGAGAGAAAGAGAATTGACAAAGTGTAATTGGTCAGACTGTATTTAGTAAATTAGGTATTCCTAGGCCCTTTAGACTTTTGTCATATTACATATACACTGAATATACACTTCAGAATGTTGCTTAACTTTTAAAATTTAATAGTTAATAGGCAATAGAAATGCATGAAACTGAATTGGTTTGTAAGGTACATGCATATGTCTCTTTAAGAGACAGACTGTGTTTCTAATTAAATGAATCTTTATTTCCTTTCCAGAGAAGAAGGGGTTAACAAAGTCACATTGTCCTCAAACTGCCTGACATCATTTCCAGGGCAGAATTTGTAATCATATTTTCATCTTTCATTTAGGTGGTAAATATATTTCTGGAAATGGTTGTAATCTATGCCTGAAGTCTGCTGCACTTCTGGTTGAAGGCGAAAAACACCGGGAGGGAGGTTTTTACAAACAAACAGCCCATACAGCCCTGATTCTGCTGCAGGAAGGCAAGGACCCTACTGTCTGGTGCCTACCGCAGTGGTGTCTTATGTTGCTTCATTTTCCTTTAGCCTCGACTGGCTTTCTACTTGTCTACCAGCAGCTTCAAAGGGTCACCATCTTTTTGTTTAACCTTGTTTATAAAATGTTCCTTCAGATGACAAGGAAACCTGAGAACTATTTCTGCCATGATGAAGCAGAAAAGACAATGTCTGTGAAGTATTAGTAGCACAGTAAAACTTTCATATGGAAACATAGTACAGAATAATAGAGATTAATAGCCAGTACCCCGGCTGTCACCATACACATACACCAGCTAGAGAGAGAGGCAGCGCAATGGTCCTATACGGAGAATGGCTCGAATTTCCCCTCCTTTCCACAGTGCAACAGATGTATTCAGTCCACTGAAAAGTATACTGTTGCACCTTGGTCCTTTAATCATATCAGCTTTTATTAGTCTTGGGGGAGAAATAAAGCCAGACATTTTTGTGAAACTATTAATTTACTTTAAATATATTTTCTATTCCTTTAAAGGAATGTTTTTATGTCTAAGAGTAATTTGTCTTCTTTTGTCTTTAGACTACCTTTTACAAAAAGATGTTTTCAAGAAAAATATCCTGAAGATAAATTCTGCAAGGGATATTTATATTCTTTTGATACAGCTATAAGTCAGAACAGCGTGTTCCGGCTGCTAAAAGCAGTGCTGCTTAGGAAGAATTTCTTGCATGACGAGACAGTGCTGCTGGTGAGGGAGTGTGAGAAGATATTAGAATTTACTTCTTCATTTTTATTGCTCAATAATCTTTCCAACATTATAGCTATGTATGTTAGGCAAAAGTGTCCCACTATGCCTCTAATACAGCCCCATTTTTGAGAAAACATGTCTCTAAACACTGGAAAGGCAAACATCTGTATTAACTTCTCTGATTTTTGAGCATGTTGGCACCGCTCTTCCCAATGATGAGTAAACAATAATTCCTTGTATGGGACCATCTGTGTGGTCCAGGATGCTGTAGAATCAAGTGTATTATGATTCCCTCATTCCCCAAGAGAGGAAATGTTCCATTGTTTAATCTGTTCTTTTTTCTTCAAAGTAGTGTAGTGTAGTAGTGTATTTAATATATATATATAAATGAGTAAGAAATGGAGTACCAAGGGAAGGAGAGGTTTTTACAGGGGAAAAATTACAGAAAGTAGAGAAGTTTGCTTTGGGGAAGGAGAGAGACAAATTTCACTGAGATGAAAGATCCTGTAGAGTCCTAATTATTTTTCTATAAGAGAGGATGTAAAGTGAAAACTCTTGAAAACTTAACACTGCAGGTCAGTGATTGCACTAGTTGCTCCCCACCTTTTTGAAGCTGCAATTCTTGAGAATATTTTCAAGGGCAACCTAGGAGCTGCAGTCTAATCTACCTTGCTGGTGGGGTTCCAAACGCTCTGCTGTGGAAATCAGCCTCCGTATTGACCTTTGAAATCTGCTTAACTTCCAGCTTCCCAGAATTTTTTTGCACTTCAGTCTTGTAGGAAAACAAAGCTAGTTACAATTGTTCTTGCAGTTCCTCGGCTTTTTTCACAGCCTTTACATTTAATGTTTATTGCATGCAGAAGGGCATCTCTGCAAAGGGTAAGCGAGAAGAAAGGGAAGTTTCCAGACCTGGGATGTGATTATTATATACGTGTTTGATGGTTGATATTTTTGTTTAGGTTGTCACATGCAGTTTGTCTTTTTTTTTTTTTGTCTATGGTTTTGTTTTAAGCATATTGTGGGGGAATGTTTATGTAAGTGACATTTGAAATGCCCAGCTACTTCATGAAACATTATTATTATTTTTAAGAAAGAAGTAGAAGCAGCCATACTCAATCACACCAAGAGCCATTTTATCCCACTTCCCAAGACAGGTAAACATTGGATACTGAAGAATTTTCTCCACAGAGAGACTTTGCATTGCCCGGAACCTGGAAATATCCCATGGACATTTAATTTTGAACTGTTGATAAATTAATGAGTTTCAGTTTTGCTGAGGAATGTACTACTATTGTTCCATTAAGGTGCTGAATAATCCTGATGTTTTACTTGTTCTCCACATTTCTGTGGAGGGGGGAAAGTTTTATTGGAATTATTTCTACCAGAAGCTTGGATCAATGGCAAAATACTTAGACTTTACATGCTACAAGGTTTACCTTCTACTGAATTGCTAGAATCACTTTTAGAGCCTTACGAAGTAAACAGAAATTGGTTGGGAAAGATAACAGAACTAAGAATGCAGTCACTTTAGTAAAAATATAGTTAACTTACATCTTTACAATCATAGTCCTTAACTCAGCCCTTTAAAATAATTTTTCTTCAGCAATCCTAAATAACCCTTAGGGCTTAAATGACACCCTTTACTCTTAATGTTTTCTTCCTTTCAGGCTATAATTATGATTCCTCCTTGTAAGTACATCATTTCATTAGCAGCAGAATATCTTTGGGTATTCTGTATAGCTGTATGGACCATGATGCTAAATCCTGTGCAGAGTTTGCTGAGACTGGGTATACTTATCTAGAGTATAGATGAAACTGCTTTTTCAAACAAAATATCTGGTCACAGATATTGTATTAATGGAAACAAACGCATCTTACATAATCAGCAAGGCTCTATATCTTGAGCATTATATTGAATAACAACACCTATTTCACTGTGTAACAGAGATAGAACTTTGTAGCTTATGGATCATCCACGGATCATCCATACAGATTTCATATTGTTTTTCTCAGGTGTTTTTCTGGGAAATATCAAAGCCTCGATATGCAGCTCAAATTTGATTCTTTATGTGTACACTCTGTTCTGGCAAACAAAGTTGAATAGTTGTGATTATCAGAATATGTGTGTTCATGTTTTCCATTTCTGTTGATATATGACCACTCTTGTAACTTCAGAAACTAATTGTCAATCAGATTTTACTGAAGAGTCGTCTCAAAAAGATGTACTTATAGGTGGAGATATGCATTCACAGAAAGAAAGGCTGCAGGATGATCTTTCTATTTGCTTCAGAGAGACTATCTGCAGCAAAGAAGACCACTTCCATCTAATCAGAAAATGTTAATCACTCTTAAGAAACAAACCAAGCTGAGAGGCCAAGTGGGATTTTCTTTTTCATCCTAAACAGAAAAACAATCTCTCCTTCATTTTGCACAATAGACCATAGCAATCCTATATTACTATTAGTATATATTGGATCAGAGCTATATGGTTTATATGATAAGAATCTGCTAGCTATTTATAAAGGAAACTAAGTATATTAGGTTTGCAAGTATTTGCTTGTTTGTGAATGTTGGAGTATGTGAAAAATTGTTATGTCAAATTAGGGAGGATAAGGTATCTATGTTCTATTAAAATAAGAGTAAAAATAATAAAGTTTTTCCTTTTCCTTCTTCCCTGCAAAAGTTTACAAACTGCTTTGACTTAAACTTTTAGACTTAATAGAAATTTGGCCAGGTACATAGCCCATAAAGGACATGTATTTCATTTGTTTAGTTTTGTTTGAGTATTTTCATTAGTTAGTTTGATGAGAAAAACAAGTAATCTCTGCTTCTTCAAAATGTAATTTCTACTCTTTCTGGGTAAAGCCTAGAGAATGCCAAGGGAATGATTAAGGAATCTAAAAGTAAAGTAGAACCTTTAGGATCAAGGTAATATGTATATTTGCTATTCTCTGTCTTGGAAGGCAACTGCTAACACATGTTGTGGAAATAGAGTTTTTACTCTTTCCTGTCACGTTGGGAATTTGAACTCTTAATTCCCATTTCTGACACCACCCCCAATAACAGCTAACAGATGATCTAAAGTAGCTCACCCTTAGATTCCTCTGTTAAATCTGTTTCACTAACATTAAAATATTTAGTAAGTTTATACAGTGATGAATTTCATTCAGTGTTGTCCTTTTCCCCAGATCACTTCCATGTAAGGGAGCTGAACTTCTTCAGAACGACAGCAGTACTTGATACTTTAAGCTCTACAGACTTCAGCCACCTCTGACCATAAAACTGGAGTGGATTTGCATAGATCCAGCAAACAAGCATCAGAGTTTGTTCATTCTGGTTCTGTACTAGATTGAAGATCAGTGAGGTGTTTAAGTCATGCCTCTGATTTGGGTCCAGAAGGACTATCAGCTTGCTTCACTGTGATGAACATGCAAAGAATTCAGTGTTCCTTCAGAACCAGCGTGTTGAGAAACATAATGCAGAGACATGAGTATTGCTCCAAAAGAGTGAGCTCACTGGAGCAGGTCACCCAGAGAAGCTGAGCATGTCCCCTCCCTAGAAGTGTGCAAGGTCAGGTTGGATGGGGCCTTAAGCATCCTCATCTAGTGGGAGGTGTGTCCACTCATGTCAGGGGTGTTGGAGATGGATGATCTTCAAAGTCCCTTCCAACCCAAACCATCCTATGATTCTATGATTCTATGCTTTGGCTCACTTGATGTTATATGGTCTCATGTGGAGACAAATGACAGTCATCACATCCTATTCCTATGCATCCATGTGTCTTCTAAGTATTTCTCCATGGCTTTTTCTATCTTAGTCTATACATTTCTGGGTGACTGTAGCTATTAAGGTACTCTGCTCTTCTGTGGAAATAAGTGTATTTTCATCTGAAATGGGAGATGCCTCATTCTCGGCTAACAAAGCAGGAAAACATGTTTTCTACAGCTCAGGCAAGTATGGCTGCTAAAATTTTAGATACAGCATTCCTAACCTACTGGAAATTTTGCAACATATTTGACTGGATTTAACAATTATTAATAGTGTTACTGTCTTTAATGAAAACAAGCACTGAGAGTCCTGGATTAAAACTATTAATGAACAGAGTTCTTTTAAATGATGGTGATCGCATTTCCATGCTCAACTGGCTTATAAAATTGAACATAAAAAATGCATTAGTTCCCTTTCTTATGGGACAATTTTAGGATCTGCCTTTCTTACAGCCTCTTCAGAGAATGTGCATAGGAATATGCAGTGTAGATAATAATGTAAACAATCACCAAGATAATGTAAAGTATCTGAGCAGCAGTAAACATTTGTATTCCTTACTCCGTCATTACAATCTGCAGTTCATTTACTTAGAAGAAGAGGTTGCCTAGGATAAACAAGGGTTTTATTTTGTCTTCTTTGCCTGCCATCCAATTCTCATGGTAACAGTCACTAAAGTGAAAAAAATAAGTATGTTCATTCTAGGAGCAACAGAATTGAGTTCTTTGACAATTTTCTTTGAATGTCATGTTTTTGTTGATAGTATTCTGAAATGGAAGATTTCACGTAATATATGTAACATCCAAGACAGGAATTTCAGATGTGCCTGTAGCAATGATGGAATTCCAGGAGCATTTGGGTACTAGCACCTGTGAAAATCCTAATTTAGGTCTTTGGGGAAATTATTCACAATATCATTGAGGGAATATGTTTGATATATGGATATCTCAGTGGGTGCAACTCAGATTGATTGCACTGTATTTTGTATACTCTAAGTGGGACGAAAAACGTAATTTTCAGTTTGACTGGTTGGTTAGTTTATTTATTTGCTGATGTTTCCTCTTGAAAGAATGAGGTCACAGTTATCCAAGTTGAAAATCACATTATTATTTCTGATACGCACTTTAAGCTTGTTGTTTTTTCCATACATACTCCTTCACAGCCCAAAGCACCCCTCCATACAACAGCTTCCATAAATCTGTTACTACAGTATTTACTACTTTTTCACTTGTACCTCGAAAACCAAACACTGTAGACATGTGCTAAATAACACAGACATTTGTCTTAATGTTCAGTCCAAGATTATTGCCAGTCATAGAGATCATTATATAGATTCAAATGCACAGCCAACAGGCACAGCGTGTTGGTACTAACTCCACAAGCAGTTTAGAGCCCAGCAGCCTATAATTTAAAATTGTTTGGTTGGGAAGACTAATCCCAAAATCCTTCCTGAAATTCCATTCATTTTTTTCTCAGGCAGAATGTTGCAATCTTTTTTTTCTTTATGGTAAATCCTGAGACTTTGTATACTGCAGGAATTTCATGCAATTCATAGCTATGTCAACCTGTCTGCACGTGTGCAAACCACAGCTGGAGACTCTCAGTTGCTTCAGCATATCTTGCAATCTTTCTAAGCCAAAATGTCTAAAACCTTCTCTTTAAACTATTTATCTTTTATGTTAGGCATCTTAATCATCTTTGTCCATTTTACTGGCTTCTCAGAGGGTCTGACAATGTCTCACAGGACAGTAATATCCCAGGCATGCATTGTCTGGATGCTCAGGCAAGTCCCACTAGCTGTGCCTGAAGCAACAGCTGCAAAGTAACAGCCAGAGTGTTTTGCACTTACCTAGCACAGCCGCTCATGGACTAACTAGCCTATTCAAATCTCTCCGATATGTAAAGACACTTCATCAACATCTTAGGTTGCAGCTAGTGTTTACAATATAATTAGACACATGTAAAGGGTATGAAATGGATTAAGTACCAAAGATACTTTTTTTTTTTTACATAGCACCTAGACATGCAACTTGTAAGCCAGTCTTTCCAGAAGTTATCTAAAATAGCCAAGTTACAAGTCCTTGAACACTGAGATTTGTACAATTGTTGACAGCTTCTCAATTAGATCAGAACACCATTCATTTGGTATAAATATACTGTCCTTTTCTATATTGCTGTGCCATCTATTCAGACTGTGAATTGTGAAAGTTTTTTCATCTATTAGCTTTAAAATCCATTGGATAAATTGGGTTGTAAAATGTGAAGTCATAAATGGATGATACCTTCACTTTCTCTTCCCCTTAATTACACTATATTTCCTATCCAGTGTCTTATCCAGTGTCCAAGTGCAGATAATGGAAATGTTATTGACAATTGTCATGTTATCTTGCAGCAAATCATTATGATAGCAGTCACTTAGAAGAAAATGCTCTCGTTAATCTTGCAGAATGTATTTAATAATCACAACTTGTTTTCTAATATTGATAACTTCCTCATAATTTTCCTTCTGGACTGAAAATTTCCAGATCATTTCTTGGCTAAAGATGATTTATTCAAAGGAATTTAAATTAAGTGCCTTCATTAAATGTGGAATTTTCAAAGTGTGAGTAAACTGCAGATCTCCCTCTCTATATATATGTATCTATATATACAGCTAGAACTTAAGTAGTAAAAGCAGATTAGCTAAAAAATGGCAGATCTTTGAAACCTACAACATAGAATGTGACTACGTCTTCTTAAGAATGTGTTTCTGTTAACAAAGTAATGACTAGATGAAAATTTCATATATGTATTGGGAAATCTCTTAAGACTTAGCACTGAGTGGTTACCTTTAAGGTGCCTGCTTGGATTTAATCAATTTCATAGTTGTTAGTAAGCTAAAAAAATCTGATAATTGAAGGATTTTGTGACAGGAGAGAAGTGCAATCTGTTGCTGTATTCATTCTTCTGTTACTTCTATTACAGACATTCAGATGTTTGGAATACAGCTAGAAAAAACAAGCAAACTGGAACTTGAGAAACTACATGAGCAAGCCTGACTTTAGTGCAATCATTCAGATGGCTGAACTTGTCCCTTTTGGGTAGATGAGGATTACCTTAGGAAAGGCAAGATACAAAGATACCTAAACATCTGATCTGTAATAGAATGTATGAAACCCTAATTCAAAAGTTTTCACAGATATATTTGGTAGTGAAACCATTTTCCAAATCCTTTTGTTATTTTATCTTTTTGGGGAAGCTTGAGGGTGGGAGAAGTGCCATAATATGTGCTATGAATTTATCTGGCAAAAACTCTTGAATTATACCCACATTTTTAGGTCACTTAAAATTTTATCTGCACTGACCTAGCATTCATGATGATCATTTCTAGGGTAAACTTGGTTAATCTCTCTCTCTTCTTTGTGGCATATGTCACTGACCTTTGGCAACCAACTGGTATGCCTCCAAACTACATAGTACTAATTTACAGATAGGAGCTATATTTTAGTAGGGAAACATCAACAGCATAAATTGAGTCCTTCTTGTAATATTAAATCACTGTGGATTTAAATTGTTTGGATTTTCATCTGAAAAAAACGCCACAAACTATGACAAATACCAATTTTTTTTCATTGTTCTAAACTAAGGAGACTAAAATGAAACACCAATAAAGAAAACAATAATCTGGCATTCCCTTTTTTTCTACTTTCTTTTGTTCATGTTGCATGACTAGGTTTATTAAATATCCTGAAGCTAATTTTCTTTGTACATCTGTTACTGCAGCCCAGAGTTTGTCTTCTAGCAAAATCTCTGTTAGCAAAATGATTGTAAACATCGTTATCCAGGGATATCCAGTTTCATAAAAGAAAAAAGGTACAAAACGGACCTCCTGCAGAAATTGGTGGGTAGTAGCTATATATGAGAGGGCAAAACCTGACATGAGCATTCCTTTCCTGTACCCATATTTTTGCCTCAACTAAGGCTTCAGGCAAGACCATCAGATTTTAAAGAGAATCTAAAAATAAGCCTTCCTAAGCAAAACTAAAGGGATGTCTATCTCATTGTTAAGTATCTATTTGTTCATATATTATCTGAAAAAAAGTTTATGATGGGGTAGCTGAGAGTAATGACATTAAATTCAGATAAGGAAAGTTTAGGTTAAATAGCAGACTGATAATCTTCCTGACAGTGAGATTTCTGAAATCACTGAATAATCTGCCATGAGAGTAGGTGTGAGCTATACTGCCTGATGCTTTTGAAAAGGAGTCAATAAAGCACTAGTGTACTTAAGAGAACTGTCTTTCGCTAGCAAGGGATGAACAATGTAACTGAACAAGTGCCTCTCTTTCTATCATTCCATAATTTTACCTGTGGTTGTGGTTCTGTTTACAAAGATTACATTGTTCTTAAAAATTGTCTTTTTAAAAGGCTATTTTTAGTAGAATTTTGTATGGTGTTACATAAATTTTTCACAAACTGAAAACAATTTTATTATGACAGTTGGATGTTTTTGGAGAGGAAAGTGCTATTTAAAAGTAGGAAATGCCACCTTCCTCTAGAAGTTAGCAAGCAATGTTGGGTTAATTCTTCAGACTACCTTATTAATGTTCATCATAAAACTGACATTTACTCAAGAAGAACCTGAATAGATAATGACAAAATGTCTGCAGAATAATTTGTCGTTTATGGCTTGAACAGAGATTAGGTATTGCTAGAACTCTTCCAGGTTGAAAAAATGGTTAAAGAAATGTGGGGTTTTTTCGTACTAGTAGGTTGATCAGTTTAAACAACATGGCAGTTAGTTCCATCTACAGTGCTTGCTGTAAATCTATCTTCTTTCTTCCTGGAAAGTAAATTTTCATTTTCCAAAAAACTTTTCATTTTTTTCCATTAAAAAAGGATGCTAAACCATGCTAAACCATAGCCCATGAAGATGGGCTTTTTTCAGTTGGCTGGGGTTTTTTTTGGTTTGGTTGGTTGGTTGGTTTTGTCCTTATAAAGTGTAATTGTTGAAAAAAAAACACCAATTATTTTTGGCTTTCACAATTAAACATCTTTTCTCAAAAACTCCAGTCTACACCGCTGCAGATTTCTATGAAGTGTGAAAAATCTGCTGGATGCTACTGTTCAGTCAGTAAAAGAGTTTGATGAGAGCTAACAGTAAGCTGACAAGGCTCCTGATGTTACCTTTCTGAAGAACATGATGAAAACTGACAAACTTATTTGTCAGTGTTTGCCCATGTTTCTAGGGTTCTGATACTATGGCAGGACCTGGCAGTATGGAAAAAAACTCAGTATGATTGAAATCTTTGTTCTCCAACTTCCATGTTTTGTAGGCAGATGGGAAAAGCAAATTTAAAATGTTTCTCTCAGTACTGAAATCTCTTTGGTCTCGCAGGAAATCAGGTAAGGTTCTTTAAGGTAATTACCAAAATTAACTTGTCTTCATAAAGCACTTTCATTTTGTCCAAGTGGCAAATCCTAACTCTTCCAGAAGAATGCTCAGAACTGTGTCCAAACTTTACTCAGAGGAGATTTTTTGAAAGATTTTAGCCTAAGAATAAAGAGGATGAAAAAAATTGTCAGGGGAAAATCCAAATGCAATAATTGAACATTTTCAGCTAGAATTGAAGCCCTTAATACTACCTCCTTTGTTATGCCACAGGAAAAATATGAGTTCGATCCAGTTAAGAAGCAATGTATTATTTCTTTGGGAGATAAAAATAGTCATGGTGGGTCAGATCAAAGCTCCATCTGGCGCAGGATTTTGTCTCTAACAGAATGGATAAGCATACACGTATGAAGAACAACAAAAGAAATACATAGCTTCCCTACATCTTTCCAGTTTCCAGCTATTTTCATTTCAGAAGCTGAGATGGATATTTTTTCTCTTGCAACCCAGTGATTATAATTTTTATAGCTGCTAGAAGAAAACCACGAGCATTGTACTGACCTGATAATGGAGGGTGCCAGCACTGCTCTGAGCTTGCCTACATGATCTTTCAACAGAGTGATAGTTTAAGGTCTTATGAATATCATATGTGATATGAGGTCTGAAAATCCTGGCTACTTAGTATGTAATCAACTGTAGCATTTTCTATTAATAAAGATTGTAGAACATTGCTGCACAACTTTTAAACTTTACCCTGGAACCAGTGACAGGGGAGTACACTACGTGTCTACATTTAGCCCACATGCAGGGGCTAAATCATAGGCAATCTATCTATTACACAATGATCTCTCCAAAGGGGTTAGAGGGAAAAGAAAGGAAGACACATAGGTTGAAATAGGAATAGTTTTAATTAAAAAAACCAATGACCTAGTATTAATACTAACACTAACATGAATACTGGTAATAATAATAACATAAAGAAAGCTATACTCAGCCTACACAGTGGTCACAGACTGTGTACTGCCAGCAATGGCCACCAAATGGTAGACACAGCGAGCACAGCAGTTCCAGTGAAGTGTGATGATCACAACAGATGGGAAACTGGAAAAAGGAATAGAAGGACAAGCAGGACCTCCCCAGGGATAGCAGTCATCAGGAAGAGGGCAGCCCCTATCAAGCTTCCTGCATATATGTAGAGCGTGTAACGTATCTGGAGTGGGACATTCATGCCATAGAATACTTCTGTTGGCCAGCTTGGGACAGCTGTCCTTGCTCCACTCCTCCCAGCTTTATATGCTTGCTTACTTTGTAAAGCATGGGAAACTGAGAAAATATCTTGAGTTCCATGTAAACAGTATTCCATGGCTGACCACAAATTAAAACAGAATGTTTAATCACCTTTGTTGTCACAATAAACTTAATGCTTTAGTTACTAAAAAGTGCAGTTACTTAGAAATGTAACTTTCTGAGAAAATTGATTCTATCCCAGTCAAAACCAAGACATTGCTAAACTTTAAAAAAAATTCTAAGAGTGAGCAGAAAGTGAATCTTGCTACCAGCACATTGATCCTCGCAGCAAAGAACTGAGAACAGTACTGATACCTTACTCACTGCTACTCTGCCTCAGAAACCTTGTTGCTGTCAACTTGAAGATCCACAAAGATGTTGGAAGGATGATTAAAATGCAAAAAGTGATGGGTAATTATTAACAAGTTTCTTTCTGTAACAGTTTTATGGATAGAATTAGTAATGCAGTTCTCTGTATTAATTTAATCAGTGTTAGCATTATTGTAACTGAACTAATAACTTTTTGTTGTATTTTGAAGATATTGTTAAGCCTTAATTAGGTTATCAGAAATTCTTGGCTTCACATGCACGGTGTATTGCCTTTTACCACAGCAACATTCTGAGTGTAAAGTTGCATATTAGGTCAGCATCACCAAATAGTTTCAAAATATTTGCCCTGATGTATTTCAAGACCCCAATTTAGCAGCTGCAACACCATGAGACAAAAAGTGCCACAGGTCTGCTGTCAGTAATCCAGGTCATTTGACTTTGAAATTGTCTCCTGCTGGCATCTTCTTATTCACTATTCACTTGTGCTGGAAGAGAAAGTGACCAATAATTTGTTCATGATGCTACTTATGACTTTGTAGACCCCATTTAAAGCATATCTTTTCCATGTTGACAATTCCTAGTACAGATGCTTATTCCTCATACAGAGGCTGTTCCATGTATTTGATCAAATTTGTCTTTCAAACTTTTTGTGGTGAGGCACGTCTGTCTTGAAATTAAGTTACCAAAACACCATTTCACACTCAAAATGCACATTAATCATGGCATTATGAAGCATCATGATAAAAAAATTCTGCATTTACTTCTCTGTTCCTCACCTATCAGTTTCATGAAAACATCAACTTAGTTCTGAGTAGCAGTTAGTAAAGGAAAACATACCTTAGGAATAATCTACCATAAAGCCCAAGAACTCATACCTGTGTGACAATATCGGATGAGTGATAGTATCAGCTGAGGTATTCCCCGAGTACTTTATGAGTGAAAGGAGTTTTGTTTGTCATCCGACCAAATGCCTATGCATTGCTCTATGCTGAATTTCTTCTGCCATATTAATTAGTCAGGGAATACCTTAATATCCTTCTCCAGTTGTCTAGAATTGTTCTTGTCCTTAAAACAATACATCAACATCAGTATTAAACAGCTTTCACCTTCTTATATATTCTTTCCTAAGATAATGCATTAATACTTCACACAAGATGCCTCTAGAGTTCCTGTTTTCCCCACTTTGTGAAAACTCACTGTCCCAGTTTACTACATCTCACCCCAGGCCAGATCAGCAGATAAACTGGGAAACTTTTAGTCCCAATTCCCCTCCAGAGGAAGGGGAAAAAGAAAATGAGAGAAAGAGAGACTTGTAGGCTGAAAACTAAAACTAAAACACCATTAATGAAACAAGAGTAATAAAAGGAACGTAAAGAAAAAGAATAATGAAATATATACAAATATACACAAGCAATTCAGAGCTTCCTGTGTGACAGTTGTCACCACTGACAGTGCAGGGTGGATAAAGATTTCAGCCTTGACTCAGCAGCAGGTAGGAACTGGAGTCAGGAACTGGATCCAGGAACTTTATTCATGAGCACACAGGTTAGTTCAGAGGCAGACAGACAGATGAGAGCCTCCAGAATGTCGGCATCAGAGAAGAGTAGTTTAGCCATGATCCCTAAGCTATTATACTGAGCATAACTTGTGGCACAGAACACAGTTGATCAGTTTTGGTTCACCCTACCATTCACTCTTCCCAACAGCTCCCACCCCATTCACCATCAACTCTTGAAATTTTGAAAGAGGCTTAGCTGAAAATTTAGAGCATTTTTTGCTTTAGCCCAAACCAGAACACATATCGATTACTATCTTAACCATGATTGCTTCATTTCCCTATAAATCTTTGTTGTTGCAATGTCAAATACTTTTCAGGAATTCAAGGAGACTGAAGAAACCAAATCACCCCTTTTCAAGTGCTTGAGTCTTAAAAATTTCACTAGGCTCATAAAACAGTACTTCCATTTGTAAAAGCCATGTTAAGCCTTTCGTACAGACTATATTGAACTCCATATGTACTAATTCTTTTCTATCATTACAGGTTCTAATTATTTATACTAAACAATAGGATTACAGGGTTGCAGTTCCAGGAACAGATCTGTAAATAAGTGGACCATATTTACAGCATTCAGTCACAAGGACTGAGGTAGGTTAAAATAGAGATCGTATACATCATTATTGCTTCATCTATCCGCCTCTCAGGTCTTCCAAATTTCTTGGATTAATATTATTTGGCCTGAGCAATTTTTTTTTTACTGTCAATTTCATTTTACATATTCTACAGATGTTTCAGTTGCAGGCAGATCTTCTGCTGCTTCCATACAGGAGTCTGATTGGGAAGGCTCTGAAGTGAGCAGTGATGCAGAGAACTAATTTCATTTATCTTAATTTTGGGTTTATGCACTATTAAAAATACCCTAGAAGATTTTCTGTTCTGAGTATGAAAGTAGATATATTATTAGTTTTGACTCATTTTGGAATTCTTACACTCTTGTTTAGCCTGATTTATTGGTTTTGATTTCCATATTCAGGACTTTACTGTTGTCTTTCTTCCCTGTATTCAGACACAGAGTTTATTTTTTTAAAGAACCTCTTTTTGCTTCTAAGAACTTCCTTACTCTTACCGTTTAGTCATGCTGGCTGCATTTCACCTCTTCTCTAGTCTTTTTAATAAGTGGCGTTCTTAGTGAGTAGTATTGCTTATAATCTTGTAATTAAAGGATATACATAATATATATATTCCTCAAGAGATTCTGGCTGTTAGACTCTGACTCAGTAATACTGGAGGACAAGTTTGAGCACTACAAGAGTGGTCTGAGTTACTTCATTAAAAATACTTCTTTTGAAGTCATGCTCATACTTAACTGGTATTTTTAAGCTGCAGCTCAAAAGGAAGATTATTTCACGATCTTTTATTAATATGGGGTAGCAATCAGACTTTTTTATTGGTGTTTCATAAAATGGTAAAAAAAGAATGTAATTATTGTAACAGCTACATGTTGTTTACTGGATTATTTTAGGAATTTGTGTCAAAAATAAATGTTTACTCATTACATTAGATCTTTGTCAATGCGAAGGCCAAAGAAAGTTGAACTTTATAAGCTTTCTTATTTAATAAGAAATACACCAAAACTCATTTCAATCAAAAGTTAACTTCTTTTCAAGAATTGGTTCTGTGGCAATTTTCTGCAATGAAGAAGTATAGAAATACTAATAGAACTTTCTTTGCAATTTTACATTAAATAATAATAAATGAACTATGAATATTTATACAAAAATTACTTTAACTGAAAGGAAAAAAGAGCAACTGAGACTGTGTGTCTCACTTCTCATTCTCTGCCTGTGGATAAGTACAAGTAATTTTAAAGTATTAAATGCCGCATGTGCTGAAGTAAAACAAATCCTGTAGATTACCCACAAATCATTTTCAGAAAGCCTTTTTTTTTTATTTCTGTTATATAATTAGAGTGAAGAAATAAGGGCATGTCATCTCTTACTCCTGCATAAAGACTAATAGTAGAATGAGGTGGAAATACGCCCAGAGCTGTATATAACCCCCACAGCACTTTTCTAAGGACTCTCTTTTCCTAGTCTCCTAGCACTGTGGAGGTTTACTGGTTTGTGCAGATGCAAGTGAAATTTTGCAGATTTAACTGGCTGCACTCCCAGCATGATATGCCATATTTTCTCACAGTTAGGATATACATCTACAAAAGAGTTTAGGTTAAAGAAAACTTTACATTACTCCTTGCTAATTATAATAAGAAGAATATTTATGGGGACCACTGTTGCCAATGAATAGATCTGTTTCTTAGTGCACTGCAGACTCTTTTTTAAATAAAACACTCGTTTCCAACAAGCATGTAGAAATCACCCAGTGCTCTTTTTTTTAACTGATTAGGTCTTGTCACCATTAAACATGTTTTCATAGGTGAGTGCAAGATTACAAAAGTAATGAAATAATCATTCAGGAAAAAACAATTACATTTCAGTAAAATTTATTTGTTATAAAGAATCCAGCTAGATCTAGTCAGTTAGGTTTTGCAAACTGATCCATGATACAGTCCTTTAAAGCTGTTCCTCCTCCTGAATTTACAGGTGGGCTGGTTTTTGGTTTTGGAGTCTTTTCATACTCACAGGCAGTTCTTTCCCCATTTAACAATAGATATTTCTATCAACCTAAACTGGCTAAGTCAGTTTAGGAAAAAAATACATTATTCGATGACCTAAATTGGTATTATAAATGTTTATTGAGATAAGAATGAACTGTCAGATTACAGTAAAATTTTTAACATCTTGGATCGCACAAGTTTAATATCCATAAAACTTACTTGTGATACTGAGATTGCTAGCTTATTAGTCCAAAAGTTCTGCTTCCACCCCTTCTGTCTTAAAAGATGTAATCAAAGTTCTGAATAATTTAAAATGTCTGACTAGATTGTTTGACCTAAAAATCCAGGTCTGGAAAACAGCATAAGCAATTTCTGTTTAAAAGATGTATTATGTAGGTTTGGTCATTTGAAATTAAATGTTTAAATGGTATCAGTATAATACATACTTTGACTACTTGATGTTGATTTTATAGTCTGCAGTTTTACAAAAATGTCTATATTTTTCCTGCTCTCCAAATACCAGGTTCAATAGTAGATGTGATATCCTTGCCTGTTCATTTTTTGAAAATCTGTTTTGGAGTAGCAATGTCATTTAAGATTTCTCCCTGTAGCATTTTGCATGCAAACTCCTGCCTTTGCAAAAAATCTACTGTGAGGTATTTTCTCCTAAGGTTGTGAAAAAAAAGATTACTGATTTCCTTTTCCTGTGCCTCTGTATGGATATGTATATGGATGTGTATGTGTGTGTATTCATGTAAGAATTAAGAACTTATACACCATCTTCAATGACTTTATTTCTTAGACTTTTAAAATAGCATTTATCTCTTCTGTGTAAAGAAATGTCTGACTTGAATGTATTTCTTATTTAAGCTAAGGGGAAAGGTGTAAAATATAAATCATAGGAAGAGACACATAGTTTATTTTTCCAATATAATAAACAGACACAGGGAACAAAGAACTTTAGGTTTTATGTAGTCCATTGTAGCTGGTCAAGAAAGTAACAATTCCATATAGACTTTTATTCTTCTAAGGAACTGATAACTTTTTAGTCTTCCACTACTAGTTATTTCCCTCTCTTCACTTTCTACTAGTACTTCATTTGTGCTAAGGAAGTGCAAAAGGAGAAATTAGTAAAGGAAGTAGTTTTAAAGAAATATCTAAATGTACCTCACTCCATATTTTCTTTTGAACTGGAACAAATTTTCTCTGATGGGCTTTAGCCTTTATCATCAGTAGCCAGGAAGGTTCTCCAAAAGTGACTTTCTTGAGGTACCAAGTGTTGCTTCAGTGAGGGAGCACCTTGGTTTGACCTTTTGTTTCATATGTTACTCTTACTGGAAGCTTTGCTCTAATTACAGCTTTTTCCCCCTTTCAAATGTGATCTCGGGTAATAATATCTCTTCAAGTTCTTGGCTCTCTATCAAGTCATTTGAGAACTAAGTTCCTAATATATCCAGTCTGAAAAGCAGGAAATACACTCCTGCTTTCTAATATGAGAATAACAGTCTTTAATGAATTTAATTCAGCATAAATTAAATTTTAGTGCCAGCATGTTATGATTATGATACCTTAACAGAAGAGAAGATTATATCTTTACAGTATTGTTGCAGAGTATGCATGTATTTCTTTCAGTTCCCTTTTCCCATCTGAGCAAGCAGGTAAACTTAATCTCAGACCTTCCATGACATTCTCAGAAGTCAGGTACATCTGATTCTCAAAAGTATTCAGATGAAAAAAATTAAAACATTTAGAATCTCCGTCTTTCAGCACGTTTAAAACCTGAACTGATCTCAACTCTGAGCAACAAGTTCTAGTTGATCCTGCTCTGAGCAGGGCTTTGGATTGGATGACCTTCTGAGTTGCCTTCCAACCTCAGCCGTTCTGTGCACCTGTGGTATAAAACTCTAAAAGTAACTGTATTGCTAAGAGAGGTTTGTATATATACAATGCGTGTGTGCACATTTGTATGAATTAACTGCTAGCTGCTAAAGAAGAGAATTCTATAAATACCTGATTCATCTGTAAAGCTGAAACCCGTTCAGTAGACTAATATAAATTGCCACATTTATCACTTTTTTTGTTTAAAGAAATCCTAAACTAGAAAAAGAAAATAAGGTAAATATTTCTTTTAATAGATGTTATTAGTCTATTAATTTATTTCGTCTATGGTGAATATAAGTGACTGACCGTATCACAGGGAATATAAAGAATAGAATAAAATTTATCATAGTCAATACATCCTTTCAGATTAGTAGGTTACCCACCTTACTTTTTTTTTCTTCAAAGACTTTTGCTAGCTTGCCATGCAGCTCCTTCTAGCAGTTATGAACACTTCGGAAGAGAGATTAAATGTGTGAGAACTCTTTCAGAATTGATCACATAATCATGGTAGTTCTCCCCACTTTTGGAACAATGCTTTTTCTGCACAGCTAGACATCCACGTTTGTGTACTTGGAATTTTATCCTAAACCTACAGTGATGCTCAAGATTTACAAGTCTACAAGAAATCACTACTAGACATTGTACACTTTAGAGTGTAAGCCATTCAGGGGCCTGAGGGCCAGATAAACCTCTGGAACATCACCAACATAAGGCTATAAATTTGATCTGACTGGGCTTTAAAATTGAACCCCTGCTGGAGATTGCCTTTGTGTGGTTTTCCTTAGAGCAGTGAGTCTGTGGTGGGAATCACCACACCCCTGACCCTTGGATCAAGGTGCTCAATCCTTGGGATTTAGTGCCCTCACCCTCCTTTTGGTGAGTTCTTATTCCTTCTGGTTATATCCTTGAGTAAGGCCTCACCTCTTTGGGTGAGCAATTCTGTCTTCTAGATAGCCTTGAGTGAGAGGTTTTCATTTAGTTAGTGAGTGCACATACATTTTGGATCATGATTCCCATGTGGTGATGTGTAATAATAACAGCCCCAATTGGTATACTGAACTTATAATTTGGTATATGTTTTCAGAATATTTTTTAGTTCCCTCTCCTCTTTCTAGTTGGTTTCAACTATTTAATTTCAGTTTGAATTAAAGTTTGCTTGAGTTTGTTAACCACGTAGAATCATTTTGGTGTACCGTCATGATGACCAGTGACACAGGGAGGGATTTTTTTCCCATGAAGGTCTGAGTAGATGAATATTTCTCCAGTACAGTTTAGTGTTCTAAGATTTAGAAGCATAAACCAGTACATAGGTTTCCTATCTCAGCTGCACCTGTTCAAAACATGGATGAGCTTTGAATAATGCTCTTGCTCCTTGAGAGAAACTGGAGAGAAACAAATTCTACAGAGAACAATAGTCTTGCCCTATCCTGAATTCTTAAAAAGGCTATGAGTGTTGTGTATAAACAGATATTAGTTACTGTCAAATCTTTATTACAGAATCACAGAATTATTAGATTGGAAAAGACCCACTAGCTCATCTAGTCCAACCATTCATATCAAACACTAAACCATGCACCTCAACAACTCATCCACCCGTCCCTTAAGCACCTCCAGGCAAGGTGACTCAACCACCTCCCTGGGCAGCCTGTTCCAGTGCCAAATGACCCTTTCCATGCTTTTTTTTTTCCTGATGTAAAGCCTGAACCTCCCCAGGCAGAGCTTGAGGCCATTCCCTCTTGTCCTGTCCCCTGTCACCTGGGAGAAGAGTCCTGCTCCCTCCTCTCCACAACCTCCTTTCAGGTAGTTGTAGAGAGCAATGAGGTCTCCCCTCAGCCTTGTCCTCTCCAGGCTAAACAACCTCAGATATCTCAGCCGTTCCTCATAAGGCCTGTTCCCCATCCCCTTCACCAGCTTTGTTGCTCTTCTCCGGACACACTCCAGAGCCTTAACATCGTTCTTGTGGTGAGGGGCCCAGAAATGAACACAATATTCAAGGAGATGTCTTACCAGTGCAGAGTACAGAGGGAGAATAACCTCCCTGGACCTGCTGGTCACACCATTTCTGATACAAGCCAGGATGCCATTGGCCTTCTTGGCCACCTGGGCACACTGCTGGCTCATGTTCAGTCGGTTGTCAACCAACACCCCCAGGTCCTTCTCCTCCAGGCATCTTTCCAGTCAGACTTCTCCCAGTCTGTAGCTCTGCATAGGGTTGTTGTGCCCCAAGTGCAGGACCCGGAGTTTGGCTGTATTAAACCTCATGTCATTGGTCTCTGCCCAGGGATCCAGCCTGTTCAGATCTTTTTGTAGAGCCTCCCTATCCTCCAGCAGATCGACACTTCCACCCAGCTTAGTGTCATCTGCAAACTTGTTAAGGGAGCACTCAATACCTTCATCCAAGTCATTGATAAAGACATCAAACAGGGTTGGACCCAGCACTGAGCCCTGGGGAACCCCACATGTAACAGGCCTCCAGCTGGAGTTAACTCCATTTAGCACCACTTTCTGGGCCCGGCCATCCAACCAGTTTTCAACCCAGGAGAGTGTGTGCCTGTCCAGTCCAGAGGCTGACAGTTTCCGTAGCAGTATGCTGTGTGAAACCATGTCAAATGCTAGGAGCTGAAGAATATCTACATTTTAGCAACAGTTTCTTAAGGTCTATTATTGTAGGCACTAGTATACTAACTTATGTGATAAGTTTATCAGTAGTTATCTCTATGAAGGCTTTGATCATTTCTTCACAATGTAAATCTTTGGTCGTTGTTTCTGTGCTTAATGTGTTGGAAGTACTGTCCTCCCCACCGTTTTCCCCTTTTTATGGATACTGATGAAGGGAAATATGGACTGTAGTTAACAGAGACATACCTATCTATATCACTTTTAGATGGGTTTTAGCTTTCTTGTTCTAAAGCCCTTATTGCCTTCAGTTTTAAGACCCAGTATCTCTTATACTCATCTCTTATAAGCTCGTGTACTCTTAACATTGAATACGTCAGAAAGATGCTGTAGAAGGTTTTCAAATTTTTTAAGCTTAAAAGCATGCTTTCCCTATGCTAGGCTTCAAGTGAGATAATTGGTTCTGGACATCTCTCTCAACCAATCTTCTGAAAACATTTTTAAACTTCAGATGTCTTCTGATTTTACAATACCAGTAAGTCACATAACATGTCTTCAGAATACAGCCTTGGTTCTGCGGTTTAAAGATGCAAGGTGTTAATCACCAAAGCACTTTCTGAGTTCCCAAATGAAATATTGATGAAGAATGGAAGAAACACAGATTTCCAGTAATCTCGAGCAAGATCTAATTTATAAATTTCATCTCTCTACCCCAGCGTAATCACTTTTTTTTCTTTTCTGGACTCCCATTCAGACTTCACATAGACTGCATGATCCTTATGAGTCTTCCTGGTCCTGTCATTTTAGTGAACATACATAATTAATGACATGTCATTCACTACAGTTCACAGGGAATTTTTTTCTTGCATTTGAAGTAATTCTGCAGTCCTGCAATGTGTCTGATTTATAAGGTAATGTTGCAGTCTGAAAAATTATTGGTCTATAATGTATTCTGTAGAAAGAGCCTGCAAGGAGCCTTGCTATGATGCATGGAAACTGCATATCAGAGGCTGAGGTGCTTGGGAAGAGTTCACTAGCATCTACTGGTCCTTACTCTAACCAAATAATTAGAGTTCAGTACTTTTAAGATGCTTATATTCAAATAATTTTAATAACTAAAAGACTATTATAAATCAAACATAAGTAAATACTCTGCATTTGTAGTGATTTAATGAACTCGTACAAGAGTTGTTCTTTCTTAATATATAATCTTTAGTCATATTCTAAAATCCCGTGTTTTCTTGAAAAAGCTGTAAACTAATATTATTAGTTGATAAGCTGTTGGCTTTTTTAATTAATAAATGGTGCAGAAACTGTAATGTGGATTCTTAGAACAGCTTAGTGTAGGAGACAGTGGTATGTAAACAAATGAGGTGTGCCATTTCAGCATTACAGAAATTACATATAAGGCTGTGTTTTTAATGTGACATTCCATTTTCTTCAAAAATTATAATTTTCATTTCTTTCAGGGAAAGATGATCTATTTATCAACTAAGAGCAAAAGCAGAGATGCTTACCAATGCCAAATTTTATTGAAATACTTTATTTTAATCAATGATAAAAGAGAGCTATAGAACAATTAAACTCTTTCCAAAACCAGTGTCATTAAGTACATAATGTTGACATACTTTTGTCATATTGTGCTTTCAAGTATTTAATTGACCATCTGGAGAAAGGAGGCACAGCCTATTGTTCATTTGTATAATTCACATTGGTTAATCACTCAAAGCTCAATAATTTATCAGAGCAGAACTTGAAGCTTTAGTCTTAATATGTAGAACCTAACTATTCAATGAACCAATTGTGGGCTGAATGTTTCCACATAAAAAATCCTGTGAGTATCACATTTTCATGCATTCATTTGCAGGATTTTCTGATATAAAATTTCCACTAGAGACTAAACATGCAATTAGGAAAACATGTTTGTTCAAAGCTGCGTGATGCTGGTCAGTGGTGGTGGTTCATTGTTTGATATGACATTAATGAATTTTGCATCTTCCCTTCCTGGAAAATTGAGGAAGGCAAAAATTTGGAGTGGTAAAACCAGAATGGGCTAAGACTAAGACAAGAGAGAGGGGAATAACAATAAAATTTATTAACGTGAGGGTTCTTTTGTGAAGCAACTCAGAATGTTAAGGGGACAGTTTCAGAGAACAGTTATGTCTTCCATGCTGTCAATCAATACGATAATGGGATACAAGTCACAAAGCAGAGAAGTTAGGGAAAATTACTTTGGATGTTTCTTTAATGTCATTTGGTCATCAATTTATAGGAATGATAGAGTGGAATTAACAGAACCACTGAGACGGAAGATGAAATGCAAACTATGTTCCAGTCAACGGTGGGTGTTAATTGCAAGGAGAAATTATATAGTGTATACTTAAGAACGAATAATCTAAATAAATTAAGATACTATAAACTTGTACCATATTTTTAGTTATAGTAAGTAGAAGATAAAATCAACTCCTACATAAAACAGTAACACAGCTCAGATTCAGTTGTCTTTATTTCCAGTGTTTTACATATTGTCATCATGCATGCTAGTAAATAAAATCTCTATTCATGACTTACTTCCAGCCTGTTAAATGGTCACTGTGAAGTCTCCCATTGCTTCTAGGAGTTTATATATCTATTGAAAACTAGTGTTTTTTCGCATAACTCCATCAAACATCCATTAAGAAGAGGAGGTGGAGGACAATTTTTTAAAAAAAAAAAAATCTGGATTTAGGCTGATCTGATTTTAAAAAGTCACATTTTGCTACCATAATTTATGCTGAATGTATCTCCTTTTCAATGTGTTTATAGTTGGTCACAAAAGCACTTTTCCTCATGTCCTCTGTGCAGAAGTATTCGTCCTTTTAATAAAACAGATAAGCACATGGTCAATGATATATGATATTTAAACCCAACACTTTGCATTGGCTTTAATTAATAATTTAAGAAATAGTCTAAATTGTTTGCTGACTAAAAAATAAGCAAATATCTATTTAGATATTTGCTTCTATTTTATCGTGTGTTAGAGTAACAAAAACATAAAAATATTTTAATATTTACATGTGTATGTGCAATTATTTCAACTGCACAATTTATTAATTCCTCCTTACATGGGATTTAGATTGAATTACTAAAATCAATAAAACAATTTTCTTTCTGTTATTACTCCACTGGCTCCAGTAAAATGAAACCACCATTCTGTCTAGGCTTTGCATTCACGTAGGATGTTAAAAGCAGAGAAAAATTATGCCAACAGTAGCTACAAAGATGGAAATGAGAAAATATTTCGTCACCTACTCCATAGTATTTCAGGTGTGCCTGTGAGGATATGTGAGAATGTCTCTGTGTGCCTATGTGTATAACTACAGAGTTTGTAGAAATATACTGTATCATAGGTTTCCAGTCAAATTCCTGAGTAGACTGCCAGGCATTTTGGTTTATCAGCAGTGAGCTAAGAATAAAGGTACTTCTCTTATCAAAGTATGACTCTCTATTATATCTTTCCCTACAAACTCCTATAGCAACACCTTCAATATTTTTTTTCATCCGCCACTTTAGTGCCCAGCTTTGCAGAATATGACATATAAAGTAGCTAAAGAAAGGGCCTGGCTGATAAGCAGAGATATATCTGAGTTTGGACTGAGGAATGTGCTACATAAATAAATAATTATGTGAGCTGGAGGCCATGCGTTACTCAAGATTGGTCTACATCTTCATAAACATAATGAGGGTAGACTACATATGAAACTCCTGTAGAAATTTGCATTTAACATACCTGCTCCTGTGTATTCTGTTTAATACTTTTTCATTAACATATTTAATTAAAAAAAACATAAATATGAATAAAAAAGTGGTTTAGTCATTTTATGTTTTGAGAATTCAGGATAAGTTACTGCACTTCATGCTTACATGTGTATGTGTATACACATCTTTCTTTCCTAATACTATTTCAATGTATGGGGCAGGGTGTTCAGCAGACTTGAAAGAGATAAAGGTGAAAAGTACATCATACCTTGCACACAGCAAGATGGAAGAGGAAGATATTATTAGTACCACTGTGCAGAAAACCCTTCACTGTGAAACTACATCACCATTAGAAATCAAAGAATATAAATAGCCCTCTAGAACTCAACTCACTGCACATATTAATTCCATTGTGCATTAGTTGTGTGGCCTTCTTCTCTATGAGTCTTACTGTTCTATTATTTTTCGACTGCTTTAGAATTTTTTTGTTTTGAGGAAACCAAAGAAAATATAAAAGTTTTCTAAAGTCTATAGGTTGCTTTTGCCAGACTTTGAAATTCACGCTTCGCCAAAATAAATACAGCAAAGCAAGAGTATCCCTTTCCTGCTATTTTCATTGGTTTTCTGCAACAGTTTAACACATCCTAATTTTTCATAGTTTTAGGCAGGAAATAAGGATAAACAGGGTATTTCAAATCTGATTCATGGGAATAGTGAGTAGGACAAAATGGGAACATTTATTTTGTTGAATTATGCTGTGATTAATTTTTAATAGCTTTTCAAGAAGTCTACTACTGCAACTGTAATCTGATTCAAGATTTTGTTTTAAACATACCAGTCTGTACTCCACGTAAAGTATTTTCTCTGACTGCCACTGCTCAAAATATTTGGGACAAAAATTTCAAAACTAACTTACAGTGAGGGGAAACAAGTGTGTCACATCAAATTATTTAATGATTTGTTAGTTCTGGAAAGATAGATGCAACAGTTAAAAAGACTGATGAAAGTGTTTTAGAAAAACACCAATTTGGATGATGTATTGAGCTCCTCAAATATTCTAAATTATAAAATTACTAAAAAAAAAACCTATTGGAAAGGGGGGTTTTATATCTAATATATTTCCCTATTTCTTACTCAATGATTTTTTAAAAGTCTTAATGAAATTAGTGGTCGGTTGACCTTGGTTGGCTGGGAGATGTCCACTAATCCACTCTCTCAATCCCCTTTCTCAACAGGACATGGGGAGAAAACAAGGTGAAAAATGCATGAGTCAAGATAAAAGCAGTCTAGTGAAGATATACATGGCAGCAAATCAAAGCAAAGAGTTTTATTCTCTACTGCCCATGAGCAGGTGGTGTCCAGTCACTGGGAAGCAGGGTCTCAGTATGCTTAGCTGTTGATCCACAAGATAAACACTTTCATAACTAATGACCCTCCCCTCTCCTCATTTGTCTTAGCTTAAATAGTATTCTGCTCCATCAAAAGGCTAAACAGAGAGGATCAGGAAGAAAAATTTGATTAATGCCTGGCTCCAAGCCTGGTGTGAGAAGAGGGGCTTCAGCTTCTTTGGTCATGGAGTGACTCACACACCCCCAGGCTTTGTTACTAAGGATGGGACACATGTGCCTCCTAGGTGGGCTAAAGCCCTTGCTAAAAACCTAGCTAAGCTCATAAATCGAGCTTTAAACTAGATGTGAAGGGGGAGGGGGTTGTGACCAGGCTAGACAGGAGCGAGCCTGGACGTGGGGCACTGGTGATTTGGAGAAAGTGTGCTGGTGAGGACCACCAGCACATCACCAAACAGAAAGTGGGGGAGGATACACCTGGGAGTGGTAAGGGAGATACAGGCACTGTGGTACAAGCTACTCCAGTTACAAGGCAATTGGGAATGAACTCTGTTACCTCTAAGAGGGCTGAAGGTTCAACAGCTCAGCTGAAGTGCATATACACCAATGCATGCAGCATGGATAATAAGAAGGAAGAGCTGGAAGATGTCATAAGGCAAGGAGGCTATGATGTTGTTGCCATCACGGAAATGTGGTGGGATGACTCATATAACTGCAGTGCAGATATGGTGGGGTACAAATTCTTCAGGAGGGATAGGAAGGGTAGGAGAGGAGGTGGGGTAACCCTCTTTGTAAGGGAGGACTTGGTCACCATTGAGATGGATTGTGGTGAAGTGGAGAATGAGTGCCTGTGGGTTAAAATCAGAGGAGCCCATAAGAAGCCAGATTTTGTGCTGGGAGTCTGTTACAGGCCACCCAGCCAAGGAGAAGCAGCTGATGAGTTCTTCTATAAACAGCTGGGGTTAATCCCCAAATCAATGTCTCTTGTTCTTGTGGGAGACTTCAATCTCCCTGTTATCTGCTGGGAGTACAATAGAGCAGAAAGGAAGCAGTCTAGGAGGTTCCTGGAGTGTGTGGAAGACAACTTCCTTGCACAGCTGGTGAATGAACCAATGAGGGAAGGTGCCCTCCTGGACTTGCTGCCTGTGAACAGAGAAGGCCTTGTGGGGGATGTGGCAGTAGGACAAAGTGATCATGAGATGATAGGGTTTTCTGTTCCAGGTGAAGTGAAGAGGGTGGTTAGCAGGACAGTAGCATTAAATTTCCAGAAGGCAGACTTTGAACTCTTTAGAAGGCTGGTTGGCAAAGTCTCCTGGGAGACAGTACTTAAGGGCAAAGGAGTCCATGAGGGCTGGGAGCTCTTCAAAAAGGAAATCCTAGCAGCTCAGGAGAAAGCCATCCCCATGTTCTGGAAAAAAAAAAGCCGGCAGGGGAATAAAACAGCTTGGTTGAACAGGTAGATCTTAACTAATATCAAGAAGAAGAGAAATGTTTATGGGCTCTGGAAAAGGCGACAGACCTCTTGGGTGGATTACAAGAGAGAAGTGAGATTGTGTAGAGAAAAAATCAGAGGGGCTAAGGCTCAACTAGAAATCAGATTGGCAAAGTCTGTGAAAGATAACAAAAAGTCTTTCTATAAATATATAAATAAAAGGAGAACTAGGGAGACCATACAGTCTCTATTGTACGCAGAAGGAACAACAGTGACAGGGGATGAGGAAAAGACTGAGGTACTTAATGCCTTCTTTGCCTCAGTCTTTAATTGTAAAGAAAGTTGTTCCCTCTGTGTACAAACCCTGGAACTAGAGGAGAAAAATGAGGCTCTCATGATCCAAGAGGGGGTGGTCAGAGCCTTGCTAGCCTGACTAGACACCAACAAGTCTATGGGGGCAGATGGGGTTCACCCAAGAGTACTGAGGGAGCTGGCAGATGTGCTTGCCAAACCCCTTTCCATCATCTTCCAACAGTCCTGGAAGACTGGGGAAATTCCACTGGACTGGAGGCTGGCTGATGTTGGGCCCATCTACAAAAAGGGTTGCAGGGAGGATCCAGGGAACTAAAGGCCAGTCAGTCTGACCTCAGTGCCAGGGAAAGTCATGGAACAGGTGATCTCAAGTGCTACCATGAAGCACATGTAAGAGAACCAGGTGATCAGGCCCAGCCAGCATGGGTTCACAAAAGGCAGGTCTTGCCAAACTAACCCGATTGCCTTCTATGACAATGTGACAAGGTAGGGAGGCTCTTCAAAGGGATCTGAACTCAGCACTAGTGAGACCGCTCCTCAAATCCTGTGTTCAGTTCTGGGCCTCTCAGCACAAGAACAATGTTGAGGCTCTGGAGTGAATCCATTGAAGAGCAACAAAGCGGGTAAAGGGGCTGGAGAACAGGCCCTATGAGGAACGGCTGAGAGAGCTGAGGTTGTTTAGCCTGGAGAAGAGGAGGCTGAGAGGAGACCTCATTGCTCTCTATACCTACCTGAGGGGAGGTTGTATAGAGGAGGGAGCTGGCCTCTTCTGCCAAGTGACAGTGGACGGGACAAGAGGGAATGGCCTCAAGCTCCACCAGGGGAAGTTCAGTTTGTGCATTAGGGAAATTTTTTTCACAGAAATGGTCATTGGTCACTGGAACAGGCTGCCCAGGGAGGTGGTTGATTGACCTTCCCTGGAGGTATTTAAGACGCAGGTGGATGAGGTCCTGAGGGACTTGGTTTAGTGTTTGATAGGAATGGTTGGACTCTATGATCCAGTGGGTCTCTTCCAACCTGGTTATTCTATGAAATTGCTAAGAATGATGTTATACGGTATAGAATATCTCTTTGGTAAGTTTAAATCATCTCTCCGGGCTATGACCCCTCCCAACATCTTGCGCACCCTCAGTCAAGTGGCGTCAGGGAGAACTGGAAACACAGTTGATGTTGTGCGAGTACTGCTCAGCAATAGTCAAAGCATTGTTGTACTATCAACACCACTCTAGCTACAAATAAAAAGCTCAGCACTGTATGAGATATGCAGGGAAAGTTCACTCCACCCTCGTAAGATCCAATACAAAATTGTATCAGAAATAAGCTGAAATAAATAATTATGAAAGATTCCCATTAACAAGCTATTTCAGAAAAAAAAATCACATTGAAGAAAACTAATATTTAGAACTGCAATTACACTTTAGAATGTGTAATTTAAAGCCTTCTTCTAATTACTGCTGCCAGCAATAAAACCTAAAAATATATCTTTAAATATGTCAATTACCACATAATGCCTGGGTGACTTTTAAGGTGCTCTAAGTAGCATGGACATCTTTCTCATGAACACTCATATGCATATCAAGCAAGCAAGAGGAAAAAAAAATACTACTTCCAGAAAAAAATGAAAAAAGTAAACCTTTAAACAGCGTAGTAAAAAAATACTTTGCCATTTTAATTACACCACCTCTTTTCTATTTATACCTAGGTGAATATGCATAGACAAGCCATTTTTGGCCCAACTAACTCATCCATCATTTGCACTAACTGAAATGCTGAATATAAGACGGTTGCGGAGGGCTGAGATTTATTTCTAATGTTCCTGTCTTGAGAAATGCTGAGCATATGTCATAAGCACAGTATAGTAATCTCAACTTTTTTGATAAGTAGAGATAGTTAGGTTAAATAATTAGGTTTACAAAATTTCATTCTTCTCTGGTGGTTTCTTCTCCAGTGGCAGCCAGCAAATCACCTTCGTGGTATTTCTCATACACAAGTTGTTTAAACATCATGGAGTCTTTAATGCAGTAGAAACCAGAAGCTTATAGGGGTTTAAATCTGATGTTCCTATTGTCAGTAGATTGCATGTCCCTCAAAAGTTACAATAGTTCTGAGAAGGTCATCCAAAGAATTCTAGGGTGAGCATTTCTGCAACTTCAGCGTATTCTGCAGTTCTGCTTCCCACTGATCATTAATATACACAAGAAGTCTCTTTCCTCTTTCCTGTCTCAAGCTGATTTACTATTTCAATAAGAGATAAGGAGAGAATTTTTTATCTGTAAAGCTTGAAGCCATAAAATCATATAGCGGATTGCTTTAGCTACTGTACACTGCAGCAGCTGTAGCACAATGTATTGGTTTTGCAATATTAGATCTGTCACGTATTCTATGAAAGCAAACTACATTGACTGTATATTCAATATTTTGTATTAGCTGCAGTAGTTAAATAATGTTAAACAGCCCAAGGGTTCTTCATCAGATATTTACTGAAATTGAACTCACTTAACTGAGAAAAGAGTCTGAACTAACTTTCTGTGTTGTTTTCTGACGTCAGTAATGGATGCAGATGAAGGAGTCTTTTGATGACCAGAAACTGCAATATCATTGCACAAAGGAAAAGTTGAACATCTGAGCCCACATCCCCACTTGTGGACTGAGTTTTGTGCTTCCAATTCTGGTATCATGTCATCAATATACCTTCCAATACCAGGAAAAGGAAAAATAATAAAAATAATAACATCGCTCTTATCACCTACAAAACCAGAAATCTTCCTCATTCTAGGAAAGCATTTACCCTACTGTCTTCTATTACCTGTTGAACATAAGTGGCCGAGTCCTTTGAGCAGGGACCAATTCAAATATGCTGTTGCAAATACATTATATCTGCAACTTACTGATTTTACTCTTCACCATTGCCTCCCCAAGACTATCAGGCAGGATGCAGACGCCTGAATCGAAGCAAGTCTGATCATTTCTGTAGTCTCAATACAGTACCCCCAAAAGATAACTGAGTATCTGAGTCTGGGCAAGGTATGACATTTTGTTCAGTTGCTTGAACTGGGTGGAAGTAACAGGAGCAAGGGATTGACACTACACAACTTAAGCATTAATGTAGCCACCAGAATTTCCCAGCTAGTCCACTTAAGCTACTATGTGAGAAACAGGCAAACACAATTTCAAAATATTTGAGCTTCTGTTCCAAATTGCATTCTGGGGAAGTATCTTTCTGGAGAGACAATTCAGACCAGAGATATTAGCTACAAAATGCTGCTATCGCAGGTGCCAAAACAGAGTGGGAATATCACTATGACAGTGATAAATGGGACATCACTCTAAGTCCCAAATCACTTCACTAGCAACAATCCAAGCTCAGCTCTTTCTAAGGAGCAAGTAAAGGAGCTAAGGCAAAACATTTTCATCTTCTTACTCTTTACTTGTTCCCTCAATTTAGTCTCCTCCTTTATCTACATTAAAAAAAAAATCTTTCCTGTGCTCACACAGAAAAGAGTAAAAATTAAGTCTGATATTAAAGAAAAAGCACATTCATGCACTGGGGTGTTTGTCTTCTGTTGACCTCTATGATTTATGTAGAATCATAAGATATTTTGGGCTGGGCAGGACATTTAAAGGTTATCCAATATAACTCCACCTACAATGCTGCTCAGAGCCCTTTCCAGCTTGGCTATGAATGTTTCCACAAACAAGGCATCTACCACATCTCTTGGCAACCTATTCTAGTGTTTCACCACCTTCATCATAATTTTTCTGTAGTTAGCCTGAATCTGTCATCTTTTAATTTAAAAACATTACATTTGTTGTACCAAAACAAGCCCTACTAAAAGGTCTGTCTCCATCTTTCTTATATTTATTGATCATTATTAATTATTGAAAGGCCACAATAAGGACTCCCCATAACCTTCTTTTCTCCAGCCAGAGAAAGCTTGACTCTTTCAGCTTTTCCTCATAGGAGAGATGTCCCATCCCTCTAATAATTTCTGTCACACTCCTCTGGACTCACTCCAACAGGTCCACATCTTTCCTGTGTTGAGGACTTCAGAGCTGTACACAGTACTGAAATATACCAGAGCAACCTAGAGGGGCAAAATTACCTCCTTTGACCTGCTGGCCGTGCTTCTTTTGATGCAGCTCAGGATACAGCTGGCCTTCTGTGCTGTGGGAGTATGTTATCTGCTCATGCCCACCAGAACCCTCAAGTCCATCTCAGAAGAGCTACTCTCAATCCCCTCATACCCCAGCCTATATTTATATCTGGGGTTGCCCTGACCCAGGTGCAGAACATTGTGCTTGGCCTTTAATTTAACTACATGGGGTTCACACAGGCCCATTTCTCAAGTTCATCCAGGCCCCTCTGAAGGGCATCCTTTCTCTCAGGTGTGTCAATCACTCAACTTTTTTTCATTTGCGAAACTCTGAGAGTGTTTTCAATCATGCCGCCTCATTGATTAGGATATTAAACAGCCTAATCCCAATATGGGCCCCTGAAGACACCACATGTTGCCAGTCTCCACTTGGGCATCGAGCTATAGACCACTACCCTCTGCATTTGGTCACCCAACCAAATACTTATCCATAAACAGTCAACATATGAATATACCCCCACTTTAGAGAGAAGGATATTATGAACAGTTGTGTCAAAGGACTTACAGAAGTCAAGATAGTTGACATCCATATCTCTTCCCTTGCCCACTGGTGTAGTCCTTTCAGCACAGAAGACCTCTGTGTTAGCTGGAAAGGACTTGTTCTTGGTGAAACCATGATGGCTTTGGCAAATCACCTTCCTGTTCTCCATGTGTCTTAGTATAGCTTCTAGAAGGATTTGAAACATCATTTATCCAGGCACAGAAGTGAGGCTGACAGGTCAGTTGTTCTCACAGTCTTAATTTAGACTCTTTTTAAAAATATGTTTGATGTATTGCTTTTCCCACTCGTTAGGGACTCCACCTCACTACAACTTTTCAGATATCATGGGCAGTATCTTGGCAACTACATCAGCCAATTCCCTCTTCACTCTGGAATGCATCACACCAGGTCCCATAGACTTATTTGTTCAGGCTCCTCAGGTGGTCCCAAATTCGATCTTGTCTCACAGTGGGAGGGACTTTGCTCCCCAGTTTCCATCTTGTGATCCATACTCTTGAGAGGCATGGGAGGGAAGATTGCCAGTGAAGACAGGTAAAAAAAAAAATGTTGAGTATCTGTTACAGATAGGAACTTATGAAACTTTGGTTTATCAGTAATTTAAAACTTATTAAGGTAAGATAGCAAAATTCCTATCAACACTTATCAATTGATAACCAAAGTGTTTAAAACATTAAATATATGTGTTATGATCGTTCTGGTTTGAGCTAAATTAGGATCACTTCTCTAATTTTTCAGCTAAGCCTGGTCTAAGTAACTTCTGTTTCTGAAAGTTAACTGTATGTTTTTCAGATATTGTTTCTCTGTAGAAGTGATACTACGAGAAATTGCTATGCAGAAAGGCCATTGTTTACACTTATTCCTATAGAAACTGAGGCCACTTTCAAGTTGATGAGATGCTGTAAGTGAAAGGAGGGAAAAAGTGTTGCACCTGCAGGGAGGATAGGATAGAATGGACTACACAGAACTGACCAACAGAGTATTTCATCCCACATATGTCATACACAGTATAAAACTGAGGGATCATGAGTATCAGACTCTCTCCTTTGATGGCTGGCATCCAATATGGACCTCATCTGTCGTTTTTGTCTTGTTCACACATCAATGTTCCTACATCCAGTTGCTGAGTCCAGCTCCCTCCTGCTGACAAGTCCAGCCTGGGACACATCCTTGTGCCTGCTCTGCAGCATCTATGGTGAGATAGTCAAGGGGGAGGGCAATTTTGTATATTTTTGCATATTTTATTATTTTCTTGTTAACAGTGTTTTAATTAGTATTACGATTATTATTATTGTTGTTGTTGTTTCATTAAACCTATTTTAGTTTTAGTTTCTAACCCACAGATTTTGCTTCTCTCATTTCACTTTACCCTTTCCCTAGGGCTACAGAAGGAAGGGAACTGAGACCCCCACAATTTCTTGTCTTTAGCTGCTAATAAATCTGAGTTGGAGCTAAAACCATGACAATAATCAAATTAGTTGGTGACTTAATCAGATTTGAAAATAATGAGATTCACTACTATTTACTACATGATGTGATAAATACAGAAATACAGAGATACGTGTGCACACAATGATATAACAGTGTAATACAAATATCTGACAATATCCAATTATCATGAATACTCATTTTTACATTTAAATATTCGCTTTTGCTGCATTTGGAAAATGTCATGCTAGTGGAACATTTCACTAGTTGTGTCAGACCACCTCACTTGGGCCACGATCCAGATATCAAGTGTCCAGGGGTGAAAGACTAACGCTCAATCTCACCTGAGGGTGATGACAGGGCCTCTTCCCAAGTGCACAGACCACCTAGAACATCGAGGGTGTGGGGTGCCCAAGTGCTCTGGATCACTCTGTTGTTCTTTCCCCAGCAGGCCTGGTAGAGATGACCAGTTATCAGCCCCATTCTTCAGACAATATGGAAGATTCTTTCTCAATAATAGCAGCTTCATGTAGGCTAAAAGTCTGCCTTAGCACCCTGAATGACTGCCTCCATTCAATGGGAATCTCCCTACAAAGACTATTCCAGTGGAATTCCAAATAAGGGAGGTAAGTTGTTTTTTCCAAGTGCATCAAAGCAGTTATGCAAAGCAGCACAGAGTGGTCTATCTGGCTTGTGGCATGGGAAGAAATCCCACCAATAAAGTTCCTCAGTCGTCTTCTTGCTCATTATTTTTGTCAAAAATGTTTATCAGAGGGGTACACTTCCGTTGATCTTCCTTTTCTGGTTGACCTGCCAGTTCAATCTTTTCTTATAATATTTTGCATCCCTTGCCAAGTTCAGCTCCAGCTGTGCCTTGGCCTTCATGACCCTATCTCTATGCAAACTGGTAGCAACCCTATACTCTTCCCAGGAAAATCTGTATCTGCTTTCACTGCCTGTGCATTTCCTTGTACTTTAGTTCAACCAGCAAATTTCAATTCAGTCATGTTTGTCTCTTGCCTTCCTCTCCTGATTTCCTGCACCTAGGGATCAAGACCTCTTGCTCTCCAAGAAGAGCATCCTGAAAGATCTGTCAGCTCTGTTCTTCTCCCTTGTTCCTGAGGGCAATATCTCAGGAAGTCTTATTGACTACCTCCTTAAAGAGGTGGAAGTTTACTTTCCTAAAATTCAGAATCCTGATTTTACTCTTTCCCTGACCTATATCCCTCAGGACTGTGAACTTCACCAGCGCATGACCACTGCAGCCCAGGCTACCTCCAGTCTTGATGTCATCATTTAGCTAACTTGCATTGGTGACGATCAGGTCCAGTACTGCATACCTTCTGGCAGGGCTGCCTCTCACCTGGCTTAAGAAGTTATACTCAATGCATTCCAGGAGTCTCCTAGATTGCCTACAGCTCACTATGATAATATTCCAGCAAATGTTGGGGTGGTTCAAGTCCGCCAGCAGGACAAGACCCTGCAAGTGTGGTGCCTCCTGTGGCTGGAGTATGAAGGTTTCATCAACAGGTTCCCCTTAAATGAGTAGCCTGTAACAGACACCAGCAAAAAGGTTCCCTATGTTGCCTCAGTCTCTAATTCCTAGAGGCTTTTAAACCTGCTCATGTGTATTCTTCAGAGACAGTTCTTCATGCTCTCTCCATCTCTTGATGTAGAGGGTGACATCTCCCCCTCTTTCCTTGCCTGTCCCTTGTGAACACCCTGTAGCCATTGATAGCCACACTTCAGTTACAGGATTCATCCCCGTGGTATAATAGACTTGCTAGGTCCTCTGGATGGCAAAGAGCTTGGTTTCACAAAAGAAAGCAGTTGGCAAGAGGGAGTGACAAGAAATAGACAACTGCATTAATGCTTATATCAACTAAGTGACATCTGGGGGTGATATGGAGGCCTCAGCCTGGTGTTGCTTCTGTTAAGAGCAGAAACACCCTCAACAGTGCGTACTGAGCTTCCTGCTTCAAAGGCATGGCGAACCACCAAGTTCCTTTCTGACAGCACAAGCGGCCTTGCCAAGGGCCAATCCACATGTCCTAATTGACTTAGTCCCACCTCACCAAGAGGCACCAAAAGGTTTTCAAAAGGTATAAAATTGATACCTGAAATCCCTTTCTTTAGGAAGAGAAAAAAATAACTACTTTGCCTGACAGACAGACTAGTGGGCATGGACCTCTTTTCGTCTACCACAAAAAGTCTTGGAAGATTTGCACCTCTGACTCTGTCAGATGTTTTCCCAAGAAAATATCTAGCAACTCAAAATTTTAACGTTACTCATTACATATATATATACACACTTATGCTAACAGTTAACCAGTTATAAGTGTCCAAGCGCTAATGCAGCAACTGAATTTATCAAGGCAATCCTGAATTTGTTTTAATCTGTCACTTGAATTAAATTACTTACTGCCCCCAGCATTGCAAATTTGTCTCTCTGACAGGTATTGGTGCAAGAGGGTGCCCAGTTTGGACTGCAAAACACATGTATTAACCCTGTGTGTTCCAGTCTCTGAGGAGACTCACAGATAAGCATATTCTGACACGTGGCAAAAACATGTATAAACACACACACATAATCCTTTAGTTATAAATTGTCGACTGAGTCTGAGTCTAGAAATGGATCCAGCTGCACCTCGGCTCAGCTCCTAGGAGATGCTTAGAAAGCAAGAAAGTCCATTTTCAACCTTGTGACTAGACAGGAGGGTCTCCTTAGCCACCTGTCAGAATCTCATCTGTTTAACATGACAGTCCCTCCAAGTTTCAGTAATAGGTCGAGCTTTCTAGTAGCATGGTGTGCTTCCAGCTCCTCATATTGGTTGCCTGCACTGTGTGTATTGGTGTATTGGCACTTCAGCTGGGCTGTAGGTTATGTCACCTTCTTAGAGTAAAACCCCTGAATTTCCTTGAGGTATTTCACTAGTATTTCCCTGTTCGCTCCTATAACTTCAGGAGCTCCTGTCTCTCTTCCAAAAGACTTCAAGTGCACTGCTGCAATATAGCCTACAAGTCTCAGAGCAACAGTCTGGGGGCCCTCAATAGCACCCGATTGCTCTAATCTTGTCATGTCGTTCCTCAATCTGTCACAGACAAACCTGTTATTATCCCCTTCCCCCTTCAAGTCTAGTTTAAAGCTCTGTAAATGAGTTCTGCTGGCTTCTGAGCAAAGACCCTCTTCCCTTTTTGAGAAAGGTGAATTCTATCTGATGTCAGCAAGTGAGGTGCAGTGTAGACCATCCCATTATCATTGTCATTATTGTTATCATTATCATTATCCCACTATGAAGGAATGAAGGTGTCTTGTGAACTCCCCTAATATGAAGCCAGTGAGAAAACGGATGGTTGGAAACTAATAGAAGGAGTTGACAGAGTGAAACCAGTAATGTCAGAGTACGAACTGCATATTGCAGTCAAGAATTAATGATGTGTAGTTCAGGGATGAAAGAAAAACTGCAGAGTTTAAATTAGGCCACAATGCTTCAGTCTTTCCTGTGGTGAGGCTGTACATGACAGATACCTCTGACACTATCCCAAGCCTCTTGCTTCTGTTTAGAGAAAAAAAATCTAAATGCCAGTTCTGGTCTTTTTCTTGGAGCATTGCTGTGCATTAAAGGACACTTGGATGCATTAACCACATGTAAACCATTGTTTGTTTGCAACAGATCTTTTATCCAAAACATCTGTATAGGATACTCTTGCTTTTCCATGGAAATCCTCTATTCCTTGAAGAGTCATTTTTACATCAGAAATGCCATGGATCAAACCTTTCATTTTAGATATATTACCTTGGACATGGACTCCAGGTATCAGAAGCAATAGGGCTGACCAAAGGGCACATTATATTGTACAGTTCCTTTAATGATCTTGTTAGTGATGTAAAACTTTCAGTCTAATAACATATGCATCACTGCTTCATAGTCTGCATGAAGCAGGCATTTGTTGCCATAGCGATACATCAGGACCCTGATGTAGCTTTTCCTTTTCAGTACAGGAGGGCTTGTTTGGTCTTGGGGGCATGGGTTGGGGTGGGGAGTAACTTAGACACTCATATTTTGCTTTTTCTGAGCCACATTCTCTCTCAAAACAATAGGGGATGCTGTAAATTAAAAGGATGATTTCACAGTCAACAGACCTGTATGCAAATATTAAAGGATTAGTGAAGATAAGGTGCTCTTCCTTAGATTATTCAGTCAAATATTAAATTATTTCCTACAAAAATTTGTGATGAAGCCAGAGACTATTAATTTGTGAAAACGTGAGAGTAATAAAATATTATGTAGGATGTTGCTGACAAGGTCAAAAACACTCCTCTGTTTTGACATGCAGACATAATAATACTGACCCCAAGTGAATGAGCTGAAAACCACAGCACAATTGTGCACTTTTTTTCATGAAAATAATTAATTCCCCACAGTAAGTTTCATCATGGTTTACATTGGGAGTTTAAGCATTGCAGGGCCATAACTCTCTATGTAAACCTAAAACAGTACAAGCACTGCACGGGATACCAGGGGTAAGCTTTCCTCCCTGCCTAGAATCACCTCCGCTGAAAAGCATTGTCTCTTCGTCCAGATACATTTCCCCTCTTCTTAACAGCTGCAGAGTAATTCACAAGGGTCTGACCACAGTACAACCAACTCCTTCGAGTAGCTGTCATCCAAAAGTTCCAATCCAGGACCAAAATTCTTATGAAGGTGAGAAGGTGTCCTTGTTGTGTTGTCTATGGAACACCAGTTCTATGTTAGCTAGATGGGAAGTGGAGAGTGATAGAGGTAAGTGACAAAATGCGGGGTGGTCTGAGGTTATTTACTGAGGTGGAGCTACCCAGGAGGGATTTGTTTACCTGAACTGCAGCTGAGAGGATGCTACAGGGTTGTAAAGGATGATTCAGTGGGAAATTGTGCATGTAAAGAGACAGTCTGGAGAGATAAACCGGTCTGAGCAGGAGGTTGAGGTGAGGTGAGGCTGGAGTTAAAACTGAGGACTGCAGATACAGGCTGATTGTGAAAAAATTGAGGTCTCAGAAAACAACAGATTCACAAACTTGGATGTGTTCCACTGCAGGTCAAAAAAGAAGGAATGTATGCGGAGAGAGGTTACGTATGCCCAGGATACCCGTCTCCTTGACTATGGTCCCATTCTGATAACCTCACAGAGAGGATTTTCACTCTTTTCATGTTCCCTGGAGAGTTCTTTGCCAAGTCCTCCTGTAATATCTCACTGTGATTTCTAATCCTTCTAGGGAGAAAAGGGTTACCTCAGATAAAGGCTTGTTATTTTGTCTAATTTATATACTGTAGAGATAGATGAATAAGATGATATATAAATTTTGTTATCTAGGATTTTTTTCTCAGTTCAGGCAAATGGACATAAGTATCCATAAATTCTGTAAAACTCCACTTTAACTTTGATCCTTGTATTTCACTCATGAGAACTACAATTTAAAGTCTTTTTATAGCATTTGGATTTGGGATTTTTTTAGGGGGAGAGGATGTTTTTGAGGAACAAAAGCCAAATGGCCATCCTGGATTTTATTATGTTTTGGATGTCTATTGTATGAAATGAAGCTATTAATAAAAACTGTAAGCTTCTTTCTGATGGAAATGAGAATCTTAAAAACCTGGGGATTTTTTTTACATTTGCAAGTTATCTTGCTGGCCTTGAATATTATGCATAACACTTTTTCAAGATTTAGAATTTTCTGTGAGTCAGTCTTATTTGTTAAAAACACATACTATATTTATATTTTCCAAACCAAGCAGCCCTACTACAATTTTTGGAGTTTAATCTTTTTTCATAGAAGTAGCTTTACATGTTGTCTCATTATCTCACAAGCACAACTGAGTTTACAGGGGGATGTCTCTTAACACTGTGGAGTTCTTGATAAATGTTAAAATTTCAGTTATTTCTCCAATGTCTATATCATTTTCAGATTTTCCATTATATATATTAGCAAATTTTCACCTGGTAGCTAACAGGTATTCAAAACCTTTTAGTATTATGTTGAATATATAAAAAAGTTTCTAACAAAATAATTTCCTGGGTTTTTTTCAATATTTACTTCTGGGAATAAGTGTGGCAAGCTAAATCCTAACTAAAATCTTTTTTTGATAACTTAATTTGGTTAGAGCAAGTTTTATGAATAGTCTACTACTATGAAGTTCATTTTTTCAGTTCAGAGAGAATACAAATTTGACCTCTGTTCTGAAAGTAATGTCCTCTCTACTCTGTAAAATCCCAGTGAGACTGAAGGTTTTATTTCTGTGCTCATGCGTGTGTTTTAAACACTTCTCTCTTATCCAGCAGGATGACTATTTTTAGCTTATAAAAATACCAAATTACACAAAATTTCCACCCTCTTTTCTATGACATAGAGGTCTAGCAACAGAACTTGAGTGTTCAATAGAACAGAAAAACCTGTGAAACTACCTCCCTAGAGATGTTGCCAATGGCTAAACAGATGAAGAATATTTGAACTTTTTTTTCTTGAATGTTTTTAGATGACACTCCTTTGAGAATTACAGTTCCCAAAGGCAGGCTGTAATGTGATGGAGTTTGAACTGGGAGATAAAGCTAAATAATCCAGTTGTTTATTAGCTTTCCAGACATGTTCAGTCCAGAGGCCAATATAATATATTTGTGAGAAAATTAAAATATTTCAAGAAAAAAGTACTGGTTATTTCCATGTATTGTAAAAATGAGTATCTGAACTGTTGCTTTTGACAGAGAATTTTGTTCACATTACTGATAATCTCATGAGGAGACGAGAAAAGATGAGACTAGTTACTTGCGCCATGTTAAGAGAATAAGTCTGACATGCAGCAAAAGGAGACTCTCCCATTGGTGTCATGAAGATTCAGCAAGGATCCCCTTGCTTCCTAAATTCCCTCTAGAAAGGGGTATATGCACAGCTGGATCCAAACATAGCCTCAGACATTGAGAACTGTTTACGCAGTATGTATGCAGCCACTCGTCAGAGCCAATTCCACTTGGGAAATATACATTTCAGCATCCCAAATGGGACTTTCACTGTGAAGTAAAATCAACCAGGCCTGTCAGCGTTCACAAAGGGCTCTTACTGAACAGCTTCAGGAGGTTGATAGTGTCTATTTTGTCTATCAGTACCCATTAAAGGACTCTCACAAGGCAGATACAAAATTTAAATTAATAAACAGTTTATTGAAGTGACAGACCTGTAATAGATTCATTAAGGTATTGCTGCTGCTAAATGCACTTGCTGCATTAGCACTAATTACGCTAGCAGCTAGTAAATTACTTAAGCATCATCCTCCATATGGCAGAGGTGCAATTGCAGGTATCTTACCAAGAGAAGTGCCCTTCCCAAGGGAATGGAGAAGAGCGGGATCCATCAACACCACCTGATAATTGATTGATTGAAGTTATCCACTCAACTAATTGCTGGCAGGAGATTATACTTACATCCTCAGTGACTCTGGTTATTCTTGGCAAGGTGGGGCTAAATCAGTTATTCCACGCTGATAAGTTCTCAACATAAAATTACCCTTTATGGATTAGAATTTACCCAGCGTGGTTGTGTAAGGACACGGGGTGAGTGGAGATGAGGGCCAGAGGGATGCAGGGACAATGAGAGGATGGGGGAAAGGGTGTTACCACTGCTGGGTACAAAACATTTCTGGCCTTCCTGAGGCAACTTTGGTTGCTGTGCTTCAGAAAGATAAGCACTTTCTTGTTCAAACCGAGTGTCTGCCCATTTATGGTTCAGAGGAGATTTTGAGTGTATTTTGTGGCTTATAGAGAGGTTTCAACACAGTGAGCATGGTATTGGCAATTTTCTGCTAGCTTACAGCTAAACTGTACTGGCAATTTTCCACAGCCACATATCACATGTTAATATGAATAAAGGTATAAAAATAAGGATTGTTCTTCCACCAAAGTAATTCCTGCATCTTGTATTTGGAATACAACACAACTTGTATTATGGAAACATAAGATTTTTCTAACTGAGTTGCAGACTGTATAAAGAAACCTGCTAAAAAGTTTTGGAGATCCTGAGCTTGGCACTGTGCTCCAGTCATGTTACTATTCCAGAACAGGATGAGACTCAAGACTTCAGTAACACACCCACCCACACTATGGTTTATGCAAAAGGGGAACTCAGTTTCCCTCAAACAAATTCTGCAACTAAACTAAGGGTAGTAATAGCCACAGAGCTTGACCAATGAAACAAAAAGGAAGTGGGAAGGACTAAAGGAAATATGTGTTTATGCACACTTCATCTCCCAGCAGACTTATGCAGTTACGTGATGACAAGAAGATGGGTCACTACACAAATTCCTGCTCTCTAAAATTTTCTGAATTTAAAAAGATGTAAAAATTCTATGTTCTCTTTTGTAAAGTGATATTGAAAAACTGAGGTGTATATTAGCTGGCTTGATAGTTCCATCATTATACCTGAGATTTTCTGTCTGATAATGTATACATGTAACTGTAGCTACTTTGGTCCAACATTTTAAGTGTTGTTTTGTATTGAGCTATGTGGAGGATCTGTGCAAGTCCATTCACACCTACTACAAAATGCTGCTGTCTGGGTTTTCAATTACTTCAGTTCAGAGAAAGATCTTTAATTTATGGCAACCATATATTTGTCAGAGAGACAAGAGAAAAACTCACCTATTTTAGACGTAATGTCAGTACAATATACCTTATTCAGAGCAAGTTGAATTCAAACTAAAAAAAAAAAGGGAGGGGGGCAGGATAAATTATACATCTAAGTACAATATGAAATCAAATAGAAGGTTATTTCCTTATACCTTTATAATAAATGCTGCTTTCTGTGACTCTCTTCAGCTCAGAACTCTCAGCTGTTATGCCTCATTGTTTACAGCATGTAAATGTAAACTGTTAATGTTCACTGATTATTTATTAGAAAAAGCTATTCTTTAATTTATCACCATCAGTTTTTTTAAAATAAGCATCCACAACTGTTCTTTCTTCTCTTTCACATAAAACTATTATGGTGTACTAAAACTACAGAGCAATATGGATATTTTAAAGAGCGCCATGTTGATAAAATACCTATCTTTCTCTCTGGATGACCAGAAAGTTTTATGAATCATAGCTGAGTATCTTCAAGGTCTCCATTAATATTTATGGTTAGAGATAGCTAGCAGTAGTTTGCAAACACACATACACATTTTTTTTTAATTTGTGATGTATGTAAAAAAATGTACACAAAACCACGTGTAATACAGTGGATTTTATCCTGTGTACTGAACACTGAAAGCAGAAGAGCTCATAAAACTTCAACCAAAAACCCTTGTGTCTCTCCCCAGTAAGCCTGATACAAATCATTTTGAATCCCACATTGAATCTACAGACCTTACTGAAATTAGCACAAAGAAATTCACATCAACTTCATGACCTCTTATCAATCATTCACTTTCGTAAATACTTTAAGACATACTTGTGGTAGACATCTAAGATAGATTTTAAAGTGTGAGTCAATCATGGCCAAAGGAACAATGAAGCAAGATGCCACTTGCCTTATTGGGCCTGGGATCTGATGCTGTATTATGTGTTTACAGATGCACACTAGTAGAATTGCACTCAGCAGAACTTAGCCTCCTCAGTACATAAAATCTATTCAGCTGCACCAAAAAACTTGATTGTGAGAGTTTCCCTAGCAAGACTTCCATGTCAATTTGCCTGTCCCTGAGTCATCTCATTCGTATGAGTTTGAAGCCCTTTCCTATTCTGCCAATTTAAAATTAGTCACAATGTTTAAATGCTATCCATACCACACAAGCTTTTATCAACAACAGATTTTAAGGATGCAGCCATAAATTGCCATGATTTACTAAAGTTTTTAAAAGTTTTTCTGTGATTACAGGGGTTGCTAGTTCACAGATGCAGGAGAGTTTTGGCACAACTTGTCAGAATCTCTTCATTAATGCTTGGCAGTTCAGTGTACCACTTTCTGGAATCTAAGACATGATGAGAGGAATTCCTTCTTGTTAAAATTGCTACTAATGAATAGAGCAGTGCCTGTGCTCCAGTGGAGATCCAGGATGAGCACAGGTGGGGAGGCTGAAAGAATACTGCAGTGCTGGCTTGCAGGAAGGGGGAGCAGCACTGTCCAAGATGAAGGGCAGCTTTGACAGCTTTCAAAGTGCTGTGCCAAGAACCAGCAACGCAGCTACAGTGGCAAAGGAACAGATCCCATGAGACTCTACACATTAAAACATGGCAGGCACAGTGGCCTCTGGAGTTGGACAGTGTTTAGTTCATCCAAGATAATAAGAAACCAAATTGATGTGGGAAAGGCAACAGTGGAGAATAATATGTATTCTCAGTGGGCAAAGAATAGATGAATCCTTTTGGTATTTTCAAGCAGAAAATGCTCAACTAGTTCATTTACATACAAGATTGCTGTAACTGCTTGAGATGAAGGTAAAGAAAAAGCCATTCACAAAATCCACTGCACAAGCCCACCACCACTATCTAACCTAAAAGCTTAATATTCTAGAAATATTAAAAGTCAGTGCACTCCTCCATTCAGAATCTGATAACCGCTTGTCCTTACCAGGCTTGCGAAACACGAGAAAGTACAGAGGCGCAATCTCATGAGTTTAGAGGAAAGAAAATCCAAGCATAGAATCATAGAATCATAGAATCACCAGGTTGGAAGAGACCCATCGGATCATCGAGTCCAACCATTCCTATCAAACACTAAACCATGTCCCTCAGGATCTCATCTACCCGTGCCTTAAACACCTTCAGGGAAGGTGAATCAACCACCTCCCTGGACAGCCTATTCCAATGCCCAATGACCCTTTCCATGAAAAAAAAAAGCATGCAGAAAAGCAGGAACTTAGAAACTGTTTCTGGAAGTGTGGCATGAGAGGTCAGAGTTTTGTGTGTCATCAAAGAGGGGGGCTGGGCTCTGAGTTAAACACAGCACAACAGTCAGCAGTTAACGCAATGCAAGAGATGGTTCTGAGAGGGGAGCATATTGCTCTTTGAATGCACACAGGGAAAGATTCAATACTATAGTTCAAAAATTAACTTGTTAAAACAGTGAAAAAGGAAAAGTATTATCAGGAGAAAGGATGGGGACAGTTTCAAAAATCACTGTACAAAGGCAAAATCTGCAGCAAGTCTGTGGAAGGACATTGTACTGGGTATACACAGTATTCAATGTTGTTATCCAGCAGTGGCTACAAGAGTTAAAGAAATATAGGTGTGTAAAAACACAGCAGAAACACAGGCCGTGAGATTTTTAACAACATACTGGTTTTATGAAGGGTGGGAGGATGGACCATGTATACAGAAAAGCAACAAGCCTGAAAAGGGAAACAGAAAGTTAATAGCTAAAGAAAATGTGGCAGAGGAAGAAGCAATTGTCTGTCCTCTTGACAAACTGGAAAGCAGTTACTAGTGCAGGACAAATCTTGGAACGTCTGCTGAAGGAATGTATAGGTGCAGCAGAGGGAAGGGAGGGGAAGATCTGTTGTAAAAGAGCAAAAGTACCATCAACGCTGTCCTGTCAAAGGAAGTAACAGAAACATACCTAGCAGAAAAATCGACCTATAACATGAAAAGCAAGCTGATAGATCTCTGGCAAGAGAAAAGGAATAGCGCACATGAACAGCTCAGCAATGCCATACTGAGAATGGTGCAAAAGCCCAAGGCAAAGGCATGTCAACAAGAACAAAGACAGCCCCATGCCTTCCTTTGGAAAGTACCAACCAAAATGCATATGCTTCACTGTCCCTCCACTCTCTGTGAACCTTGGCAAGTGCAAAGGGACCGTTTCTGAAAATCTGGCAGTACAAGACACAGACTGCTGGGAAGAAGAGAAGAAAGAGAAGGAAGCTGCTGCTGCCACTTTGGAAGAGCAGTAGCGTCACATAAAAGAGCAGTAGTGTCACTTAGAAAATTAACACTGTCAGTGTTGGGGGTGGGAGAACAATAGAATTTCTCCTCTGAAAAATAACTGGAATGATGTAACCTGTAACTTTCCCAGTGCTCCACATTTAAGAACTCAGATGCAACTGCTGGGACCGAGATCATACTGCTACTGAGATAAAACATTCTGCACTTGCTGCTGTTCTTTAAGGAACAAGTCTCTGGTGAACAGGGGCTAGTGGTTACTAAGGATCATCAGTAACAAAAAGATAATTGCCTTTAGTATCCCAAAATCTCAGTGTACTAGTTTTCTCACAGCCCCATTTTTTGTTGAATCAGGAATGATGTTTGCAAGGGCAACATAGGATAAACTCCTTTATCAGGCCCTTTGGTGGCCTTAGCCCACCCCTCAGCACCATGTGCCTGAAGGATGCATTTCACACATGCCACCTGAACCCACTATCTCCTTCCAGTGCCAAGTGGTGGAGAAGGGACTGCAACTGCAACAGTTGCCGATGTACTTCCACTCTGCCCTTCCACAGGGAATTTGAGAAGGAGAGAAAAGTATAATTTAACAGTTCTAGACTATCAGAGAAAGGACATATTGTCAGGGTCTGTAGCTGGCTGCAATTTCCCAGGCATTTAAAAGAATCTCAGGGATGAAGATCCTAGTGGGTCAGTCAGAATATCAGATCGGCTTGTTCGGAATGACACAAAAAGTTCATTTCTGAGCATAGCAAATCTTCAGATCGGGTAAGAACAACATAGAAAATTGGTTGAACTCCTCCCAGCAGCAAGCTCCACTGCTGTCTGTAGGGTAAGCGTGACAAACAGCTAAGGATCTTGTTCAAGAAGAAAAACTCCTAAAATGTTTGTCTGAGATTGGTGTTGTATGCCATGCTGAACCAACTCATTGTGTAACACCATTCGTCTTTCATCTAGGCATATGCAGGACTTCAGAAAGAGAAATCTAACATAACAATACAGATATCCACAAAAAGATTACAAGAGTCTTCTCAAACTCTTCTTGTTCTCAGAAGCTGAAGCAATGCCAGCCACATCTCTAAAAGACACAATCAGCAATACCTCTGTCTCAACTCAAGAGCCCAGAAACAGTTCTGGAGTACCTGCAAATTCTCCTGACCTTTTAAACTCTCTTGACATGAGGATAGAGCCATTGACTGCATTCTTATATGTGTGTTCCTCAGGACAGGGCTAGAGTGGTGCTTAACCAGCTTCAAAACCTGGCACACCTCTCAAGGCAGACATGCTCTAAGTGGTACTCCTGTGAACAAGTTCTCCTTGGTTTCCCCAAGAAAGAAGCTGTTTTCACTAATCCCAGTGGAGCATAACAAGGGTGTTGCAGAGAGTTCTGGGAGGGGATGCAATATTTGATGTAAAAACCACCTAGGCTGAGCCATAAACCACTAATGTGTTTTCAGTGTGTCTAGACCATAAAGTCAGGGTCAAATTTTCCAAAAGGTTGATCTTATTTAAGTCCTAACCAAAAGTACTAAGAACTATTCATGACCTGACCGCTACCTCTGTGGTGCTTAGGGAAGAATTTGGAATGAAAGCAGTATTCAAGCTGACTAAAAGTTTATTATCAATCTTTTCCCTTTAAGAAAATTTTCCCTTCACATTTTTAGTGGAGAAGTTTTTTACAAGGGCATTTGAAAGAACCTCTGAATCTCAGTTTCTATCTCTCCTTGCTTTATGTCCATTTATCAGTTTCCTTTCTTACTGATTTACCATCATAAAAAGTAAAAGTAAAGCATGCACAGTAAAAGCATGAAGAAATCACCTATGGAACTATACTCAATACTGAAGGTTTACAAAAATTAAAAAAAAAATAACACTTTATTTCTTGAATACTTTAGGGCTTTGTTATTTAAGTCTTCCTTTTTTTTTCATGAATTTGAATTACTGAGCAATTCAACATGAAGTGTTCCAGTACAATTCACACACTCAGTATTTATCTCTACATTCAAGAAGATGGTTCTTGAGATGAAAGCTTTTTGTCTCTCTTCTCCTCAAAATAAATTACTAAATAAATATTATATGTATCTGCTTCATAAATATGCAGATTAAGGATAAAATCAAGATTTATTTTTCCATAACACTGATTCACTCAAAATATCCGTTTATTTTACCTTTAACAAATAATATTTATGATATAATGCAAAAAAAGCCCTTAATTTTGTGTATCATTATGAAAACTTCGCTCCTACCTAGGATTTGCCCAGAAGAGATAAAATATGACATTGATAAAACCTGAAATACTACTGATAAAATTTAAATTCAGTGGTAGTCTTTAAGTTCACATGTATCCAGGGAACAATGAATGAGAGATATGTAAGTCAGTATAATGCTATATATATTTATTCAGCTTTTATAAAAAACATTACATATTTTTTTACAGTAAAGAAAGAGATGACACAAGAGTAGCCTTTCTAGTCTGTCATCCCCATGAAGGCAGTTGTATCATATAATTCATTGTGAAAATTACTTTACCTTCATCACAATGCTATGTAGGGAATTTTTTTTATTATTTTGTTTTGTTTTTCCTTTTCAAATTCAATATAGAATTACTACATTTAATTTTGAGTCAGACATTTAAGAATACTGATATGAATGATTCCAGAAAGAAATATATCATCCCTCGTACCTCCTGCAAACAGTAAATTCTCCCCATGTATTTCAGAATTCAAAAAGATGCCAAGCCAAAGCTTTAGGTAGCCTTGGCAATATAAGAATTACAGGAATACCATGACTGTGCAAATGTAAGTTTTGTAGTTCATAATGGCTAAAGGGCAAGACTATTGAAATAAATGATAATCCTTTGAGGAAGTCAAAACAGCAAATTTAATTTTTAATATTGTCATGAAATTGATTTCATTTTCTTCTTAGAAATATATTTATAGTAAAGAAAATAATATTTATTAATATTTTATTTATTTCATACTTATTAACAAAAATATTGTTCCTTTTGTTATTGGCAGAAAGAAATATATATAACTGTTTGAATGCAGTAGAGGAACACAGTTCAAGTGACATGTTTTCATAACCCAAACATTTGGACCAAACTGATACAGTCTCCAAGTATTGTGTGAAATTACTTTTTTTCTCTGGAATTTCAGCATATACTTTATTGCCTTCCCAATAACTTGTCCCAGAACTATGAGGTTGTTGCAAGATAAATACAGTAAGTTAAATACATTCTTGTGAGATGAATGGCTTATAGAGTAACACAGAGTCTTCAGACATTCCAAGCATTTTGGACTTTCATCAAAATTAAAATTCATGGGGAAACACTATTTTCCTTACCATTTAGTTCTAAACAGAAAATGTAATAACTTCTTTTATTGTTATTATTACTGTTAGTATGGAAAAATACTTACATGATCGCAGTCTGTGCAGTTCTCTGTCAGGTCTCATAAGAAACTAGAAGACAAGTTAACAGAACCTGACAAAAAGTAAGTTCTCTTTTTCAATTAAGACAGACTGTATCAGTTTCATTGCTTATGGAACTATTTGTCACTACAAAGAACTAATAAATAATTAAGACTGAGAAATAATCTATTTAACTTTGCAAAAACTAGTATGTCTCCTTAATGAAATAACTTTCCAAACCAGTCTTGTTTAACTGGCAATTTAAGGGATTTGATAGACAAACAAGTAACTGTGACATAAAATTCTGATTCAAGTGTCACTCTCATAGGTCAAGTGACCTGTGAAATAGGAAAAGAAAGACAAGAAGCTTCATGAAATGTTTATAGGTTGATGGGGATTTTTGAAAGTTATCATATATGACAGCAAAATACCAGATATAGTAGATATATTTCTTCTACATATTAATTAATTCACAGGATTTCTTAGTGAATCATGTGCAGTATCAAATCAGCATTTAATTGAACCACAATGCATTTTAAAATATATCTAAGATATGTTTGCTTGAATGGATTTGGGCAGTTTCTTTGCCTGGTACAGAGTTTCTATTAAAGGTGAATTTTCTTATCAAATAAAATATCAGTTTTCTATTTGGTGATTTTGAAATTATCAGACATTTTGTGCTCATGTTTCATTTGTGGCTAAGTGGCCAGCTCTTCTCCAAATATAGGGAGTTAGATGGGTAGACAGCCTAGGTGTTAATTTTTCCTTGCATTTTCCTCCATGACAAACAGAAATTACCAGCTGCATTGTAAGTAAAAGCAAGCTGAAGTGATCAATATTATCATGCACAATGCAAAAAAAGATGTCAATTAATTTCAGTGTGTTATGGAATCATAGACTCATAGAATTGCTTGGTTGGAGACCTTTGAGATTATCAAGTCCAGTCATAGCTGTCCACTACTAAATCATATCCCTGAGCAATTTCTCTACCTGACTTTTAAATATCTTTAGGGATGGTGACTCAACCACCTCCCTGGGCAGCCTATGCCAGTGCCCAATAACCCTTTTGGTAAAGAATTTTTCCTGATGTCTAATCTGAACCTACCCTGGTCCTTGAGGCCGTATCCTCTGATCCTATCACACATCACATGGGAGACGAGATCAATACCTACCCCACTTCAATCTTCTTTCAGGTAGTTGTAGACAGTAATAAGGTTTCCCTTCAGCCTCCTTAATAACCCCAAATTCCTCAGTCGCTCCTCATAAGACCTGCTTCCCCAGACCCTTCACTTCTTTGCCCTTCTCTGGACATGCTCCAGTACAACAATGCCTTCTTGCAGTGAGTGGTAACGGTAATGGTTAATCCTTGAGGAGATAGTGTTGGGAACTAAAGTAATATTAAATTCAACTATTTAAATCACATATTTTCCTTAGCATGAGTAACTGATTTGCTTAGCATGACTAGCTGAATTGCTGAGGCCTTTGGATGCAGGCTGTAACCTAGCAAAATTTTGAACTTGGGCTGAGTTCTTTTCTTAACCCAAAAAGAATGATTAGTAGTTTTACATGACTGATATATTATGACTTAACTAATATCATGAAATTGTATAAATAATATTAACATTATATGCTTAGCAATATGAAATTAGAGTGACTACTGTTATCAAAGTAAAAGGAACTATAATTTTTGGAGACGAAGGAAGAGTCTGTTCTTTCTAGAGTCAAAAGGGGAAAGGTGGACTTCAACTGGAATCAGTGAAGAAAGAGGCTATTCTTCTTGGAGTTAACAGAAGACCAATGGGATTCAGGTGCAGATAAAACAAAAGATTGCAAAACTGTAGAGATGTCTGCATCAAAAAAACAGTCATTAAAGAAGACAATTAACTGTTAAACAATATGATTAGGCAAAAGACATGCTTGCCTAGTGATCAAGTGCATGAATTTCTTCTGTAATACATTGTGAGGCTTTGAAAAAAGCAGAAAAATAATTTTGGGGGGTGTCTTTGAGGGTACCCAGTTTGGGCTGTATTAAACCAATTCTGTGACAGAACCAAGGGGTCTAGACTTTTCTTTAACATATAGAAATAAAGCATTTATAATGAACATAAGACAATTTGTCACTTTGCTACTGATGGGAAACATTTAAAGAATTGCACTATCTTAAATATCAGTTTGGCAAAATGTAATATTCATCTGACATTAATCCCACTACTGTTTCATGGCCATTTCTTTACAGATTGGTTTTACAATGTGTACTTATAGGATCAGATTTTTTTCCTTTTTAAAGAGGCCAAGTGTGATATGAATATCACACTTGAATGTCTCCTACACCTCTGTAATTTCTTCATAATGCTCTCCAATAAAAGAAAATATTAAGTAAATCCTGTCTTATGCTTACATACAATAGACTTTAGGAGGAAAACACAGTTACTTTTTTTTGTCTCTAGTTATAAGAAGATGAATAATAGACATAGACGGCCTTAGTTTCTAATGCCATCCCTTACCTAAGAGGTCACACTCCTTCCTCTTCATTCCAATCCTCTTCCTGCAAAGGGGCATCATGAAAACAAATTATTTTCAATGTCCATCTTAAGTTTTAGAAGAATTTTTGTTCATAAATAGATATGGTTTACTCCTTGCCTCTATTAGTAGTGCACCTAGAATGAAGAAAAAACAAACCTTAGTCTTTGCTATCTCATATATTGCCAGTCACAACGGTGTTCCCCAGGACTCAGTGCAAGTTCAGTATCTTTATATGGATCTGTATGAAGGGATTGAGTGTGCCCTAAGTAAGTTTGCAGATGACAGTAGTCGTGGAGAGAATGTCGATCTGCTTGAGGGTAGGGAGGATCTACAGAGGGGTCTGAACAGGCTGGATCAATGAGTTGTGACCAACAGTATGAAGTTCAACAAGGCCAAGTGCTGGGTTCTGCACTTGGGATACCACAAGTGCATACAGTGTTGCAGGCCTAGGGAAGAACAGCAAGAAAGGTGCCTGGCAGAGAAGGACCTAGGGGTTTTGGTTGGCAGACAGCTGGATATGAGACAGAAGTTTGCCCAAGTGTCTAAGCAGGTCGAAAGTAGGATTTTATCAGAAATGGTGTGGCCAGAAGGACTGGGGAAGTGTTCATCCCCCTGAACTCAGTGCTTGTGAGGTCACACCTTAAATACTGTGTTCCGTTTTGGGCCCCTCACTACAAGACCTCAAGATGCTGGAATGTGTGCAAAGAAGGGCAATGTAGCTAGTGAAGGGGCCTTATTAGAGGCAGATGGGGGAACTGGGGTAATTAAGCCTGTAGAAAAAGAGGCTGGGGGGAGACTTTATTACTACCTACAACTACCTGAAAGGAGATTCTAGAGGTGTGGGTGTTAGCCTCTTCTCCCAAAGAACTAGTGGTAGGATGAGAGGAAATGGTCTCAAGATGGACCAGAGGAGATTCAGATCAGACATCAGGAAAAATTTCTTTACCCAAAGGGTTTTTGGGCGCTGGAACAATCTGCCCAGGGAAATGATTGTGTCAACATACCTGAAGGTATTTAAAAGATGGGTAGACAAAGTGCTCAGGGACATGGTTTCATACTGGACAACTGCAGTTGGACTTGATGATCTCAAAGGTCTATTCCAACCAAATGGTTCTCTGGTTCTATAAGAATAAATGGCTTTATTTCAAAGTTTTCTGTCCCTGTTTAGAGTTCTCTTAGCTTCAGAAAATAGCTGGCAACTCATCTTATTTATTTGAGGTGGCTCTAAGAGTGAATCAATAACTGTTCCCTTTGCTGTCTCTTATGTTATTGCTGTAAGAACCAAAGAAAAAACACGGAGAGCTTCACAAGGTCCCGTTAGGCGTGACAGCTCAAGTGTGACACACAACTTATCTGCATCAGCCTTGTATGTCCGGAATAGTTTGTCTTTGTTGAGAAGCAAGGATAGATGGGACTTCTGAGTCCCCAGCTAGCATTGTTTGACAGCAAGAAAATGTATCTACACACATGTAGACATATTGAACCTGTTACAGTTATCTTGGAAATCCATATTGTGTCATTATTGCTTGCTACCTCTCTTGCTTTCAGGCTCTAATAGTGAATCATAATGGGAAAAGAAACAGGATGCTAAAACCCACATCCTTAAATCCATACATTCAACAAATATGTGGAGCAAGTCCAGAGAAGAGCAACGAAGCTGGTGAAGGGGCTGGAGAACAGAACCTATGAGGAGCGGCTGAGAGAGCTGGGGTTGTTTAGCCTGGAGAAGAAGAGGCTGAGAGGAGACCTCATTACTCTCTACAACTACCTGAAAGGAGGTTGTAGAGAAGAGGGAGCTGGCCTCTTCTCCCAAGTGACAGGGGACAGGACAAGAGGGAATGGCCTCAAACTCCACCAGGGGAGATTTAGGTTGGAGATTAGGAGCAAGTTTTTCACACAGAGGGTCATTGGGCATTGGAATAGGCTGCCCAGAGAGGTGATTGATTGACCTTCCCTGGAGGTGTTTAAGGCACGGATGGATGAGGTCTTGAGGGACTTGGTTTAGTGTTTGATAGGAATGGTTGGACTAGAAGATCCGATGGGTCCCTTCCAACCTGGTTGTTCTATGATTCTATGTTCTATGATTCTATGAAAAGAGAAATAATTATTTCATGACTCCTGTAATTAGTGAGAAAGGACAGACTGCTTTTCACTCCCATCTTTGTTCATTCCAAAGACTGTAAAATAGGAAATCCACAAAAAAATACTTACTGGCCAGCAGGTGTTTTTCATGAATATACAGTTCTGCTATTTCACTTTTGAGATTAGAAAGGTGGTTTTATATACTAATATAGATTGGAGATGGTGAATTAGATTTTTTTATTTATTCTTCCTCTAAATATTTCCAACCCAGTGAGCATTGCAGTGAAGTTCATTATTTTACCATAGTAACAGTAAATGCTGCATTTTTGATGCCACCCACTCCATAGCCTCAGAGGAAAAAAAAAGACGACAAAAACTAACTTATAATCAAGGCAATTCAACTGAGATATTTCATATATGAAACCAATATATTTCTTACTCTATTTTCTACATAAAAGCAAGTTTACCGACTGGTTATAGGCAGAGACAGGGAGAAGAATTACAGCCTTTTAGGTGCGTAGAATGTTACTAAGAAAAATAAGAATATCATAGAGTGCTGTGCTTGTCTATGAAAGACAAGGACCCATACTCTGCTTTCAGGAACATGTTCAATGATCAAGGCCAGAGGTCAAACAGGTTGTAACATGGAATTTCCATTGTATAAGAATTTTAACAGTTTTAACTGTCATACAAGCCAGGAAAAATAAAAAAATGTGTATTGCTACTAGAAGAAAAGGTTCCTGAAATGTTATCTATGTTTTAAAAAACTAAACAACATTTTTGCAAGATTGACTTACATTTGTCAGATTTCATTCTACTCCATTGTGGAAACTAAGATAAAGCTAACTAAGAGTTTGAAAAAAAAAACCAAATTAAAACATCAGCTTTATATTTGACATAGCAGACACCTTCTGACATCTCCTAAACTTATTTGCATCAGCTCTTATCAGCTCTCTGCACATACAGAAAAAACAAATACAGTTTGAAGAATCTACAGAAAGATATTGATGAGCTACTGACACTTGAACTATAAATTTTTAAAATAAAGTTCATTCAAAACACAGTGCCCTTTTAGAGAAAGCCTTTCTAAATGGAATATTTTCAATTATATATGGCAGATTAAAAGTTCAACTTTTAACTGCACCATTAAAAGACATTTTCACAAAGAGAGAGAAAAGTAAGAGTGCACTAGTCTTCCTAGCAGTGCTGGAGTAACTAGATTTAGATGTTACAAAAAGTCCTAAATTCTAACAGTAGTACTGTCAATGGAAAGTGTTTGAAACTATTGTGTTTCAGCAACCTTATGTTTTCCTATCTTTCAGTGTATTTGCACCTTTTACCCTCCAGGCATTTCTCCACGTGGTCATTGCAAACCCAGAATTCCCTGTATGTGTAAATGTTCTCCTCATGCATGCTCTGCAATCCCTTGAGGTCTTTCTTCCTTTCCTTCATGCAGCACATGCTGTCTGCTCCAAACAAGTGTAACAGGGTTCTACTTCTAAAATCATATACCACTGTAAATCAAGTGAAATTAAATGAAAAAGATGAAATGAGAAGAGAGGAGAGGAAATATAGTCTGTGCACCACATTGTTGGACTGAAAGGTGTACTGGTATCCCTGAGGAGAAACTGCTTTTGGCAGCTACAAAACAGCTTTGCAGATTAATGTTTGAAAGATACTTATAGAGGGTATGATGAAATTACACAGCCTTTCAAATTTTCAGTCCATTTAACAAAGTGCTTCCAGTTTCCAATTTATATCAGGCAAAACAATGAATATAGAACAAATTGTTAATCTCTAACATGAGTTTTTTATTAATGTCTGTATTCAGAGCAGAGCATTTATTAAATAAAGGAGTTAGAAGAATGAAAAGCAGTGTAAAGCCATCAGCTTTTGGCAATTCTTGTTCACATAATAGTTTTTTGCTTCTGGGTACAGTTGAAGATACTGGACATTAAGAAAACAGGCTTTTATCTTCAGATTCTCAATTTTGTCATTTTAGCAAACACCCTACTAAAGTTCCTCTTTTATGACTAATGCCTTTTTATCCCATCATATAGTATAACTGTTTTCATATCTTACCAGTAAGATAAAAACAGGGAAGATACAGAAGAGCTGGTAAAAACCCAGGTGGAGGAATCACTGTGGATCTGATTCTGCTGCAAGATGGTGGCTAGGTTCCTTTATGCCATAACATTTCATTTTGCTTTTCCTCCAGCAGTCTGTGGGCTTTTTTGTAGGAGAAAGCATATCCAATCAGCAAACCTGATGGTACCTTGTAGCTAGGAAATGACCTATAAGCCAACCTGACATGCAGGACTAGACTGCATACTGGTATGAATCAGCACTATAATATCTCTCCAATCCAGCATTTTCTTAAATCTTCTTATTAGGGAAGATTAGAGCTATGTGCAATACTTCAACCAGATATAACAAAGGCAATGTAAAATAGCAAAATAGAACCACATGGGATCCCATAAGCACTACATATATACAAGAGGCCTTACCACATGACTTAATAAAAACAGATTGGAAGAGATCCATCGGATCATCGAGTCCTTATTGATTATTCCTTATTGATTAATATTAGTCCTTATTGATTATTCCTTACCTTGTGAAAGGACAAGTTTGGCACACATCAGCCTCTCTCCTTTTCCACAGCCTAATTTCACTGAGATGAAATTCCAGGCATTGTAGATATGCCACACAGACAAGACAACTCCCTAGTCTAGATAACTGTGGTGAAACTGGAAGCACTGTAGGGAAAACTTTACCAGTGTTTTAGATTTATCCTTAATGAACATATTTTCTCGTACTCTAAAGAAACACACAGATTTACCACAAATTGGTTGCACTAGGTCAGCCAAAAGATGATAAATTAGTGTACCATCCACTAATTTTTTCTTATCCCCGTTGCAAAGTATTTGGGTGTTTGGTCTTGTTTGCTGTTCACTTGTCAATTAAAGTTACAAAACCAAAGAAACGCTCAGCCTGAATTGTCATCTTCAGCCAGTTATTAGTAATCTGTACAAGGCTTCAGAAACCCAGGAGAAAACTGCAAAACAAGTAAAGGAACAAAGGCACATCTGGAAAACAGTGTATCCAAATGCTAAAATGCAAGACAGTGTAACAAAGCATACTCATAGGATAAAGCATGAAATTACAAAGCAAGCAAGCAGCTCTTTTTCCCCATTCTTTTCTGTTAAGAAAAATAAACATTACCAGAGAGAAAAAGCTGTTTTCTCCAATTGCTGGTGCATATGCACTAGCAGAGTGAAATAAGACAGATGACATGTACGAACACCTGAACTTGTAAATAGTGTTGGACTATCTGAAAAAGATATGCATCATTTTAGGTACTCAGTACAGATTCAGTCTTAACATGCACACATTTGTGTACATAAACACAGAAAAAAAAATGAGCAAGTTATTAGAAATGGGATTTCTTATGTGTGAACATGTGCTGTCTGCATATGCCTGCTAATGGGTTTGATTCAGATAATAGGTAATAATTTTTACAGTTCTGACTGTAGAGTATCACTGATTAAGGAGAAGAACAGTGCAAAATGGAAACAATAAAGAACTTTCCTATGTAATCACTGGCTTTTCTCAATAGAAAACATTTTTTCCATATAAACTACCATGCTTTATAAAATTTACAGTGCAGTTCTCAGGAAAGTTTTAGTCACAAATTCCCATTTTCTATTTTCTGATTAATATTTCAGAAGAATTTACTTAAAGATCAAATGTTTCTGACACTTGTCCATAAAGCTCTCATTTTTCTTCTTTCTGAACAACTTCTACAGCAGCATCTTATGCCAAGCACAGCAAGGAATCATTCTTCATTGTTGTTCAAAGTCACTATAAATAACAAGAATCGGAAATACAGTCATACGTGTAACTTAAATCTATGCATAGTAACTATGCTGCCTTACTGTCAATTTCTGAGGTTTAAAGCCTATTCAAAAAATAAATACTGAAAATATCTGATATTTGGCAATTTAGATAATAGTTTAATTTTCTGAATCTCTTTCTGGCATTCATGGAGTCAATTTTGAGTCTCACCAGTTAAATCTTATTTGTTTTTTATATCAATACCCAAATGATCAAAGCTTGAGGAAAGGCCTTTGGTCCTATAAAGTATAAGGAATCTTGTGTTTTATCTGGCTCTTCATGATGGGACCCATGCTCAAACTGATCTAATTTGCTTGTATACAGTAAGAAGAAAAAGACCTCAGAATCAGAGCTAAGAAGTTGCTGGGAGTATTGGAAAAATGGAATGTTAAACATGAACAGAAAAAGAATATTTATGTATATATGTATGTATTTATTTACTCATATTGTCTCTTTGAAATTTCATAAGAATATTCTGCTAATGGAAAACATTTAAGCAAAGAAAATATTCTACTTTTTTCAAAGTAGTGGAGAAATTGAAATGGGTTTTAATAATTTTATGTCTGAGAATTTCTTTTTTAATCTCCATATTGCTAAAGGAAATTTCTGGAGGTGAAAATAAGGAGTTCAGATATCATTTGGAAGTCTTTAAAAACATATATTCCATGAATAGCTACAAAAAAAAAGATAGGGAAATATTTATATTATCAGATGTTATACATTTGAACAGGAGTACATCATTGCTTGTAGGTAGTATTAAGTATATTACATGTACCTCCCTCACTGCATCCACACAGCCTGTTCTTTCCATTGTAGAAGGTCACCACAAGTGGGAATTTCCATTGGTACATCAGAGTTAATTGCTAATAATTATCTCTCTGGGCTTTGCATGTTTGGAAATTAATTCTGTGAAAATGTGCATTATAACCTTTCCAGGAACTTTCTTGAGGCTGACTGGCCTTTTCAGTTTCACCACAGTGTCTGAGCAATGCTTACATCCACCTCTTTGCTGGTCTTTGTTTGTACCTCCTATATCTTCCCATTTTCTTCTTGAATTCTGAAGTCACTACCAAAATTCTCCATCCAATGAGATGATTCGTTTATTACCTCCAAGTAAGTTTTTCTCAAAAAGCAAACAGATGTTCTTGGTAATTCTCCCCTTAAGTCTCCTTCATCAGGGATTTCATCTAGCACCTTTCAGATTAGATTCATGTCTAGCACCTTTTAGATTCATGTCCGACACCTCAGAGCCCTGACTCTTCTATTTAGTTGCCCAGTTTTTCTCTGGGTCCTGAATTCCATCATTTTCTGGTTGTGGCAGCCCACCTTCCCATCTATCAGGTTCATGATAGAACCCAAATACACATAAGTCTATGGGACCTGATGAGATACATCCCAGAGTCCAGAGGAAATTGGCTGATGTAGTTGTCAAGCCACTCTCCATGATATTTAAAAAATCTTGACAGTGAGATGAAGTCCCAAATAACTGGAAAAAGTGCAATATTGCACACATTCTTTAAAAGGGAAGAAAGTAGGACTGTGGGAGCTACTGACTTCACAGCCTCATCTCTGTGCCTGGGAAAATCATGGAAAAAATCATCCCAGAAATTACTTCACTGAAAATACTTCCCTCTGATCTTGGTCTGGTCAAATGTGTCTCCTATTATCACTGCATCTTGGTCCAGTCAGGTCATGCCATTCCATAAAGCACAACTCTCCTTCCTTTTTTTTCTTGCTCAGCTGTTTTAAAGATGCTATACCCACCAGGGACTTTGCCCTACTCATGTGCCAGGTCCCCATGGCTACCATCACATCATAGCCCTAAGACTGCATATGGACTTTGAATTCCTCTTGTTTCCAAATACAGATACTTGAGACAAACTTCTGAATGACCTTCCCTCCTGAGCAGGAATGTGAAAACTTTTCCTGGTGCCTTCTCTCATGAGTAACTGTAGTAAAGCAGATGCAGAGATCAATCTGATCAGTGAGCAAGCACCTTTATTCAGCTTAGCTGTCTTTCTATATACCCCATTCGGTTACATAACTGTGAGCCCACGAGAGTGACTACAGTGTACTATTGGCTAAAGGTAGCTGTCCATAAGACTATTACCAACATATTATTGGCTAAGCTACCGTGCATGCCAAGAAACCAAGTTATACTAAAGTTAGCTATGTTGACAGTTCATGTCCATTGTTTTCCTTTCAGGTGGTACTCGTTCCCACCGAACTAGCTGCTGGGTTCCTCCCAGCTGGTCTGTGTTTATCTTTTGGCTCTCTGCTTCAAGGTCTCGTTAGAGTTGTTCAGTATCAAGCAGTCTCACAGCATCCAGGCCTTGTTCTCTGTAAAATCTTCCCACAAGTAACTTCTCTCTTTGCAGCCACTGGTTTCAGTGTCCTTCTGCCTCAGTAAGCCTAGTTTAAAGCTTTCCCCTGTAGGCACGCAAGCCTATTTACAAAGGTGGTTTTCCCTCTCTTAGTACATTGATTTCCTTCTTCTCCTTCAAACCTTCATCAAGTGGAACATGGTGATCATACAATCAGAAGCTTTGCTGCCAATGCAAGCTGCACAGCTGCATATCCATCACCAGGATTCACAGACCCATATTCAGAGCTTGGCCCTAGCTCAGTAAACACCACTTGGATCCATTGCTCCCCTCCTAGGACCCCTCCAGAGTCCATCTAATCCATTAGAGGCACACTACTGTCAGCTTTCCATTAGTGCCCATGTGGACAACCAGCAAGGAGCAACATCTTGAGGTTGTATGAGTCTTGTAGTCTCTGCAGCACCACAAAAACAGACTGCAGGCCTTCTGGACAAGTCTGGCCCATGAACAGAAGTTAGTCTCTGCCCCATAGAGAAGAGATTCACCAGTGACTTTTCTTAACACTGCTCAGTCCAATAGCATCTGTGGCCTGGTCTGAAATCTCCTGACAGTATTTATTCCTCTCCCTAATGCAAAGGCCCTGAACACATTTGTTGCAAGAAAACTGCAGGCTGGTTTTAAGCCATTACCTCCTCACAGATTTCACTAGCTTCCACTTTAACTCTATTCTGGAATCTTTCTCCTGCATTGTACCTTCCTTCTTGCCTCCATGCTGATTACGTTTTTAAGTAAATCCCACTGCATTTTTCTTCGTTGTCCCCAGTGGTACAAAGTCTGTTTGCCTCTTCCTGCAGCTTCAGCCTCCTTGGAGTGGAAGGTGATTCTGCCACATGAAAAGTGGGGAAGCATTTATCAGAATGAGGATGAAGAGGTTAATAGTAACTACCATCAAATCATAGAAGTAATTTACTATCATTTCATAAGACAGTGGTTCCTATTTGGAAAGCATTATAAAAACCCTTCCTGTTTTTTAATATTTTGCTAGCTTCACATTTTGAAAAAAATGAATGCAGAGATGCATTAATTAGATTATGTGCATACACCAGAACTACCTAGTATGATTTTTTATTTGAAAACACAGTATGTGCAGTGCTTGTACACAGGATGATAACTGACAAGGAAGAAGAACTTCACATATAGAATCACAGAGCAACCAAGTTGGAAGAGACCCACCAGATCATCAAGTCCAACCATTCCTGTCAAACACTAAACCAATATCGATCAATGAGAATAGTCTTAAAAATTAACATGGTGAATAGCTATGCAATATGATTTTTTTTATTTTTATTTCACCTCTCTCCATCTTTTAATTCCAATATTTGTTTGTAGTAGAAGGTGGAACAGGCTTAGGTACTGAAGAGATCCTGAAAACAAAAATCTAAATTTGTTGTTTCTTTTTAAAGGATTTTTCTTAGCTTATAGAATAAGTTTTTCAAATTCACAGTAGGGTCACGAAAACACCCAGAGACACCCACAATGCAGAATACAAGTAAAGAGAGGAAAAGAGAAAAGAAGGGATCATTTAAATTTTCTTAAATGTATCCATGGAAAATTGCATGCCATTAATAAAGGAAGGCTTTTAAACTATATGCACTATTACAGCTATATATATATATATATATATAAAATATGTATTAATATATATATATTATGCATTAATATATATATTACAGCTATATACACGCACTATTACAGCTACTAAGCAAAGGAAACTGATCCCTAAGTACCATCGCCAGCACAAGCAAGCAGCAACACCATTAATATCAGTGGGATAGTCTTGACATTATATTTCCTTAAATAAAAGATGAGAAACACACCTCAAACGATCAACAGATAGTGCTCATAAACCAAAATATATTTCCAGAAATTCTGTCTTCATTCTAGATATTCACCAATAGAAGCCTAAGTAACTGTACCGGCACAGATTATTAAGTGGGAATATTTAGACTGTCATGCACTATTATTGCTCTTACCTTGTTTATTTACCTTCCTCCAAAGTCTGGTATTAAATGAAAAGAAAGGGAAAGCTAAAGACATATTCTTAATCTTTTTTAAATAGTCCAATGCTTGTAATTAGTGCTTATTTTTCATATTTCTTTTTATTTCCATATGTTTTTTCATGGTTTTGTATGTTTTTATATGTTTTTTCATTTTTTTTATTTTCATATAATTAGTGCTTCCATTTCATATGGTTTTACTGTGCAAAAAGAACTATTAATATTGAGAAAATTATTGGGTTTTTTCCTCTCCAGATGCTATTGATATTAATACTTGACATGATATTAATTCTCAGGGTAGTCAAATATTATAGCAATATATGCAAACAACATAATCCCACTAAGATGGACCTGTCAAAGGTCCAAGGAACTCCTTCAAAGAATCCAGAAATTAGTTGGGAAACACAGTATTTCAGCTTCTCATCCTGTCTGTTATGGAGTGTTATATGTAGTAAATCTTATTAAGAGTTGCTGAAAAAAATATCTGTATACAACAAGTCTACTGGAGGTTTCCATATACATGGTAATGCAATATAACTAACAACAGGTTTCACTGCATTTGACTGTCACTCTGCCTGAAACAGGACCCTAAAGCATGAATTAATTTGAAGACCTAGAAGTGTATGTTTTGCTTAAATGGGAACAAAGTTATTTTCAAAACTCACTACTAAGCTGTTTTCAGGTGCCTTATGTAGCAAGGAACCATGTATATACTGGCACATATCTTTGCTGTGAGTCAATTTTGTAAACTAACTCTCTCTGCTTGAGACGTGGTCTACTGTTGTCAGTGTACTTGCTTATTCATACAGGCCTTTGCCATCCATACTATCTTTGTATAGCAACCCTCTTTGAAGTTATGAACCACTACAAATACTAGAAAATACAGATTTCTTCAAAACATATAAAATAAAACAATATATCATTATATCTGGATACCCAGAAATTTCATCTAAAGTTTTAGGAACCTTCTTGTCTTCTGTCCCCTAATCATTACAAAGCTTATGATGTATAAAACTTGCTTGAGTGGAGAGGACACTTTAACAGAATCATAAGCATATAAATACCACCACTCTGCTTCAACTTCTCTACTAACAAAAAATCAAAAGAAGATATAAATTTCTCAAGCCTCATTCTAGCCCATAGTTTTCTACTGTACATATTTCTCCACAGACAAAGCAAGAATAGTCTACATATGATGTTAACTGAACCTCATGAAAAATTGCAAGATGCTCCAAATTTCAAAGTATAAAGCTTAGAGTATAGAGAATAGGAGAGGGTATTTTCTTCTAATAATGTGAAAATCAAAAACTATAAAAAGATTTTAAGTGAAAACTTAAAACTGTGTCAATAAAGATTATCATAGGCCCATAGGCAGTCCTTGAAGGAGATGTTCTTTGATTTCATGTTTGGAACAGCAAGACAATGGCCATTAGTAGCATTTTGCTTCTGTTCTTTTTGTAGAATCTATATTTCTAGTGAGGAAAGAGCTGTAATTCTAGTTAGTGGTACTTCTTTTTTGTCACCTTGCAAAAAAAAAGATTCTTCTCTACATTGTCAGGTAAAGAATGAGAGAAGAGAAAAAATGCAGGAGCTCATATGGAGTGGGAATGTAGTGGCTCATAGGGATTGGAAACTGCCAGACAGATAGCTCCTTAATGGGCTGGAAATTGTGTGAAAGTATCTTTTCACAGCAAGAAGCCAAACCATTTGGAACAGGAACTAAAAGCAAGTTGTCAGCCAGGAGCACAAATCCACAGGGCCACAGAGCAGTGGCACAGCCCTATATAGAGTCACCAGCCTCTAGAGTATCTGAGGATTGGCAAAAGAATCTATTTATTTCTACAGCCTCAGTGACAGAGGTTTTTTAGCTGTGCAAATAAGCAGGTTTTTCTCTTGTGTGAGTGATAAAGGCAAAGCTTAATTCTCTGCACACCAGGGGAATTTTCAACTAGCCCTTGCCTGAAATCCTGTGGAAGTGACAAAGGGTACCATCTGCTTCACAGGTGGTTTGTTATCCAAATCAGATTACAGCATGAAGACTACAGAGTTATTGACAACAGAACAGCAGTGAGGAAAACAAATGTTTTGCGGAAAAAAAAGGTAGTATAGCTCTTCAAGGATCTTATATTGCTAGGCACTGCAGTAACATTAGTCAACAAAAAGATCAAAATATATATAAAGTAGTAACAGATTCCAGGATCAGCTGTACCATCATGTCCCTGAAAGGGAAGAGACATTTTACTTGAATTTCACAGATTTGTCGAAAATAAGTCCACGTGCTCTTTAGTAAGAGGGCCCAGCTGCACACCATCCAGACACTCTCAGTCTCCTAGAGGAAGTAAGATAAAGAATGTTGATGCATGGAGGTAGAAAAATATAAATGTTATGTGGAAAGTACTCACGGACTAGTCTCCCAATGTGGCTACTACAACCGTATTTAATGTCCTGTTACCTCCTGTCATAGTGCCTTCTGCACCAGGAAGCCACCTGCTTTCCCTCCTCTCCTCTTACTTGGACTTATTCCAAAGAGACCACCCATTCCCCTTTCTCTCCTTTTAATCTGTCTCTGCCACCAAGAATGGTGTCTCAAGCTCTCTCACAATGCACACACCTCACCACTTTGCAACATTCATCACTATGGACCCAGTCCCAGGGAACACCCGTGCTTTCCACTTCTTCCATCTGCACTTGTTCATGATTTTTTTCTCTGTAACCTATAGTTTCTCACTGTGAATTTTCCTTTGGCATCAAGCCAATGTATTCTGATTTCAAGATAATTGCTGGTCAAAGCATCAGTGCCCTTACAATTGCCTGGGTTCTCCCCAGTTAAATAATCTTCTCTACAGCTGAACTGTCAGGATTTATTCAGCAGCTCAGTGCAGATACTATCACCCTAGGTGTGGACATGTAAAGTAATTATATATATTACCTGTGCCTAATGTTAACTTTTAACACTTCCCACACAAGTTCTTCTATATTTTCTTGTGACCTGTCTAAAGCAAGTACTAAGGAAACTACAGCAGGCAGAAAGAGGATATTAGCAATAGTTCACAAGAAAATATTGCAATAGGTTTGCCTCAGAAACACCCTTTCAGTAGTCACTACAGAGAAGACAACTTGCTTGAAACAGTCACAGAGGCCAGGTTACCCCTTAACCTCCTCAGATCACATAAACTGAAGGTCTAACAGGACACACATTCTTCTAAGCTTTGCTACCTAGCTCGGAATAGAAACCATATACTCAGTTCAAGTCAGTTGTATTTCTTGATATATACACTGTGTGCACACATGTGCGTGCAAGCAGGTGGACACACATATGGGAGAGGAAAACTGAGAGAGAAAAAGAGTGTGTTTTGGTGAGCTGAGTGATTATCAGAGGAAAACTGTGAAACAATTATAGAATCCTTAACATGTATTAGTCTGCCATAGTAATAACCTTCTAATTTTTACAAACACTAGAAAACCCCCATACCTTCTACAGAAAACTAAATTTAACAAATCTGATTTAAACTGGAAAGATGCTTAAACAAGTTAATTACATTTGTTTACTTTAATTTATTTTTTACTACTACATTTCTATATGAAGATGAAACTTAGTTTCAGCATTCTCTTGGTTAAACTATTTATTTAAAATATAGTGGGTCTCATGATGGTCTCAAAGTAAGGAATGAATAATGAATGGAGATTAATCGATGACTGCAATCAATGTCATTGATGGAGGCAGTAAAGCATACTTTTGAGAAGCAGTCTTTTAAATAACTTAAGTTCTGCAGATTATCTTTTTTTTAAAGCGCTTAAAAATCATAGTTGGTTATTTTAAATACAACTGCCTTCTACACATAAAGAGTCCTCCTATCTCTTCCTCAAGATGAAGAGTTTATATTTTCATGCTGTAACAGTCTGTTAGCAATGGTAGAGATAATCAGCTGTTTCTCAGATAGCCAGCAACCCCCAGTGAATTTTAATAATATGCCAATGAGAGGGGGACCTCCCCTTTCTGTGGAAATGAGACCAGTCTAATAGTATGCCTAAGCTGACTCCTGGAGCCTAACCACTTCCACACATCAGCAGAGTAGCCTAATTTTCTTGTCAAAAAGGGACATTTTTCATCTCTCTTTCATAATGAAAACTTTTGTTAGATTGAGGAACCATGACATTGTACACTAGATTTTACAGCATCAAGTCCCGCATACCAATGGTCTGTTGGAGTGGAAACAAAGAGCTATTGAGCTTAATAATCACACCATCTGGAGTTCAAAAATTCACTCTCAAATTAAATGAAGATTTGTAGTTAAGAAGAGTGAATGGTATTGAAGACTGAAAAAAGAACACATTGATATGGGCAAGAGACTGATACAACAAAGTTAATCAAAGCAAAACCTTTGGATGGAAAGATGCATCAAATATGACTGCCATTTACTTCATGTTAGCTTATAGTTTCATAACAGCTTTTTCCTTTTCTTTTTTTTTTTTTACAGTCTGAATGACCAGTTATTTTCAAGAGAACACATTCATAAGCATTTACTTTTCAGTGTTCTCTGAGTTTCTGTTCATATTCCATAATCAAAGCCCTTCCTCCGCCTGAGGACACACCAACTCTGTACCTCTTCATGTACTAAGAATAAGATTTTTTTTTAAAGCAATGGTTGTTTGCAAACTGATGTAGAAGTCCGTCAATCTGTATGCATTTCCCTTTCATTGACAGAAATGTATTCCCTTCCCTTTCCCTTCCCCTTCCTCTTCCCCTTCCTCTTCCTTCTTATATGAGCAGACCATATTAAAAGGGCAACTAATATGTATTTGAAGACAAAGGACTAAAAGACTTTCAGATTCATGGTCCTTCCTAAAGCTGAAGAACACATGGAAGGGCCTTTACTTTCTTTTCTTTTGCAACTTCATTAATTGATCTAAGAGAAGTAGTTGATCCTTCTTCAAACCTCTTTTTAAGTGCATTTTGTGTTATAAAAATATTATAAAAAATAAATATATATATAAATAAAATATATATATTACATATATATAAAATATATATAAATATATATTATATGAAAATATTATAAAACAGTTACACACATTAAAGATCAGAGATCCAAGGAAATTTTATGAAAGGGGGATTTTAAATGTGTAATGAACTTCTTTATCTTAAATTAAGCCTTCTCTTTCAATTTTGTGAACAAGAAAATCCATGCAGTTTATCAACCAAACCCAGTTGGATATCTAGCATAAAAGACTTCTTATTTCATCTTGATTGTTATTTGAGAATTATCATGAAACTTGGCAAAAAAATTATCAAAATGAAAATAAAACTTAAATTCTACTGTGGCCCCAATAAACAAACATAAGTATGCTTATGTGATTTCTTCTCCTGACAGCAAAAGGAAAATGTTATCAAAGATCTTTTAAAATGTGTTTGGGTTATGTATTCCTCTAAGATTTCCAGTTATTTCTTGCTTTTATAAAGTTAGCATTTCTTAAAGAAGCAGACATGTGGGGTTTAAGTCAAGACAGAGAAGATGAAGCACCGAGAAGCCTGGAACTTGACAGTGAGACTTAACAGAACTTACAGCATCCCAAAAGTGGCATTTGCGTCATCTGAAGAAAAAGGATATGATGCTTATTTAGTAGAAATAGGTCAAGATTTACACCACAACTGTGGTTAATCATCTGTCATATATGAATCAATATGTTGTGTGTACATGTATGCTTTAGTATGGCCAGAAAGATTAAGATAACAGTGTATTACAAGAGTATAGATTAGAAGGTGACCAAAAAAAAAGGCAAAATATATACAAATAAATAGGCATAAATCCTACATTTAGACTGTCATTTTTGAGGGACACCTCTGCTAAGTATGAGGGGGTAGGGGTTAAATACTTTTAAGTCCCAGTTTAGTGTATTTAAAAGATAAATACAGTTTATATTTATCTTCATAGAACAATAAGACAAGAGCTTCAGCCTACTGTCTGTTTTGTGCTTTCATGGGAAAAAAATATTTTGCTTTTAATGGTAAGGGAATGTTAGTACTTATTTCTCAGTTTCTGCTAAGAGCAGGCCATGGCCTTCCTGTTACAATTTTAATGCTATTTAAGATGGGTGAACCTAGGAAACTAAGAATTGTTAAAGCCTCATCTTATCTGACACTCAGCACTACTCGGCCTTTTTCCTTTATTAAACTCAACATCACCACTTACCCCCAAGACAATTCCTAAAACACAATACAGTTGTCAGCCCTTAAAAGTTCTAATATCTCAATATTATTCCTACCAGTTTTAATTATCAAAATGAATTGGAATTGCACAGAAGGATTTGAAAGTCCAAAAATAAAGCCTCTGTTAAATTTTAGAACCTGTTAAGTGGTCAAGGAGGAAATACATGGAAATTTATTCATTTTCCTCAGGCCTAATGAGACAAAATGGGAGGAAATAAGAAGTTATGAGAGGAATAAGATTGAATTATAGAAGAGAAAATGAAATATACCTAGATGTTAAAAAGGTAAAATACTGGAAGCTACCTGAAACCAAAGTACAATTATCTACTTCATTTTAGCTTTTGCTTTGTATGGTTGTGCAGCATAACTTCTGTCTCTTTTGTCAACTACTGGTAATAATACAGAATTATTCTGTGTGCAGTGAATTATCTATGACCCTGGACTAGAACATTTCATCAAGCTATAAAGGCTTGGGATGGTAGCAGAGGTCTTCAAAGTCTATATGTGAAAGCAACAAAGGAGATTCTTGTAATATGACAAATCAACAAATTGCAGGTTGCAGAGTGTGTTCTCAAAAATGTAACAAGTTACCCCAAAAAGACCCGGGACACCAGGGCAAGAAACCATTGGCATCAGCAGCATAATCCTAACAGGAAAGGACTCAGGTTTCTGACCACTCACTGATAATCCCCTTCCAGGATGAAATTATCAACCTTAGGACCCAAAGGGGCAGTGAAAGGATGAGCTTAAAACTGGTGAAAATTCAAGAAACCTCTACTGCAAATTGGTTTTAGCAAACTGGTATAAACCCTCTGAGGAAAAGAAAGCTATCATGTCAAATTATTGATCAGAAACATCCTTCTGTCACTCACACCAGTTTACCATGTATATGAACATGTTTCTGTAGTCATCTGGTTTTTCTGCCGAGGTTGATGGTTGGAACTTTTCATGAGGATATGCAAGAAGAAATGTGAAATTTATACAGATGATGCTTAAGCAGTATGGATGCCACCATGCCATAAACAGCTCTCAGCTATACCATAAGTAAGGGGAGACTAAGGTGGAGGCTTAAGCCCACAACTCCCAAATGTCAGCGTAAGTATAAGTGCAGATCGGCAGAAGAGGACCAGTAAGTTAAAGTCACTTGTTTTGAGCTCTCTCTGCCTAAAGTGAAGAAAGTTTGGAATCCTATTTCAGGCTATCTCAAAGATATCAGCTTCCCCAAAAAGCTAAGTATTCTACTGGCTAACATAATGGAGGAGTACTAGCCACACAGGTTTTTGGATAATGCTACCAGATATAATACAGATTTATAATTCATGCTGCTGAACTAAGGATAAACATTCACTTTGTAACTTTGGTTCTTACTGCCTTACTGTCTCATAGCAAACCAACAGATATCTGTCAATTCAAAGGCAAGACTAACATGTAAATCTTCTCCAGATCTCAGAAGTCCGTTAAAACTATAACATACTTTTTTAGCAGTTTTAGAGCTTTCCAAATTGTAGGAGTGTTGATGTTCAGGCTCCCAAACACAGTTTTGTTCAGTACAAGTTAAAATTTGTTGATTATTGCTTTAACTAATGTTTGAATACAATTTTATTTGCTTTTATCTTTGCCTTTAGAATAAAAGAAATGTCAATTTTTTAAAAATTTATATTTTCAGAAGAGTTGCTAATCGCTGATTTAATAATGGGCATGTTTTTATTTGTAAGATACTAAGTGCATTGATCTAATCAAACTATGGTAAGAAACAAAGCAACTTCTAATCAATAATGAGAAAAAATCAGAAGTACTGAGCTATCATGTCAGTTTGAAGAAAACCCATGTGTAAACTAATAAAAAAACCAGCAGAAAGAGTAATGGTGATGATCTCACCAGCAGAGAATATTACAAAACAGTGTTTGTGTTTCTGGTATGGTTAAAGGATGCATAGACTTACTCAGAGATGTACTTCTAACTCTGTTTTCTTGATAACCTTAAATTACCTCCAAGTCTCTCTCTTCTTTTGCATATATTGGACATATGCATACACTTAAAATTTGAAATGTTCCCTATAGCAACATAACATACTCATTGCAAACTACATACAGATAAGTCAGTAGATGTTTAGTGTATTTGTCTCTCATTTCAACCAAACAGTTTAAAATGAGCACACCTGGATGAAGATCCTGTGCAAATAGCCAAGCATGTAAGAGTCTGCTGGAAAAAAAAAAAAAAAAAAAGAACAAGTTCTCAGATTTAAACTATTTAAACTGATTAAGTCTATTCCCCTGGTCTATTCAGGTTAAAACTGCGGGTAAATACTCTCCCCTTTTTGCCATTTCCTTGTTCTGATGTTAACCACAGCATCTACCAGACAATAAAAAGCTAGTTAATATTGGCCAACCTCAAATGAGACAAAATTTGTGCTGAAACTAGGGGATTATCTTTGCATAATGTAATTATGCAAATGTAATGACTTGGAAGGTCATGTAATTACAGAATCACAGAATCACTAGGTTGGAAAAGACCTCCAGGACCATTGAGTCCAACCATTCATATCAAACACTAAACCACACCCTTCAGCACCTCATCCACCTGTCTTTTAAACACCTCCAGGGATGGTGAGTCAACTGCCTCCCTGGGTAGCCTGTTCCAGGGCCCAATGACCCTTTCTGTGACTCTTTTTTTTCTCATGTCCAGCCTAAACCTGCCCTGGTGCAGCTTGAGTCCATTCCCCCTTGTCAGGTTCCCTGTCACTTGGGAGAAGAGGTCAGTTCCCTCTTCTCTACAATCTCCTTTCAGGTAGTTGTAGAGAGCAATGAGGTCTCCTCTCAGCCTCCTCTTCTCCAGGTTAAACAACCCCAGCTCTCAGTCACTTCTCGTAGGGCTTGTTCTTCAGCCCCTTCACCAGCTTTGTCACTCCTCTCTGGACATGTTCCAGAGCCTCAACATCCTTCTTGGGGTGAGGGGGCCAGAACTGAACACAGTATTCAAGATGCAGAAAATTTACTAGGAAAGTACACAAAAGTCATCGCTGTTGCTGATACAATACAGTTACCACTCTATCACACAACAGAGACAATCAATGACACGCATAATAACACATGTCCATACATCACAGGGCTGCATACCTGCATAAGTGGGAAAGGCAACATCAGGCAGTATTTGTTCCTTGGATGCTATCTTGTCTAAAACTGTTTCTACATCCAAGACAAACCTTTTCCAGATACTTCTAAGATGTTTACAATTAATTTCAAATGCCACTTATGGTCATCTGAGTTATATATCTAGCATGCATAATTATTACACAGGTCATGCCATGATCCTATTTATCTCTTATCTGTAATTAATTTTAAATTCATTTGTCTTTTTTATGTATTAAAAAAAATAATTGCATCTTGAAATGTATTATTCACTGAAATAAACTTCCATCATTATTTCTGTGCACATACACTTGGTCTTTTCTAGGTTCACACTATACTCCACATCAGTGCATAATTATCTTTTTTCTGCAACCTTTTTCTGAAAGGCTGGAGTTTGCAGCACTTTTTATTTTTAGGAACTTATCAAGGATTTTATATTTTCAAATCTCTAAATAGTGGGGTGTTTCTTCTGAACTCTTTGGAAATCTTAATATTTCACCCATACCTGCATTAATGTTTTAAGCAAATCAAAGCTTTGCCAATGTCCATTAACCCTTTCTTACACTCCTGATCCTTAAATGAAAAATGGATCTGGACAGATTGGATTGGTGGGTGAAGGCCAACTGTATAGAGTTCAACAAAGCTAAGTGTCAGATACTGAACTGGGGATAAACTGACCCCATGCAATGCTACAGGTTTGACGATGAATGACCCAGAAGCTGCCCAGTAGAAAAGGACCTGGGGGTGTTGGTCAATATCTGGCTGAATATGAATCAGCAGTGTGCCCTAGTGGCCAAGAAGATCAATAGTATCCTGGCTTATATCAGAAATGGCATGGCTGGCATGGCCAGCAGGAACAGGGAAGTGATCATCCCCCCATAGTCAGTGCTGGTGAGGCCACACTTTAAATACTATGTTCACTTTTGGGGCCCTCACTACAAGACATTGAGTTGCTTGAACATGTGCAAAGAAAGGTAATATAGCTGTGAAGGGCCTAGAGCACAAGTCTTATGTGGAGCAGCTGGGGGACTGGGGGCTGTTTAATCTGGAGAAGAGGAGGCTAAGGGAGTTGTTATCATTCTCTACAAGTACCTGAAATGAGTTTATATCAAGATGGTTGTTGGTCTCTTCTCCCAGGTCATAAGTGACAAGAACATAAGGACAAGAGGAAATTGGCTCATGTGGCATGAGGGGCGGTTTAAACTAGATATTAGCAAAAATCTCTTCACCAAAAGGATTGTTAGGAACTGAAACAAGCTACCCAGGGAAGTCACTGAGTCACCATCCTTGGAGGTGTTTAAAGGACACATAAATGTGATGCTTAGGGACATGGTTTAGTGGTGAACTTGTCAGTGTTAGTTTTATGATTTGACTTGATCTGAAAGATCTTTTCCAACTTAAATGATTCTATGATTATGTGATTTACTTAATTTTAACTTATTTTCAGCATTGCATTAATATCATGAGAATATGATTTATAATAGTTGTTCTAAATATAATAAGTTTGCCACAGGCAATGCAATTTGCCCAATGGCTGTAGAAAACCCCCCTTTAATGCTGCACAGCCTTTGAACTGCTTCAGAACCTCCCTACTCATGTAAGGTAGAACCCCTTCCTTCTTCTAGACCAGAAGAGTTGTGAAAGTATGTCACCTAAATCTGGACTGAAGTTGTAATAGAGTGAATCATATACCCCCTCCATTCTAAACTCTTTCTGAGGTCTGTTTGGTAGACATGGAAGTCAAGAATGTGCCTAAATTTATTCAGCCTTGATAGACAGGATAGAACATATTTGATAGCTGGAACTTCTCCTTCTACCCAAGATCACAGCTTGACAAATTTGTGACTTATGCTGAGCCATATATACCATGATGTCACATCTTCCTACTGGTCGTTGAAGTAATTTTACATACCAAGATAGTAATGACTTTTGCTAACAACATCATTTTTTTATAGCCTGTGGCTGATAAGATTAGTAATGAGTTTATTTGACAAGTACAGTTAGTGTGTCAGGGGATCAGACTCGATGACTCAGGAGATCCATTCCTAACCTATGTCCTTGTCCACTGATACTAGACAGAACACAGCTGACTTGCAAACAGTAAGGTCAGCATCTAATTATAATTCTGCAGACATTCTATTTCTTTAATTATGTGTGTGTTTAAAACCTTAACCCTCTGGTCCATACTCTGTCAGAATGCAGTTTAGAATCTACAGATGAACAGAAGCTGAAATAATTGGGTTCCTAGTTTTAGGGTCTGTCAAACACTCCCCATTTCAAATAAGAAATTTAATTCATTTGCTTGTAAATTTTATGTGTTTACCACAGTTTAAGGATACTTCAAAATTCAAGCAGACAGAATGCACTCTCAAGTATATAAAGTTATGCACTCTGTTGCTGCTGGGGATAGATAGATGATGCTGGCAATCCACACAAAACAAAACTATTTGTCCATCCACATCCTTAAACCAATAAAAAAAAAAGAAGGAAGGAAAAGTCATTAGCTCCTGAAACTTAATGAAGTTCTAGGAAAACACAATAGTTTCTGAAACTTAGCAAACAGCTCTAGCAGCATATTAACTTCAGCTTGTGACAGTAAGATCCATGACATGATCAAACTCAGAAGCTGACAAATTTATAGACTTCTGCATTTTTATCCTTTGGACATGCACAGCTCACAGAGGTAAGCCATGGCTGCTGCAATGAGACTTAGAGAGGGTTACCCATTGAACTGCTGTGATAGATGTATACAAGATGGAATTAAAAAGAAAAATAGCCTTTTTTTCTCTTTTTTTCAAATCTCAAGTTAGTCAATCTTAGCAGCTCCTATGATTAAACAACTTTCACAATTGACTGGCATTCTTAAAAAAAGTAAAAGACCACTCCAGAAGACACATAACTCTTTTGTATTATTCCAGTATTATCTCTTTGATTTTATAGCATGTACTGAGGATTTGTTTAGAACAAGTAGGAATTGAACAGAGCTCTATCCCAATTTAAAAAAAAAAAAAAAAAAAACAAATCCAAACACTAGAAAAGAAAAAATATAAAAAAATACATTTAGAAGAGGTAAACATTTTGCCACAGTCTGAAAGGTTAGGGACTATATACTGTAAGGAGCTAAGGATTTTACATGCTTGCTGCCTAGAGGATTTCATGCTATGATGTACCATACAGTATAATTTGTATGCTGGTTTTATTTTGAGTTATATTAAAGAAACAGTTGTATTTTACGCTGCACATCTAAACATGTCCAGCATAAGCAGATTTTTTTAATCAACTTTTTTTATTATTCCTAATCACAGCGAGCTACAGTGCCAGGCTGCTCTACAGAGGAAGGGGAGCAGGGGAGCAAGAGCAAGAGTAGGTCCACTGGCCTCAACTCTCACAGTACACAGCAAGGCCAACAGAGATGGTGGTTGCTGAGGTCAGTCCAGAGACCACAGCAAATCCATGCTGATGAGGTAGGTCTCAGGTCAAGTCAGGGTGAAACATCTGTGGATCATGTCTGCAGGCCAAATCAATAGGTTACCCAGTCACATATAGCACAGTTGCAACACAGTTCTGAGGGGATCTGAGGGGAGAGTGACTACTTAAAAACTGTTCTCCAGTGAAACTGGAAGAGTCTCTGCTGAAATCTTTCAGCAGAGGTTTCTTGAACAGCCATCTTCACAAAGTTAGTCTTCCATACATGGGGGCTGCACGTGCTCAGGGCCCTGACACCAACCTCTGCTCTGGACAGTTGCAATAGGCAAACCTCCAGCAAGTACTTTTTATTTCTTCCAACTTTCAAGTTCATCAAGCTTGACGATGGAGTACAGTCTTCAGAAGATGTTGATTTTCAGCCTACAGAAATAAAGAAAAGATGGAGAAATAAAGTAACAAATTATTAAATATTTGTATGTATTAGTAGCTTTCATTACACATACTTTTCCATAAGGAAAACAACAGATCACCAAAAAAGTACATTCCTAAGTGTTTGATTAACTTGAGCAGGCTCATTAACAGTGTTCATTTCTTTCTTTTTATCTTGACCACAGTTACCTATTAATAAACTTCATGTGATCCCTTAAATTAAAAATAAGAATAAGCGAGACTCGACACCTTCCCATGCGGAGGACAGTCTCCCTGATAAGGGATATGAAATAGTTGGAAAGGAAACAAGAGAGGAATAGATTTTTGGGAAAAAAATTTGGAAAGCTATTCCTACCAAAGATTGTCAGAAGGTCACATTGGTTTGGTAAAGGCAGGGAATGGGGTAAAGATTTGAGGGCTAACTAAAATGGTCTACAGAAACTATTTAAATAGTGAAAGGTGTAGTGTAGACAATAAATGTAGTAGAAGCATATGGGTCATTATGCTGTCTTCTTTCTTGGGTCGTATGAGGAAAACTGGCTAAGGGGAAAGAATGACTGCAAGCAGTGAGAGTTGTCAACTTCAACGGTGAAGCACCAGATTCTGCAATATATTGAAGGAGGCTTGCACACAGGCCTGCTGTTAATGTTTCTTTCCCTCACCAATAAAAATCCCAAATACCTTTAAGTGTAGGAAGATGTTTGTGTGGACCACTGAGAAATGGTAATAAGGAAAAAATAACTAAATACTTAATCTAAAACCTTGAAAAGTAGATAATAAAAATAATGGCAATTATTATTATCATTATTATTTTTAAAGGGTCTACAGGCTGCTTCTGAGGCTCTTATGTCAGCAGTGTGATGTTATTTTCATAGGTAACTTCTTCAGGAAGCTTTATTGTGGACTGCAGTCAACCATATTGCGTGCAGTCAACTGCACAACTCAGCTGGAGGGCTGTTGCCCAGCCTTTAAGTAGATCTAATGCTTTTGGAAAGCTCTTCAGGAAATACAAACACAGGGCCAAGAAATCTTTTTTTCCCCTCAAACTCAGGACATTCATTTCTATTCCATAAATTTTTTGTACAGCAGCATGGATTCTGATCTTACTTTTTGTAAGACTTAAAGTAACTACGAGGCTACAAACGAGGCTACTTCAGATCGAAATTTCTGGCACTAAGATTGAGAAGAAACCGTGTACATACCAAGAAAGTAAAATATGAAACTGGATTTACATAGAAATTTGCTGCTTCTGTTATAGACCCTGAAGACGAGATTGCATGTCTATTATTCCAGGTAAAGGTATTATGCATCCTACTGTTGGTTTTGGGTTTTTTTTAGTTCAAAACGTAGTCATGCTTAGCTATGTAATCACCAAATATATTCTTTCATAATTTTATTCTATTATGCACAAAAGTGTAAAGGGTTTAACACTACATAGCTATGCAGGAAATCAAGAAAATTTCTCGACAGTTTTTGCCCAGACGTTAGGGTATTGTTCTGAGAACTCAGCAGGCAATGCTTTTTAATGAGAAAAGGACTAAAATAATGCTAACAGAATTTAATGTAGATGCAAGAGAGGTTATTAAAGTGCCTACAACATAGTACTTGTATGCTAATGTTTTAAATAATTTAAAATATAAGAATATTAAAATATATATTTAAAAGGCAAAAAACAGTTAATAGATATTTCCTGTCTGTAGACAGTTTTGTTGAAGTCTGATATAAAATAATCCTAATCTAAATTTTCAGAAATGAGTTCAGCAATGACTTTTCAAGGAAAAGGTAGGGTAAGGGCATGATACACCGGATTATTAGTAAGAAACTATTTAAAACTCATTTTGTCATATATGGCTGAGAGTTACATCAGATTAATTCTTTTACAATAACAGCTAAAGTTCCCCTGTGTCTCTTTCTGAGGCAGTGTACACTCTTCAGTGCTCAGGTCTTGTGACTTTATTCATTGTGACACAAAGTTCTGTAAGAGTGTGCTTGAGTTAGGTCAGCCAGAGACTCACTGTTCTGCATGCTGATCATTTTATCCAACAGGTCTGGCTGAGAGGGACACCTGTGGTTTTTCCCATCACATTGACTATGCTTTATTGCACACATCCATCATATAGTCAAAGTATCAGAATGGAGAGCACTTTTGGTTACGTTCAGACTTCATTTGGACAGCAATTTTCCAACTGTAGCACCTTGCTTTGGGACTTATTGGCTATGCTTTGCCTTTTCTGCCAAGCCATGAAGGATTTTAACCATCCACTTCTCACTGTAATTCAACCTGACAAGAAGCTATGTCCTGTGTAGCAAACGTTTAATTTGTAACCTCAATAGCACCAGAGCAGTCAGCACAAAATATATAAAAGGAATTCAGATTTTCTTCTTACACCTTTTTTTTATTGGATGACCTTAGATGAGGAGGCATTCTTGGACCACTGCACAACTCCTTGTGACTAGGTATTTATGCATCATATCAGCACTCTTCCCACAGAATAACTAGTATTCAGTAATTGTTGCTGCATGGAAAGAAGAAAACCCACAGGTTACAGGGAAGAGGTCTTTTTAATGGATAGAGAAGAACTACATATCAATAGAATTCATGACTGAGTGCCCCAAACTGTTTTCTGTCATGAATAGCATTTGCATTAATGAGATATTTTACCATTGGCAAAAGAGTATGAGCTGTTGCCACAGCAGCCTGCCTTTACCCACTCCAAGGGAAAGCCAGACATTCCTGTTACACTCCCACATCAGTCTCTGGTGTTTAGCTCCCAGCAAGCATAGAAAGGAATGGAGCATTCTCTCACTGCACCAGCAGCTTCTATGCTTGCCCATTAATGTTAGAGTAAAATGAACTGTGATTACCATATGGGAATCCTTTGGCTTATGAGTTAGGACAATATCATATTTAACAGGAATAAAAGCAAATAATGTTTGGTGCAAAACAAGGAAAAGAATAGAAGGCTGCTTGATGTGTAAATCTATTTTCCTTTCTTTAGAAAATCATTGCATAATGTAGATAGGAAAATCAGTGGGATTCACAAAACCCTTTTCTTGTTTCAAAATAAAGACCAGTTCCTTTTGTTTGTTATAGGACAACAAACAGATAGCTCAGAAATTGATGTAAATACTAGGTAGTCACGTATAATGCAAAGAAGTTAAATGTTTAATAGGCTGTTTGTCATGGACATAAATGTAAGAGATCACTTCATGAATAGTGTGCTTCCTGGTGCATTCCCACAAACACAGTCAGGATCATCTCATGCATATGTACAAGTGTCAGTTTGTGACTTGTAGCATTATAAATTCTGATTTACACAAGAACAGTGGGATTCCTTTGTAATTAAGGAAACAAAAGTCATGCTAATTGGTGCAAAATGTGATATCATATACCTTGAAAAGCTGTTCCATAGCTTTGATTGAAAGCCTGTTTTCTTGAAAAACCTGAAACCAACTTGAAACAATTCTCTTCTTTTTCCCAAGTTTTCCCCACAAATAAGGTTCCCGAAGAAATATTCAAATTCTTAGTTAACAAGTAGGTATTACAAATCCATCCCAGTACCTATGAATTACTAGGCAGAGATTTTTCAGATGAACCCTAACTAGGAGAATCAAAATAGATGAGACATCCAAATTAATTTTACTAATTTAGAAGTTCATAATTAGTATGTCCAATATGATTATTGTACCATATCATCAAGATAAAATAAGCAGTTATATAAGTCTACATTCACATATCACTGAACTCAATTTTAATACCTTTATATTTTTAGGTTTCACTTACTCTAAATCAGCGGGATACTGAAGAAATGTTTTTGATCTGATGCCTACTATTAAATTAGTTCAAATACTCACTATCTAAATTTATTGCAGCCGATGACATCATGAGCTATCCAATTATTTTAGTATTATTTGGTGCAATGTAATTTTAAAGGACCTTGTATGCAAGCAAAGTACTTAATAATTCCCCAGCAAATTAATCCCGTTGTTGCGATACTGAGAGGCATGAGAATAAAGGAAAAAAAAAAAAAAAGAAAAGCAGTTTCTATCAGATCAGCATAATGTTGCAGTAAGTACCAAGTAACCTTCACCCTATTAATAAAAGTGTCTTGGTTTAACTTGATATTTACCTTTCTCTACAAACAATGGATTATGTTCCATCTACATGATACCAGCAGTCCCTCTCTGCAGGGCTGCTCTCCATCCTCTCACTCTCTAGTTTGTCTTTATATCCAGGGTTGCCGTGTCCCAGGTCCAAAACTCAGCACTTGCCATCGTTAAACATCATGTGGTTAGCAATTGTCCAGCTCTCCAATTTCTCTAGATCACTCTTCAGGGCATTTTTGCCCTCAATAGTGTCAACAGATCCCTCCTGTTTTGTGTCCTAAGCAAACCTGGTTAGTAAACCTTCAACTCATGCATCCAGGTCATTTATGAAGATATTAATGAGTACTAGTCCTGAGATGGAACCCCACACAACCCTGCTAGTGACTGGTTGCCAGCCCAATGTAACCCCAGTCACTACGACCCTTTTAGCCCAGACCATTAGCCATTTGTTCACCCACTGCATTATGAGTTTCTCCAGCTGCAAACCAGACATTTTGTTTAGGAGGATGCTATATCAAAGGCCTTGCTGAAATTCAGAAAGATTACATCAACTGTTTTTCCTTAGTCAGCTAGGTGGCTAACCTTGTCATAGAAGGAAATGAGGTTTGTCAGGCAAGACATTCTTTTTATAAACCCCTGCTGGCTGGGACAAATGACTTTGTTGTCTTTCAGGACTTCTTCAGTAGTTCCCAGCATAATCTCCTCCATAATCTTACCAGACACTGAAGTGAGACTAACAGGAATGGCCTGGTCCTGTGCTCTTAGGAGGTGGTACTTAAAAAGTGACCAGCATCAATCGACCTCGGGACATTCAAAGCTTGGGTGGACTATAGCAGACTCCCACAATGATGTCTATTTTAATTGTCTGTACCTTAATCCTCACTCAGAGGCTCTCAGCTATGCCATCACCAACTGTAAGCCTTTCTGCTACGTACAATGCCCTCCTCTGTCCCAGCCTTGCCTGCCCTGTCTGTCCCCTGTGAAGAGCCTGTAACCATCCATCATCGCACACCAGACACAGGATTCATCCCACCAGGTTTCATTAATGTCAACAACGTCATGTCTTTGTGAGTAGGGCAAGGTTTCCAGCTCCTCCTGCTTATTCTTCATGCTGCACGCATTCGTATAAAAACACTTCAAGTGTGGGTCATTAAGCCCATGTCCTTGCAAAGCAGTCTGGTTCTCACTAGGATGCAGCTCCTCAGACTTTGGCGTGCAATAAGGTTGAGTCAGAACTGACAAAGCCTTCTTAAGCTGCCATATAATCAATCAAATTCCTCACAAGGAAAACAAATGGAGAAAGAATTTAATGTCCTGGGATTTCTATTAAAATGGATCAATATAGGATTACGGAAATAAATAAGTTTTTGTCATTTCAGCATGAAAATAGAGATGTCTACTGAATAAGAAGACAAGCCTGTTTAGCGCCAGAGATAGTTTTGCTTGAGAAACTCTTTATGATCAAAGGTAAGAGCCAAAAATAATTATGATGGTACCTGTGCAAATGAGAAAATTCAGCATTTAAAAACAGACACAGTAATGGCTAGACAACTTTACTGGTGACCTCTGCTGTGGATGCCAGATACAATTCTCCTATAGTATGTCCGAAATTCCATGTCTTGGCTATGCAACAGTTAGTCACTGAAAATGCTATCCAACAGTTAGTCACTGAAAGATCTGGTACAGTTGTGTCTTCAAATATATTTATGAAAGTTGTTATTAATTATTTTAGTCTGCAAGAGCTCCATCAGGAATTTGGGGGATGGAGGGGAAAGGCAATATAACTTTATCAGTCATTCCCTATAGCTGAGTTATATTTGATATACCAGCCTTAACTGGGAACTACAGATGAAGCTAAGAGCTTGTGATAAAAATGAATATCTGATGATAAATATCACAGGCTTTTCTTCCTGGATGATGACCCAATTAGTTTCTTTATCACTTTCTAACAACACATTCTTAATTTACTGGGAGATGCTCATAGGCACGCATGATTACAGATAGTCACTGAATCACGTGACTGACACCAGACAGGTTCTAGTCCACATATCAAGAAATTTGCAGTTAGGAATAGGCTGAAAAACAGGGTTTTTTGTACTGTTAAAGTGACAGGGGACGGGACAAGAGGAAATGACCTCAAGCTCTGCGAGGGGAGATTTAGGCTGAACATTAGGAAAAAAGTTTTCACAGAAAGGGTCATTGGGCACTGGAACAGGCTGCCCAGGGAGGTGGTTGATTTACCTTCCCTGGAGGTGCTTATGGGACAGGTGGACGAAGTGCTGAGGGGCATGGTTTAGTGTTTGATAGGAATGGTTGGACTCAATGATTCGGTGGGTCTCTTCCAACCAGGTGATTCTGTGATTCTGTTATTCAGTGAACATGCACACAACTGTATAGTGTATCTCTACACAATGGCTCAGGCCTGCTTCATAAGAGCCAGCACACATCCTCAAATGGTACTGTGCCATTCAATAAAAGTGGCACGTGTTTGTACTGTTATTTCTTTCAACCCAATGTCATTATACACAACAGATACTAATTCTGAGGAATCAAAGTATTCCTTACTCCTTAGGATAATATTAATAATAAAACCAAATCCCTTTATTCCCTGCAAATGTTTTGCAACCACAACTGATTACAAGGGGTAAGTCAAATAACAATTCACCAAAGTCACTTTTCTTTCATCAAATGGCAAAATTCCTCAGAAGAAATCTTAGTTACAAATGTAGTTGCACATTATGTTTTACAGTCTTGTTCTCCCAGGGGAAAACTGGAAAGTAAAAGTAAAGCACTAGAAAGATTTAACTTCACATTGGTGAAATTTCAAATGCCATTAAATTAGCAGGAGTTTCAAAAGGCAATGAAAACTGTCAAACAGAGAAGTAGATATTACGGAAACTAAGTACATTAGTCTTTTTTGAATTCACTCTTTGGCTGAATGTGAGCTACCTCAAAGTGATGTGAAAATTTCCCAGTGATGGTGCTTCATTGTTATATTTTAACTATGATATGAAGGGAACAGCAATATATAGTACTACAGTACAGGAACTGCCGATCAATCCCTTTTACATAAAATAATCTTAAATATTTTGGACTTAGAAACTTTTAAAGCTGCTGAATTCAAGGGGACTTCGGAATGACACGGGGCAAAAATTACACATTAGTTTGCAATGCACAGTGGCTGCCAGAGAACCCACTTTGGGGCCATTTATGTAAATGTTTCATGCCAGAAACCACAGAGATAATATTTTCTTCTAAATAGCTGTATTACATGAATTATAAGCCTGACGGTTATGAACAGGCACAAGAGCCACAACACCTTTGACCTTTCTTCTACTATTGCATAAATAGGAGTGAGTTAGCAGCTAGATGTACACATACAACAGGAGTTCAATATAGAAAGGGCAGTGGTGATCCAGAAAACCTGAGCATTGTTTCTCAGAGGAGTTTGTATGGAATATTAGTGAAATCTAATAATATTAACCAAAATAAAGAAAGTGCAAAACCCAAAAGTAACTGCAGCTACACCTAAAATTTAGTATATTAGGCCATGCTAATTCATTGAATCATAGAATCATAGAATAACCAGGTTGGAAGAGACCCATCGGATCATCAAGTCCAACCATTCCTATCAAACACTAAACCATGCCACTTAGCACCTCGTCCACCTGTGCCTTAAACACCTCCAGGGAAGGTAAATCAACCACATCCCTGGGTAGCCTGTTCCAGGGCCCAATGACCCTTTCTGTGAAAAATTATTTTCCTAATGTTCAGCCTAAATCTCCCCTGGCAGAGCTCGAGGCTATTTCCTCTTGTCCTGTCCCCTGTCACTTGGGAGAAGAGGCCATTACCCTCCTCTCTACAACCTCCTTTCAGGTAGTTATAGAGAGCAATGAGGTCTCCCCTCAGCCTCTTTTTCTTCTGGTTAAACAACCCCATCTCTCTCAGTCATTCCTCATAAGGTCATTCCTCATAATTCAACAAAAGTTAAAACTAAACAGAACTATTGAGAGGAACAAGATTGGCTCAGGATTTCTGGAAAGAGTCTCAAGTTCAAAATATTTTCACAGAGGGTTATATTACTGAACTGAGATTCTTTGTTGTATTGTAAGGTCATTTTCTTGACCTTTTCCTATTTTATTATTGTGAGTAGCTGTTTTATCTTTTAATGTTTACAACATGCATTTAGAATTATTTGCAGTTACAAAACCTAAAAGTTTTGCAATTTTGGGATGCGATCGAGAATCTATCCATTCGTGTTCCATATGGGTAAGCAGTCCTTCCTTGTCTACAAGACAGTTAACCTCTCTACTGAGTATAAGCAAGAAAACCTGCAGAGAGCTGGCATTGACTCAGGAGAAAACAGTGCTACTTAAAGCAGGAAGGGTTATTACAACTGAGGAAGTTCAGTGCAGTACTCCCATTGAGTAAAGAAAGAATGGGTCAACCCTAAATGTTGCAGATCTGCAGCTAGGTCACTGCACCATTTTTGCTGCCCCAGTCCTCCTCTTGTAGTCATTCTCTAGGCGGCAGCATCCAAAGGTCTGGCTGCTATCCAGTAGGAGCTGCTGCCTCCAGCCACAGTCTCCTGACTCCTTCCCAAGGAGCCAACAGTGGGCTGATGGAAAGTATCCCCTGGACTTGGGCTAGCTTGTGGGTTTTGTGATAAATCAGGCTGTTTAAGGCATAATAGAAAACAAAGTTCAATTTTTAAAGAAAAGGTAAATTAAAATATCTGTAAATATTATGACCTGTTGTGTGTAGAAACTCTCCAAACCACAGAGGAAGACAAAAATTCTTGATATATGGTACAGGAACTCACATCGTATCTACAGAAGACACTGTTCATTAGGAGCTTTTTGCAATGGAAATTTCAGTCAGGGGAAAAGAACTTTGCCTGAAGTCAGCCTGAGTCTTGTTTGAGGATCTATCTAGTCAGATAGTTTTCTGCCTGGATTCAGTAGGCAAGGTTGATTTCCTTTCTGCTGTTGTTTACTCAGCTGTTATTAAGGTTATACATCTAAGCCAAAGGTTATCTCAGCTTACTTCATCCACTGACTGCTTTTATTGAGGACTATGTCTCATGACATTAAGTGAAAAGCCATGTAGTATAAGAAACTTAAGCAATTGCACAGAGTATTAGCTTCTAATATGGCATAAAGCACCTTTTATGAAATACAGGCAGTTGATTCCAGAGTGCTAATTATTCTTGTTTCAGAAAAATTTAAAACAATTTACTATACCGTTTCCTAGTTGTAATGAAAAGATCATTGTTTCATATGAGATAACAAATAAAGAGAACATAATCTTAGTGTAGTAGGCAAACAGCACAGTCAAAGAAAACCTACTTAATCACTTTTCTTTAAAAGTCATCTTTAATCTATCTCTTTTTCACAGTGTTTAGAATATTATTTGGTTTGGCATACACTTGCTATTTTTATTTTCTGTACATTATACATACACACATTATGCTACATGGAAATGGATGGTAGGAAGAAGAAAGTAAGCAAAGAAAGCAGAATGATTCCTGCTAAATTTTACAGAAAAATATTCTGTCAAATGGCCCAGGTCCAGGAAATATTATCTTGAAGTGAAGATTCAGGTAAAAAAAGAATAGATTATTGTACTTAAAATGTCTAATAATAATAAAGTACTTGTATAGTCATTATATGACACTAATTTAATTTAAAATGAATATGGATATAGCACACACAACTCTATTTAAAATATTTTACTGTAAGTCATGATTTACCAAATATGCCTTTTTTAGTGTTGATTTTCAGAAACTATTAATTTATGATTCCAACAAAATATATTGCCTTCTGAATTTATTCTTACCATAAAACATCATGAGTATCTTCTCCCTGTTGGATGCTTTCAGTACTCAAATTAAAACAAAATATTTTTTTCTAAATTGTAACCATTTGGGGGAAGCTAGCATTCTCAGTTTTGGTATAACTGGAGTACAGTCCATTGTTCTTTGTGACTACAGAATGTACAACCAGCCTGTGCAGCTATAGTGACAACACTGCACACCATAACAATGCAGGGACATATGGAATCAAAAACATAACCATAACTTTTTTAAAGCTGCATAAACAACTAAGTGTTACATCAAGTGTAATATATGGCTCTTTCTTCCAGTTTGAATGTGCTGTCACAAACCCCACTACTTACACCAGATACCATCAGTATTCCAGTGTTTTCTGAGCTAAGTGGCTGTGGTTTACTGATTGTACTTTTAAAAGTTCAATTTTGAAAACTCTGATCTGCAGTTTTAAAATATTTAGATGACAAGAAAAATAATGTCCAGTTCATTTGATTCAGTGCATTTATACATAACGATAATACATCACATACAAACTACAAAATCATTAGCTGGGAAACATTTGATAGCCTTCAAGAACTAACTATACAATAGTCAGTGGAATAATGAATCTAATTATAAATGACAAAATATAGTTCCACATGACAAAATCCTCATAAGTAAAAAAAAATCAGTTTTAGGATAACTTATATGGTACATAGTGTGCCAATAGTAAGTACATATTAACATTACTACTATGGATTAATATCTTTAGCAAATTTTAAAATGCTATGTGAAGATTTAAATAGTCAACAAGGAATAAAATTATTTGGTGAGGGCATTTCCTGCTCACTTTAGGATCTGACCCAAATAGCTTTTTTCTCAATACTATATTTTCCCAGAGAAACAGTTCCAGTCTCTTTCTATTAACTTTCATCCTTTCATTATTTTAGTCTGTGGGATTTTTATTGAAAAGCTTATTTTTACTATAAAGAATTATAATATTTTATTTATGAATAATCATAACATGGAATGCATAAAAATTGGATAAAACCAGTTTTGTTTTAAAATAATTTTACTATCTCTTAGTTAACTGCATTGTATCTCTTGGAGTTGCATTTTCCCATCTAATACAAAGCAGGATCTACCTTAAAAATTAGGGCAGGAAAACTATCATCCACAGCATTTGAAGCTTTATTTCACTTTTCTGTGATCTGCTGCAGCAGTTTTTAGGTACTTTAAGAGTCCTTCTGATCTCAATGGAAGCATCATAGGAGTGAAGCTAAGTACACAGCTAGGTTTTCTCTATCGTGAAACATGAATTAGTTAGAAATGCATTGCAAGTGCCTAACAAAAGAAAGTCTAGGAGGACTGTAAGTGCAACACAGAAGTTACCAGTCTCCTTGATATATTACTCTAAGAACATTTTTGGAGGGAGACAGAGGAAGCCAAGACAGCAATTGAAAGTTATGGGAAATTACTTCATGTTTCTCCATAGAGTAGTATGGACAAATCTCATCAGATTTGTTTGGTTTTGTTAGTATTCAGTACTAGTTTGTAAAAGCTACAAGATGGTAAGTTGTACTAGAGGGCTCAGATAGTATCTCTATATAAAACATGTACTTCTCTTAAGTAATTTCTCTCTGTGTTTTTCCTTTACATATTTTAATATAGAAGCAGTGATAGTGATATAATACTTAGGGGTGGAATGAAATTTTTAGTGGAAAAATCTTTTTTCAGAATACAGTTCGTCTCATGAAGGGAAATGGAATTACACCAAAAAATCTGACAGCTCATTAGGCAGTTTCATGTTGCTCCATAGTCCAATACATACCTAATGACAGATTCTGCAGTGTGAAGGCCTCTTTGAAGGGAAACTGGCTAGCAGGGTGACAGAAAAGAGCAGGAGTAGCAGGCTAGGGTCAGCACTTAAGTCCTGGTCCACTTTAAAAGAAAGTGAGTTCTTTTTCACGGTACAACACCTAAGTAATTCAAAATCACTCAGAGATAGAGCTGTAAGTAGATGCATGCCCGTAAAACACCACATTCAGACAGTTCTATGATTACCCTGGATTCAAATGATCAAACAACCTGCATGGGACAGAGCACAGACAGGAAAACCTGGAGCTGCAAAAGTGACCAAAACAGCCCATCAGTCCAACCCTTCACAGCACTGTAACAACCTGCATGACTGAGTCCCACATGGCACCAAGAACCCTAATGTTGCCTGGAGTCAAACCCAAAATCAAACCAAAACTGCCCGTTACTGCCCGCTGCAGCTGTATGTGTTGCAAAGAGAAAAGGAGAAAAGATGAAAAGGAGAAAAGATGGGAAAGGATGGAAGAGTTACAAGAGAAATAGGAATGATGGTCACCACTTTAGGAGCTCCACATGTAGCAGCACCCGTTACTTTGTCCAGTGCGTCCAGAAGATGGTAGGTGTCCACACACAACACACAAACACAAGACAAGGCAAACAGAGAGGGACAAACAGACAAACAGAGAGGCAAGACAAAGAGACAAACAGAAACACACAGTCATTCAACACATGCCAAACTGGGTACATACAACCTACCACTGAGCTGCAAAAGTCTGAAAGTCATGCTTGGAAGGAGCAGGCCTGGGCATCAGTAGACAATTGCTTTTAGTTGTTGAGGATCCAAGAGCAGAAAGACATAGGGCTCTGCATCTCAAGGAGAAAACAGTAGAATAAGATTACCTTTATATCAATGAGCCTGGGCTGTCTGGGTTATAGCTTGTAATTTTTAACTTGGTTCAGTTGCTCAAATCAGTTATGTCAAGGACATTTTTACCTTGTTAGTCAATGTTACTGGTGTCCAATGAGTAAAAAAAAAAAAAATAATAACATTTGTCCAGTAGCAGAGCACAGGGCAGTCAGTTAATCTTGGTCACTTCTGTTCCCAGGACAGCAACTGTGAAGCATTTGATTTTCTATAACAGCTTTTGTGAGATTTCAGTCTTCATTTTTGTCATTTTTCTACCTCAGTTAAGCACCTTAAGCAAGAAAAACATGTCATTGCTATTAATTTTGGGCAAACCTTCTGTCATCTCTCTGTCTCGTGGCTGCATGCAGTTTAAAGCAATTTTTTGCCCTAAAGGGGAGTATCACTGATGTTATGAATCTGCCATGAATCACAGTAGCATTATACTTCTTTCTACAGACCTGAAAACCAAGCTTTAAATTTTATTTACAGGCACCAGTAGGATATGCGAAGTCAGAAGTTCATACCTAACGAGATCACTGAAAACAATATCCTTTGGTTTTTTATTAGTGCATGCACTAGGGAATGATTACACTTCCTAAACTCCTGGATCAGAATTGCATATGGAGAAAGTTTCCCAGCCTCTGGAGACCAACAACTAAAACCTCTAGAGGCATGTTAAATCCAGCATGCCACAAAGAAGATCAGCATTGTTCAGTGCGTGTGGATTCAACACCAAAAATATGACTGTTCCCCGAGCCTGTATACAAGCTGTGCTTTATCAAGTTTTTTATGGTTTTCAGGCTAGTTAATGCAGCTATTTTTTACATTGTCATTGCTGTCTAAATATTCAAAGTTCCACTCCTAAGACAGACATCCCTACCTTCTTGAAACAATCAGTTGTTAACTGGAGGAAAATGTTCCACAATTCTTCTATGTAACTAATTGGATTTTTTTTGAATAATTAAAATTTTAATTAGAGACAGTCTCAGGTGCTGCAACATCTTTGCCTCTTTAGGGAAAAAAGAAGTATTTCTAATAGCTAAAAAGTAGAAAAGTGGTATTGGGAGAAATAAAACTTCAAAGTGTGTAAGTATCACAGAGACCCAGTTCTGATTTGTCAAATTAAAGTTAGCAGAGAACATGTTATGTTTACATGTGATTCTCTTCAAGGGAAACATTTCTGAATTTGCCTCTGCAATTAGAAAACACCACTGTAATTTCTATCAGGGCTGAACATTCTGGTCTTTATCCATCCATCTTTCTAGAAATTTTTTAACATGAAAGAAAGCTTTAAAATATATTTGCACTAATACAATCTACACATGATTTTTATGTCAGCAGTTGCCGTTTTTATAGATTACCAGTCCTCCAGGGTAATCTTTCTACATGATATAGCAGTCAAAATCAATGTTGTATCTCTAATATCATTGCCTCTTTCAGAGCTATTCTAGGTTCTCCTATGCCCCTTCCATTATTGCTCAGCCTTAAAACTGCTTCAACACCAGAATGAATTTATCATTGAATTACTAGGCAAAACTGCTACTATTCTTTCCATTATTTCAACAGCTATTGAGCTGCACAAATGTCATTGACTACAGTTCATCCAATAAATCATGAACTTGAAAATATTAAGCACTGCTAAGTATATTCTTGTATATTTGAAAGTAACGTTCGGTAGTTCTACTTTAGTAAGTCAGATAGCATCACTTTATTGTTCCCTAACAAGTCCTGTCTTGTTCCAAATTTCTAGTAAATGGATAATTTTCTCAGTACATCCAAACCCCTTCATTTGGGATTTATTTCTGAAAATCTTCAAAGCTGAGTTTGTCTAAATGAATCATATAATCATAAAATTATAGAATAATCAGGGTTGGAAGGGACATTAAGATCATATAGTTCCCATCCACCTGCCATGGACAGGGACACCTCCCACTAGCCCAAGCTACTCAAGGCCCCATCCAACCTGGCCTTGAACACTTCCAGTGAGAGGGCATCCACAGTTTCTTTGGGAACCTGTGTGAGTACCTCACCACCCTGGTCATGAAGAATTTTGTCCTGCTCTCTAATCTAAATCTCCCCTTTCCAATTTAAAGTCATTCTTCCACATCCTACCACTACATGCCCTTGTAAAAAGTCCCTCTCCAGCTGTCTTCTAGGCCTCCTTTAGGTACTGTAAGGCTGCTATCAAGTCTCTCCAGAGCCTTCTCTTCTCCAGAATGAACCACCCTAGCCTGTCCTCTTATGGGAGGTGCTCCAGCCCTCAGATCATCTTCATAGCCCTGTCTACACCCATTCCAACAGATCCATATCTTTCTTATGTTGAGGATTTCAGAACTGAACACAATACTCCAGGTGGAGTCTCACAAGGGAGGAATAGTGGGGCAGAATCACCTCCCTCGACCTCTTGGCCATCCTTCTTTTGTTGCAGCCCAGGATACCGTTGGCCGTCTGGGCTGTGAGCGCATATTGACAGCTCATGTTGAGCTTCTCATCAGCCAACGCTCCCAAGACCTTCTCTGCAGGGCTGCTCTAAATCACATCATCCTCAATCCTGTACAGAAATCAGGGATTACCTAACCCAGGTGTAGGACCTTGCACTTGGCCTTATTGAACCTCATGAGGTTCATACAAGCTCACTTCTCCAGCTTGTCCAGGTCCCTCTGGATGACATCCCATCCTCCCTTTGTGATGACTGCACCACTCAGCTTGGTGTCATCTGCAGACTTGCTGAGGATGCACTTGATCTTGCTGCCTATATCATTGATGAAGATATTAAACAGCACTGGTCCCAGCACAGACCCTTGACAGACACCACTTGTCACAGGTATCCATCTAGATTTGGAGCCAATTACCACGACCTTCTGAATGAGACCATTCAACCTATTCCTTATCCACTGAACAGGCCATCCATCAAATCCATATCGCTCCAATTTAGAGAGGAGGATGTTATGGGGAATCATGTCATGACAAAGAGAGAGTTCTCCACTCATAGACCCTCTGATCTGCTCACCGCTCTGCCACAGTTTCTCTCTCCTTCATCACACTACAAGTGAGCATTGCTCTTGCCAGTCAAAAAAAGAAAAAAAAAAACTATTTTGTTCCTCCTACTTAGATTTTTATGAGCAAAATCAGGACAGGTCTTTTCTATTTTCTCCAGCCTTTTAAGTCTCCATGTACCTTTTGCTTTTTACTTTTACTTCCTCCATAGAATACTTTGATACAAAAAGTCAGCAATAAGATTATTAATCAAGTTTAATTCATATGATCTCTGTTTGGAATTATAAACCCTTATAGTCATTCTGTGTATTTTTACAAGAAAACACAATGATCACTGATGTGAAGCCTGTGCTGACAACTACTTCTTTAGGCATAATTTTGTTTGGTAGTCCAAGAGTTTGTTCGTATTCCAAAGTTAATTTTTATATTCATTTTATAAGTTCCTACATATTGATAGATCATTGCTCAAGCTTCACAGCAAAGAATTTGTTCCCAAGCAAGATAAGCATGAAACAAGACTGTACATTTCCATGTTAATATTTAAGTGTAAGATGACATTCAGGTAATCTCAGTTTATGTTGCTTAACAGGCAAGGACAAAATTGTATTCAACACCAAATGTAAGTTTTGATCTACCAGAAGACATGAATCTTCTCAGTTATGAGCAGGTCATTTGTCATTAACAACTGATTGTATCAAAATACCTGATTCTTTTAAGTAAAGCACTTTAAAAGCAAACAATGTATTTAATTTTAAAATCAAAACTTTCTGTGCATGAAGACCCACTCCCAGTAAGTTTACACCACTGTCTTCAGTCATCTGTCATGTCCTGTAGGTCTGGGTATCATAATGATGAAGCACTATAAGAACTGAAGTATAGTAGGATTTTGCTGTTCTGTTCCTCATCCAAAGGAATTCTATCTCTCTGTCTCATGAATAATCTGATCTAAGCTATGTGGTATTTCTTCTCCCAGTTACAAGGATAAGCTGAGAATGCTGAAATGTCAGCAGATCTTTGATGTAAATCAATAACCACAAGAGACTTAACTAGAAGGTGAAGGAGTAATGAAATAATGGAGCAACCAGTTTATAAAAAAAAAATCATAATTTGCATAGTATATTTTAATGAGCTATAGAAGACTACTATTGTATGACATAATAGATACTTGTAAATCATCACTTCCAGGTATCCCAATATTTTAAAATTATTGTTACTGTAATAAGAGTAATATTTCTATGTACCATGAACAGCAAATATTAAATCACATAGAGATGTACAATGAGTCTGATATGTTGGATTGTGAAAATATACAACCTGAAGTGAAACCTAGCTGTATTGCACTCACCCATTTGCAACATGGATCAATGGCATAAGTGAATTTAGAGAAAAAAAAATGGTATTAGAGTAGTTACTACAGTAAAAATATATGGAGTACTCATGATGGAGGAAGCCCTTGGGGATAGGTACAGAGTGTGGAAACTATGTGGAGCATTGCTCTCACAGTCTGTAACAGTCCTCAGAGTCATCATATTAGATTGCTCTTCAATAGAGTACCATTTAACTTTCTGCTTCAATCAAAAAATATAAAATAGAAAAGCACACAATGTTTCACCAATTTAGATATTGCATGTCAAATGTGACATCACACTAACTCCTTCTCTTCCTTCCCTGGGTCCTAAAAGCTCACTGAAATTCACATCTAAAATAAGGTCCTTACCAAACTCATCCACCACCCTCCAATAAGCTCTCAGGGGCACACTCCAGTCTGTGTGATTCCAGTAAAGTACATAAGAAGTGGCAATTGTGCAATAAGTAGAACAACCTTGGCCACAGGAGCTTTCTTTGACATAGGTAAATAAACCTTACTTATTCTGCTACCACGGTTCAACTACTCTACAGTAGGGTGAGGGGAGTTGTTTTTTCTCACATTGCATTCTCTAACCTGTCCCTGAAGCTGTCTATCCCATGGTATCTCCACTGGGAACCACTTACTTCCATCTTCCATTCACATCAAGAAGTCACAAGCAAATACAAAAGCTCTTTCCTGGGACATTGAGGGAAAACTTCAGTTTCTGTGAATAAACTGAAAAAAATCTGACAAGAAGATGCATTTTAATAATTCTGATGTAACATCTACTTTAATAAGAAGGCTTTTCAAGAGCCTCTAAATCTTGCATAAATCATGATTTAATGACCATCTTCCGTACAATTCACATGATTTTACTACATTTTGCCTGTATGAGAAATATAATCTTCCCCTTCTATCAGAATGGGGATATTTTATATAACACTGTAATATACTATTTTTCATTTTATAAACAATGCTGATTTAAAGAGTAGCTAGATGCATTTTTCCTTAAAACTTGTTCACTTTGTCTGTAGCAATATGCAGAGAATAATTACCTGAGAGATCCCTCAAGTGCCAGTTTCAGAAGGCTAATCATGAACAGTGCAATATTTTAAATATCAAGAACACAAATTTATAGCTGCAGCAATATGTCTGAAGTGCTACTTCTCTTTCTGTTTTCATTTCCCACAGTGCTTTCCAGTTCCTATGGGGGAATTTTAGGTTTTTAAAATCCATCTGAGCTTAAAGAAGCATCAATGTCTCTTATAAAGGAATGTACTGTTGGGAGTTACTCAACAAGCCAAGCATGAGTAAGAGTTCTGCTCTTGCCTCTGCTTTGAGTTGCCTGCAAGTGGTACCACTCCCAATCCCCACTTCCCAGCCCCTTTGAATTCCTTGTCTCATACATATATAGGAAAATTTATGTTCCTCAAATTAACAAGTTCATAAAAATATTAGACAGTAATCACTTTTGTTCTTTCAATTTTTAAGCTTTTTTTAACCAAGCATGTCTTCATAAACACCTTCCTCAAATCTTTCTTTCTCTACCTTTCACATCTATTTTAATCCCAGCGTTCCAGCAATATTACCATCTCAGAGCAAAGATAAGTTCATTGTATGAAGGGGTTAAGATACCTAATGGACATGTTTTGTAGGGATTTTTTCTGTTAAACATTTTTTGTGTTAGACATTTCTCTGACGTTTAGTGTTCTAATTCCTTTTTTTTTTAATCTCCTTGTTAGACCCTAGAAGTTTTTCCCCTATATTTATCTTCTATAGTCTTTTATGTAACAGAAAAGTGATCTGAATTAGGGCTTTACAGACATCATAACTTAGAATCATAGAATCATCAGGTTGGAAAAGACCTCTTGGATCATCAAGTCAAACCATTCCTATTTGCCACCAAACCATGTCCCTGAGCACCTCATCAACCCATCTATTAAACAGCTCCCTGGGTAGCCTGTTCCAGTGACTGATGACCCTTTCTGTGAAAAATTTCCAGTCTGAACCTCCCCTGGTGCAGTTTGAGGCCATTCCCCCTTGTCCTGTCCCCTGTCACTTGGGAAAAGAGGCCAGCACCCTCCTTTCCACAACTTCCTTAAACTACTTATACTCAGTCTCATTGTATCAATATTTTTTGTTTCAACTTTGTGTCAGGGTCCTGTTAATCTTTGTTCTGGGTTGGAAGTTATTTTGGAAATAATCAAAGACCAGACTGGGCAGAGATTGTATGCCATAAATACACAAATTTACTGAGTGCAGAATAAAAGCAATAGTCAAGCTTCCTGCCTTAGGAAAGTCATGAAAGTTCTCCTCCCTCCCGTCTCCTAGTTTTAGTCTCTATTGCCCAGACTACTTCTCTTCCTTCCCTGCTTTGCACATGGAGGTCAAATGTAAAAATTACAAATTACATGGAAAGAAGGATCTAGTAATTTCTGCAGAGTCCAATCTGATCACAGGTAACTACAGTCTTGAAAAAGACACAAGAGTGGCTGAATTATTGGTTGAATTATTACTGCTTCTTATGAATTAATGTGCAAAAGAAATCTATAACTATATTTTAATCGTGTGTTTTAAACTACTTCCTAAAAAATATATATGGTCTACGTGGTGCAATAAATTATTAGCTGTAGTATTTTATACAGCAAAGATATTTTCACAAGAGTCAACCTGAAATTTAAACATAACTACCGTATTTCATTCTTAGTATAGAAATATATTCTCAATGAAACCTCCAATAATAATTCAGAATTTATAAGGGCTGATTAAGTGCCCACTGAAGTCAACAGATAAAATTCATTGGCTGCAATTACTGGGTTTGACTACCACTTGAGGCTAAAATGTTTATATTAGGTAACAGTGGTTTACATGTCACTTTATTTTAGAACACATTTTTAGAAACAGTATCACGAAAAAGATAACACTTTTTTAAAAATAATTATTATGCATCTGAAAAGGTCTTTTCTGACACATCTTTAGACTAAATGCGAGGAAAATAAAATGACAATCCATGAGTAGAAGCTGGCATGCTACAACAGAATGCTACATGCATTAGAAGTTGCATGCTACAACCTTTTCCATTTGGTATTCCGGACAAAGAAGACAAAGCCAATTCAATCTATACTGCACTGCATTATGTCATATTACATCCATTATTTCAAACAAGTTGAATTAGAATACAATTAATATGATGTCAGCTTGCTGTTAATTCCTTCTAAATAAGATGTTTTGTGTTGTTTACTGGTACACTGTTGTCCTCTGCAATCTACATCACAAATACATTTGATTAGTCTTAATGTTCTTATTTAAATTTGTTCCACTTTTTGCTTTTAGTGGCAAGTATATTTTATGTACAAATCTACATTACTTGAGATCCATTTTCCCTGACCAGGCTAAGACAAAAGACGAGGTTTCCTTAGCAAAACACTCTATCACAAAATTTGAAAACAACCTTCTGAAATACTCAAGTCTTCCTCCAATTTACTATGCTTTTTCTTATTGTGTGGCAAGTATTGCTGTGATGGAGGCGCATAGGAACCGTAGGCTTTAGTGAAGATTTACTCAAATTAAGCCACACCAGCACTTCACTAGCATAGATGTGTTTATACACGAGTTAAATGGTAAATTCAGTAGTTAAGGTTTTCTTTAAGAACTTTTTAGAACATGATTTTTCTCTTCAACTGAATTAAAAACAAGGCTTTGCAGCAACAAGAGACCACAGTTTCTTTCCAGCAATATTGGCTCACAATGTTCGGTGAAACTGCCTGCTGAACAGAGGACTGATTTTCTTTTTATCCTGGTCTGAGGCAAGGAATCTATTTCATCCTTTAAAAATTAAACTTTTGAAAGATTTTATATGTTAACACACAAAATTTGGAGGGTAGATAAGATATGAATATAGAATTTACTACAAAAAAAATCTACTATTAGTGCCGTCTTCATATAGAATCAATATGACTTTTAGAAAGTACTTTGTAAGAGGAAGGATGTCACCTTACCTAAATATTAAGCACCAAAGAAAAGTAGACTAACTGATTTCTGGAGGTTTTCCTCTAAAGCACAGGTCCTGTGGAAAGCTTTGCTCTGCAAGAGAGTTTAATGAGATGCTGCAACTCCACTGCTCATTCCTTTGAATGACTGTTGAACCATAACAGCTCTTTCCATTGTCTGCATGGTTATTTCAGAACACAATTGTAGCTCCCACTGAAAATATTTTAATGCAGCAACCTGTAAAAATTGTGATTCCTCTATTTTTTTCTGTTTCACCTTGTTTGTACAGTAGCTAATTTCACCATGTTAATTACGTGTAACACCAGTAATTTCAGTATCAGTTGTGACTCTTCTTATTCTTACATCCAAATAAGCTTCAAGGTTGACACAGTTTCTCTGAGCTATCCATGCTTCTCTTAATAGAAGCAAATAATTGAAAAACACATCACTTTCTGCATAATATTGCATGTGATTAATCAATGTGATGAACCCTTAGAGCGTTTTCATTTGAATTAGAATGACTCATCATGTTATGGATACACAAAATATGGTTCCTTTTCATGCATCAAAAGATAAATTTACTGACAGTAGCTTACATGACTTAAGTACCCAAAGATACACAACAGGAAACTGTTGGCATAAATAGAGTATATTCTGGGAAATGCTGGTTATTTATTGTGGATTTTTTTTATGAGAGGTCTTAATTTGCTATCCTGAAGTCTCCATCTTTCATTTTGAAAGAAGACTTTCTTTTTTTTTTTTTTTTTGTCATTTCTTTCATATTTCTAATTCCTGACAATATTTCACTAGGCATATGCGTGCTTTGCTCTTCTCTTCTTCCACCCTCCCTGACACCCCCAGGATTAACTGAATCTTCGGTGTATTAGCACTTCTAGCACTTGACAAGTGCTAATATATGGCTGATAATCTTAAGTACAATAACTACATAAATATTAATAAAGGTATGAAACAAGCATTGTTTTGTTGCTTACTCATACCACTGATGCTGTAGCACTGAGCTCACTGCAGAACTGTCTTAGAGATAGGTAAGCCGTGAAAGTAATATGCACTGAATTTTGGTCCTCATAAAAGTGAGACTGAAAACAAGACCAAATACCAGACAAGATGGAATACATCCTTTTACCCTTCTATATTTTGTTTCCTTTAGGTATCTTATAAGCCTGTTATTTTACCACGATCAAGTGGTATTAAATTCCCACATCACCACCTATTCTCGTTTTATTCACATGGATTGGAAGGGTTGGTGAGAGAAGAGATACAAACTCTGACTTAGGGCAGGAAGGCCTACATTCCCCTGCAGCATCCCTTTGCAAAGCTATATAATTGACTGCCGCTCCATGAGCCCAGGCATGGCCCAGGAACATTCATCATGAATATGATATATGGTGCTGATGCATAGCACAGATTTGTTAGTTCCCACCACAGCAGGATGATTCACTGCCTCTGTGCCATTATGGTGTCAATGAGTACTAAGAATAGCACACACACTGTGCTGCAGGCCACTTGCAGTCATACATTAAGGTCTGTTGAAATAAAGGACATCTGTCAGATAAGTTTCATAATGGGAAACAGGCAGAATTTAAATGTTACAAATACTAAAACTTAATACTTTGGAAAATATGTGAGGTGGAGAAAAAGTGGCAGAAGGGACAGAAGTTAATCGCTAATCACTGGACCAAATTCTTAGACCTACTCTGCCAAGTCTAAGTGAAGAATTTGCACTGATAAGGAGGTGCTAGATAACAGGGTAAGAAGCGCATATGATTTTTCCTTTCAAATATAGCTATACAAGGTTTGCTGTTTTAAATTTCTTCAATCATCTGTAAACAGATCTAATGGCATTCAAATTCTCTCTTTTCACATACTATTTCTGATGCTGTGCCTTAAGGAAGTACGCCATTTCTTTTATATTGTTCTTCTAAGACTAAAACTTCTATCTGTACAGTGTGCCTACAGAGCATTAACAATGTGATTTTGTCAAATATAACTACATCATGCTGTGAAGTGTTCTGAAATAATAATGCAACTTTTATTCCAGATGTTTTCTTTAACAGGTGACACATGAGTATTGAGGAAAAGGACCTATAGAAAAGAAGAGGGTCTTCATGTCCCCTAATGTTCTGTGCCTGAATATCCCTGAACAGATGGATACTTCTTGACAGAGTCCAGAATAAAGTGAATATGTCATGCAGTCATGCTATGTTCATTCAGAATGAATGGATAGATACAAGATAGTCATAGTGTTAAGATGTTCCTACTGCTGTATCAAATAGTTGCACAAAGCTAAAAAATCTGAAATTGTGGGGAACTCACTTTTCTATGGTCGTTGCTATTGGAAAATAATAATTAAAAACTACAGAGGCAGAAAAAGGGAAAAGAAAACATTTCTTTTTCTTCTTCACTCCTGCTGTAAAGTATCGTAATAAGAAACTTTATGTTATCTAACCTTTTCATAAATCATTAAAGATAATACTAACAGACCCTTTTGAGATTATACAGGCCAGGATGTATTGAACTTCGGATATAGGGTGGATTTAAGATCCTGATTTATAGTAAAATCACTGAATATAAAATAAGAAAAAACATCCAGAAGTAGAAGGTAGGAAAGCAAAGACTAAAAATTAATTTTCTACTACCCTTCAAGCAGTCTCTCCCAGTTCATTATGGCCATTGTTGAGATCATAGGCAGAAACAGTCTAAGTATCTCCCTCTAGATCTAAGCTCATAAGCATGGACCTACTTCCTATCACTAGTGGAAAGACTCAGGTGCAAAGTAAGCACCTGGTCACTGAAGCTGAAGAATCACTAAGTAGGATGTGAATCTCCTTTATACTCTTCAATATAATTTCTGAAATTTCTTATGCCTTTTCAGAGCCAGTACAATGGACCGCTTTAGACTTCAAATGGTACCTACACCTTCTGCATCAGATTGGGGATGAATTATTCAATCAGGTTTAATATTACTTGAATTTTTCTAATTGTATACAACATGCAGAACACATACTAAAGCTTTGTAACAGTGTTCTCAGAAAGATAATCTTGCAGGACTTTTATGGTACTACATCTCTTGAGTGTTACCTTTATCAAAAAAATCACTCTTTAATGTTTTGCAATAACATAGGCAGAATACATTTATTTCTTACCCAGTTCAGGAATATCATCAGAATCTTGCATCCAACACCAGATGCAATTTTATGCTCCTCCCCACCCCATCCTCAGCCTGACCTTTTCCTATAAATCCCAATCAACTGATAACCACCAGTGGTGATCGAGACAGCTGGTGATGGTGGTGATGTGTGCATCTGCCTCACAGTGGTCTTGGATGTGGTAGAAAACAACACAATGCCCAAGGACTAACCTATGGTAATGTGCTCATCTGGTCACAGTGTTGGTGAGGTCTGACCCAGGCCAAATTTGGAAGAATATGGCACGTAAATATGAGTATAAGTAAATTATCTAACTGCATAAAGAGTGAAAAGCCGAAGAACCCTTTGAGCTCTCAGTACCCTTCAACTGCACTGAAACTCCTCTCTGAGGAGTCTAGAAAGCAAGGGCCTCCTTTCTGAACCTCAAGACTCAATAGGAATATCTCCCTGATAGTTTTGTCCAACCCTGTCTTCTGTGAATCAAATAATCAAGTGCATCAAATAATCAAGTGCACCTTACCATCAAAACTTGTAAAACACTGTCACATTTATTATCAAGCTTTGTTAAGACTCTTCTTTACATCAATAAGCATATTGCTGCTTCTCTCATAAGTGCAAAGTGCATCACTCTCTCCATCTGTGACAACTCCACGAAAGTACAATAGTGCCAGGCATTTTACTCTTACCTTTGGGTAATGGAATGGTAGTTATTTACCTTTGCTTCAGCTAAAATTTTTAAAATTAGCTCCTGGAAGGAAGTTCAGTTTACTGTTCTTTTTGCTGGGTCTGAGTTTTTGCATCAGCTCAGATTTAATAGTTCTACGTTGATGGGATGTGTGCTGATTCCTTCTTTTCCTTTCACAATGTCACCAATATTCTTCCTCTTTCTTGTGCTTCATCTGACAGTTACAGTCTCTTTAACCATGTCTGCAAGCAAAACCTATCACTTTACATTTCCAGAGGGTCTCACATTACTGTAATGGTGCATGGCATCTGTTAAATCCTTCACATTAAAGGTAATCTGCGTTGTATTCCTGGGGTGACTATGGAGATTGAAATACTGAAAACAATGAATCAAAATGACTACATATTTGCTGAGTAGAAGAGACAAATGAATAAAAACAGTGTATCAGTTCTGCTACTTTGTATGCTCTATAGCCATTTACACTATTTCAAAACTGGTCACAGTCATTTCAATTCATATATAATAACATTTGGACAATCTGGCCTACTGAACTCAACCTGTTAAAAAGCAGATCCTGAAAATGACTCACCACTTGCCTAGTTGGAAATATTACTGTCCGGTTGCATACCAGCAGCATCAGTTAACTATAGATCTGCTTGGTATATATGTCCTAGAGTTACTATGGAATGAAGAAAATAAAGTAATTTACATAATGATTCATTTGACTCATTACATGCCTGCATTAGGATGGAATTAATTGGGAGTTAGATATGCTTGTTTCTGTCCTTTGATCATGAATAAATTTAAGAGTTTCTTGCACCAGCAAAGCCATCGACATTTGACCAGATCCATTGTCACATTGATAGAATTGGCCAATATTCTTGTTAAAAAACAGTAGATATTCAAATGTCAGCACTATGCTTAACAGATTTTTCACAAACATTCTACAGCCCAAAATATTTCAAGTAAATTAATCAGTAAGTACTTTTAAAGAAAAAGCACTTCTGCAAGAGCTGGAACTACTCATGTTTTAAAGGAGAGATGCTGGAGAAGCCTAATATTTACCACAAGACGTATGATAACTCAGCTATATTTAGAAATGACAAATTTCTAATGGAAAATATCTCCCTTTTTGAAGAAAACAGAGCTCATTAATATTGTCCTTTTTGTAATTAGATATTCTACCTAAATAGGTGCAGGGATTCATATCTGACTATTTGACCAATAGGAAGTGTTACAGAACATAAAAGATCCTTAGACATCAGGCATTTAGCAACCTTAAGAATTGTGCATGGTTTAGCTTGATTCCCAGTTTTCTTTGAGAAAATAAAGTCTGCAGCTCTGCATATACTTGCAACTGTAGGAGTTTGCTTCATGTTTCTTAAAAGTACTAGATCCAAAAATGATGGCGGAAATTCCTTTCTCTTTTTGTTTTTTTGATGTTTTGGGGTTTTTTGTTTGTACATGGCAAAACTAAAACCAGCTACTTGGTATGAACTTGCACATGTACAGGGAATCATAGAATCACAGAACCATGTAGACTGGAAAAGACTTTTACTATTGAGTCCAGCCATAAACCTGACACTTGTTAAACAACGTCCCTAAATGCAACGTCTACACACAACATATCCAGTAACATTCCATTAGCCTAGGGAGGCATGGATTTGTAGGTCCTCTGATTAATATCCTTTAGAACTTCAACCTTGAACTTTTATAGGAAACACTGAGAACCTCTTGACTTGTCCCTTTCCTAATGCTCAGACACCTTTAGAAGTGCCTGTAAAGCAGCCAACACTGCTACTAACAGAAAAGTTAAGGGCATTACTGGTTGTATCAGATTTACAGCAATCAAAACTCAGTAGCAGGCAATAAGCTCACTGCTTCTTCCTTATGTATGGACAGCAAAGAGGAAGTTTTCTACTACCAATGTTTCAAACTTGGCCAGTCACAGCAGCATAACAAGTAGGTATTTCTCTATGATGTCTGCCTTTTTAGATTCAATATTTAGATTCTGAATAAAGATTCAGACTTTTATCCCTTTTCAAAACTACTCAAAAACCATAATATCTAAGTCCAATATAATTTTTTGCTACAACAGATGGATACTGGATCAACATTATAAATTCCCCTGTGTCATTAATCCTTTCTGAAACCAAGAGGAAGGGTATACTTGAGAATATCCTGAACTCCCATGATCTCTTAGAGCAAGAACAGGGAATATCTTATAGCAGTAATTACCTTGTGCCACAGAGTTGTGCTCACAGAGACTTGTCTTAGGCTGATAGGAGGCAGATCTGTTTTGAAGCTGCTTTCATGCAACCCAGGTGTTCACTGGTACAGTGACTGCTGTCTCCCATTCCATATCTGTCTTCCCAGGTGACTGTCACCATTCCTGAGGATCATCTTTAACACAAGAAACAGATGAAAGCTGGGATCTCTTTCAAGTATGTGACTTATGAAATCATAGAATCATAGAATCACTAGGTTGGAAAAGACCCACCAGATCATCAAGTCCAACCATTCCTATCAGACACTAAACTATGCCCCTCATCCACCCGTGCCTTAAACACCTCCAGGGAAGGTGAATCAACCACCTTCCTGGGCAGCCTGTTCCAATGTCCAATGACCCTTTCTGTGAAATATTTTTCCCAATGTATAGCCTAAATCTACCCTGGCAGAGCTTGAGGCCATTCCCTCTTGTCCTGTCCCCTGTAACTTGGGAAAAGAGGCCAGCTCCCTCCTCTCTACAATCTCCTGAGAGGTCTCCTCTCAGCCTCCTTTTCTCCAGGCTAAACAATCCCAGCTCTCTCAGACGCTCCTCATAAGGCCTGTTCTCCAGCTCCTTCACCAGCTTTGTTGCTCTTCTCTAGACACACTTCAGAGCCTAAACATCCTTCTTGTGGTGAGGGGCCCAGAACTGAACACAGGATTCAAAGTGTGGTCTCACCAGTGCCGAGTACAGAGGGAGAATAACATCCCTGGACCTGCTGGTCTCACTGTTTCTGATACAAGCCAGGATGCCGTTGGCCTTCTTGGCCACCTGGGCACACTGCTGGCTCATGTTCAGTTGGCTGTCACCCAACACCATCAGGGTCCCTCTTCTCCAGGCAGCTTTCTAGGCAGCCTTCTCCTACTCTGTATCACTGCACAGGGTTATTGTGCCCCAAGTGCAGGATCCGCCGTTTGGCCTTGTTGGACTCTACCCAGTAGTCCAGTCTGTTCAGATCCCTTTGCAGAGCCTCCCTATCCTCCAGCAGATCTACACTTCTACCCAGCTTAGTGTCATCGGCAAACTTGCTAAGGGTGTACTCAATGCATTCATCCAAATCATTGATAAAGACATAGAATCATAGAATCATAGAACAATCATGTTGGAAGAGACCCACCGGATCATCAAGTCCAGCCGTTTCTATCAAACACTAAACCATGCACATTGAATAGGGCTGGACCCAGTACTGAGCCCTGGGGAACACCACTTGTAACTGTCCTCCAGCTGGACTTAACACCATTTACCACCACTCTCTGGGCCCGGCCATCCAGCCAGTTTTCTACCCAGGAGAGTGTGTGCCTGTCCAGGCCAGAGGCTGACAGTTTCCTAAGCTAAACGCTGTGAGGACCTGCCTTTGGTAAACCCGTGTTGACTGGGCTTGATCACCCAGTTCACTTGCATGTACTTCATGATAGCACTCAAGATCACCTGTTCCATGACTTTCCCTGGCACTGAGGTCAGTCTGACAGACCTGTAGTTCCCTGGATCCTCCTTATGACAGTTCTTGTAGATGGGCACAACATTAGCCAGCCTCCCAGTCTTCCAGGACTGTTGGAAGATGATGGAAAGGAGTTTGGTAAGCACATCTGCCAGCTCCTTCAATACTCTTGGGTGAATCCCATCTGGTCCCATAGACTTATGGATGTCTAGCTGGGCAAGAATGTCTCTAATCAACTCCTCTTGGATCATATCGTTCTTTACTGAAGGAAGTACAAGTTCTTAAGTCTAGCCAGGAAACTACAAGTATAAATATGTGAGTGGTTATGCAGGTGTTCATAGCAGTCATGGAGGATGCAACAAATAGGTGTATCTTTCCTTCTAACTTTGATTATCAAATATTCTAAGATCTTGTGGTGACACCATCACTTATTTATTTACTCCTCTATTCTACTGTTGCTATTAACTTGTGATAAAAGGCCGTAAAGTTAATCAAAAGTGAGTTTTCCCATTTTTTCCCTCTTACTGTATTTAGTCCTTGCAGATGTAACTTGGTTACATTTTACTCCTAAAATAAGCAGTTTGTTCCACCATGATATTTCTGTAATCTTAGTTGTTGCATACTTGTGAGAACAGGAAATTATAGGGAACTGAGTCATTTTGTTAAGCAAAATGTGCTTGACTAAGCCACACACTAAGGACAAAGCCATAGCAGTGTTTCACAATACACAGTGTTTCCCAGGTAAGTTGTTACTGGTAAGAAATAAATCTTCTTTCCTAGCCTTCATTTGTTCTGGGAAGTAGCACTTACGTGACGAGGCACAAAAACTGGCAAGTTATCAGTTACCCTCCCTCCACCTATTTCTGGTCTGCATACGCATGCTTACCAAAGTATGGCTTTATATCCTTCCATGAATAAACACTCAGGGCTGAGAAATCACACAATGGTTATATATAAATAGAATACAAATGCAGTTTCAATGAATAGAGCACATTGACTGTTGTGCTCTGAAACACAGGACACATTATAGTGCTTCAGAGTAAAATGAAATGCAATTTGATTTTATAAAAAAGATGATGTGAACATCAGGGCAAGCTAAACAGCATACACTGTGAGTCTCTACAGAGGAAAAATAGTGTCAAAAACCTTAGCCAGAGGTTAATTGATAATCGGTTGAATTATTCATTTCTTATTAATGATTACTAATGAGAAACATTAGAATAATCAATGTTCCAGCCCAGTGCTTTGCCAGATGTCATGTTAATTGCAACTGAAGACAGCAGTAGCTTAGCAGAATACAGAAGCAATTAGCATGATTGACTCAAAGCCACCTCACTTCTCTCTGGAGCATTGTTCTAGCAGTACTGCAGAACAATAAAAAATTCTCTGGGTTTGCAGAGTGGGCAAAGAGAATTCCTAATAGTCTTTGATATAACCCTACTTTGTGTCATAAAAGATAAAAATTACAGTAAATCTGACATAAGCAAATATATTTGCTAGGAGAGATTACAATCACAGGCAAATAAGCAAGGAACTACAAAACAACCTACAGTGAATAAAATGCAGAGTTAATGGATAATTGAAATTAAAATCTACTCTTTCCCTGGTGAAGAATTAGTTGAGTTTTAATATTCCAAATAAAATTTCTCTTCTAAATTATGTTTTATGACCTGAAATAACAATAAAACAATAAACTGCCATGCTGTTATTCCAAATCTGCAAAGTAGGTTCTTAAACTACAGGTATTGTAAAATGTCGAGGAGGTACATTTTATTCTATACAGAGATGAGGTTTCATTCTGTGGTTAGAATGGGAGCTTTCATCTGGTTTAGACTGATGAAGCGGCAAGACTGGATGCAACCACAGAAATGATGGTATGGGAACGTGGAGAGGATATGTACATCCACCACAACATCTCCCCATAAAATAGACACCTCTCTCTCCTCACCCAGTTTGATCATCAGCTGCAAAAAAAAAGCAAGGACATTTATCTCCACACCAAGAACTCCAAGTGGCTCCACTCTAACCTTACACTTACTCATATCATTCTGTGGCTCCAAGAAGTGACCTTTAGGAACAGAGTCTGGAGTAGTACTGCCTTCACTCATCAAAGAAAGAACTGAGATGATAGGCACGTGTAACATTAGTGCATGCACATGTGAACAGGATTCCTGAAATACACAGTGAGTCTACTTAATGAATGTGGTGAAGCTGCCTATCACTTTTTTACCAGCCATGAACAATGAGGTACCATACAAACGGGTGTAATCAGATCATAATCTTTCATGAGTGTGATGTATATAATGCCAAACAATTCCTTGATTGACTCTGATACTGAAACTAAAAGGATTTCATTTGTTTTAATACTCATTGGGAAACTTGGTTAAAAGCACAATCACCTTGACGATACAGTGTGTCCAGTCCTCTGTGTGAATCACAGTTCCTAATCACAGAACAATTAAAATTCAGCAGTGATCCTGTCTGCTTTATTTGATTTGACCTCCAAAAGAGGAACATTAACAATGTCACTGTTTCACTTCTACCATTTTTTTTCTCTAAGAAACAGATATTTGTTTTCCCTTGTTGGCCAGCTTAAATTTCTTTTGATGCTCACTGGGCAGATTTTTATCATTATAAGTATATAATGATTTGGGAAGCCACCAAAACCTCTCAAAAAAGATTTGTCAATTTTTTTTTTTTTAATCTAGGGACACCTATTTAAAATGACAGTTAACAAAGTCCCAGAAATAGCCTGGTTTAGAGAAGAATTTTGACAACTTCATGCATAATGAACATATTGGATTTCTGCATCAGTACACCTCTCAGTCTGTTAATGAGTCATTACAGTTTTAGCAGAAATTATACATTACTTTAAAGCAGAGAACGAAGATATGACATAGCCAAAACAGTAGATCCTTAATTTTCCATGTGATTTTGCCATAAACAACAAAAAAAGTGAAATAAAGTAGAAGCCTTTCACAACTGAAGAAATAAATACAGATAACAAGAGAGAATTCATTTGTGAAAATGTACCTAAGTGTTTTATGTAATATCACCTGTTCTATTTAATTTGCTATGCATTTATATTACAGCAAGTCTTGAAGACATCAGTGCAGATGTAGTTTCCTCTATATTAGGTAGAGTACACATGGATGAGCAACAGTTTTTACAGTCCACAAGACAGTGGTAGGTACTGCACCCCTATTTTTACACAAGGTTACTAAATGAAGTTGATTAATAGACACCCCTGACTGTATCTAAGCAGAAGTCAAGCATGCACCGGGTACCTTCTTTTCGTCCCACACCTCCTCCATTTCCCTTCCTGTAGATCACTCCAAGTTAGTGTCAGGATGACAGCAAACATTTAGGCACAGGGGACAGCCATGGATTTTTGACTGACATATAAGCCTATAGGTAACATGAAAGCATACCTTCAACAAGTAAAGTCTGGGATTCAAGTTTTCTTGCAGTGCATTACTCAAGTGCAAGTACAAAATTATTCATCTCTCTTCAATCTCTTCATCTAAGAAAAGCTGTGGCATAAGATTCATTTATGGTACGCAGCCCAAGAATTGAAGATAAAATGAACTAACTCCATTATTCCAGGATCCTTCCATATATTTCAAATGGATTCAGTTTCAAGCAGAGCAAGAGGCACACTCCACTCACATTTTAATTTCTAAGAAGTGTGTGTTAATACTATATGTGCTGAAATGTCAAGGCACAGCAGGGAAGAAGGTCAGTCTGTATTGAACCTTGTTGACTCTTCCACCCTCTTCTCCAGACAAGTGCTCTGCAATTGTGTTCTGGTTTGAGTTAAAGTAAGATCAGATTCTGATTCTTACCTCAGTTGCTCAAAGTAATTTCATTTTCTGAAAGCTAATTGCATGGGTTTTGACACAGTGTTCTTCTCTTAAGGGACAGCACAGGACACTGATATGCAAAAAAAAGCCAGTGCTTATACTTAACCAAGGCCATCTTCAAGCTGGTGGAGAAGGAACCAGGCCTGCAAGGAGGGGTACATGGGGCAGGTGATCCTAAACTGATTAACAGAGTATTCCATCCCATACACATCATACTCTATAGAAAATTCAGGGATCAGGAGGGCCTCGCTCCCCTCTGTGATGGCCAATGTCCAATGAGGACCTCATTTGTCTGGTTGCCCCTGATCTTGGATCTATGCATTCCTGAATCCAGGTCCTGAGTCCAGCTCCCTCCCAGCCATGGACCCATTCCCTCCTGGTTGCTCTGCAGTATTTACAGTGACATATAGTCATCAGTGGGTGAGCTGGGGGCACAATCTCATATATTTTTATATATTTTATTACTTTCTAATTATTTCCGTTGTTACCATTGCCATTATCATTTCATTAAAGCTGTAGTTTTAGTTTCTAACCCTAAAGTCTTTTTCCCTCACATTTCCCTCTCCCTTTTCCCTGTGGAGTGTTGGGGAGAAGGGATTTTGGAGGCTCGACAGAACAGCTTTAGCTGTTGGATTTGGCTAGTTGGGGCTAAACCGTGACAAACTGTAAATTTTTTTCAGTTTTACAAATAAGATGACACAATGATAGAGAAGGAAAACAGCTGTCTCTTGTTTCTCCTGGGCGTGATTGTAGCAGCAGGTGAAAAAATATTAGGGGCCCTCTTCTAATTTGGCAAGTGAAAACTACCTGCCTACACAGCAGTTTTATTTATGAGGAGTGACAGGGTTGGAAAGAAATCGTATAAAAAAACAGCAAGGAAATTTGTAAGCAATAACAGAAAAAGTAATTGTGTATGTAGTGTTTTATTATATGTGAATAGGAAACTGATACTTGGTTTTATATTGATTTTCCTCTATGCAACATGCTGTTATTTACAATAGTATTTTTGCCAGAGATTCAGTGCTGCATGATTAATGCTGTCTCAATTGCAGCTTTATGTTATGTAAGGCACCAGCTGAGTCCTGAGATGAGTCAGCTGCCAAATATCATATTAAAAAGCTATTGTCTCATAATGAATCAACAGGCTTTAAAGTAATTAAGACCCTCATTGTTTAGTTTAATACAAGCTATGCAAGAATGTAATAAAACACATTTTGGAAGTGAGACTTATCTGGTCCCGTTATAAGTGCATTTAGCTTCTTTCACTCACCAGTAAGGCACGACTGTCATTCTAATGAGATTCATAAAAATACATGCTTGGTTTAATTAGCTAGTAAGACCTATTCTGCACACCAGTCATTTGAATTTATAACCTAAAACTCAAATTTGCTTTTGTTTGACAGACTAGGTGTTTCATGATGAGGTTATCATCATTAATTACTTACCTGTTCTCTCATACTGCCACAACTCTGCAGACCCTCAGACAGTTAAGAACATCTCTGGACTGGAGCCACGGTGTGAACTGGAACAGAAAAGTCCATTCCCAAAAGAGCTCTTGTTCTATGTATAGACATTTATAAGCATTCTGTTTATTGGTGAGATAACACTTTAATGTCAAATGATGACAGGAACAAGGCCTGGCCAGCAGACACACAAGGGAATTATAGAGAGTGTTTGTATGTCTTTCTCCTTCTGGTAGAGATGCTGGCACATGATTGAGTAACTCATATGACACTTGTTTTTCCCTTGGGAAAACAGTATGTAGAGCTTGGATGGCTAACATGTTTTATGCTAGGGAAAAGTACTATTAATTTTAAACTACAGTTTGCAAAGTATTTACAGCAGAGAAGATAATGTCATAGAGTAGTACCTTATTCTGGGACCAGAGATCGCTGAAATTTGTATTAAACCTTTGCTATGAGAAAAAATAATTCCAGAGTCCTGCATCAATTTGCTAGAATGTGTATAACTACTAGCCAGAGTGTTTGTACTGGAGTTTCAAGGAATCCTTAAGGTCAGATTTGTCCACGAGTGCTGCACAACCACAGGTAGACTTTGATCAGAATTCAATATTCTCTGTGCAGCTAACTTTGATATGCTCTTGGTCACTTCCACTAAGATACTGTCACAGTCTGTCATTGCTAGATTATCCTACACATCTAAGCACTGGTGTTTTGATAGGATACATCACTGCAGTCTGCTAAATGACTCATCAGCCAGTTGGAATAAGTATGTATGTATGCTGTCTGCATGCTTATCAGCTCTCAGACCCAGGCCAGCTCACCAGCTTACCTACAGCCACCAAATACGATAGACAAGAAGAAAATGAGAATGGATATCTGCAGGCTCCCACACTCAGGAGAAAGGTAGAGTTAGCCTCCTTATTTGGCAAAATGTGTAATACATGATTGACACTAGAAAATCTTTCCCTGGAGGATCACCAAATTATATTCCCTGGAGGTGTTTAAGGCACAGGTGGATGAGGACTTGAGGGACTTGTTTTAGTGTTTGATAGGAATGGTTGGACTAGATGATCTGACGAGTCCCTTCCAACCTGGTTGTTCTGATTCTATGATTCTGTGATTCCAGTTCAGTACACAGATTGTTCTGAACTCATGTATGTACCAATATACCTGCCTCTGGGCTCACTGGGGTCTTTCATTCATAGGTCTTTACAAAATAGATCTATATTTGGTTTGATATTCCATATTTCATAATATCTGTGTACATTTGAAAGTCCAAAGACAGTGAGCCAGAAGGCTTTGGCCCTCTTGATACATGTTCAACAAGATGAATAAAAGACATTTCACATCAAGTCTATGGAGACATCAGTGAGGTCTCGTATTAATATTTCTTCAGTGGAGAATGCTGAAAATAGCAGAAAGATCTATATTAATTCCAATTTCCATTGTTCTATGAAAAAAAAATAATACTCTAGCTTTCCCTACCCCTGGAATGACTTTTTTTGCAGATAGATGAATGAAGCCCAGGCTGCCTCCTGTCATGAGTCTGAGACCTACAATACACCATGCAGGTCTGAAGGAGATAAATCACACCAGCTCGCAACCCCTTAGTCATTCATCCAGGTCTTGATATTACAAGCTAGAGAGTGATTTAACCAAGTGGTGTCATATATTGCCTAATGATAGATTTTACCCTGATCGTGTAACATATTTTACACTGATCATTGACAATTTCACTGCAAGTAACTTTGTATTATTTCCATCCTATAACTGGGTAATACTTTGTTGCTACATGCAATCTAATACCTGATTTCTCGTGTCTTTATTCAAACTGTGATGCATTATATACTAGATTGTATCACAGGGTACAGTGAGTGAGAGACAACTTATGCAGGGTACACAGATTAGGTAGGTTGAATATATTCACTGTCTTAAATTTTGACTCAGGAATCTGAGACTATGATACCATTTACATGGCCAACTTTCCTTCTACAATACAAGATAATCAATAACTTGTGAAACATCATTCTTCTGTCACCAGCTAAGGTTTTAACCTTCACAACTGGAATTAATTAAGATCTCATCCCTTGTGCTGCTGAGCACACAAGTAGTCCCCTGATTCTTCTGGGTGGTTTTTTCTTTTAACTTTATTTTAAGAAATCTATATTACAGAAGTCACGTACATTTACTGCTACTATCCTGCTCTAAATAGTGAAAAGACCTAGAATAAATCAACACTCTAGTATTCCGTGAATTAACAAACAACTGAAATACAGCCATGTATATATGGAATATCACTATTTATTTAAACAAAGTCACAATTGAAAGTATAATTATGTCAGCAGTCTCCTAAGATCCCTGTTTTTTAAAAGAATAACAAGGAGCCTGCAGCATGTGAAAAAGGCACTCAGGAGTTGTTTAATCAGGGATGTTTGGTTTATTTTTTCCTTTGTGTATAATTATTTTACTCTTCCAGTAGTTCTACATATTTTTTTAATTTATAGGCAATTTTGCATACACAATTCTAAGGCATTTATAATGAATATGACATTTCCTGTCAACATTAAATTTTTATCAAAAGCAGAGAAAAATATAAAAAATTGGACATTGTGTAAAGTGACTAATTAACGCTATTATATTTCTAATTAGAAATGTCATAATGATGCAAAAAGTCCTGATTGAGATTCAAAAAGATGAGAGATATGTGAGAAAAAAATGAAATAATGAATATGCAAGCCGCCAATTACTAAAGAGAAAAAAAATGAATGATATTTTTGAATGATATTTTTTTGGTAGTATATATAATGTCCGGGGGGGGGTTAAGTTTTAGTCTTTGAAAATCTTTTACTACTACCCACTTATTGGTATCGATAGATTTTAGGTTACCTCTGTGCCATAAAAATTATTAGAAAGTAAATTTTCCACAACAGTTTCTCATTAATAAAAACACAGGGATCTCTCTGTTTATTTTATTTATATTATCATTTTAAAAACACCAATTAGAAACATGTGATGTAGATTACATAATGGACTATCAAGGAAGACCACCTGATCATTGGAATTATAGGTATGTAACAATTAAAAAAATCAGCTATTGCAGCTGTTGTTCAGAGCCATCCTCAATAATTTAGTGCAGTTTCATTTTTTCTTGTTTGTTTCTGTTTTTAAGGCACTATGTTATTAATTAGTTTGACTTGCAAAATGACATACTGAAAACAAGGTCTTTGTTTTACAACTTACAATTCACCATGCTCTGTTGAATGCTAAGTGAAATCTTTATATAGTTCTAATAACAATGATTAGTTATGAGAGAACTTACAAGTTGAAATCTATCATCCTGTACTTTTAAGACCAAATTGACTATCAGTATTAAACAAAAAAACAAACAAACCAGAAAATAACAAAACACCACCATCACCACCCCCAAAAAATAGCTTTTTGAAACTGAGTATTCTGACCATGGGTGAAATTTTGGGGAGGAAATTTGAAAAGCTCTCGTTGGAATAAAATAAACTTGATCCTAATTTTCTACAACCATGCAAAACCTTTTTCTTTCTCAAAGTCCATTTATTTCACAGAAACTAGAAATCAGCTTTTCCAAAACTGACTTAATTTGAATCTCTAACTTTCCACTACTCCTTTGTCTTTATGTGTTCCTCCCTGTCCTTATACTAGGACAAAATGTTTACCTCCTTAGAGTTCTGGCACTGAAGTCATACTTGTTCCACATACTTGTTCCACTTGTTCCAGCCCTTTAGGGACAGTCAGTCTTTCCTTTCTACGTGTTTTGCTAATCTTTTTCACAAAAGAGAGTAGATATCAATACAACACAAAATCACTGCTATTTAGGATCACTGTTTTATTTCTGATGCCACAATCAAATACTGCTTCTCTAGCTCCTTACAAAAAGCAATAACATTTTACACACTTGGAATTTATCCCATCTCTGCTAATAATTAAATTGCACATAAACACTTGTTTAAATGTACAGTATTTATTTGAATGCATAATTTAATAACTGTATCAAAACACAGTAATTAATCAAGTCATAACAGTTTCAGTCTTTCTTAGATTTTGACTATATCATGGTAAAGTCAATGACACAAAACTTAAAGAGTGATATTGTCACTTACTTTTTTATTTTGCATTTTTCCTAAAAATTCTTTATCTTATATACTCACATATATTAATTCATATCTATTCATGTATTCAACATCAAAGAGCTGCCTGCTTATAGATACAGTTCTAGTTCATGACACCACAAGAACTACTCCTGCCTTTAGTTTACTTTGTGCTTCTCAAATCTGAGCTAACACTGGAATTTAACAGAACTTCCACTGTAAGTTTGCCACTTGTGTTGTAAGGAAGTATTTTATTCAGAAACACACCAAAAAAAAAAAAAAAAAAAAAAAAAAAACAACAAAACAACCAAGAAACCCAACTTGTTTGCAGCTAAACCTATTGCTGTAGAACACAAGGCAGTTTGTTTATCTTTAGTACCGTGCGAGCATAACTGCTACTGCTTTTTCTCATTTGCATATCATTCCCATTCTACTTCATGCTTTCAGTTTGGAATGTAGTACTTCAGGCATCAAGTACAGTCTGTGATGCCAAAGGCACATTTCAGAGTTGTTCTTGTTATTGTCTCCATTTAACCCTACATTGATCACAAAAGTATTTTGTGGAGTGAAGGAGAAACTGTAAAGTGGAATGAAATCACTTGCAAAGAATGGGATTTCCTTTGTATCATCCTATTTAATTGCATTTCCACTGATAGAGAAGAAAAAATTCCATTTCAGCAGACTTAATTTTGGTGTCTGTGTCATTGCAGCCCTTTAGAAAGCTTTGTGAAGTCTAAACAAATGAGAACAAAACTACTGATAAAAGTCCATATGCTCATCCTCAAACACAAAACATTTTGATCCTAAACATACTCCCTCTCCATCAGCATTTCCAAACTCTTGTTCATTAAAACCTCAGAGGAAACACAATTCAGAAGTTACAGGGAAAAACTGTTTATAGTAGAGTTTATGTTTAAAGCACGTGACATTATTACCTTTTAGAAGTCTTTTTTTATCTGGCCATTACCATGACAGACCATTTACACATTCAGGTTTTGACAAGCGGAAGGATGTATATGTCAAATAAAATAAACTAAAAAACAATACATTCAGAATATTCAGGAGTAAAGGGAAAGAAGAAAACTAACAAGTCCAGCTACCAAGTCTTGCAAACTCACAAAAACTGACAGAAGCAGAAATCAAAATTCCAAAATTCTGCCAAAGTTTCTTTGACAAGTGCCAAGTGGTTTGTGCCATGGGCATAGTTTTGAGGGTTGGTTGGTTGTTGGGGTTTTTTCTGAGGTTTGTTGGTTTTTTTGTGTTTGCTTCTTTTTTAAGGGTATTGATTTCCTGCTTTGGAAAAGGGGTTCATTCTCTTTCCAAATAACTCAGATATTGACAAACACCATTTGCTTTTAGGAGGTTTTAGCAAATGTTCCTCTGTAAGCTGAGCAGCTTTAAGACACAACAGTTTTTACTAAGAGAAATAGGGGAAGAAAAATAAAAGATGCCACTGAAGAAAATCTAAGAGGTGTTAGAGTATGTAGATGTTCACATTTCTTTTTTTTCTTTGCTGTACAGAAATACCTGAACATACTCAAAGTTTTTACAACCCAATCTGGACAGTCCAGGGGCAGACCCTGGGGCTTCCAAGTAAAATTTGAGTTCCGTTTCCACCGGGCTAATAAAGGCAAAATGATGCCAAGCGATTGATTTAAAAGGATTTTCTTTTTACAGTGGCCTGAGGAATAAGATAGCTATCAGCTTGCCAAATCTGCATGAGAGACTGAAATTTTGTACTTAAATAGTTTGCCTTAAATTATTTGTTTTGCAGCTGTTGAGACTGCAGCAAAAAGACAGCGTCCTTCAATGCTTATTTAACCTTGCATGTGGTCCAACTTTGCTTGCTGCCCAGAGTGGTCATACTGCAACCCTGCCAGTAAGGGGAGCAAGGGCAGAACAATATCTTACATTCACCAAGGACTTCAGAGATCTTCGAAGACCTCCCCCAAACATGGTTCCAGAGATCTTTGAAGACCTCCCCCAAACTCGATTCCAGAATTTCCCAGAGGGAGCAGTACGTGAGTGCACTGGGAAACCCTCCCCCCTGGGACCTTAATCTCTAAATAACACTCATAACACAGGGTCAGGCAGTATCCTGCCATCCCAGGAGAAGAAGGCAGAACTGGAGCCTAAAGGGTGTCCTTCTTGCACTTTTGTCTTTCTCCTCTCCTCCCTTTCTCTTTTTCTTTCTTTTCACAGGTCAACACGTATTTATCCTAGGGTCTAACTCCAGCAACCCCTGGACTATCCAGGTGAGGCGACAACAATCTGTGTTGAAAGGAATGGAGGAAGGAAGGAAGGGATGAAAGAAAGAAGAGAGGGAGAGAGGGGGAAAAAGACAGGGAGAAAAAGAGAGAAAGGGGAAGAGAGAAAGGGGAAGAGAGAAAGAAATAAAGTGAGGAAGGAAGGAAGGAAGGAAGGAAGGAAGGAAGGAAGGAAGGAAGGAAGGAAGGAAGGAAGGGGAAGGGAAAAGGTGAAAAGGAGAGGAAAGGGAGGGGAAGGGAGGGAGGGAGATACATAAGGAGAGAAAAGAAGTGTAATATTACCACCCTGTGTTCCAGTGTTGTCTACAAGGGCCAAGTATTGTTTATAGATTAGAGTCCCGGGGGGAACAGATAATTCCTGCCCTTGTGGCAGTGTCACTTCTGGAAGGTTCTGGAGCTGGACTTGGGGTCTTTAGGAGGCCTCTGAGGTCACTGGTGAATCTGAGATATTGTTCTGCCCTTGCTCCCCATACCAGCAGGATGGCAATACGACTGTGCTTGGCGCACGTGCGCGGCTGGGCTACTTGCAAGCATCACATGACTTGCCTCTTCCCTGCTGTGAAGAAAACAAGTGCTGCAGAGAAAACAAGTGGTTTGAAGCATATCATTTGGGTTGCATAGTCAGTCTCTTACAAGCATAATGGAGATGTTGTTTTACCAAGTGTCTCCCAGTCAGGTGAACTGAAGGAACTCCCATACTGTCTTTTAAAATTAAAAAGTTTAACTTTAGAACTGGAAAGAAACATAAGCCAAAGGAAATTCAGATGGGGGAGTCAGTTTAGTTGCTTTTCTCCACTGTCTATAGTTAAATAATTCTTCTTTTACACATCTTTTCCCTAATCACTGAAACTTTGTTCCCACAAACACAAATGAAGGCTCCGACCGGAACGGAACGGGGGACAGAGCCATCAGGGTGTGGAAGGTTGGGGGAGGAATGCAGGGTGGGGGTGCAATGATCAGGGAGGGGAAAACAGGGGATGGGTGGAACCACCACTAAGCTAGGTGGGAGTGTGGATCTGCTGGAGGGTAGGGAGGCTCTGCAAAGCAGTGGCATGAGGTTTAACACGGCCAAATGGCAGATCCTGCACTTGGGGCACAACAACCCTGAGCAGCTCCAGACTAGGAGAAGTCAGGCTGGAAAGGGCCTAGAGGAGAGGGACCTGGGGCTGTTGGATGAACAGGAGCCAGCAGGGGCCCAAGAAGGCCAAGGGCGTCTTGGCTTGGAGCAGACATGGTGTGACCAGCAGGTCCAGGGAGGTTATTCTCCCTCTGTACTCAGCACTGGTGAGACCACATCTCAAATACTGCGTGCAGTTCTGGGTTCCTCACCACAAGAAGTATGTTGAGGCTCTGGAGCAAATTCAGAGAAGAGCCACGGAGATGGTGAAGGGACTGGAGAAGAAGAGGAGCAGCTGAGAGAGCTGGGGTGTTCAGCCTGGAGTAGAGGAGGCTGAGAGGAGACCTCATTGTTCTCTATAACTACCTGAAAGGAGGTTGTAGAGAGGAGGGAGCTGGGCTCTTCTCCCAAGTGACAAGCCAAGAGGGAATGGCCTCAAGCTCCAGCAGGGTTGTCTCAGGATGGACAGCAGGATGGAATATATCCTGGAAAGAGTCACTGGACCCTGGAACAGGGAGGAGTTGATTCACCTTCACTAGAGGGGTTTAAGGGCCAGATGGACAAGGTGCTGAGGGACATGGGTTAGTGATTGATGGGGATGGTTGGACTCAGTGATCCGGTGGGTGTCTTCCAACCTCGTGGTTCTATGATTCATCAAAAATAGTTTCATTCCTCCTGCACCCCAACATGTCCACTACAGAGAAATATAATCAGAAATCAAAAGCTTTGGTTCTCTTATTCTTCATGTTGACACTGTTTGTTAGCTAGACATGAAACTAATTAACTTTTTCAAAATGTAGTGTGTACTATACACCAAAGCTTTGTGGACACAAGAAAACCCTTTTATCAACCAAACCATTGCGCTGTTATGGCAGCCATACGACTGCACCCACAAAATACCTTCAGGATATACATTATTGAAGCAAACTTCCCATGTAGCATCATGGCTGTGCCAGCACAAACAGATTTAAACTACAGAAAAATTTAAAGATTTCTTTAGCTTTGAGAAAATAGTGAATTTAATTTAAAATTTGCCTGGCACCATAATTATCTGTATGTGAGTTTACAAACAAGCCTGCACAAGCCACAACACAGCCGAGGCACATAAGAGCGGCATTAGACATGCCTGTCCAAATGTCATTTTTTAAAGCTAGATGTTCACAATTCTATGAAGGCCAAAATGATACTGCTTCCTTCGAATTCTGGTGGTGAAAAATGTTATTAATACTTCATACCTTTCTAAGTCTGCAAAAGAAATGAATAGGAAGATAGAGGAGACAAGAGTGACAGCTCATCTCTAGCTCTCTCCCAGCTTTAAAAGTATGCTGTCTCAGTTGCATTTATGGTATTTGTGCACTTGACACCAGACTGTATATGGCATGCTATCAAAACAGTCCATAAAACGTGTGATGTCAGTACCTACTTTACACAGTCCACATTGTGCCCTTTTCCCCTCAAGATAGTAGTTAAAATTACTACAAAATAAAAGTTGCCTAAACACTGGCTTTTGTGTTTTACTACAGAGCTTTCTGTAAAACAGGCATGTATCAGAAGAGAAAGAGACATGATAGAAAGTTACAGCTGCAGCCTGCAGCAGATATTGCAAAGTTTTATAGTGGAGTCTTTTTGTATTTCAAAAGTCATGGAGCAGAGGTTACAAAAAAAATCAATATTTCTCTAGAGAATTGGCATTTATGAGGAAAATTATCTTACTTTGTAAAGCTATTTTGTTCATTACTTCTATTTTTTGTAGAGCAAAAGCAATATCCATTGATGCATTCACTGTAGTTCATTTCAGATTCCCTGTTACAGCAGAGCACAGACCCCTTTGAAGTTACAGCTCAGCCTTTAAAACAAAAAAAAAATCTCACTTGTCATCAGCAACAGGAAATTTCAGAAGATCTGTGGTCTCTAAAACAACATTTAAGAATGTTTTCACCGTTGTCATTACAAAGTATGTCAAAAGCCACGAGTTTTCTATTTTTCTTTCCATAATTTTAGAATCAGTAAAGGCTGAGCTAAAACCTGAAGAAATTTCCTTTCCAAGGGACATCTGCTGTAGCACTTCATTGTCTAAGTATCCACCTACAACATGCTTGCCAATAAAGCTCTGTAGAACTCAGAATATCTGACTGTCACAGCTTGTCTTGTGTTTGTCTGCTTTCCCCTCTTTGTGCTACAGAATTGTTGCTCTTCTTAGCTCTGCATACTCTGTAGTTGCAAACACAAATGCAGCAATGCCTTGTTGCCAAAGTGTGCCCACCCGAAGGAAATAAGAGCTTCCTGACTTGTGGCCCAGACACTGTCTTTAACATAATGACATTTTCAGGAAAACACGAACAAAGATGTTGGGCATGGGAAGACAATTCATTTCTTTCTTTTGTGAAGATTTCCCAGGTAAATAATAACATTATCACTATCAATGAATTTCAGCTTCTAAGCTTCACAGTTGCGTTAAATTTGTAACTACTTCTAAAACTCCTGATTTAGTAATTCACACCTCCTATTAAAAAGTTAATAATTATTAAGTTTCATTCACTAAACATTTATGTTTTAATTTTCATCAATATGCTATCATCCTATGCTTTAGCTGTTCTGTATCGCACTGAGCAAAACACAGAAATTGCAAAAATATCTCAACTCTCTACCGGCTCATTCTTTGCTGGTAGTGGGGCATACAAATAAAAGAGGGCCTTTGCAATAACAAATGTTTATAAGTCAGTGTCCTGAACAACATAAAGATTTCCCCAAAGGCTGGGAAACCTCATGGACAAAATTTGTCAGCATTTCACTCTCCTTTCTACCAAGAAACCTCTCGTTTGGCACTGCCTACTGGTCATTGTTGCATATCAAATGAGAAAGAGGATAAACTCTGAGGAAAAGGCTATATTTAGGAAAGTTGAGTAACATTTAAAATATTAAATAGCTTCTTCACTTTGAAATTGCAAATTATGTTATATCATTTACCTTCCTTCAAGTAAGGTTAATGAGACATTGTCATTAAGGGATTACTAGGAAGTGGCATGCAAGACTAGACCCATTAAAGGATTTACAGGTGATTCAGTGTATACTTGACAGCTCTGTTTATGCTTCAAGACAGCTTTGATTCAGATTGCACTAGGAGGTTGCAAAATTCCCCTGTGCCCACAGAACACAGTAGCTCTGCTTCTCCAAGTGGTCATATTAGCATGGGCAAAATTCTGTATCATCACACGGTCTTGTGGCTACTAGATATTATCTGGCTCACATCCTTGTCATTCAGAATATAACTGAAGGCTTTCAGCAGCTATCTCTCTGTTGTCAGCCCATTGCAGTTTAATCCAAAATTGGCTTTTCCACCTGAGGTAATTTACCAAAGGCTGCACAATTAACCAGTCACTTAGTTTGTATTAGAAAAGAACTCCTCTCATTTTCTTTCTCTTGTTCTAGCCATCAGATACCTTGCCTGAAGTTTCTGATTCAGCAAAAAAAAGTAAATTTAAATGAACAAAATACAGTTGTCAAGCAGACAATGGTACTTGACAATTTGACCATCAACTTTCATAACTACTTCATCATTATCTGGTTGTTGTATAGTCCTCTCGTATTGTGTAAGGTGAAAAAAGTACACAACTGTTATTAAAATATGGCCCTTAATTATTTTGGATTTCCCCCTAAAATCATCATGAAGTGTGGATGCAGGATTATGGCCTCAGTGATGCAGAGCTCTGTTCTGCCTTAAATGGTTTCTCACAGATGTTTAATAACATTAAGATTCTTAACAATTTCCCATTGGTGTTTCTTAGCAGTTAAAGTGGTTAAATTAACTGTCCCTCTTGAGCACTTGCAGTAATATGCAACCGTGTTTTTATGACAGTGTATACCATGAGAGTGACATGGTTTAAGCTCAGCAGAGTCCTGATATGTCTTAATAGAGCTCTAGGCCTTCAGTAGGTCACTGAAAGCACAGCAGGACAATGGCTAAGAGGAGTACTGACAGCCACTAAAGGCATTGCTTGAATGTCACCTTTTGGAAGACTGTTTTTCAAAATTAACTGTCTAAGGAACCTCTGTCTTCAGAAATTTTTCTGGGTTTTTTTTTTTTTTTTAAATCCTGAATGATTTTGTTCTTTTCTCATTCTCATTTCACTTAATCCAAAACCACTCCAGGTAAGATTAATACAACAAGGAAAGTGGATCACTGGTGAAATAATATGGACATTAATCTAGTGGAAAATGTCAGAGCATAGAAAAATAGTCTTGAGAATTCCTTGGGGATTTTTTTATGTCTGTTCCTTATCCCCTAAGCTATTTCTAAAATATAGGATTTTTAAATTGTCTGCTGCTTGCAGGCTGCACTGCATGCTGCAGAAATACCCTAAGGCTATCAAAAACATCATGAAGGTTACCTGAGCCCTCACACATCTCCTCAGGCTTCCATTTCCATCAGCGGGAAACAAAGGAGTGCAGCTGAGAAGGTTAAGGTTCACCTAGCTACTCAGCCTCAACAAGCTGGAGACCAGGATTCCTGGGCACATCATGGGATCTATATTCCGTATTTTGCTTAAAATCCTAAAGATTACAGTGGTGAATGTGAGACCCCTGGTTCAAACAAATCAAAGGAGGATGTAGATTCAGTGTATCAGATTTAAAACATCTGCATGAATTTTTTCAATCATAACTTATCAGAGCTATGTACTAAGAACGTAGCTTTAAAATTATTATAATAAATAAGGAATCTAAACAACAAAGTGGCAGTTAACTGGTGATACAGGGTCTCATGGGAGAAGAATTGACTATCTATTTAGTTAAAATTAACTGACCAAGTGATTACTGGAGAAAACTAATGTCCTTTATTAGGTATTAAGGAATCTTTCCAAAACAAGGTGAAAAACCTGATGAGAACTCATTCTTTTGCATCTGAAATGGTGTACACTTTATCAGAGAATGGTGTTCAGTTTTAGACACTGAGATGGAAAAAAGATGCAAAAGAATGGGAAGTGTATTGATCTTAGGTGACAATGGATTTTAAAAAAAGGTCTAAAATGAGGAAATCGTTTGAGTGCTACATATAGATGTTATTTATGGCATTCTTATGAAAATCTGATTTATTGAGCTGTTTTTCAGATTTTGGAAAAAGACAATTATTTTTTTCCTTTGGGAGATTATGAAAAATTAATCTGAACATTGTAAATGCATGTTTGGTTTAAATATATGCACTAAACTCACTGATCCTTAGCAGCAAGAGTAGCTAAATACAATAGGCATTGGGGTTTTAAAAGACAAAGAAGAGGAATGAAAGGAGAAGAGAGTGAGAAAATTATGGAAGACAATATCTTAAGTGGGTCAATGAACAAAAATGAAAATGTACTTTAGAGACTATCTATTATTTCCCATCCTTTTTCTTTCATCCTTAAAAATAACAGGGAATGAAAATCAGAAATTAGGTGGATCTGGGGTCCATTTTCATATAGGAATCATATGTGCCGTAGCATGATGCACGAATGAGAAGCAAATTAATTCTTTTGCAGTAAAGCACTGGACTGCAACTAGTAGGATTATTTCTCGGATAATTCAAGATATCCTTAGGGTATGGATTGTTTTAAAGCCACAGGGGGAAAAAAAAAGGAAAATAAAAAGACCCCAACCATAAACCATACTCAAAGACAAGTGAAAAAGCAAAGGTGTAAGGAGGGAAAGACACAGGCAAGTTCAGTATAAGAAAAAGGAAAAGATTTAAAAGAGCAGAGATGAGACACACACATGAAATGGGGAACTGTTGATAAAGCCAAAAAGGTGAGAGAAAATGTGAATTCTATGGAGAGGAGTTAACACAGGTGACCTGCTGAACAGCATGTGACTAGCAGTAAAATTTTAGATGCTATGTTAATCCTTTCATACATTAAATGACACAACAGGTAAAGCCTCTTTATTTCCATTTATTTTCCTAAAGTAATTTATATACCTATATTTTTTTTTCAGAAGACTGATAATCCCAATCTACATGTGTCCTCAAAGAACAGAATAAACCTAATGCAGGAATGAACCCCTCAGTTAAAAGACATGTATTTCATAGAAAAGATGTATGGCGCTATTTGTATGCATAACATGAGTATTATATTTTCTTTTGGCTTTACTTTAGAAACAAGTGTGCATCAGAGATTTTAATAAACTATTTGGAAACCTACTCAGACACTACCCAAAGTTCTCTCAGATGTATTGTAGTGCCATATATGAATCTGAACTGAGGCAACGTTGAGCACCCCAGGGACAAGAAGGTTTGTTGTTCATAGGCAAAAAATGAGAACACTGGGGTAGGGGAGGGTGGTCCTGTTGAACAGGTTTTAGGTTGAATATATTATGTTTAGAAATCAGGTTTGATGTTGTCCCCTCAGTTCTGAAATGACTAATATGGCACAAATGATACTTAATATGATGATTTGGAGGTAATGTCAATGTTTGTAAAGCTTACAGTATACAGATTCAAGTGAAGTCAAAACTGGACATAAATAGTACTATGAGTTGCTGTGATTTCCTTGGTGTTGATATGTACCATCCAGACTCCCGTGGCACAGCCCTACTATCAATAACACAAAGAGTAAACAGCTTTCCAGGGTTCAGGAGTGTTACTTAGCACAGCTTCCTAACAGGAATGTGGAAGGAATGGAAATAAGGAATGGTACTTTTTTTTCCTCATTACAAGTAGTAGCACCCCACACAAAGTAAATCCCAGGTAAAGCAGAGAAGAGATTATTTATAAGACGTGTCTGTGAATCTCATGACAAGAATGTCTGAGGGAAGGGGCTGTTCTGTGTGCTAAATACAAGTGAAGCAAAATCCCTGCTGATATGCAATTCAGAAAGTTTCAGATAAATCAGGGATGAAACCATTCTCCACATGGTTTAGAAGAGACATAAATCCATCTGACCTCTGGCATCCCATCTGTTTCTGCCTGACCCTTAATCACAGCCACTGCTTGCAGACCCTCTCTTTGGCTTCTGTTTCCTGGACATCAGCCCTACCCCTGCCCAGCACAACTAGTCCCTCAACTCTGTAAAGGAGGGGAGGGTTAGGGTTAGTGTTAAGGTGGGGATTAGGGTCAGATCTGAAAGTTTTCTTCTTAAGCAGCTTTTCCTGTTATAAGCATGCCCTCTAGCATCTCACACATCAAGGGAGTTCGCTGACTGGCAGTCTGCTACTTTCAGGGTGTCTAAGAACATAATAGAGAGTCATAGAATAACTTAGTTGGAAGAGACCCACCAGATCATCGAGTCCAACCATTCCTATCAAACACTAAACCATGCCCCTCAGCACTTCGTCTGCCTGTCCCTTAAGCACCTCCAGGGATGGTGACTCAACCATCTCCCTGGGCAGCCTGTTCCAGTACCCAATGACCCTTTCCATGAAAAAAAATTTTCCTGATGTTCAGGCTAAACCTCCCCTGGCAGAGCTTGAGGCCATTCCCTCTTGTCCTGTCCACTGTCACTTGGCAGAAGAAGCCAGTTCCCTCCTCTCTACAATCTCCTTTCAGGTAGTTGTAGAGAGCAATGAGGTCTCCCCTTAGCCTCCTCCTCTCCAGGCTAAACAACCCGAGCTCTCTCAGGTGTTCCTCATAAGGCCTATTCTCCAGCCTCTTCACCAGCTTCGTGGTTCTTCTCTGGACTTGCTCCAGAGCCTCAACATCCTTCTTGTGGTGAGACAACCAGAACTGGACACAGTATTCAAGGAGGCTGCAATAAAAGGGTACTACAATTTAAATAAAAATTACTATACCATAGTGCGATGGGATATGAATCAGTCAAAAAAGTTTAGGGGTATGCAAGTTATTGTGTTTTGTGCTTCTGCGTATACTTTTCTTAGGAGTAGCAGGACTTAAGATTGCAGTGAGTATGGGGCAAAATTGGGCTTTCTCTTCTCCATCATGACTGTTAAGGACATGGGATGGGTGTGAATGAGGTTAATTTTTCCCACATTCCACAATGCAGGTGCATCAGGCTTTTAATCATGTACCATCTTGTAATGTAAATCAGTTACTGCAACTCCAGACTTGGCTGCTGTAGGGTTAACAGCATTTTGTATCCATTTTGTAAGACTGAAAACTCATTTTGATAGTTCTTTTCTAAGAGGAAAAATGAAAATTATAGCTACATAGAAAGGTTGTAAATCACCCAGACTTAATGATTCATTAGAGAGACTGACTGAATATGGGAAAAAAGTATTTTCTCTAATTATAAAATATATATATATATTTTTAGGCTCTGGGCTAACTTTACCCATAATTCTGGAAATCGCTATCTTCAGCAGTACAAAATCTAATCAGTTCTTGTTTATTTCCACTGCAATGTGATACACAAACAGCACTTTCCATGGTTGCATTTCTTTTATTGTATGATATGTTACTCACTTCACTAGTATATTTACATTCAGTTTTGTAAATGTGTTTTTGAAATCTGTTCACTTATGCTGTTTCATTGGAAGTAGGATAACACTACCTATTGCCTGTAAGAATCATAGAATCACCAGACTGGAAAAGGCTTCTTGGATCATCGAGTCCAACCATTCCTATCTGCCACTAAATCATGTCCCTGAGCACCTCATCCACTCATTTTTTAAATACCTTCAGGGCTAGTGACTCAACAATCTCCCTCTCTTGTCCCGTCACCTGCCACTTAACATACTTTCAAGTAGTTATAGCAAGCAATAAGGTCTCCCCTCAGCCTCCTCTTCTCCAGGCTAAACAGCCCCAGCTCTCTCAGCTACTCCTCATCAAGCCTGTTCTCCAGCTCCTTCACCAGCTTCATTGCTCTTCTCTGGACTTGCTCCACAGCCTCAACATCCTTCTTGTGGTGAGGAGCCCAGAACGGAACACAGGATTCAAGGAGCGGTCTCTCCAGTGCTGAGTACAGAGGGAGAATAACCTCCCTGGACCTGCTGGTCACACCATTTCTGATACAAACCAAGATTCCGTTGGCCTTCTTGGCCACCTGGGGACACTGCTGGCTCATGTTCAGTCAACTGTCGACCAACACCCCCAGGTCCCTCTCCTCGTGGCAGTACTCCAGTTACATAAGTCTTCCCATCATGTTTCTGTCTCTCTTACTTGAATGGATTATAATGTGTTAACAGTTGACAGGGTTCAATAGGAAGAAACCTGAAATGTATTCCTTTATTACTGTGTTAGACCAGTATTTATTTTCTTCTCAGTAAATACTTGTCTAGTTCATTTTCAGGTAAATTATTTTCACTGATCCTACAAGTGTTCAGGCTCTATTGAATTCAAGTGTGACATATGACTCCGGTGATTTAAATTTTCTATTAACAGTTAAAATTACACCAATACTGGAGAATCAAATCCAAAAAAATAATGTGGATGGAAGTCAGGCACTCACACATCTAACTGCAATCCTAAAACTACCCTACAGGTGCCTTCCACCTCTGGAGATGTCAAAAATCCATAGCTGTGAAGCTGTCATTTGCAGTTTTCTAACTACAGATTTCTGTAGCCTTTAGTGGTTCTGCTTCTAGGCTTCTGCATGAGTACCTCAGTTGAGAACGTTGCCAAGAACCTCAATACCTAATTGAAAATAAATGCATTTCCACCCTCTTTTCCCAGTGGAAGGACATTTGTCATATCACAATTTGGTAGGTATTCTGTAACACACCTCCTCAGCACAGCATCAGCTTTTTTTATAAAGTCTAGGACTGTTCCTGGATTTTTTTAAGACCAACAAAAAGTAGCAGTGTTCTTTTTTTCCACACAAGCACAGCTTTCACTGAATTCCTTACCCGTAGTGTAGGGGTACAGCCTGCAGGGAATTCAAGTTTCGTTGAACTAAAAGAAAAGGAAGAAACAACTTCTTGGCTACAGCCTCTGCTCCTTGAGCTGTTTCTGTATAGTTTACAGCAACTTTTTCAAGAATATAAATAATGTACAGAAGTGTCAGTGCAGAGATGTCAAATCAGGTAAATTGCTTCCCAGAACAATGTCTTCTATTAAATGCAGTGAAAGAGTTTCTACAGGACATAAAAGACTTCCTTTCTTCAATATAAGCCTTTTCTTTCAAGAAAATTTCATATCTGTGTCCACAAAGCAGATGACTCTTTCATCAGGGCTGAAGAAGTAATTTAACCCTTAGAGAAGCAAGACTGAAAAGTACACTCTTGTTTTTATTGTTTCCTTAATTTCAGTTTCCAGGCATCTCTGTCCTGGAAAAATGTAGTTTAATTCTCTGCCCCAATTTTATGCTGTATGCTTGTAAGGGTCAGTCAAAGGATAGATTTCTGGATCAACATTTTCTCATCAAGCACTAAACCTTAAAACTTGACTGTAATCACAGATGCAGGAAAAAAACTAAATTTGGTACAAAACTAGCAAGGAATGTTTTGTACCTATTTCTGCACCTCCCTGCTACCTGTACCTACCTCCTTATCTCAAGAATGTTTTGTACCTATCTCCAAGCCTCCCTGCTCCCTACCATTGTGAAAGATCCATGAAGCAAGGAGGACAAAGACAGGAAAATTAATGACAGGACTTACCACAGACCCATACCCCAACAGAGCATGCGCAAAGAACACTTCAACCAGAGTTCAAGGTGATAATGACTACTGGTCTTCATTGAGAGAGGGTAGAAGACCTACCTCCAAATCCAACCGCATATCAGACAGTCCTCTCTTGGCACGTGTGGACTGCTAGGTGGAGATTGGCACATCTCCATAGGCAAAGGTGGGTTGTGGTTGTATTGACTAGCATAAAAGGCAGCCCTGGAGCAGCTGAATTTGTAAGATCTTCCCCGCCATGAGATCACCTGGAGTGAAGACAGAGGCAGTGGAGCACATTCTGGACCAGGACCCCCAGAGATGCCAGATGTCTGTTGACCTGTGGTGGTAGCTATACACCCTTTCTTCTTCCCTTTCCTCCCCATCTTTTTCCCTATACTCTCTCTCTTTCTATCGTAGGCCACTTTATGAGCGCAATTAATAGTTACTATTTGGCTTGACATTTAGCTCCCTTGACTTGTTGAATTACTGCTTTTTCTTTGCACTCTGAAATCATAGCTGAAACAAACCGTCATCACTTAGGAGAGACCGTGACGTAAATTGGCATCACAGGCAGGATCCTGAGAAAGGCACAGGGGTAAAAGCCCTCCAAACTCTTTTTTTTTTGAGGACTCTATAGGGATTCCAGCTATTGAACTTAGAGTGCAAATTGGGAGTTGAATTTTTATTTTAGTGGCACTTGAGAACGAGTGACACCTTGTAGCCATTGGCAGGTGCTTAACTTTCTCAAGTGGATTTGAGTTTTTTGCTGTTGTTTCTGATATTGTTTTTGAGATTGTTTTGTTTCTGAGTCCCTGGATGTGGAAAATTATGACTGAAAAACAGGAGAATAGAGATTCTCGGTTAGTTAATGACAGGGATTCATTTTTTTCATTTTTGGTTAAATATGGTGCTCAACTCTCTCCTACTGGGGAAGATTCGGCTCAAGAGAATTGGAAAAATTTGCAGAGTTTGATGGACCGAGTTTCTTTACCAGGAAAAAACAGGGCAATAGTCTGCTCTGGTTTGTGTGTCAGCTTGGTTGCAGCCATTAAGGATCGTCTTAGGCTGCATAGTGATGAAGTAAAAATCATAGAATCCTTAGAAAACCTGCTGCACTGCCACCAAATGACAATTTCCAATCTGGAAATGGAATTAGAGAATAAGGAAAAAGAGTTAGAGGATAAGGAAAAAGAAATCCACTCATTAAGGTTTGCTCTTGAAGTAAATCATATTATCAGTACCACTAATTCACAGAACACTAATTCATGGGATATAACTTCATCAGGATCTGAGGAAAAGATTATCCATGAAATTAACCAAATGTATCCACAAAAGGAATTGGAAGAGGTGAGAAAACTTGGTAAAAATCCCCCTCATTTAAGTCCTTTAATCAAAACTGAATATTCTTACCTTAATGATGAAGATACTGACCCTCATATAACCACCAAGGAAGTGCACTATTCTACCACTGAACTGGCAACATTGAAAAAGGAATATGGGCGTCTTATCGAAGAATCTGAAACAGAATATGTGTGGCGTGTGTCTTTAACTGGGGGTGACCAAATTCAGTTGAGTGAAAAGGAGGCTGAGGGTTATTGGGGCCATGAAGTTTTCTTAACAACAGGCGATCACCAGGCCCCATGGTCCTTAACACAGCGTGCCGCTTACTGGGCTGGAGGGTTAAACCCTCTGGATAGGGGAGATCCCTTGGCAATAACAGGCACAGCCAACCAATTACTAGAAAGTGTACACAAAGCTGCTTGCCTGCAAATGATACATGAAAGAAAATTAATTCCTGGATGTGAATCACCGATGATGTTGCCCGTTAACCCTGAAATTATGACTCCCTTGATAAGGGGGCTCCCCGAATCATTTAAATCTATGGGGATAAGTCTCCAGAGAACCATAGCATCAATGGGTCCTGTGGAGAGGTTGGAAGGTTTTATGTGCAGAGGTGATAATAGCAGAAATGCAGGCAGTACCGGTACAGACTCTTATGCTAATTCCTCTGACTTTTCAACACCAGCTGCACTAGGTAACAGACCTTATCCTAGATCTAAAGTCTGGACATGGGGGAAAGTGGCACAAGAATTAATTGATCACAGTAGGAAATATTGTCTTGTGAAGCCTTTGGAAGAAATATCAAGGGGCATCCAACGTCTAAGAGTTAAAAATACACTCCCCCATCCCAGTAAAACTGCAGAAGTTGCCAAAGAACAGTCACAATCTAGATTTTTTTCGGTCAGACTTAAATGGTGGCGTTCAGGGCTTAAAAAGGGAATTCCTAAGGATTTAATGGATGGTTTACCTGTAGATAAATTGATCAAACTGGTAACCCAATGGCATGTGCCAGAACCACATTCTTTTTCTTCTGTGAAAGAAAGTGAACCCGTCAGGGTTTCAGCCCCTCCTCTCATTGACGGTGCAGGCAAGACTTCAAAGCAAAGTTCTTTCTCAGACCAGGGAAACTAGGATCTCCATTTCCTAGTGGTGGGCGGGGAAATGGAGAATGGATTTATATTTGGCAGCTCACTAAATCAGAAAAAGGAGAGTGGAATAACAAAGCTGATGAACTGGCTAGACTTGCTCCTGTGCAAAAGGATCAAACGTCTGAGAACTGGAAGCACTGGCTTGAGTGGTTGCACATTAAGTATAAGCACACCAGTGCTAAAGACCTGTATCAAGAAGCCCTCGCTCGTGCCTGGCCAATTACCAGAGAAATGTGTAAAAACTGTATATCAGCCTGTCAGCAATGTCGTACACAACTCAAGAGACACCCTCTAGAGGACGATCCTTTGCATTTGAGAGAGGGTAAAGGTGTATGGGATGCCTGGCAGGTGGATTATATAGGTCCCTTTAAAATATCAGGGGGAAAACATTTTGTGCTGGTTGGTGTTGAAACTACATCAGGTTTAGTCCAGGCTGAAGCTTTTAAGAGGGCTACAGGAGACAATACCGTGAAAGAGCTGAAAGTATGGTTTGGAACTTTCCCAAAACCTCAAGAAGTACAGTCGGATAATGACTCTCACTTCCCTGCTAAGGTTGTGCAAGAGTGGGCAGAGACTTAAGGGATTAAGTGGGTTTTCTATACTCCTTCCTACCCAGAAACTAATGGAATAATAGAACCTAATGATTCTAAAGGATCATCTTATTTCTCAGGACAACCAGTTCTAGTGGAACTCCCTTCTGTGGAAAGCGTACCATTGGTACTAAAAACCCCTTTGAATACATATGCATAGACAGTTACCAGTGCCCTTGAAAAGAAACATAGGATTAATATCCACTGGATTGTTCCATCATTTTAATTCCTTTTTGCCTGAAAAGGGCAAGTTTTGGGGTTTTTTGTTCTTGCAGGAGAACCCCGTGGGACATCGAGAATTTTTACAGAAGAAACATGAATAAAAATCTAAGGCTTAAATCTGAAAATGACTTAAAAAATTTTGAATGGGTTGTTCATACTTCTCTGCATTATACCTCCTAAAGATTCAAGTGGGATGCAGAAAAGTGGAACTTAGTTTTCAACATGAAAAGTCCTCTCCTATTACAGTCATTAGCAATTTTTTAGATTTCAGTATGACATCCAAAGTTCACCCTCACACCTCAAAATAAATATATCCTTCTAAGGACTGGAAATGTATTAGGCAGGATACTTTTATCTTGTGTTGTCTCCAGAAATTTAGTGGCAACACTACTTCCTGGAACCTGAATGAGATTAATGCAGAGGTTACCAAATCTTGTAAGGAAGAGCAAGGTGATTGCTGGCTCAATTTTACTATCATTAATTCTTTCTCTGCACTGTGTGATTGGAGAGCTGACCCAAAAACTTGATGACAAAATGAATGTTGTAACTAAACCAAAACTTGTTGCAATACTCACACACCAAGGTAGAGATACTGCCCTTATTTTAAACAATAAGGAAACAGTTTTTCCTTTTATCACTACTCAAGGTGACGACATTTATATAAGATGCCAATTAATGGATTAATCCCTTGTTGAGCATGCACACAGCTATGGTATTGGACCACAGGGTCTTATTCTACCATACAGAACTCAAAATTTGGACTGTTGATTAAATTTTACCACAGTAAAATTTTCTCAAAAGGTCATGTGTGGAAAAAATAACACCAGACATTGGGGGAAAAGTTTCAGTACCTACAGTTTCTCCCAAATTAACACTTTGACCAAGGATTTATGAGGTTGTACTATTTGTAATTAGAAACACCAGCCAACAACAAAAGTTGTTTATACCAGAATGGTCTCTCAAAAGGGTTGAATTTCTGATGCAAAATAATGTCTCAGAAATTCAACCTTCCTGTTCTCCCTTTTTATGCACCTCTTTTGAGGGATGGACCACCTGGTTATGTAGATCATCTTGGAAACAAATATTGAGAGACCTGACTGGTGTTTTGGGAACCGGATTGGGGGTTCTGAATTGCATTGATTCAGAAGTATTATTGAACAAATTGGCTGCTACAACTTCTGATTTGGCAAAAATACAACAGCCTTTACAATCTTCCCTTTGGTTTTGGGAATGCATCAGTGGCTGCTGTCCAACGTATTACCAAAATGGGAAAAGGTGAATATAAAAGATCATGAACTAATTCTAGACACACTCGTAGTTCAAAGTAATATCTCTTTGGCTCACAGTTGCATCAAGGTTCAATTGTGAATGCAATCAGTGGCCATGTCAATCATTAGACAAGGTGAAGAAGGCACTTTCTCCTACAGAAATCCAGAAAATAATTTGGGATAATATTCACAATTTCAAAAAGAACCTCCAATCTTGGTGGAAGTTGGTAAATTTTACCTGTGATCCTTTTAATAACACTATCATGCCTTAGGTGTTAACCATTCACAATGCTTCGGTATCTCTGATTTATCCTGTTTTCGCATTAGGCTTGAACCACAATGGGACTACACTCTATCATTTCGAGCATAGAGCATGGGCCCAAAAGGTGAATGATAAATGGCAAACAGTAGACCTGGAATCCTGCATTGTGCGGGAACAGCTAGAATATATTTGTGAAAATAAGGCCATAAGAACACAAGATTTTTGCCTAGGCACTGACCAAAATGTTTGCCATTTTGAAGTTCGCCCTGAGATTGACCCTAAAACAGTAATAATCTGCATTGGCAAAGGTTATATATGCTTAAGTGCTTATAGCAATATAACAGTAGAGAATGTAATAGCTTATACCAATGACCACATGAGGTTTTGTGTTTGTAATTTTACTGAAATCACAGGATGTGACGTCTCTTATTCAGCTCCATTCACTCCCCACCAAATTCTGAAATCTAACCTCACGTTAATGCCCATACCTATTCGAATGAACATAACACAAAACAAAGGAATTACTACAACATCAAGATTATATTGAAATATTAGAGGAGATCAAGAAAAATGGACAAAAAACTCTGATAACAATTCACTATAGTATGGATAAATTACAACAAATCATGGAAAGAGTGAAAAGGGATGGAGAACATAATTGGTGGGATATGCTTTTCCGGTGATCGCCTACTGCTACAGGCATCCTGAACAAGCTCTGTGACCCTATTGTTGTTCTCCTGATTCTTTTCCCTAATCAATATCACTATGTCTATAATATTATACATTGTTAATCAGTGAATGGTAAAGCGAATGAGACTTTTGTCACCTGCAAATACAATAAATGCAAGTCCTTGAGTGTCATATCCAGCACAGAAATCCCAAAATCTCTAAATGTTGACCGGGTTGTGTAGCAAAAAGCAATGTGAAAATCTTTCCTCTCTTTCTCTCTCCCTTCTCTCTCTCTCTTTCTCTCTCTCTCTTTCTCTCTCTGAGTGCTACTGCCATATGGTCCTGAAGACAACTTATCACGAAGACAACTGCTCCTGAAGACAAATATTGAGTGACCAGGTGATCTAAGGATCAGTCAAAGGATTGATTTCTGGCTCAACATTTTCTCATCAGGTGCTAAATCACAAAACTTGACTGTAACCACAGATGCGGGAAAACAAACAAAGTTGGTACAAAGCTAACAAGGAATGTTTTGTATCTATTTCCACGCCTCCCTGCTACCCGTACCTAACTCCTTATCTCAAGAATGGTTTGTACCTGTCTCCAAGCCTCCCTGCTCCAAACCATTATGAAAGATCCATGAAGCAAGGAGGAAAAAGACAGGAAAATTAATGACAGGACTTACCACAGACCCATACCCCAAAAGAGAATGCACAAAGAACACTTCAACCAGAGTTCAAGGTGACAATGACTACTGGTCTTCATCGGGAGACCACAGGTCAACCACTGCCACCAGGAGAAGCGCATGCGCAAGGGTAGGAGACCTACCTCCAAATCCAACCACACATCAGACACTCCTGTCTTGGCACGTGTGGACTGCTAGGTGGAGATTGGCAAATCTCCACAGGCAAAGGCGGGTCACGGGTGTATTGACTAGCATAAAAAGCAGCCCTGGAGCAGCTAAATTTGTAAGATCTTCCCCGCCATGAGATCACCTGGAGTGAAGACAGAGGCAGTGGAGCACATTCTGGACCAGGACCCCCAGAGACGCCAGATGTCTGTGGACCCGTGGTGGTAGCTATACACCCCTTCTTCTTCCCTTCTCTCCCCATCTTTTTCCCTATTCTTTCTCTCTTTCTATCACAAGCCACTTTAAAAGCACAATTAATAAAGTTACTATCTGGCTTGACATTTAGCTTCCTTGACTTGTTGAATTACTGCTTTTTCTTTGCACTCTGAGATCATAGCTGAAATGAACCATCATGCATCCACTTAGGAGTGGACTGTGGCATAAACTGGCCTCACAGACAGGATTCTACTTACATGTGGACCATGACAGTCCTACTTTGCATATAACTTGTGGAGGGTCTTAAAAGCATGACTCAATTTTCTCATTGTCATTGTAGATTACTCCTTACAGCAGATGTGGGTGCACTGTAGGCACCAAGGCAAACAGCAGATAGCTTAGATCTGTGCCAAAGACTAGGTAGGTCTCCTGCATAAGAATGTAAGCTATGTCACTCCATCACTCCTTTTTTTTTTTTTTTAAGAAAATATACATGTTTATTCTATATATTTTAGTATATGTCCAAGGATGAGCAGAGTCTAATGCCTCTCCACTGACAAAAGGGACATCTTAAATGAATAGCTTAGGTAAAGTGTCCAAGATTTTGAGAGATTAAAGGAAATGGTACAAGCAATGTAAGTCCTTCCAGAATGATTACCTAGGCATCTGAGAGACAGTAGCTGTTTTCTCTGGTCCTTCTGCTCTGCACAATGCTGTGCCAAAGCCAACGGCCTACAGCAAAGCAATTCCTCAATTCTGTTGTGGTGCAGGTCAAAAGCATTGCTCTTTGGATCAGACTCAGCCTATAAATTACCCTTTCATTGTGCAAAACATAGGAAATTACCTGAGGAAGGAACTATACTCCAGTATGTCAAATGGTGTAGCAATGCAGAAAGTTATTCTTCACTACAAATTTTACTGAAACTGTTTTTTGCTGAGAATTTACCAGTTATGAAATATGTTGATAATTAATCCTGTTCCTACTGCACCTAACAAGAATAAGGTCCAAAAAATGGTTCCTCTAATTTGAATTTTTACTTTTCTGAATAAGCAAAAAATTAAGAAAGCAATCAATTGCTTTTGTGCCTGAAAACTGAAAATAGATTAGAATAGTCATGTTCAGAGATAGTTAACACTAAACTAGCTTATAAGTGCATATTATCATTACTGTAATTAACACAGATTTTGAACAATCCTACACTTGTGCCCAGAATTTCAGTAAAACAAATATAAAAAATCAAAACAAAACAAAACTGAAAGCATGTATTCGTTATCCAGAAATAAAGTGGTAGTTTTTTGGAAAGAACTACAGTAACTGTAACTTTCTTCCTTTACTGTTAATTATATTTGTAGCTTCTACTTTGAAGATACCAGCAAAAAAAAATATTTTTAGCTACATCTAAAGCTTGCTGAAGCTGACAGAAAATATCCCACTGAGTTCAATGGGCTTTGGATCAAGTGCTGAGTCTCTTCAGAAATTATTTTTCTGGTCCACTCTCATCTATTCATGATTTGAGGGAGAAGCATACCTCATTTTTCCTGAGACTGTTTTAATTAACTAGTAAAAGTATCACAAAATATAGTTTGCTTTTTTGATCTGTAAAATAAAAGCATGATCTAATTGTTAAATACCTTCTGATCCACTGATCTAAAAAGGCAATGTGCGCCTATTTATATGTATGTCAGCACTGTTTTGTCTTACATCTGTAGCTTCTTATCCATCTGCAAAGTCACTGGTTAGATGACTTTTAAAAGCATTTAACAAACAGGTAATGTTTACGTAATGCAACTTATCCTGCCAATTGTGCTACAGAAAACCACATTTATTTATATAGCATATAACTCTAGTCTGAGTATTCACAGAATCACTAGGTTGGAAAAGACCCACAGGATCATCAAGTCCAACCATTCCTATCAATCACTAACCTGTGCTCCTCAGCACCTCATCCACCCATCTTTTAAATACCTCCAGGGAAGGTGACTCAACCACCAACCTGTGCAGCCTGTTTCAGTGCCCAATGACCCTTTCAGTGAAAACTTTTTGTCTGATGTCAAGCCTGAATCTCCCCTGGTAGAACTTGAGGCTATTCCCTCTTGTCCTGTCACCTGTCGCTTGGGAGAAGAGGCCAGCTCCCTCCTTTCAGACAGTTGTAGAGAGCAATGAGGTCTCCCCTCAGCCTTCTCCTCTCTAGGCTAAAAACCCCCAGCTGCCTCAGCCACTCCTCATAAGGCCTGTTCTCTAGCCCCCTCACAAGGTTCATTGCTCCTCTCTGGACAAAATCCAGAACCTCAAAATTCTTCTTGTGGTGAGGAGCCCAGAACTGGACACAGTTTTGTTGCTGAACACAGTTTTATTGCTGAGCTACAAACTAAAATGTGCAATTTAATGACTGAGAGTTTGGAGTTTCATTCATAGTATAAGGTTTTGTCATTTCAGGACAAGATTCCTCCAGGATTTTCTGATTTTCTTTGATGTTTTTTTGACTCAGAACCAGAATCAAGTGTCTGTCAAATGCCAGCAAAGCAGTATCTTCAATAACTGGACTGCCAAGCTGGGTGACTTTGTAAACAGCTCACATCAACATTTGATTATTACTTTAGTAATTAAGCACTTGGTTTAATTACTAAAGTAATTCATTACACTATACACCAAGCTACTTACAAATATCCTAACAATATTTTAATGAATCTCATTTCCATCATTCGTATTCACAACTTTATATCAAAATTTCCACCATGCCTTTTGGTCTACACTGTAAAAAGAAGATTCATTTGTTGAATATCTTTTAAAAGGAGTACATTTCTCTGTATGTGATGAAAATTCATACACTAGAGAGCAGAATCCTTAATATATTCTTTTTTATTTACAGTAACATTATTTTGTGTGTCTATATTTGTGTGTATGTGTAACTATAATTGTGCACATATATAAGAATATATTTTATACATACAGGCACATCATGGCTCCTTCACAGTTTTGACTCTGCAAAAAAAAATTCCCTGTTACAAAACCATTTTGCCTCATTGATTTTCAATGAATCTAAAAGTACTTTAGTGTAATATCTGCTTGGGATTGTACCTAAATGTCTAGGGATTTAAATTCAGAATTCGATGCATTTGCTTAAAGACTAAACACAATGTGCCCAGTCTCTTGAAACAATGGTCTGTAACAAAGCATAACGTTAAACAAATCAGATATAAAAAGCAATACTGAACACACTTGGTGAGATGATTGCAGCTATTGAACAGCTATTTTGCTACTTGACTACACACTGCTCCTTCTAAATTTCAGTAGTTTTCCTATCCCAAGGATTTGTTTGACATCTTGCAGTTACCAACAGTAAAAGTCGTATATGCAACGTCATATTCATGATGATCATATTTAAAATATGTAGTTTTGATTGCAGTCTACTCTTTCTTTAAAAAACAAAGTGGAGACAAAGTGTGGTAGTAGAAACCAATTAGTTCAGAGTTCTTTTTCTGTCTCTTCATATTCGTCCTTAACTGTGGTCACTTACATAATAGTTCACATTGATCAGTATTGTGGTAAACATTGTGGAACTGTCATGGTCTGTGATGGTCTCCGAAGTCAAACAAGACATTATTAACACAACCAATGATGATATGTACCTAAATCCAAGAAAGGCTCTTCAACCTAAATCCTAAACAAAACACTCCCCTCTTCTGAGAAAACGTAATGGAGAAGTGATAATAAAACATCAATATTTATTGGTATCTCTCTAAAAAGTGCACAGAAAAATCTCCAGTTGTGCATACTTCCAAATTTTCACCTGATAATCAGTACCGACTTCATTTTACAAAGGAGGAAAAACATGAGGATACAAAATAATTAGAAAGGTATTTGTCTAAGACCAAAATCAGGTATCATTTTTCTTTAGCAAATAAGAATTTTTTTATCTCGTTCTGACACTGGCAAAGATCATATATCTGCTTTAATGTGTAGTAGGACTTCATACTGAGATATCTAGAAGTGCCCAGTCAGCTTATTCTTGCAAAAGACATCTAACTGTCTTATGTCTTCTCTCAAAATCTTTTAGATAACCTCCAAGACTTTAATTTAATATATTTAATTGTTAAATTTATTTATTTATGTAAGAAATTGAAGTAATGTGTTTTACCTACCTATTTAATATAAGAAATTGAAGTAATGTGTTTTACCTACTTTATAGCTCTAAAGGTCAACAGTCAACATGTCAATTACATGTACTTCTTAATATTTACCAAATGATTAAGTTATTATGATTTGGCTAAATATTCCATAATTGCATAGTAAATCCACAGTTAAAGATGACTCAACAGTGCCCCTTATGCTATATAGATACAATTTTAAGACATGCTTTGTTATTGTCAAAGTCTATCACGAAATGAATGTCCCTAACAATAATTTTGATCTGTGGAATTTCCTTCGCTTTGACTATTCAGATGTAACTTTAGAAAATCAATCTTATGCAGTGATGTGAGCTGCTGTAAAAGTGGTCTGGCTCAAAAGTTAAAACTGTTGAATAGAACACATGTGCTCTGAAAAATACCTGCAGAGATATTGCATGCCAGCCTGGAAATGTGGCTTGTGAATCAGAAATATCCTGGAAAAGTACAGTTGGCCTTTCTCAAGTACAGCTGAACTGCCTAGAAACCAGACATATTCTCAGATGTCAATAATAAGTGAAAAACCAAAGGACTGTAATGGCAATTTATCTTCTGAAAGTATAAATAGTCTGGGAAAATAAAACGGGTCTGAAAGAACAGAAAAATGGTATCATTGAAAAGTGGAAATTAACAGCATCTGTTGGCTACTCAAAGTAGCAATGTCTTATGTCACTTTGTGCCTCTACGATATGAAAAGGACTGAAGCCTTCATTCAAAGTGAAACCTCAGTTTCTCTGGGAACTTCCCAGTCTGCAAGTACTTTCCTGTACAGGTTGAACTCTGTGGATCTTGGACTCTGACTCAACATGCCTGGCAGACTCCAGACTCTGTGACATGGTTTGTCTCTGAAATGAGACTCTGCCTGCTGCCTTACTGGTCCCTTTTTAGGCCCACGGTTAGGAGTGAGTGGTTTGTCCTCCCACTTCTGGGATGGTTGGGTCCCCATCTGGGATCACTTTGTCCTCCCATCTTAGATGATTTGACCCCTTCTGAAATTTGTCTAACGTATTTGACATTGAGACTTTTTATATGCATATTTAATCTACTACAATAAACATAGAATCACAGATTATCAGGTTAGAAGGGAGTTCAAGGCTCATGTGGGTCAAACTTTCTCTGCAAAAGCATGGTCTAGACAAGATGGTCCAACACCCTATCCAGCTGAATCTTAAAGCTCTCCAATGTTTGGGAATCCACCACTTTCCTGGGGAAATTATTGTAATGGCTGATCATTCTTATTGTGATGAATTTTCCTCTCGTGTCACATTGGAATCTCCCCAAGATTAATTTGTACCTATTACCCCTCATCTTTTCCATGTGATTCTTGTAAAAAAGGAATCTCCATCTTCCTTGTGGACACCCTTTAAATACTAGAACATAATGATTAGGTTTCTCCTAATCTTTCTTTTCTCAAAGCCGAAAAAATCCCATTCTTTCAGCCTTTCCTCATACAGCAGGCTTCCCAATCCTGCAGAAGGTCATGATTGTAGCCCTTCTCTGGACCCTCTCCAGCCTGACCACATTTTTATTTCTTTTTACATGTAGTGTTACAATGTTGATAAGTTACTTCATTAAGCATGATTTTTTAGTAATCTGTAATAACAACTAATTGATTACAGTTATATTAATTGTTGCTACAAAATTGGTCATTGCTCTACAGATTATTGTTTCCATTCTTGACTGCTGTCATGCTGTTGACTGATACTACATTATTGATTGCTGAAAGTAATTTGTAATAAATATTTATACTTATATTGTTAATCAAAGATACACTTGCTAGTGGTGACTTTATGGTATTATACTTGCTAGGGGCAATTTGTGTGGTATTTGTGGTGATCTATGGTAATGTGGAGAAAATTTATGGGATGTAACCTCCATGTCCTTACTTATTACAGGATGCTGCAAATCCATGGTCATGATCTCTCTACACCTGCCAGCTGAGTAATCCTTTAGGTCGTTACACAGAGCTGGTTGCTTTGTGACATGTAGTGAGTTTACTCTAATTCAAAAATCAATTCATTTACATCTGGCACACAAACACATGTTCAGGTTTACTTGTCAAACAGACAGAAACAGATGAAAGAGTTGCAGGTTGTTACAATTTGAGTAATGTTTATCTCTACCTGAAACTTTATTACTGTTGAAACAAAATGGCAAGAGTTTTACTATTATTTACTTTAACAAGATTTTTGAGGAAGTTATAGAATGATACTCAGAGATTTTGGAGGCATAGTAAACCGTCATATGCTCATAGCTGCAAGACACTACTACTTACTTGCACCAAAATCTAATAGTTGAGGCGTTTGATTGTGCCTACATGTCCTCTGAGTGGCCATTATTTTGGTGATTTCATTCCAGTTCCTGGCTTGGTATCACTTAATATTTGATTCCATCATTCCAATTATTCTCAGATGAAGTCTGAGTGTTGTAAGATTAGCTCAAAATTCCATATCAAAAGGCCACAGCAACAATGACCTGCATAAATTCTAATATCCTGGCTTTCTTGGTGCAGCATCTTAGTCTGCCATACAGTTCCATTTCCACTTGGTCTTTACATGGAATTGAAATGTTATCAATCTTGTTTAAAGGTCCCAGAGGAACCTCATCTGATAACAATAAGAGTAATTTTTTTGTTATTGTTAAGAGAATGTTTTACTTCTTCCCATTCTTTTTTTTTCTTTTCTTTTATAGAAATGTAACAATCATAAGCAACAGAGCACGTCTGGAAATAATACCTTTTGGCTTTTCACAGTCTATTTCTATCAAGTTGCCAAACACAACTGAAATTACCCTGACATCAGTGGAAGATCATTTTGGTGACCTCAAAGGACTTTTCATATCACTACATCTCAAAACAAATCTTGCTGAGGTATTACTTTTAAGTGAACAAAGGTATTCCTTATACACCAAGAACTCTGGGATATGCTTAAAGGAGAAGGCAAAAGAATCACTCTATATGGGAAAAGCTAAATGCTCAATTTTTTACCAGGGACTCCAGAGACTTTAAGCTGGGCTGAGCACTGCGTGTTCTCCACTGCATTCCTGGCATGCTCTACAGAACTTCTGTTGCCTCTCTCACCCCTGTTCTGGCAATGAATGCGGCAATTCTGCACCAGGTGGCAGAATCAGGTAAATACCAAAACCCAATGCTTTACACCAGCTGAGACTATTACCTGTACACATAGTCTCATGGATGTTAATGACAAGGTAGAGGATCCTTCAGACTGCTCCTAGCTAGACATTATGCTGTCAAACTTCAACACTAAGTGTTTTCCAGGCATCAACACGGGATAGTTTTGTTAACACTAAAAAAAATATCAAACTTAAGAGATAAGATAAAAAGAAATTATCATAAACTTCATTAATTTTAAAGGACTAAAACTAAGGACAGCTCTCATTATTAGGTTTCTTCTCATTGTTTTGGAAAGCATCTATTTTTTTTTTCCTTGAAGGAGATTGATTTTTAGTATCACCAAGCCAAAATCTGGGCTTCTTTTAAAATTTCTGACTGTAAGGAAATTTTGATGCACAATTTGTTGACACCAATGAAAATTGGACTAGAAATAAATCTCAGTCTGGTAAGATACTGACCTGTGTCTTGAATGTGTCTCCTCCATGATACCCAGGGTTGCTTATGCTCTTTCAAATAAAATGTTGTGTAGATTGCAATGTTTGTAGATTGATAGATGCCAACATGGTGAGTCAGGTCAAGTTTCTCCTGTATCTGTTGTTTAGCTTTCATGTTAGTATCTGTGCCTATTTGCTCAGCTAAGTGTCACTGACAGTCAGGAGCTGAATGTATTAATAAAATTCATGTCTTTCATAAGACAAGAAGACACAAGTGTCTCTGTCTACTCTGTTCTTAAGTCTAAGAAGATTCTGATATGAGATATTTCTGCAGAAAGTAATCAATATCACATCAGTTCTTTTTGCATTTTCTCCACAAAGTTGTTGTTACAATATATTAAACTAATGTAAGAATAGAACTGAAAAGGAGTTTTATTTAGGTGTAAACTCATATATAGCACCTGTATTATCTTAGTTGGGTATGCTTGCTAAAGACTGTTACTACAGACAGGAAATGCTATAAAAAAACTCCTTCAGACCAGGAAACTTTACAAGAACTCTTTAATGTCCTTTAAGCAGCACTGTCTTTTCATTAAAAAAAAAACAGACAAGGTGACTGCGGGTTATAAATTTGAGCTGATTCCTTACAAAATACAGACCTTCTTGACTGCTAGATATGTAAATAAACCTAAAACATCTAGGATCTGTAACAACACAGAAATTAACCTACAGTCATAGCACAGCAGAAGTTTTAAAAGCAGAAGTTTTAGCCAAGAGCAAAGAAATCATAAAAGAGGAAAAGTGAGAAAAAGAAAAGCAGGTGAATAACAGAAAGCAAACAACCTCACATTTGCATTGCTTTACCTAGAAGAAGCCACTAGTCAAAGATGTGGAAGGTATCAGCAATCTTCTAGGAGTCAAAACCAGCCATTCACCACCAACATAGGTGACAGTCTACTATCACTGAGACCAACAAATGCTCACAAGGACCCTTTGTCCTGGACACAGTTTCTGTAAATTCTCTCTTTTGCTGCTAAGAAAAGATGTATATCTGACATCTCACCTCCTTGTAGCTTCTATGACCAACCTCAGGGTGTGTCATCCATGGTTCATGGCTGACATGGCTATCTGCTAATCAAACTTCATGGGTTCAATGATCCACATGCTGTGGATGTTCCCTCTGCAGTGGTAGGATAAGCAGTCCTGCTTTGCTGGTTTCTTCCCAGCTGTCTGACAAAGCTTATTTACGCAATTCTCTAGTATCTGACTGCTTGTAAGCTGTATTTTATGACAAAGCAGAGATGAGATATCCCAGTAACTTATTCAATGGTAAGGGCTGGCATTGAGAGCTTTTACAAGCCAAGCATGGAGGTCCCCAAGCATCAAAATAAACACATATCCATGAAAAATGCTTGTGGATTAAAGAGCTCATGAACTCTACTATCGGAAACATTTTTGCTTTGTGGTAATGAATGTTCTTGGGGAAGCTGATTATTAGATTACTATAGGGTTGAAGGTTTGCTCTTAAAATAATGTTTTGCTAAGGTTTTTTCTTGCCAAACTTTAAATAGTTCAGAAATTCATATCAGCCCCACACCCAAAGCTCATTATTTGATGGAAACATACAATGTGCTAGCCCATCAGGTATTCTGGGCTCACTGAAAAAAAAACCAAAACAAAACAAAACAAAAAAACATTTTCATCTTTTATTTTCAGAGTCGTACACTGTAATTACATTTTTTCCCATTCCCAACATACCTCAGCCTAATTCTGAGACAAACAATGGGATTTCACTGAGAGCTCAATTCTTGGTCGGCATCTGCAAAGGCTCACAGGGTAGGTAAAAAGGCTGGTGGAGATAAAAGTCTACTTTTGTGGTCCACCCACAGGACAAGGATGGAGACTTGGTTCAGGATTAGTGTTACACTTCAGTGATACCTGTCCTGGTTTCTTATTGTACTCCATAAATAAAAGTGCAGTTCACATAAGTGAATACCACATTATGGCAAGAATGATACTAGGGTTGGGGTCAGGAGCAATCTTGGACAGGCTGTGATTACTGCTGCCAGGATGCAGAGTTAAGTTATAGGCTTATGGTATGGTAGGTCTGCCTTACTGACATTAGAAACTATCATCTAGTAAGAAAGAGCTTTGAACTGGGGTACGGCTTTCAACTTTCTGGTTTTCCATATACTCTAAGTTCTACAGAAATGAGGTTTTGTGCTTGCAGAAATCTGTATGCCTTACACAGCTGTTGTGTATTTTCAAAAGAAAAACAATGAAATAAAGAAATTATTGAGTATTGACACTACTAACTTTCATGATTTCATGCAGGACCTTTAGTAATAGTGGTTGCTATTTATTCAAAATAATAGCACACCTTCTAAGAGTCATTTACACCTACTCTTTGTGAAGATGAGAGTACATAGGGAAAAAAGCACAGTGAAAGCTTTCTGTCTAGTTTAGTATCTTTTTAACAATGTCACTAAAGGAAAAAAACCTAGAAATATTTAGGAAAGAAGAGGGGGGTTGTATAATCATATAATTTGGAGTATTATTAGCATTTCCAAAATCATAGAGAAGAAAAAATGTTACATTTTTCTCCCCTGCTGAACTTCAAGAGAAAAAAATGAAATACTTTATATGAATTCATCAACAATTATCATTCCTGTGAGTACTTCTCAGCAAAAATATCTTCCTCCTCTCCCTCTCTCACCATCATTTTCAAAAGACAAGTGTGTCATTTCATTCATAGCAAAACAGTATCTATCTTCTCAGAACTTTTAGACAAAGTAAGAAAGTGAATCAGACAGTGTGTTTCACAAATCCCATCAGGAAATGGTAAAAGTGCTCCTTCTCACACAAAGTTTTGAGAATCATAGAGGAAGACGAACTCCTATGAGGAAGATGACCTCATAGAGGAAGACGACCTCCTATGAGGAAGACGACCTCATAGAGGAAGATGGTCTCCTATGAGGAAGACGACCTCCTATGAGGAATACCACCTCCTATGAGGAATACGACCTCATAGAGGAAGACGACCTCATAGAGGAAGATGACCTCCTATGAGGAAGATGACCTCATAGAGGAAGACAACCTCCTTTGAGGAAGATGACCTCCTATGAGGAAGACGACCTCCTATGAGGAAGACCACCTCATAGAGGAAGACAACCTCCTACAAGGAAGACGACCTCATAGAGGAAGACGACCTCCTATGAGGAAGATGACCTCATAGAGGAAGACGACCTCATAGAGGAAGACGACCTCATAGAGGAAGACAACCTCATAGAGGAAGACGACCCCCTATGAGGAAGACCACCTCATAGAGGAAGACGACCTCCTATGAGGAAGACGACCTCATAGAGGAAGATGACCTCATAGAGGAAGACGACCCCCTATGAGGAAGACCACCTCATAGAGGAAGACAACCTCATAGAGGAAGACGACCCCCTATGAGGAAGACGACCTCATAGAGGAAGATGACCTCCTATGAGGAAGACGACCTCATAGAGGAAGACGACCTCCTATGAGGAAGACGACCTCATAGAGGAAGACGACCTCCTATGAGGAAGACGACCTCATAGAGGAAGACGACCTCATAGAGGAGGTCCCTTTTCCCTCAATGGATTTAGTATACATATTTCATTTTTCTGAAGAATACCCGGTCCATTAGATTTGAGTTCATCTGACCTGTCTCATTCTGACTTTCAGCAAAATCTTATAGTCATAAAGTCACAGGGATACCCCTTGGGAGAGACCACTGGTGGTCACACAGACCTGCCATTCCCCCAAAGAAAGAGTGCTACCAACAGCATATCAGCTCTGCTGTGGTTTTGTCTAGCTCTGTCTGGAATACCCCGAAGGGCAGAAATTGCATCGCCGCTCTGAGAAATCCATCTCAGTGTTGCACCACTTCCTCAGTGACTCAGCTTCCTTTTGCACCCAGCTAGAAACAGGATAAGTTTGTGACTGCTACTTGTTTTCCCATCTATCATCTTTGGTTCTATTCCCTTTGAACGTATGTATGGAGTTCTTAACTTGTACCTCTTAACCTCGGTCACCTCGCTTCACACAGGCCATGTGCCAAGTCTCTTGTCCACCTCCATTCCCAGTCCTTTTGGGACTAAGTGCCTGAAACTTGATATACTGAGATGAAGCTTTTAGGTCAATGGGCTGTTATTCTTGTAAGGTCAGTGAGTATGTAGCTTTTGCTACCTATTCTTTTAGTTCATATTCAGCCTACTTCAGTTTGCCAGGTATTGCCATGACAGACAGCAAGAGCGAGTCCCTGAACTGGTGGCCTAGGTGGGGGTTACAATATCCAATCCTGTCAATATTTGTCAGATGTCAGCATTTATTTTTGTTTGCATTTTAATGTTCTTGGACTTGATGATCTTTATCAGTCCCTTCCAACTTGAGTCATTCTATGATTCTACAGAACAGAATCATAGAATTATGAAATCATGATTCTGTCAGCCCAACAGCACCATTACTAAACCATGTCACAAAGTGCCACATGTTTTGAACAGCTCCAGGGATAGTGACTCCATCACTTCCATGGGCAGCCTGTTCCAATGCTTCATCACCCTTTCAGTAAAGAAATTTTTCCTAATATACAATTTAAACCTTCCTTGACACAACTTGAGGCCATTTCCTCTCATTCTATTGCTAGTTCCTTGGGAGAAGAACATTCGCCTCCCTATAACGTCTTTTCAGATGGTTGTACAGAGCAAGCCCTCAGCCTCATTTTTTCCAGACTAAATAAGGCCAGTTCCCCCAGCTGCTTCTCATAGGAGTTGTGCTCTAGACCTTTCAGCAGCTTTGTCAACCTTCTCTGACCTGCTCCAGCAGCTTGAGGTCCTTCATGTATTAAGGACTCCCAAATTGACCAAGTTGCAGCCTCACCAGTGCTGAGTATAGGGGTTGATCGCTTCCCTACTTCTGCTGGCCATACCATTTTTGATACAAGCCAGGATGCTGATGGCTTTCTTGACCACCTGAGCACACTGCTTGCTCATGTTCAGCTGGCTGTCAAACAACACTCCCCGGGTCCTTTTCCACTGGGCAGCTTTCCAGCCACATTTCCCCAAGCCTGTAACACTTAAAGGGGTTGCTGTGAACAAAGTGCAGGACCTGGCACTTGTCCTTGTTATACCATAAAATTGACTTCAGCCCATTGACCCAACCTATCCAGATCCCTCTGCAGAACCTTCCTACCCTCAAGCAGGTTAACATCTCCACCTGATTTGGTGTTATCTGCAAACTTGATGAGGGAGCACTCAATCCCCTCATGCAGATCATTGATAAAGATGTTAAATAAGACTACCCCTAACACTGAACCCTGAGGAATATCACTTGTGACCAGGCACCAGTTAGATGTTACTCTATTCACCGCAGCTCTGTGGGCTCAGCCATTCAAATAGTTTCTAATGCAGCAAAGAGTACCCCTATGTAGTCCATGAACTAGCCATTATCTTGGCTAGGAGAATGCTGTGGGAGGCAGTGTCAAAGGTTTTACTGAAATAAATATAAATAACATGTACAGCCTGTCCCACATTTGAGGGGGTCCAACTGGTCATAGAAGGTGATCAAGCAGGACTTACCTTTCATGAACCCTTGTTGCCTGGGCCTGATCCTCCCGTTGCCCTTCACATGCCCAATGAGCACACTCAAGAATAAATACTCCATAATCTTCCCTGGTATCAAGTTCAGGCTGACAGGCCTATAGTTTCCCAGATCCTCTTACAGGCCCTTCCTATAAACACGCACCACATTGGCAAGCCTTCAGTCTTCTTGGACCTCCCCTGTTAACCAGGACTGTTAATAAATTATGCAGTGTGGATTGGCAGTCTCCTCCATCAGATCCCTCAGGACTCTCAGGTAGATCCCATCTAGCCCCGTAGACTTAGGAGCATCCAGGTGCTGTATTATGTTCTTAACTGCTTGCTCCTGGATTACAAGGGTGTTTATTCTGCTGTCTGTCCCTGTCTTCCAGCTCTTGGGAATACCTGGTCTGAGTATTAAAGTCTGAAGTAAAGAAGGCATTAAGTATCTCAACCTTTTCCTCATCCTTGGTAGCAATGTTTCTCCAACATCCAATAAAGGATAGCTCTCTTTTTGTTGTTAATGCATTTGTAAAAACATTTTTTTATCATTTCTTGCAACAGTGGACAGATTAAAGTCTAGCTGGGCTTTTGCCTTTCTAATTTTCTGTGTGACCTAATGAGATCCCTGCTCTGTTCCTGAGTTGCCTGCCCCTCCTTCCAAAAGTGGTAAACTCTCCTGTTTTAGCTAAGTGCCAGCTAAAGTTCCTTGTTCAGCCAGGTTAACAGTCTTCCCCAATGATTCATCTTACAACACACGGGGACAGACTGCTCCTGAACCTTTAAGACTACTTTCTTGAAGAATGTCAGAGCCTTCCTGGACCCCTGTGCCTGTCAGGCCTATCAGGCCTGTCACCCGAGGAACTCTCTGAACCAGTGTCCTGAACAGTCCAAAGTCTGTCCTCCAGAAGTCCCTGGCAGTGGTTTTGCTGACTCCCTTGCTTACTTCACCAAGAATCAATAACTCTATCATTTCATGGTCACTACTTCCAAGATGATCTCCAATAACCACAACTCCCTCCAGTCCTTCTCTACTTATAAACAGCAGGTCAAGCAAGGTATGTCGCCTGGTGGTGAATCAATAGCTGTCACCTAAATCCTAGTGAACATGTTGCTATACTTACTGCAAGTAAAATTGTTGTAGAGGGTTTCTCTGGAGAGATTAAAAGCTGCCAAAGACATCAGTTTTGTATTTTATAGTTCAGATTAATTCAATGAAAACTGATGTTCATAGAACTAAAGAACGGAGAACGCTTGTTAAACTGTCATATGTACTGAAAATCTATAAGGAAGTTCTGTTCTAACAGTCAAGGGGCCACCCATAAGGATATCAAAGGAAATTAGCTTAAAGATCTAATCTGCCTTGTAAGATAGTAAACGACCTTGTTACAAGAAAGAAAGAAGAAAAAAAAAAATTGGAAACCGAGAAGAATCCAAATCAGTAGGGAAGAAAATGGCTAAGCATAGTTACAACTGTAAAACTGAAACTCCCTTTTTTGTTTTATTAAACCAATTCTCGTTCTTGCTGAAATCACTTACTTCTACATTGTGTGCACTTCAAATTAGAAATAACCGATCTATTAATCATAGATTAAAAGTTAGCAGCTGATTAAAATACGTAGCAGATGTGATGATGAACTCAGGATTTCCTGTAAAAGGATTATTTGTATTAAGACAATTCTCAAACGTTTGACTTTGGTTGAAGAACAAATGCAACAGGTTCTGGATGGGTTTGTGATAGAAAATAATATTTAAAGCCCTGTATTTTCTTCTTATGGTCTATAACTTGCATTTTTTGAACTTTAATAGATCTTGCAAGTTTCAGATCTATGCCTAGCTTTTATTAAGTAATTCATCTGTATAAGATATGTCTAAAATTAGAAATAAAAATGAAATGTTTTTCCGTGAACTGTTCAGATAAGCTACATGGAGGATTTTTTTGGTTAAACTCTCTTCAACTTCTACTTTAACCACAAGATATGTTTTCAGAATTAGAAAATACTTCATAAATTATGATCAAAGTTACAGAGAAAACCTGGCAATCGTAATGGTCATTCCCAGACTTGTGGTTTGTGAATGTCTAAACCTGGAGCAATTATATGTCATTATTTTAAACATAGCATAGAGGTATTAATTCAATACCTAGTTCCTCTGCTGACAAGGATTAGGAAGAGCTCTGTATACTTAGTTAGACTTGTGAGTATGTATACACGTAGAGCATTTGAGATGTCAGCATACCTCAGTCTATCTCTACTGGCAACTGGATTAAATAGGATTGTGAGGACTCAGTAGTTAAAGATAACTCTGCAACTCAGTCTTCTGAGCAACTAGCTGAAAGGAAATTAAATAACAGAGAATAAAACCAAATCCCATGAAAATGCAAAGATATGTGTTAAAAAAAATATATGAATCAGTGCAACCCATTTATTTTTCTTCACTCTCTCCATCAAATACAATGATTCTGCATTTACATTCTCCCAAGCTCATCCCTTCTATATCATCATTTTCAGACTCTCATCCTCCATAATTCTGTCCAGGGGAAGATCTGGAAACTAACATTTCTTACTCATAATTATCTTGAGTGATGACATCAGAAGGAAGATGAGGAAAAGGTGAGGGAATGTCACCTTCTACAAAAGGCAACGTTTTAAGAAACACAGTATGTGGAGGGAACTTATTCCTTCTTCACACTGCTTGCCACAGTGACAAGTAGCATGTTCCTTCAGTAGTCACAATGAACAGATGCTTCCAAAGTCAAATAAATATGTTTGGCAGTATTTAGTGCTGAAAATTGGGTGCAAAGCATGCATTATATAAAGAAACTCCTCTTGGCCACTGAATGAAAATATATATGTAATACTTCCTTCCTCCATTTCTATTTTACTTTCTAGAACCAACTTAAGATAACACAGATCTTGGTAGTCTCTGTGGAAAAAAATATACTACGAGCAATCAAGAAAGACATACATGAGAAAAAAATATCTACTAGGGGTTTAGCCATGCAAGTGTAAGGGTTGCTGTCCCATAGCTGGTGAAGGAGTAGTTTGTAATTCAACAATGAAAATGGTACAAACAGGATGATAAAGAGAAACACTGCACCATATGAAATAATTTTAAAAGCAACACAACTATTCTTTAATCAATTCTTCTCTGTCTTTTTCAATGTCATTTAGCACAAGTACAAATCAGTAACACACGCATTCTTTTTCAGAAACATAGCAGAAAACTGCACACCACTGGGAGGACTTAGCCTGATACAGATTTAAAAACAGAGAACCTGAACCTCCGTATTGAATAACAAACTTCTGATTTTCCTCAGATAAAACTGCTCTGAAAATTTGGAGTAACTGAAATGTAAATTATCTGCACAGAGTAGCAGTCACCTCTCTAATTCTGAAGGAAAACTTACCTTAGATTGTACTTCCATCTTCCTTTGATAGTGTGTCATCATTTTCTTTCATTTCACTGTAACTCTTCCACACTTGCTTCTGTCTAGTTTAATCTTTCTTTCACACCTGCTCCAGCTCTTTTGTTTTTCTGTGGAGTTTTCCATCTCTGTGTTGCTTCAAGAGATGAAGCAGTACAAGACATTTCTGACTTTCCTTTATATTCAATTTTGCTTAATTTTCCCTTTGAAACATGGATAAACCTTGATCTGAATTCTTGGTTTCTCTCTGTATCCACAACATGCTAACTTGTGATGATGTTTCAGTTCTCTATTTTTTCCTTTGTGTATCATACTTATGATGAATTGTCTGCTTGTCTTGCTACACTTTTTCAAAAACTATCTGTTTTGTATAGATATATTTAGATATATAGACACTGTAGTATAAAAATGGTCTTGAGCATAGTATGCATTGCTATATGCTATTACACTGATGTTTGTATTTTATTAGAAAATGCTTGGGATATAGATGCTGAAAATTATAATTATAAACCTGAAGGAAATCGGCAATGTGAAAAGAATTTGTACTGCTTTGGGGGGAAAAATAGATTTATTTCATTCATTGAGGTTTTTTGAATAATAGATAAAATGACTACTTACATAGAATATGGGTGGAATTTTTTTTTTTACCCCACTGAATATTCAAATAATAAATTACAAAATTTCCTTATAGGAAGCTCCTTCCCAACTGATTTCCAGATGGCCCCATCAGACTAAATAAAACTAAACACAGTGCATAAACCTATACTTTGCCAGTAAAAGTAGACTTACTTACATCTCTGTTGTGGCTAGACGGAAAACAAGTGAAACTCACCTACCTACTTCTGTCTGTATAGTTAAAGCTTATAAAGAACCTACAAGTACAGTAAGTTAACAAATCTTCTACACTACTCAGTGTAGCATTTTCTTATTCTGTTTTATAAATATATTTGGATTTTGTATATGACCTATACTGACCTGTCTACTGTGATTCATAGTCAGCAAAGGCAGGATATTTCTTCCAAACTGTAAAATTCAGGGATGTATTTCCAGTGTAATGATGATAGTATTAAGTATGGAGTACGATCTTCTATTTCACTTACCCACACCAAAAAAATGACCTCATACTGTAACAGCTACATGGAGGACTACTAGGAAAGTTCAAGAAAGGGACAGTCTTATAAAAAAAGGCAACTGAAAAAAATCTATTCTTTGCAGTCTAGTAAAAGTAAAGCAACTGGAAATATTATTACTCTTTACAAATACAGCTGACGGGATAGCTAAACACTGGGAATTAAAGGAGGGTTGAGTAAGCTCAAAAAGTGTAGCGGTATGCATAAATTTAGGCTTTAAGTATGTGTCACAGCCACAAGCACCTTACTGCTTCTAGTTTCTCTGGCTGAACTCAAAAACAGCTCCTATGCCAATAAAAGCTACAACAAAGCAAGCTGTGAACAGGACCTACCCTTCTTCCATCAGGAGCTGTGTGCAAGTTGAGGCTTTTATGCTGCCCACTGACAGAGTTACATAGCATTGGCTCTGCAGCTGCAAACCATCCCATGCCTCATCACAAATATCCCCATAGATCCTCTCAGTAGGGGTCACCAAGGAAGGGAAGAAGATATTTTCACTGGGAACATTATGTTGAACAGTACTAGCAGCAGGAAGAGTCCCAGTGGTCTGGCAGATTCTGTCCAGCCACTTGTTCCTGTGACTGCCAACAGTTTGATGAAAAATACTGTAATCAGTGGTTGGTGACATACATTCCCAAGAAACCCACGGGGACCTGTAGAGAACAGCTGATCTCAGAAGGGAGTAAACAATGACTAGGTGTGCCCATTTAACTTTTTCTGCAAGCAATAGAATAACCAACAAAGTTCCTATATTCATTTTTTATGACTGCCTATAACTTCCACAAAATGTGAATGACTTACTACATAAGAATATAGCCTCTATTTATCATGTATCCCCTGACCCAAATTAATCAAGTATAAGCAATCCCAGCTCTTCTAGAGAATGAACATCAGGCATAGGATAGCAGAGACTGAATATCCACTGTCCTCCTGCTCCCAAAGTTTTGTATAATTTTGATTCTTTCTGTATAATCTTGTAATAATTTTTCAGCACATTGGAGAAATAGGTATTTAGCTGTCTGTACCTAGTCTTTGGTAGTGGCAATGATATACATGTACTTGTATCGTACTGAGAAGAGTGTACTCTTTCCACTAGAGGTGAATGTAGTCAATACTAAGATCACATACACTAGCCCAAAACTTGCTGCTTTTACTCAGGGGTTTGCATTTAAAAAGAAGGTAGTTTCATACCGATTATGTGTTCACATGTTCTTTTCATCACATCCTAATGATTTTCCCCAACCTCATTCCGTCGATATTTTCTTAAATCATGACATAACATGTAAAGTGTACAAACTACAGGACTGTCCGCACGTTTCCAAATGTGGCAAGAAATATCTGGGGAACAAATGGGAAAATAAGAAATTTGTCAGAAATTTGATTCAGGGAAGTGTTCCTCAAACATTTATTTGCACCCTAGTTCCAGATGAAATATAGGCTATACTTGCAACTAATATTAGAAAAGGCGGGGGTGGGGGTGGGGGGCGGTTAGGGTGCCCTGACAATTAACAACTTAAGGTTATATAAAATGCTCATCGATGATGTTTTGTATCAAAACATATTGATGTGCTAGAGGTTTCTGATGATCAAGTTCAGATTTCAGAAGTTTTCATTATTCAGGAGTGCAAAGCATGTAATAGAGCTTTGTTCTAGCAGTCATCCATTATTATTTTTATGCTGTATGGTTTTTAATGTGACTGTTGCCTGTCCCATAGACATCTTACCCTGTAGAATAACATTTTGATCTGTACATAGCCCTTTCTGTGATATGAATTTAATTTCTTCGAACAGTATGAAAACTTTCTTTTTTTCTACTTCAGCTCCTCAAAGCAGTGAAGAGGAAAAAAATTTGTCACAGAATTACAATTACAGTTACAATATCTGCTTTTGAAAAATAAAACAGCACTGAGATGCCACTTGTAAACAAAATCTTTTTGGAAAGAATAAAAGTTACAAAGATTTTTGATCCACATTTAATTTTGCTCAGGATGAGAAAAAATGGATTCTTAGATTGTTTAAAATATGTTGTGGTTTATTTTTCTTAACGTACAGATGCAATCCTTGCTCCAATGCAAGGAAAGTAAAATACAACAAAAGGAATTCCAAAGTATAAAGAAGATGAACATAAGAACATAACAACACTTTGAACTGCAGCAGTAAAACATCATTAAAACTGAGGAAAAAAAAAAAGTGATTAACTTAGCAATCTGGATTAAATCCCAGATTTTCCAGAACTCTCATATGTTGTCAGTAAATCACTTGCTTGTAAATAAAACTTAAACTCAGTCTGTCCTTATATGTTAGAAAACTAAGGTTAGCCCTGCATCACATTGACTAGTCCCCATGCCTGCAGGTTTCCTAACAACCTACATGGCAGTCCAACTGAATAAGTGCCTCTGCCTGCAGCCTCATTGGAAGCAAAGTAGAACAATAAAATATTCAGCATGGATGCAAGTATCATCATTAACCCAAGAGGAAGGAATAGGTCTGAATAGGAGTGAAAAATTTCCTTGTCATGCTGACTGACTGGTAAGTAAAAGAGTTACAGCTGGTGAGTGCATTTTGTCTGAAAAGTAGAGCTATTTTTAACTGATATTTTCTTCTTCCTGGGCATGATATATGTCCCAGGTTTAAGTCAAAATTTAGCAGAGAATAACAGTGTCTGCTTCTGAGAATGTAAGAATAAAACCATTATGAATTCCCCTTTCTTTCATGGCAAATACTGGCAAAGCAAAGCAGCTTGGTAGGAAAGAACTTGGTGATCCTCATGGACACAAAAATGGATATAAGCCTGCAATGTGCTCCTGCAGAAAAGGGAGCAAACCATGTCTTGGTCTGCATTAGGCAAAGTATTGTCACCAGGCTGAGGGAGGGGATCTGTTTCTTTAGCACTGCTGAGTTCACACCTGTAGTTCTTTGTCCAGTTCTGGGCTCCTCAATACAAGAGAGACATGGATTTACTTCAGGGAGTCCAAGAAAGGGTCACCAAGAATCTCTTATAGGATGAAAGACAGAGAGGTGGGACTGATCAACCTAGAGAAGAGAAGAATTGGGGGGAGGACCTTATTAATTCATACAAGTACCCGAAGCAAGGGTGGAAAGCATGGAGCTAGTCTCTTGCCATTGGTGCCCAGTGACAGCACCAGAGGCAGTGGGCTCAAATCGAAATACAGGAAGATCCCTCTGAATATCAGGAAATACTTTCACTGTGAAGGTGACTGAGCACTGGCACAGGTTTCACAGGGAGATTGTGGAGTCTTCATCCTAGGAGATATTTTTAAAAAATCTAGATGTGGTCCTGGGCAACCTGGTCTAGATGGCCCTGCTTGAACAGGATGGCTGATCAGATGACCTTTAAAGGTCCCTTCCAACCTCAACTCTTCCGTGGTTCTATGATTCTGTGACTCTCTGAATGCCATTTTACTTTATTCAGCTCCTCAGAAGACATAAAATTCACACTGTCCTGTAGTTTTTCAAGGTATGTTCCATGAATTGTAGATTTGTCTGTTCATAGATCCATCAAGCAGAAAAGCACACCATGGAGCCTGGATGTCTGCATTTGTTTACACACCAAGTTGAACTTTAGGATAGCAAAAAATTTGCTAAGTGGTCTAAAGAAGCTTATCATTATTTTATCATCACACGGACACTGACATGATTTTCATAGTAATTTAATTCTTTCCATAGAACTGATAAGAAATTTTATTTCCTATCTTGTTATAATTTTCAAGATTTCTCTTATTTGCCCATCCTCTATTTTGTAATTCTCACATCTTTAGCACAAGATAAAAAGATGAATCTCACTTTTTAATGAAGTGAGAATATTTAAAGGAAATACTGTTACAATAATTGGAAACACCTTGTTTCAGTCATTGATACTTTAATATTGATTGTGGATTTTTCAAGAATGTTTACCTAATTCTTTTACAATAGATGGTTGGGAGCCTTTTCAAGATATGAAATTTGACACGACAGACACCATCATCTTGAAAGAAATTTATTCCAACTAAAATGGAAAAAACAATGTAATTCACTTTATATACAGTAGAATTCAGTACTCTTTGCTCCATTCTTAGGCCATGGGTACTTCCACCTGATATTCATCTGAAACTTGATTCTAGTAAATAGAGACAACTTGAAAAACAATGATTATCTCAGGAATGTGCCTACAATCTCCATTCTTAAATGAACAGGTAAGTCTTCTTGATCTAATGCTCATTGTAGCTCAACTGAAATGCAAATTTTAACACAAGATAAAACAACTATGTGAATTTTCAGCTGATATCACTGGGAGCACTTTATTTTGTGACAGCTCCCTGAAAGGAAGGCAGAGAACATTTCTAATGTTTATTCATAACACAAACAGAAACTGAGGGGGTTTTGTTGTTGCTCTCAGGAACTGTACTTCACACCTCTCTCTTGCTTAAAAAAACAGCATTTCAGCTGTACTTCTTCCTTGTCATTCAGTCTTTTGCTACAAAGCTCTGTAGATGTCATAAGCACTTCTGAAACTGAGGTAGCAGGGTCCAGCCCAAAGTAGTAACTTCTTGTTTTGATGCCTGTTTGAATCTTATCTAAGCTATCCAGGTTTCTCAGCTCTCATATTTGGTATGGAGAGCTCATAGGAATGCTCTTTTCTTCTCTGTGTCAAGCTGTTATTTCTTATTTGACAAACATTCATGGTTATATGAGTAAGTTTGCAGTATTTTGAAACTGAGAAATATTGCACTAGATTTGAAGTTCTGCTTGTGAACAGAACTCATTAAATTTCAGAAAGGAAAGAAAAATATTTTCTTCCAGTATTTTCGATTATGGAAGCTGGACCAAGAAGTGCATAAATGTACCTCCAATTTAATTAAATACTTCCATATCCTGCTTTCTCATGCTTTCCATGTTCATGTAAAGTAACACTTTTTTTTTTCCCCTTACCTCTTACACAGCAGTAATAAAGGAGAACCTCCTCGGCACATGTTGGCAGTGTCTGAATTAGTCTTAACACACTCATTTGCATTGTGAATCTCTATACCCTTGTCCCAAAGGGATAAACTCAGTAACTTCCATAGTACCCTCATTATTTGCCAGATTGTACAAAAAGACAAGTACTGGTAGCTATTCTAAAAAAAGCAAGTTTCATTTTAACTTTGTCTCAGAAACCCCTTTGTTCCAGAGAAAAAAATATTATTTGTCCTCTTAAGAGAGTTTACAAATGACTTCTGTAATCTAAGATGTGCTTGTTCTCAAGCTTTTCTACATGAAGTCCCATATTTCTTTTTTTTCCCTGTTTTTGTATGCGCACAATGCACTACTGGTGATGAAGAACTGGATTAATGACAGCCTATTATGACCACAGGGGATGTCAGTCAAGAAAGGAAAAGGAAGTATTGGATGTCAATATGCCAAACCTGATGATCCGGGTAAAGCTTTTAACACTCCTTGAAGCTCAAGAATTATGCTGAATTAAGGGTAAGGTCATCCAACTCAAACCACTTTCTCTAAGCCCCATGTTTTTATTTACAGGTGCAAATAGCAAGTTGCAGAAGCCACACTTCACACAGGGTATTTCCTTGACATGTCTGGGGATTCTGTTGGGAATGAGTTCTCTTGTTAGTAAGGGTGCTTTCATTCAAGCTGCTGAAAATTTTGGGCTTGAATAGGCAGCACAGTTGGGTATATTCTTGAAAAAAGCATTAAACAAATATAAGCCCATAAATTGAACAATCCTATAATCAAAGGAGATGTCAAAGGTAGTAGAGCTCACCTGGAAAATTCTTGAAGTTTTATTAAATTTGTAAATATGCCTAGTTAGAATTGTGAAGTTATATTTTTTTCCACTTTTCTTTTGTAATTCCTGTAAAATCACTGGTATGTCTCTAGCATTGTGTTGCAATATTATAAAATAAAATATAACTTAAAATGGAACTGCATTTTTCCAACGTATTTCTTAATATAATGACTATTCCTATCAAGTGACCTTATGCTTCAGTTTTCTATGTTTAAATTTTCATTTAAAATCCCATTAAAAGGGGAGAAAGCAATCTATTACCCACTGTTGGTTTTCCTTTTTTTTTTTTTTGCTTTTAATAAAAAGTATAGTAACTGTACATCTACAGTTTTACCAGTGAAAAATTTTTCCCATATTTTCAACATAAAACACTAACAACAACAAAAAAATCTACATTTCACATATTATACTAGTATCTCCTGAACAGAGCTATTAATGCAACTCTGTTGAAGTGCTACTAACAATAGCAAAAACTGCTTTCATAACAATTACGAATCAAGCTTTGGCAGTGATATAAACAGCAGGAAATTCTCAGTGAGAGGTTTATAGCTGAAAACACATCTACAAAGTATACCATCCAAAGACTTTTACTGAAACATTTAGGTCTCAAAGCTGAGCTTACAGTTTCAGCTTTTCATAAAATCTATCCAAATTGAGTATGATTGTATATTACACACCTTCCTTTGGTAGTATCTGTAAACTGAGAGGTGCTATTGCTTTATACATTGTAAAATTTAGGGAGAAGTATCACCATATCTGGGTCCTGATTAACTTTTACTGAGAACCATATATTATTATCATCTTCATATAAGATGTATTACAGGTAAGTGCAATAGATAAATGGTGTCGTTATTGGCTATTGAGCTAACAAATTTACTTGTGCTATCTTTGTTTGCCCTAATACCTTGCAAGTATTGCTTATACAGTTTGTTTAAGGGTAAATCTGGTCATCACCAAATAAATTTTCTGACATGAGGCTTTTCCAAAAGCTGACTTAGAAAAATATTATTGGTCTCAAAAGAACTAGGTGAATTACCAGAAGTTCTTTCAGTTGTGCAGAGTAGAAAGGAAAGACTCCCAACAGAGGTTCAAAAGCACCCTGAGGAGAAAAAAAAGCAACAAGAAAGGAGACGGAGGATGTCAGACACTTTCTCATCATGAGATGACTGTTGAATTTTTTCCTCCCATAAACACTGTTAGGATACTCTTAAATCCCAGTGTCCAAACAAGAAAGGGAACATCTTCAAAGCAATGAGTTCTTGGTTCAAAAACCTGTGTGAAGAGTGGGAAAAAAAAAGAAACTAAAAATTACCTACAATTGCTTAGTAAAGTAGAAAAGAAAGTCACACATTGGAAAATAAATGCAGAACGACATTCCTTAAAAGGAAGATGAGCTCTCTCCCTGCTCCCAGATAAGTACTTGATGCACTAGTATTGAGAGCTTTCCTTTTGTTTGTTTGGTTGTTTTTTTTACAACAGTGTGTGGCAATCATTGTCTGGATTGACAGAAAGCAAGACCAGCCTGCACTGCGTAAAGGTAGCTGTACTCATCCACATTTTTAAATGCTGTTAGTTATAAACGAGAGAGCTTAGAGGTGAGTCAACACACCTTTCATTGACACTTGGCTTTCTGAACAGCTTAGCAAGAAATGATAAACTTCAGCCTATGGTGTCTTCTTAGCAAGGCAACCTGTAAAGTTGCTAGGGGAAGAGAGATGCCTGTCCCTAATTCAACCTTGACCTTACTGTGAAATCAACTGGAATCATCTGCCACTTTAAGTCAGCTGAAATGCCTTATTACTGGGCTCTGAAGCTGTTGGTAGAACTCAAGGAAAGATAAAGGTCCCTGTTCCAGAAATAGCAACCACTTCATGAAATCATGGAACATATTTGCTTTTTTCAATAAAAAAATAAATAAATAATTTGTTCTTTATTATATGCTGACTAACAGCAGGTGTTGTTCTACTATTATACTCTTTGCAGACTGTAGTAATTCATTCGTCCAAATTTTCTAATAATTTTTACAAATGTATTGTGTGAATAAACTAATTTTAAAAATATTTCTGAGAAGAGCTAGAGGAGTGGGTAGAGCATCCTGGATATGCTTACCCAGAAAAAAAAAAAAAGGCAAAAAAGATTGGATTTTTGAAACAAATGGGTTAGAGGGAGGAAAGGGTTGAAAACAGTTTTCCTATGAACCAGATACATTCTGTTCATTTAAGGAGATTATGTTAATGTTCTTTCTATTCTGGTGAAGTTAGCTTGATTTGAAGCAGTTGAAAACCAAGCTCACATTTTGTTTGGTTGGTTTTTTTTATATACATTTAAAGATAAATATTTTGTGAAGTTTCTAAGGGAAAACGCAAAGAAAAGAACCTTCATACAGGAAATGAGAACAAGAAATGTACTGGAAGAATACTAAATGTTTCTTAAATCTTTAATTTCATTCCGAGCAGGCTTGAAATGATCAGTGCATAGTGGGGTATGCAAATTGAATACCCATCCTTTTAGAACAACTTAAACTCCAGTAGATTAATGTAATAGGTATCGTATAGACATTCTTTTTCCTGAAATCATGTATTTTATGTCTAAAAAAGTCAACAAAAATACAAAACAAAAAAAATATATATGTCATATATGTAAGTGGAGACAACATTAAGGATTTTATGCAGGGTCCAGCCATGCTTGCAGAAGGGGTTGTAGCTACCAATTCTCCACCAATACACAGAATCTCCATCTGCTGGGCACGTACACATAAAATTGTGAACCTCTTTCTAGTACAAAGCATGTTTTCCACTATATTTACTTCCATCTATATCCCAGTGAGATAGCTTAGACAAATGTGGAGTTAGTGACATATAACATTTTACTGAAACGGCTTTGGACTTTTTGTATGTTTCTCTAATGATGTATAATTTCAATTACAGGTGTAAGTCATGCTTTTTGCTCCCTGACATGAGACATACTGCTGTCTCTGGAGTGAGTGTGTTTGTCAGCAAACCTAAGAGGTGACAATCATAAAATCATAGAGTGGTTAGCGTTGGAAGGGACCTATAAGATCATCTAGTCCAACCCTCTCGCAGGGGCCAGAGGTATATTCAACTCAATCAGGTTGCTCAGACTCCTGTCCAACCTGACCATGAATATTTCCTGGAATGGGGCATCTACTGCCTCTCTGGGCAACCTGTTTCATTGTTTCACCAACCTCAATGTAAAAAAATTCTATATCTAGTCCAAAACTACCCTCTTTTAGTTTAAAACCATTATCCCATGTCCTATCACAACACACTCAGACAAAAAAGTTTGTCCTCGTCATTCTTGTATATCCTCTCTAAGCAATGAAATTCTGCAATAAGGTTTTCTCCAAGCCTTCTCTTCTCCAGGCTGAACAACCCCAATTCTCTCAGTCTTTCCTCACAGAAGAGGTATTCCTTATCTTTAATAATTTTTGTGGCTTTCATCTGGACCAGCTCATAAGAGGACTCCAGAGCTGGATACAATACTTTGGAGTGGAGTACAGGGGCAGAATCACCTTTCTTGACCTCCTGGTCACACTTCTTTTGATGCAGCCCAGAATACAGTTAGCCTTTTGGGCTATAAGCACGCATTGACAGCTCATGTCCAGCTTTTCATCCATTAGTACTTCCAAGTCCTTCTCTGCAGGGCTGCTTGCAATCCTTTCGTCGCCCAGCTTGTTGATATTGGTGTTTGCCCCAACCCGGGTGCAGGACCTTGCACTTGGCCTTGTTGAACCTCATGATATTCACATGGGTCCACTTCTTTAGCTTGACCAGGTCCTTCTGGATGACATTGCATCCCTCAGGTTTCTCAGCACTCAGCTTAGTGTCATCTGCAAACTTGCTGAGAATGCACTTGATCTCGCTATGGCACTGATGAAGATATTAAACAGTACTGATCTGAAAACAGGCATCTGAGGGACACAGCTTGTCACAAATCTCCATCAGAACATTGAGTCATGGACCACTGCCATAAGGTTTTCTCCAAGCCTTCTCTTCTCCAGATGTGACCATCCAATCGATTCCTCATCCACCAAACAGTTCATCCGTATCCATATCTCTCCAGTTTACAAAGCCATTTAAATTTTAGAGTATGCTTAGGGATTGTCTCCAACTTGAAAATTACAGTTCTAATAAAGTTGCACTTAGTACCATTAAAAGTAGTAGCTGTTACTGACAGCAACCAGTAGAAAGAAACCATTTAACATACTTTGAAACTTTTCACTTGTGCATTGACTTCTACTTTGTCTAGTCAGTTTTCCTCTACACTCAAGACATTTTCCTCCTGCTGAAAAAAAGCACATCCAAATACTTAACAGTCAAATAAAAAATCTACAGTTAATGAGTAGAAATACAGAAGTTTTTACAGACATTGTTGTCAATTGCAATGGACTCCCAGATTTTCCCAATGAATGCCTAATTTTCCCCAAAGATTTCTTTTTTCTTAAACACATAGGTTTTAAATTAAAAATTTGCAAGAAGTTCAGAGGCTGATATCCTTATTGGCTATACTGTTCAATATGAACTCTTAGACTCATCTGCAGCAATAGGAAGATCTTTCTTAATGGTACATAAGGCTTATAAGCTGTAATTATGATGAGAATCGTGTAAGCAGTCTGAATGGAACGAAACATAAACTATGAATTTCATGTATTTTCTTATTCCATCTTAACACAGTCATTAATGAGATGTAATTCTGGCATATCTTTAAAAAAAACCTCTCCATAAAGAGAAGTAGAATTATAGAAATCTTAAATGGATGACAAGTTGCCACTGTAGGTGTTACCTTGTCTTGAAACAGAAAGTCTATCTGTCAGACTTAAGAGAATCAAGTAATGTGTCTTTGTTCTCTACTTAACAGTGGTTCATACTCTTTATATATAACATCAATAACAGTTCTGAAACTTTCCCAGTTGGAAATAGGAAGAATCTAGACATTTTCATAACAGTTTATGAAGAGTAAAATATCATAGAGCCTACCCAGTTATGAGCTAAATAAAATTTTGAAGCCTTAGTAAACAACATTATGTTCTCACTCCATCTGTGAATAAACAGAGGTAACTTCTGCCTCTTGTCATTGATGAAGTTCCTTCTTCACCTGAAAATGAAAGACTGAAAGTTTTTCCATACACCTTGAGATGCTGGATACTTTTTAAAAGCTTTTAGAAGAAAAATATCCTCAGCTTCTCACTGTCTTAGATTGGTTCTCCATCTTTGGGATATATTTTTCCTCTTCTGCATCTGCATTTCAAAACCTGACATGAAATTTGAAACATTGCAAAGTAATACCTAAACAAAATGTAATTTTTCCAATTCTCAGAGAAGATTCATAAACCCGAAATATTACTTCTTGAAAAACTTCACATTTCTCCAGAAAGCTGCCACTATTAGTGGTTTTCCTTTTTAAAAAAAAAAAAAAAATAGGGGGCACATTTCCCCATAATTATAGATTAAACTGATTTTCAAGCATGCTTTTGTTAGTTTCTTTAAAAATTAACATATAGACTAAATTGATTGTGTGTAATAAAAAGGATATAAGAAAAATATTGAACTGGAAAATGTAAAGGAAGGTTGGTTGTGACACAAGGTATTCTAACACATATTCTTCCTCATCAAGGATTACCATGAAAGGTTAAACTAATGTTGTTTCACATGTTTCTCCTCCAGAATAACCAAGCTCAAAGCACAGCTTTCCTAATTTGTTGTGATATGAGAGACCTCTCAACTGTGATGTAATCCACGACTAACATAAAAAAAGGAAGAATCTGAGTTATTACAAATTTAAACTAAAAGGGCTTTTTTAATAAAGTTTAACATAAACAAAAAAATCTACCTGCACAACAACTCTTTCACTTTTACACACTTCTCTGCAATGTATTCAGTGAGGGAAGATTAAAAAGTGAGTAAAAGCAGGAGGAGGTATTTATGCTTACTCTGAGGGGCAGATTTGCAATTAGTGGATTTTTTTTACATTACTTTAATTTTCATAATGCGCAAATTCCACAAATCATGCACCTTAATATTTATATTATTGTTTACAACATACCCATATAGGAATTATCTGAACTTTCCTAAGTCTGATAATTTTTTGTCCAATAAAACCACAGAAAGTCTAAATTGAAGAATAACGCAATTCAGACAAGCAAAAAGGAATATTATCAATGAATTGACAATTTTTTTTTACTTAAAGACACCTAATTAATTGGACCCCAACATACTCACAGTGGAGGATAATTTCTTCTATTTTATTTATTTGTCTCAAAGTCGTAAGTGCTCGGTTTTCTGAGAGTTTAATTCCTTGTAAAGAGAACCATTCTTGCACTTACTGTATTCTGTTTAGGGACCGACTGTTGTGGGTTACAGTAATATTCAGCACAAAAGTAGTTCTCACTTAGGGGCTTGTCTAATTTGCACACTGTCACAATGACCCAAGAGCTGCGGAAGCACTGTATGGACCACTTAAGGGTCAAGCCACAGCCAGGGACTGCAAGGAACACCAAAAGGACTTCTGAAAAAAAAGCTTCTACAGGTAGGAACATCTTCTTACCTGCTGCAGGCTTCATTGTACACATGAGAGTAAAGAAAGCTGAACTATTGTTACAGTAAGATCTAAGGCATCTGTTAAGATTTGTAAAGAGAGCCTAGGAACTCATTATCAATATCTTTCTGAAAATGCTAAACTTAACGTTCCATAGCAATCAACATGAAAAATCGAAATACCATGAAAACTTTCATACTATTAAATGAAGCTATTAAAAAAAAAATCTAGGTGATTCTTGTTGTCTTTCCCAAGAGAACATAGTAAAATTAGAAAAGATACAAAGAAGAATGAAGTGACAAATCAGAGGTATTAAACAGCTTCTGCTTGAGATGAAACTGTGTAGACTCAGTTTTCTCCAGTTTGGAAAAAAATGGTGGAAAAGAGAGTATGTTAAAGATCTTTAATATCATAAAAATGCATAATAACAATTCATATGATAATAAAGAAGGCAGAAAAAAAAGAAGTGTTACTGTTCTTCCTAATAAAAACAAGAATACTTAGTAAAATTAATACTAAGTTAGCTTACATCCAATAGAGTAAGCAGGTTTTGAATCAGCTTACAAGAGAGTAAAAGACAAGAAATAGAATTGGTGAGATATATATATCCTCAGTTAAAGTAATTGTTATTAAACACCGTGATTTAAATACACATTTTCATTCAGAAGATTTCTATAGTAATGACTGTGTGTTTAGGAGAGTGCTGAAGGCATAACTCTGAATACTTCTTTGGGTTTAATAATCTTAATTTGGTATCTGCTATTAACAGATGGATACTGGAATAGACAGAGCATTAGAAGAGTCTTCTTCCTTCATTTGTTGTTTTCTCTTTATGTTTTTCCATGGTCTGCTTCATCATTTAAATTAAAACCATGCAGTTCAGACATTTCTTTCTTCTTTGCATGCTTCTCATGAAATCTGTGAGTTTGCACTTTGCAATCATATTCTGTGCCAGAGATTGCTGGTTTGATGCCTATTACATTTTCATAGTATATGAGGCCCCATTTTTTCTGAACCCCTAAGGGCATGGCTCCTCAGCCCAGGCAAGGACAATATCCACATGCTAAACAGGTTCTGGAATAAATAAAGCTGCATTACTGAAGTGCTGCTCCAAGACTATTTAGCCCTTCAGCTTAGGACAGCTGATTAGGTGATAACACTACTGTGGTAACCCAGGCATATTGATGTCATCAGTAGTTCCTTCAGCACCCACATTGGGTCTCTGAATCATTCTGTGTTGAGAAGTCAAGCAATATGGGACTGAAAAAAAGTATTCTCTTTTTGTGGTTGAGAACATAGGAAATATAAAAAAATCTTACATATAGGATGAAAGAGGGCAAGGAAAAGCAAGAAAGTGAATTTCCAATGATTGACAGTATGGAAGCAGTCACCAGAGCTTAAAAATACCTGCTTAAAGCTTTAGCAGAAGTACAGAAGTGTAAAATCTCTAAGGCCCAGAACAAACTAGAGAGGTAATGGCAGGATGACCATGCAATAAGTCAATGTGTTCTTAAGTCCAGAGATCAGCATAGAAAATTTTTAAGACTCATTTAAGGGTTTGGAGTGTTTTTTAGAATGTCATTTCTGAAATTTTTTGTTCTTCATTGAGTGTCAAAGAGGAAAACTCGCTTGCTTTACATAACTTTAGTTAAACTGTGGTTATTTCTAGTTCAACACAGAACTTGCACATACAAATCAACAGCAGAAGAATGGGAAGTATTACCATAGCTTCTCAGCCAGCCTTAAAAGCGCAATAAAATGCTTTGGTGCCTAGGGTACAATCTCTTCCTTCCAACTCTGCAGTTGTTTTTATTTGACAGGCATTTTTGTAAACACTTATAAGCAGGATGTGAGTAAAGTTCAGTATTTGCTGTTATATTTAAAATGTTTCCTTGACCACTGTCATAAGATTAGTTGTCTAGATGACAAGCGACTATAATCAATAGAGATTGAAAAAAACTTCACCGATGAGATGGTCATTACAGAGTTGTATGCATTTTAATATTTTTTCTTTATTCTCTGAATCACAGATATCTACTCCCTGTCAAAGAAAGGATAAAAGAATGAATGAATTACTGATTTAACTTGTTGTGGCAGCTCCTGTGTTCCTAGCTCAGCTTGCCCTGTATCTTTTTCTCATCAGAGGAGACTTGTAATGTCAGTATCATTGTGTTTGATTTGGTGATTTCTACGTACCAACATGCTGGTAAAATCGCAGACTTTCCAAGTCTAGGATACATTCACACTTAAAGGTCTGGGATACATTCACATCTTTTTGTATATTCTACTGTCATTATTGACACTACTCTGTTGTTGGTTCCACTAGACCAATGTTTCTTCACTTTTTCTCAGGTAGGATTGCAGGATTTTATATATGACAATTGCAGAATTGTATTATTCCTATTTTCTGTATTTGTGCTACTTTATAAAATCTAAGGGCTTATATAATAAGGATTCTGATCCATTACTAGTCTGTAGAGACAGTAAGATTTTTTTTTGTCTTTGCCATTTCTCATCATTCATCAGTGAAACAAGTAGATACATCCCGTACATTCTTTTCTTGCTTTCCATATTTCATATGCTGAGATGTATGATAGAGATGCAGCTGACTGATCAGTCTTTATATTTATATGCACTGAACTCCTCCTTTTCTGTTATTGTTGCAATGCTCTTTGGTTTTATTTATCTATGTTCTGCCTTACTGTTACCCATCTATATCAGCCTCCGATTCTTTCTGGTTTGTCCTGATATTTTAGGACCAATCATAGCTTATTTTCATAATCTTTTACAAGTAGGAAGTCACAGGCTAAGGCATCTATGTACAATCAGTTGAAAACACAGGAGTCTCTATATCTTAATCTTCATGAATGCAATTGTAGCCCTTCAGCTTTTGCAAAGCACATTTCTGAGGTTTTGAGAAAGCTTTCATGGTGGTTTCGTGGCAGAAATACTACATGTATTACAAAGTATGCTATTGATTTTTTACATATCTTTTCCTCCTTTCCCATGATTCCTTTAGAATACAACATGTTTTTGTTGTACTCTGTTCTGTTCTGCTTACTTCGTTATACTGAAAAGACGTGCAGGATATTTCTTTGTGAGAACCTTATCTCTGTGACCATTTTACTTTCTAGGTACTAATAAGCCACCATTGTCCACCTTATCCTTTTGGATATTTTACAAAAGAAACATCAATGTTGATTTTCTTTAGGCCCCGCAGTGTCGCTTTTAGTTAAGATGCAGTTAAGATGCAATCTTTCAATGGGACTTTTTTTTTTTAAGAATATTAAACAAAAACTATATTAGATCTTCATAAAATTTCATGATTTCTAATTTTCAGCAAAAAGCCCAGACACTTCAGCCCTGATTTTCCTGTGGGTTTGGGACAGCTAAAAGAGTCACTTGGTTCTACTGGAAAGAATCTTTCTGCTCTCTGTCAGTGGTATTATCACGTCTTTCTTCAGTGATCGTCATTTCTATGCTTTCAAATTAATAGCTGTTCGCATGTACAACTCTATTTTTTAAACATTTATCTTGTGAACAATAGGTCTTCACGTGCATTTTTAAAATTAGGAAACAGGTTCCCCTATGATAACAAACTGGATTTACTTTTTATTGTAAAGTCACATAGGTCCAGGTCAATAGGATTGCCCTCAGTCCATTAATTATTTTTATTTTCTTCTCTGGTTTTGTATTATTTTTCAAAAGATTTCTCTCATGCAAGAGAACTCTAGCAGGTGCTAACAAACACGGTTCATTAATTTGAAAGCACAGTGAGAGGGCAGGAGATTTGTATGTCTTTATAGGAATCCAAGTATATAATTCAGCATCATTAAGAAAGTATTTAATAAAATTGTTTAGTAAATAATTCAACTCAAACTGATCTTTCCAGGTTATTAAATGTTTAATGCATAGGTCTAAACCAGGAGGGCTTATTTGGATGTCATTCTGGAAGTTCTTTTCTCTTGCCTTCCCTGTACAGAGGCTATGTAACCTCCCAATGTTTCTGAGCTCTGTAATGCCACACTATCATTTAGGGTCACTCTGGCACAAGAATTATGTGCTTCACAGGACCGAAAAGAATAAACATTCTGCCTCATTTCTCTGCTGATCACCAAGAAGAAGCTATCTACACACAGAAGACTCTGGGGAGACTGCTGTGGTCTCAACTATCTGTTGAGCTCCCAGAGGTGTTCAGCCCTGAAGAAGAATTATGCGCTGAGGCATTCATGTAGTACTTTCATCAGTCAATCTCTGTGACAACACAGATTACAAAGAGCAGCATCTGGAATTCATAGCAGGTTAACGTAGCTATGAGCATTTACAGTTAGCAGACATAACGTTATCCTTCCTACAACTTGTTCTTACACGTAAAAACAAATTACATAGAAGTCAGCCACCCCGTGTAGCTTAGAAAAACTCTGCTGTTCCTGCATGTATAGGCACAATTATAAACTTTTACACTGGTATGCCAGATACTGAACACCAAGGGGACGTATTGCCTTCAATAGTATACCTCGGTAGCAATATTTGCATGTACTGATTGGTGTGCCAGAGCCCTCTGATGAACCTCACCATGACCAAAGACATGTGTCTGGCATTGGCAGCCTCCTAGAGGGTTGCAGTGGTTGTTTGGAGGTGTATGAGTCTGGTACTTAATGTCATCAATAAATCAATATATCTGATCCTTCACTGGAGTAATTAAGCTTAAGATAAATATAGTATTTTTAATAGAAAAAATAAGTAGGAAAGTACACTTATTAAGATAATTTTAATATTAAATGCTAAAGTTAGAATTTGAGCTACGCAGTAAGATTCACAGAATCTCTTATTCCAGATAAGCTGGGAGGGGTTTTTTTGAGACAGAATACATTGCATTAATTTCAATTGCACTATAGGTCTCAGAAGTTCCAAAATACAAACAAGAATGTATCACGTACAAAAACATCAACTATGTTTCGAGATTTTGATGGCAAAGTTATAAAATCCATGCCAAAAAATGGAAGCAGAGAGAACACAAAACAACCCCCAACCAAAGATAATTAAATTAAAGTCAAGTAAGTTTCTAAGACAGACATAACCTAAATTTTTCAAACTCATAGCATTCAATTTGAGTCTCTTACTCTGCCAAGAGCTTGTATCACCATAAAGAAGGTTAGACCTGTTGAAATTTAAAGGGATATGTAAGAAAGTAGCAGAAACATTCCTGATTTTTACACAAATTTCAAGACATTTGAAAATAAAAATTGGGAAAATTACAGCCCTTTCCAACAATTCTCAGGTGAAAGACAGGAGAATATTCAGTCATGAATATGGTTTGAGCTGACAAATCTGCAGCAACAGCTTTGGCTCTGGATCCTGATTATTTTCCCAGTTCTGAAAACTGCGTGTTGCTGGGCAATTAGAAACTCTCCTTTCCATTACAAGAACTTTTGTTTTAAGAAAAGCAAGATGACCATAGAAGACAAACACAAGGACTTTAGAAGTCTTAGCTAGTGAGCATACATTGCACACAACTACAGCAGAACATAACAATGTGTAAGCATATTCATTCACATCAGTGATGAAAATAGCCACTCCTTGACTTGCCCAAATCAAACAATTCATAAGCTAGTCACAACTCTTTTTAATGTGACAGACACGCATGCTCTTGATGGGTAGTTTTCCCTTCTCCCTTCTTAAGGGGACTACCATCTTTCTTGTGTTAGCACCACCCTACCTATACATTAACCCTCCTTATCTTCTTCATGTGTATGGTCATCACATTAGCAACCTGATCAGAATATCTATAATATATTCAGCAGTGAAGTCCTTCTATTATACTTTCAAGTTCCTTGTTTCATATCAAAGCTATTTATATCGACTACATTTTCATTTCAACAAGCTAATAAAATCCTCTAAAATCTCATATACCAGCAAAGATTCCCCACAGCCGCAGTTATCAGCAAAACAAGCAGTTTAAGAGTTTATGGTGCACACAATGATGAGAAGGTCTGTGCATTACTAAGTGCTAATGCATAGGCCTGTGTCAATCTAAGCAAGCTTCTGGCAAGGTTTTGGCATTTTTATAGCTTTTTGGCAGTACTTACAGCTGAGGTGTAATTTCAAACTGGACAGAGCTGGATGGACAATTTCATCTCAATCATATTGATGTTGTAGAAAACAATTGGTCTCGCTGTTGATCAAAAAGCTTATCGAGATAGAGAATTAAGAGAGAAAATCAAAACTGTTCACATTTCAAATGAAACAGAATTATTTTCCGCGTTAGTCCTGAGCTCAGTTTTTTAGAAAAACAAAAGAGGAAAAGGAACAAACCACCTTCACATTATTTCATTCAACACTTAGGTCTAATTTATAATATGTAAGCTTTGACCCATTCATTTCCTTTTTACTTAAGGGCTTTTTTAACCAGTTGCCATTTTGTTAGAGTTCTTAGATGACAGCTATAGACCTCTAAAGTACTGCCATTGTACCTGCCTCCTCTTTGCACCTTTTTTATCTTTGACTACCATTTATATCCTTTCAGTATTCTCCTCAGTTGAGCTCACAGTTCAGAGAAACAGTAGGTACTGTTATTACTGTGTCCACATTTCAGAAACATAAGAAAGTGCTGATGGAGACCACTAATTGCTCAAAGGGCAGACTGTATCATGTTCCTGTGACTAGACCTCTGTGTCTAATACATAAATGACCTGAAAAATGAAAAAACTGAGTGCATGTGCCTTAACAATAAATTCAATTTTCATGTCACTGAGAGAAAGTACTACCTACATCACTGCCTGGTGTTTTTAACCACAACAGTGACTGTGAAGTGTATGTACCTGACTGAGTTAGTACTTTGCGATTCTGCCAAGGTCTTCAATTCTTGTGAAATTATGCTGCCATTTTAATTGTTTAGATGAACTACAATTTCCACTCAAGTGCATCTTAACTAGAGGAATCCTACCTGGAATGCTTCATGCACTTACAAGATCAGAAAATACCCATCTCCAAAGACAAATAGCTTAAATGCTACACCATGCAGTTTAAAATAAGGTAGAACCTTGCTCTCTTTTTTCTTGGAACACTGTATCTATCTAAGAGAGGAATCTTTCCCATTGCAGATAATATATCTATTAGTAATGATTATTTAGTATCTTGATAAATTTGGTTTTTTAGTCCAACATCAAAAGTTGAAGTAGATGAATGTAAAACGAGATTTCAGCTTTACAAAGGCTGAATAGTATTTAGATACAGCACAGAATAAAGCTGTCTTAGATCATTAGCCACAGCAATTCATATATTCAATTCAGTCTGCTAAAGGTAGGTAGTCCATGTCCAACATTACACCAAATGTGATGGGTGATGGAAGTGATGCTACTTCCTCCAAGAAAGTCCAGCTTTAAACCAGCAGTCCAGGCTGAAGAATAATGGAAAATGAGTAAACTATATGATCTCTTTTTAGCTTTCGCTCCCTGGGAAATCTATCTGTAGAGCTGTGTTGATTCCTGGATAAAATGCATTACTACAAAGGCCATTGTCTGTTATTTTGTCTGTGCAAAATGCCATTCCTTGAGTAATAAATAATCCAAGGTAGAGCTAAGGTACACAAACCAGATCTTTTCAGTGATGCTATGCTCATACTTGTAGAAACACCACTCTGAAAGGAGTGGAGACAGTTGGCTAACAAGCTCCAGAGTTTCCAATCAATTTATTTATATAATAGACTTAATGGTGATCACATGCATTACTGTAGGGAGACAGTAAACAGAAAATATTCTCCAAGAAGCAATAAAATGCAAAGAAAGCCATTCTTTTCCAGGATCCCTTTACAGTTTTCTAAAAGTTTCTCTCGTGTTGTTTTATGGGCAATAAAATCTTTAACTCTCCATTCTTTTACAGATTGCAATTTAGGTTTAAGTATGAGCTCATAGCAATGAAATATTTAACAACAAACTGTTAATGGACCAACTGTAGAGAGAACCCACTTGTGTGAAAATGTAAGACTGATAAAGGGAGACAAATGCCTTCTTAAGGTTTTATACTGACCTGCTACAAGAACAATGTATATACACAAAAGCATTTCTTAAAGTTAATTCTAAGTATATGCATAGCGGGTTTCTTTTAAATGGGAAATCCATCGTCTTCTTGCAAATTTTTTAAGTTATGGGGTTTATATGATAACAGAGACCAATAAAACCCTAGAGTAGATTGGTATATTATTAATACAGTTACTCTAGTGGTGGATGAACAACATCAGTACCTTTCTGGTCAGTGTAATATTGCAAATCATTGTGTTACATAATGCTAGTAGTTACATGACTTGGTGGTCCGGGGCAGGGAAACCTGTGCTCTATCAGAGATTAAAATTCATGCCTGCTAGAATATTTTGGGGGAAAAAAAAACGCTTTTAGATTCTGCTTCTAATGTTTATGACATTGACAGAAAGTGATGGAGAGTAGAAAAAGACATGCTAAATACTCTTAATCTGCATACTTTGACTATACAATTTTCAGCTGCTGTGTGATAGTTTAAGACACTCAGAGATGCTTAAGGCAAGCCTTTTATATTTAATTACAGAAAAGATATTTTCATGAGCATGTATAACAATCCTCCAACATTTATTTCCTCTGATATAGAGTTTCCCATTTACATGATTCAGCTTGCAACATATCCTAATTTTAGTAGTTCACCTTGCACAGAAGTACTTAAAAAGTTATAGTACCTTGAAAGAAAAAAAAAAAGTATAGAGTGATTTTTTTTTTTTATTTGTCCACTAAAGAGGCAGTCTTCCTATTCATGCAGTCCTCATGTGTTGCAGATATCTGAATCAGTACTTAATAGATACTGCAAAATGTGCTGTTGGTAATGGTAATGCTGTTCTCACTATCAACATGAACCAACAGTGGTGAAGATCAGATGTTGAACTACTGTTAGAGTTAAGAAGGTGTTTTCTCACTACATGAGCACTAGATTGCGCAGTAGGTGCTGTTCTCAACTTCTTACTTTCCCATATAAAACATAGTCCTTTGGACTATATGTTTTATAGATACTGGTAACAGATAATGGACTACTGTACAGTAATGGTAGACATACAGGAAAAAAGAACTATTAAATGATGTGTTGTGCACACTGTGAAGTGGTATCACTGTGGAGGAAATGCACTGAAGAATTTTTTCCATCCCCATTATTTATTGCCTCCAGGATCCAGATAATACTATTGCAAAATAGCTAAAATAAATTTTATATCTCTTAGAAATGTGAGAAGAAACACTTTTTTACATTTTGAAACACAAAATTTTCTAAAATTGCACAGTGCTACTGCATACAAAATTTATCTGGGCAGAACTGACCTTATTCATTCACATATACTTAAATGTAGCTAAAATACATTTCTCATGATCTTCTGTGGGTCTAGAGACAACTGTACAGAACGGAGTTACCTAACTTTTACATTGGTGCCAAATGAAAAATTCATTCTTTAATGGAAAAATTTCAGGAATTTGCATACACATTATCACATGGTTCGAATGATTACAACAGTATGTATACAAGCTCTGAAGCAAATAAAGCACCCAGCCTGGCTTTTTCTATCAGTGGGGCCGTGAATCTACCTCCACTGACAGTCCTGCACCCCATCCTTCGTGATAAGAAAGGGAACCCTCTGCTGCTTTTCAAGAAGTTGTTGCTGGGTCATTCAAAGGAGCTCCCTCTGGTCCTTCGTAACAGCAAGATTGTGTCTATCAAGGTGAGGACAAGTTCTTGTGTCATACAGGAAAGTTGCCAGAAACCCTGGCAGAGATGCACCAGTACTATAGACATGCAACACAGGAGAATAAGCCCCTCTGACTTCCTCAAAGAGGTTTTGCCAAACTAATGAGCTCATTAGTGAGACCATTGGTGAGACTGCTCCTTGAATCCTGTGTTCAGTTCGGGACCCCTCACCACAAGAAGGATGTTGAGGCTCTGGAGAGAGTCCAGAGAAGAACAACAAAGCTGGTGAAGGGGTTGGAGAACAGGCCTTATGAGGAACGGCTGAGAGAGCTGGGGTTGGTTAGCCTGGAAAAGAGGAGGCTGAGAGGAGACCTCATTGCTCTCTATAACTATCTGAGAGGAGGTTGTAGAGAGGAGGGAGCTGGTCTCTTCTCCCAAGTGACAGGGGACAGAACAAGAGGAAATGGACTCAAATTCCACCAGGAGAGATTTAGCCTAGACATTAGGAAAAAGATTTTCACAGAAAGGGTCATTGGGCACTGGAAAAGGCTTCCCATGGAGGTAGTTGATTCATCCTCCCTGGAGGTGTTTAAGGCAGGTGTGGATGAGGTGCTGATGATCCAGTGGGTCTCTTCCAACCTGGTTGTTCTATGATTTTATATATTTAAAAAAAAATTAAAATACTTGAATACCTCATGCTTATTCTCTCTTTGACACACATGTAAGACACATGCAATTACATAAAACCTCAGAATTTTAAAATTAGAAGCCTTTCCAGTCATACCTTCTATTCTCTTAATCATCTTTACAGCTTTTTAAATCTGCAGTATAAAGATTATTCTCTTCAACATGTAAAGATCTCAGCTGCTAAGTAAAAACCATATTGTACATCAATAGAGACTATAAAGTTTTGTATCAACAGGAGTTATGCTATGGTAGGTGACTGCTGATTGCTACTAAAACCAGCACAGATCTCAGTGCCAATAAATTTATAATCTGTGTCACAGAGGACATACATATGCATTTGGTGTATCTGCATTAGCATTTTACTTCTGTTCTAACTCATCTTTTGAAGCTAATCTGATCAACCTCTCAATGTGCTTTGATTTATATTTCAGAGTCATTTTTGGGATGCACACTGAGGTCTTTTGGTTGAAACTAAAATGGAAGATGCACTCCAGGAGTATCTCTAATACTCTCTAACCACTCCCAGACAATGAATACATCCACGGTCATTCTAGAGACCACCTGATGCAATAATCCTTCTAAATGCTTATAGTGTGAATGTCAGCACCCTGGTGCCATCTGTTTCACTGCAGATTCAGTCCTGTTGATGCACACTACTTGCTAATGTAGACATCATTACACTTCTGTCCTATTTCAGCTCATTTACCTCCACAACCTGAACACCTTACTTTGAACGTGCTCCAAGTGTCTCTGTTCTGTGGTTGTTTAGAACTGGTACTTGACAGAAATCATAAAAAAAAAACCAAACCCAAAACCCAAACATACGAATCCCATCCTCGGTCACTTAGATCCTTTAGATAATCTTAAACAATAACTGTGTGCCAAATCAGAAGATTTTGTCACTAACTTACATGAATTTTTTATAAATTTTCTAGATATAAAACTACAGTTAGAACTCCATGTCTTCACCTCTGTTTTTATTCTTATCACATCATTATATAGTTGTCACCTAAGCCACTTACACAATCCTGATTCTCCTCGTCCTTGCATTTATCACACTGTCCTCTGTCATTCCAGCTCATGTATTTCACTTCAATATTCTAGTATTACCTTCTTTTTGTATTTGGAAAGTACAGATATTCAATATACACTTTCTTGTGGATTGCAGTTATCTCAGGCTTCTTTCATTGTGGGTTTTTTATAACACAGTGTCATTATCTACTAATCACAATGTGTTCTATTGATATTAGTTACACAACAATAAGTAATATACTCTCTGCTAATGGGAGACTTGCAAAGTAGTATCTTCTTCCTGTTTATAATTTTTTAAAAATTGTTTCAAGTTGGAGGTTTAAATACATAATATCAATGTTTGTGTCATAATAGAATTTCTTTAGAATACACTTCAGTCTCACTTTCAGTATTGTATATCTTTTCCAAAAATTTGATGAAAGATTGCATTGCTCTGCTTCATCACCATATTTACCATAAATCTCAGTATCCAATTGACTGCTCCAGAACCAAAGTCAGAAAACAAGCTTCTATTTTTTTCCCAGGATCATGAGTGAGGCAGAGTAACTATGAAGTGATTTTTTTTATTCAATAATAAGTGAGCAACACCTTCTCAAAATAAAAAGACACATTTTGGTCAGAGGTAATTGCAGCTCTGATTTGAAGTAAAGGTACAAGGGGCTTTGCATAAGTCAATGGAAAAATGGAAATCTAATCTGACTTGATTCAAGGTCCCCTGCTTCTGCTCAGGAGAACTTAAAGGAGATATTCTTTGCTATGCTACTAGAAAACATAATTCAGTCATAATATCTAAGTAAAGTTCTTATGATTACTCCTCTTCCCACAAGACTTAAACTCATATTTTGTATAAGCTGTGATCCAAAGTCTTCTCAAGACTTCTGCAATAAACTTGGATCAGCAAGTCACAAATGCTCATAAAAAGTTCAGATGATAGCCATTCGAATATCCTGAGTCTGCCTGAAATTAATTTCTGTTCCTTTAGAAGGGTGATTTCACTCATTAATGCACATTTTCAAGATTATCTAATTTTAGTCTTAGCAGGCTGTGAACTGGCCTGATGGCATCAGTGCATTCAGCTCTTAGTAGTTAGCAGTGGAGTATGAATATCTACTGAAGAACGGGGAGCTCAAGCAGATTTTTCTTTGTTACATCTTTTACTGTAGGGGGAGCATTATACTTACAAGAACATAAGTCATGAACCAAAAAACCTGACTTGAAATTTGATTTGAAATTTAGCATGTTTAATTATGAAGAAGAAATCACAACACCCTTATGAAACCTTCTTAAGTAAGGCTTCAGTGTATGCTGATACAGAAAAAAATGCCTCAGAGAGTGGAGATATAATTGAGCGTACACCCTCTAACTGGTTCTTCTCTGGAGAAGATGTAGTGTGGAAGCTAACCAGAAAAGCTCATTTTCTTCTGGAGTAACTATTCCAGCTCAGGCTGTGAACTGTAATAGCTCAGTCTGGACTCATACATTTTGCACAAACAAGATGAGAGCTGCAAAGATTTCCGAAGTTCACCATAGAAACAGATCAAATTAGCTACCTCTATTCCCTTTCCTCCTTCAGGGACTCCATTAGTCTTTGTGTATCAGAAAATGAAAACATGCAATATCACTGACAAGGCACTAGAAGAATTTCTGAGACAGTGCAGGAAAAACAAATTTTCAACTCAGTATGGAATAATTTTTCATTTGTTTTCTCACTCATGCACTCACAATAAAAAAAAAATTGTTCTTATTATTTCACTGAGAAGACATTAAATCTAAATAAATACATATTTCTGGACCATCGCATCTTGTACCATGATGAAAAGTATAGGCCATTTCCATTCAGTCTCTCTGAACCTTTTGTCTATTGCTCCTTGTTTTATCCATTTACATAAGCAAAAGAGAAAAGTAAGAAAGATTTCCTATTGAAACCTTCAGATATTTTGTACCCCCAAGGACTGTTTTGGAAATAACCAGAGTTCTTAACCAAAATTTGTTTCCTAAGCAAATGATGGTCCCAATTCTGTAAACTCCATATGCATGATTTCCGTGTTAGTTTGCAGAAAAAGACCCTTTAGACAACTGCAAACAAAAGCTTTTTCTGTTTAATTAGGAAGCCACATAAGCACAAAGCAGTCCTACAGGAAAAAATAATTGCGCAAGTCAAGGGAACTGTTTGACTGGAGTGATTATAGGGCTGCTGAATATGAGGAAAGTCACAAATTCAGTGTGGTAGATATTCCTTTGGTGCCATAAATATATTTTTTAAAATGTTTACCCTGTAGCAATGGAGTTTGTTATGTCCTTTAAAAATAAAAATGCCTCTGTTTCTCCATGGAAAACCTAGAAAAGGTTTGTTTTTCAAAACAGTTCTGCGTTTACATCATATTTGATGTAGAAGTGTTTTAATAGGACATTGTAGGTAGGTACATGTACAACAGATACACAAGTCTTTTTTTTTATCGAAGTCTGTTCCAGTTATCTAATATATAGGTATATCTATCTTAATAGAGTATTTTACTTTGAACTTACAGAAAATGCCCTCTTTAAGATTCAGCATATAACTTTTAGACTCTTGAAAATGGTACATGGTATCTACAGAAAAAAATGCATTATGATTTCATTACATCATCTTTATACCAAATTATTCTGTTTCTAAAACAATACAAGATAAATATCTTAACTGTCCAATCAGCCATAATGACTAATGTGTCTTAGTGAACTAAGTCTGGGGGACATCTGGGGAATTCTGATGACATTGCACCAAGACCTGAAAGGAAAATTTATATTTATATTCTAAGGCAAAGCTTTTCTCACCTTCCGTCTGGACTACAAGAAAGACAATGAAGTGAAGCACTTTTTATTTCAACGAGTGATTGCAAGTACTTCTCTCTTCACCAGAGCAGAGTGTAAAAAGCCATCAAAAACAAATAATGGCACCCTTTTCCTCCTCCTCTTGCTTAATTCTATGCTGTGTTGTGCTCTGACAGTGTGAGTGGCACCCTATCTAAACCACCACACCACCATGCATGCATGGGACAGCTGTCTATCCAAGGTGTTATTTGATGCAGGCACAAGCCTTTGTTGACCTCAGGCAAATCTGTGGCTTTAGAGGGTTAACTAGGGAGGGGTGACTGGCCTCTTCTCCCAAGTGACGGGGGACAGGACAAGGGGCAATGGCCTCGAGCTCCACCAGGGGAGGTTTAGGCTGGACATCTGAAAAAAAAATTTCACCAAAACGGTCATTGGACACTGGCAGAGGCTGCCCAGGGAGGTGATTGAGTCACCTTCCCTGGAGGTGTTTAAAAGACAGGTGGATTAGGTGCTGAGGAGCATGGCTTAGTGGTTAATAGGAATGGTTGGACTCGATGATCCTAGAGATCTTTTCCAACCTAATCTTTCTGTGATCCTGTGACTAGAAGAATATATGTTCAAAAATGAGAGCGGATATTCCAGATGAAGAATAACAGAGGAACTGTTACCAGAGGAGCTGAACTGAAAATCCAACTTAAGATTGTTAGATCCATGGCCAAATCCGGCTTCCAATCTAGGATCTGATCAATTTACTGCAAAAGTAGGTATTAGGCCAATGTGTGCAATCAGTCATCTGTAAGTACATAGTCCACAGATTTACAAAGAATTTTTGTCTTGAAAGATGATTTTTTAAATACCCCTAACACAGGCAAATCAAAGCTAATTTCCATTATGATTAGGCCATCCACTTACCCCCTCAGTGAGGTCTGCAGTATTTTCATGCTAAATTTCACATTTCAAACTTAATCTTTTACAGCTCTAGGGCTGGTCAGGATAAGGTCAGTCACAGCAGTTCTGTTGTAAAAAAGAAAATGCATTCTTAAATGGTTTAGTGCTCCAGCGTCTGTGACAGCAACTTACCAGCAAATTTACCAGTATACCGGCGTAGGAGTAGAAGGTTTTATCCCTATAAATTCCCTTCTTCCTTAGTGTGTGACAATCTGAGAAGTGCAGTGTTACAGGAAAATATTTAGCCACGGAGACAGCTGGCAGCTCTCCTAAATTTTGTCCATCTTACTGCATCCACATTAGTACAGACACCTGCATGAAAATGTTATGTTTGCCCTAGTTAGTGCTCAACAGTACTCATCTATTTCAGATTTATTGTAAGTGCTTCTTATGTCTGTGGTAGTGTTACAATAACATTAAATCAGGACATGATAAAACAGAGAAACAAATCAAGTGTATAATGAATATACAGGTGAGATTAATTCTGATTCTCTCTCTAATAATACACAGGGAGGAGGGGTAGAATAGATTCAATATTAAAATTAAGAGGAAAAAAGAAAAATATGTACAATGTGAGGAAGGCACATGTATATGTAGGGTAAGAACTTTTACCGGCACTTGGAGCATCACTGTTACTGTGAAGAATTTTAATTAGCAGAACAGATAAGTATATATTTATGTTAATGTCGTAGTACATCTAGATCCACAAGGCTGTCTGTGTTTTAAGTCTCAGACCTTAGAATGTTTCGACAGTCTCTCCTTCTCTGCAAGCCGGATGCACCTTCACTTGGAGGTAAGGTGCAAAAAGGGAACAAAAGTCTGTATCAAGTAAACCAGATGTGTATAAATCAGAAGATTTCATGTTGATAGGGCATAAACTGTATTTCTGTCCCACCTTTGTCTAACATGTTGTTCCATGGGTCCTGCTCCAGTAGCGTCCTAGCTTCTATTACAGTCTAAAGAATTAGCAACAGCCAAAACAATTTACAACCATCCTGCACATTTTTAATAACAGAGATTATAGAGCAATATGTAGAGTTTGAAGTGGCAACAGGTGGGGCCTAGAGTTATTTTGAACTTCAGAATTTTTTACCAATAAATTAAGAAATACTGTCATAAAGTCCAGCATTAGAAATTCCATTCAACAATTGTAACTGGCATCAGCAATTCTATGACATCCATATGCACGTGTGTCTGTATGTGTGTATGCGCTTGTGTACACACACACACACACACACACACACACACACACACTTATCTCCTACAGAGACATACTCAGGAACAGCTAGTAAGTAAGGACAGTAAACTCAGCAGGAGACGAACAAGCACTTATCCCTGTTCTGTCACAATAAAGTGCCTTCCTGTACAATCTCCTTTTAAACATTTTACAAAACAGTTCTTTAGGACTTTGAAGCATCTGCCAAAATTCCTTTGACTTTTTGATTTCTGTGTCACTTAGCTCATCCTAGGCTGGGAATAACTGTAATATAATTTCTTAAATTAGGTTGACATATGGCACTCCACTGTTTCTGATTCATACTTCCAAAAGAAGACATCAAAACTTTTGTGTTTTTAAAATATAGGAAAAAATGAATGCATTACTGGTCTGTACTATGCACAGGAGTTGTGGTCTTATCTGATCCTAAAGCGTCTAAAACCCTGTGACTGGGGTGGATACATCTGACTGTCTCATGCATGCCTTTGAAACACCTCAGTAGGGAGCATTGACCCGGAGAATAAATATGTGCTTCCTCTTGTAGTCTGTTTACTCTATACACGTGAAAGCTTAGAAGGGCTTTGCTTCTACTGGCAGTCTACCTGTTTAATTTTCCAATAAAATCTTGGTTTCTGAAGGGCATATCTTGACCCATAAATGCATTCAAAAGAGTAATAACGATATATCTGCAAATATCCTAGTTAATAAACCAGAGATTAGCTAGTAAACATGATCTACATATAGATAACTTTCACCATTCTGGTTATCCTGGTTTTGGAGTTAGGACAAACTGTGAGCACCAAATCATACTTTATTTCTTATGGTTGTCTCACTTTTTGTTGCTTTTAATATTTAAGTCACCTGTTCCTGGGGCTTTTAATGTTCGTTATAGCAACTTCTGACGTTAAATCTCTGTCTTCCCTACTTTCAGGACAGGCATGGACTGAATGTCTATTTCATCACCTATTTTCATGAAAGTAACAGACTTTTAATGTGTTTCAAGACATCTTATTAATTTTCTTGAAACTGTTGACTGGGTTTCAGACTTGTTCAATGGGTAAACAGAAAGACAGACATGATCACATAGGAATCATGTAGGAGATTGAGCTAAAAAAATGAATAGAAAATAAGCCCTTATCTGCAGCAACAGTATTATAAATTATCTTGACCATGAGCTCTAATTGGAACTAATAACAATGAAGGTCAGATAGGAGGCATGTACATAGGCAGAAGTAGAGAATAACACTGAGGCCATTGAAAAGTCAGACCTGCGTCTGTGTTTTCAATGAATAACAAAAAAGGGTTCTGTTACCCTCCTATAGTGTTACCAGTGTTGACATCTGCTACTCAACAGCTTAGAGTATTAAAGCCCAAGTGTCATCTTTGTTGATTTCCAGAAGGAGTGAACTGTGGGTGAAACAAAGCAAGATGTTCTCTACTACCAAACCCCAGAACGGAATTTAATGTAATTAACAAGCAGTGTAAACTGATGTGTACAACTCCGGAGGGGTTCTTCCTCCTACTCTTTGGCTAGACTGTCTATTTGTATCACAAGGTCTTCAGGAGGGGATTGTCTTTTTGTATGCATTGTTAAAGTGTAAAGCACTGAGGTGCCTGATTTTAGCTGGGGCTATATGCTGCCAAAAGACAAATATTGAAGTCCTGTAATATTAAAGTACTTTTTGAGCATCTGTTTGGCCCATGGAAATGTGTGGACCAGTGTACAGCTGTATTAGGGCTTGAGTACAGAGACAGTCTTGCCATCCCTTGACAGCAGCACTGACTCCAGCACTACTGCATCTTCTCATTTCCTCCCATGTCATTTTCAAACATTTCATGTAGTATTTCTTTGCCATGACTAGATATTTATAAGCATCCATGCTCATCACATTTGGCCACATTTGGTATTCACCCGACTGGTATTTAGGATACACATGCCCACTTCGCACCCCTGCTATGGCCATCAGTGGTGTGCTAAGCGGAGCTGCCTGAAGCTACCAGAAGGGAAAGGCACAACCTGTTGCTGTCCTTAGGGCCATTACCAGCACCACAAATCCTCAAGACCTTTATATCCTTCTAAAAAACCAAGCTCCTTCAAGTCATTGAGAAGGTATTTGTGCCATCAACTTTATAGAAAAATGGTTAAACTTGAAGATTCGTTCTATGTTAGTAGTTAGCTGGCAGGTGCTCTTCCATAGCTGACGTTCTCCTTGATGATGTACAAACAGGGAAGTAAAATTAACTATTATAAATTCAAAGCTCTATAGCAAACTAAGGTGAAGTAACTCAAAGATACATAGGAGAAAAAGACAAAAATCCAATACAGACCAATGTTTTATTATTTTTTCCAAGGTGATGATTTTCTAATGTTAAGCCACAGAGGAAAAGGAGAGAAATAGATATCAGTAATCGAGTGGTTTTTTAAAAGAAACGTGTATTTATTTCTTATGTTCATACCTTCTCTTTTTTTCATGCATTTTATTTCTCTGTCACTAAATCGTAGACATTCAAATAATTAACACTGAATTTATTTGTAGAAGCCATCCTTGGGGCTTACTACAGCCACAATAATTGTTGCTTTCTATATTTATAGTGCTTTGGTATTCTTAGTTTTTATTTTACTTTTTACCCTAGTTCATAGATAGAAAACTTTCACTGAAGACAGTCAACAGCTCAGTGTGAAATGTAGGCAGTTGCTTTTAGTTCCTCAGTCCGTAGCATATGAATAAACTATGAGAAGAGAATGCCCAGACCTTGAAAATGATACAAGTTGTTTGAAAACACTAATATTAGCCAAAAAGAAGGAAACTCAGGTGTAAAGCTTAGTTAAAATACAGTATACTCAATGGAATATTTTATTAAGTAAAATGTTAACCTTCATCACTTAGCAGAAAGAAAGATAAGGGAAAAGTACTCAAAGAAAAAAATTATATGCCATTGCTGCTACTCCTTCTGTTGACTTCCATTACTTAGTCATCGTATGTGTCAAAGAATGTCTATAAAGACTTGGAGAGCACAGTAATCACACTATGCATGAGATGTGGCCTATATAAGTGATACATTGGTCACTAAGGCTACAGCTCATCTCCATAATCCTCATAAATTTTGGGAAGAAAGAGCAAGGGAGGCTCCTATCTGATGTAAATTGGCAAAGATCTATTAATGACAGTGGTGCTGGGCTGATTTACACCACCTGAGAAAGCAGCTTTGCTTAACCATTGACTAAATGCCTCCTCTAGTGAACAGAATGGGCCAAATAAACTGCAGCTAGGACTCACTACAATTTACTGTATTCCTTAAGAAGTCGTGATTCTAGGTACATAGTCCCATTACAGATAAATTTAGAGACAGATCTATCTAGGAAGTGCCAACAAGCTTCAGATATATAGGTATAGATAGCTATAGATATTGATAAAATCTCTAAATTCTAATCTTAACTAAACTGCTTGAAATCCTACTGGATCCTGCTGACATTTACGGAGTTGATTTTAATCACAGCACCAGAAACTGGAGAGAAACTTCCAAAATGGCTGGTAAAGAGAAAGGGTTTTCTTTCCACATTCTTATGTTTTGTTTTGGTTTTTTTTTTTTCTGGGAGGATCTGTCATCTCAGTATGTTTCCCATGCTCAAGCCTTAAGCACTGAGGCAGCACCACCATCGTGCCTGTTTGCCTGAGAGAATGATGTGCTGTAGTGACATACCAGATGTCCAGCATAGGGAAGACTCTGCTGTTAGCATCTCTCTCGATGTTCAGGGAAGTTCAGAGTACTTTCCATTGCCTTCAACTCACTTCTCTGGGTATGTAGCCCATGGTTTTCAAATTAAAATCTTCTTGGTTTTCCTTTGCCTCAGCTCCACAGGAACTTCCAAGTACCCTGAGTATCTCATCTGTTTCCTTCCTAATCTCTCTGCAGGCTATAATCATCTCCTAAGATACATGAAATTTCACAGAGGATTCCTCACAGCAGTGGCTGTATACCAAACAATGCAGGTTTTGGGTCATATAATTAACACTTATATGGGGAAACTGAAGGACTGACTAGTACTGAAGGTTGTTTATTTGATATCTTTCATGACCGCCATAAAGATTTTTCATTTTGTCCTTCAAACATGCATTGGTTTTAGGATTTGCAGCCAAACATTTAACCTTCTCTCCAATCTCTTCATCCAGGAAATTGCATCAGGTGTCAATAATACTGGAGACAGACATTGGAAACAACTTATACTGGTTTTCAGGACTTTATCTACACATCAAGCTGAGGAGAGACCTTTCACCTGTAACTGCTAAGTATATGGTGTATACACTACATAAAACTATATTTGTATAACTTTACATATGTATGTATATCTAAATATGTAAGAGTAACTCAATGCATGCACAGTTACAAAATGTCATGATACAATGCCTGAATTACTTTAGTAATTCTTTTAACTGTTAAACAGTTGAATGTGATATATTTGTTAGGAATAATAATAATAATAATAATAATAATAATAATAATAATAATAATAATAATAATAATAATAATAATAATAATAATAATAATAATAATAATAATAATATCTGTTTAGATATTATTAACTCTAATAAATCTCAGGTCAAATTTAGATGGATGCATTAAAAAAATCAATGTCAATTATCACAGCTGAGCAAAGTAATAATAAAATAAAATAAAATAAAATAAAATAAAATAAAATAAAATAAAATAAAATAAAATAAAATAAAATAAAATAAAATAAAATAAAATAAAATAAAATAAAATAAAATAAAATAAAATAAAGAAAAAAAATTACCTGGCATGATATAGTTTATTCAGGCAACTTATTGTGCCAAAGACAGTTCCAAAGTATTTAATTAGTGAGGTCCATAAGAGATGCCCAAATAAATTTGTTCTGGAATGATCTATCAGAATGCTTTTGTTAATTTAACAATATTTCAGATTGCAAAAAAATTTGGTTAGCTGATTGGAAATTTTCTACATTCTATAGAGGGGAACAATCTCCATTTTTAGGAGAAAAACAGTTCCAACACTCACCATCTTATGCAGTGCCAGAAAGTTTTAAAGGTATTCAACCATGTGCATCAAATAAATTAAAGTCATAAGATAAATTTGGACAGCTCATAATGTAACAGACTCTCTTGTCTGTAAACACAAGCTTTAAAGGGAAAATTAGGCATATACTTTGTATCTCAAGTAAATGGCATTGAGACAAAATGCAATATAGTGTAAAATATATTGTTGTCCAAGACTGCAAAAATCTGTCCTGCATAGTCAGTCTTTAAACAGAAACTCTATATGTATAAACTTCTCATTCTTGCCAGCAGATCAAAGGCAACTTGGTGAAGACAGAATTGCCTACCTACTTTATCTTCATACCAATGAGCTGAAGAGCCCTTGGCAAAGAAAGCAAAGTCATGCTAACAGAATACAGATTTAAAACTGCTGTAACCAGGTATTTTATTAAAGCTATAGTGAAGTGTCTGCGTGGAAGGAAAATGTGGATGAACAACATTTCAAACAACAAGTAGTTCCTATTGTTGTCCAGTAAATTATTTAATCACTGTAATGAGGAAAAACCCAGCACACCACAAGGAAATATGTTTTCTTTTAAGAAAGTCACTGGAAATATCTATTTGTTCAGAGCTAGGAGACATTTCATTATTAATTTTTTTCTGATAAATTCTTAGTTGAGAGGAATATCACACAGCCAGGAGAACCTGTTTGGCCTATTTCTCATCAATTATATAAAGTCATAATTGCTACGAGGCCTAAAACTTATATATGCTGATTGGGACTGACCACCCAGTTGTCCTGTGTGTGCTGTGAGATAACACTCAAGGTGACCTGCTCCATAAACTTCCCTGTCACTGATCAATTTAGGAAAAAGAAAACCAAGTAAAACGCGAAATTTCTTTCTGTGTTCTATTCTGCTTCTTTCGGAAGATGTGAGTGTTTTGCTCACTTAATCAGGTTCATTGGGCAACTTTAATCTACTCTTTCAAGACACATTTCATACATGGGTCTTCAGCCAAACTCCTCCGAATATCTTTTGACAGTTATTTTTATGTTTTACTAGAAATTCTTGTGTGTAACTTTTAGTTTACCTATCATAACAAAACAACAAAAAGAAACATATTCAAAAAAAATTTATAGAAGCAAGAAAACCTAATCTGTAACTCAATAAGAGTACAGAGCATACATGTGCATATATCCAAAGAAGAAAATTACTTCAGAGTTTTCCAATAGCTTCCCTTCTTGGCCCTTCACCACCTACTTTATTTCCTTTAAAACCTTCATACCTCACTGCTGAAATGCCCTTAGGTCCTCAGAATTTTCTGAGGACCTATCATGGAGACAAGAATTTTACAAGGATTATAGTTATCTGAGGTTCAGGTTGTACATGAGAAAATATAGCAATTTAAATAAGATTAAAAATATTAATCTCTGCAAGAATTCAGAATTGCCTGTTGCATGATTGTGTCGGTCTAACTATTCATACATGAACTCTTTAATATACAGCAGTTGCTCACTGTGATACTGTAAAAATAACATTAGACATATAGGTTAAGACAAATACCTCTCTTTTTCCTTAGTGACAACTATACAAATCATTAAGAGTGCCTAGACCACTCTATTGCTGTGAAGCATTTGAACAGGAAAAATAATGGTAATGGATAAAAATAGTCTTTAATTACCTCTAAAGTGAATTTGCTGCCCCATAAACCATGATGGCCTTTTACACTGACCAATTACCCCAGAGTACTGCTGTGAGTGCCTGTACATATTTTCTAAAGACAAGGTACAAAACTATTACAGAAATATGCAAGGAACAGGTACAAGGTAACCTTGTGATAGTTGGAGTACTAATGGTTGGAAAACAGGGGGAAAAAATTACAAACCTCTCAGCTGATTTATTTTTGCAGTACCTGTGACTATGTCCATAAGAAAAAAAACAGACTGTCACTGCTCTCTATGTGCATGTGGGAAACTCAACATCACTCTTGTTTCTGCACAGGCATTGCACACATTTTCTCTCTGCCATTTCAGAAAGGTCAAAAAGAGAAAGGTTTTAAAGTGTTAGGTTTCAGTTAAAGATGTTTCAAACTTTTGAAATTAAATTTTTAGATTTTTCTTTCTGAAGTTTTCATTTGACAGCTGTGACTTCATATGTGGTAAACATACACATCATGTATTTATAGTAAAGCAAGTATGTATACTCTAAATATGATACATTTAATGGAAGAACCCTGCAGAAGTTAATGAAAGTTTTGTCATTGGCCAGAGTCAAATAGGGATTTCATTCTGAACATTTCATTCTAGCATTGAATTCCTGGCCTTCTGTGCCTTGAGATTTCAAATGCAAAGTATGAATAAACTCAACTAATTCCACAAATTGAGACACTCCAAATCTTTTAATCTATTATTCCTCCCAGAAGTTTCTTTATATTTTATCCAAAAAATGTGTTGACTATAGAATCCTGTTACAAGAATCTCTAATTTTACATTACTGACAGAACACTTCTGAGTTTTAAAATTACTGATCTAGCAGTGTAATGACTGAAATTATTCTGAAATTACTACAAAGTGTCTGAAAAAGAGGATTTTCTCCTGATACACTTTAAAAATATTAAACAACTTGTGATCACTCATTTAACACAACGAAGAAACTTTACAACCTAAAAATAAATAAGCAATGGTACAAAGTTATCCTAGTGTGCCTACTATTTATTGAGCCAAATGCTTCATGTCACACATTTTTAAACTTAAAATAAACCAAAGAACCTTCATTTTTTTCAAACAAGAATGGATTGTGCATTTTGGTATGTTAAAAAATTTATTTAACAGAATGTTGACACTTCTTAAAGAAAGATTTGAGAGGAATCTTTAATATTCTTACAGCTTCATTATGAGCTACAAAAATCTCTGAATGTTAAAGCCAACACATTCCATAGTTCACTGAAATGATTGATGGTACAAAAATCCGAGTTTGCCCTGCTTGTCTATGTGTAAGAACATAATGAATGCCCTACCACATCTGACCAAGCATCCACATAGGCTCAGTTTCTGCCTCTTATAGTGGCCTTCAAGCCTGGCCACTTCCTGGAATTCCATCCCCTCAGAAACTCTTCTATTAAGTACACTTTATCCTTTTTTAATGCATTTATGGATAAATAGTCCAATAATTTGTCTACTCTATCAAACTACTTGTCTGCTGCCACAATTTCCAACAGTTTCCAGATACCATAGCTCCAAAACCTGGTTTTGTTATGCTGGCATTATCTGCTAAGATTCTTCCTGAAAGAATAGATTTAGAAAATCTAAAATTAGAACTGCACATGGAAAAGACTGAGCATTCTCAGTTGCTCATTTTGTATTTTCCACAACAATTTTATGTTCGTAGTTATGTTTGTTTTATGTTTGATTGTTGTTGGCTTGACAGATCTCATGCTTTAATTACTCTAGAAAGTGAAAATCATAAGAATCCAGAAATGTCACCAGGATAATGCTAAATATAAGATCAGTATAATTAATCACATGGCATCCCTGAGATACCTTCAGGAAATGAACTACAAGGTGATGGAGAACCCAGATCAGTGTAAACTAAATTTTGAACATTAAAACACTGTTGCTAAAGACAATTTAGAAAGTATCCCTAAAGATTAAATCATTCTTGCAGCAGTTATTCCCAGTAAAAAGTAAAATCTTATTCACTTGCAAAATAACCATAATTCTCAAAACTTGAATCACAACAGTCATTCTCACTGTAAAAAGACAAAAAGAACACATAACTGCTGACAAAATAGCTTTCAGAGCAAACCGCAACAAGGAGTTTAAAAAAGTGGGGATGACTAAGATGCCTATTATGAGAACTAATGCATTCAGACTGTAAAAATCCTATTTTGTTTTCTTCCCAAGACTGAAAAAAAGCTTTGCTATAACAGAAAGAAATACTAAGGTAATAATGACATTTCAGACATTTGGTCTGAAAATCACGTTTTCAGAGCTTTGTAGCATGATTTTTTTTATGAAAACTACGACCACATATATTTCCCTTGGTCTGAGTTTTCAGTGCAATGAAACTGACCTGAAATTTAGTGAAAAGTATATGTGAACTTCTAAAGCTCACAAGAAAATGTGGAATTTCACTAGAGTTTTTACCTACAGTATGAAATTATAAGAGCAATTTGGACTGCTTTGGGTTCTAAATGCCAAGCCAATTGCAATAAAATCATCATGCCAACTTCTCAGAATTAAAGTCATGGTCTCAACTAAATTCTACTTCTACTTTAATTTTATTTTTGATGATTGCATTGTTTAGCAGATAATTACTTGCAAATTATACTGGCAGTCTAGCATGTTGTTCCAAGTTTATCAATACACTTGGCAACATAAGCAATACTGGAAAACAAGTATAGTTGAACTGCAAGGTGGCTTGTGTGTATCCAATAGATTCCACAGTGTTGTGTATCTCACACCACTCACACAAAAAGAACTGATCTTTCAAAGCTCCCTAGACCAGTAGGCAAGCCCACTGCTGTGGTAATATCAGAGTGGAAAACTCATTTCTTTAACCAAATAGTGTACCATTAGGTTTTATTTTCGTAAGCATAAATATAATGATAGAGAAATGAATAAAGTCAACACTGATTTCATAAATGACACATGGTCAGCAAAATTTGGAGTCTTGCACAGCTGATGGCATCTTGCATAACAAACTTGAATTATTAGGCTGAAAAACACTTTTTTAGATTTATATTGACATTCCTGGAATGTGATTCTTCCTACCTCACTATATTAAATAGCTTTTCACGATAAAGGTTTTCCTGTGAAATATGGAAGAACAAGCTAGCAATGTCCTATACAAAGACGGAACAGAGACATGCCACTCAGAACAAGGTCCAGTTTTTGTTATGTGGTTTACTTGTTTGCAAATCTATCTTCTGTTTGCATTTGAATTGCAGTCTTTGTGGAAGAATCCATCTGAACAGACTGCAGATACTGTAACGCCTGTGTTAGATAGCTAATGTCTTTTGCAGATGCTAAGTACCTCAGATCCTTAACAGCTAAGGACTCAAGGCCAGAAAGACTCTTCACAGTTATACTACTATTTTTTTCCCAAAATGCATGCCTCAATGTTTTGGGGTTTGTTTGCCTATGTTTTCTCCATTACTCCACTTTACAGATATATCCCATTAAAAAAGAACCATTTTTCCTATCTGACTGCTAGACTTCAAGCAAAATTTTTGATGATCCAATGTAAACCTTTCTCCTACTTGTGCTTCTTGTAAGACATCTGATATAATTTCTTTAAGGCTGTGCATGTTGTAATTCAAAATTTGAAGGTTATATTGCCTCACAGTTGCAGTCCAACACTGCCATCCTCTGCTTCATCCAAATAACATTTTGCTATAATTCTAAAGATAATGTTATGGAATTCTTGCAGTCAGTAACTATAGTTTCACATTGTAAGCTTACTGACAGTAAAAAAAAATCAAATCCTTTGGGTGTGAGAGCAATGCATTATTTTTCTGGTTAAAAATAGTAAAGAAAAAAATGAAAAATCTTTATGCATTCACATAGTAGTTTGTTAGATTTCAAAACCTCTCATTTGGATTTTGAAAGTTCATTTGTATACTAATATAACCAACTGATTCTCCATAATATTGCTGTACTGTTTATTTGACCTATATAGAACCAAATCATGGACCAGAGGCTTAGTTTCCATACTGGCTAGGCATTTAAAGATAAGACCCTACAAAACCTCAAAAAGTTTATAACTCGAAATTAAGACAAAAGAGAAAAGATAGACATAAAGATGAGGAGAAGAACACTCAGAAATGGATTCATGTGATAGTCAGAAATCATGGCACAAAGGTTGATTAATACAGTTTTGTCTTCAGTGGCCTGAAAATATCCTGGATTTTAGGGAGCAATACAAAAGTGCATTTTTATGCATTACACAATTTTAAATCTAAGCAGGGAGAAGTCTCAAGGGCATTTGAAATAAAATATGAAGAATCTATAAAAGCTTTTCTGGTAATAGACAGTACATGAAAATTAGAGTTAGGAGAGGAGTAAAGTGTAGAAGTTTCAGATCCAATAGAAAATGAGGCATCAATATTTGACAGAAAATGAGGAATTAAAGCAGACAGACACTGGCACATAAAGTTATGGCTATAGTTTTTTATTTTTAATTCAACCTTTTTAAGGTTTTCATAGAATCATAGAACCATAGAATCATAGAACAACCAGGTTGGAAGAGACCGATTGGATCATCGAGTCCAACCATTCCTATCAAACATTATACCATGTCCCTCAGGACCTCATCTACCCGTGCCTTAAACACCTCCAGAGAAGGTGAATCAACCACCTCCCTGGGCAGCCTATTCCAATGCCCAATGACCCTTTCTGTGAAAAACCTCCTCCTAATGTCTAGCCTAAATCTCCCCTGGCGGATCTTGAGGCCATTCCGTCTTGTCCTGTCCCCTGTCACTTGGGAGAAGAGGCCAGCTCCCTCCTCTCTACAACCTCCTTTCAGGTAGTTGTAGAGAGTAATGAGGTCTCCTCTCAGCCTCCTCTTCTCTAGGTTAAACAACCCCAACTCTCTCAGCCACTCCTCATAGGGCCTGTTCTCCAGCTCTCTTTTTCTTACTATTGTAAATATTTGTGGGACAGCCACCAGACGTCTTAGTTGCATTAATTTCATCATCTTATTTCTGCAACCTCTCATTCTTTGCCTACAGAGGGCTGTGGGACAGATGTAAAAGGAAAGAACATAAAGGGAAAACTTTTTCTAGGAGAGTAATTAAGCATTAGAAATTATGCTCACAATTGTGGTGGGGTCTCTGTCTTTAGAAGTTTCCAAGAATCACAGAATCACAGAACAACCAGGTTGGAAGGGACCCATCGGATCTTCTAGTCCAACCATTCCTATCTAACACTAAACCAAGTCCCTCAAGACCTCATCCACCCGTGTCTTAAACACCTCCAGGGAAGGTGAATCAACCACCTCCCTGGGCAGCCTATTCCAATGCCCAATGACCCTCTGCGTGAAAAACCTCCTCCTAATCTCCAGCCTAAATCTCCCCTGGCGGAGCTTGAGGCCATTCCCTCTTGTCCTGTCCCCTGTCACTTGGGAGAAGAGGCCAGCTCCCTCCTCTCTACAACCTCCTTTCAGGTAGTTGTAGAGAGTAATGAGGTCTCCTCTCAGCCTCCTCTTCTCCAGGCTGAACAACCCCAGCTCTCTCAGCCGCTCCTCATAGGGTCTGTTCTCCAGCCCCTTCACCAGCCTCGTTGCTCTTCTCTGGACTTGCTCCAGAGCCTCAACATCCTTCTTGTGGTGAGGGGCCCAGAACTGGACACAATATTCAAGGAGCGGCCTCACCAGTGCTGAATACAGAGGGAGAATCACCTCCCTGGACCTGCTGCTCACACTGTTTCTGATACAAGCCAGGATGCCATTGTCCTTCTTGGCCACCTGGGCACACTGCTGGCTCATGTTCAGTTGGCTGTCGACCAACACCCCCACGTCCCTCTCCTCCTGGCAGTTTTCCAGCCAGGCTTCTCCCAGTCTGTAGTTCTGCATAGGGTTGTTGTGCCCCCAGTGCAGGACCCGGCATTTGTCCGTGTTAAACCTCATGACGTTGGACACTGCCCAGCGGTCCAGCCTGTTTAGGTCCCTTTGCAAAACCTCCCTACCCTCCAGCAGATCGACACTTGCACACAGCTTTGTGTCATCTGCAAACTTGCTAAGGGTACCCTCAATGCCCTCATCCAGGTCATTGATGAAGACATTGAACAGGGCTGGACCTAACACTGAGCCCTGGGGAACCCCGCTTGTCACTGGCCTCCAGTTGGACATAACACCATTTACCACCACACTTAGAAGTGAGCTGACTTCAATGTTGAACAGGCAATTGGATTAAGGATCTCCTGTGATCCCTTCCCAACCCAACACCTTTGTGTTTCAAGGATTATAAAATATTACATCATCCTTTTAACAGTCATGTTACCTGAAGTGAGACACTTATGGTCCACTTCGTTAAGTTATTGCTTTCACGTTAAACAAAAAACTGTTAAAATGTAAGCCGTTATGTGAAAAGAAAGACAAAAGACTGTGAGAGAGAAAATTAACAATGTAAAACATCAACCACACAGTTTAAAGCAAGAAGTACTCAAAAATCTTATTTTTAAACAAGATTAAATCTTCTAAAGTCAGGGTGTAATTGAAATCAAGGGAAGGAGAGGAAGATTGAAGGACTATATAAAGTCTCCTAAAGCATTCTCTAGTCTTTGGTAGAAGTAAGTGGTACTTAAGTATTTCTATAGATGCTATCCCTCTCCAAGAACCTGGAAATTATTGAGTTCCTTCCCTTTTATTTCAATGTGCTTTGAATACATATGCTCAGTTACAGGTTGTTTCACAGTAACTGCTTATTAATTCTCAAAAGCAAGTGTCTCAAGGACTCTGAACTCAAGGGAAAGGCAACCATGAATAGGAGAAGGCAAAACAGAACCTCAAGTATGTCTGTGTCAGACATTCGTAATACAATTTCAGAAATTTCCAGGGCACAAGGCAATTCTCCCTGCACAAAAATACTACAGGTTTCTGCAATAAGAATTTCTTGTCTCCTACAACAGTAGTCTCTGAAAGAGAAAGAGAGCAGAAGGGAGCAGAGTGAAATAGATGTACATAACAACTCCCTGACCTTCCTACTTTTAAACCAGTTGGCACCACTGCCACAAGGTTTTCTGCTCTTTCAATATCCATTTTCCTTTCTCAGTCTGCACATCATAGAATCATAGAATCACCAGGTTGGAAGAGACCCACTGGATCATCAAGTCCAACCATTCCTATCAAACACTAAACCATGTCCCTCAAAGAATTGTGTGACCTGCACCACAGCTTCAGTTGTTACAGACAATCCAGCTTACGCGAGTTGAAACAATAATTACATCACTATTTAAAGAAATTCATTTTAACAGAAAATTAACACTGTTTGATGATATTATTAGAACAAATCAGGTGCAAGTTGTTAAGGATAAGTCACTCTACTATAAGTTTCCAGGGCAGAGGCCCCTTATACCTGTAGCAGACCCACCCTGCCCCACATCTCAAAGGCCATATCTCATGACTGGACTTTCATTCTTATACTCCGTAGTGATGACACAAAAGAAAAAAACTCCTCCGGATCTCCCTGATTTACTTTTTGTCCATTCCCATTGCATGGCTCTTCAGAGCTGCATATCTAACACTACCTTTGTCCACTTAAGAGTGATCTAGGCAGCAAAGATCTCCAGTTTAAACTTTTGAGGTAACCCAGTGCATTTTTACTGACAAAAATGCAGAAATCGTTGTCAAAATTACAAAGCTGAGGAGATGTCAAGGCAAGGAGTCTCCTAGCACCTGAACTTCTTCCACTGTCACAGTAATATGTGAAAGAGGGCATATTTTCTGACTATTTTCCCTAGTGATATTAAATCTTACAATGCTTTGGAAAGAAAAAAAAAATTCAAAAATCCTATTTATCTTTAGCCTTTATCTCAATAAAATTGCTCCACACACATGATAAAGAATTACATTCGTTGGCTTTTTGTTCATTCTTGTTTACAGAGTGGTTTCATAGGTTGGAGAGGTTTTCAGCAAAATACTAGATTCTATAAATCCTTTTCTTTTTCCATCCATCTCAGAAAATTCTGACATTATATAATTAGCTTCAGAATTAATCATCCTAAGAGAATTTTTAAAATCCCCTGCTGAAAGCTGCTAAGTTACTAAGCAGAACACCAACATACAAATCATCTACATACAAAAAAAATTCTCCTTTACACAGTTTATTCCCGTTAATGTAGATTTTGATCATGCAAGTATTTCACGTTTGCCTTCTTCCTGCCATCATGGATGATTTCAAAATTTATTTAGACACATAATTTCAGGGACCTAGCGGTGAAACATCATTAAACATTGACATTGATAATTGTGAGTATCCGATTATTAACTGCTTTCAAGTGTGTCTATATTAAATTTCACTGGAGTGGCTTTTTAAGTTATTCTAGTTAAGTTGTTCTAGTTATTAGCATCAGTATTTCAGAATTATTTTACCTTTTCTATTACCTACTCTGTAAACCAAATGTCACTCATCAATTCAGCTTCAGAAAATAGCTCTCAGAACCATTCAATGCAACTGCTCAAAAGGCCTGTTATAGTTCACTTCTGGTTAAAATTTTCAGTCCATCCCAGTGAGTAGGAAGTCGAGCAAGAGTGGCAGGAGCCCTGTATGGATGAACAATGTACTCCTGACAAAGCTCAAAACATAAAGGGAAAGCGTGCAAGAGGAAAAAGCTGGGACAGGTAACCCAGGAGGAATATAAGGCACTGTCTTAGCATTCAGAAACACATTCAAGAGGGTCAAGCCTATGTGGAGTTTAATCTGGAGAGTGAAGACCAGCAAGAATATCAGCAGATATATGGGCAATATAACTCTCACTAGAGAAAATCTGAGCCTGCAGCTGCTTGGGTTAGAAGACGTGGCTACAAAAGACACTGAGAAAAGCAAGGTACTGAATATCTTCTTTTCCTTTGACTTTCAGCAGTCCTGGGCCATTGAGACCAAAGTAGAGCAGAATCAGATTAATGAACAGGTAAACAGAATAGGCAAGTGCATGTCCATGGGACCGGATGGGATACATCCATGAGTACAGAGCAATCTGGCCAATGTCACTACAAGATCACTCTCGATGGTCTTTGAAGAGTCATGGTGATTGGGGGAAGTTTGTGAGGACAGAAAGAAAGCAAATGACACTCCTATTTTGAAGAAGACAGAAGGAATACCTGGAGGACTACAGGCTGGTCAAGTACACATCAGTCCCTAAGAAGGTAATGGAGAAAATTCTCTTGTAAAGCCTTTCCAGATATTTGAAGGACAATATGATGAGCAATCAGCATGGATTTATGAAGGGAAGCCATCTTTGACCAGCTTGGTAGCCTTCTATAATTATATGACTGGTGGATGAAGAGAGAGCAGTGGATGCTGTTTGTCTTACTTTGATAAGGCTTTTGGCACTGTCTTCCTTGTCATCCCCACAGACAAGCTGATGAAATACAATCTAGATAAATGAGGACTGAAAATACAAAAGGTGAGGTGGATTGAAAACACAAAACAGGGAGGAGTGGCTGATACAACAGACAGATATGCAGCCAATTAGAGGGACCACAACAAGCTGGAGAAATGGGATTTCAGATGAAGTTCAACAAAGGGAAATGTCAATTCCTGATCCCAGGAAGAAATAAAACCAGGCACCAGTACAATCTGAGGGCCAACTGGCCGAAAAGAAGTTTAACAGAAAAGAACTTGGAGACAAGGGTCAACACTTAAGTTTGCTCAACAGCCACCAACATGCTCTTGTGACAAAGAAGGCCAATGGTATTCTAACTGAATCAGGCAAAATGTTGCCAGCAGGTTAAGGTAGATGATCCTTCCCCTTTGTTCATCACTGATGAGACCCATCTGGAATACTGGGTCGAGCTCTGGACTCCTGAGTATGAGAGAGCCATGGACATACTGGATCACATCCAGTGCAGCGCCATGAAGATGTTTAAGGAGCTGTCATATGGGGTCAGGCTGAGAGAGCAGAGGCTGCTTGGCCTGGAGAAGAGAAGGTTTAAGCAGTTATTTGGCCTGGATAAGAGAAGGTTTAAGCAGTTATTCAGCCTGGAGAAGAGAAGGCTTAAGCAGTTATTCAGCCTGGAGAAGACTCCAAGCAGACCTTACAGCAGCCTTCCAGTACCTGAAAGGGGCATAAAAGAAAGATAGGGAGGGACTTTTTACAAGGACATGTAGCAGCAGGACTAGAGGGAATGGCTAGAAATTGGAGAGGGGAAAATTTGGATTAGACATTAGGAAGAAATTCTTCATGATGAGGGTGCTGAGGCACTGGAGCAGGTTGCCTAGGGAAGCTGTGGCTGCCCCATCCCTGGAAGTGTTCAAGGCCAGGTTGGATTGGGCCTTGAGAAGCCTGATCTAGTGGGAGGTATCTGTACATGTGGCAAGGGGTTGGAATTGGATGATCTTTAAGGTTCCTTCAAATCCAAACCATTCTATGATCCTATGATCCTATAATCTTGTCTCTGTGTATAAACCCCTGATGGTGGGGAAATAAAGATGGTAGAGCTGAACACTTCTCAGAGATGCCCAGTGATAGCATGAGAGGCACAAACTGAAACACGGGAAATTTCATGTAAAGGTAAGAAAGAACTTTTTAGTGTGAGAATTATAAAACACTGGAACTGGTTGCCTAGGGAGGTGGTAGAGTTTCCATCCTTGGAAATATTCAGAACCCAACTGGACATAGGCAACCTGTTCTCACTGAATATCTTTGACAAGGCAATCTCTTCCTGCTTCAATCATTCTGAGAATCTGTGATTCTGTGCATTAAGCATCCTTTGAGTCCTATCTTGCAAGACTTATTGATGGACTTATTTATATGGCTGTTGTGTACAGTCCTTAGAACATACCACAGAGCTGTTGATGATTGTATAGCTCCCCGAAAGGGTTCAAAAGCCTGTCTGTAATAATTAAAAAAATTTAATGTTCCGTAAAAAACTATATGCATTTTTATGTATGCTAACATTAAAATATGTTATGTATTTTTATTCTTCTGTTACTTTTTCTGGAAACACAGGCGTGTCCCTAACTGCCAGTTTAAAACATTTATTTTCTTTGGGCTGTCAAAGACAATTGTGAATTATGCATTGGTGCACTGTTAGTATATAATCTACCTACACAGGGCTGAATATTCATGCACTGAATTGCTATTAAAAACCATTTTTGTGTGATATTAGTTAACCCTATATTACTCCTGTCTGGAAGGGAGAGATGACATGTTGACACAACAGAAAGTGTAGACCACAAATTAAAGAAATGTTAAAAGCATTGACAACTATGCAAGATCATGGGTACATTCGAATCTGATAGCCATCCTTTTCAAAAAGGCTACTCAAATTCACATTAAGCTGATCTAGGATATGAAGCAAAACCACTTCAATTTCTTTGTATTAGAGACAGACTGTAACCCAAAACTAATCATGAGAGTAAAATTACTTGTGTTTATCTTCCAATCTTCAGACACTGAAACCCTGTTCCATCAAGTAATTATATTAAACCAACTCAGAAATGTTTTTCTCTTGCTAATCTCCAGCCAGAGAAGCCTATAAAAACAGAATAATTAACCATAAACAATTTTATTTGCCTGATTATTTTTAACTTCATATGGACTGTTTTAAATGGCAAGCAACAGATGGATGCATTTTACTTCTTAACCTAGCCCTGAAGGGCAGAACTGGCTAAGTGTTTTGACCCCAGCAGACATAGTGTCTGATGACAACAGCAGCTGAAGGTACAACTACTGCCAGAAGAGGAAATAAAACAAGGAAGGAAAAAAGGGTAAGAAGCAGAAGAAACAAAGATCATCAGCAGAGGTGCTGTTCAAATACCCTGTTAAATTAACCCTTTAATTAAGAAAAAAAAAAAAAATAAATCCACCACAAGCCTGACCATTTATTTTGCCTCCTTTCTTCTGATTCTTTTTCTGAATGCCTTGGGCTTCTCAGTCATGGCATTTATTATAATGTTTCTATTACAGTAAGATGAAAAAGACACAGTCAGAATTAATACCATGCTATTCCAGGATTCTCCAGGAAGGAAACATAGAGCTACTCCCTCTGAAAGGATTTAGATTTTCTAAGAGATTTTTAATGAAAGATATGTCCACGATGCAGTGCAAGGCACAACAGGCTGACAGGGACAAAATAGACAAGATGTAATAGAAAAAAAGGATCAGATACATTCATTATCTGTACAATTACCAGCCCTCATTATGTTTTAAAGTAATCTATCCATGTAAAAGAGACTGAATGTATAATGATTGCTTTATCCACTTAAATGATTATTTTTGTTATAATCTCTGAGTTATTACTTGTTTTCTGCCCCTACTCATACCTATGTTTAGGTATGAAATATGTTTCATACATTTTAAGGGATGAAGATAAAGGAATGTGTACTATGTAAGCATGTATTACATATATATATATATATATATATATATACTCAGTGCTATATTTTGTCTGCTTATTATCTTTACTCTGAATAATTTTCCTTATGTATATTCTTTCATGTTTTTCTTCTCTTCTTTTACACTCTTTCACCTAGTACCTCTCCCACACTACCACTAATTATATAAAGGTGCCAAAGATCACTTTAGATTAAATGTATTTTTGTGGCTAGGATTCCCAGCAAGAAAAGAATGAGGTATACACTGGATTTTAAGCTCAATTCTGCTTCCCTACCTCCAACTAAACAAGAAACCAGGTCTACCTTTATATATGATACTTAACTTCCACTCTCACATTTATCGTTATGACAAACTGCTATGGAAACTGTCAGCCTCTGGCCTGGACAGGAGCACACTCTCCTGGGTAGAAAACTGGCTGGATGGCCGGGCCCAGAGAGTGGTGGGAAATGGTGTTAAGTCCAGCTGGAGGCCAGTGACAAGTGGTGTTCCCCAGGGATCAGTGCTGGGTCCAGCCCTGTTCAATGTCTTCATCAATGACCTGGATGAGGGCATTGAGGGTACCCTTAGCAAGTTTGCAGATGACACAAAGCTGTGTGCAAGTGTGGATCTGCTGGAGGGTAGGGAGGCTTTGCAAAGGGACCTAAACAGGCTGGACCGCTGGGCAGTGTCCAATGGCATGAGGTTTAACACGGCCAAATGCCAGGTCCTGCACTTGGGGCACAACAACCCTATGCAGAACTACAGACTGGGAGAAGCCTGGCTGGAAAACTGCCAGGAGGAGAGGGACGTGGGGGTGTTGGTCGACAGCCAACTGAACATGAGCCAGCAGTGTGCCCAGGTGGCCAAGAAGGCCAATGATATCCTGGCTTGTATCAGAAACAGTGTGAGCAGCAGGTCCAGGGAGGTGATTCTCCCTCTGTACTCACCACTGGTGAGGCCGCTCCTTGAATCCTGTGTCCAGTTCTGGGCCCCTTACCACAAGAAGAATGTTGAGGCTCTGGAGCAAGTCCAGAGAAGAGCGACAAGGCTGGTGAAGGGGCTGGAGAACAGACCCTATGAGGAGCGGCTGAGAGAGCTGGGGTTGTTTAGCCTGGAGAAGAAGAGGCTGAGAGGAGACCTCATTACTCTCTACAACTACCTGAAAGGAGGTTGTAGAGAAGAGGGAGCTGGCCTCTTCTCCCAAGTGACAGGGGACAGGACAAGAGGGAATGGCCTCAAGCTCCGCCAGGGGAGATTTAGGCTGGAGATTAGGAGGAGGTTTTTCACGCAGAGGGTCATTGGGCATTGGAACAGGCTGCCCAGGGAGGTGGTTGATTCACCTTCCCTGGAGGTGTTTAAGGCACAGGTGGATGAGGTCTTGAGGGGCATAGTTTAGTGTTAGATAGGAATGGTTGGACTAGAAGATCCAATGGGTCCCTTCCAACCTGGTTGTTGTATGATTCTATGATTCTATGATTCTATGAAACCTGAACTGACTCAGAACATATCTGGAATAAGCCCTTTATACCTTCAACTGATAAAGAGTTTTACCAGATTCCTTGGTTAGTTTTTCCTAAAAAACAGTTACTCCAGCCAAGTTCTGCTTTTAATTTTTCCATTAATTCAGTCAAGCAAGTCAGAATGAAACTCAAATAGCTGGACCCAAAGCTAAAAATAAGACATAAAAATTCCACTGCTTTAGTCAAAATTACAGTGTATCCCACACCGGCATATGAGACTGGTTTGTTATGACAAAAGGAGGTGATATTAAAGTGTTATTTAAAGTTATGGGAGACACATTTCTAAGATTTTTTATTATTTTACCTATTCAAGAGGGAGGTCAGTGAAGAATGCAAATCACTGTGTATCAGCTCAGGAGTCAAAGGTTAGATGCAGATTTTTTTTTTCCCAGTTTAGTTCTGTAATATTGTTTCACTTTACTTTTGTTTTCTCCAAAGCCTAGGTACTATTAGATATTTTGAAAGAGAAACACACTGTGGATTACACACAAGAGAATATAAAATTGGCTAGTTTTCTATACGTACCGTTGTTAAAATACTAAGACTGCTCATGCCCAGAATTTTGTTGCCCTCTGTAGTTCCTGGCAATTCAGTAAGAATTAGAAGAAAGAAGTATTCAAACCCGCATTTTAAAAGAAGAATTCACAGTTGATTTTGATTGGTTGTTCTGTTTGTTTTCTTTCTGCTCATCTTCATGCACCTAAAGTTCTGTTGAAATATGTAAATTGAAGAATAACTCTCATTTCCAACCTTGTTGCTAGAAAGAATTTAACATCACTAAAGAAAGTAAAGAATCATAGAAGCATAGAATCATAGAATGGCCAGGTTGGAAGAGACCCACCGGATCATCGAGTCCAACCATTTCCACCAATCTCCAAACCATGCCCCTCAGGACCTTGTCCATCCATGCCTTAAGCACCTCCAGGGAAGGCAAGTCAACCACCTCCCTGGGCAGACCGTCCCATTACCTAATGACCCTTTCTGTGAAATTTTATTCCTTATGTTGAGCCTGAACCTCCCCTGGCAGAGCTTGAGGCCATTCTCTCTTGTCCTGTCCCCTATCACTTGGGAGAAGAGGTCATTACCCTCCTCTCCATAACCTCCTTTCAGGTAGTTGTAGAGAGCCATGAGGTCTCCCCTCAGTTTCCTCTTCTCCAGGTTAAACACCCCAGCTCTCTCAGTTGCTCCTCATAAGACTTGTTCTCCAGCCCCTTCACCAACTTTGTGGCTCTTCTCTGGACTCACTCCAGAGCCTCAACATCCTTCTCGTGGTGAGGGGCTCAGAACTGAACACAGGATTCAAGATGTGGTCTCAGAAGGTGGAGATTATTTCCAGAATGGGCATGAATTGGGATTTATGTTTCGGTTCAACCATTTTTCTTTTTTTTTAGTAGTCATAAGAAAGAGAAAGTTCCAAGCAGTCTATTTAAACAAGGTGTCCCTTTTTATGCCCCATTACCTTACTCTCTTAGGTCTACACAGATTTCCCTGATCTATGCAGGATTCACTTTATCTGTCTCCGAAGGAGAAGGGAATCTTCTGGCACCCTGAGGAGAAAGAAAATCATGACTAAGATATGTATTGCCCACATTCCCTTGAACAATGAAACGCATGTTGAGCATTGTGATATGGACTAAATCCACAAATAATGTCAGCAATCTCTCTAATAACAGGAGAGTAAGATTTTCTTGCCTGCTGGTGAGTTTCACAACTGTAAAACTTAATCAAAGAACAATCCGAACCAAGCATAATCCCATAAAGTGGAGCTAATTATTCCTGTTAATTTAGCAACAGACACCATAAAGTATCCCAGGACACTTCTGGGCAGATCATCATGTGACACTAGCTAAGAATTTAACCTTTTGTTTCTGCATTGTTTCATATTTCAGGCTACTAAGACTATTTTATTTTAATTCTGCATCAGTAAGATCTTGCTTCTGTGAACTAACACATATCTACCTAGGGCTTGTCATCTTCATCTTCCCTCAGCACCAAGAACAAAGCTGGAAGCCAATATTTGGCAAATCAAGGAAGAAGTCTGTCATTTCTATAGACAAAGTAACTGCAGCGGTTTACTGATACCTGAAGAATCCTTTTATTCAGTATTTACAGACATGCCTGACTTCTCTTAACCAAGCATTTGGATAAGAAAAGACTCACCTTCAAATTAAGGTAAGTGTCTAGCCCAGTAGGCTTCCCTGGTGTATGTGTAATCTTCAAAAGAATGCTGGTATATTTATTGTTCAATCCAAGCCGTCCATTTGAGAGTTTATTGAAAATGAAAGACGCTTAAGTTTTGTTCTCTCTAAATATCTGTTGTGTAATGACCATTCCTACATTTCCAAGTCAAACAATGAACAGAATTATATTTCATTTTCCCATTTTTTCTCTTTCTTACTGATGATATGGTCAATTAACACTTCCAAGTATTACACCTCTTAGAGAGTCAGGAAAGTGTGAAATTGCCTTAGAGTAGTGACAAGGATGAAGAAATCTTCCAGAGTCATGACCACGGCTCTAAAAGCGGATTCAAAATTAAATATAACATATACTACGAGCTAAAAGCCAAAGAAAGGAGAAAATACGCTATATATTTGCTCCAATAACTGTCTAAGAGACAGTTAATTGAATTTACTTTTTCCCACTAGTATTTTGTTCAGTACTACCTCTTCTACATCACTGTGATAGGGAAGGGGTGAGAGAGAAGGTAGATCCGCTGACCTGAATTAATGGCATAATTTGAGTACTGCTCATGTCTTCCTTGATGAAACTGTTGCTGCATAGCAAGACTGGATTATTAAAATGCCTGATATAGGTATATGTTGACATATTCCAGTAGCAAAGCTACCTCAGGAAATAGCAGAAAGACAGTACAATGACTTTTGATAAGTTACTTTCCAGTGGGGACAAAGACATTGCTGTTATTTGGCCACAAAACAGATACATCAAAGCCATGTTTCTTTTTTCCATTCTGGAGTTCATAGAACCATAGATTCGTTCAGGTTGGAAGAGACATTTAAAGGTCATCTAGTCGAACCCTCCTGCAATAAGCAGGGACAACTTCAACTAGATCAGGTAGCTCAGAGTCCTCTCCATCCTGACCTTGTGTTTTCCCAGGAATAGGGTGTCTGTCACCTCCCTGAGCAACCTGTTGGAGTATTTCACTGTGTTCAACATAAAAAATTTCTTCCTTATATCTAGTCTGAATCTATGCTTTTTTTAGTGTAAAACCATTACCACTCGTACTATCACTACAGTCTCTACTGAAAATTCTGTCCCTATCTTTGTTATAGTCTCCCTTTAATTATGGAAAGACCACAGTAAGGTCTCCTCAGAGCCTTCTCTTCCTCAGGTTGAACATTCATAACTCTCTCAGCTTTTCTCCATACAAGAGGTGTTCCATCTCTCTGACTCTTTTTGTGGCCTTTCTCTGGACCCAGTCCGAAAGGATCATGTCTTTCCTACGCTGAGGACTTCAGAATTGGAGACACTACTCCAGGTGGGGTCTCACCAGAGCAGAGTAGAGGGTGAGAACCCCTTGACCTGCTGGCCATGCTTCTTTTCATGCAGCCCAGGATACAGTTGGCATTCTAGGCTGCAAGTGCATGTTGTTAATTCATGTCCAGTTTTTCACCTACCAGCAGTCTTCTTGGCTGCACTGCTCTCAATCTCTGCATCCCCCAGCCTGTACCAATAACCAGGGTTGCCCCAAACTAGGTGTAGGATATGTATGCCTTATCAGTGCAAAAGCTGGCTAGGTGCCCAGCAGCTATTTGTCCCATCCATGACTTATTGCTTAAAATCCTTTTTGCGGCAGTTCAAGACTTTGTTCCCTCCTCTCTGAGTTATGACACATCACTATATGCATGACTGTGCTAACACATTAGAAGGAAATATGTGTTGCATAAAATTACTACCTGCTAAACACAGAATAAGAGTAAACACATCGCTAAACACAGAATAGCTTACATAAATTAATAATTTAAAATTTCTTAACTGGAAGCATAGTAGTAGTTCAGAAAAACATAGATAAGACAAACACAAAGACTAAGGCTGCCTCTGTTTTGTGGCCAATCAGTCTGATGCAATATTGTTAGGAGCTCCCATTAATTTGAACTGTCGTGTTTCCTGGCTTCATCATCAGACAGAAAGAACGTTTGTACAAAACTGGAAACTAAAACCCCAATTATCTATTCCTTCAGAGCAGAAATTAAATATTCAGGATTAAGGAAATATTAGAATTACCAATATGTTTAATCTCAGAAAATAATGCTTGTCCAAAATACTTTACGTATGATTTCCTCTCTGTGTGCATGTAGGTAATACATATGCAAAATACAAAATTATTTTGGCAGTTGGATTATTGTGGATTAATGCAACAAAATAAATGATCTAGGACAGTAGTAGGACTGTGCATGTCATTGTGCTGATCCATTCTCTCCAGCCAGTGACCATCCTTCCTGTAGCACACATGGATATATGCCCTCCTGGCTGGAGATTACCAGCACAGAAACAGCTATCCCTGCTCCACAGTGTATGAACGCTATAGTTTGTGTCACTTTAAGATGCCTTCATCCTTTTCTGCAGCCCTCAATGCAAACCTGGAACACTGATCAGAATATTTTTGATTATATTTATGCTGGTAACCCAAATGAGGCCAGGGCACATGCAAGCATATGGTCATACATATTGATTTCCAGAGTGATCCTTTACGTTATTCTTTTTTCAGTTGGACAACCTACTAGTCTCTAAACCAACATTGAGCTTTTGGAGCACTAGTGTAGATCAAAGACTATTCCTTGTTCAGAAAGGTACAACTCTCTGCAGCCAGCTCTCCACAGCAGACAACTCTCCACGGGACAGTGCTTTGCAGGACAACTCTACACATTCAATTCCCTGTGGGGACAGCTGTATGCAGGGAAGGTTAGATCCATCATTATGGTTAGGGTAATGGTTAAGGTTAGGTTTAAAGTTAGGATTCTGGTTTGAGGCTCCCCATGTATAGTCGTCTCCATGGAGCTGGCTGTGTAGAGTTGCTCTAGACCCTTCCTTGTTGTCAGTTGTATGCATTCACCCATTCAGGGGACAGAGGAGGAGTGAGATGCATACAACCTGTGATGTGGTAATTGTGCCTTATGCCTAGCATTTTTATTTAGTAGAATCGCTTCATCAAGGACCAAGCTGAGTCTTGTTCAGTATGAGACAGGAGTTTCAATCAAAATGAGAAATGTTAAAGAGTCGCTTTTAAATAAGGTTGTGTGCAGATCTTCTGTGATTTCTTCCCCCACAGGTGTGGGAAAGAGCCCTTTTTCTTTTAAAATGGATGTTTAGAAGTGATTTTTAAATCCAAAAATAAACAAAACAATAATTCAGTCATGCTTTCCTGTTTACAGAAAAAGAGATTGACAGAAACTGCATAAAAGAAAAAAAATATTAAAAATTCCAATACTCATTTCCCTTTCCCTCTCTAAAGTTCTCTAAAAGGTCAAGGGACCACATTTTCCTCACCTCTATTAGTTATGTCATGAGTCTCCCTTTTGGAAATCTAAAATCTAAAATTCCAACTACGACCCTCTAATGTCAGTGGTCTTTCTCCCGCAGTTCATGCAGCTGGAGATAATTGCAAATCTAATTTTGAAATTATTTGCAAATGAACTGAAGGAGAAAAGTAATAGCATGCTAAAACTAGCAAAAGAAACCTTTGATAAGAGAATTAGCTGGAATCATTCTAATTTTCATTGTGAGCTGAATCATGAAAGAAAACTTCTGCAAAATACAGGTGCTTGCAAAATAAGGTGCATAAATTGTGGAATCATACAATTCTGATAGTATTCTAAAAGGATCTTTGCAAGACCTCAAAAAGCCTCTTGTGTTAATTTACTTTGCTAGCAAGAACTAATACTGCTGCAAAGCAATCTAATAGTCGTAAATGTAAAGATTGGTGGAATAGTTTGACAGATGCCTTGAAGTGGTCAGAAAAATATGGCATGATTTTCAGGAAGCCTTTCTTAGAGAATCTTATTGTAAAGAAACTATGTATCTTTCATCTTCTATCCGATGGGTAATAAAATTAAGGAATAACTATAGAATATGTGTGTTATAGGTAGAAAGCTATACATTGCTCAGAAAACTTTGACATACTTTCATGTTTTCTCTTCTTGTATGCACAAAGAAATCATATCAGTGATGTGATACATTATTATTCACCTGCAATAATAGCAATTGCTTCATCACTCAGTAGGGTTTTGAAGTCAAATAGCTGATATATTTCATTTTACATTTTAATTTCAGCTTTGGTTGATAGTTTACAAAAGACAAATTCTCCCAAATTAATGATGGCAGAAAACAATAGTAAGAAATTTTTCACCAGCCACAGCTGAATGTATAACTCTCTCTAAACTTTCTTGAAACGGTCAGTTTGCTACAAATCTGGATTTTAAAGCATTACTGATAAAGGAGGCCTTTTACTACTTAATGCCTAAGAAAACCTGCTTAGATTTCATATTTTATGTCCCTTTTATGGGCATGTATGCATGTACTTTCCCATTAATATGTTTCTAAAGACAAAATATTGATGGAGGCATTCAGAGTAACATGACCGTGGCTAAGGTGTTGAGTGTTAAAGACCCAAAGTTCTTTCAAAACTTTCAAAAATGAGATTCTCACCAAAAGTAATGAATATTCTCCTTAACTAATAAATGAAAAGACTAAAAGAAATTACCAAGGATGACTAAAAATCTGAAGAATGTTTCCTAAAAGAAACAGCATCTTGAGTCTAATAGAGCTGAATATTTTATAATATGTTAGATTTCACTGATGTGAATGATTTTATGAAATACTAAAAACATTTAGGCATTTCATGCAAAATCTGATTGGAGCAGTCCAGTTGGGTAACAAAGTGCTTGTTATTCCAGTTGCTCACTAAATACCTACAGATTTCCACAGTGACTTTCTGAAAAAGTGATTTTGCAGTACAAGAAAATTTTAATCATACATAACTAAAAGCTACTCTAAGGCTGTAAAAGAAATAAGGAGATACCGACATAGAAAATGTTAATATCATAGTAGGAAAGATTCCTGGATATACAAAACGCTTTACCCAGAGCTGGTAGTAATCTTATAGGAGAGGAAAGGTAATAATTTTTGTCATCTCCGTGACATATTTAAATTGTATGTTTTCTATATAACTGGAACATATTGGGGACATCAAGACAGATGCTGCACCTAACACAACAGGTTAACATCCTCACCTTTCATTTTTTTGCACTATTTGTGTTCCATCATTCTCAATGCCAAACTATAACGATGAAAATCCTGAGTAACTCCTTTAAATAACTCTTAGATACCTTTCTTATATATGTTTTGTTTCTCTTTTCAACATAACCATAGGAAAATTCAAACTCAGACACAAACAAAACAAGCTTTAATATAAAACAAAGCACCCAGGATATATGAAATCACAATCTTGAAACTGCATATCAAATATTAAATTTTCCAACTAGGAAGAAAGGGATGATATGCATTATAAGAAGGTTTTATTTATTTGAACAAGTTCTATTAAAACTTCTGGAACTATGACATGTTATGATCCTATGTCAGCAAAGCACAAAAGTAGATTACTGAACTATGTATCTGCCTGCCTACAACTGTTTAAATTAAGAGAATGGTCTCACTGCAAATTTAGAAATATTTAGTTTAATGCTGCCCATATAATAGTGAACTGGATCATTTCAGTATATAAATGAAAAGAAGTGCAAAATGTAATGGCACACGGCAACCATAGCAGTACTACTGCAGAGCCAATGACTTGAATGGAATAGCTTTTCTAGTCAAAATTACATGCATTCTCAAGCTCTTTTATGAACCTATTTCCTCTCTATGCTGTCTGAACAACATGCAGTGAAAAGAAGTAAGGCAACAGACCTCAAACCCCTGATTCAGCTTTGATCAAATCATATGAGCACTGCTGCCAGGGTTAATGTAGAAGCAGTCTGAAGTCCATATTTGGAACTACACTCTGAATTGAATTTTAGCATTATGCAGTCTGGTCAAAGAACGTAGGCATGTAAGATTTTTGAATGGTCATAAACTCATACAAGATGTGTTATATGCAGTTTTATGGGTTTGCCATAGCTACATTAAAAACTAAGTTATTTCCCTAATGTTCTTCTATGGTCTATTCTACAATGAAGGAGGCAGGATTTCTGAACCAGTGCTGTTGTGAGGCCATGCAATTACCACTGCATTGTAATACATGTGCTTGAAAGGTAAAAGTTAGAATTATGAGAAAAATTATTTTTCTAAGTGAAGGAAATGTGATAGATATCTAATGTGATAAATATCCAATGTGAGGATTTCCAGTGAAGCGTTCAACAGTATGTCTTATAGAAAACTCTCGAAAAATCAGCAAATGATGGGAATTCCTAAAGGAAATGTATGCTGGGTAAGCAACATATAAATCTTCTGCAGTAATTTTGAAGACTGGAATAGTTTAGAGAAGAAGACTGGAATAGTTTAGAGAAGAAGACTGGAATAGTTTTGCTTCCACAGGAAAGCAAATTATTAAATAGTGACTATTATACTAGGTCATAATCAGAAAGTTTTTTTCCACTAGGAAACACAAAAATTAAGGAAGGAACAATGACAACAGGTAACTAATGGAGGTATTGAGCAAGGTAACTATGTATCCATAGCTAAAATTCAGGATACAACTCTGACCACCAAAGCTCAGGGAAAACAGATGAAGGAAAAAGAGTTGGTAGGATGGTCAAGTGAATGGCAGTGCCAGAGTAAAACATCTCAGCTTTTTCAGTCCAGGTTAGTTGTTTTGAGGGGATGTGACTTACTCGTAAACATATGAAGAAGGAAGACCTATTTCCAGGGAAATATTTGAACAAAAAATGATATTTTGGTTTATGAAGAAATGGGTGTATGAAGATGGGGCTTTCACTTAGCTTGGAAATTGCAAGTTTTTCTACCTCTGGAGCAGTAAGACTCCGTAGCACAAAGCTACCAGATGAAGTGAGTGTGCACCCTTGTGTGACAGCTTTGTAGTGTCCCACATGTGATCACACAAGCATCTCTCTTTTCCACCTTTGTGTGATAACTTTGCATGAGCTAAACCTCAGGAGGCAGCAAACCTAAATCGCTTTAACATTTCCAGATCGCTGGAAGTGACTGTGAATATGATTGAGCCTTGTAGTGTAGAAGACAAAACTCAGCAGTGCATTTCGTAATTATGCTTCCATATTGGTCTAATACTTTTCCAGATCACAAATTTAAGTTCCTGTGATGTATCATGTATACAGCTACAAAGAAACAAAAAAGTGTAATATACTTAGGTATAGTTTATGTTGTTAGTTGGCTTTACACTACTGCTTATATTTCATTATCCTAATTACACTCTCAGGTAAAATTAAATAAAACTTTTTCTCCATTTCCAACTTAAAGAATGGATTATAGAAGCAAATGTAATTAAATCGAAGACAGAAAGGAGTAAAATTAATAGCTCAGATTTGGTTTATTTCACAAAGCTCAGTTCAGCAGTTTATTTTGTTTTCTGTTGAGAAGGTTTAATCAGTACAGTGCAAATAATATGAAATTAATTGATTTTTAATTCCTGTAAGCAATCCAGATCTCATGCGTAGGCACTATTCTCAATTATAAAAGGTTACAGCTGAATTCTTTCAATATATGTGACTATAACACAGAATAGGCTTAAAAACTAGGTCAACTCTGCATCACAAGCACAAAGCCATGTTGTTCATCTTTCAGTACACTGTGAAAAAATGAATAATTTGTGATGCAAAAATTCTGCAATCACACATTTGACAACTGAGTGAAATTCTGCATCTTATCACTATGAACCCATCTTAAGATTGTAAATATATTCATGTAAACATAGTTTTTTTCCCCGTGTATGATTAGTGTATTTCCAAACTGTTTTCCACACAATTGTAGTATGCATTCTTGATAGTTATACATGCACAAGCCAGTTCTTTCATCCAAAACTCTTTCATCAGCTGATAAAGAAGTTATCTATACCTGTGTTGCTTTTCTCATAGATTCACCTTGAAGAAATTTATATTTTAAAATGCCTAAATTATTAAATACATTCTTACATAAGACCTGGTTTGCATTGAGCTGAGCTGATTTTCTCAAGAGACATTGTAGGTAAAATTACTTAATCCATTATAGACTTAGTAAATGTTTTGACAGTTTTTGTGCTTATTTGATTGCTGATACTTTTAACCACTGTGTGGTTGAACTTGGTGGCTTGAAAATTAATTCAGATTTGTGTTTAAAACAGGACATTTTCTAAAAGAAATTCATTGAAATATAAATTTAATAAAAGGAATGTCTTTCTTATTTAAAGAAATATCTCTCCATCTATTTCTGAATCTTAAAACTAATTCTTCATTTTGCATTTACAAACAAATCCTGGAAAAAACCCACATGAGCTGACTTTCCCCTTTCAGTAGCCGGGATATCATTTTCTCTGCTTTCTGCAGGATGTGGAGCCCAAAGTTAATACCAATTTTAGAGTCTTTATCCACAGCTATTTAGACATTTTTCAATTGTTTTTACTCTAAATGAGTGGAAATCTCTGCTCTCTAGGGAGTTATAAGGTTTAACATATTTTAAAATTATTATTTTTTTAATCCATTCCTTTTCTACTGCAGTTTAAATGTGTCAGTTAGCAACATGAAGTAAAATTAAGCTAAGCTACTGTAATGTGTGACTACACAAAGAATTGTTGGGTCTGATTACAGATCTTATTAGATTGAGCTCATGACGATGAAACTTCAGCAAATCTAGTCAGACTACAAATAAATTGTAAGAATTTTGAATAAAATCCAAAGGATTTTATTTCTGTGTTATACAGAAGCCTGCTATTTATTTTATGGCATCCTTGGAAGAAAAGATGACACCTGCCAGTCATCCTGAATTTGTATTTACCTGAAAACATTTGAAGACCTCATGTCCAGTATTAAGCACTTGTCAGGGCTTCAGTCTTTTTAAGTGCTTATATCAATTTTTCAGGCAATCTGCAAAGTGATACAGAATTCTCAGCTCAGTGGATGAACACCTTGAGTGCTGAGTGATGCATATTGAGCCTCCAAAATGGCTTGAGGAAGGTGAGGGTTGGAAGTCAGGGAGATACTCTTACCCCTCATTAAATGAATGACCTGTTCACTAGTAAATCAAGCAGAGGAAATAGGACTTAAATTCACAAACGAAGTGACGTAGTATTTGCGTCTGAGAAAACTCAAGAATGCACCCTCAGTAAATTACAAGAATTGTGTTTTGGAAGAGAAGGCAGGCAAAAAGAAAAAAAAAGGGGGGCAGTGAAGAAAGAGAAAGAGAAAGAGAAAGAGAAAGAGAAAGAGAAAGAGAAGAGAAGAGAAGAGAAGAGAAGAGAAGAGAAGAGAAGAGAAGAGAAGAGAAGAGAAGAGAAGAGAAGAGAAGAGAAGAGAAGAGAAGAGAAGAGAAGAGAAGAGAAGAGAAGAGAAGAGAAGAGAAGAGAAGAGAAGAGAAGAGAAGAGAAGAGAAGAGAAGAGAAGGAAGGAAGGAAGGAAGGAAGGAAGGAAGGAAGGAAGGAAGGAAGGAAGGAAGGAAGGAAGGAAGGAAGGAAGGAAGGAAGGAAGGAAGGAAGGAAGGAAGGAAGGAAGGAAGGAAGGAAGGAAGGAAGGAAGGAAGGAAGGAAGGAAGGAAGGAAGGAAGGAAGGAAGGAAGGAAGGAAGGAAGGAAGGAAGGAAGGAAGGAAGGAAGGAAGGAAGGAAGGAAGGAAGGAAGGAAGGAAGGAAGGAAGGAAGGAAGGAAGGAAGGAAGGAAGGGAGGGGAAGAAAAAGACTTTGCATGGTCACACTGGAGAAGTATTAACAGGAAGTTAGCTATAAACACTAAGAACTTCTACCAGCAAGAAGAGTCCCATGAAGATATGCAACCTATGTCATACATATTGAGGACGGATAGCATTCTCCTAAAGGTAGTGTTAGGAGACTTCTACAGCAAGGCAGTGAGACAAGATAATTCTGATTTAATTTAGGGCAACGTAGATGACCTGTGGAGGTGTTGGTTTCTTTTCTAGGGGAGGGCTTCAAAGAATCCTTTGAAGTATCATTATCCTTTTTATTTGTTGTACAGAAACATTCTATTTGCAAGAATTCATAATAACTGCAGAGAAAATCATTATCAGTTTGAAATGGTTCCCCACTTTCATGTGGACAATTCCTAAATCAGGACAGTAAGACACCCTCAAGTTATTAGTTTCCAGCTATTAGACTAATGTTGTCTGACATCAGAGACAACTCAGGGGTTGTTTCACACCTCGTACCATGACAGTCCATTGAGAAAGCAATGTCTCACAGTACTCTCTCATAATTTGGAAAGCTTCCTTGTATGGCATAAAATGCCATGGAACTTGCTGTATTTTAGATGAACATCCACACAGTGATTGGGCTGCTGTTATCTTCCTTTCTTAACATCTTTTCTTTTTCTCTCAACTCACCAGCAATATATTACCACCAACACAAACTCCATGGTTTATCAGTTCTGTTACAGCAAATTCCTGCAGTCCTCACTGCATTTCCCCTTTTATGCAACATATATAGGGAGATATGCTAAAGATCATACAGACAGAACAATATGAATGAATTAAGCACAAGAGTTCTGACTTGACCAAATTCTCATCTTTTTTCATTCATTACAAATGGTACTTACCAAAGGTCTCATTGAAATCAGTAAATGGCAGCAAGCAACAGCATTGTGCAATTTTTATTTCCAGATGCAATGGATAAGCAGTCAAAACAGAAAATGCTCTGAAAGTAAATGAAACTGTAAACAATTAAACATGGAACCCCATCGGCAAATCAGTTAAATCAACACCTTCATGGCACTTAAGCCACAAAAACAGTATTGCATATTGCATATTTTTGTGACCCAGAAGGATGCTGACATTTTCTTGATTTGAACTTTTGGTTTGCCTTTTGTTTTACTACTCAGCTGTATTTTAAAAAATAAATGAAGAGAAAAGAATGTATTTTTTTTCATGTTGGTAGCCAAGACTTCTAGTAGCATAACAGGGTTTCTGAATTGAAACTGTACAAAGGGAAACACGGGGGATGAAAAAGGGAAAAGCTAAAGAAGCAGAATGAGAAAATAGTAACAATGGGAAAAGTGACTGCATTTCTGATGTGCAATGTGGTCAGCTTTTGCCAATACCAGCTTCAGCCTCCATAATGCAGACTAGAATTGGGCACCCTAAGGGTGTAGGCTGATTGTTTATTTTGAATGGATGCCCATGTCCCTGAGCTGATGTGAACCAGGAGGAGGACAATGACAGTGCCTGGGGTTCATGGACCTTATTCTCAACAGCTTTCAGCCTGAGCAGCCAGGGTAAATTGGCTGAAGAGAAGTCAGCGAAGAAATATGGCTGGGAGGCAACTGCTATTTACTTGTAAGCAGCTTATAATTGTGTTGAGAAGTTTCTGCATTTCATTTAAGGCAGATAGTCTTAGCTTTCATCTTTAAAGAATGCTTTATCATTTTTCAAATACTCCTAGAAAAGCATTCTGTTTTGTCATCTCTGATGCCTAATTCATATTGATGAGTAATAATTTCAGAACAGAGTCACGTGGATTACAAAGGTTTTCAGTATTGCCCCTGTGAACATCAATCAGGAATGCATAAATCATTTCCCAACACATAGAATCTGAGACTGTGAAATCAATAATTCAAAGAGGAAAAAAGATGAAGTGCAGGAAATTAAAAAAAAAAATTGGTTAGATACTGTTTTCCCACATTTATTAACCTCATTTGTAATGCATAAGAGAAACTAGCTCTGCAGTTTCAAATTGTCAGCAAAGAATCTTAAGAATGTTATTAAAACAGAGCCGTAGGTAGTGTGCACAAGGCACAGCAAGGCAGGAGGAGATCAAATCTGATCAGAATCATTGCTTTCCTAACTGCTTCAGTGCATTCCAAGGCTGCTCAAAGAAAGAAGAAAAATCTTGTTTAAACAAAATAATACAAATGCCTCTGAAATGTGGCAGATTTTTTCTCTCCACTGCAAACCTGTTCAGCATGTTTTTCACTAACAAACACTCATGAGACAAGTGAAGCTTGAATTACAAAAAAAGCAGATTTTAGAACTTTAATGCATCTTTTTCTTATCCCACAGGTATTCCTTTACCAAGGTATACGACAGGTATACCTTTACCAAGGTATTCCTTTACTCAAGACCTGTAAATCAGAGGTTTGTCATCACTGCAATCTCTATAGCTACAGTCTAATTTTTTCACCAGAGCAGGAAATGTTAAACTTAAAGGTATCAAAACATAGTTTTTTCAGCTGCATTGTTTGGGAGTTTTCTCCATCTCTACTCAGAAACAAACCAAAACAACTTGTTAGCCCTAGGAAAATAACCTGTGGATCAGAAGTGCTCAACTTCCACCATGCCAGAGCGCAGGCAGCATTTAGTGTCCAAATAGCCTTCTCAGTCGGTGAATGTTGTCCTCTAATACACCTGTGAGAGTCGTTTCCAGTCCATTACGCACTTTATATGAACAGTCATGGCAGCATATTTGTTCTTTCAGCTGCTCACATTGTAAAAAGTCTGTTTTATTAATTGTCTTTGTTAGAGAGAGCAATGCCCTATTCTCATTCCCTTGTTGTCATTGTAGAGGTAGAATAAAATTTCCCTCCTCTATCCAGTATTTGCAATTTTAAGAAAATAAAACTGAAGGAACAGAGGTGAGGAATTTCAGTACACAGGGAGAATGATTGAACAATGAGATCTGTCCATTCTACATTTTGTCTCTTTAATTCCTATTAACAATTGGGAAAATAACCTTGAGGAGCTGTAATAGAAAGGAGCACACCAAATCTGAATAGCAACAGGAAAAAGAAAGGAAAAGGAATTGTGTGGTTTCTCACATTTAAAATAAGGATGTTTAAAAGAGAAAGCAAAAAAGAGAGATGCAGTCATTTCTGCTCACCTTGCAATGCTTACATGCACTCCCTCCTCTGTCAAATATATACATCCTCTCAGGCTACTCGCCTTCATGCTACAGACACAGAGGTCACAGCAGGAGAGCGAGAAGACATCTGAGCTAGCACAAAACTTCATCACTTGGCTGTCAGAGACATTTTAGCTGCAGAAGCTAAAGTTATGCTGCTCAGGTTGGGGAGCCTCAGTGGGCTGGGTTGCTCTGCTGGTTGGGGTATAAAATCATGTCTTCTGCTTGCAGTTGATATAAGGCATATCTATTAAGGTTGCAAGCATTAGATGTATGGTCATGGTGTTGAAATCTCCACCAGGGGAGATTTAGGCTGGACATTTGGAGGAAGTTTTTCACACAGAGGGTCATTGAGCATTGGAATAGGTTGCCCAGGTTGGTGGTCGAGTCACCTTCCCTGGAGGTGTTTAAGGCATGGGTAGATAAGGTCCTGAGGGACATGCTTTAGTGTTTGATAGGAATGGTTGGACTCGACGATCCAATGGGTCTCTTCCAACCTGGTTGTTCTATGATTCTATGAAATATATAATAAATGTTTTGTTTAAGCATTTACTTACTTCATAATCACAAATGTAGATCTCTAGGTGTTCAACTTTTGGGAGTACACAGTGGACTTTTCTGCTGGTGAGGTCAGGTTTTATGGTGTTCTTTGCAAACTAATGACCTGAGCTTTCAGACACCTTTAAAATCCATTTTCTAGACACCTGTATGTATATTACACCATAATGTCAGTGGAAGCAAGTATTTTTACTCTTCAAAGTCAGCATAATGATGAAGTGTAATTTGCTATCCATTAAAATGCTTTCTGTATATTTTTTTGTGGAATTTGACAATATATTTACCTATCTGACTAGATTAATTATGATTCATGAACAAAATATATAAACAAATTCAATCAGGCACAAAACCCCCACACCCATCTCAGTAACAGCTCTCATTTAATGCTCGGGTTGTGATTATCATTTGATGAGTTGGGAATTAACCAGTACGAGACTATTAGTACAGGTTAGAATAATACCTTCCTCCGCTATCTTAATATATATCTTCCTTATCTTATAGACACAAAAATTGTTTTGAACAGTTCCAAAGAAGATGAGAATCTTTCTGACTTACTTGTTTCAAACACATAGATTTTAAGAACACCTATTAATAGACTAAGGAGATTCTTACAAAGAAGTACTTCAGACTATATTATATAATGCTAACATATGTCATCCAATGTAAACTTCCAGACTTCTTCTGAATTAATAAATTTTAAATTTTATAAATAATGTTCCTAAAGCAGCTTTTTTACTGAACACAAAGATCAGTCTAAAGCAGTATAAGATAGGTTAGATAAAGAATTAAAATGAGATATTATATATACTGTAACTACTTTTTTCAATAGCATAGATTAGAAGGACACATATGAAGCCATCAGTTCAGAAGGAAAGGCAGATTAACAGTCCGTTAGGTAATAAAAGATCTAGCATCTCTTCTGGTCTCTCAATAGGTGCTGAAAGCTGAACAAAAAAAAAGATCATACAAGCTGATTTCTCATTCTTAATAAACACCCAGCAGAAATTTGGATGTCTTAAACTTTATGCTTTAAGTAATATGCCATTCAATCAAGAATATGTAAAAGTCCACAGAACAAAGGTCTAGGGAACTGTAAAACTAAAACAAAAGGTAAATCCACTTCCCTAGTGATAGTTCAAAGCCCCTGACAAGAGAAGGAACAAAAATGACGATTACATAATGATTTTTTTTTATCATACCCAGGAAGAATACAAAATATCAAGGAAAAAGGCAGAAGAGATCTGAGATGAAGTATGAGTCAGTGCTGAGTTGCACATGTCAGAACATCATATGATAAGAATATTCATTGAGGACAGTTTATTTACCTAACATAGTTTTTCCTCACAACACCTGCAAATTAAACTATAAATAATATTATAGGCATTATAAATCTCACTTTTTTCACACAGTAAATATAAACTTGACCTCCGTGTCTTCTCATTGCCTTCACAGATGGCTTCCAAAATGGAAATGCTGGACTTTATTCAGTTGGCAATACAGATAGCCAAGTAGTTCTTTACTGCTGCGTTGACCCTCTAGTTTAATATTTTGTGTGGATTTGCAGATCAATGCAGAACATTAACACAGCACAAGTCCAACAGCCACCTGCCTTTCTGGAGAACAAAGACACAAAGGTTTCTGGAATCTTCTTGTCTGGCAGCACTGGTTGGTTTTGGACTAAGAACAGAAAAAAGTATATATAAGTCTGCTTTTCTTTCTGTCCTAGGAAAACACATGTTAGTCTTTTTCATCTTATAACTTTAAAGTTGTGTAGTCATCCAAAAGTAGCAATGATCTAAACTAATCTTTTTAGCTTTCTATTAATAGCCAACAGGAAAGACTTTGTATAATGAAAAGAAACTGACAGGGAATTTGAGATGTTCCTATTACTCATCTTGTAGATTATCAATTGCCAACAGTAAGTGGAGACAGATATTGTCAGTATTTGCTGTTTCCTTTTCTCCAGAATGCACTTGGATCGGTTTATCCTTTCCTACCTATGCATCATGTGGGTGTGTGCTTACTTTCAGGTCTGTGAATCTGGTTCATTTCCCTGGATGTGCAGTTTTGCTGACATTCAGCTTTGAGCTAACTATACATTAGCATAATACACTGTCTAAATGCAAGGCATTTTAGGGCTATATCTAGCTATCCCTGCAGGAATATTCTAACTTTCATTTAAATCAATGCAGGTGCCTTAACATCTTCAAGGCCAGAGATTTTAGTGTTTCAAGGTTAATAATTAGATCTTCTGTTAGATGGGAAAATAATATATCTTTGGCCCAGACCTCTGGGGTGAGGACAAGTGCAACTGGGCTGCACCAAACCCTAGATACACACTGTGAGATTAAAATAAACTTCTCCTAAAAAGCTCTGACAATCATCATTGAACTATAATCCTGGCTTCAGGACAGTATTTGTTCACTTGAAGTACCTGGCTGGATGGATCCCAAGAAAGGCAGCTCTGAAGGGCAAAGTGGCATAGAACAGGCGATAATCAAGGACAACCTCCTCCGAGTATGAGGATAATCTAATTTATTACAAATGTACATAAAGTTGAGGAAAAGTGGTGAAAGCCCAGCATGAGTGAACAAGGAACTCACAACTGAGGTGAAATGATAAAAATTTAAAAAAAAAAAAAGTATTCAGGAGCAGAGAGTAAGGGAGTAAGGACTGGATTCCTAGTAGGATATATGGACCCGGCATGGCATGGGTTAATGGCTCAAAGCAGGAAATGTCCCCCTAGCCCCCAGTGGCAAGATCAGAAGTGCTAGAGAGCATGTGTGGACCTGCCCAATGGGGGTTACCTGTCCTCTCATCTGACTCCAGTAAGAAACAGGAACAGAGTGTTTACTGGAATGTAGAGAAGTTGCTGTAGTTTCCGGGGTGGATTGAGGAAAGTCATAGCTCAGCTGGAGTCAAAACTAGCAAGAGATGTGAAGGGCAACAGCAGGGCTTTCTACAGATATTTTACCGACAGAATTGACTACAAAAAGTGTGGAGCAACTGTTTAATGGGGCCAGAGACCAAATGACAAAGGACATGGATGAGGCTGTTGCTGAAAACAGCTAGTAAGGACTTTCCAACTATGTATGATGTCATTGTTTTTTACAATAAAATTATTGCCTTTGTGAACAAGAAGACCACTGCAGAGGCCATTTACCTGAATTTGCTGGTTTTTCTTTTTATTAATGACTTGAATGATAAGATGCAATGCATCATGAGAATGTTTATGAATGATATCAGACTGGGAGAGTGTGGCTGATACCAAACCAGCAGCACCACTGCTCTTCAGAAGGACCTTGGCAGTCTGGAAAAATACGTTGACAGGGAACTTAACAAGCTCAGCAATGAGAAATGCCAAGTCCTGCACCTCAGAGGTTTAACCCAAGAACTGGTAGAGTTTGATGGGTGACTGTCTGGAATGTAGATTTGCAGAAAAAGACTTAGAAGCACCACTGGACTTCCAGTTGAATGTGAGTCAGGTATGTGCCGTGGTGGCAATGAAAGTAAAGCACATCCTGGGCTGTACATTCAAAAGTGTAGCTGAGGAGTCTAAGGAGGTGACATGGTGAGACAAATCTGGAGTGCTGGTTTCAGTGCTGGGCTCCCCAGTTTGAGAGACACGGATATACTGGGTCAAGTCCAGTGGCACTCCTCTGGTCTGGGATTTGGAACACATGGCATACAAGGAGAGGTGAGAGAAATGGGTTCATTCACGCTGGAAAAGAGTAGAGTAAGAAAGAAACTAAAGTGAGAGTGTAAAAAATATAAAACTAGGTATTTTGAAACTGTACAGCACAAGGAAAAGAGGCAATGGACACAAGTATTAACAAGTGGAAATTTAGTAGAGAAAAAAGAAAAATAACTTCATAGTAAAGGTGCTAGAACACTGAAACAGATACCCAGAGAGGTGATGTAAACTACATCCTACAACTTACTCAAAACTTAGGCCCAGTTTTGGGTGGGGAGTTCGACTAGGTTTCCCTCTCAACCTAAATCACTGATTATCCTATCATTTATTTTATGTTATCATTGCAATGACAACCTATTATTCTTTAAAATGTACAATAAGTAATAGATATTATTCTACTACAAGACAAAGTATATTCTGTCATATATGTTGGACAAAGAATTAGTTATAGCTAGAACTTGATGGAAGAAAACAAAGATTAAATCCTTGGGATTTGATACCAGGACTGAAATAACAAGGGTTTTTTCTTATTTATTTTAAAAGCATATCTATACATTTCATGTTATAATTCCTAGAAGCTGAAAATTAACATTGAGTCATTTTTGTAAAGTAGATAGTGGGCTGATCAGTCCTGAGTTTTTTCTTTTTCTGTTTTAAGAGATAACAATCTGGATCTCTTCTTATAGTCAAAACCCCAGAGAAATGTTCCCAGTGTAGCACATCTACACTTCCTTCTTTCTCAACAATAAGAATTTGACACTTAGAATATCATCACATGCAACCGAACCTGTCAAACTATTCCTGCTTCTCTTGCTATTTATGAGTGGGTTTGGAGTGTTCACTGCAAAATTTCTTCATAAAATTGCTTTTAGCATTTTAAGCAAACTCATCATGACTATGCAATGACATATAGGATTTTTTAAAGGACATTTTAGCAAATAAAATTGCCAATAATAATAAAATTCATAAACTATATTGCAGATTAATTCTGTGAATTACTCAATGTTTCTTTGCTGAGGAGACTCCATGGATATCCTGAGTTTAAGTAAGGTGTTCAAAAATTTAAGGAACAGTCAGACAACGTGCTTTTTTTTGATGAAGTAGAACTTATTTTTAAAATTAGTAATGAAAACATGTATGGTGTTCTGTTCATACACAGTTCATTAAAAAACAATTTACATGGAGTAAAAAAATTATGCTTCACTGACATATTCCCCAGACATTAATTATTGAGAGAACATTTACATTAGCAGATAGATTTCCTTCAGAAGTATCAGGAATATTGTTAAGTACAAAGTGCACTTCATATCTGATCAATAATAAAGCCTGACTCTACTGAGGAACCAATATTTTTCAGGAAAAAGTGACCTTTCTACTTACAACAGAATTGCATATTAGCTCATCAGAAAAACCTCATGACTTTGTGCTTAAGGCCTTTCACATACAAAATGAAAAAGTTTCTCAAGCATATCTAAAAACCATCTAAGAATTTACTCCCTAGCCCATTGCAAGCAAATCATAAAAGAATAATGAGAAGAAAGACTGAATAATTTTGCAAACAGAAATAGAGGTCCAAGAACTTCTGCTTTCATTGACATAAATAAGGATGAACATGAAAACCTGGTGAGAATAGAACTACATCATCGGCTGTATCATTAGGACACCAGATAAAATATTACACATCATAAATTTTATGATAAATTTGTACCTGAAATAAGATTAGACAACACTATGTTGACCTTTCAAGAGCAATCAGTCTCATAAACTGACTTTCCTCAAAGCAAATATCCTTTCATCATTTACCAGAAGCCCCGGGGTCTATTTCCCATTAGTTCTGAGTCTGCAGTAAAGATTAGGATAGTACTGTTTAAACCACAGAGGCATGCTTACAAATCAGGACTATATATTTTGTCTTCTTCTGGAATCATAGAATCATTTAGGCTGGACAAGACCTTTAGAATTATCAAGGCCAACCCTTAACCTAATACTACCTAGTCTACCATGTTTAAACCATGTGCCTAAATACCCCATCTCTGTGTCTTTTAAATACCTCTAGGTATTTTAATTAAATTATGAATCTAGCGATTCAACCACTTCCCTGGGCATCCTGTTCCATTTCTTGATAACCCTTTCAGTGATATAGTTCTTCCAACTTGAGACCATTTGTTCTTGTCCTATCACTTGTGAGCTGGGAGACCAACACCCACCTCTCTACAACCTCCTTTCAGGTAATAAGGTCTTTCCTCAGCCTCCTTTTCTCAAGACTAAAGAGCCCCAGTTTCCTCAGCTGCTCCTCATTAGACTTGTGCTCCAGACTCTTCACCACCTTCTTTGTACACACTCCAACAGTTCAATGGGTTTCTTGTAGTGAAGGGCCCAAAATTGAACACTATTCAAGGTGCAGCCTCACCAGCACCGAGTACAGGGGGGGTGATCTGTTCCCTAGTCCTGCTGGCCACAACATTTCTGATACAAGCCAGGATGATATTGGCCCTGTTGGCCACCTAGTCACACTGCTGGGTCATGTTCAGCTGTTTGTTGACCAACACCCTCAGGTCCTTTTCTGCCATACAATTGGCCTTGGTCTGTCAATCCAGCCTGTCCAGATCTCTCAGCAGATCCTTCCTTCCCTCAATCAAATCAACAATCCTGCACAACTTGACACAATCTACAAACTTACTGGAGGTGTACTCAATCCTCTTGTTTAGGTCATTGATAAAGATATTAAGCAGAACCAGACCCAACACAAAGCCCTAGGGAACACAACTTGTGACAGGCTGTCAACTGTATTTAACTCCATTCATCACAACATTTTGAACCCGGTCATCCAACCAGGTTTTTATCCAGCAAAGTGTGAAAAAGAGGGGTTTGTCCCACCCAGACCATGAACATCCAGGTTGGTTTTTTTTTTTTTTTCAGGAGAATGCTATGGGAAACAACATCAAAGACTTTAGTGAAGTCTAGGTAGTTAATATCTACAGCCCTTCCTTCATCCACTAAGCAGATTTCATACTGTCACTTCATAAAGACCACCAAGATTCTTCAATCCTTAAACATCCACAGCTTTGTCTCCTGCTGCCTAACACTACTTTCACAATCTCAGAACTATTTTGCTCAAAAGTTCTGGAAAAAGAAAATACTTACTGCCTTATCTATGAACTACCTTAGCTGTGAAACTCCTATGGCATTCTATACCTCTGAAACAGAAAGAGACATAAGATCCTTGGTGTCATGGGTTTAAATTACAAGTGTTTCTCTGTATCCTGTGAAAGAGTGGATTTTCAGAAATGTTTTTCCCATGACACAGGAACACAGATATATATATATAACATATAAGATTAGACTTCCATTTGTAAATTAAGAACTCCTTGACACAGAAAAATAAAATTACTCCAGCACTATTAACATGATTATTTAGTGATAATCTAAATGAAATTGATGGATATGCATCTTCATCCTCTTCCTGGTACAGACATCATAATGTGACATTGAGCCGTATGCACATAAATTGTTATTATATTTCCTTATAGCAACAGAATTATATAAAATGTGTTGCAAAACAAAGAAGGCATCCGTGCTCACAGTATTTTAAAATGGAACTTGGATAGGATGGCAATTATCTCTAATACTCCTGTTCGTCATGCACCCATCTGAAAAGGCATGGTAGATCTTGTTTTAGAATATTTGTCCTCTTCCGTTAACAAACTTCACCTGTGCTTTTTTTCATCTGAGGCACAGAAAGCGCTCAAGTGGCTGTGTTTGTGAGCTTAATCACAGTTCTTGCTAAATTCTTTGTATAGAAGGTCAACAGACTGTTAATTGGACCAAACCTTTGTACCATATATCTCTCTGAACTGATAAGTTGTGAACAAATTACATTTATAGTTCCTGGTCGTGGTGTATGTCACCACACCCAGGATCAGATCTCTCCTTTAAAGGCTAAAGGACACCACAGTGAACTGCTTTGGTTTCCAAAAACTAAATCTAATTAAACCTGTCCAGATATTTCCATATTATTCAGATTCCCACCATCGTTGACCTTGTTTTCAACTTTAACTGCTCAGGAATAATGTAACAAGTAGAACAAGTGTTCACAGAGAATTTCTTAAACATATTTTTTTTATTGTATCGAGTCAAAATAATTAATTTCTTGCAATACTCCTCAGAGCACCCAATTCCCTGAAGCATTCTTGTGTTTGTATCAAAGTCTCAGTGGAAATTGCCTACTGTATCTGCTTCTTCAGGTGTTATTTCTGGCAGGTGGACAGACTGCCTTGCTGTGAAAGTGAATTAAATTTGAAAGCAGCCTCCAATACCAACACCTGAAGTAGTCATCTGTGGTCCTAGTAATTAACAACAGAGAGGAATGAAATCTAAAATATACTGGTTTCATCATCCTAAATATAAAATTTTTAAATAGACAAGGTGGTTTGTGCCCTCTAAATGTATATTTTCTCCATTGTCTGCAAAGAGACCATGTGACTTACTAAGACACTTACACTCCACACTTGGTATAAAATCCAGAGTCAGTAGTGTATCCATTCTTTACAACCCCTAATCACTTCATCTGCAAAGCATGAAGTGTTTTCCCAGTGAAAATTAAAACTGTAAAGCTATGTCACAGGCATGAAAGGAATCCATAAGGTGACACTGCACAGTTCTTAAAATAACACATGCCTCCTGGAAAGACTGAGCTACTGTGAGGGATTTATATGAGGAGAAGCTACACTTACAGTTTGTTAAAGAAGGATGTACAGTATATAGCTAGAAATAGAGTTAGAAAGACTAGGGTGTCAGAGGAAGAAGATAAAAGAAACATGACAACCAGCAGTCAGCTGTTCAAAAAGAAAGAGGATGAAAAATCAAATTTCTTATAAATATTATATTTGAAGTAGAGAGTAAAGAAAGAAAAAATGTTAAAGTTTTCTCGTGCAAGACTTCGAGAGATACAAATAGCTTTATGACAGACAGAAGTGTCACCCTTTGGACAACTCTGATGTGGGCAGTTAGGAGTAGAAAAGTGCTGGTAACCGTAAAGCCAAAGACAGAAAGCTCTACATTACGGAGGAAAAGACTGAAGTTTGTGCATTAGTTTTCAGGACTGCAATGAGATATCAATCTGCTGTAGTGTTGTAACTGAAAAAAAACCCAAAAACTAGTTATGTGACAGCTGCAGTTTTCTACACTTACTCAGGCATAAGGGTTAGATTTAGGGCGTCATCTGAGTTATAGAACCCAATAGGATAGTCAAAAGGCTTTCTGTCTCAGGCAGAGAAAGTAGGTCATATCTTGGTCTTGCTAACACCTGTGGATGTTGCAAAAGTTTTCAGGACCCACCATACAGCATCTTGCGTCTTTAAGAGCTCTCAAAGGGCATTTGAATCTGGGTCTCCCAGAAAGCTCAGTAACAGCTCAACTATGGTAGAGACACATGGAGCCATAAGTTCTCCTTAAACTCTTCTGACAGTTTAGCAAGAAGTACTCACAAGGACACCAATTACATTCAACATAAATTTTCAGCAGTGCAGTGCAATTAATTGTGAGGACACATAACACCATGATGACTGCTGACCTAAATAAATAAATGAACGACAGAAGTGTTTAAGGGTTATTTGTTGATGCTTTAGGTAAAAGTAGATAGAAGTCAGAGGATTTGGTTGACTATATATACTCCAGTGATAAAATGCCTGACTCCTTGTACAATAATATTATTAAGGTTTTTTATTATTGACAATTTAGAAACTCTTAGTCAGGAGCTTAGATGTGATATCAATAAATAACAAGAATAAAAAAGGAGGATGTGGGTAGAGTATATTTTGATAACACCAACAGTTCAAACGAGGAAAACCCTAAGTGAGGTAGGAGTAGGAGCAAGTTGCTAATCTCGTTTGAATATTCACACATAGGTGTGGAACAGAAAAGGCTATCTGCATAGTAAATTTTAATCCTGCTTCAGTATGAAAGGAAATCATATCATGTGTGGAATGTATGTCAGTTTTCAGGGAAAAAAACACTCAAAATAAGATTGGTCAAGAGGCAGACGTGAAAAGAAAATCTGTTCACTCAGGAAAGTAGGTATTATGTTTCTGGGAAAACTGTATACAAACTAATTTTGTTTCAAGGGACAGAAATGTAAAGCTATAGAAATACATTCTCTAAACAGTTGTTCTGGCTTAACTAAGTACACCCTCTACCACAGCCCAGACACATATTTTTCCCCCTTTGACAATGGTAATTAACTGCCTTCATGTTTGACAGCACAGATATGTGAATGGTGGCAAGGAATAGGTATACTGCAATAGGCCATTGCCTGTACTAGAATCTTGGAAATCCTGGATCTAGTGCTGTTTCTGGAGGGAAAGATGATGGCATGTGGGGCAGTCACAGCACAGGCAGAGGCCTGGTCTGTCCAACACTCCTTTCCCTGCAATTTCCAGGTGATATTTTAGCTCTCCATAAAGTCTCTTATTTCAAATAAGCTAATTTTGTAAGGGCTAGCTGTTTAACCTAGCTCAATTCACGTTGACTTTGGAGCTCAGCTGAATTCATCTTAGACTGTGTCAGAGTCAGGATCATGACCTGCACCTATGACATCACATCTGTAAATAACCTAAATATCTGATTGCCATGGCTTTCCTTTTTCCCTATGGTGTTCTTCTCCTGACTTCTCAGGAAAGCTCACTTTCTATTGCATGCTTATACTTTGGACAGCCCTGAAGTAATTTACTACAATGCATTTTAAAAAGGGGGGAAAAAAGGGAAAAAAAGAAGAAAATCATAAAGTCAATCTGGAGTCCTCAGTGAAAAACATACAACTATTTACTGCTCAAGGGATATTGCTGATTAATAGCTAGTGTGTGTTGATTAATCAGGATAGAATCATTTAGGTTGGAAAAGACATTTAAGGTAATTGAGTTGGGCTATTAAACAAACACCACCTATTCAAGTAAATGGAGTCAAGATCTTTGAGCAGTAAAGTGCAAATAGGAAGAGAACCTCTTGCTTTGTCCACAAGAATAGGGCACACTTAGAATCCCAGTAGCTGTTCTCATTGGCCACCAGAGATGGAGGTATGGCAGAAGCAGAATGATAGCATGGAAGTCTTAATTTTGTACAACATATCTACAGCATGCTTAGCCCTGAAATACAGCAACTCAAGAAGTCTTGTCCATAGTTACTAGGGAAATTCAAAAACGCATGGAACCATCAATACAGATGACATTCAGGTGAACGTGAATGTCAATACTTGTGAAGGAGGCACTTGTGCACCGACTATCCTCTCTAGAATTCTGTTGCCAGTTTCCATAGTCTCTGCTAGCTCTCTTTTCATGCACAAACCTTCCCAAAATTACCTGTGACAAGTCCCTGTGTACACAGATCATGCATATACATTTACTTCAAACAGAAAGGTTTTGACTGACAATTACCCCAGAATGTTTGTGCCTCTCCAAAAAGAATGGTGTAAAATATTTTTGCTACATCCAGCCTTGACTAGGCCCAGTCAAGTTCAATTTTTAAGATAATGGTTGTCTGTATGCTATTTATACCAGTATCTTTTTCCAGTTTACTGAAAAATTATCTGAAATATATCATTTTTATTCTCTTCTGCTAGACCCTAACTGAGTTTTAATTATTTTTCTCTGACACCAGTTGATGAAACCAAGAATTTTTGAGTGCTTGGTTTGAATTACTTATATGTAGAACAGAGGTAAGAGCATTTTCCAGCCTCATAGTTGAGTATTATAAGACGTAATAAATTGGAAACTGCAGGATACTTGAGAATAAGGAATGAATAAAGTGTTTCTGATAAAATTTCATTTTTAATTGCCATTGACTTTTGGCTGTTCAGGTTTACTCCTAAAACTACTGTATGAATAAATTTTATTCTGTCCAGAGTTATCTTTAGAATGAAGCAACATATGCTGGTTTATTGTTATTTTTATGGAGTATTTTTCTGATAAATACTTCTGGAAGTGTCGATAATATTTTGATTTCATACCAGCTCTGACTTCTTCACTGTCTTAATCTGCCTTTATTTATTTACATGATCTCTTCCACATCACTAACATGAATTTCATACGGAATTATTTCTTCTTCCACAGCAGAAAAGCAAAAAAAGGAGGACATCTTCCTGTGTAGGGAAACTCATATGAATCTTATGCTTCTTCTATCTACTTTTTCCACATAAACAAAAGCAAAATAAATGTTTGATAGTGAATCAGTTGATTCGTTTCATTGAGGTTGTTTAGAAGAAATTCTTATATATGAGAGTACTCAAAGTGACAGCATGAAAAAAAATCCATTTCAATAAAAATCACTTCACCATCATCAGAGTACCAGGATTTTGATGTGAATTCATCCGCTAAAGTTACTGTTCAGTGGGGGTTTTGAAGTAAAAAGACAGTTCAAGAGTTCTCACAGCTGTGACCTATCTTGCAGAAGCTTGTTCAGCTTCCCACATGTAGGACATTATACAAAACACTTAATTGGAGTGCTGACATGAGTTACATGCCTATGATTAGAATTCTGCTGCCATCAAGAGCTTTTTTCTTTTATAGCAGATCACAGACATCAGTAATTGGATTACTGTCATGGCAAATTTTCACTGAAGCAATAACTTCAGCTCCCTCTATATGGAGAAGTCTCCAAGTAACAAGTTTTGTTATTAATTAAATCAATACTTTTTATTCTGATATTGATGTTTTTGGCCACTTCTTGCAGGAAAGGTTCAGTGAGTTGACTGCAGAGAGCTTAATCACCACAAAGGGTGAAACTGTGCTCTCTTTTTAAAGCCATTATTTTTGCAATGTTATTTTGCTTTCATAAAAAGAAATTTCGCATAGTAAAAGCACTGTTTCTGAAAAGGGGTGTGGGGGAGGAAAGAACAGCAAATCTAATCAGTTCGAATTTGTTTTCTTTTATTCTGTCCTGAATGTCTGTCACTCAAGGGAATTGTTTTCAGTTTTAATATATTTTGTTGTAGTGAAAACTGATTGGATGATGGACAATCGCTTTCAAACCATCAAAACAAGCACCAGAGCTTGAGGGAACAGAGAACTCATCCCTGCTGTCTAAACCTCATCTGGGTTCACCACCTGTTGCATATTATGTACAACACAAAGTCAGTTTATTATCTTAAAGACAGGATTTTCAGAAGGGACAGACAAGGAAGGTGGGGAAAAGATGTTACCCTCTATATCAGGAATTGGGGAGAGTGTAAAGAGCTGTCCCTGAAGAACAGCCATGAACAGGTTTAAAGCTTATGGGTGAGAATAAAAGACCAAGACAACAAAAGGAATCTTGTGGTTGGTGTATACCACAGGCCACCAGATCAAGGGGAGCCTACTGATGAAACTCCTTTCTTCCATCTACAGGAAGCTTCACATTCTCAAGCTCTAGTCCTACTGAGGGACTTCAACCACCTTGACAACTTCTGTAAAAGCAGCCTGGCAAGTTTTAAGCAATCCCGGAGACTCGTAGCATGCATTGAAGATGATTTCTCAACTCAGCTAACAGACACTCCCACTCAAGGGAATGCAATACTGGATCTGATACCAATACAAGTGAGCTTATCAGTGACATCAAGACTGGAGGCAGCATGGGCTGTACTGATCATTCATTGGTGGAGTTCAGGGTCCTGAGGGATATGGGACAGGCAAGGAGTATAATCAGGACCCTAAATTTTAGGAAAGCAAACTTCCAGCTCTTCAAGGAGTTCATCAGTAAGACCCCCTGATGTCCTCAGGGAAAAGGATGCAGAACAGAGCTGGCATATATTTAAGGATGCTTTCCATAAACCATGCAAGAGTATTCAGTCCCTTCATGTAGGAAATCAGGCAAGGAAGGAAAGATACCATTGTGGATGAGTTGAGATCTGCTGGTCAAAACTAAAGAGCAGGAGGGAACTGCACAGGCAGTGAAGCAGGACAGGGAACCTGGGAAGTGAACAGAGATGCTGCCTGGTTGTGTAGAGATGGGTAAGGAAGGCTGAGGTACAGCTGAAGCTCAGCTTGACAAGGTTAAAAAAAGAATAATAAGAAGGGCTTATATAAGTATGTCACTCTGAAAAGGAAGGCTAAAGAAAGCTTAGCCCCCAGATTAATGAAAATGGTGACCTTGTATCAGTAGATGAGAAGAAGGCTGAGGTACTCGACAAATTTTTGCCTCAGTCTTCACTGGCAACAATTCTCTTCATCCCTTCTGGTTCAATGGACAACAAGGTGGGGACAAGGGGGTATAACCCTTCCCACTGTTGGGGAAGATCAGGTACACAACCATCTGAGGAACATGAACATATATAAGTCTATGAGACCTGATGAGATGAAGCCCAGGGTGCTGAGGGAATTGACTGATGCAGCTGGTAAGCCACTCTCGATGATATTTGAAAAGTCATGGCAGTCAGGAGAAGTCTCTCATGACTGGAAGAAGGACAACATTGTTCCTATTTTTTAAAAGGAACTAAAGGTTCACCCTGGGAACTACCAACCTGTCAGCCTTACCTCTGTGCCTGGGGAGATCATGGAACAGATCCTACTTTAAGCTATGCTAAAGCACATGGAGGACAGGGAAGTGATTTGAGACAGCAAGCTTGGCCTCACCAAAGGCAATTGCCGCCTGACCAACCTAGTGGCTTTCTATGGTGGGGTGACTATATCAGTGGACATGGGAAAAGCAATGGATGTAATCTGTCTGGACTTCTGCAAAACCTGTGACATTCTTCTCCCTAAATTGGAGAGAAACGGATTTGACGGGTGGACTGTTAGTTCAATAAGGAATTGATTGGATGGTCTCATTCAGAGAGTAATGGTCAATGGTGCAGTGTCCAGATGGAGGCCTGTGACAAGTGATGTCCCTCAGGGTCCATACTGGGACCAGTGCCATTTAATATCTTCATCAATGATGTAGACAGCGAGACTGAGTGCACTCTCAGCAGGTTTGCAGATGACACCAAACTGAGTGGTGCAGTTGTCACACCAAAAGGGCAGGATGTCATCCAGAGGAACCTAGACAAGTTGGAGATATGGACCTGTATGAAGCACCAGCAAAAGTAAGAAAAGTAGTCACTCTTCCTGGTGCATTTGAAAAGTTAATCAAATCTAACTTGACTTATGATTTTTTTTTCTAATAGTGGCTACTCTTCCAGCCCAGTCACCAGAATGACACTACTGTCTCTCCTGCTACTTGACTTCTCCAACAAGGATACATCCAACAAGGAACATCTCTCACTTCAGAAATTCAGCCCTGTGAGATTTGTCGTACACTGCACCGGAAATCCAAACTGGCATATTAACTTCAGAAGGTATGAATCATCCATCATCTCACCTTGTATTAATATTAATGAGGAGGTTCCCATAACATTCAGCTGTTTGCAGTCTGATTGCCTTCAAGGATGTCTTCTTGGAATCTGCCTGCTTGAGAAATTCAAAAGTTCAGAAGGTCAGAAATTCAGAATTTCAGACATTTCTAGCACAGTGCCAAAGCTAAGTTTGCATCTAGAGCTTCTGAAATAATGGATTTTGTGTCAAGTTAATGAGAGGAACATAAGTGGTGTGGAGAGCAGGTAGTTGAAAATACACTGTTATCTAGTAATACTGAGTTATTCATCATTCCATTTCAACAGTGGTCTTTCTGAATATGGATCACAGTACTGATATCTGTAATAAGAGCCAGCTGGAACAAAAAAAAAATATATAACCAAATAAAGTGTACTGTTCCAACAAAGACCTTTGAGTTACAGCTACAGAAAATAGATCAGGCTGAAAAATCATGTCACAGAAACTTGTAAAATCTTAGGACAGAATGAGTAATAATGTATATTAAGGAAGTTTGCAGAGTAATATCCTGGAAGCTTTGCAAAATGTTAACTAAAAGATAGGAACAAAAAAAACAAAACACAGGTAGAACAAAGTACAGGAGAATGTAGCACTGAGGTCACAAGTACAATTTCAAAGTCACCTAGGAAAATGATAAAAGCAAAGGGTAGTACAATCTGATAAATATCAAATTATATGTGTGGAAGGAAAACAAAAAAAAAGGAATCTGGAGAATAAACTAAGAGCTGGGATTCAGAGCAGTGTAAACATGCAGACAAATTGGACCAGATGGCCTTTTTCTCTTTCTGTCATAACTTATGTTCTTGGAACCTGAAGAGTCTAAAACTGATTTGGGAGACAAAAATTCTCCCTGTCTCAATTAACAGTCATGGATGCTTCTGGCTTTATTTGCTCCATTTCCTATTCCCAGTAATTACAACCCATAAAGACACATCCCACCTTATGCCCTGTGTGGGACGAACCAACTTATATAGATAATAATTTTAAATGTAAAATGACAATAAAGAAAGGACAAGCCTCAACCTTTAGGTTCAGGCTGGAACAAGGAGTCTTGCATGAATAAATCCACAATGGCATTACCCCTGGAGGACATGCTTCCCCCTAACTTGGATGCCATTTTCTGGCTGGTCACGGTAAACACCGTTGTAATTACTGTTTATGACAGAGGGCATCAAGAACCGGTGATCACATTGACTACATTTTCATGACTCGCTGAACAGGTCTGAAATACATTTGAGTCAGTGACCTGAAATATTCTGTATCTTCTCATGTAGAAAGAAACTGTAGATATGTCAGTACCATGATGCACTTATATGCTTGATGTCATGTATACACAGCTAAAATCTCCCCATTTCAGTTCAGAAAAATACCACAGGACATAGTAAAAGATCTAAGATTCATTTCTACAGTTTAAGAAGTCTCCCTTCAACATGCACCTGTTGATATCTGTCTATATTTCTCCCAGCATAGAAGACATTTTCTGTGATTATGAATTGAAAGCTTGCTATGGAAAAATTCTTTGGAAATACAGGATAAGCCTGTCGCTATCGACTAAGCTATCTCTTGAAGAACTGCCACTTTATAACTAAAAAAAAACCAAGAAAACCGTACATTATTTTGTTACCTGTTTGCCCAGATGCCAAATATTAACTCCACCAGAGAAAAAGGTTTCACTGTGATAAAATCATTAATATAGCAATCCTCATACGTGCTCCTCTCTGGCTGAGTGAGATCCATCACCTGTTTCCTCCAGTACCATTGTGGAGAAAGGTGGGTAAGAATCAGGAATTGTTCTCTCACAGAAAACAATTTTATGGAAGTAACCACCAAAACGTGTGAAGCTTGACACCCAAGTACACAGCCAATTGACTCCCCTGCACGCTACAAGCAACATGCCAGAACCCAGGGTATTTGGCATCTAAATGTTGTGATGGCCTCTCCTTGGACACAGGTTACTGGCATGTTTGTCTCCTCATTGTTAAACTGAGCTGCCTAACAGTGGATTACTATGTTGTGCTTCAGATTTCCATGCAGGATATGTTAAATTAAAAAGTAGCTGAGTTTATCATCTGCTAAAAGTTGCACTTACAATTCTGTCTAAGGAAGCTCACAAACAGTAATTAGAAGAAAAATGAGAATGAGGGAAAGCTGTTGGAATGCATATTCTCCTACTTTAAACGAACACATTGATATGACCTTTTTCCGTCAGGATGGTTTTTTTATTTTTTGCTTATTTTCAAGGAGAGACAGAATTCTTCTGTTAGAGTGTTTTTTTGTTTATTTTTCAAAGAGTGGGCTGCTGGTCTGGTATGCATTGGAGATAAGGCCTGTCTGCCCCAGACTCTGGGAGGGAAGAAGAATGAAGGGGAATTTCCGAAGACATCTCCCCTCAGGATGACCATAAATCCTTCTCCGAAGATATGAGCTAAAACCATGATGTTACTATCTGGTTTGTAAAATTCCTGCATTAATTGCATGTCTTTGAAGTCTTTGTTTAACTAAAAGCTTGGCCTCTATAAGAAGCCCTCGAATTCTCATTTCGGGGTTCACTCCAAATTGGCCATGGGGTGACCGCTGATCGATCGGCTATGAAATTTTATGCACATTTATTTTTAAAATTGGTAATAAACATTTTTATTGCTAGCAACTCTGCCTTGTCATCTTAGCAAAATGTTTTGGACCCTAACACACATTCCTGGTAATACTTGAGTTTAGCAATTTCCATCAGTGCTGAAATTCATTAATGGGTTGGAACTATGTGCATTCTACAGATTTTGCCTCAAGAAAAAGCTCAAGTTCCTTATGACTACTTAAAATTAGAATATGTATAATGAGATATCACTGGTTGGGAAAAAGTAAATTAAATCACATGTGTATATAAATATATACATACATACATATGTGTGTGTGTGTGTATATATACACACACACACACAAACACACACACGTGTGTGTGTGTCTTTGTGGGTCTGTGTGCAGGCTTAATGGCTTATATTACTATATGAAATTATCACCTGAAAAATTATTTCTGTATTCACAGACATCCTCAAAAAAAGAAACTATAAAGTATCGTTAATTCATTCATTGAAAATATATAAGCCTTTTGCAAATTGTCTGTGGTGCAAATTTTGCCTTTCATGTCTCCAAATAACATTAGTAGCAGTGATGACAAGGACTGAAGAACATGGTCTTCATTTTATGTTTATTTTCCTCTAGGACATTCCTCTTGTAAAGGAAAATTACACTTTTCACATTTTCCACTATAGTTGCAAAGCAATCTTTAATAGGCACTTATGCCCTGTTGAAACTGATATGACACCTTATGAACAGGCATTATGCCATCTAGACAGATGGATATGAGTATAGGTATAAGGCATGCCAGAGAACTGTGCAGGTATCAGGGATATGTGGAAGGGCCAGGCTCTTCCCCAGAAATACTGAAAGGGCAGCCTGTGCAGATTATCAATGTTTTTATGAGGTTAGAGTATGTCATCACCCCTCCAGCTTGACCCTGCATTAACAATGAAAATGCAAAAATACATTTCAAAGCCATTTTAGGGCAAATTTTGGCTTTCTGAATTCACAATGAGGGGAGAAAAGAGATATTTTCCCCTTTAGCACTTTTCTGGAACCTCTCAATTAGTCTTATCCAAAATGTTTCAGCAGTGCTGTGAGTTTCCTGCCAAAAAACAATGTGTGACCTTCAATTAGCTCATATACTCTGAAAACCCTTTTGCCACCATGGGTCTTATTTACATTTTGTACAATGATAGAATCTGTTAAATCTGTTATTCAGAGTAAATGGGGATAAAGAATTACCTTCTTTGTTTATCACTAAATAGTTCACAATTAACACTGAACTGCAAATGAGGAAATAATGTCTTTCTTTGAGGAAACCATATGTTTTGTGTTTTAAAGTACTTCTGGTATTATTGGTGGAATAGTTAATGTACAATGAATACCATCTGCTAACTAATATGAAGTATTTACAAGGGCAAGTAGTCTGGATAACTGCTCTTCTAAAAGGACTATACAACCTAACATGGTATTGTTTGGTCAGTTGTCTGAATCTAATCCAACTTTTTCCTTTCTTATTTCCCTCCTGTAGTGTTTATATGGAACCCCATTGATGGCAACAGATCTAACAGTTGTCATTCATTCAGAATTGTTAGGAGAAACCATCCCACTCCTGCATGGAGGAGAAAGATGAAATAATGGGAAACATCACGCAGAAATTCTGGCACGTACAAATTGTGCTGCAGTGTTGAATGTGGGCAGAAAAGCTGTGTTGGGAGACAGATAAAAAACAAGTTACTGAGCTCTGCTTTCACATTGCAGTTTGCAAAGAAAGCAAGCACTAGCAACACAGCAAGGACATAAAAATAAGTTAGCAATGTAGTCCAGGGAAGGTGGCATGCTCATTGAGAAAAGATACTACTGCCTGAAGTTTGCATTCTATTTTGTTCACATCGGCAGGAACTTTTGGACATTCAGGACTGCACAAAAAAAATGTTGGAATACATCACTGCTTTCTCTGGCAGACACAACTTGCTTTGCTTTGATATTTGATTTCAACAGAAGAAATCAAAATAATGCCTATGAGATTATAAATACTCTGAAATTATTTCAACGGATGGACAAAGGTCTTGCAACAAATAAATGAGAAATAATTGAAGACAAACCAGACCTGATTTTCATCTGTTTTGCTATGACATATGAAGCACTTGGTTGAAATGCACATAGCGCCCTCAGCTTCATAAGCAAGATGGCATTCTGCCAGATTGTCCTTCTCCAAAGTCCGCTAACTTTCTATGATGTTAGCAATAAAGGAATGGCAGACAAATGCAAGTACTTGGTTAGATGGTTTATGCTATCAATCCCTCAGTATGTGTTTTGCCTGCAGACAAACCTTACTTTCAACAACACTTACAGTCACAATATTTTTACACAGAGAAAGATTCCAGTATCGTTACCTCAGAGTCAGGAGTTCAGAGCTTATCTTTTCCAAAGACTCTTGTTTCACTTCTAATCAGTAGATTTTGAGAGGTTCTGATCTGGGAACTTTCCCAAAAAGTACCTTCCATTGACATCTTTGAAAAGTCATCAAATGGTAGTAAATGAAACTAAACCATATGCTCCGAGATAAGTACACTGTTTATTCCTGTCAATATTTTCTCATATAATTGTATTAAAAATCATAACAATAACAAAAAGTGAGATATGTGACATTCATTCTTAGGAATTTATAGATATCTTCAAAGTTCTTCATAATACTGCTGATCACAGAGGAATCCAGTGGTGACGTAGCTAGACAGAATCAAGTCCTACAGTGAGGTAGCATTTAAAATATTTTCATTAAGTGGGGTGGATAGCAGTTTCCATTCCAAAGTTTCTATTTTACAGCATACTTATAAAGGAAGGCCTTAGACCAATCTTTATCTCTGCCTCTCCAGTCCAGTTTAGACCAGTGTGCTGGGTTGATCCCAGTCAGCAACTAAGCACTCATCAGTCACTTACTCATTCACTTTACTTCCTTTAGAGAGTACGGAGTGCCAGGAGCAAATGAATGAGTCGGCTTTTAGTTTCACAAGAAGTAAACCAATTTGGGCTTTGAAGTCAAAGTCTTTGCCTGCCTCAAATTCTTTTGTGTTTGGGTTGCTCATTGTGGTAAAAGCACCAAAATAAATAATTTTTCATCTTCAGCTCTAAAGCTGAAAATAGTAGAATTTTGAAAAGGTTCTAAAAAACAATGTCTTAGGTTCTTCAGTTAGCAGCCAAAAGCCATATCTATGACAAGAAATACACCCCTCCAGAAAGTGTCTCAGAAACATGGGTAAGACCTAGCTACTGTCACATGAAAGACCTGAGTCATCCTACAGATCCCCTTTTTCTCTCCAGTGACCATGAATAAATCCTCTTAAATTAGAGATCTAAAATCAGACTCTAAAGAAAGCTTCATGGTTACCCCCATTCCTTCCCCTCTTATTTTAACCTGACCAGATCTTTTGGCAACTATGTATTATCATATGTGATATCTTGTATCAGAATTAATTTGAAAATCTGTCCCTAGAGGACAATGCAGGTCACCACTCTCTTATTAAATTGAGTAGTCAAAGCTAAAAGAAGTCCACATGACAACACTCCCTACCTATTATATAAACCTGTTTATGTTGGCACTTAATAGTTTGACAATTCCATGTTAGTCTCACAGATTCCCAGATATGAATCACTAAGGAACATCTAGTTTTAGGAAAGAAATTAACGTTATGAACCTGACATCACAAATATAGTAATTTTTTTTTTATTCAGGTTAGCTATTTTAAAATGAACAGCATGCTTTAGAGAGATTTAGGATGCCAATAACCCTAGACAATTTTGTGTGCGCTGACAGTGTCACTCTAAAATTTTACTCCAGCCCTGAGATCTCCTTTCCTCTGTATTGATGACTGGAGAGACAGAGAGAGTTAGCCTCAATGCAGAAAAACTGGCTGTTTTTTTAAATTGACTTTGAAGTTACTCATAGCCTGGTTGAAAGTGAGTTTACATACAATCTGCTCTTGGCACATAAAATCTACTTTTTGCAACATCATATTATCTCTTTTCAAAACAGTTCTGAGTCCTTAAAAGACTACAGAGGGAGGAGACTCCATAGGTCTCTCCCCGGAATCTCTTTGAAGTGTTTTAGATGTGATGTGGCTTCCAGGAGAGTCTGAACACTGTTAAGAAGACACAACATAAAGGAATATTTCCATTAGTCCTTTAAAAGTCCTTTGCTGTGTATTGTGTTATTTTAGTTTTTCATAAAAGTACCAGTGTTTAAAAGACCCTATAGATTTGTGTGGAAGGAAACAATTAGGTTTTGTTTGGACTTCCTATCAATTAGTTATCAAGACTTATTCTATCACCTTTATCCAAAAAACAAGCTTCAGTCTCTGGAGTCCCAGCTCCTTATCTAATTCTTACAAGTGTGAATCCTGGGAGATGCCTAACAGTGAGGGATTAGGAAAAAAAGTCAGCTAGCAGTCAGTCACTGGAACTCCAGACCTTTTTATATGTTTATAACCACTGGGATTAGAGAATTTGGATCATTACATCTCAGTTGTAGTGTAGTTTGGTTTTGAATTATATCTAAAAACTTGAGACCTATTACTTTAATATAAAGTTCATTTTTGACTTCACACTTCTCACAGAATTGTGCATACACATGTATATACATAAAAATATATACATATATGTGTATATTAATATATATATGCACATATAGATATGAACACATATAAACGCAGACATAAGTTCAATACAATGGACCATGTTTGATATCATGAAGTCATTTGAGCCTCATTTACAATTGGATGAGTTTTTCAGTTTGAAATATTTTTCTAGGTACAGTCATACATACTTCTATTATTTTGCAAATATATACAAATCTTTTGAACTCACATAAAAATAGCGATAAAAGTTTTGAAACTCCAACAGATGCTTCACTGTCCCTGCTCAGCCTCTCCTGGGTCTCCCCACATATCTCTCCAAGGTCCTGGGACAATCCTTCACCTCAGCCTGGGACTACCAGCTCTGGCCTGATCTGCACATCCCCAGCCCTCTCCCTGCTGTTGTGACATGTTGACTGGACTTCCCAGGCTAATCCTGGTCTTCTCTTGTCACTTATATTTCTCTTATTAGCCTAGCCACTGTCCCGGGCCTGGCTCTGCTGTCTACCCCTGGGCACAATGGAATAGGGTCGCAGAGTAAGGTCCTTGACCTGCAGCCTGCATTGCATCTTATCCTGTTCTCATCCCACCTCTATCCCTCACTGCAGTCTGACAATATTTGTGAGTAATTTAGCCCAATAAGAGCAGATTTGTAGAGTGAAATAATTTATGCTGAGACATACTGCCAAAGTTCTTCAGATTAGGTCACATAAGAACCCGTGATCTGAAAGCCCGAAGTGTCTGGAGTTGATAGGGCCTCTGCTATGTTATGAGATACAATCATCTCCTGCTATGACAAATATGTAACAATTCACATTTCCTGACATGTTTGGCACAGACCACATTCTACTGTATATTCCCAATAGAGTACATTGTTGATTTGATCACTTCAGGTTTCTATAGAGATATTAAGACTTTACCATAAAACACACAGATGCTTTAGGAATTCCTTCTGGTGTTCTGCGCTATATGTAACTGATAAGCTGTAAAGACCTTGTCACAAGATCCTTTCTCTTTCTTCAGTAGCCAAGATAAAAAATGCTGTCAGACTCAGAAACTGCTGTTAAAATCTGAATACACAGGTACATGGGGTGTCGACCTCGACTGACTTCCAGGTGCCAACCAAGACACTATCACTCCTCCACAAGATGAAGAGAGAAAATAGAATAAAATTCTTGTGGATCAAGATAAGGACAGGGAGGTCATTTACCAATTACCAATGCAGGGGAAATGGATTTGACTTGGAGAAATTAATTGTATTTATTATCAATCCAATTAGTGTCAAATGATAAATAAGGACAACTTTAAAAACACTTCTCCCCCACTTCTTTCTTTCCAGGCTCACCTTCGGTCCTGGCTTCTCTATCTCCTCCTCCTCCTTGAGACAGGAAGAAGGGGAATGGAGGCCATGCTCAGTTCACAACTCAAGCTCTTTCCCTGCTCTACTGTGAGGCCCCACCCATGGCAGACAGTCCTTCATGAACTGCCACAGGCTGCAGTTCCTCACAAACTTCTCCAGCATGGGTCCTTTCCATAGGGTTCTTTCAGGAACAGACTGCTCCAGCATGAATGTGCCATGGGGCCACAGGTCCTGGCAGAATATTTACTCCAGTGGAGGTTTCTTTCCACAGGCCACAGGTCTTGCCAGGAGCCTGCTCAAGTGCAGGCTGTCCAGCAGGGTCACGGCTTCCTTTAGGACACATCTGCCTGTTCCTGTGTGGGGTCATCTGCAAGCTGCAGGCTCCACTACTAACCTCCATAGCAGGATGACAACTTGCTTACCATGATCATCACCACAGGCTGCAGGTGAAGCTCTGCTCCCGCACCTGAAGCACTTACTGTCCCTCCTTCTTCACTGACCTTGGGTTTGCAGGGCTGTTTCTCATATATTTTCACTCCTCCATCCTGGCTGCTGCACGGTATTTTTTACTCCTCAAATAAGTTGTCACAGCAGTGCTACCACCGTCACTAATGGGCTCAGCTTCAACCAGCTGCAGGTACATATTGGACCTAGCTGGAACTGGCTCCATCCAACACGAGGGAAGATTCTGGCATCTTGTAACATAAATCCAATATGCAGTAGTTACACCCAACCATTTATATGTTAAAAGTAAGTATAAAAGTTTTTCTCCTAACAAGAACTTAATACAGATAGTAAGGCTATTCCTAGATTCCCACACATTCACTTTCCTTAGATGTGGATAGTGATATCTTTGAACACAGTCTGTTTGGTTTTATTATTTACCAATTTTTCCTCTTCTAACCAAAGACATAATCTTTACTCAGATCTATTTGTTCTTAGCTGCTGAAGCTTCAATAGCGTGGGATGTTTATTTGCTTACTTGACTTAAAGAAGTGTTGGCAGAACATGGTCTCTGACCACATTCATGACCATGACACCTTCAAAGGAAATTCTGAAACTTCTCTACCCATTGTCCTTATTAACAACTTGAACCGATCTTGTCCAAGAAAGGGTTCAAGGTTTACCACCTTTTTCAGGACTGTTGTGCCTGATAGTGACTCTTTCCAAGTGTCCCACAGTCATTTGTTGTTCTAAACAGGTGGTTATAGGAGAGATACATTTGGTTATAAATTTTGCCTCTCCAAATTGGAGGGATCTGGGGGGGCAGAGGGAGGAGGGGGCAGAGGGTAAGCTTAATTTAGGTAATGGTAGGACGATCAAGTCCAATCAGGGAGTGTTTCTCCTTACCTTACTTTCATACAACCTGAACGCTGTTTGCACAGTGCTCACTGAGAAACTAATAACTGATTGTTCAGGAGTTTTGTTGTAGTTTTGGGGTGAGAATTTTTTCCCCCTTGTGGTGAGGGGAAATGCTTATCATTAACTGTAGTAAACCTGCAGTTGATCTCTACTCTAATTACAATGTTATGGCCTCTTTTTGCTGAACAGCAAAAACTATTCTCAGAGTAGCATGAAGATTTAAAGATTTGGCCAAATATTAGTAACGGTTAATATTTAAAGTGTTCTATAAAGTCTGACATATATGGCTTGTAACAAGCAGAGATATACAGAACGGTATAGCACTAGGGAAGAACACAGAAATGTGTATGTACTTGGTAGAAAGCCTGTCCTATTTATGTCATTGAAAAAACTATAATTGGTTTCCATGGGGCCATGGATTCACCCTAAGGTTTCTCCTTTAAAGAGAATTTAATGAAGAAAATATCAGTTCAGTGGCAGCCTGAACATATTGTGTCTTTAACATCAAAATGCAGTCAGCTTCATTCTCCCTGTCTCCCATGTTGGATATGTTCTCTCACATTTACACTCTTTCTCTCCCTCAGGGAACACTGACAGCTTTCTTGCCAGCTCTCCATTGGGAACAGGAAGAATAAATTATTTCTTATTTTTTTTCTACCTTTTTTTTCCTTATACCTCCATGTATTGTTCTCTGAGGAGTTTTAAGCTGTTTAATTTCTGTATGCCCAAGTGCACCAATCAAATGGTCTGCCTTCAAACTGCGTTAACTCCATCTACATCACTCTCATTAAACAGCATCCTTCTGATTAGCAAGATTCATTAAGTTTGGCTCTTGTCCATGTGGAAAAGTTTGTCATCTGTGTTCTATATTTTAGATAAGCTAGTAACAATTTCCCAGAGTATATTCCTGGAGTTCATTACTCCTGTTTTCCTTTGTACTCCACAAAGTTAATTGAATTTCATCAGCTTCTCTCATAAAACTGTTTAACACATCCCAGTCCATTTCAAGCATGTGATTATCTTAGCAGCATAAGCTCACGCATGATTGCTTTACATCGCATTTCAGTTATGTGAAAGGGAGGTTGAAAGGGACTAGGTGCACCTTTCTGTCATGAGAGACAATTCGTCTCAGGCCAGGGTGTCACACTACATTGAAAAGTGTATTCTGTAGCAAAGTTTCATCAGACGCCTGACCAAAAACACAAAAATGGATGGCCCTATATATACTGTTTCTGTAGAATCATAGAATAGCTTACATTGGAAGGGACCGTAAAGATCATCTATATCCAACCCATCTTTGTTACATTGATAGTATATTGATATTTACTTACTATTTTAATACTATTTTTAATTAGGTTTTTCTCCACAAGCAGTTTTCTTTCCTTCCCTCCCTGTGTACCAATATAGTGTTTTGCCTTTGAAAATCCAGCATTTATAGTGCTATATTTCAATCTTGTCTTAAATAATTACAAACTGTAGCTATTCCTGTCAGCTTCTGAATTTGCCTTAGGTAGCATCCTAGCTAATTTCAACAACAGAGAAGGCCTTAAAAGAGAAACATTCTAGCTGTAATTTTCAAAGGAAATAAATGAGGACAGCAGAAAGGGGAGGAAAGCTTTAGTAGTCTTTGTGCATTGGCCAAATAATACCAAAAATATCTTCCAACCTAAGATATAGCTTTGGAGAAAAGATTAATGACTTGATGCCACACAAACCCTGAAATGCAGTCTGAAAAGTATATGGTTTATGGGGTTTGGGTTTGTTTTTTTTTTTTTTTTTGAGAAATTGATTTAAGCATATTAGGTGCATAGAATTTGGGTTAAACTCTCCTCAGCTAGAGATAAACTCTTCTTCCTTTTCTAAAAGAAGACGGACTACAAGCTTGCATCTATTCTCACAAGGTGTTTAATTAACTTTGCTGGTGAAAACATGAAAATTAACAACGACTTTGTGTTCAAAACACACCACTAAACAAGGCCCTGTAAGAGCTCTAACTCATTCACCTGCTTTGAACTCAGAGCAAATGAGACAAAGTCTATATCAGTAAAGACACTCTGCCTTCATTAATCATTGTGTCCAAAACCTACTTTTCAGTTTCAGCATCTGTGTGTCAGCCAACAAAAAATCTAGCTGTACCCTATTGATCAGGAGGCAAACTACTAAAACATGCAGTATTTGGCTGCAGCACTTGTGGATACTGAACTAGTTTTTCTTTGTTGAAAAATACACTGCCATATGAAAAAAAGCCAAAAGATGTAGACTTGTGCCTCTCTTCTTTCTACTAAAGAATGACACTAATCTTTAACTCTGTGATGGGAATTTCTTTTCCTCACATGATATAGTAGCTCGATGATATTGGCAACAGATACCAGTAGACAGCTCTGTCTCAAATGTGATCTAGGAAGCAGAGTCTTTCAAAACTATCCCTCATTTCTGGACATAGATACAGAGAAAATCCAAGATAAATATTCAGCTTTTTTTGCTAATTTCTGAATTCATGTACAAAGTGAGTTTAGGTGTTTAAGTCTACTTGCATACATGTAGACTGAGGAACTCATGTGTTTTAACAGCCAACATATCTAAGGCTGGAGTCAATTGCCTACACAGAAGCACTTGGTACCCCTGAGCTGTCCTGTTTCTCCAGCATTTAGCAGAGATTCCCAGGAGGCCCTGTGTTATATGTGCCAGTCTCATAAAGATGTCTTTGGTACCCTTGATGTCACCATTTACTCAAGTGTGGATGACTAAATCCATGTTCAGTACAGGCAAAGGACTTGGAAAAGCTTTCCAGCTTACTCAGTGTAACTCTTAACCACATAGTTCTCCAGACTTCATGTCGTACACAGACTGTAGACTTAACTCAGGGGCTTAGTTACCCAAGCACATCCTCCTAGAGTTATTTCAGGTCTCCAGGGTTATTCAACACATCTGCATGAGACTAATGGATATAACACAAGACCTAAAGAAAATCTTTGCCCTCTGGACCATTAGTTAGGAACCAGGCTAGACCCCTTTGGGAACCTTATGTGTAGAATCAAATGCAGTCTATAGTGCCTTTATTGTAGTCTGTTGATTTTGTCAGGGCAAATTCTCAAAACATGAAAAGCAGGGCAAGTTGTTAAAAGCAAATTACCTACTGACTGACTGACTGGACTAATCAGACTCTGAGACCTACCTACCTCCTGAGTCTATTATCCCATTCCTATTGATATTGAATAGAGTACTGTTATAATAGAACATTTAATCGGTTCTCATCTGTGACAAAACTGGTACCAGTGAAGACTATCAGGTTCACAATGTAGGGAGGAAGAAAAATATCAGCAGCCCTTGTAATAATGATAATGAAAGAAACTCAGTTAAATTATTTTGATAGCTGAAGCATGAATGTTGGTTTTACCAAAGCTAATATAATCCAGTATTTACCTGAGTGAATTGAGACATTATAAATCATTGCTTTGGCAACCGTACCAGATAGCAATAGGTTATGAGTATTAAGAGAGATTAAGATTACAAATTATTTTAAAAAATATTTTCCTAATGTCCAGAAAAATCCAGTTAATACAGTCCAAAAGAATTTGCATTTCATATGATTTAACCAGCATTACAGTAAGAGAACAACTTTGCACCATACATAACTTTCCTTACAAATGACCAATTTTGCAGGTATTTATCTGAGTGAATATTCATCCTGGAGTATAAATTGAAAGAGATGTCCATGAAAAATACCACAGTTTTCTTTTCTAGCAGGTTCACAACATCAAGTTTGAGAAAAGAATACCAAGATCAGAAGCATGGTATTTATTTTCTGGTACATTAACCAGAATGTTCTGAGAGTCTACTCATACTGTCCTGACCAAGCTGAAATCACTTAATCTTTGACTAGCAGACATAAGTATGAGTAACGTTTCTGATACTGACAAGAGGAAGAGTTAATATAAAGGTCAGATAAGAAAGAGCAAGACCCCTCCTTGAATATAGAGCAAAAATCAAGTTGCATCTTTCTTCACTTCAAGATGAATCTGTCAAGGAAAATACTGATATAGCTCCCAAGAGATACATGCAAATCAAGGAATTAATCTCTAGCAAAATGTTTTATGTTATGGAAACTCGCAAACAGATTTGAATCTGTGACAATAAATCAGACATGGTGAGTAGTTCTGTTTGACTGATGAGTACACATGCCACTGGCAGCAGGGCAGTGACATATACAGGATAGCAATAAATACTTCCACTGGCAGTTCTGCAGCCATTGCTCAGTAACGCTAAAGGAATATAGAAAGCTTCAGGCAAAAATGAAATCCAGGTAACAAAAAAACATTTTGCTTTTTTGCAGCTTTTTCCATGCTACTCTTTTCTGCTGATCAGGAAATGAGCAGCTGATACAGGTGCATGAAGGAAAAAAATATTAAAATCTGTCTGCAAGATATTTTTTACAGTTATTGCTTTGTGCTGTTAGTGATTTGATGCATGTAATGCATACCTCCATTTTAATATTGGTATGTTATCTTCAGCTCTTCTTTTCTCAGCTCACCAGCTCTACTGTATTCTCATCTAACTCCTACCTTCCCACTCATTAAAGCAATGATTGAGTTAGAAAGGTCTGCCATTAGTAATGTTTATTGTCAGTGGAGAAGGAGATGCAGCTACTGTGAAAGTACAGAAGATAAGGTTACTCTGAACCACTCTGGTGTAACCTCTGTCTTTACATGTGTAGACCATGAGGAGATTGAGGCCAGTTGTTCCACATTACATCACACTGATAGCTTGGCCCATTAGCACTAACCTGTCCCAGCTGCCTAACTCTTTCAGCAGGTAACAGAGTTTGTAGCTACCTAACAGATATATCTATACCCCTAAAACCACAACAACTACCGCAGAGCCTACTAGTGCTTGTATGGATTGGGGAGTGCTTTGGATATGCTCTAGAAAGAATGAACTTCAGACTTTGTAGCTGAACTTTATACAATTCTGTCAATGACTGTGACCTAGAGCAGGGAGGAAGGAGGCAGAGGAGGCAAAAAGGAACAAGTGAGCTGTAGAGAAGAAAGTGCCAGCAGAGTCTTACAGCACTCCAAGCTAACAAGAGGTCTTTTAATACCAGGGTAAAGCGATTCACAGAAGAATTTTTACAAGATAAGAGACACTAGATGAAAGTATATTTTTATTGTTCCATTTGAACAAGAAGTAAACAGAAAATAATAACCAGCATGAGCTTTTAATGATGAGAGAAGTGGGGCTGAAGGAAGGAGGAAGATTTTAGCAGCAAGGGGCTTCCAGGGGCTACTTCTGTGCGAAGAAATCAAGTACTGCCTTGTGCTAGACACAAACGGTTCCAGTCATCTCCAGTGGACCCATTGCAGAATACAGCTAAGCCAATCAGTAATGCTGATACCTCTGTCATATAATACTTAAGAAAAAGGCAAAAAATAAGTTACACAGCAACTATGAGAGGAATAAGAACAGTGTGAGAAAAACAGTCCTGCTGTGAAGAAGGAGGAGGTACTCCAGGCACCATAGCAAGGACCCCTGCAGCCATTAAGGACCATGGTAGAGAAGATATCCATGCTGCAGCCCGTGGAGGGCCCTGCATATGATGAGTAGGAGGGCATGTCTCAAAGAAATCTGTTGCCCATGGACAGCCCACAGCAGAGACTGCCCCTAGCAGGACCTGTGGCCTGTGAAGAAGAGCTCACGCTTGAGCAAATCTTCATATGGAACATGCAGCCTTGCGAAGGACCTACTCTGAAGCAGTCCATTCCTGAAGAACAGTACCCCATATGAATGACCATTTCTGAGACAGTCCATGAAGAACTGCAGCCCATGGGAAGGACCCAGGTAGGAGCTGTTCATGAAAACTATATCTCATGGAAAAGACCCCACACCAGGGAGGGTAGAAATGTGAGGAGGAAGGTGCAATAAAGACAAAGTGTTATGAACCGACTCAAACCCCCATTCCCCTTCTCAGCTGCACTGCAGTTGAGCCTAGGATGAATGGGATTCATGGAGAAAAGATGATTTATTATTCATAATTGCTTCTCATCATCTTACTCTATTTTCAGTTGGAAATAAATTAATCTTCCCTAAATCAAGTCTGGTTTGCCCATGACAGTAACTGGTAAACTGTTTTTCCCATGTGCTTTTTGCGCTCTCTTTCCCCCCCTGGTCTGGCTGAGGAGGGGGAGTAAGAGTGTTTGTGGCTATCCAACAGCCAGCCAAGGTTAACCCACAATAACATGGTCATTGCTGCACTCATTCGGCTATCAACACTGTATAATGAGTGGTGGTGCATAGACAGCCCTCCTACCATTAAAAGCAGCACTAGCTGTAATTCTGGGGAGACCTGGGGAAAGATGACAAGGACATTGGGTGGGCTCATTAGAGCCCCGGAGTCCTACAGGAAAGGGTTATCTGTAATTGAGGATTTTCTGGAAGTTCAGGAACTTTCCTGGTCATGCTTATTTTAAATTTTGGTAAGCAATAAGCAGTTCAGTATCCAAGAAATACTTGTGGATTTGAGTGACAGAAGTTACTATGGAACTGTAGGCAAGGAAGATGGCATATGCTTTTGCTAACAGGATGATAACTTGTACTGTATTAATATGTTCAGTTAGCACATGGCTAGATGAGACAAGAATGACATTTTACCATGTTCTTACACTAGTGAAATCAGGCCATGTTGACACCACATACTTTAAGATATCTCCAAGATCTAACTTTGGCAATGATACAGTAAACAAGTGTAATGGTATACAGATGTAGAAACAGTATAAATACAAATGCAAGTAAAAGGTGGAATACTATTTGATACATGACCCTATTTATGTTTATGATGTACATGAAAGCAGATCAAAACCTTCAGCAAGTCCTGCAAGCCTTCTGAACAGATTTTTTTTTTTATAGTAAAGCATGGAGAAAACTTATATTACCACCTTCACTCAGGCTACCTTCCAGTTTGGATCAACTGATTTAAGAATCCATCTTTAAGTAGTTAGTCTTGTCTAGTTAAGTAGTCAACATACGCGAGCAAGGTTTCACTTGTTATTTTTCATTTCTCAAGTTTACCCCATATGTGCTTTTAGTGTGTCTGCTAGAAATGTCAGATATACAAGACTTTGCTAGTAAAAGCTGTAAGAACTTGCTGGCCATAACATTCATTGAGAGCCTTTTTTATTTTTGATGTTTTAAGTGTGTGAGCATTTCTGTGAAAGAACCAGAGACTCAGATGCATATAATCCTCTCTTCACTTGGGTACCAGCAGCGAGTCCAAATTTTAGCTGGATGTAAGCAAAACAAACGTTTCCCTGCTATGGTTGTTTGAAGACCAGGCCAGTCAGCAGGCACTTGAGCTACAGCTGTGATGCAAGCCAACTGAAGGATGGGGCCCTTTCCATCCCACACTGCTGGAGCATATGAGAAAGAAAAGGAGTACTCTGCATGTTGGGTGGGAACTGGTTAGAGCCATATGTCCTGGCTGCCTTGGGAAGGAAGCAATCAGCTGTAGGACAGCAGTATTTGAGAACTCATATCCAGAGTGAGAACAGAAAATTAAATCTTTCTTTTTCTCCATCTGCTATTAGCAAATTTTCTTCTTTTGAGGAAGTGCCAAGGCAAGAGATTATTGCTGGATAAGCCATGCACATTTTCTAGTTGTATACCACTATGTACAGCTTGCTTTCCACCCCAGCTTCTCTGAAGACTGTTACTATAATCACGTAGCTGCCATCATTTGTGAGTTTTTATCTTTCCTCACTGATAAAAGCAGTTCCTGGAGTAGCTAGTGGCACCACTCGCTCCACCTCCCATCTATTTCCTCTATTCACACAAGAGCTTCAGTACCTAGGGTAGCTGGTGGACGGCCTTGTGCATCTGTCCCTGGCAGCTTCCTAACCTATCAGGCAATTGCAGGAATATGATCCCTGGAGTGCATTTCAGCCTGCACCCTTTGCCCATAGCCATAATCGAGCATATAGAGTAGCTGAGCTTGGTCTTTAGGGTGTCTTTACAAGCAGCCACAGCAGGAACTATGGATAAAGCCAATGAGACCTTCAGTTGTGAATGTCTTTTGCTTGTAGGGGAAAATATGGTGTTATTATAGTTACTGTTCTCTGCCCTGCTATGTTTTTATGGGAACATAAGGACAGCTGTACTGGGTCCAGTTAGCACTATAAACTGAGTAACTTGTAACTGACAGAGTCCAGTCATACCATTCTTTCATATATCTGCTCTACTACTGTTTTTTGTTTGCTACATTTTATATACTTTTTTCCTTCTTTTACTCCTTCTCTCAAATATCCTTGGATAGCAGTCATTTTTTTGTGTTGAATTTTAATATGGTGATGGAACAGCAGAAAATCCCCCAAAGTGATACTTTTCACAAAATTGGGCAATGCCAGCAAAAAAAATGGTATGGAAACGTCAGTAGTTAGTTTCACAAAGTGTTCTTCTGTTGCTAGATAATTATATTTTATACCAGTCTGAAAGCTGAGATTATATCACTTTCTTGTGGTTCTCTCTGTGTGGAGACTAATGTATCCTATAGATCATTGTAAAAGTCCAACAGGAAACTTACAAGAGTTCTGGGTAATCTTTAGTGAGTGAACAGGGGTTAAGTTTTACAGCTGAGAAGATATGATGATACTTTTGTTAAATTAACACAAAAAAATTCTGTTCAGTTTGAGGCTGATGAAGCTTCTCGAAAGATTTAATTCATGTTTGACTCGTTCAAATCATTATGAAAATTATTTGCCTGCCTAAATCTCATTCAAGAAGTGATACTAACAGTATTTCTTTAACCTTAATCATTCTGCGAAGACTGAAATTGCATGATATGCAAGTGGTCAGTAGATCTTGCAACACTTTAGAAAGTTATATTCAATGGAAATGATACTTTATTTCTACCTGCATGTATTTCCCTGCCTTCTAGGGGCATTTGTTAACATGATTCCTGGCATCCATTGTCTTGTGGGAAAAGATCTTCAGTCTAGAAACTTGTGATGTTGACATTTTAATGGTTCTCTTCCTCAAAACTTCAGTCTTGGCAGTTGCTAGTCATGTTGATGCTTCTCAGAATTTCTCTAATTCTCATTATAATTCTCATCATAAAAACCAAAACTTTACCTTTTTTTCTCTTGGAATATTTGAGAATTTTACATCACATTCATTTGCAAAAGAATGTATTTGCAAATGTGTGTATTTTCCACAAAATGGAAACTATCATTTATGTTACAGGTTCAGTGAACTTGCTTATTCATCAGCCTAGACAGTGTGTTTCTCCACAAGGACATGGTAATGGCAAAAGAAAGAGAAGTATTGAGGTGGTACGTTTGTAGGAAAGTGGAAGTAAAGGAGAGGGATAAATGGGGCTGATAACACTTAAGTAGGTGACTATTCAATATGTTAGCAAACCATGTCCTGCTTTCGATTTCTGCAGTCCATCCTATATTAAATCTCATTTGTAAGTGTCTTCTGTGGGAGTTCACACCCTATTCTAAGCCTGTTATGGTTGAACTTCCACCAGACTTCAAGTAAGCCTCATCAAAGATTAGAGTAACAGGTCTGTGATCCAGGAGAACCGGAATGTCTCAAGCTAGCTACTGGTGGAAACCATATGAGATGCAGAGGACCAACTACCAAACCTGGAGATGAAGTAGCAGTGTAGTAGGAGGACATCAACACTTTGAAAGACACAAGGTCAGAACCAGTGGCTGAGGCTATCCAGGCAGGGATATTAGGTGGACTTAAAATCCATTCTGACATTTGAGAGACCTGTGAACATGGGAGTGGCTAAAAATTAAGTGGCTCGGGATGCAGGTATGTGTATGTGTGTTTGAATGTGTTATTCTTTGTCTTCAGGATTTTTTTTTTTTTCATTTTCTTGCTTCATACCCACTTTCATGATATTAAAGGCAAGATATTTCAGTTGTGGATCAGCATCACATTGCTCTGAAAGCATAGCCCTTGGGTCACTTGGAACGAGCCCCAAAATATCCTTGAAACGGTATGCAATTGATCCCCAACAAAATGAATTCTGAAGCAAAGCTGAAGTAAAATTTGAAACCCACATTCAACACAAACATTGTTAATTTGAACTCATTAGTTTATTGCTCAAATGTTATCCAAGGCTAAAAAGTGATTACCTAACTTTGAAGCAACCTGAAGAGCATTTTTGAGTGTTTGAAGAAAGATGCACATTGCCTCTAATTATGAACAATATAAATGTGTCTCTTGCAATGGTATGTGACAGGCTGACTTCCTAAATAACTATTTATTTTGAATACACTGAGATCAGGGAAGACATAAGCACTGCAGGAAAAAGAAGAGGGAAGAGAGAAACTAAGTATGGGAGTAAAAAGTCACTTCCCACTGAGATTTAGAACTATCAAATAATTTTGGCAGGAAAAGACCTCTGAAGGTTCTCTGGTCTATCCTGCTCACAAAAGGACCGACTCAGTGCACATTGCTCCGGCAGCTAACTTTTGAATATTTCCAAAGATGGAGATCCTACATCTTGGGACACCCATCCTATGTATGACCACCCTCATGATGAGGGTGAACAATATATATAATCAGAATTTGTAATGCTGCAGGTTATGTCTGTTGCTTCTTGTTCCTTTCCTATGTGTCTCTGAGAAGAATCAGGCTTTGTTGAAGGGGCTGGAGAATAAGTCTTACAAGGAGTAGCTGAGGGAACTGGAGTTGTTTAGCCTAGAGAAGAGGAGGCTGAGGGGAGACTTATCGCTGTCTGCAACTATCTGAAAGGAGGTTAGAGAGAGAGAGGGAATCATAGAATCATAGAACAACCAGGTTGGAAGAGACCCACCGGATCACGAGTCCAACCATTCCTTTCTAACACTAAAACATGCCCCTCAGTGCCTCGTCCATCTGTGCCTTAAACACCTCCAGGGAAGGTGAATCAACCACCTCCCTGGGCAGCCTGTGCCAGTGCACAATGACCCTTACTGTGAAATTTTTTTTCTTAATGTCTAGACTAAATCTCCCCTGGCAGAGCTTGAGGCCATTTCCTCTTCTCCTGTCCCCTATCACTTGGGAAGAGAGGCCAGCTCCCTCCTCTCTATAACCTCCTTTCAGGTAGTTATAGAGAGTAATGAGGTCTCCTCTCAACCTCCTCTTCTCCAGGCTAAACAACCCCAGCTTTCTCAGCCACTCCTCTTAGGGTCTGTTCTCCAGCCCCTTCACCAGCTTCGTGGCTCTTCTCTGGACTTACTCCAGAGCCTCAACATCCTTCTTGTGGTGAGGGGCCCAGAACTGGACACAGTATTCAAGAAGCGGTCTCACCAGTGCTGAGTCCAGAGGGAGAATCATCTCCCTGGACCTACTGGTCACACTGTTTCTGATACAAGCCAGGATGCCAATGGCCTTCTTGGCCACCTGGGCACACTGCTGGCTCATGTTCAGTTGGCTGTCGACCAACACCCCCAGGTCCCTCTCCTCCTGGCAGTTTTCCAGCCAGGCTTCTCCCAGTCTGTAGCTCTGCATAGGGTTGTTGTGCCCCAAGTGCAGGACCTGGCATTTGGCAGTGTTAAACCTCATGCCATTGGACTCTGCCCAGTGGTCCAGCCTGTTTAGGTCCCCCTGCAAAGCCTCCCTACCCTCCAGCAGATCGACACTTCCACCCAGCTTAGTGTCATCTGCAAACTTGCTAGGGGTGCACTCAATGCCTTCATCTAGGTCATTGATGAAGACATTGAACAGGGCTGGACCCAGCACTGAGCCCTGGGGAACCCCACTTGTCACTGGCCTCCAGCTGGACTTAACTCAATTTACCACCACTCTCTGGGCCCGGCCATCCAGCCAGTTTCCTACCTAGGAGAGTGTGCGCCTGTCCAGGCCAGAGGCTGACAGTTTCCATAGCAGAATGCTGTGAGAAACTGTGTCAAAGCCTTTACTGAAGTCCAGAAAGACCACATCCACAGCCTTTCCCTCATCCAGCAGCCAAGTCACTTTGTCATAGAAGGCGATCACATTAGTTTGGCAAGACCTGCCTTTTGTGAACCCATGTTGACTGGGCCTGATCACCCGGTTCTCTTGTAAGTGCTTCATGATAGCACTCAAGGTCACCTGTTCCATGACTTTCCCTGGCACTGAGGTCAGACTGACTGGCCTGTAGTTCCCCGGATCTTCCTTGTGACCCTTCTTGTAGATGGGCACAACATCAGCCAGCCTCCAGTCCAGTGGAACCTCCCCAGTCTTCCAGGACTGTTTAAAGATGATGGAAAGGGGTTTGGCCAGTACATCCGCCAGCTCCTTCAATACCCTAGGGTGAATCCCGTCCGGCCCCATAGACTTGTGGGTGTCTAGTTGGGCTAGCAAGGCTCTGACCACCTCCTCTTGGACCATGGGAGCCTCATTTTTCTCCTCTAGTTTCAGGGTTTTTACACAGACAGAACAACTTTCTTTACAATTAAAGGCTGAGGCAAAGAAGGCATTAAGTACCTCTTCCTCATGAATGACCTCAAGCTGTACCAGTAGAGATTGAGTTTGGACATTAGCAAAAATCTCTGGAATAGTTTGCCCAGGGAGGTGGTTGAGTCAACATCCCTGGAGGTGCTTAAAAGATGGGTAGATGAAGTGTTTAGGGATATGGTTTAGTAGTAGAAGGTATAGTTGGACTTGATGATCTCAAAGGTCTTTTCCACAACCTAGTGACTGTACAATTCCATCATATTGGCATGGCAGGTCAAAGGTGTTGCAAGGCCTTATCCTGTATGGATAAATGACTGATTTTTACTATTAATAGTTATCAGAGTACACTTGTTCCTCTGATTCTCTTCATTTCTATGAAAATGTTCTATGTTAGGAGCAGCATCAACCAAATAGGTTAAGGAAAAGGCAGACCTCCTCAGGGTTCAGAATAAATTGCTTATTAGTGGTTCATTCCTCTTCTTTTTGTCTTTTTGCAAGCCTGCAAGCCTATCTCAAAATGTATCTGAAATTTGGGTAGGAATTTATCCAGGTCAGAGAAGTTCCTAGAGTTCATCTAAGTTAGACCCTTATAGGTAAGATAAATGTGAATCACAATATGCAATGCAGAAGGCACAAAGAAGCAACTCAGAGTGATTGATAGCACAATTAGAATGAAACTAGAATTGAACAATTTGAGGTTTAAGATTTTTTTCATTCTGAAGAAGGAAGTTTTCTTTAAAAATAGCAATTCAAGAGAATCTTCTTAAATTAGGAAATAACTATTGATTGGTCAGCAAGAAACAAAATATACAGAGAGGACATATGTTCCAGGACTACAGGTTGTGCTAATAAGGAGGAGAATTTTTACAGTGCTAGCTCAGCTAAGGGAATTACTTACAGAAACTATACTGTACAGAAACTAAAAACTGTAATATTAAAGACCAAGACTGAGCATTTTGCCATGAAGAATATTTTGCTATGGTAATTTCTTTTTCTATTATTGAAACTATTCCTGAAGTGGCACACAGTTGTAAATGGTATAACTTATGTTGCTGTGCATTGACATCTATATCACTGTAACAGCATAACCATAACAACAACCTTTCTGCATTATCAATCTGACTTCAATAGAAGCATCATAAATATTGTAGATGATAATGAATGTACAGTGATGAAGTCAACATTAAGAATTAAGACTTCCAGGAGACTATTGGGAAGGATCTTTTTTTTGCCACTGTTATTGTAAATATACATAAAAAGAAGGAAAATAAATTTTAAGGAACAAGATAATTAGTGAAACTTTAGTTAACATTTTTTAGTTCTTATGTATGTGGTAAAATTCACAAAACACTGTAAGAAACATGAAAAGTCTACCTACTAGACCAAACCTGGCTTAGATTTGGAATTGAAATCAAAATCTAAACTACACTATCCCAGTGTTAGTATGTATTTCAACTATGGTCAAACATTCTTCATTTGACTGCCATAGCAGTTGAAACAGACAGTTGTCTCTCAGATAAATGTTCTTTGATATATTTTGAAACTTACATTGAAATAAATGCCTAAATAGAAATTATGCGATTATTGGGTTACAGGGACACAGGTAGCTTCTAATGCCTTTAAGATCATTGCAATGCTTTCATTCTTCCTCAGGAAAAAGCAGGAATTCTTGTCTGGAGCGTTGCAGTGACACTCGGTACTGCTTAGGTCACAAGGGCTGCTGAGAGTCATTACCAACATTCAGTTTAATGCTGTGTCACTGAGCAACAAGTTGATTTTTGCTTTGGGTTTTTGTGGTTTTTTTGTTATTTTATTGTTTGGGCTGGGGGGGGTGTGGGGGAGGAGGGTTGTCACATTAATTTCAAAGAGGAAAGAAAGCAATGTGCCTGCACAAGTTTGCTAGACTATCCAAAACAGGCTAAGTCCTGCTGAAGTCCTGTGTCCCTGCTCAAGTTATACATACTCTGTAGTCAAAATGGCAAAAATAGAAATCAACCTCTCATTTCTCATGGAAGGTAAAATGTATTGCTTTTGTAACTTCATTTCTCTCCTGCTTCCTGTGAGTGTGTCAGTCCTGAGCAGCAATTCCATGGTGAAGGATCTCCCTGACACGTTACCTGTTATTGTGCAGTGGGCTGGTTGACAGAATAGTCCTAGTGTATGAAAAACTATTTCTTTTTGGAAAACATTAAACAGGATGATCTGTTTCAAGGGGCACCAACTGTAATCATAATCCCAAAAGGGCAAACAAGCAGCTTATCCAATGACTGACTTTTTCAAGGGCTTTAAGGGTATGCACGGTAGGACAGTTTGGATCATGAAATCAATATGATATTCAAAGTAGATTAAATTTGATTTGAAGTAAAACACTTGAATCACAAATAGTAGAAATATAGGGACCTCAGAAACATTTGGTTGTATTTACTGACCTGTTTTTTTCTGTACCAAATGCTTGCTAATGTAGACATGGCCTAACAAGCCCCAGCTGTCTCAGCCTCTCATACACCAGAGAAATGCTCCAGTCCCTTAATGCCTTGATCCTTCACTGGACTCACTCACTTATATTGGGAAGCCCAGAACTGGACCCAGCACATTAGATATGTCTTGTTAGGAGTGAGTGGAGAGAAATGCTTACCTCCTTGAACCTATTGGGAACTGTCTGTCTAGGGCAATTCAAGGTGCTGTTAGCCATTTTGTAGCAAGGGTATATTGCTGGCTCATGTTCATCCTGGTGTCCACCGGTATATTTAAGTATTTAATCCAAAACTCCTTTCCAGCTGGACAGTTTTGAGGCTCTACTGGTGCCCAGCATTATTCCTCCCTAAGGGAAGAACTCAGCATTTTATAAGGTATCTGTTCTCCCATTTCTCCAACCTATCAGGTCCCTTTGAAGGCCTCATCTATTGCTTCATCCTTTCAGAGATACCCTTTCATAATTCCTTTTTTTCGTAAGACTCTCTCTTGCCTAAGCCCACATTTCACTTTTCTCTAAATCTACTATTCCTTATTAAAGTCTCAGTAGCACATTTTATATTCATTTTAGGGTACTAAATATACTTATGACTTAATATTCTATGTCTGTATTTGAAATGTATTTAACCATAGGTCTCCACAAATATTGTCAGGTTGACCCAGTGGATTTGTCTCTATAGATTAGTAGGAAAAGTAAATAAGATTGACAGGAAAAATAAAATCAACTCTATAGGAATTTCATAGCCTTGTCTTCAAAGAAATTACTTGAAAATACAAACCGAGAGACTACTTTCTTGTATCTCTTGCTCTGGGAATCAGCAGTTACGTGTCATTAACTGTACCTGACCAAAGCTAGATAGTATCATGCTTGTGCATCATAGTAATGACATTTTAGAGAAAGTGCAAGTGATGGGAGGCAGAGGAGGGAGAGAGATGAAAGGAAAGAAGAGTGAGGGGTTACAGACAGCAACTATACACTTCCAAGACTTGTGAATTTCCTGTTAGGTCTGTAATGGAAGAAGTAGTCTCACTGAGGAAAAACAGTAAGTAGAGCAAAATGTCAAAATGAGCATTTTGTGCAAAATGAGCAATTTACTGCCTGCAGAATTCAGTCAATACCAACACAACTGCCTGTAAACCTCCTTTCCATCAAGGGATTTAAGGATACTTGCCTCTCAGAGAACCTGTAGCCTGTCAAGCTAGTCTTTGGACTAGCCAATGCAACTGTATTGTCCCAGAAGGCCAATGATTCCTGAGCAGATACACTCAATCATTCGTCTTTTTGTTTTTCCAAAGTTTATTTTAATTAATATAAATATGTAACAGAGCTATTCCATTAAGCATATAAACAAGGTCAAGCAGTCAACCAGGGTGAAAGAAAAGACACACTCTAAGAGCTTTAGATGTTCTTAATTTATTCACTCTAAATCTCAACATTTCTTTAACATTGCTACATGCTTTTGGGATTACAGTTCAATCGGATGTGTTGAATGGTAAGTGTAGAATATAAAAAATAAATCTTGAATGCAGCAGCACATTGCTACACTTGCTACCATTTTGAGACAATAAAGAAAATGCTACCATTTTGAGACAATAAAGAAAATTCTACCATTAGATGAAATATCAGCTAGCCTCTCTAACACAGTACACGTAGCTTTCCTACAGGCTTTGATACTTTGAATGTCAATAAAGTAAAGTAAAAACAACAGCAGCAACAACAAAAAAGGTGGCTTCCAGAGCAAACAGAATTCTGTTTTGTGTCAGCTCCTGGAATTGTTGCCTGTGCCCTCTGTTTCAAATAGGTTTTCAAAGGCAGCATCCAAGATGGAATAGGAAATCTTTAACCCCAACTAAATGTTTCTCAATCCTTTATCAGGAGAAAAAGAGAAACCAGCATGTAGATTGTCCTCTATAGAATCACAGAATCACTAGGTTCAAAAAGAACTCCAGGATCATTGACTCCAACCATTCAGCATAGATAATGCAGACTAATGCAGAAGCAACTGGTACATTCCACATGAAGTTCTAAATATCTCTGTGGCCACCTCAGAGCTGGTAAAAAAGCAAGTTAATGTGCTAGGCAGAAATTAACGTGAAGGTTAATGCACTGTGTTCTTACCCTAAGAAGGGTTTAGAAAATAATTACTTTGGGTTTTTAAGGTCATTTTAGATCTGAATGGTAATTTTTATATGTGTATTACCAGTTCTAAATTGCATCTAGGAGTTTTGCATTGTATGTGTGTGTACAATTCTTCAAGCTCAACTTCAAATTCATGTTAACTTTATATAGGCTGATTTGGGCTCACTTGTGGCTAGCAATGCCATAGCTCATTTTCGTGTTGTGAAAAAATCCACCATAGCTTCTTTTTTACTCTCCTGCTTAATCTTTGCTTGGTTTGGCTGATAGAGTCCAGAGTTTTGCCAGCTGAGAATTCTGTTACCTGGCTTATGATTCTTCATTACTGTCTGTGTTTGGTTAACACCTATACAGGCATTTTCTACCAAGAATATAATATTTTCTTCAGACCAAGAAACAGGCACAATAATAAGACCATTAAAGGGGAAACAAATAAATGTGTCTTTTCTTTGTATTATAAAGTGTGGAAACAAAATTGTAAAGTTCCTTCATTCCATCTCTTCCCTCATACTGTTTAATTTTGAATATAAGAGATCTGATTTAGGCAGTATTTGGTCTGAAAAATCAATAAAGATTATCCAGCAACTCCAGACAGTTTTATTTTCCAGAAACTGCTTGTTTGCCATTAGCTGTCTCAATACCACAGCTCAATGAAGGCAATAAAGACAGTCAAGTTTATGGTTCCTAGCAATGTCAGGGATTTTGGATGTGAATAAATTACAAGACAGAAATATAAGTCTTTGTTCAGATGGCACATTTTTCAAGTTGCTGGGACCCTGTACAGGGAACCATAGAATTTCAGCTCCATCGGTATGTCTTTTTTACAAATGCTTGTGTCTATGTTTAATATGCAGCTTTAAAAGACAAATATTGTTTATGATTCTTGTTGCTATTTGAAGCAGGTTGAGTTTTACTCTTAGAATAATGCTGGCTAAATCTTAATTAAGCTTATTTTGTTCTCCATTGTTTTCATCAAGAGGAAATATTACAGATTTCACGTTCCTTGGTAGTTTTACAATCTCATTTAATTTTGTACTGAAAACCTGAACACTAATAGCACCTTTAAATTTTTGTTTTATTTTATTTTACCTGTTTTGGTTTATTTTGGTTTTTGCTACATGGATTGGATTCCTGTATTTCTTAACTTTCCCTTGATGGAAATGATTTAGATCTCATTTCTAGATGACAACGTTAGATTTATGGCTGGACTTGATGATCTTAAAGGTCTTTCCCAACTTAAACAGATGTATGATTAAGTTATCTGGAGTGGAAATTAAAAAGCACTGTTTTATCCCAGTGAGACAAAAGGGACCCCATCAATATTTTCCATACTGAATGATTTTCAGGGCAGATACATTTCTCCTTCATATAAGTGTAGATCAAGAGCAGCTCGTATCAGCTACACTGATATGAGTAGATTTACATACTAGAAACTAGATTTGGATCATGTGGCATTTTGCAGTTAGTTTCTTGCAATGACTGTTAAGTGCAAAATGCAAGAATGAAATAGCCTGTCATGTGCAGAAGCTAACACACTTTCATATGGCAGCTTGTGATCAGTCCAGGTGCTCAACAAGCCTGAAGTCATTGCAAAGGTGCCCAAAGGGTCAAATATTACCTGTACTCTCATGGCACATATTTACAGCTCCCATTGCAACATGAAGGAGAAAATTCCTACTAACTTCTAAGGGAATGTGAGTAGATGTTGGGGTAAAGTCAGACTCAACAAGAAATATATATTCCTGGAGTCACTCAAGTGGATATATCTCACTGGAGATTTTTCAGTCCTAAACTTTCAAAATCAGAGTGAAGTTGCATTTTTAAGAATCTAAAATCCCATGTTCTCTAAAGAGCCCAAGAGCCCAGACCACAGATTGTGCAGCCATCTACACAAAAAAAAAAAAAAATACATGTAATTCAGGTCCTTATCAGACCTTCAGGACTACTATCCATGTCTCAGCCAGATTTGCAGGGTGTGTACTTTGCCTGGGGCAATGGATCAGAGCTTCCAGATCCAGATCAGACAAATAAATATGAACAAACCCAGCAAGAGTAAACAATGAGTATGGAGAATATGGCATCTGTAGTTCATCACAAGCTATGAACCCCTGCTTCATCTGATACTGTCACACTCACAAGGCTCTCCCTTTCCCTGCTTAGACAGTGATTAGAGTCACTCTTGCACCCTAAGGGGAAAAGTTCAAAGCCATATTTAATCTCTCATCTTATCACTTCAGAAACAGGTGCTAAAAAAGCAGATGACGAAGAGCCGAAGTCAGCTTTGAAAACTGTAGAAGTAGTACTTGGTAAAAGCTAGAGAAGTAGGAGGTAAAGAATGATACAAGAATAAATTAAAAATGTAAGAGTGAAATCATGAAAGTCATAGGATTCAGGGTGTCAAACCTTCAAAGACAGATTTTACCTGACTAATCTAACAACTTATCTGGTAAGATAATTAATTTTTTCTAGAGCAGGAAAATGCAGTAGATCTCATCTCTCTCCAACAAATCCTTCCGCAAAACCTTTGACACAGGGACATACAGGAAACAGTTCAGCTGGAGAAGAGAGAGATGAATAAAGTATTTATTACAAATATATAAAATTGCATGATGAGGAGTCAGTTATGGTTATGCTGAAAGAAAACTACTGGTGTTGTATAAAGGTTCACAATACTGAAGATTCTGTACCTAAAATTACTTATATTTTTATTAGACACCTCAGGGCAACATAGCAGGAGTGTGCTAAGCAAGCTGGATGGGAACAAGAAGTTAAGTGATTTGGCCTGTGCAGGAGAGCATAAGGGCATCATGTTGTGAGATATGGATTGACTTCAGATTTGGATGATCTGGAAGAACAGAAGTAGGATGAAAATAGTACATGCTATAAGCAGAAAACCCAGAAGTTTGAAATTATAATGGAGAAGAAATTACTCTGTATATAATTTGTGTCACTCATAGTCTTGATCAAAGAGTCCTAATTGGAACAAAAGTGCGGAGAAAAGCATTCTGTTCCCCTAGCCATGTCAGTCTTTATCATATGAAAGGAGAATAAACTAGAGTGACTTGCTAGCAAAACTGAGAGAAGGTAGCTATTCTCTACAAATATTTGGATAGTAGGGTACCTACCCAGAAAAGTACACTTCCGAGTAATTGCTGTTGTCTTTGAGTAGCTAAATTCTTGAATGGAACTTAAATAACTCTTGCCTCCTTTATTCGCTTGCTTCTTTTGCACAGACAGTGTCTGGCTTCAAAAGTCACAAACCTTACTACCTGCTAAACAGAGAAGAATGTTCTCATAGTCTAAAAGGAGAGCTATTCATAGTTAATACTATGAATCCCATGAAAGTGTGAGCTTAGGTACATTCTTGTTCAACAAAGTACAACACCTGAACATTATCATCTTTTCTTGGCTTTAAGAAGTCTGTCTGAGGTAATGTGGACCTTCCAGTTTACTAGATACACCATACAGCCCCTATCTGTTCCTCCGCAGGCTGTGACAAGTAGTTATCCTTGGAGATGGGGAAATTCTGCTCCTACAATGGTGCTTTTAGACTTAGCATCTGTCCAATACACCTTCCAAACCATGTTTTAAATAAGAAAACATGGTCAAAATTGGAGTGCATTGCTATCTGACTACACCAGGTGTAACAAGTGTTCTTTGCAGCAAGATACAGTCTAAAAAAGGCACAATCTTTTTAAAGACTATGATGTTATGAAATGTAGGCACAGTACAAAAATCATCCAAAAGCTGAATAGGATTGAAAAAAAATGTTTTTTACTTTAGGAAGTTTGTTATCATCTCTTCCATTTTGTTTAGGAATCAGCCTTGAGAAGTCATTAGTGTAAAGAACAAATATTTGTGAGAAGTGTTATTTTCTCTACCCAGAAATCACATCTTGGTGCTTCTTAGATTTTAGATTTGCCTTTATATAAAGGTCTGATTTGGGCCTTATGCATAAAGAGGAAGTGATGACTATCAAACCGAGTATGAAGAGCTCCTTTCAAAACATTACATATTCAGATTTTCTTGTGATTTGAGTTCAAGTTTCTGAGCAAAAAGTCTTTTTTTTTGCCTCCAGTGAACTTAAATATGTAAATGTAAACTCTCTGAAGTTTTTCATTACTTTACCATCTAGCTATCTATTACCCATTGTTTTACTTCATTATATAACTTGGAACTATTGGTGCCTAAGGATTTATTTTTTAATTTATGTAATTTACTTGAGAAAATACACTGCCTTGGGATTATTTGGTTTATTTGCAATTTCCTTTTTAAGTGTACATTTTATTGATGTTAGTACACATGTATCACACAGTATATGAACAAGTTCCTTACTCAAAACTGTACATAATTCCAAATATCCCTGAGCATAAACATTAATTTAAGTAAGTTCTTCTAAAACTCAAGCTTTTGAATCATAACATCACAGAATAGTTTATGTTGGAAGGGTCATTTAAAGTTATTTAGTCCAACTCCCTACAGTAAGCAGAGACATCTTCAACTAGATCAGGTTGCACAAAGCCCCATCCAGCCTGATCTTGAATCTTTCCAGTGATAGGGTTTCTGCCACTAATCTGGGCAACCTCTTCCAGTGATTCACCATGTTCATCATAAAAAAATTCTTCCTCATACCTAGTCTAAATCCATTGCCCCTTGTCCCCCTTGTCATAAAAGGCTTTGTCATCGTTCTTGTGGGCCCCCTCCAAGTAATGAAAGACTGCAATACAGTTTCCGAAGAACCTTCTCTTCTCCAGGTTGAACAACTCCAATTCTCTCAGCCTTTCTTCACAGGAGAGGTGTTCCAACCCACTGATCATTTTCGTGGCCTTCCTCTGGACCTGCTCCAATAGGTCTATGCTCTTCTTGTGCTGAGGGTTCCAGAGCTGGACACAATACTCCAAGTAGGGTCTTACCAGAGTGGAGAAGATGGGCAGGATTACCACTTTCTGTCTGCTGGCCACACTTCTTTTGATGCAGTTTACCTTCTGGGCTGCTAGAGCGCTTTGTTAGGTCATGTTCAGCTTTTCATCCACCAGCACCCCCAAGTCTCTCTCCACAGGGCTGCTCTCAGTTCTTTTATACACCTCCTGTATTGATACTGGGAGTTGCCCCAACCCAGGTACAGGATCTTGAACTTGGCCTTGTTGAACCTCATGAGATTCACAAGGCTTACTTCTCAAGCTTGTCGAGGTTCCTTTGGATAGCATTCCATCCCTCAGGCATCATCCCCTCCCTCAGGTGTCATCCCATCCCTCAGACATAAGTGCACAATGCAAATGGCATTCTTGAAAAAATTAAATCTTTCATTATGCTCTTCAGTGAACACCTATTTCTGTCAAATGTTTATATAGGAAATGTTTATATAAAAATGTTTCTACAAGAAGGATGTTGAGGTGTGTCCAGAGAAGAGCAACAAAGCTAGGGAAGGGGCTGGAGAACAAGTCTTACAAGGAGTGACTGAGAGAGCTGGGGTTGTTTATCCTAGAGAAGAGGAGGCTGAGGGGAGACCTCATTGCTCTCTACAACTACCTGAAAGGAGATTGTAGAGAGGAGGGAGCTGACCTCGACTTCCAGGTGACAGGGGACAAGACAAGGTGGAATAGCCTCAAGTTCTGCCAGGGGAGGTTCAGAATGGACATCAGAAAAAAAAAAAAAATCACAGAAAGGGTCACTGGTCACTGGAACAGGCTGCTCATGGAGGTAGTTGAGTCACCTTTCCTGGAGGTGTTTAAGGCACAGGTGGATGAGGTCCTGAAGGACATGGTTTATTGTTGGATAGGATAGTTGGACTTGATGATCCTGGAGGTCTTTTCTAACCTAGTGATTCTATTATTCTATGATTCTAAAGGCTTAACAGAGCACAATCAAGAGGTTTATGGTTATAAAAATTTGCAGCAACCACCTGCTGCTGAAATTTGGAACATTATTTCCATTATATTATATTTTCATCACTGATAGTCTTTTAGGTATTTAACATCAATATAACTTTTCACTGACTGAAATTAAGATCTTGAAATTTTTCCAGAAAACAATATGAAGCTCATTTGCCTGGGGAAGAACTGAGATAATATTTTATATCCAATATGATTAAGTAAATAAGCAGCTGTGATTTCTATGAGTTGTAACATCTTCTTGAGCTCCAGGGTTAGCCCAGTGTGTAGCAGATGGCAGTACTCCGATCTGATAAGGAGGCTTACATAATTGTGATGGTAAAATAGTTTTTTGAAAGGGCTGTTAATAAGTACCTAGCCTGATGAAAATTCAAGGTGACATTCTTGGATAATCATGCCATCTGAGATCTTCAGGTCATTAAAGGATACAAGAACAATTCAAACTGCAGGGCTTTGCAATGAGAAATGGAAAAAATATCCTGCTACTGGGCATTAGAAAAAACATCTTGCCAGAACATTAGCCTCTTTCCTTCAACTCACTTCTGAAGATTTACCTTGTATTCCATCTCTCTGATATCCATTCACATCGCAATGATTAAGGAACAGTGTGATACAGGAAACATTGCATTTAGTTTCCGTAAAGATAGGACAAAGTGCTTTATGCCATTCCTGCACTGCTTTCCTGAATTCACACCCTTCTCTAGAAATTTCAGAAAAATAATATACTTGCTTGTAAACAGCTAGACAACCACCCCAATAAAAAATAACACCAAAGTCTCCAAAACTGGCTGAAGTTAAGTAAGCTGAAATTTCTTCAGATGAAACTGAAATTGACAACATAATAAAAATGTTTCCTTCAAGAAAAATTGTAATGAAAAATTCTTTTAGTAGAGTTTGAAGAGGGGAGTCTTACTGTGGGGTCAGGGAAGGAGGTTGTCTTAGTGGGTGTTTGTTTTTTACAGCTTTCCCAATTCTGACAAATCTGAAAGGATGGCAGTGCTGTACTCAGGGACTGGAATTCCTTTGGAGAATGGTCTCTGTGCTGACATAAAGAGTATCTCACACCATAATAGGCTCAAAGACACTCCTTAGGGTCCTTTGCTTTAGTCTTGTCATTTGACACAAATTAGAGGAGCAGAATTAAGTTATTAGCATGGAAGGATGGTTTCTCATAACTATTTCAAGCTGCTTCTTACCTTATAGAGTATATCTTTGTTAGGTTTTTTTAATATGTCAATAATAAAAGAAATTAATATTCAGTGTGGTAAATAGGCCTTACTTTTTGCTTAGTAGCAGTACAAAGAAATTTGATTTGTGATATCTTGCACTTGTTGACAATAAAATGATACCTCAGGAGGCATAGCATGCCACTCACAGAATCACAGAATCACAGAACAACCAGGTTGGAAGGGACCCATTGGATCTTCTAGTCCAACCATTCCTATCTAACACTAAACCAAGTCCCTCAATACCTCATCCACCCATGTCTTAAACACCTCCAGGGAAGGTGAATCAACCACCTCCCTGGGCAGCCTGTTCCAATGCCCAATGACCCTCTGCGTGAAAAACCTCCTCCTAATCTCCAGCCTAAACCTACCCTGGCGGAGCTTGAGGCCATTCCCTCTCGTCCTGTCCCCTGTCACTTGTGAGAAGAGGCCAGTTCCCTCCTCTCCACAACCACCTTTCAGGTACTTGTAGAGAGTAATGAGGTCTCCTCTCAACCTTCTCTTCTCCAGGCTGAACAACCCCAGCTCTCTCAGCCACTCCTCATAGGGTCTGTTCTCCAGCCCCTTCACCAGCCTCGTCGCTCTTCTCTGGACTTGCTCCAGAGCCTCAACATCCTTCTTGTGGTGAGGGGCCCAGAACTGGACACAATATTCAAGGAGCGGCCTCACCAGTGGTGAGTACAGAGGGAGAATCACCTCCCTGGACCTACTGGTCACACCGTTTCTGATACAAGCCAGGATACCTTTGGCCTTCTTGGCCACCTGGGCACACTGCTGGCTCATGTTCAGTCGGCTGTCGACCAACACCCCCAGGTCCCTCTCCTCCTGGCAGTTTTCCAGTCAGACTTCTCCCAGTCTGTAACTTTGCTTAGGGTTGTTGTGCCCCAAGTGCAGGACCCGGCATTTGGCCGTGTTAAACCTCATGCCGTTGGACACTGCCCAGTGGTCCAGCCTGTCCAGGTCCAAAGCACTCTACTGTGCTTTGCACTGGTACAGTAAACTGGGACAGCTGTTCACCCTCACAGTAGTGTTTTCCTCTCCGATGTCTTCTAAAAACAAAGCAAAGGGGCCTGTTAGAGTTATTTCCATAACTGATGGGACCAACTATGGAATGACAATGGATTTCCGCTTGTGTGCAGCAGTGTTATCAAAATGAATGATGACTATTTCCTTTTCTGTCTATAACTAATGCCTCTCAGCTATGTCTGCAGATTGTGGTGGTCAGAGACATTTAAGCATGAAGTCTTCGGCACTTTGGCTATGCCAATCAGCAGAAGTTATAGCAGCATCTTTACCTGTCAAGACATTAAGCATGATGCTCTCTAGAAAGCATATAAACCATAACAGAACAAAATATGAACCTGAATGAGCAATTGAGAGTAGTTTATGGCTTAAACCATTTCAAAACTACTGTTGTCTCAGACTCTATTAGGTTTAAAAGCTACTGCTAACTAAAACTCTCCTTTTAACTTTAACAGCAGTGGTAGTTAGTGTAGCTCAGAACTTCTGCGCAGTTCTGCAAGCTCCACTTGATGCACATTTTGTCTCTGATTTCACATGCTACTATGTAATATGCTTTTTTTTAAAATCAAAGTGAAAATGTGAGCTCTCTTTCATTATTCCTGGTGACATGTTTCAATTTCTTTTGTCGTTCTGTCTCAGTCTTCAGAACACTTATTTAATTATGCGCATGCATCGTATACAACTTGGAAACTTTTCTTGTTATTCTGTACAGATATTTCTTCCTAAGATATCTCCACTGCCTTTCCAGTTTTCACCTGTTTAACTCTACTGAATCTCCTGACTGCTACCTTTCACATTTTGCCTTTATCATTTCTATTTATAAAGCTAACAAAATAGGAAGGAATGATTCTGACCTTTCCAGGTAATCAATACTACGGATAGCCAGCTGTCAGCAAATATTGTTTCAGACAATAGTTATAAAGAAGAGTGGCAGTTTTTCTCATTCATCACCTTAAGCAGTTGTCTGGGGAGGAAATAGGAATATCTTAAGTACCTGAGATTTTGCTTCAGAAACATTGTTTTTGACACATACCCATTAGCTGAGCTTGGTTGTGGACAGTATTTGCTTTCAAGCGGAGTGTTGGAATTATTGGCAGAAAGTGGTCCATTCTGTCAACTCTTTCTCAGCATAATTGCTCCATGGATGACAAATGACTGTTCAAACTACAAACACAATGGTTTATTGTCATTTTGCAATCCAGGCACTTCACCAGAATTAAAAGTGAAATGATGCTATTGGATTTCCAGCTTATTAGCAGAAGAACAAGTTAAAATTGGGGTGAGAGGAAATGCCTGCTGTTAAGTCTGGAGACTGAAGTATTTGGAAGCGTACTGGTATGGAGGGAATTATACTGAACTAGTGAAAATTTCAAAGCAGGAAACAGGGTTTAAAACAGAAAGGTCATGCTATCCCAAGAGGCACTTTTCAAGGTAAAAAGAAAACACTGGGTTATCCTATCTGATTATTTTATTTGTCTATAAATAAAGATGGTAGAGGGAGAATCATATTCAGCCAGCTGGTGTCCTCAGATGCTCCCTAGAGTGGAACAGAAATATAGGCAATTATTGACAAATAAATAGCAAACTACAATTGCTAATCAGAGAATGTAATACTTCTCCACAAAATTAACCACTCCATTTTGGAAGTTTCATGGTCAGGGGGTGGGAGGGAGAGGACTTTGAAACATGCAAAATGAGAAAATAGAAGGCCATTAGGAAAATTGGTATTATCAGGTTTCAGAAGTGCCTGGTCCTTTTGAATCTTACATTACTACAACAAACCTTTGTTTCTACTTTCCTTTACCTTTTTATAAAGCTTCTTTCATTTATATTAGGCTTTCCTCACTCCAAAAGTGATTCCTCATACCTGAATATATCTTCCAGCTTATTGTTTTCTAAATTTAGCTCTAATTGAAAATTAGACACTTTTTTCCTTGAGGAAAGAGAGAAGACTTGGGTTCACTTACTTCAGAAGCCCCAGTCTCTGGCTATAATTATTGAAAATGATAGAAACATTCCTACTGTAAAAGCAAGTTGTTTCTGTAAGCCACCTTATATACACAGAGCTCCATTGCTAGGGATGTGAAACCTTCTGCTAATACAGAAGATACTACAGGAACAAGGCCTTGATTCCAGCTTTTTAAGATCTTTAAAGGAATTTAAAAATGAGGCACATGAGAAAGCCAGTGAACCTCCCCCACATTCACCTACTGAGTGCAGAACTGTGAAGTTATCATCAGAAACACTCAGCACCTGAAACCTCCGATTTAATTGGCCTGCACTGCAGGGTAATTCCAATATCTAAACGGAAGTTATCAGGTAAACAGATTCTTCTGTACAAATCAAGCAACACTTGTGTTTGCATTGGACATGGTTTGACTTGCCAGATATCTGAGCTTATCACACAGCAGTGATATCCCTTTACAGTTAACGCAGAGAAATAGGTACTTTTAGGATGAGTTATCTGATCTATTTTAGAATTTTTCTCCATAGGTCTATAACAGGATCCTGGTGCAGAAAGTCTGCGTACAGATGTCTACAACGCCTACATCTAGAACTAGTCTAAATGGGCTTTGTCAGACATGCCAATAAAAAGAAATAAAATATAATCTAATATCTTGTACCCTGCATACACAGTTTAAGTCAAATTTAAGATCAGAATTGTATAACTTTTTAGTGAGATGCAAATTGTTAAAAAGAGCTCTAATCATGAAGATGTGTTTCCTTTAATGCATGTCAATACAATTGAAAAACAAAGAGGTTTGCTATTCTTTAGACAGTGAAAACAGATCCAACATACACACAGAGATTGAATGAAAGAATCATATTTCTACAGCAGTACTAAACTGTAAGCTATAAGTTACAGCTGGGATTTGTACAGTTTAACTCAATGGACAAAATAAACCTGACTTGTTCTGAATTCAGAGCATTTAACTTATACACAAAGAACATCCATGCAGAATATTTAGACTAAGACATAAGGAAGAATTTGTTCACAATGAGAATGGTGGGGCACTGGAACAGGTTGCCCGGGGAAGCTGTGGCTGCCCCATCGCTGGAGATGTTCAAGGCCAGGTTGGATGGGGCCTTGGGCAGCCTGGTCTGGTGGGAGGTATCCCTGCCCGTGGCAGGGGGTTGGAACTAGATAATCTTTAAGGTCCCTTCCAACCCAAACTATTCTATGATTCTAATATATGCAGTTATTCCAATGTATCTGTTATTTATTCTTTCTAAGAAGCATTTACTGAGCAAATGTTCTCTAGTCCAACAAGTGGCCTTTCCTGCATATACAAGTAATTTACACTGCATGGATAGATTTGATCAGCTAGATTCCCCACATTTAGATCCATGCTATGTGTCCACAGATTATTCAGAACAGATCCGGAAATAATGCTTTTCAACCCAAGTTAAATGTATGTGCTGCTGAGGGAGTACACAATGACTACAAATAAATGAATCTGAACAAGTTCATTAAAATGCAGTGAAAATGACAGAGCAGTTCACATTTGGATGAAATACTTGTATTAATAAGAAACACCATAAAACCTACTCCAACGTGATATTCATTGTTCATACAGCACAATTATTTCTGAGGTAGACAGATTTTTCTTCACGCTCTCCAAAATTCAACAGAATTTGTCATCACCCGTAAAGGCAACATGCAAGGAAGTGTACATTAATGTGAAAGTATCATTAGGATTGGATACAGAGAGATTTTCTCTAAAGTATTTTTTCAGTTCATTATTTGTTGACGCCAGCATTTCTTTAAACTCTTTTGTTCAGAGACTATTTGTGTTTCCATAATTGCACTCAGAGGCACATCTGAACTACAGACTGAGGGATAATTGTAATTAGAAGAATGCTGGATTTTAAAAGAAGCAAGAAACTTCTGCCCTTTCTTTAACTAAAGCCAATAGACATCTAAGTGTAAAGCTGAGGTAATAATCTGCAATCATTGTTATCTTATGCCACTGTCTGTAGTCTGAACTTTCAGTTCTCAACAGAGAGATATTCCCACCGAAGAAAAAATCTACTGTAGTAGTTCCTGCTTCCATACTATTGATTTTTTTTTTCTGTCTATCATGCAAATTTTATCCTCCTGTCTATCCAACAGGCGTCAGTAAGATTCATATGGAATTGGTAGCAAGAACAAAGTCCAGCGAGGCTCTGGCACTTCTTTTACAGAGGCAGAATTTCACTTCAAAGTTATTTCTTCTCAGGTTCAAAATTTGGTCTCCAAATTCACCTGGATAAAGTACTCTGTGCTAATCTTTTTGCTGAGCAAGTAAGTTTTCATCCACCTCTGCTGCAAACTCCTCTTATTGTTTGTGTTAGTCTAATTATTAATCAGAAACCTTAAACTGCTTTTTCTGTACAACATGATCTTCCTTCAACAAGGCTAGCAGTTGTTGTAGCATTGTGTTTGTCCAGTGTCACACTTTGATCCAGATACACACTTATGCTACAGTGTCTGTATTTAATGTATCAGGTACATCACAGATTTCCCTCCCAGGGAGATATTTTGGGACCAGAGAAGGCTTCACCCCGTTCCAACCTCTACCTGATTTCAGAGCCAAAGTATCACCTTAGGCGGCCAAAATGCACCAGTTGGAGTTCCTATTGAATTGTCTCACCATCCTCCCAACCACATAACTCACAATATATTGTCTCCTGTGATAAGACTTGAGGAAAATGAGAAGTGCTCTCTGAGAGTCAGATTCCCAGGCAATCAGGCAGACAGCAAACATGTTCTAGATAAATACAGGTTTTCCACAGTATTTGTCACAATGCACAGAAAGACCCACATTTACTCTCAAACCAGAGGCTATATAGATGTCTCTGTGGTCAGTTGAAACTACTTCTCAGCAAAGTGTAAACCTGCACTGATATGATAACGTGGATGATGGGACCCAAGGCTGCAGCTTGGGCATCTTTAACTCAGCCCTGCAGTATAATATGTGAAAAACCGAGGCCATCTACAATCAATAGAGATCCCTTTTCCACTGCTCCGATTTACCATCCCCACTGTAAAACAAAACCGCCATAAACACTCTCAATCTCCTGCCCAGGCCTATCAAGTAGATGACAATACTGTTTTTATTTTGTTTCATATTTCAAACTGTTCAAGAGTACTTATTTTTGTTTAAGAATTCAGGGATAAATTTTCAGGTCTCAGTATTAGTTCTGAATTGTTCAAAGTTACTTTTCGGTTTATGTATTTTTTATTTATCTTTCAACATGTTACAATTCAATGAATTAAATTAATGAAGTTGTCACAGAGTATTATGGATACTTACTAAAAACTATTTAATCATATTTCCTCCTATATTCTTAAATTAAAAATCTGTTATGCAGAGTATAATTTTATCAAATTATAAACTTATGGAGAATATTTAACTAAGAAGAATAGATAGAAAAAAAAGTTTATAAAGACCTAGGATAGAGGAATTAAGGAATTAATTAAGACCGTTGTATTTTGTTTCTAAGATGTCTCAATCTGCCTCTAAGATGCCTGTATCTGCTATCCAAGGTGTCACATGTCTTGTGGCAGAATTAGAAAATCTACAGAATTAGTGCTATATTTATCAGGTCACTCAGTCAATAGGTTTCCACATCCTGGATGATACAGCCTGAATTGCCCTGAACAAGAGATATTCAAAACTGTAAGACTCTTACAGGCAATTTCTGCACAGATTACATTTACACATGAACTCCATATAAGCATGTAAAATACATGTAACATGTAGAGAGGTTTATACAGATAGGTACAGTAACCAAGTATATAATTGAACATTGGATGATGGGAAATGAAAGCTCAAAGGATTTAGGAGTTAAAAAAAAGCATATAAGCAGTGTAAAGATATGGCTGGCAGTGTGACTTCCATACAGCGTATTTTTCAATGGTATTTCAATTACCTGATGCTTCACAAAGAGAGTTTGCTTTGTTAAACTCTTTATTCTTCATTTGAAGCTTTTTATTTTTATAAATAATATAAACAAAGTGGACCAGGCGGAAGTTTCTTCTTTTAGGCAGAGAATTCCATATGGGGACAACAGTGTAAAAAACTGCAACAAATAACTTATCTTAATTCCTGGCATAATAGGATAATTTATATGATGAAATCTCAGTTACCAGAGAGAAACAGAGACACAGGGGGAGGACAGCTGCTAAAATGGGTTGGAGATATCTGTACATCAAATGAAATGTACTGCATTTAAGATCCAGGAAGCAATATTCCACCAGTCTTGTAAGATGTCTTTTTATTTTCATTTTTACATGCAGGCATGGTTTCTCCAAGACTTTTAAGTTATGCCTGTAGTCTCTGGCAGTCTCTTTTGCTAGTCAGTGGCAAAATGAAAGCATTATTTATATTTCTGGCTTTTAAAGGATGTGTGTCGAAGGAGTATTTTATAATTGCAAGTAAAAAGATACAATTTGACACAGTAGATTAAACTATCAAGACCTTAGCTTCATACACAACTCCAAAATGAATAGTGCATTTATTCACATATATTCACAGAGGAGTCTGATATTCATACCTGGGAAGTCAAGTATTGTGTACTGAATGAAGCAAGACGAATGGGAACTGTCAACACATACATGTGCATTTTCACCAACATCCCTCCTCTTATCACGAAAAACTACGCCACTCTGTGGCAAATGTAACTCTGCTACAGAAATTGCTAACTGGCATCAAACAACTTTTTATCCCTTTGTTCTGGTCATTACACGTTTTCTCCAGGATGAGAGAGCTCAATGGATGAATGAGCAATGAACATGACATTCTCTAGTCTGTTGGGGGAAACTGGGAAAATCAACAACACTTACTACACTGCTCTGAGAATAAATAAGATCAGATTAAGTACTATGCAGGTTTAGGTGTCTCCCTCAGTATTGGCGGCTTTCCTCCTTCAGACAGGAATGGCCTGGCAGGAGATTAGAAAAATAGGTGATGGTTAGGATCCAAATTTCCCTTGGCAAGTGTTGGAGTCTTTATGGAATTGAAAGTAATAGGAAAGTGGGAAGAAAGGCATGAGGGAGATTGTGACCATCCCAAAGCTGCTGTATTGTACTTCGTGATTTTATTAGAAAATTATTCAGTAATCCTACACCGTTACCATATATCACTCTGATCTTCACTCTTCATAAATGTTTCCTCCACTCTGTGTTTTCTCTTTCTCCAGCATCCTCAGCTAGACTTTCTGGGGCAGTACAGGTGCTATGTACTATATTCCAGCTATGATTTTCCTATTCTAGGGGTCCTTACCCTGGCATGCAGGATTTGCCTGCTCAGCTGGGGACCCACACACTAAACCTTCTTTTCTACTACTACATATGGGGAAAGGAAAAACCTATTTCTGTCTATGTTTCCTGAACACTCAAGGCTTTGCAACATCACCACCCTCAAGATACAAAAAAATCAGCCAAACATATGCTGAATATTGAATTTGCTTTAAAATAGTTTCATACTTTTAGCTAAGCTTCTCAAAAAAGTGAAAACAGCATCTGCCTGCCCTTTTCTCTGTAAACCTGTCAAAATCCTTCCCCATATCTACTGAAGTTGTGAGGCAATTTCAACAAATCTGCCAGAGGAGTACAGTCTCAAAGAAAATATTGTTGTGAGCATAGACAGTTTAATAGAGGAGAGTAGTGCAAATCAGCACCTCATCTAACATAAAAATTGCCAACCAAATTCAATAATTATTTATTTTCCCCTCTAGTGACTCACAATATACAGACTGACCAACTGAGCAGCACACGTGCAACCTGGAACCACCCATATTCTGTGGAGTTTCTTGCTTAGCTGAGAATGAAAGAACAGAGGAGGCTGTAGAGGAGGTAAGGCTCCAGAGAGAGCATCTGGGTGAATTGCAAGAAGGCAGAGGTTTTCCCAGTTAAAGGCAAGGGAGCAGGGACAAGGGGACAACAGCATGTAAAGAGAGGACAAAGGACCCATACCCACAGGAACTGTGTTTTCTTTATGCCATTGTTCACAAAGAAATTAAGTTGTGCAGCAGTTCCATGTAGTCTGTCTTCTTGTATTCTTAATTCAGCTTTTGTATTTTGGTGGACCCTTTGCCTTAACTGCTTCCATATAGAAGCAGGCATATGGAGCTTCTGTCTAACTTTTATTTCAATCTATCTGCCCCAAAGTTCACATTAATTTTGTTTATCCAACACTTATCTCACTCCAAAACATTTTTATTTCTCCCTTGCACACAAATCCTTAGTTTCTGTCTAGAAATTAGAATATGCAAGTGGTTTCTGAACTTGATAAAACATAATATCTCATTGTTGTCTTTACTAGAACCAATTTTATTTAAACCTCACCTGCTCTTTCATTATACAAATTAATTTTAAGATCAGAACACTTTTTTATCCTCTACAAATCAGGATGGAAAATAGGATTACCTGGAATACACCCTGGTAATTATTTTTATTTCCCTAGGAAGAATAATGGTTGGGGTTTTAAATTTGTTGAAAAAAATAAAACTTTACTCTTTCAGCACCATTTTGGCACTTTGGAAGACCCTAGGAAATGTCATAATTGAGAGAATGTTAAGTAGGAGGCTGAGAGGAGACCTCATTACTCTCTACAACTACCTCAAGGGAGGTTGTGGAGAGGAGAGTAATGGTCTCTTCTCCCAAGTGACAGGGGACAGGACAAGAGAGAATGGCCTCAAGCTCTGCCAGGGGACATTTAGGCTGGAGGTTAGGAGGAAGTTTTTCACACAGAGGGTCATTGGGCATTGGAATAGGCTGCCCAGGGAGGTGGTTGATTCGCCTTCCCTGGAGGGGTTTAAGGTGGGTAGATGAGGTCCTGAGGGACATGGTTTAGTGTTTGATAGGAATGGTTGGACTCGATGATCCCATGGGTCTCTTCCAACCTGGTTGTTCTATGATTCTAAGTAACAACTTTTTCTAATTATGAAGTATTTTGCTGGAAGGAAAAATAAACATATCATTTTATCTGTATACCCTTCCTTATGCCCTTCTACAGAGGTTTTCTAATAGAGACCATGTTTCTGAAGGTGGCATACCACGTTTGAGACTGCAGTCTAAATAAACTAGGAAAAGAAACTAACTTAATTTCATCAAGACAGCACCAAGTCCTGTTGCACTCCATCATGTATTACTAATGTCTGCCATACACAGACCAGAGATATTGGTGAATCTCATCTGACAAGTAGAAATAATCATAGCTAAGCTTTATCTAAATGAAGACAGTTTTACAGCTCATTTACAAGTAAATTTTCTAAAGAGCACTCCTGAAACTGTTATAGACATATAACAAATTTTAATTCACAATAGATTTCTTTCTGCTGGTAAAGGTTAGATTTTGTCACCTTTCTAGGAATTCACTGGTAAAAGAGTTTGGCATAGAAAAGGAGGAACTTTAAGTTGCTTGGATCACAGCAGAATTTCAGTATCTCAATTACCATACTAGGGGGAAGGATAGAAGGTTGTTTTGTGAGCACTTTTGGGAACTCTATCTTGCCAGTGATACTGAAGTCCCAGCGCTATCTATTACTTTATAACAGAAGTCAGGTTCTTAACCACACTTTGAAGCTCTGTTGGATTTGTGTGCAAGGAGATGGGCAAAGACTCTCCTCTCTCTTTGAGAAAGGTGGCTCCTGTACAATATTTGTAATCCTGCTGCCATGTAAGCCATCTCATTATCAAAAAACCTAAAGTTGTTGGCAATGACACCAACCATGGAGACATGTATTAATAGACTGGATCTATCTGAGCCTTACAATGTCACCACCTGTAACTGGAAGGTGGGAAGAAAAAGTCACTTGGGCCCCAGATTCCCTCACTAGTCATCCTAAGGCCCTAAAATCTCTTTTATTCCCCCTTGGGATATGTACTGTGGCTTCATCCACTCTGACATGGAGCAGCAGTTATGGGTAGTAGTATGAAACCTCACCAGCTTTGGAAGTCCCCCAGCAATATCCCTTATCTGGGCACCTGGGAGGCAGTAGACTTCTCTGTGAGCAGGGTCTCCTCAACATATTGGACCCTTTGACCCTCTCAGTAGAGAGTATCCTACAACTATGACTCTTCTTACTCTTCATCCTTTTCCATTTGCCAAAACAAGTAACTTGACTGTAGCATTGCTGCTGTGAGTATCATTCCTCACTTGTCATCATCTGCCTCTGCAAGACTGATCACTTGAAGTAAAGTGGTGGTTCTTTGCTGAACAAATGAGAAAAATGTTCATCACAAATTCAGAGAGTTTCTTTCAAGAAGTAGGGTTCAAGAGGGCATAGGACACATCTTGTGGTTATACTCATTGCAGTTCCAGCTTATCAAAGAACCAGAGCCCATAAAGAAACAGCTGTTGAATGCTACCTGTGAAACTGTTACTTCTAACTACACAGCAGGAGTAAGCACTGCAGAGAAGAAAGCAAAAATCATCACAACCCAATCAATCCACAATAGAGAGAAGCTCTAATTCACATCATGAGAAGGCTTTTGAAAGGAGGAACAATACACATAAACTTTTACATTTATAGGCTTAGGAGTGATGATCTTCCACTGTATTAACTCATTTAGACTGCTGCAGTGCTAACAGATATGTACTCCAGTCCCATTGATACATCCCAGTTTTATATGACACACTAACATCATGCAAATGCCACAACTGCTGAGGAAGAAGAACATAAGAGATTAACAGCTGCCTTCTCTCTTCATGTTCCAGACATCCAAACCTACACATTTGTGAGGCTAAAGAGAGTTTTATAATACAGACCTCAGATCTCAAAATTAGTTCATACGTGATTCTAAATGTGAAAATTGAGAAAGATTATAGCAAAGAGGAGAGGCAACTATATAATTCACCATTTTATGTCTGAAATTGTACAAGTTTCATCTTGTTTCATAATTCATCAGATAAGACCTTATGAAGCAGCTCCTGACAGACTATTGTTTGTTGGAAAACAACTATTTGTCACCTTTTCTGGTTTCTTAGCTATTCCTGGGCTCTTGCTGGCTTTTCATATGGAGAAAATTGAGCAATTTTATGAGCATTGTTAGCAAGATACCTGTAAAAACTTAGAATTTCATTACTCAACTGATCGTCAGCCTGTGTGCATTGAGAATCTGTTCTGCTCATTTTCCAACTAAAAAACAAACAAAACAAAAAAATACAGCAAAAAGAAAAAACCCTCACTTGTGCTTCTCTTGATCATTTCCAGTGCCATCACAAAGAGTGATCTGGGTTCTTCTCTCTTTTATGCACATGGAAGGAAAGTGTTAGCTAGGCTTCATTTGCACAATATTTATTCTTGTTGGTCACGAAGCTGATAGTGATAAGCTTAGAAATAATACCATTGTGTTTCAGATCACTGGCTCAATATTCATTCTGCTACTCAGAAAGCCCATTGTCCTCCTTCTGCGCTGTTGGCTACCAAACTGCTATTTGTAAATTCCTGGCTGAATAAATATTGAGGTGACTGAGAGGAAGAATTTATTCCATAGCTCCAGCTGTTTAAAACACATCTTTATCAAGTCACATGTTCAACATTACCTTACTTCTCACAAGGAAATTGTGCAGGTTTTAGCCCTGATCCTAACTCACAAAAGAAAGCTATTTAGGTAGCACATTCATATACAGATAGTAGCTATCCAGAAAATTAAAATTACAGTAATCTTCAAACAAGATGGTGTTTGGCCCTGCTAGTGAAGTCACATGGTCTTCACAGTTGTGTCAGGGTACAGGATGTGATCAGGAAGATCTGCCAGCCACAAGCAATTTGTAGGCACTTTGTCCTGAATAGGAGCCTCGTACTATGTTCAAGTGCTTAAACTATTATGCTTGAGAGGTAAACTGGCTTACAGCACAGCCAATTTAGCACTTTAGCACTTCAGATTTTATATGCATAAAAAAGCTTAAAGGCTGTTGGAGAGCTGTAAGTCACTTTGCCTCTACAACCATGAAACCTTAAGGAGCTCAGGAGGGTAAAGTACTATCATTCTTTCCTAGTTTAAGCCTCCTAGCACAGAGGTCCCAGGAAACAGCTTCACTGGGCTTGAGGCAGACAGGATGTCCCTGATGACACTGAATTCTGCAAATATAGAACCATAGCTGGCTGAAATAATCACCCCATTAAATGCTTTTCTGACTTTAACCACTTCATCATTAATATGAGTGCTGAGTGCTGTGCTCCTTGAAAAAGCCTCCCTCCCACACATTTCCTAAAGGGCTACAAAATGCAATGCCTCTGGAAGCTGGCTGGCAAATGTAGCTTTCCATTTCCATTTCATCATGCTTCATATAAAAATTAATACAAAATTCACTGCAAACACATTTTTTCTGTGACTGTTACACAAGAATTTCCTAACCCTCATTCTCAGATATTGTTAGTGGTAGAAATGCAATTTCATGCATTGCAGACACATTTTGTGAATAAAAGTCTCATTCTTATGTCCAGAACTATGTCTACCATCTAGTCTACCAGCAAGTATTTGATGTCAGCATGGCACGATGTGGTTGTACAACAGTATAAGGGGAAGAAGATTACAAGCAAGTTGCCACACGGAGCATATCCATGCTTCTGTCCAGACACTGAGATAAAAGTGTTATCCCAAAGGTGCAGACTTTTACCAGGGAAAAACAGGAAGTGCTAGAAGAGCACTCAAGCAAGGCAGTGTAAGCATCTCCTGTTATAGCTCCGGCCCCCATCCCTGCCTCCAACCCTGTCTACAAACTTTTCCTAAAGAGGAAGAATAATCCTCTGCTGGAAATTATCATAACCACATATATACACACTTTTGAAGGCTGGACCATCACTTTGACATGTAGCCTTAACAGTAAGGCCTTATTCTAGGTAAGACTATTCAAGCTCTTTGACAATTAAACTATTTTAAGCATGGATTTTACACTAGAGCACCTCTATTTATTCAGTACATAGCATAGCACATGCAGTTTATCTGGCTAACAAGGCCCAAACCAATGTAAACAGTCACTGATAACTAGCTATAGCATGACTGATAAATCTTTATTGCTGATACCTAAACATGTCTTTCACTCATCCTATCCCTGCACTCCTTGATCGAGAGTCCCTCCTCAGCTTTCTTGGGGCTGAAAGGCTGATGTAAACATTCTTCTGGCGGAAGGTGCCCGTGGGCCCTGGCCCAGAATCTTTCAGCTTTGCTTGTTAGGAAACCTGCCTCAAGTTTGGAAACCCAGTATCTTCTTTTGCTTCTTTTTGTTTCCTTCTTCCAGCTCAAATACTGCATTCACCACTGTGAGGTGCTCCTTGTCCAGATGAGCTTGTTTTCTAATGGAGTGGTCGGGGTCACTGGGCATTGGAATAGGCTGCCCAGGGAGGTGGTTGAGTCACCTTCCCCGGAGGTGTTTAAGGGACGGGTGGATGAGGTCTTGAGGGACTTGGTTTAGTGTTAGATAGGAATGGTTGGACTAGAAGATCCAATGGGTCCCTTCCAACCTGGTTGTTCTATGATTCTATGATTCTATGCACATCTGTCAAAATTAATGCATAACGGGATGCTATTGAACAAAACTGCAGAAAAATTGTGGCTGGATATGGACCATGTGAAGAAAAAATGTGGGCTACAGATTCAACACAGGTTGTTGGCTTCCCATTCACTGACCCACAAGCAAGGCAAGAGAGAGTGAATAGACACAGGGGCCAAAACAGCTGCTTCTTCCTACACAAAATGGCAACACTTCACAACAGTGTTAAAAACGTTACCAATGTCTTTCTAAATATCCAGCACTACCACTGCTAGGTAATTTTCTCCGAACTTTACTCAACTTTAGTGCTTAATTTTGAGACTTAAGACTATTTTTTTAACCATTTTATGTATTTGACATTTGTATCTGGTATTTGACAGCAAGAACAAATTATTCTCAAGCCTCTTGTCTTCTCTTTCATTATCACAGTGAAAAATATCTCTGCAGAATCAGAAGATTCAGCATGAAGCTTTACAGAAGTTATGCAGGCAGGTGAGCACACATACTCCTATGTTGGATATTTAGTTTTACCAGCTGTCAGCTGCTTATAGTAGATCTCGAACAGAACAGATTTGCATATGTAAAAGTGTGCAATAAGTAGGACCCATCCTGACTATTTTATATATTCATAGCTTTTAACACCAGTAGTGAATAACAATATGTATTTTAAGGTATTTATTTCCATACGAACCTCTACTATAATTACATATTAAATGGGAAAAAAATAGGCATGCAAAAACCTCCTCTATCTTCTTTTAAATCACACCAACACAATGTGGCATTCCTACTTTGAACAATGAAAAGCAAAGTCAGTAAAAAAACCTACTACTTTGTACTTGCATGCCACCAATACTTGAGGACTTTCTTCCAGAATAAATTCCCCATGGTTTACAAAAAAACACTAACACAAAGAACGATCTAGACAACCTGTAATCTCTGAGATAAAAAATATATTACAGACAATCATGCTGGTAATTAACAGATCAGAGGACAAGGCAACAGGTATTTATCCTGGTCTTATTGACAGAGCATGATGGTAGATCCTGCCAACTCTAAGTGATACAGCTGTGCTACCTCAACAGCCAGTAAACCCTCATGCTGATAGTGTTTATAAAGACTTCTCTCCTTGCTCACAAAAATGTCGTTAAAAACTTTAAAAATGGTAGATTATTTGCTATTAAACAGCTATGTAGTAGTAAATTACATTATTTAGAAATCCCATTAATAGCATGAGAAAGAAATGCTCCAGGGATGAAACAGCTGGAGGAGTGCCCTGCAGATGAGGCAGCAGCATCTCTTCCAGGACCAAGCATGGGAACATCCAAGGAGCTCAAGGAAAGTGAACAAAGCCACATAGGCATGTCAGGCTGAGGATAACTTATGCATTCGTCCCTTCTCCAGTTCCACTGTACACAGTGCCTTGGAGGCACTCTTCTCAAGCACATGGTAACGGATGAAATAAAATACAGTGCTGCTGCCTGTCTTGAAGATTTAGTCACAGCTGTGTACATACATTTGTGCACATCTGGTGCATTGTAAGGGGGCTTTCCTTTTCCTCCTGGCATACTGCAGTAGGAGATACTGCTGGATAAATATAAGTATTACCTTTATTAGCCTTTGTTCCCTGAGCAACTGAAACCATTACAGAGCTAGAACATATTTGTTGTCTCGAAAAATCTCATCAGTCCCTGTGGTATTCCAAAGATATTTATTTTTAAGTGTACATACTGCCCAAAGCCTAGACTGTTAAATTGAAAATAAGAATAGCAACCCTCTAAAGATCATTTTAATAAGGCATAACAGTCTTCCAGTGTTTTATCAATATTGCCAGCTCAAAGCATCTCAACCTTCTGGTTTTCTGTACTAAAGCAAATTATGTACAAGTAAAATTAAAGGTCTGGCAAAAAAACTGTATTTTGGAGAAAATCGTTTGTATCCAAACTGTTGCACAGCCAAATGATATAAAGTGTGACTCAAACGCATAAAGGAGTAGACCACCATAGAAGGAAAGCAAGGAAATGGCTTCCTTCTTATTTTGCACAGAGGAGCCGAACCAGGTGTCTGGTACCTGTTTGAAGCCTCCAGATAAATTGTTCATATCATCTTGTGACATTAACACATGCTACTATGGTATCGAGCCCTTTGTCTGCAACACCTGCTATCTCAGAGAAGATGGTCAATGACAATGACCATTTTCACTTATTTTAGCAGAGCAACTGCAAATACTGGCATCAGCAGATATCAGACTATATCCAGCAAAGACGTTTGCTTCAGAGTGCTAATTTAGCTCATGTCACTGAGACCAGGAAATGCATTTTTGTTTCCTGCAGCCTCTGGTGTGTATCAGACTCTAGCTTAAGCCAGATGTTTTAGAGATTCTTGAAGCTGTGTCGAAGTGCACGTTTAATCACAGCCTCCTGCCATGACTTTGGCAAATGATTTATCCAAGCATTACAAAGAGGATTATAGCTCATTGAATCAGGAGAGGACACTCAGCAAAAGAAGCTGGCCAGCTACTTACATGCTGAAATGCTCCAAACAGCAGTACTGGCCAAGTACCATCTGGTTTCGTTTATTGAATGAAACATTGATTTTAAATTGGATTTAGAAATATCAAACCTGAGAGAGTTCCTTTATAAACCACAAGTGAAACAAGCTGACAGTGTGCTGTCCTGGGTGAGTGCATACAGCAGAATACTTCCACTGACATCATAGTCCACTCCCTCTTCTAGGACAATTGACTTATTGTTGATATAGAGACATTTAAAGATCACCTGGGCTGGAAAAGGCACAATGCTTAGCCACTTCTTGCTTTAGCTGATTTATTATGAATCCTCCATTATTACTGTTTACAACTCCTTTTTTTCACCCTAGTTATTCCTTAGGGCTTTTTATTACCAACACTAATGCATGAGTTATTAATCTTGTAATGTTTACAAACATCATCCTTCCTGTGAAAGTAAGGCAAGAAGGAACCTCCTACTCATTTGAGGAGGCTCCAATCTTAACTGTTCAGATGGTCACAAATCACCATCTGAATAGAAGAAAAACAAAAAACCAAATATCCAGGGACAAGACAATATGTAGCTCAAGAGAATTTTGCTGCCTCTTGAATGAATATGTGTCAGTCTAAATAAATGGCCTCAGTCATGTAAACATTCTGCATATGCTTAACTTGAACTTTGAGTAAGCACATTATAGTGCGTAATGTTAAGCATTTATTTAACGTGTTTCTGATCACTTACACATAAATAAATTATTATTGGCTGCATTAATTACCTCTGCTGAGGATTCTAATCCAGGAAATACTGCATACACAAGAGGCAAAGTAGCAAGGATTTTGATGCACATAAACATATTTTCAGGTTAAAATTGATAGAAAATTATCATGAGGAAAGTGTAGGTTGTCATTCTATAAGGAACATAAACAATGGGCCAGGTGCATGCAGGAACCAGGTAAAGGAGGTGAGAACAGGAGGTCACAGATATGATCTAAGTATGGAATACTACATGTGGGGGGTTTTACCAAGCACCACATGCAAGTGGTGGATATAGCTACAAATTTAAAGATATATATCTCATTCTTCCCCATACATGTTGGAGCCTTTTCATTTAAAAAAAAAAAAAAAAGCTAAAGGCCATTATCTTTATCTGTATGTTATGGAGGAAGAAATAGAGGCACAGCAGAGTGCTCAGGAACTTTTTAAGTGTTAGCCAGGGTAAGTGCGCAAACTGTATAACACATCTGAAACTGGGCTCCTTGCACTTAGATTAAATTTCTGTAGAATTTTGTGGTGATAAACTAAGGAAGTGATCTAGGAGGCCAGAAATTAGCATTCTCCAGTAGGAACAAATCATGGGGAGGGAAAAGAAAAATCCTCAGGAATGTATAAAAGAAACTTAATAGACTGGAACAAAGGAAAAACAAAATTAGGATTAACATCCTGGGGGGAAAAAAAAAGTAGCTTAACAAATCTCTTTGATACTTGCTGTTAAAAGAGATAACAAACAAGACATGACAACTTCTGTGAGGAATAATATTTGTGGCAAAGCAGTATTTAATACAGACATATTACGTAATAGTTATTTCATATGTTTAATGATTATGCATTCATCATTTCTAAGGTCTCCATCTCTAATTCCTGCATAACCTAGAGGAAGTCCTCAATCTGTTTTCTTCCTCCTGTGCTTACGTTTACTCTCTATGACCTACTGAGCCTTATAAAAAGCATTTCATTAAAATGAGACAATTAGTTATTTCAGGCTTAAGACCTCATGGTCAGGCATGGGTTTTATGATTACAACTATTGTATAACACAATACTTTCCAGAGGAATGACTCTTTCACATCTACTCTATCACACACTGCAGTTTCCATCCTGGAACTCGGAACCAAAGACAATCAATCATCAGTCATCTATGGAAGGAAAGACAAAAGAAAGTCAGGAGTCAATTATGTGCAACTCTAATGTTCAAATAATCTTACAGAATGTAAAATGCCCTAAAGGATATTTGTTCTGCTTCCAGAAGTTCGGATGAGAGCTAATAGTGCTTCCTTACTTAGATACTTGGTTATATTGTGTGATAGACTTTAGCAAGGGCTCATTCATTCAGTGGTGGAGCCCAGTTCAGGTCCAGCCTTTGGTTTAGCTTTCTTTTCATATGCTGCTGGTTACACATAATAAGCACTGTATGGTTAATATATAGTTAAATAGTTAAATGAGCATTATTTTTTTCAATTAATTCCTCAATTCTTTTCTGTTGCTCAACAGCCAACAGTTTTGCATAGGCCAAGTCTTATGCTATATGATACCTCATCCTACAAAGTTCATAATTACTTATTTTAAATTAAAAAATAACATGACACACATTCAGCATTCAGTTGAAGAAAAGACATTCAATGGGTTTTTTGAAAAAAAAAAAATATCTTTAGTGGTAGCTTCTGTTCATATGTTTCCAGCAGGGATAAATGATCATTTCTTTGCCACACATAGAGGAACATTAGTCACTCCTAACTGGAAAACATGAGTTAATGCTTAGCGGCTGCATACTATGGAAACCACAGGGCTTGTGCACTGCAACACTGGTAGTGCATTTGGTCCCACTGCAGGAGCACCTCTTAGTCTAATTACCATTCAGCACTCCAAGGCAAAAAACAGATATCATTTTTACATGAGCATATAAATTTTCTGCTAAATCTCATTTATCAATAGTACATAGCAGGAGCAATTTTATTTTCTGCTATGTTCTCTCTGAATTGCATTATGAGAGGAAGCATTTTACCATGTTAATTAACCCAGCCTTCTCAGACTAGACACACATTGGCACTGTCATAGACTTTCCTTCTCAAATTAAAATTAGAAAATTTTAAATCAAAAAAGTTGAAATAGTTATAGAATGGATTGCCATAGAAATAAGCAAGCAAAGAGTAGCTAAAATATGGAGCTAACTCCCCAACCCTATTTCTTGCTTATACTTCCCCAACTCATCCTCTGGTTTTCATCCTTTGTAAATTCATCCCACAAGCCTAATTGTTAATGTCTCATTTTTAATCCCAGAAGAGGAGAAATGGGAATACATGTGCCTTGGAAAGTACACAGCAACACCTAACACAGTGCAAACTGTTACTTTCTAATGATTAAAATAAGGGCCAGCATTAAACTGTTCCTGTTCAGTATTGTAGCATTCGCTGACTAGATATGCCTGAATTGACTTGTTTCTTGAAGTAGTTGAAACATTGTCAAAAGAATAGAGACCCCAAACTGGCTTTCTTCTGCAATCTATTCACTGTCATATAAATTCCTCTCACAGACTGAGAGATGATCTGCATATCTATTTTGCTCTCCTCTCATAACCTAACTACCTCAATAAGGATTCTTCATATACTTCAGTTACTCATGCACTGCAGCTCTTCAACAACACACAAGCTCTGTGATGCAGTACAGAATTCTTTGTAGGTCTAGACATGTGAATTTATAATCTCTTCCAAAAATTAATCATTTCATAATGCAGATATTAGCAATAAAGTAGCAAGACTATGTTTCTATACAGCTAAATCTGCATGCAATAGAATGGCAAACTGCTGTCAAGGACCATTAAAAGGACATGTAAGAATTAATTCCTTATCCTCATCAATAAATAAATAAATTAATAAAATATGGGGTATATGCATGGAGTGCAAAAAGAAAGAAAATTAAAATGGTATTGTCTACCAAAATTACAGCTTTTCAGGGGCTTACAGTTTTGGTCACTGTATCTGGAAATGGTATCTGAGAAGCTTAGACCAACTGTATCTTCCCTATAGTGTAAAAAAGTACTATGAGTTTAAAAAGTCATTAGCAATTTCATATTCTTATTGCGTATGTGAAGTGGAGCTTTTACTGTGGTCTTGTAGGACTAATAAAAATTCTTTAATATGAGACTAATTTATGACTAGCCTCTCTTCCATAGTCTTTGTTGCTTGGTTTCCAAAGCACAGGATTTGGTAGGGAACAGATGACTAGCTGCAAACACTGCAAATATGTGTTGGACGAATATTTGAACATTTGTTCAAATTTGTCTTAAGATTTTATAGTGCTGCCCATCTCCATACTGTCTGAGCACAAAGTTCTCAAAAGAGAATTTTCATTTTACTGTGTTTCCAATCCTCCCAAGTTCATTTCCTGTAAAGATGAGGTGCTTTAATTAATGTAAAAACTTGCAAAAAAAAGGTATTTAGCCTAAGTTAGCTAAAAAATGTGTCAACTGCCAACTTTTTTTATATATCAGTTAAGAATTTCGCAGTCAGCACCGTGCTGAGTATTTGTATGATTCATGTTGTGGTGTCATGCTTCCCAATCAACCAACACAGTGGAACCTGAATGTTATTTTATTTCATATTTGTTGTCTATGCTATATACTTGAAATTTATGTTAATAAGGGAATAATCAACAGAACCACTTACATAGCTGACAAACCAAGAAATACATAAAAAGTCACCAGCCACACTTTGCGTAGATTTTTAGTCCTAGCTGGATAATTCTTACTGTAACCAACACACCCTGAAACTGCATGTCACTTCTGCTTTACAGTGAATTTAATAAGGTTTCATCTGAAGTTATTAAACAGGAAAAAACATAATATGACTTGAGAGATCAGTTAAAAGGCACAACTAACAGTTTGCAGATATGAAGCAATAAAGTGAATGTTCCTATTGAACCATTCAGGAAAAATCAATAGCTTTTGTAAACGTGTAAAAGTAATTTCAAGTTAGAATTTTGAAAGGAGCTAGAATGTGTTTCAGTTGCTTTAGCACAGAAAACCCAGTGCCATTCTGGATGAACCCAGCTGCCTGAGACATCCATCCAACACAGGACCCAGGGGAAACTTGCATCCCTTTGGCAGAGGCAAGTAGGAATAGCCCTTAAAGATCTAAACTAGCAATAGGTGTCTGTGTTGAGGCGGCTGAACTCCAATCCCATCATTTTAGATGACAAGCAGTGGCAAAAACAGATGCCACTTCCTCAAACTACTACTGAGAAAGAATCGGTCTTTAGGTGAAATTCTTCCAGCAAATTCTAAATACAAGGTTAGATTTTAATACAGTGAAAAGTAGGATAGCTCTTCTCTTCTTGCCACAGTCAAAACCACATCACTATGAGGACAGAGTTTTCTCTGTTCTCTTTATCTTTATTAACTGTTAATCTTTCTTTTATTGCTATCTGAAATAGAATAGTACCTGAATTACTCGGATTAAAAGTTGAGAGGATATGTGGTGAGTAGGCACATTTTTAGAAGCCAGTCTTGAAATTTGGTATGCATATCATATGACTGAAGTACGTTATTCTTAATGCTTCAATGTATGCAGACATCTACAATTATTCCTCAGATCCTTTCAGGACATTAAATTAGATCATGTCTTTTCTTTATGCAAAATTAGTCATCACATCTGAAGTGCATTTTCCAGTAGTTTGAAAGTTGATAGAATATTTTACCCTACTCAGTACAGAGGACTGACTACAGGATGTAAGAAATCACCTACCTAAGCAATTTACTGTATCATGCAAAGATCAGTGTGATAAATAAATCTTTCTATTGATATGTGGTACAAAGTGAAGGGGAACACAGGTGTTTGCTTGGGAGATCTTTCAGAAAATTGGATACTGTTTAACACATTAAACAATAGACCTCAAGAGGGCAAGTACTATAGAAAGCCATTGCCTACAACAGGTACTAACAAGCAAGATGTCAAAGGCTAGGGCCCCAGTGTCTGTGTGACTAAATGTTGTAGTGTAATGTAGTGTAGAATGTAAACAATATAAATGTGAAGCATGCCTAGATGTATTATTAGTTTATTTAAACTTCTTGGTTTAGTATGATCATTAGATTAAGGTATCGCTCAGATCTGGATTGGAGCTCACCTCCCCAAAATCTAAGTGCATGGAGACCTTGAGGTTACTCAAGTTCATTCATCCCTAACTGAAGAGAAATATTGCAGTGTTGATTTATAAAGGAAAACGGTGCTATTCTTCATCTACACTGTTACCACCAGTAAAAAGCTCTATTGCATTGACTAATTGTCATAGTATTTAAACTAATACAGTACATAAAAATGGCCTTCCTGAAGATGATGAGTTATATTTCCACTCCTTGGATCTTGCAGCCTTGCCAGCATCCTGGTGTCCTGGAGTTATATATAGAACTGCAGAAGTGATCTGGTAAGAAAAGGAGAGGGGAAGCAAGATTAGAGAGGTCCTAAGCATGGGTGTCCTGAATAAGGTATGGATATTACTCCATTTTGCACCAATTCCTGGCCTTTCCCCAAATGACAGAGGACTACTTTCAAGCAACAAACTGCAAACAGCTGCCACAGATTTCGACCATCAGTCACAGTGGATTACCTGCTCTGAATTAACAGAAGGTGCATACCCTTCTACAGCTTCCCTTAGACCTACCCTCCTGTCAAATGATATGTCTCTTTCTTCAGTCAACTCATACTATTGGCCTCTATACCATTCTGTGGAAAATGGCAAAGTATTTTTAACAGACATGAACAACAGCTATGAAAGACAGTCAGGAAACAAAAAACTATAATTTGCTCTTGTAAGGATTTGGAAGTACTTCTCTGATCTTGCTGCCCTGATTTAAACTTATTGCTACAAAGCCAGGATCCTGACAGTTACAAAGGGCTTTGATTTTATTTTTTCATACACTTATATCACAACCTTATTTTGTAAAGTGCCAAGTGGATTTGCTCATTCATAACCCATTTTGAGGCAGTGGATGGCAGCAGGGGTTGTTTTTGGGGTGGATTTTGGTTTAGTTTTAGTACACTTGATTAGTTTAATGGGACATAATGTTCCTTTCTATCTTTTCCTACTTTAAATACTTTAATTCATGCTATGAAAAAAAATCAATGGCAATCTGTCAAGGGCTGCAATTATGTTTTAAAATGGGATGAAAAATTCTGTGTGTGTGTGTTTGTGAGCGAGGGGAATCATTTACATAATAACTGATGGTAATAATAACTCTCAGATACAGTCTTTACAGATCATACTACCCCTTGGATTAATTTTTAGAGGGCTGCTGCTTTCTGTGCAGTACCACTAGAAATGCAGAAATTTTAATACTGCAGTTTTTAGTCAACTGTCAGAAAGCAAATGCTGATACCACTTTGTCCTTAAAAATTTACACTGCTATCATCAGCTGCTATCTGCCAAGGTCTTCCAAACTGAGAATGATTGAAAGCCCTCCAAAGCAAACTCATGCTTATGGCTATTGGTGGTTTTCTAGGCTTATGTTTTCTTCATCAATTGGAACCACTGGTCTGTTGTGGATACTGCTAATGATCAGAAACGGCGTTACCAGCAGGTCCAGGGAGGATATTCTCCCCTTGTACTTGGCACTGGTGAGACTGCACCTTGAGTCCTCTGTTCAGTTCTGGGTCCCTCACCACAAGAAAGATGTTGAGGCTCTGGAGTGTGTCCGGAGAAGAGCAACAAAGCTGGTGAAGGGGTTGGAAAACAAGTCTTACAAGGAACAGCTGAGAGAGCTGGGGTTGTTTAGCCTGGAAAAGAGGAGGCTAAGAGGAGACCTCATTGCTCTCTACAACTACCTAAAAGGAGGTTGTGGAGAGGAGGGAGCTGGTCTCTTCTCCCAAGTGACAGGGGACAGGACAAGAGGGAATGGCCTTAAGCTCCGCCAGGGGAGGTTTAGGCTGGACATTAGGAAAAAAAATTTCATGGAAAGGGTCACTGGGCACTGGCACAGGCTGCCCAGGTAGGTGGTTGAGTCACCTTTCCTGGAGGTGTTTAAAGGACGGGTGGATGGGGTGTTGAGAGGCATGTTTTAGTGTTTGATAGGAATGGTTGGACCTGATGATCCGGTGGGTCTTTTCCAACCTCGTGATTCTATGATTTTATAATTGTGAAAATTAGGAGCACTTTTTATCTAGTTATTAGTAAACTCATCCAAATATAAAACTTTTAAAGATGTATAAATAAACCCCCAAATTTTTAATATTAAAAAATACAGACGTTTGAAAATCAAATGGTTTACTTAAATAAAACAAAAAAATATTCTGTTTGAAAACAAAATTGTAGCTTTTAACCAGAATTTCTCTTTTCAAATTTCACTCCCATATGGTAGAAAGAGAAATGAAAAAAAGAGGACCTCAAGATCTATAACATTTAGAAGTGACTAGAATTGAAAAGGCTTTTTATTTTTCCCATTTTACCGAAAGGTCTTCCCTAAAAATCTTTTTTTCAATATTAACTTAAACAATTTATCCCACAATATCAAAAGTCCCTTTTTCTTCCTATTTAGTATAGAACATCTGGTTTGGCAGATGACAAATGAGAAAATAGATATCATTTGTTCCCTTTGTCTTTCCAAATACTGAAGACCAGATGTTCCTTGATAGGCATTTCAACTGTAGAAAAGCATCCACTCAAGAACATAAGGAAAAGTAAAAAGTTAATGATTTCTGGAAATGCTTTTCTTAATATACAAGTGTCTTATATCTCATAACAATAGCCATAATGTTTTTTTCCTCTGCCTCAAACTTTCATTCCATTTCCAAAGATCTCCTTCAGATTCCGCTGTATTACTCAGCCTTCATGTACATGTGAACTCCATGATTTCAGCCAAGTATTTTGACAGACAGTGTTATTTTATTGGACTTACCACAGCTCTGCAGAAAAGGTTGCTCAGTATTCTGAGTAGCCAATCCTGTCTTCTTTCAGCTCAAATATTCATCACTTCATTTTATGTTAAAATAATTTTTGCAATAGTAATCAGCATCCATTGCAGAAAATGAGTTTTATCATTAAATAATCACACCCTTGAGAAGCTGTGGGCACACAGCTGACTCTTAGTTGGCTCCAAACAATTGAAATGCAACTATTGCAGAGAAAGTGTATCTCTTGTCTTTGAGTAAAATTAAAACTGATATGATAGCAATGATTTTAACATTTATATTGCAGTATTTCTTATATTTGCAAAACTGTATTCCTACATTACTAAACATGGAAGATAGTAGTCCATGTCACTGCATAAATGAATAGGAGCAGATTAACCTGCATCAGAAAATGTTTTGGGGGTTGTTTTTTTCTGTTTAGTGAGAAGAAATAATACTGATGCCAGCAATATTCTTCCAAACACAATCAAACAAAATGTGTGCCTTTTGTATCAGGATTAAACACCCAAGGGAGAAAAATATATCACACCCCAAATTTTGCCCAGAAATGAGTGATCTATCTACTGGCATTGTACTTGATATAATTAGGCAGCTCCAGTGTCTAGACAGAAAGGGATTTTCCTAGCATAGCAACTTAAGCCAGAATGGGAAGTGAGCAATGGCTGTGACAGAATCTGTGCTGCCTCTACCAAGCAGCTTGATAAATTTAGGGGAAGCTGGAACCTCTCTAAACTCTCCTCTGTCCTTCAAGAAACAGCCTTCTGTCTCTTTCCCCAGCAACAGTCCACCAGGACCTCTCCACCTACAAGGAGGTGAAGACAAGATCAGTCGACCAACAAGAGTGGAGGGCCCTGAGATGCGATGCTTGAAAGGCTAGAAAGCTCTATTGTTGCTTTTGTATATGTAGGCTAAAAAGGCAGAGTCTTTCCCTTGAAATCTGTACCTCACACAGCTGCATACTTTGTCTTATGGACCTCCTGGTCATCACGAGGAGCCCAATTTATCACTGCATTTGAACAGACACTAGTGTGGGTCACCAGGTGTGGGTGAGGATGAGGAGGATATGACTACTGTTAGCTTCCTAGCTGTTTCCATTTTCTAGCTTTAACTTTTAGGAAGATTCACACACTAGAATATGCCCTGAAAATGACTCTCAGAAAGTAACATTCCAGAGGCAAATGGGCATGCAGAGAGTCCTGATTAATACTCTGAGCGGTAACACTTATCCACGGGATTTATACCGATATACTATAGGTTATGTTCAGCCTGCTGAACTTTATCTTTTCCAACGTAGAGCTACACAGTGTTGTTAATAATATGCCTGTTCTGAAATTGCAATAAGGCCACTGAAGGGAATTTGATTTATCAAGAGATAATCATTTCCTGGAGGGGAATAAAGGCACCTGGCTGCCTTCTGCAGTCAAATTTAATATTAGCGTTAATAACAAACCCCTCCCCCTGCCTTTCATAATGCCAACTTAATAATTTAATTATCCAGATAATCTTCACACACAGTTTATGTTTTTACATCTAACTGGATGCCTAATAGAGTTCACATTACTGTTTATTATAAACACCTAGAAGCAGCATTCTCTTCATACTGCAAAGTTTCCACAGAGGCACAGTGCCATGCTGTGGAATTTGTTTAAATGCAGAAATATCTATGTCACACCAAAACGGCTTTAATCAAGAAGCACTGCCTAGCTACTCATATGCATTGCTTTCAATGGCATATTTAGACTCATGTCCAATGTTTAAGCTTTTGAATTTTCCTACAGAGGCTCCCATAATGGGTTAATGAAGATTAAATCAGTGCTTCAGTGATACACTCAGAGCTCTTAACTGCTGATTTAGAACATTGATTACTTAAGGTTCTGCCTTTTGGTCAACTCACAGTAGCACATGTTATTAATTGGGGGGGCGGTGCTGCTCTGACTGTTTGTGGGTGAAATGGGGAGCTGCAGGTGTTCTTTATACCATGGATATAGATTCTAATGTTTTGCCATTAAAATAGAAAAAGAGCTTTATGACCTTTTTAGATTCTGATCCACCTCTCTGATACTTTCTGTTCTGACAGTGCATCTAATCTAACCCTTCAAAATAAACAAGTGCCTGAGGTGAAAATAATGCAGGACTGATGAACATAGCAATTCACTTACAAATTGATCATTTTGCTGGTCACATTTCCGCAACAGCTTGTTTTTTTATGGCACAAATTGCTTATTTGCTTCTTCTGCCATGCTAGGATATAAGTTTTACTCATTTGTTTTCTGAGAAGAGTTCTGGCCATTATCTCCAACCAAAAGAATGCATTTGGACAATATCCATTTGTATGCTAATAATATTACTTTCAATCATACCTGAACTAAGGTACAAGACTGGGCTATAGCCAATTGCCATTTTTTCTTCTTTTAAAACACTTGAAGAGCAATAGTTCTAAAGATTGTGGAATCTCTTCTCATTCCCTTTTCTCAGCATTGCCTAAGCCTTTATTACCTACCTGCTTCAGCTTGTATTAAAAACTGGTTTAAAACCTTAGAGACTCCTTGCTTACACTCATGAAATTTGTATTTTTTCACAAAAATTCGTTTTGCTTTAGGTGTAATGTGTACTTCCTCTTTATTAGGGCAAGCTTTTAGTACTTTTTCTTCATCTTGAATGATGTTGACATGTTAAGAATACACCTTCCTTTCACTTTTTTGCAGTCCAGCCATCAGCAGCCCCAGTGATAGCATATCTTTCTCTGATTTGGCATGCATAAACAAGAAATACCTTGGATATTTTTATGGTTATGTCATGGAAACTCTCCAAACTTTACTCTGGGTGCAAATATCCCAGCACTATCCTGGGAATGTATGGCAATGCTATCTCAGTTCTCCTATAGTCAGAATAAACCATTTCAGAAGATGAAGAGCTACTGAAAGGGACTTGAATCATAATTCAGTGTGAACACGAGATGTAAAGCTGGAAACTGTGGAGAAGCTAGAATTAACTTTGGTAGCAAGGTTTCTGACAACGTAATAGTAGAGGTCTTACTGCTAGGAAATTCATCTGAAGAAGGCTGGAAAATATCCATAGAGAATAAAACTTTTCCAGGAAGTTAAGGCTGCACTTGTATGACATCTTGACTTTGTACAAACTCTGGACAGCTTTCACAATCACAGCCTATAATAATTAGATAATATTCCTACAGCACCAGTCTTTTGGGCAATATCTCTTTGACTCCCTCTCACCCACCTGGCTCCACTCCCATGCCAAATCCTTTAGTCTAAACCTGCTTTTAGGTATGTGAACAAAAACACCAAATGGACTTGATCAGATTTGTTTCAAAAGCACACCCCACATCTAAACTAAAATAGCAATGAAGATGCAGTCTTTGAAGTCCAGTGGTGTTTGGGTTTGGGGAGCTCAACAGAATTCATATGCTGCCCTTCTTGCCAGCAGTCAGTCATACATACTCCAGGTGTGCTCTACTTAACCCATTTATCTGCCCTCAACTCAGGACAATCTGTACACTGAAACTGGTGAAAAGCTTATTTATTTGCCAAAGGAATTCAACGTTTAGCTTCGGGACAAAAGCATATTGGTAACAATCTAGTACTTTATCAGGAGAGATATCATGCAAAGAAACTAGTAAGGGAAAGCATGAAGTTAGGAAAATACAGAGAAAATGGCTTAGACAAATTCCCTTGCTGAAGGGAAGGGAATAAACTTCTTTCCTTCTCTTGATAAAACTGAATAAAAATTTAGGATTCATGTCTTCTAAAAAAGTCTTACTGAAAACACATTTCAATAAGAAGATTTGCATTTTCATTTAACACACTCCTGAAAAACACCAAAATAAATACTTTAGTGATCAAAGACAAACACTATTTCTTATCTTTAATATTCCCCTAAAATCTTTGTGTAGTTAGCAGAAAAAAATAAAATATTAAAACAATAGGAAAAAACTGAGCCTCCATGGATTTTGCAGCTGTAATCACATGAAGAAAACTGTGATTAAGAAATAACATGTTTGATGCTGAAAATTCAAATTATTCATATTTGCCTAAAGTATAACCTCAAATTCCATTGCAGTCTTCTTGCTATTTCATGCAGGACTTATGTTGCTAAGTTTGTTTTTCCTGTCTCTTTTCTTTCTCTATCTTTTTAACAGCCTTTTATTTCTTGTTCTTGCCTAGTAAGATAATATTTTCATTGCTTTCTTCTGATAGGAGATTCAAGATTTTCACAGTGATCAAGTATAATGTGGCATACTCTTTGAACACTTGAAGAAGGAACTAGAGCAAAAGGAAATAGGAAACAAAAGGCTGATGAGTTTAAGCCACACTGAGGATGAATCATCTGGGACCTCAGCTATGTCCAAATCAGGGCATACCAAGAAACAAAGTAAAGAGAATGTCTGCTACCTCTGATGGTCAAACATATTCAGATACTTCTTTTCCTTGTAAGGAAATTTTAAGTAAAAATCAGGATGGAACAGCATAGTCAGAATTCTAACCTTTTTTCTCTGCTTCTATTGGTACCACACTATCACATATTTGTTCCTGAACTTGTCTAGCCACTATGTTCAAAAGCAGACCTGTAAGGACATGGTCCATTTTAAAAGTACTTGGCATCTGGCTTTGTAGCCAGCAAGATTCTCAGCATTTGTTTTCCTTGGGAGAATTCATCCCTGCTCCCAAAAGTGAAGGTTTATTTAGGAAACCTAGTGCATAATCATCTGTTGACTAGAGTAAAACAAACAAATACAGCAATTGCCAAACACAATCCCTATCTCTGCTTAAAGACAGAGCTTTTCTCCACCTCTTTCTGTGCTTCCTATTCCTTCCACATGCCATCCAGGTGAAAGCCATGGAGATAAGTTCCTTGGGGTCAGCTACAATTTTATTGGCCCCTTCTTTCAGACCTTCTGGGCCAGAAATCTAACTACCACTGTCATTGCTCCACGAAGTTTTGGATACAAACACGCATTTTCACAAGGACGTTCTTTGGTATAAGGTATATTTTAGGCTACACAAAGTAATCTCTGGTGTTTTTTCAACCATACATGGCAAAAAACAAATCCAGTAAAATATTGCCTTACTTAGACATCTTAGAGAAACTTGGTATTCCCCTGTCCCATTTACTATCACAGACATCACACGAATGAGCTATAAAAAGAGAGTCCTGAGCAAGCCTGTCTTGTGACTTCAGATATCATAAAACTGACTCAGACTTCTTTAAGCATAGACTTTTTTGCTTAGTATTTTTTTGCAATTCATAATTAATATATCTAGTGAGTAGTGAAAAAGGCTAAAAAATATATAAATTACTTTTACAATATATTTATTTTTACACATACGCAGTGTTCTGCAAGCACAGGTAAGTGTACTTACCATTAAATCAATGCAATTACTTTTACATTCTGGATTTTCCTTAAATGATGTCAGGAAAGGTCTGTGTGCGTGAGCACAAAGTCAGAATTTTTTTGCTTTTTTGTAACTCTTATCCACTTACACCCTTGATGCCTTTATTTTATTAGTCAGGGACATAAATAGAAATTAAACAGTGCTTCCTTGTTCTCATGTCATGTATGAGAACGGATTTTAGTGTCATAGAGTGTGTTTGAAATTACTTATAGTAAAAGTCTGACCTTTGTGAAAGTCAAGTCATTAACATACAGTTAATAGCTAGAGTGAAATGCTTAAATGTTTAAAAAGTATGTTGAAATACAAATTTTCAGGTTGAAAATTCAGCACAAAGCTTAGAGAAATTGTTATAAGCATCTTTCATACTAACCATTTCCAGCAACAATCTATTGCTCACATTAAAGCCTTCTGGTCTTCTCATTTCCATGAAAACCACCCCCAGAGGGGGCTACGTTCCTTCCTACTACTTAAAAAACTAAACCACATCATCTTTCTCCCATGCTTCTTGTGCTAACTGTTTTATTTGCTTTTCACTGTTGTCTTCTGGGGTAATTATCTTGATTCCAGTGATTTTTTAGCATTGATGGCATTCATCAGAGGTACATACTTTTGCATGTCTAGCTGGTCTCCTTCCAGTCTGCCTGTGTTTTACAGCAGGGCTCAGCATAGGAATGCAGGTCAGGGATCAGGCAGCACTAGGCAGAACTGGCTGCACTTGCCTGTCCAGGTAAGAGGCAGAGTGATGCTATTTGCATGTTGTTATGTTTGAAGCAGAGCTCCTTCCTTGGACTCAACTACCTGTGAAAACAGTAGGGTAATTTAGGAGCAGAGATAGCTTAAGTTCTATCACCTGGGGTGGGTGACTCCAGCACCCCTCCAGCTTTCACAATTGTAACTGAATTCCTTCAGTTCTTTCCAGAATATGTATCCCTGTACATACCATCCCACGGATAACTGGATTTAGAGAGCACATCTTGCCCATGTGGATTGCAAGGTGCACACAATTACAACTGCTGAACACAACTCTCTTACATTGTGTCCTGTACCTCCAGCACAGAGAGACAAAGAGCGTGAGGTCTTTTAAGAGGCTGAGGCTAAAATATAACAATTTCGGGATTATCCAGTTTAAAACCAGTTTATTAGTTGGTGCTAACAGCCCGGGGTTCCTCTTACTCTCTCCCTCTCAAGTTGCCTTTTCTAGCCTTAAGCTCCTTGTTATAATACTGAAGGCTCATGATTACTGGCTCTAATACAGATTTAGCCTTTAATCAGACAACTGTGTAGTTCCTGAGATGCAGGGTCAGTAGGCATGGCCCTAGCTAAAAGGACAATATGATATGGAACAGAGTGGTTTTATTTTATCTTTTATTAACTTGACTCAACCACCTCCAGCTACTTTCCCAAGACAAAATGTCCTATAGTTGCAGGTTTCTCAGCTAATGTCAAACTGATAACAAATTGAGTAAATAGATACTGGTGACTGAATCCTGTAAAAACTAGTCTTTAATATGAAGATTTTATATCGTAGGAAATAAGAAAAAAACCAGTCAAAGAATTCCTGTAAACAGAATCTAATTATTAGTTTTCCTCACTGAGTTTGTACATGATGAAGTGAAAATCATGCATACACTGGGTCTTCCGTCTGAGTGCTAAAGAAAATTGCAATGTCAGCTTTCTTTCTATTCAATGATTTTAATCAATGTGATATTTAACACTATTTTTAAGGATTATGTGTGCTACGCAGTCAGTCTCAATAATAAGACATGAAGGTGAAAATGCTAAATATCAAAAAGAATTGTACTAAAATATCAAGACAGGGGGGAAAAAAAGCTAGTAAATCTGAACAGAAGAGGAAAGAACAAGGTTGAAAACAGACTTTTCATTTTTTTTAACCTCTGTGTATGTGTGCATCTACCAAGAGACATGTGAAGAAGGCATTGCCACTTTTGAGACCATGAGACAAGTTCAGTGACAGAAGAGGTAGAAAGATAGACACTGTGAAAAGAATTACATTAAAACTATCATACACCATCTACCCAAGAGGACTGAGACAGATGCCAGAAACAGACGTAAATGACCTGTGGGAGGATGGATAAATATAGAAGAAAAATAGAATAACGTCAAAAAAGGTTAGTGTCAAATTAATTTGACAAAGTTTTGGTAGAAGGAGGGAGTTATTCCAGGCTTCTCAAGTCAGTGGAAAAGTGATGGAGGAGCAGAGGAGGAGAGGAGAGGATTTAGGAATCATTCAGTCTGACAAGATTTTCTCAGGTGGCTTTGCCTACTCTTTCGTTTTGTTGATCTTGTGTAGCGTTTTTCAGAAAGAGTCTGTCCTCTTTTCTCTTGTGGTCCAAGCTGAGGCAAAGTTATGTTAGAGAAACGTCTTCCCAGTGGACAACATGCAGGAGGGTTATGTGTTTGTGAGGGTACAAATCTTGTACAAGACTGTGCTGTACACAATCCTGCTGAGGAGTGCCTTTTGCACACAGATGTGCAGGACACACCACCACATTGCACAGTGTGTCTACTCTTTCCTCATGGCCAGTGAGTACTGAGGCAACTCTCTATCCCAAAAATAAAAAAGTTAGGCTAAAAAAGAAATAGCAAATACTGACCTTCTTTCAGAATCCCTACTTCTTTGTTGTCACCTGTAGTTTTATTAACGAGCCTAACTAGCTATATTCAAACACAATGCTGTAAAATTTAATTGGGCAAACATAGTGAGCATTAGCTGGAGATGTTTCCAGTCATGTATGATTACGTGATGCTTGTACTTCAATAATTAGCAAGACAAAATTAAATCATTTTACAATTAGAAAAGCTCCCATTTCACCTTTCCTGTCATAGATCTTTATTTAATTTGGACCTTTATTTACTGATTGTCCCATTCCATTAGATACAGAAGACATTCACCTGCCCACCAAGATATTTTAAAATAAGACAATGTATTTGGGACCTAAGAAAGTGAGCTGTGTTTGGCTAGCATGGAGTTCATTCTTCTTCATAGTAGCTAGTGTGGGACTGTTTTTGATTTCTGATGGAAAGTGTTGATGCCACAGGGATGTTTTAGCTACTGCTAACAAGTGATTACTGAGTCAAGGCCTTTTCTGCTTCTCACATCACCACACCAACAAGTGGGCTGGGGATGCACAAGAAATTGGAAGGGGACATGGCCAGGTCAGCTGACTCCAGATGGCCAAAGGGATAGTCCATAATATATGACATCAACCTCAACATAATAATATGGAGGAAGAAGAAGGAAGTAGAGGGGAGGAGGGATAGTATTTGTCTTTCCAAGTAATTGTTACATGTGATGGAGCCCGGAATTCCTGGAGATGGCTGAACACCTGAACCCATGAATAAAATCTGTGTTTTGTTTAGCTTGCATGCACAGCTTTACCTATTAAACTGTCTTTATCCCAACCCACAAGTATTCTCTCTTTTACCCTTCCAGTTCTTTTCCTCATCCTATCATGAGGAAGTGTGCAAGCAGCGCTGTGGTGCTTAGTTGCTGGCTGGGGCTAAACCACAACAGTCCTTTTCAGCACCCAATGTGGAGTTCAAAGAGTTGAAGATAACAACAGATTTTATTGGAATGTGCTAGATCAAATTTATAGTTGTTATTGCAGTTTAGATATTAATTAACTGGCTTCAGTGCTTTCCATGGGGCTTGCTTACCATACTGTAGAGTCTAGTGGTCACTAGTGTCTGCTTTTTCTTTTCACTACTTGCTCTACTGCTGTAGTGCTTATTATCTTACAGTTCTGTGCTTGGGAACATTTTGACAACAGCAATGGCTCTATGCCTGGGCTGTCAGCTGGCCAGGGTATTGACACCGGGTTTGTGTTACTGTACTGGATAGGCTGGAACTGCAGTGTGAACTTGAGTCAAAGGGACTGTGACTTGTGGATAAGTCTATGCGGAAGCAGGATACCCTGAAGGGTCTGTGGCCATGGATAAGCCCATGCCAGAGCAGATAGATCTCAAAGCATGGTTATGTCTGTGCCACAGCAGATATACTTCTGAAGGGATCGTGGCCCAAGGATGAATGCATGCACAGGCACACCTTGAAGCATCAGTGACTGTTCTTGATGTCATGCTGCAGCACGTCAAAGCTTGTGGCCATGCATCAGCCCATGACAAAGCATGTACACCCCTGAAACAACTGGAGTCATGGGTAAGGCCGTGTTCCATCAGCTTTACTTCTGAAAGGACTGTGGCTGTGTGTAAAGCTGTGCTGGGGCAGACGTATCTCTGAAAGCATTGTGGCCCTAGGAGAAAACCACACTGGAGCAGGCGTACTTCAGAGCAAATGTGGCTGTTGATAAGTTTATGTCACAGCAGCTATACCCCTGAAGTGACTGTTGTTCATAAACAAGGCTGAACTCAGAGCAGGTACACCTGACTGCAGGGATTGCAGTCAGCAGGTAAGTCTAAGTCAATGCAGGGGCAAGGGGGACCCGATGGTCTCATCCAAAGGGACTATGGGTGGAGATGGCAATAGATATATCTTTAAATTGTTGTAACGCAGGATTAGGGTTGAATTTTATAGGAATTACTATAGGAACCTCCTGCACCACTGGAGGGGAGGACAAACCTTATAAGAAATAACACAAATGCCACAGTGATATGGCTTGAACTGGCTTTTGTGCCCAGTAACTTTAAACAACATACCACCTCTCTTGTCCTGAGCAACCTCCATAGCAGATGGAGCTGAAAATCATGGACTAAATTAACTCAATGGACATTTTTTGGGGCAGTTTGAACATTTATGGCCATTTTATAAACATTTTACATGGGTGGTCCATAGGCTAACGGAATGATATCTCTTTCACGAGATATAACATTTGTGTGCAAAATAAAAGGGTAAATAGCACTTTAAATATTTCTCATACAGGAGAGGAATGTATGACAGATAGGAATATGTTCAGAATTTCAGAGAAAATAAAGACACTTCAAATCACAGAAACACTAAATGACTTACAGCTTCACAGCTTAAACCATTCTGGAAGAACAGAAGCATAGTTGGTTATTTTTCATTTTATCCCTTTGGGATAAAACTTGCAAACAACAAGCCTTTAGCTTTTTCCCTGTTCCTCCTATTAAACACTGTGCCCTCCATTCTAACTGCATTTTCTAAGAGTCATTTAGTTCATCTTCAGTTATTCCAGGAAAGTGTCATTTTACAGTTCTATATTTTAATATCCTCTTACTGCAGCCTTGATGAAATCAGCTGTTTATAAGTAAAACCTCCCCTCCAAATCTGCACCATTCAAACTGTGGAAGTAACAACAGACAATGCAACACTCCTTCATTTTTCAGCTCATTCCTAAAACTAAATTAGCACTGCTGGCAGTAGATGAGCCATATTAGAGACATTTATTACTCTAGCAGCCTTCTCAGTCTTTATTGGTAAGAGGAAGCATGTGGAGGTTTGGGGGTGGTTTTTGGTTACTGAGACAGTTAATATTATGATTACGTACATAAATCCCTTAGATCAGACAGACACTAATTTATTGTTTCATCCCGTCATTTTGACTTGGTGGTCTTCAAGAATATTAACTGTTTGAAGTGGGAAGGGGTTACCCTTTCTATTGGGGATGCCTGCAACAGTAGATTTTAGCTAAAAGTTCTCCCAGCTTTGGCAAAGTTATTTTGCTGAAGGAAAGCATCATGCAGTAAGAGCTATCTCATCACCCCTAATGCCTTTATATTGGACATATTCTTAATGGCCAATATGTGATTAATAAATAGGTCTTATTCTCTTATTTCAAATAGGAATGTAATATGTCGTGGATAGTGACTGCATATCAGTAGATGCACATTAGAGAAAATCTATCAACTTAGTAGACACTAGCAACAGATAAATCACTAATTGAAAGGTATATTTATTATTCATTTATGCAACATTTACAAATGAAATCTTGAAATAAAGTATGACTGTTTTCTGTCACAGAATGTTAACCACCATCAGAGTTATGATCCAACAGACATCTTCATGGCTGGTAGTGTTTTGGTATTTGTATCTCCAGAAAGCCTCGAGTTTAATGTTAGTCCTGTCACAGAAAAGATACTACTAGCTGCTGTTGCATGTCATGGTAGATAAATCATGCTATGCCTGACAGAAATTCTGTCATTTCTCTGTCATGGAGTTTAATATGGGGTATAAAACAGTTCTGTTGAGCTATCAAGTATTACTTAATAGAATGTTACTGACTTTATTAAAAACTATTTCTTCCACTAATTGCTTTTCATTAGATTTTTATTATTGGTAAGGAGGCATTACACTTCTCTAATAAAACAAAACAAAAAAAAATCTTTCTTTCCAAGCTTGCTTTCTACTACCATTTGGATCAATTCACACAAGTCCCATTATAAAGTCTCATCTCCAAAATGAGTTGTGTAATGAATCAGTGAGCAAACTGATGCAAGTCATGAGCAGATCAATGTATTGTGTGTAGATTCACAATAAATACCAAAGTAAAATCAGAAGATTATTTTTTAAGAGAAGAAGAAAGCTTCCCTGATAAGGTGCATCAGTCCATTGTGGCCCTTCAGAAACTAGCAAGCAATTAGTTGGCAGAAGCCCAAGAATAGTTTTTAAAAATTGTTGTGATCTAGAAACAATACTTCATTTCCTCCTACCAGTTGTCAGGTATGTGTTGCTGATAGTGTGAGACAGATTTTTTTTTCATTTCACTGCTTCATACAATAAAGCTTTTGGTGCATGGTCATATCAAAAGGTACTGATTAGGTAAGCAACCGGCATTGTTAGAGAGATGGACTAGCAGGAAGTGTTTAGAGTTAAATTACATTGGCAATGTGTCCAGAGTCCCTTTGAATCATCAAGACTGCGTCCATTCTTGCAAGAAAGTGACAGGCTACTGAAACTGGTATCCAAACAGCAAACTTTAAAGTAATTGGCACTACTAACTGAAGTAGCTTCATCAAAGTAGAGAAACAGGGCAACTCAGCGAGAATCTTACTTAGATTCTCCACATCACCCTCAGGCAAACTTTGTCCTTCCCCATTGACTCCATTTTGTTCCACATCACTTAATTAAATACCTAAGGTAAATGTCCCAAATTATCAGTCAATATCATCATTCTCCTTTCAACTTTCTGTGGTATAGCAGACACCAGACAAGTGAGCATGGCTGAGGTTTGTAGCCCCATACATTTCTGACACCTTGTGCCCTAAAGTGGATACCTACATTGCCTATGAAGTCAGCGATGGAGACAGACACTTCTAAAGACCTCTGGAAATAGATCTGGAATCAAGCCCACCAAGAGATTCTCCAGTCAGTGGTTCCTCCATGATATCTGTGACTGAAACCAACTGACAACAATGGACACCAGCCTCAGCTTCTGGGATTTCAACTGCTTCATCATCTTCTGAGAACAGGCACTCAATAGAACAGGGCTACATCTTTAAAAAACAAACAAAAAAAATAAGGGCAACATAGGCAGGAATATCCTGTCTACATTTCTTTCATCATTTAATGATAAGAATACTTACATGGAAAGTAAGGGTCACAGGTTTTCATCTTCCTCTCAGCTCATAACACACTAATAATTCTACAGAAGTTATGCCATTACCAAGGAGATAAGTCATGCCTGGAGGTAAGTCCTGGCCAGATGCAAGCAAGAGTGACTCTCACTTTTATCAAGAAGTGTTAAACAGAACTGGGATTTTGAGTCTTGGTGCCAGGACTGTATAGGCTTCTTACCTAGACCCGCTGTGGGAAATACACAGGGAGACCCTGTTCTGTGGGACTACATGGCCATCCTTCCTACCTGAGACAACATCCAGCCTTGTTTATTTTTTTTATCTCTAATTTTCTGCTTAGGCCAAAAAACGCCCATTTCCAGCTGTTAGGTATAGGCATGACTTTTACTCTGAGTACACTTCAGCCAGGTCTCTGGGGTATTTGCACGTATTTTGACAGCACTGTATTACAGTTCACTTGTTCACAAAATGTAGAAATGTCTGCTTACACCATTTCTACCTGTAGAACCTCGTTTGCAAAAGATATCCACACATCAGGTACATTCTCCACCCTCTCACTACAGCCATTTCTGAATATGCATAGATGACCCACAATCACCAACAGTTTTCAATCACCACATTCAGTTTTCAAGAAGAGAAGTTTCCTGTAACCATAGGCAGGTGAGGTTTATCTGGGAACTTCTGAGTTTTAAACATGTAAATCACTACCTAGTAGGCTGAAATATTTCAGCAACTGTGTAAGTGATGGTATTTTTACCTGTGCTTTTTCTTGGAACCTAAGCATGAAGTTGACTCATGCTAAAGCTGAAGCCTTTGAGTTCATTGGACTTAGCTCCAAGTGAGCCTCCATCAATTAAGCAGCTGATGTGTCTGTGCTACATGCCAAAGGCAGACAAGAGAAGTGCATTGTAACAATTACACTTGTCCAATCTTCAAACAGAACTATCTCTGAAGGGGTTTTACCACTGAATTTGATAGCTTTCTATGTGAAATCAATAACCACAGTCTAGTCTCTAACAGGCTTTCTGACGTCTCTATTTCTTCCCTTCTTTAGAGTACAAGTATGTTATTTCTTCCCTTGTAATTTTATTTCGTTATCTTGTTAGATTTGTAATCCAATTATTTTTTATAATTTCTAATTCATTAGACCAAATGTGGAAAAAGAACTGAAGATGGAGGTGTATTCAGGTTGAGAGATTTCTTACGAATTAGATAAACAATTGCAGTCTGCAGAATAATTTCTGAGAAAATTGACTTCTGAGAGACTGTTTATTTTACTTCTATTCATATTAACAATTGAGAATTTGTGAGTGATTAATGTTCCAGGAGACTAGTCAAAGCTCAGCAACATTCAGCAATGTGCGGGTAAGTGCATTCTGATTTCTTCCTGTGGTGGAAAATGTATATGTGAAAACATTAATCATTTCCTCATCCATTTATACACTTACTACAATTCTAAACAATTGTGTTCATAACTCTTGTTCTCTTTGTCATTTAGCTTCATGGTCCCTTTTTTAACTTTCTCTCTTTTATGATCTTTTGTATGTGGTCGCTCAGGTGCCTAAGTATCTTAAAAGTAAATAGTAAGAATATGACTTAATGTGCAATATGCAACAATTGCATTGAACCACCACCACAATTATATTTTAATGTGCCTTATACCTGTGGCTTTGTAACAACAAACTTAGTTGAATACATTATCAATGAAAAGTCTGCTGGCATGACTTAAACTGTTCTCTTTTCTGCTTTCTATTATAACTCAACATACTCTAACTAGTCCCACTATTCAGACGGATGTTGCAAGTCTGAATATGAATTTTCCTAATATATCATAATTATACAAGTACCAAATAGTGTTTTGATCAACCACAGTGAAAGTAATAGACTGTATTCATGATTTCTTGTTGCTTACACATTCAGTCGCAACATAGAATTAGATTGCACAAAATAGAGGCACATCTATTTCTGCTTATTATATTGTAACTGAAAACTTCTAAGAGGACTATGTCTTAACACTGCATGCAAGGGCATATATGCAGTAGGGTTACTTTTTCTAATGGTAGTGGCAATAAGATGGTATTAAACTATGCGCATTGTTAAGAATTGGGGAAAGACAGTTGGATCAAAATTTTTTTAACATTTTTTTTCATTAGTTTGGCAGTATCTCAATTTCCAAGCTTTTTAATTGCTCAATACTCTGCTTTAGAACCTTTATCTTCAGTGAGCATGCCCTGAACAATAATATTTTATTTGTTAAAACCACTTTTCTGAACAGTATGTCAATTTATGCATGTGATTAATTTTAAGAAAAAAATGCCCTATTGAGGCCTCCTTCCTAATGTTTGAATGATTTTCTAAGGTGAATGACTATAATGTTATTTATCACACAGGCCTGACACTATCTATTTTGTAACTCCTGAAAACTTCTCTAGAGTAGGTTTGAATTGATGTGGATTTTTTTTAAATCCTGTAACTCTAGGCCTCTTGAAAGTCTCATTGAGCTGCGTCAAGTTGACGCATCATTTACTTGATTGGTACCTTCTCTTTTCCTAGACAGACATGACAGACCACACCTGGATTTACAAATGGATATAAAATAGCGTCTTTTAAGAAGTAAACAACAACGTTTACTTGAATTGATGTCACTTTCATTGACATATCTTTCATTACCCTCCCTTGACAATGTTAAGAAAATGTTTCCAATTAAGTTTTAAGTATACTAAATTTGAATTAAATAAATTTGCTCTTTCTCAAAACCTTCTAAACAGAGGAAACAACCTTGTTTTATCATTGGCTGATTTTCTCAAGAATTTATACAGACTTTGTTCATTACAATGAATTTCATAGTCCTGTGCTGCACAAGGCAGACAATAAAGCAGGTTTTGTAAGTTATCTTTTCTTCCATTTTCAACATTAACACTCTTACTTAACCAGTCCTTAGTCCTCATGGAAAATGTCCTTATTGAAAAAAAAATCCACTAACAAACTTGGGCAGTTTCTGGAATTCTTTCTTCTTTTCAGGGAGAAGTATATGTATAAACACATATGAATGCATTTTTGTGTGTATGTGTATGTATTTGTGTATACTTGTATGTATGTACATATGTACACTTAAAATACCTCTATTCAGTCATTTTCTAAACTTTTCTTGGTAAGAAATTTTATCCCAGGACTATTCAAACAAATTAAAATTTATATGTTTGGGATAGAAAGCTTAATTTTAAAAATTAAATCCCTTCACAGTGTTGACGCCATGAGAAGCAATCTGGAGAATCCTGTGACCGAAAGGCAGACTCTTTGCACATATGGTGAATGGTGACATGGGTAATGTTATGTGATGAATTTACATACTATCCCAGTTAGCTGAAGCCCTGTTGGGCTGGGGAACTAACAACTTTTTGGTATACATATAGACTCTCTGAAGAGATTGTGATACCTCACATGCACCAGTTAAGAATCATGTAAAAATACTTAACTGAACTATATGGAGTCAAATTTTAAAGGCAGTTGAGCAGCTAGAGATACAAGCCTGTAGGTTTGAATATTTTTTTTTTTTGCAGCTCCTCAATATATATTTTTTTAAATTGTACATCTTTATATAGAGATATGTCTGTGTATCTTACTGACAAATACTATTTCTGAAGCCAAAAGCTTTTCTTGGAAATATAGTTCATGAAGACACAAACTCACCTTTTTAAGAACTAGCTTTGTTTCACCTCCACTTGTCCTAAGAGTGGTTTGCCTACTAGACTGTGAAATGGAAAAACATGCAGATACATGATCAGAGCTGATTTAAAAGACAGACAATGATATGGAAGTTAAGTAGGCTTGAAGAGACATAGAGGTGGGTAGAAACTGACCCTAAGAACTGAATAAAAATAGCTAATAAGACAGCATTTGCACAGAAAGAATCAAAATCAGCATATAAAATATGTAGAATTAAACTCTTAGTCTAACTTTTTTGAAGAAGTAAATGTTAAAAATTTTCCCTTTTTTTGTACCTAAAAATGTTTTCTTTCATATAAAAATATTTTCCTTCAACTGACTTTGTAAAAGTTGGATCTGCAAGTATTCAAACTGAATCAAAGAGAAATATATAGATGTGGATACAGATATATGTGATGCTACAGATACAGTTAATATAGGTATAGATGATTACATATAGATAGATTAGAAACAGATACATATATCAATACATAGGTATAGAGAGAGATTCAGGTATAGGTAAAATCCTAACTAAAAAGGCAATGAAGGATCATCTGAGAAAAACCCAACTGAAAAAAATCAACCAAATATTTTACATCGTTGTTTTTGTTAAATGAATTCATACCAATAGACAGATCTTGATTCACAGGTGCAAATTAAACCATAGTCAGTCTTTATTTCATCTGATGAAATAAAATAAAAGACAGAAACCCTAATATAATTAAGTAACAAGGTCTCAATTCAAGTAACCGAGTCCTTTACACATTCCTAGATAGTGAGAATTCACAGGTTCCTAAGTAGGATAACACTTCTTTTTGATAGATCCTGCCTTATTTCTCTAATTTAATTCATGTTCTGAAAAGAAAGCAAATGGACCTTGTGACCTCCAGTGTGGGCTTCATATTGTCTGAATTAGATTTTCCCTAACCTATGTAGTACAACAGAGTTCAGATTAGAATCTAGCCCCTAGCTGTAATCACAGGAGGGAGTAAAGTACTATATTTGCAGTGATTAATGTGCAGCTATCATCAAATAAGATAAATTTCAGAACAAAATCTAACTCACATATTTTTTGCCAAATCATCCTTAAAATCATTCTGAGACAGAGATTCATAAGCAATACCTGAATTTCCATGCCCAACATTTCTACTATCTGGGCTGTCAAAAGGCAGACAATAGGAGGACTGGGTTACTTTTAGGTTCATGATGGTTTTGTAGGTGATTGCAGAGGGGTACATGCTTACAGTTCAGGCCCAAGATAGGAGGCAGAGGCAGGTGACTGATTTCTGCTACTGGATGATAACTGTCTTATTTCTTTTGTGGTCTTTCAATGCTCCCTGAAACTGATCCCTCCATCCACTGTTCTCCACTTCTAAGCATTGCCTTTTAGCTACTCAGTCTATCATTTTTAACTCTCCATTATTACATAAAAACATTCTCGTTATAAATCCCCAGAGTTTCAAAAATTAGTGTTGGGGCATTTCCTGCTGTGCGATTCATGTGATAGGGTTCATTTACTGTGTGTTAATTAATATCTATATTAACCAGTAGAGTTTTAGTATTAGTTAATATGCCTCTTTTTAATACATTAGGAGCCTAATATGCATACATATCACAGAATCACAGAACCATTAGGCTGGAAAAGACCCACAGGATCATCAAGTCCAACCATTCCTATCAATCACTAAACCATACCCCTCAGCACCTCATCCACCCATCTTTAAACACCTCCAGGGATGGTGACTCAACCACCTCCCTGGGCAGCCCGTGCCAGTGTCCAATGACCCTTTCCATGAAAAATCTTTTTCTGATGTCCAGCTTGAACCTCCCTTGGTGGAGTTTGAAGCCACTCCCTCTTGTCCTGTCCCCTGACACTTGGGAGAAGAGGCCAGCTCCCCGCTCTCCACAACCTCCTTTCAGGTAGTTGTAAAGAGCAATGAGGCCCCCCCTCAGCCTTCTCTTCTCAAGGCTAAACAACCCCAGTTCCTTCAGCAGCTCCTCGTAAGACCTGTTCTACAGCCGTTTCACCAATTTCATCGCTCTTCATATCCAAGTTAACACAGCACCTCACTAGGAGTCGGTTTTATGGTATATACACATATGCATAGTGTTTCATATATGCTGCTGTGGTATGTAACAGTTTTGTTGGTGTAAGACAACTTATTCATAGACTATGATCTATCACTATAGATCATCCCAAGTGAGAATAAACAGACCACTATATTTTAAATTGTCACTGATGTCTGAAGAGAAGTTTTCTAATCTTCTTGCACTGACTGCTGTGATCAGCCATTCACAAATCCATTTTCATATACTGCTTCTCTGGAAAAGGTAGCAGAGCCTTGGTTCTCCCTGTGCTACTGCAGACCAAAGACAAACTAAACCACCAAAGCAAAGGACAGGGAGGTACCTGTTAGATGATGGCATCATTCCTTTGCTCTCATAGACAAAATATGTGGACTCCAAGTGCTTGGACCACAAGACTAAAGAAGACAGGAGGTTGAAATGCAGAGATAAGCAACAGCTGTTTTCCACAACCTGTTTTGGTGAATTCTTGGCTTGTTGGACAAATATTTTCTTCTGTGCTGGTGCTGCTGCACAGTCAGAAGACAAGTTACCTAATGAATACATTTGTCCCAAGGAGCATTAAGGTCAAGAGAAAGAAGCCAAATATGGTGCCACACAGAAACATAACGTTATTTATTTGGATTATTTTATCCTTCTGCCATGGGAAAGGCCAAATGCTACTTCTCTGATGAAGCTGTTCGCAGGTTAACACCATAGGTCAAATCATGAGCCTTCTTCTGTCTTTCACTTGAAAATTTGAAAAGGAAAAGTACTTCTTCCCTACTTTGTGAATTACTCTCATTAGAGATGAACCAAGGGGATTTTGAACTGTAAATAAGAGGTGGCACCATGTTCTATGCAATTAATGACTGTAAGAATTGGAAGTCAGGCATACACTGCCCTCTTTTGGATAAAAGAGTGCAAGGATGTAAAAGAAGCTGAAGACCTGCTTCTTAAACATTGCAGTCACAATTTCACAGAACCTTGATGTCAAATTCATGTTTTATTCATATAAGAGCTAAAATGCTGACTGGAACATTGCAGTTAGCTAGAGATCAGATGTTCACCAAATATGTTGCAGATTCCAGCACAGTCATGCTACAGTACAGGAGGGGAATTGTAAAACCAAAGACCTGAGTAAGGACTGCAAAAATGAGAGAAAGGAAGGGCAGCAAAAGCAGAAATAAAGCAACTGCCTTCAGCAGAGTTCAGAGTAGAGCTTACATTGTTTTAGAGGTATTCAAGATTTTTTTTTAATTAAACATGTCATTATACCACATAAACTATTTTCCAAAGGTTTTAGGCTTCAATATTACCAATTAATTTTCAAAGATCCCTCCAAATCACTTGAATATCTCCCTTTTCCTACCTTTAGTTCTTCCCCTGAGTCCTATGAGATGTCGGATTGCCTTTCCCCTGCATCCTATAATTTGTCCCATGCCTGGGCAGCAACCCTCTTAGTCTAAAGGGTGACTCACAGAGCTGTTCCAGATGACTTATGGTGGTGCCTCTCACACATGGACGCTTGGGCTGAGGGTCTGCTGAGGAAGTCCTGTGAGAATACCAGACAAGGTGGTGATTCCTCAGGAGTCCTCAATTTAGGTTCACCCCTACCTGCCATTGACCTCCGAAGCTCCTCTGAATTCATGCAAATGGACCTTAAATGGGCTAGTGGCTTCTGGGATGGGCCTGGGAGTAGCTGGGCAGGGTATTCATTGGGCCCCTTCCCTTCATTTTGTCCCTGGGCTTTTACCACAACCCTAAGAGCATACAGACACACTACCCTTCAGAAGCTGCAGTTGCTGTTTTAGAAAGCACTAGCACTAACATCAGTGCTGTTCAAGTATATGAGTTTGGCCAGTTCCACATCTGAGGCATCAGAGACCCAGAATACCCTCTTACTACTCCCAAACCCAGAATGAGTGTGGCTACAGTAAAAGACAGAGTGCTAAGAAGAAGATACTTTTCTAAGCCCATCCTATGAACTCTGAAGTCTCTATGTCCTCTCTTCTGTGTCTCTATGCCCTTCTCCCCATTCTTCCACAGAGCTGTCACACAGTATTGATGTGATCTGGAGTGTCACTGGTTTGCCAAGATGCTGGAGCACACTGGTTCATCAGCACCCAGTATGGAGCACCAGCACTTCTCTACTAGATTCAGTGGTGCCTTGCTGAAACAACTGCAGTTTTGCCCCAGTGCAATAGGTGAACATGAAGGGATGAATCTTGCCTTTGCTTGCACTTAGCATGATGCATGTCTTGATCTATACACATAAGATACGCAGGATCAAATGAGAAAATGCATATGGGAAAACAAAAAAGGAGGCTCTTTCTCTTGTTCCTCTTTGATTGACTGCTTGAGCCCTCCTCATTCAGAAAGGTGGAACTGAAACATTAAAATGCCACCTGCAGTATAATAAATGTATTTATGTGATCTCTTCTTCTCAGACAAGCAGGCTTCTGCAGACTTTCATGCACACCTAGCCAGCTCACAGTAATGGCTGTTCTGCATACTAATCTACCGGAGAAGAAAATCACTTAAGTGGCTGTTTGTAGCTTTCTAATGTTATTTACTAACAAAACAGCCATATTTTCTGTAATAACTGCCACCTCATTGGGTGCATATGTTCTTGACTCAAAACTAGAGGCGGATTTAACTCAACACCATATGGTGCGGATGTGAACTTATGTGCTTTTTACTGTTTTAAAACAGAAATTGTATTTCAGCAAGTAGGATTTATTCTCTTATGTATGTTAGTTTTATAGAGTCTTTCACCTTACACTTTTGAACACCCTTCTCTTACATTTATTTCCAAATATCAGCTTACTCCTTTGCTCTGCCAGACAAATCCTGTCAAAGGAATACTATTTGGAGGAGAAAAGGAGAGTATGGTTACCAAAACAGCTGCTATGCATAGAACTGCAGCAGTTGGTTTTGCAGTTATTCCTTTCCTCGTTTGTGCCTGCAGCAAAATGACAGCTGTATAAATGTACTAAGCAGTCCCTACTTTCAGGATGTGATGAACTCATAATTCAGCCCTAATGATTATGCCATTGGAATATAGCAGCCCGTTTAGATTACTGCTTCCGCTATTACAGAGGGATTGAATGCAGAAATAATAATGCTTTAATTTGCAGTGAGTAAATATCAGGTTAAGGGCATGGAAATGGCAGTGGGTTGGGGCTATGAAGTGAATATATGGATTTTCTGTGTTCTCTGAGAGCTCTGAAAATACGGACATAAATGCTCCTTCTTCATTTGTCATAGGGTTGCCAGTTGATGCTGGCAAAAACATGAAAATACATTTTTAATATTTTCAGTTAATGCTATGCTAGGGTAGTCTTGAGTATTGTGCAGTATGCCTGAAAAACTGCTGCTTTTGAAAGGATAAGGATTAAGCCAAGTAAACTAGAATGCTGAGAATTAAAATTAGTTAGGACTGAGAATTATTACATTTAGTCTTCATTCAGACTGTCTGAACTAATGACTGGATGCATCACTCCCCATTCCAGGAATGAGAAATGGGCCATTGTTTGTTCTCCTCATTTTCTGTAGACAGTCATGCACCCTTTCTGCTTCAAATTGTAAACGTTATTGAAAACACAGTTTAATAATCCCAGGAAACAATTTCCACAGCTTTGCAGTCATCCTCAGACCACACTTGAAAAAATCTTACTTAAATGATTAAATATAGCAAAGTGAAGAAAAAGACAGATCTCTGGAGCTCCATGAGTTAAGTACTGGAGTATAGCTCCTGAGTGTCAATTTAAATATATATATATATGGGGCAAAGCTACTTCTAAAAAAGGTTCCTTTTTGACCAGTGCAAGGGCAAAAAGTCTTTGTCTTAGTCTATCTCAGGACCCCCAGAAAAACTGATAGTAAATTGGAAATATTTATTCCATGGATACCTTCTCTTAGTTATGTCTTTTCTTGTCTGCAGTCCAAGCACCTATTGGTCATAATTAAAATCCTAGAATATAGTGTATGCTACTTTTAATATAAGTTTGAAATGCTGAGATGTAAGAGAAAAGCAAAGTCTAAAGGCAAAAAAAGGAATTAAATTCTTGGCTCTAGATGGGATTAAATTATGTGTTGAAACCTCTCAAAATTATGGTGCTGAAGTCAATCATAAATGGAACACAAATATGTCATCTATTAGCACAACAGCACAAAGCATTTAAGGTGCTTTGGTTTTATTCCACTGCCCAAGCATCAAATCCAGGATTTGTTCCTTTGTTTCTAATAAGCACTATACAGGACATTGTCCCTTTAAATAAGCATTGCAAATAAATAGGCTTTTTATGCAAAACTCATTTTGCCAACGATGTTTTGAAAAGATCTCCTAACAAATTTTGTTCTAACTTAAATTCCTGTGAAGTCAAATATGAAATATTAGTTTCATAGGCATTTCTGCACAAGAAGAAATATAGAAGTACGACACAGGCGTCTGTCATTCAGACAGGGGTTACTTTCAGCTTGCCTCTGATCTAGCCTCACATTGTTTTTAACATTCAACTGTCATAGCATAGCGGACCTGTATATAAGAAAGAGATTAGACAGAAAGGGCAAGTAGGACACAGGTAATTGACCAGATGTGAAAAGTTTGTCTGCTGAATTTAAAGAATCAAGCATAAACCACTACTCTTCACTGGAAGTCTAGAGGAAGAAAGAAACAATTATTTGAACAAAAATATCAGCCTTCCAGTGAAAGGATGCTTTTTACTGCTTGTATTTAGGGGGAATTTCTAAGACAACAGACTGCAGCACTCTGCCCTTTGGTATTTAAGAAGGAAAAAATACAGGTACTCATAAACAAATGAGTTAATCTGGATGCATATCTGGTTAGCTAGGTAGTTATAGTAGTAGCAGTAGTAATAGTAGTAGTAGTGATAGTGATATGATAAAAACTGACTGAGATTTGGTCCATTAATGAATGAATAAATAACTTTCCCAGGTATTCTGAATTCCTTTGAAACTATTAGTTACCTAACAATTTTCTCTTCACTATGATTTTTTTTGCTGGTTGGTCATTTTTGAGTTCTGATTGCACTATTTGGCTTGATCAAATCCTGTTCTATATTTGCCTCTTACATACAGATCCATCTGAATTTCACGGAAGAACTGCATGCAGAACATTGGTATAAGCAAGCATGAAAGATTCCCTTGAGGGCCAGTAAGCTTTATTCCTTGCTGGTCTTAGCTCCATCATATCACTACACTGACTCTTAGCTCAGGCAGAAAACAGGTTTTGAAGTCACTGACTGAATTTTACCTGCTTTTTGCAGGTTCCGAGGTCTTTCAGATTTTGAGATACAAGGTCCTACTTGACTGTAACTGACTTGACTGTAGCTCACAGGTAAGGCTTTAATGATCTTGGAGACAGAGAGGTGCTTCAGTAACAAGGGACGGATCTGCAGAGATGCTATGCTTTTATTTCTGAAATGTCATTCTGTGGGTGGTTGACTGAGTGGGGAAGCTTTGATGTAGAAGTGAATTTTAAAACGTCAGTCACATAAGTACTGGGTCTTTATAAAATGCCGTGCCCCAGCTACTGAGATCAAGACCAGATTTGCCATGCTCTGTGAGTAGAAAAGGAATAAACAAGCAGGAGGGAGGTCTCCAGTTTTAGAGAAAAATGCACTAGTAGTTCTGTACAGCTGAGCTTGTTCTGTCATGGGGACGTCTGTATAGTTGCCAAGATCTATGCCAATGGTCTGTCTATAAACATAGGTCCCTGCATATAGATATCTCTAAAGCTACCTGTAAATACAAGACAAGACATTAGTAAATCAATCAGGACATTGCAACTGTTGTGACAAGAAATGGAAAATGTCCTGTCTCCAAAGACTCTGTTAGAGCAAGAGTAATTAGAGAAGCTGATTCCAGATTCTTGGACAGTCAAAGGAAACAACAGAAGGAAATTAGGGCACAAGTTGTAGGGTATCCAGTCTGGCCTTCAGACACTTCACCAGCAGTATTTCTATGTCCCTTCTTTCTTCTGTAATATGTCCATTCACATATCAGGGATGCTTTGTGGTATCACAAATGAAAGCAAACGCCACTGTTTAGGCAACTCATCTGAGCCCTTTGGATTAAAATTTGGCAGCTATGATATGTTTCATAAAATCACATATTTTCTCAAAGAGAAACAAGGAACAGCCAGCATAAATATTCAACCCCTAAGAGGAACAACTGGCACTAAAACCAGTATATCCTAAAGAATTCCATGCTAATCCAGCTCTCTTGCAGTGAAATGAAAAGATTTTTAATGGCCCTACCCACTTTTGTGAATCCCATGTCATATATTCAAAACACATGCTTCAGGATCTTCATATCTGTAAGCTGGAAAGCCATACCAACCCTAAATAAGTTTGATCCAATCAGTCATGAATAGAAATCATGTGATCATGCCACTCCTTTGCTTTGAACGCTCCAGTGCTGCTCAGAACAACAGGTATCTTGTAGTTAGATTAGTTTCAATTAATTTAACTGCAGATTGTAGAAGAGTTCAAGATTACCATCTCAGTTCTATACATTTAATTCAGAGGCACGTGAAGGTAGGTGAAATGAATGCAGCCCTTTGATGTGCAAGTTACACCATTACCAAACCAGCCATGAGATTCTTTGTTGCAGAAACAGTTACAGAAATGCCTATAGTCTGGCATTTCCTTTCTCAAAAATACCTTAACTTCTACTCTATGAGGCAGTCACTGGCCTGTTAAAAACTTTGAAAGAGCCACTCAAAGTAACAGCAGCACAGCCACTGACATTTGCAACAAATCCTACTTTCTTAGGCTCTCAAGCTCTAAATGCATTTGCAGAAGCCTTCCAGATCCTGAACTCAAACAGAAAGACTGAGACACAGGGCCAAAATTTTCACTTGCAGCTGATGTCAAATGGTATATATGTCTGAATTCACACTTTAGAGGCAGAAAAGTTCCTAAATCTGCCTGTGGCAGAGGAGCTATTTATAACATTTAGGCGGTACTATGAGCCAAGGAATAGATCGATTTAGTAGTGGAGAGGTACAATTGGACTTGAAGATCCAAAAGGACTTTTCCAACCCAGGGATTCAACAATTCTATGAAATGCATTTGGAGTGAAGATCCTGGGGAAGAAAGGTCCTTCTCAGCCAGCCTTAACTCCCAGCGGGATCTGGGATCATTCAATTCTCCGAATTGATTCAGAGTTTAGCATTTATGGAAAAAAGTCCACATAACTTCTTAAGAGTAATATGGAAATGAATGCAGTTGCCTTCTACTTGTTAAGTGGGGAAAAAAGAAAACATCAACGTGTAGTCCAGTCCTACAGAGCTGAAATTATATATTGTTTCTAAGATTAATTTGGTCAAACTGTTATAACATCAAAGCATGCATTTGGTGCTTCAATATCTATAAAACAGAGCTAACAATTGGTGAGTTTTACCACTAATACTAAGAGTTTGGTTTTATGCCAATAACATTGGCTAATGTCATAACTAAAGAATATTGGTAGAATGAAGCATAGTTAGACCCTGATCTAAGGTATGTACTTTCTACATATTAACCAATGATCTTAAGCTTCCTTTGAAGAGACAAAATGGCTACTCCTTTGCTAAGAATATTAATGTTGATTTGTTCAGTGTGATCGTATCTGAAATTACTCAAAACCAGAAATGCAAGAAAAATATCATCAGCTGTGTTAAAGCCATGCTGCATTTAATAATAATTTTCTGAGATGAGTTTTAAGGATAATAAAAATGGGAACAAGGGATTGGTACCATAAAACCTGTCATATAAGTGTGAAAAGGATATAAGCCCCCAAAATAGCTTTCACATAAAATCTCACTACAAGATAAAAAACAGCTTTGGGGCAAAAAGAGAGTCATATCTCCAGCAACATCCATAAATAATTCACTGCTAGCTTGTAAACAATAGAGGAGCACAGTATGAATGCCAAAGAGTTTCTTTATATGTCATAAAGCCACTCAAAAGTGCACTTGCTGCAGCAAGTCTGACTGTGAGCTTTGATGTGCTCAAAAAGAAACTGCTATGCTGAGGTCATCAGTTAGTAGAAAACAATTTCCCTCATACAGAGAAGCAGACTTACTGCTGGGTTTCTGACAAAGAAAGATTGGATTTAAAAAAACAAAACTACATAATGTGGGCTTGCAGGGTGAAAGAAATCTTGTACACACCTTCTAAATGACCAAAGCTGAAAGAAAATAGGTATCTTCCTTTAATATCTATCAAAAGTTAACACCACAGTGTGGCAGGGCTCACATGCTGGTACAGTCACATTTTAAATATGCAACTGGTCTGATTTGCATCCTTTTTTGAGTAAAGTAGTTCTGTGCAGAAATTAAGGTGCTTTGTTTAGTAAACATCAGGGTAAATAAATGACATACATCTAGAGCTCATCTTTTGTCACAGTTATGTTTTAAAGGGTAACTCCATCTCTCCTTTAAAAAAACCTCAACATAGGAAAGCCAAGGCTTTTACAATTATGTGTCTTTCATTTCTAGACTGATACAGCAAGTGAATGGGTGAATGACTGATACAGCAAGTGAAAAAGCAAATATCTTGATAAAAAGTTACATAAATATGGAGTGTTTGTACTCTAAGTTATGTACCAGCACAGCAGACATCACAAGAATTACAATAAAAATAAGAAGGGACAGTGGGCACTAGCTAAAGTGAGAAACGTAAGCTTTGAAACTCTAATGAAGACAAAACTATGAGGATATATAGTGCCAGGCATGTGACTCGAAGAGCACAGTCAATGTGACCGAAAAGGAATAGGTAGATTATTTCTTCTGATTTCTTTTAGAAGTCTTCCACAATGCCTTGAACTTCATCTGTAACTTCCCTGAACTACTCTACCTTTCAAATACTTGTACTTTCTTGATATTGAAAGTCTTTCCAAAGCAGTTTTTGTGGAAGCTTTTTTGTGTACGCATGCAATTTTTAAATGTATTGAGGGGGCTAGTTCAGATTTTCAGTTGAGATTCTCAGTTGTGAAACACACTCTCTGTCAAATGAATTCCCTTTTCAACTGGAAGGAAGAAAGAAACATCCTCATTTTGAGCAGTAAAAGCAAAAGTTGTAGAATTGACTGGGACTAAGACTTCCATCCAGGACAAAGCCATTTCCTCAGAAGAATCCTCAGTTTGAATTCAAATCAAACTACACCAGAATCTTTCTAGGACATTTGAAAAAATACCTCGAACTTTTCTGTTGTCAGCTTGCATATCCTATTTCTGACAGAAGGGGAACATAAGAAAAATGCAAAAAGAACAACAATAAAAAAGAAGTTTTATGTTTCTTACCTGAGTCAAGTAAAGTGTGAATTTCCACTGTCAAAACAGATTGTCAGTACTAATCTATCCACAGGTAATCACCCTACCTTTTATTTGAAGCTTGTAGTTCCCTCATATTCCTTGTATGTAAACTGAATATCTACCCTTGATCACACCCATCCTCCCAAACTATGACAATACCTTCCCTCATTAAAAAATGTATGTCCATTTATTATGGAAAAGCTTTGTTGCAGCTAAGACATACACAGAGCAGCTCAACAAAATTACTGTCTCCTGTCTTAGTTCCCCTTAGGTCCTAGAGCTAGGCGGATCTTTCCTTCCTAGCTAGGACATTGCCATATTCTCCACTGCTACAAGGAAATAAATGAAAGTTATACATATCTACAGGAGAGTGTTTGCTCAGCTGTGATATCAACACAAGTTCATATCACAAAAAATATACAAGTAAAAAAATAAACTTTGAAAGATTAACAGAATTTATTTATTTCAACAAGTTGTTGGGAAGTCTCATTCCTTCTGTATTTTTCTGCAGCTGTATGTCTGAGATCAAGCAATAATGCTAGATGTGAACTGCTGAGCACTAGAAAGGAGTCTGAAGTTGATTTCCTTCCAGATTCTGTTACTGACAAGTTGGTCAGTCTCACTTTTACCCTTCCCTTAAAAAGAATAAGAAAGCCAAAAAGGTCAGACCTTTTGAACATACAAGGAAATGTCTTTCTTTTGTTCTGGATGTTCAGCTCCAGGTTGTGACATGTCTTCTACAAGGAAGCCATCACACATGATTTCCAGAACATCTCCACATTCCTGTCTCTCTCAATCCATCTTCAACAATCACAGCCTAAGAGATGGTAACTGCCTTTTGAAAAACACTGTCTATTGTGTTTGTTGCTTGCTGCCTCTCAAGCAATCTGTGCTGTGAAATATTTGATGCTAAGAAGTCAGCCCATCCTGAGATTCTTCAAATGTTAAAGGTGTACTTTACCTTGCCAAAAGGACATCCATGCTGGACCACTTCTTTATGGATATCCTCCAGGCTATCTTTATCTATAGATATCCAGCCCAAAGCTATCCCTGTGAGTTTAATGTCTGTAAGATACTGCAGCCTTCTCTGAAATAAAACAAAGTCACTTGGACTTCTCTGTGCCAGTGTGAATAAACTTTCAGCCCAACACAGCTTTAAAACCAATCCTGCTAGAAAATAGTTTGTAATTCACATAGTCTAGTTAAGTTCTAGTTCCTGAAGTTTATTCACCAAGATGCTTCTTTCCTCTCATATTTGTACTACAAGAAAATAGAGGCTCATTAAAGCTTAAAGAATACTCCTAGACTATCCCTTTGCTTGGTGAATGCAAGAGAAAGGTAGGTCATAAACTACAGTTTTAATAGCATTCCCTCTAATTTATTCAGTTTATTATTATTCATACTTACTGCATCTCATTGCCACATTACCATGTGCAGAGCGCAAAAACAGCTGGATCAGCAAAAACTAACAACCTTCAGGAACAGATCAAGTTCCACCCTTCAGTGCAAGGGTGTAAGCTAAAACACAAGTAGTAAGAAACAGGAAATTAATTATTTCAATTGCAAAGGGTCAGTTTAGGAAAGTGGTTGAGTTTGCATTTCTCAAAGAAAGCATCTCTTCTTTAGCATGCAGTGTACATAAAACCATGAAATTTCTCTCTCACCTCTCTCTATCCTCTACTCCTTCTTTTTTCTATGCCTTACAGCAAGGCTGTAGTCAGCTCAAAGGCAAAATTCCAGATTATGGGCTTCCTCACAGAGATCATCCAGTTAGTTATAATCAGTGTAAACTTTGCTAGCAACATCTATGCCTAGCACCAGAAAGACAAAAAAATATCAGAATATCCAAATAACCTGTTTATAAAACTTAGTCACTTAAAAATCAATTGCCTCTTCAGTTTTGCTATTTTACTGGCATTTGTTTTTGGTGATTTAATCAGTTGTAAAATGACTACTTCTGTAACACAGACAAGACAAAAGGCAACAGTGACCCTCTGATGAGGTTCAGGTGAAATATTTCAGTAAGAGGGAAGCATTAAGGCTCTCTACAAGGCACTGTTTTGGCTTAATTTGCAATGCTTTGAACATTACTATTCAAAGAAGATGAGCACAGGCTACAAAGGCTTAATGTAAGTGCTGCAAAGTTATCTGGGTGAATCAGAAACCTACTTTATTATGAGAAAATTAAAAAATGGCTTTGGGGCAAGCTTATAAAAGTTTGGGAGTAGATTTGATTTGTACTTTTTAAGTACAATATGATTTGTGATAAACTAAAGGAAGAAATGGATGTCTTTAAATTAAAGGTCTCTGTAGGTGTGTGGTTTAATGAGTATAAACGAAGCATTAACATTTATCCAGCAGCTCCATGAAGAGAAGAAGGCACTATTCTTCAGCAAAATGAGAATGCAGAATACTTTCTTCACAAATAATACAATCCAGCAGAACTGGAGAGTTTTAACATAGGAAACAATGAGATAAAATAAAGATGTTACATGGCATGGCTATCTGCAGTAGCAGAGTCCTGAACTCTGTGACACAGGAGGCCATTTTCCGCCATAACTCTCTTTTTCTCAGGAAGATCTACCACCATCAAGAAAGTACCAGGCATCGGGGGTAAATTTACGGAAGTGCCTACAGGGTTAATAGTACTAACAGAGGAGCTGTGTATTACTGATACCAGCATTTAAACCATGAGTAGTTATCAACTTTAACTCAGAGAAAAACAATATGTCATAATTTTACTTGACAAATATCTCTTTAATGCAATGATATATTCTCATTCAGAGCCAAAGATGCCAATATAAGCAAGCACATACATATCCTCATCCTAAAATAAATGCTTTATGTGACCTAGTTCTATGAAATATAAATCAAAGGCTTTTACTGATAAATGTTGAACACTCTATGCCTTACTTTATTCAAATGTGTAGTACGAAATGCTACCTTGTGAAAATTTCTGTGTGCATTGGGGAATAATGTAGTTCAGAGGCAAGATATAATGGTTTAATATCTGAAATAGACCTACATAAGCAAGCATCATAATAAGGATTTACTTTGCATTTATTCATCACACAGATAATAAGTGCATCCTTTTTTCCCCTGTCAAGTGTACTCAGAACAGAAAAGGACAAGGCATTATAGTAAATTACTTTACATTCATTTTAATAATGTAGTTTAAATAAAGATGTAAAACTCTTTATAAAACACTGGCAGTGTGCAGCCATCCTCAAAGGTTACCCTATATACTATAAAAGTTTCGAGGACATGCCTATCCAACACCTTGAGAATTCCCACTGTATCATTTCTGAAGTTTTCTACTTGTTGCATGTCTGCTCTGTGCCCTGTCACCAAAGTTGCTCTCTTATGGGGCAATACTGCCTTCCCTACCTGGGAGGGAAAGGTAGTGGGGAATAGAAAGGAAGTCATGGGAAAGCAGGAAGCAGAAGGAGGAACACAGTCATCCATATCCTAAGGTCAATAAAATTGTCAGCTCCATCATTGCATGGTCATTTCTAACCCTGGTTCCTTCATCACTGAAACTCTACCTCAGTAACATCATCAGAAGCAAATGTTTTGGGATAAGGACCTCTCATGGGCAAAATAGTTTCAGCTTAGGGAATTGCACTTGATGTAATTTATGGCCAATTGATATCAAATTTTATTTACCAATTCAGGTATTAAGTATTAAGAAAAGCAGGAAGACAAACAATTAAACAAACAGTGAGGAAAACACCTCTTATCACCCTTTCCTATGCTTGGTTCCAGCCCAGTGCCTTTCCTCCTGCCTTCCCTTGCTCTCATGTCACCCTGTGCCAGCCTCCCTCCTGCCTTTGGAGGGACAGTGGGCAGCCCAGAAGGATGCTATCCCTGTCTAGCAGTTTCCTGCTGCTCCTCCTTCCTCTGTCTCCTCCTCTGTCCTGGTTTCTCATTGCTCTTTCACTCCAGCATGGACCCACAAGGGGAAGCAGTACCTCATACATGTCCCTGTCCCAATGGGGGTGATGCACAGCCACCATCCTTCTGAATGACCCAGCCTCCTCCTTCCAGTGGTGTGCCTCCAGCTGTGTCCCAAGCACTGTCCCCTCCACACATTTCCCCTGTTCCTCCATTCCTCACAGCTGCTGCTCACCCCCAGCCACGCCTGCCTGGCCCCATGTGCTCCCCAGTGCCCACTGGCCACCCCTCTGGGTCTTGTGGGTGGCTGGAAGCTGCTAGGACCATCTGTGACCAAGTACAGGGAGTCTCATGGCCTTCTTCAGCCTGAGCACACTGCAGACCTTTGGCAAACCCCACTCCTACAGGTGAGATCAAAGAAACAGGAGATCAGGAAAGACGGACAATTACTCTGCTGGGACATGGAGCAGAAGATTAAGCTTCCTGCTTGCTATTTCAGAAAAACAAACAGACAGACAGACCTCTGAGAGGCACTACTCCTTCCCAGTGCCCAACAACAGGCTAACGTGCTTGGTACCTCCAACACTTCTCACTAGAGGCCAAGAAAAAGAACACGTGAAGTGTCTAACCTGCCACATTCTCTAGGATTTTCCTTTTCATCCAAAAACTAATGAGCTGTCAAAATCACACAGCTATGAAAAATGTCACTGCTCCAATTTTGTTGAAGAGTAATAACATAAGAATCAGAAGGGGAAACAGTCCAGGTTGATTAATATTTTCTGTTAGTTTTCAAACTCTTCTTCCAAAATCAGTTTATTGTTCTTGATAAATATTTGTCTTGAGCCTGAAGAGCAGGACTTTTTGTTTAGCAAGTGCAAAAATAAAATTAAAACCAACATTTAAAACATTTAATTTTGAAGCATTGAAACCATGTGGAAGCTTTATCAGCAACACCAAGTTTTGGCATCCACTATCACTAGCAGGTTCTAACAAATGCCTCATGTCTAAAAGTTTCTGTGTGTCTCCACTACATTTTGAGTTAGTGCAGCTTTTGAGCAGACATTGAACCTCCCAGCTGGAAAAGAATCTCAGCATTTCCTATGAAGTACTTGAGTATAATTGCCCTATCTCTACTACCACATGCTCCTGAGCACCCACCCTGGTGTCGGCATCCAGGCTTGAGGTACCCTATCTTTCAGATAGCTGGCTCTGAAAATGAAGTTCCAACAGTACTTTGGTCAAATTTTTGAACTTCAACGCAACAAGTTAGACACATATTTTAAATAGTTTTGTGCAGCTCAGGATCTGCAGGCAAGAAAGTGTAATGTTTTGAAAACCCTGCTTTGCATCATTCCCACTGCTATTTTTGCATCTGGCCTTGAGCAGATTATAATATGTTTCCCAGCTATTCCTCAGGACTACTCTTCCACATTTCAGTTAATAAATCTGGTAGATGGGTTTGCATTTACTATATGTAGTCTAGATATAATTTACAAAACAGGCACTTTAGTGACATTGCAAAATCTCTGCAAAAGAACAATGGATGCAACAAAAGAAATTGCAACCCTGTTGCATTGCAGTGGGTTGCAATTGTTAGAATATCATCACATCAGTTTTGATTAAGTCTTTGACATTATGAATCCTTAGTTCAGCCTTGTGTATTATTTATTGCCTTGTATTTTTTGCTTAATTTATATAGTGGGCTCAGAATATGTAAATCCTCTTATTAACATATATGTGATGACAGGATATTTGTTTGTGCTTTGGAGACAGAGAAGCTGGGTTGTCACTTGTTATTTCTTCACACTCCAAGCAGCAAAACCAGCACAAGCAGATTTGGAATCAGAGTGGACTGTAAAAACAGTTATTTTGTGAATGCTGGAAATATAGAAGTAACATTTACATAAATAAAGATCTAACTAACACTTTTAACTCAGCTGTTAATTTTTTCACAACAAACAATTTAACAATTTATGTACTGGAATTAAATAAGGTATCGTGAATGTGATTTTCAGAAATGTTTAATAATTTTAACTTTTCAGAGCAATTTGAAGAAGTTATGCTAATGCTTTTAAATCTAAATCTCACTTGCAAACGTTGCCTTCAAGGATGACATGCTTTACCTTTCCTCCATTGTCACCAACCATTAAAACCTGGTAATTGTTTTACTTCATATGACAAAACAAAACAGCATCAGAGAAGGTTTAGATTTTTTTCTTTTCACAGCCTTATTTTTTCACTTTGGGAGATAATTGTATTTTTTCTCTAAAGCTACCCAGTATCCTTTCATTTCTTCTCTGACTGGATGACCAAGAACTGCACCATGATCACTTCAATAAAACACAGCTCTAGCAGTGCTATCACTACAACATGTCTAGTAGTCATAAAGAGAACACTATTTTTCACTAGAGTTTCAAAATTAACTAAGGAAACAATGTGCATATTCTTTGTATCTCAATTGCTTTACCACAGAGACCTTCAAATGTTCACCATCTTGCTTACTTCTCTGCAACACAGAAAGCTCAGTTCTATACTGTGTGTCAATTGTGCTTGCACAAAGTTGCACAAATGTAAAGGGAGTGTCTCCTTTATCTGAATAGCTGCTTATATTTTTTTACAATGATAAATAAGTTGCATGCTGCCACTACACTTTAGCAAGAAGTGATGAGAAATACAAGGAGCAAAGGTTTTAATTTATTTCTGATTTTGTTCCTTGTATAGATACACTAGCTGGCCTCTTTAGACTTGAGAAACGATCATACGAAGATTTTAAGAATCCATACAAATAAGAGACAAGAATGGAACAAATTGCACGCAAAAATAGCCAAGAAAATGACATCATGTTTATGTCTATGTATATTAAAAATAACTGTTATTAAAATCATAGCACTTTAATAACATAACTCATGAGATAAAATTATGTTAAGGCAATCAAAAAATATTTCATTTCGTAGCATATTTCAAATTTCTGTAGTTCAGAACTCCTGTATCAAATTTTGATTTCAGATCAGTTTAATTATTATTAATGACTCCATGTGGAAAGACATTTGTGTGCCTAAAGTTTAGTTCTTAAAATAAATCATGGTTGCACTGAAGGCAATGGAAAAGTTCTCATTATCTAGAAGTGGAGCAGCATTTCACCCATCATATCCATTCAGTGTCATAAGCATGAACCACTATTTAGCTGCACAAGGCACTGACTGAGCAAGAGTGTAATGTGGCAGTACTTCCATTCAGTCGCTCCCTTCGGTACATTCTTAAAAAAGCAAAGAGTGATTTTTCTGAATTGGGATTGGTGAAAAGTAGAGTATCTCTATTTACAGTTCAATTGATTTGCGGTGAAAAGGATCTCTGGCTCCTTTCTGCAATTTATTTTTTATTAAAAGGCAAAAGTCTGATCACCTAAAACTTCAGTATATGTACTTAGAGCTGTGAAAATTGACTCTCACTTCTTGTAGGCACCAGCCTAAGAACCGGATTTGCGATTAACTACAGAACAGTTCCCAAAGCTTTCTTTGCCTTATCTCCATCAAGCCTGCCACCTAGTCAATAAATCCTACACAAGGAAGTTGTCCTCTCAGCTCAGCAAAACCCTCTGATTGTGTTGGTGAGCTGCCAGCAAAGCTTCTCCAATTCATGGTAGAACCCTAAAAAAACAGTGTAAGCTACAAGACATCTGCAGGACACGAGGTGAGACTCAAAAGTGACATTAGCAAAAAAATGTGGGAATGACAAAGAATGTGAGACAACTGTTTTGAAAAAAAAAACAGTCACTTCTTGAGCCTGGGAATTGTCACAATCCCTTATGGTCCATTGACTGAATGAGAGTATGATTACAATCAGCATTCTAACCCATTTGTCATCATTTTTTAATTCAATCTTTGGATGTTTTCCTCTATTTCTTAGCATATTCTAATTCACACTTCTCTCAGTTTTCCTTAGCCAGTCATGGGTAGGTAAAATGCCACATTCCAGCTACTGCTTTACACCTTTATCATGGCACTAGTATCTGGTTGCTGACTTATAAACTTGATTACTCTAACACGTCACAGTTACAAATCAAAACTCAACTCTCAGTTCAGTTTGATCCTTGCTATAAAAAAAAAGACACAAATAGGCTGGAGAGGGTCCAGGGAAAGGCCAGTAATAGGATTAGAGGACTAGGAAACCTGCCATACAAAGTAAGGCTGAGAAAACTGTGTTTGTTCAGCCTTGAAAGGAGAAGTTTAGGGAAGACCTTATTGCCATGTACCAATACATAAAGGATGCCCCCAAAGAGGATGGAGTCACATGGAAAAGACAAGGGGTAATGGGTATAAGTTCTTCCTCAGGAGATTCTAATTGGATTCCAGAAGAAAATTTTTCACTGTGAGAAGAGTTAAGTATTGAAATAAACTCCACATAGGGGTAGATTCATCTACACTGGGTGCTTTTAAGCCTCAGCTAGACAGGATGTTGGACCATCTTGTTTAAACTATACATAACATACAAAGTTTGGACCAGATGATCCTTGAGGTCCCTTCCAACATGAAATTCTATGATTACAAGTTACAGCTTCTATGATTGTAAGTTACAACTGATTAAAACTGTGGTAGCACTTTTCTGAGTATAAGAGTAGATGAGCTTGGCATTCCTGTTGAACCCTGAACCAGGACCAAGGTTTGAGTCGATTCTTTATGAAGTTTAATCAGTACAAAGGCATCTCTCATGGTGTGACCTTTTACAATACAAATGTAAAGCCAAAGGGAGAGCCACCTCCTGAAATCTGAAAGTTGTGCATAGCCCAACGTCATGAATTTTTTACTCTGTGAGGCCAGAATGATCCTGCATCTGGATAGCTTCACAGAAAACATTGTAGCATCCCATTGCCAATTAGCTTTCTAAAGACATCAAACACTTGGTCACACCTCCATAACCCCACCAAGGGGGTATAGAAAGAACCTCACAAGTTTACTCTAAGAAAAAGTATGCATGGTTATCAGATACTGGTGGCAGAGGAAAAGCTCTTTTCTCACTGTAAACATGACAAATACAGACGCTGAGCCAAGACTCAGAAGATGCGTCTTCTATTTCCAGCTCAGCTCACTGCATAATTTTGGGACTAAGTCACTTCTTAGTTTTTCTGACCTGGAAGATGGGTGTAATAATACATATCTGAAAGTTTTGTTAAAAACAGATTCAAAGAGCTAGGACACCTTAACACTGAAAAGCAATCAGAAGCAACTGCACTTAGATAAGCCATTATAAACCTTTTTCCCTTCAAGCTTGTAGCTGTTCACTTTATTATTCTGCTACTTTTCATTACAGTAGCAGATGAGCTTTCTATTGCGTATGGATCAAAGACGATGTGAGCACTACTGTGTCTCATAAAATCACTGCCTCTTTCTCCCTCTACTCCTTAGAAGCTTTGTTTGTTTTGTTTTAATTTTCTTTCTTTGGATGATAAGATATTTTGGAATATTTGGTTAGGGGGTTACATTCAGGGGGAAGCAAGTTTGGAGTGTCGATCTTGCTACAGTAAAATAGCTTTGTAAAGAGCAAAGTCCCACAGGTTTTTCTAATAATGGTTCAGACCGAGATTTCCTAAGCCTCAGAAAGTTTGTAGGAGTTAGTATGATTTAATATAAAATCCAGTACTCCTTCACTTTTTAAAGGCTGTGTTGGTCTTCCTCTACCCATTTAATTCACTTGCATGTCATATCATGCAAGTCTATTGACGGCATGCAAAATAATATACCTCATACATACTGCTATTATCTTTATTTTTCTCTCCTAAAGCATGCAAGTCATGCAGTTTGATATATGAACAGGCATTTTCATAACATTCATTATTTATTTTTGTTGCTGTCAGTGGTTTAGAATTTAAGAAAGATATTTCAGTAACCAAGGAAGGAAAATAACTTCTGGGATTAGAACTACTACAATCGTGTTTATCACGTAGCTCTTCCCTCATAATTTTTTTTGGGAAAGGAACCATTCGACTTCAAAACCTGCAGCTATCTCCAACATTAATTGCACAGGATCTATACTTCCAGTCATATCATAGACATTGATTGTTTAATGAAGTATCGCTATCTGCTCTGTTCAGCCAAGTGCTCATGACCTGATTTGTGTCTCTAAGCGCCAAAGGGTGAAGGTACTGTGCAGTGATTCCTGCATTGCTCAAAGGCAATAAAAATGAGAGGAGAGGAAATAGCTACTGCTAGCATGGAAGGCCTGAACTCTCTGCTCCTGTAGCATCAGGACAAAGGTTAAAATGATAGGAGACAGCTGGAATGAGAAAAAAAAATCACAGTGAGTGTGCCACAGAGAAAGGAAAAAGGCAGTAAAGGAAGGAAAAAATATACAATTTGGACTGGTTGTGGTAATGGCATATTAAAGAAAAGAGTCTAGAAAAGAGAAAAAGGAAGGAAAAAAGATTGACATTGTTCTTATTAAATGAAACTTCTTCAGAAACCTTGAAGAGGATAACCCCAGAAAAAAAACTAGGAAAAGTAGAAAACAAAAGTAAAGGTGATAAGACAAACAACTATTTTCTTTGTTTAGGAAGTTGTGGGATACTCTAGGATCCCAACCATGTTATGCTAACTTCAGTAGGAAAAAGGAAAAAAAAAAAGGAACATAAAATGGACTAAAGATTATTTTTAACAGCACAACCTGCCTACTGAATTATTTAAAATATTAATATTAATGAAACAATTTTTGAAGATCTGAAGTGCCATCAAGCACATTACGTAGATCAAAAGCCTAAGAAAGGACTAATCCTGCTTACCTGGAGAGAGTTACCATACCTATTGTACCCATTTTGGAAACTTACATGTGCCTATCCAAAATACATCAGGACTATTTGCACTACTGGACACCTGTGAGTTTTTTCCAATATCCACACCTTCAGACAGCCTATGAAAACCCCCTGGTTTTACTCCTGTTAAGGTGACAGTGCTTTCCATTTCACTTAATTAGTCAGCAACATTTAATTAAATTAAAAGCTGAGAAGCCACCCTATAAGGACTGCTACGATTCATTACACACAGTATAATACATTTTTTTTCTGTCTTTACATGGAACTTTTACTATATCTGCTTTATATAATATGCTACGAAGAGAAATACATAAACTTTCTCCATACATTTCCATTACACTTATTATTGTGTGTGTGTGTGTGTGTGTGTGTGTGTGTGTGTGTGTGTGTGTGTTTCACCAAGCATTTGTAAAGTGGCATAATGGTAGCTTATACTAATTTAATTTTCTAACCATTCTTTTCCTACTTTTCACTCCTCTGACCACTGTCCAACATTTAACTAATATTTCAATAACACCAGCTACAATAATTTCAAAATCTCTCTCCTGGGAGGTAAGAGCTAATTTAGGATCCATAATTCTGTATGTACAATTAAGGATGTGTTTCTCCATGTGCATCTTTTTGCATATATTGACCTTGAATTTCATCTGCCATTTTACTGTCCAGTCATTCAGTATCATGAAATCCTCCCGTAAGGCTTTGCAGTCAATTTGAGAGTTGAATACCTTGAATAATATCTCAGCAGCGGCAAATTTTATTACCTTGTATCTACTTTCATTTCTAGGTCATTTATGAATAAACTGAATAGCTAGACTTCCTGAACAGCAGCATCCGTTGTAAAGCCTCCCCTTATCTATACCTTTCACATAATCACTTTTTCCCATTTTTATATTTCCTATCACATTTGCTCTTATTAAGCCACAAGAGCAATTTATCTTCTATATCAAGACAGCTCGCTTTTCTTAAACCTTTTTGATGAGAGATCATGTCAAAAAGCTGCTTGGAAATCCAAGTAGATCAGCTTGGTAATTATATTCCTATATCACTGACTCTTTCACAGAACACTAGGTTATTTGTGAGGTATTACTTCCCTATCTGAAAGACCCGTTAATTCTTTGCTATGTGTCATATTATTGTATCCATACAAGAAAGAGTGAATTCTTGAATTCTATTTACTCAAGTCTGTTGTTTACTGTAATTTTATACACCTGGCAGAAAAATCAAAGTTTAGTCCATAGTCCTCTATATCTCCTTTGTCGGCTGTCTCTTTGTAGACCTCTAATGTAGGAAATTATTTAGGCTACACTACTATTGTCTACTACTGTGACTGATTCACTATTTCATTTTAAAGTTCTATTCAAAAGCTTTAAAGTATAGTTTCTGGTTCTCTCATTTATTAATATTCATTTTACCTATTTGTCTAAAACCTTCTCAGTTTGAGAAATTTAACCTGATGCTTCATTTTGAGATGGTTCCTCATGCTGTTTCTTTTAAAGACTTCCCCATGTTCTCCTCAAGAAAATGTCAAGGTGAATAATGCATTTGGCTTTCCTGGTACAGAATGACCATCTCTAACCACACACCTTATGTCCTGAGAACCTGGTTGTCCTACAAGCTCTCTGGTAAGCTTGTTTATTTTCATTAATCTGAAGGGGGGAAAAAAATCACAACTTTTGGGGGTTTTTTTTACTGTTGGGAGCTTATTCACAATCTTCATCCTAATTCCACTTTTGTTTTTAGTTTGGTCTAATTCATGCTCTTTTCTAGCCTCCATCTCTGTGCTGTTCAACTGTATTGCTTTTGTTTGTCCTTATCAAAGCCTTTTTGATAGATAGAATACAGATGGTTTCTCCGATACTTCTTTAAGCAGTCACCATACCAGCTGCAAGTATTTTATCCTTTTCCCTCTAGTTTCTAATAGAGTCTTCCATTTGCAGTAACCATCCTTATTATATAAAGTGTAATTCCTCTCAGTCCTCAGCCAGTGTTCAAAACTGAGAAATTCCTGTCAATACCTTATTTTGACATGCTAAATCTGGAAGAGGCTTAACACAAGGAATAGGAAGGAGTACCCCAGTCATACAGTTAGGCCTATTCTAAACAAAAGAGGTCAGTGGCTGGGTTATAATGCAAGACTTCTGGGAGGAGATGGCAGGTGTGACATAGAATTTACAGGATAAAAGTGCTTTCCTAAATGAGCAGCTGAAGGCCAGGCAGGATATATCAGAGTATCTAAAATGTTTCTTCCATTGAAGCACCTGAATTGCTCAACCTCAAATTAATCTCTTTAGCTTAACAAAATGGGACAAGTTCACAATTTGAAAGTCATAAATGCCTAAGAGAATCTGAAAACAACTAGTTCTTCCACTTAGCTGGCATTGATACAAGATGCAATAGCTGGAAATGAAAGCTATTATGATAAAATTTCTGGTCTGTACTCAGTAGTACATACATAATCAGTTAGTGTTTTCAGCCTGCTGTTGCTGTGACATGTCAACACTAGACAATTTTAAGTCTAGGTGGAAAGTATTCTCACACAACAAGGTGTTAGGCTTGCAGCCTCACTTTTTATCTCCATTTCAGAGGTCTGCCACAAGTATGTGCTGCCTGCTGGAGGGGCACCAGTGTCCCAGCCATCCTGGATTTTCTGTGAGACATTATTTATGCCACAAAGCCTCTCCTTGAGCACTGGGAGAAGTCAGAAAAGTTCCTAGCTTTTTGGAATAGTCCATACAGCTTACAAACCATTCCAAATTGCCCACAAGTGAGGGTGATGAGCTGGCTATATCACCAGGCTGAGCACATCTACACTAGGTGCAAGGAGAATACTCTATTCAGAGAAGTCCTGGAGCAGCATGATGTGCTGCAGATGATCAAAGTTCACCTCTTAAGGCCTGATAGTTGCTGAGTCTATGAATATTGTATGTCATAGCTATTACAGTGGACATTTCTTTTTAAATTATCCCTTTAATAGTCTGCAAAACCATCTTCCTAATATTTTGTTGCATAGGTCACTAAGGAAATAAGTACTATCAAGCTGATAATGATTAAAGCAGTAAAATTACTGATGGGACAAAGAAACAAGGGTAGTTATTTTTATACAGTATATAAAAATATCAGCTGCTACAGAATTTTCTGCAGTGCTGGCAAGCCTATCCTACCTTTCGTGGTCTGTGAGGATCAGCATATTTTATTTCTGTTCTTGAAGTCATTTTTCCTTCCAAAGGAGCTACTATTTAGAGGCAGCAGTTATTCACAACCCTTTTCTCACTCTATTAAAGTTTTATTTTTGTATTACTCTCTAGATATCTAGGATGTTATATAATGCCCATAGAGTGCTATATTCTGAGTAGTCATAGGCTACAAGATTCTTTTAAAAATTCTCATGATGCTTATTGACTGAGTGGTTGGTTTTATAAAATAATTCCTAGTGCTTAAACAAAACTCACTGGAACTCCTTTGTCCATGTCCACAGACACAGCTTGAGAGAAGGATTTTTTGAGGCAAAAAGGAATCTGAAGAAAGGAAGGGTGGGAATTTTGGGTAAATGAGACTTGGGGCCACTGATAGAAAAGAAATAGATGCACAAGTACTGGACTGAAGTCAAAAATACTTTGTTTGAAACTTAGAAAGTGGAATTTCAGAAAGGTGGAATTACAAAAATCCATCTGCATATACTATCAATGACAGGCTGAATTTGCTGCTTATTTAATGTTAAATTAGAACATTTAAAGGAAAACTATATGAAATTAGATTATCAATTATTCTGTCTCTGCAGCCTGGGTGAATCACTTTCTTGAACAAAGAGTGTCACCCTGTCATAATGACCTATCTGGTGGAGCAATGAAGATGTCCACTAAAATATTTCAAAGTTTTTTATCCATAAAGTTGGAAACAAGTTTTTTGTCACTCATTAGCAGAAACAGGGTTGGATGACTGAGTCTCATGTGCACACAGTGCATCTTCAATGTATTCCCTCTTTATCTTTTGCAAAGGAATACTTTGATTTGAGAAATACCTAATCAAGCCATTTCCTGTTGTTCTACCTTTGATCAACAATGTTGTTAACATAGGAATTTAGATATCTTACCTTGTGACAGAATTCTTAGAAGTAGTGCAAGCTGAAGCCCATAAGTGTTTCCTAAGGTGTAACTTCTTTGCTCTAACTCTCTCACATCTTTCTTGGACTACAGCTGTAAACTGTGCTGTGGGTTGTGTCTGCTTGGGGTATATGAGCATCTCAGTCTCGTCTCTGTCAGGTGGATCTGCAAGGAAAAAAAATCAGAGGTAAAAGATAAACAAACAAACCATTACATGAGCCTTCAATGTCAATCAGAATTTTTAGAGCTCAGTTGCACTATTGGATAGGGTACAACAGTCAGTGGGTTTGTTCTGTGTATTATAGAGAATCCTAGTAGTTTGAGGAAGGGAAGATTATTTTGTCTCTTAACAAAAACAAAATTAAAACACTTCTCTGAGGATTGTTGCCCTTATGGAGGAGGTATGTGCTTTGGAGTGTCATACCTTTGCATAGTCTTGATAATCAGTAATGAAGAGAGTGCAGAAGATTACAAAACAACATAATCAAGTGATAATAATGAATATTTCAACAGGCAGACATTTCAAAGTTTTAATTAAAATTAGTAGTGCTATTCATATTGTAATGTCTTTGGGTAACATACAGGCAAGTAATCACAGACCTCCCAAATGGACTGCATTACACATGCAATTAATTATGGAAGATGCTGCTGCTCAAACCACCCTGGGATTTCTGAGAGTTAAAGCAAGTGCTCAAGTATTTCACTACAGAAGGCAGCTCCAATAACACAGCCAGTAGATTAACTATTATACTTAACTCAGATGCTGCATTGCTGTGCTGCTGCTTAAATTTGTTCTGCTAGCAACAATCTTTACTCATCTTCTTTAATAACACAGATTCTTCTCCTCTTGCCTAAAGTAAAAGCTGATATTTTTAAACAAAGGCTGTGAGCGATTGAGGGACAAAAAAGAATTCCACCTACAGAGATATTCTTTTCACAAGATGCCCTCCATACTGCAGGGGAAAAGTTTAATCAAAGTACAATGCTTGTTCTTACTTTTCTTTCTCTTTGATACTGCCTATATCCAGAGCTCCCACTCTGATGTTTTTTCTGGATGTTCAAGATTTTCTGAAGTTAATTTTATCATCTGGGAGCAGATCTGAAGACTCCTTACCATAAGACAAGCGATCATAGTATCACCCCCAATTCACAACATAATTGTTTCATTTAGACCATGGAAAGGTGGTTTAGAAACTGCCCTGAGTGTACTTTGACCTATTGCTACTAGTGGACCTGAACACACATCATGAAATATCTTCCATGTCATCTCAGTGAGATCAAATTATTATTTTGAGAACTAACTCTCCTACTGAGCTATTCTGAATAAACCTCTCTGTCAATTCAATCCACCTTAGTCCCAAAGCTTACTGACTGTCAGGAAAAGTAAGAGTCTAAGAGAATTCTTGTTTATGGATTTGAGGACTCATACACAGCAGGATCATATATATTTAAAATAAATAAGGGTTGGAGGGAGACTGTAGCTAATATGTGACCTTTCCATACTCTTTCCCAGCAAGGCAGGTGCTCCACTCTTTGTTTGACAGGAGCCTTTCTCCGTATAAACCCCTAAGCATCTTCTGATTCCTTGCTGGATAAAAAGCTACTAGACAATTCCCAAGTCCATTACTATTCATTCTGTTACAGAAGGGAAGGGGATAAGTAGATCTAAGGCCTTTCCCTTCCTTCCAAACTCAAGATGTTGCTATTTATTTAGGCTGTTTAACAGATTTGATAGAGCTGGAGGATTGTCTTTTCCTCAGCACTATAAGGAAGGGAATGGATGTGTCATTTTGTAAAATAGAGCAAAATCATATAATCCTGTGACAGCTATTGTTCTATACAAGACTGTGTCTGCCTCACCCCAATCTCAGCAGCTGTTCTGCAGAACAGGGCAACTTGACTTGGAGTGTCCTGGAGAAAGCAAGAAACTAGTGGTTTGGAACATTAATCAAGGCTGTTAATAAAAGTAAACCACACCTTTTCAAATCTTGTTACCAAGCTCTTTAGGCAGAAGAAAACACTGAGAGTAGACCAGAGTTTTAGCATACACTGAGGAACCTCCAGACACATTTTCTGAAGGAAGAAACCACAGATAAATAGACTTGCTTTGAAAGAAGTTAACTGATTTTTTTTTTTTACCAGTCTGTAAGTGTATTAGATACCGTTCATATCCTTACAAAAAGTTAATGCTTGGGTAACAGCTAGGATAATACAGAGACTATGCTCACTCCCTATTGTATTGCTGTTTTAATATTAAGCAAGAATTAATCATAGCGCTCAAACATTGCATTAATATGCTTAAGCCGCGGAAAACATCATTCTTTGTATCCTTTTTCTAAAAGCATTGCTTCCCTCTCATGGCAACCTTTAGAATGATTATTGGAACAAAATTCATTGATTTCAGCAGAGTCATTAGTTCTTCTATCATCTGTTCTCTCCATTGAAGCATGTTAATACCTGACACAGACATGTCAGAGATCCTCAGGTCTATTAAGTCAATCTGTGCTCTGACAGAACACCACCAAATAGCTCCAAAGGCACCATGAAAGAGTTTTTGTGAATTATTTCCAAGATACCCTGTATTCCAATTCTATCCATATTGTATTTTCATACTTACTTGGAGCTCTTTCAACATGAATCAATTGTGTGCATCAGGTTTTATGAGGCTTTTTTTGCGCATTTAAAAAAGCCATGTTACTGAAATTACCTTTGTAATAAATACTAAAACAGAATTGCAATACAATATAGTCTGTTTGTTCAATGAGGAGTCTGAGCTCTTTTCTATTGCCAATTATAGGAAAGAAATCCAAAGAGACAATACAGAAAATGAGATGTAACCCACCAAAAAAATATAACTCCACCTCTTTGCCAGCTTGAAACAAAACAGTATGAGACATACACCATGTCAGAACTTTTTAATCTCTGCAGTCATTTGAGGTAAGATGAGGCAGTTATACTTTGTAGAAATTTTGTTGTTCAGCTCAAGTCAGGCACCATTGCCTTTCAACAATGCCAGAAACCTCTGAGCAACACAGAGAAGCAAATTCTCCAGAATTTTGAACCCTGAATCATACACTCACTGCTTTTTCCCACTAAACCCCAAGAATACATTAGTTAGCATTATCCACAAGAATACGCGCCATTGAGACTCAGAGTGTTCATGAAGTATGAGTTGCTTAGGGGAACATCAGAGGCAGAAAAGGCATTTCATTAGTGCAACTGAACCTCTCCCGTCTGTAGAAGAGAAACTGTTTGTATTTCCAAGTGCATGTTGAAGGCTGTGGTTGCTCAGACAAAGCTGTATGGGCAATGAGACTTTTCAAAAATAAATTACTGAGCTTCAACTCCCAAATACACATTAATTTTCCTAAATAAGTAAGTACATCTTTTTGAAAGTTTTTCTACTTCTCAGGAACTGCTACTATTGCCAGTAACTCAGTACTTCTGAAAATCAGATGGTTTGTTTCGGTTTACCCTCCCTTTACTTTCACATTTTCATCCTAAAATTAATTTAATACAGGTACAGAAACATCAGTATTAGCAGCCATTTGTAATTTCAGAGTCCAGGCTTCTTAAACACACTGATGTTCACTCCTTCACAGTTCATTGAATCATTTCTTTACTATCCCAGTTTCAAAAGACAAATGTATGATTCCCAATACAAAATTATGAAGAATATACAAGAAAAACGATTTCCAGCTTACTGATCAAAATAACTTTTTTTTTTTTACATTTTTCCAGAGTTGATACTACTGCATCATGTATTAATGAATAAACGCATATGGTGCACAATCACCCTTCGTCTCATTGAAGAACTTGAAATCTAAGTAGAAAATAGGCTGTTAATGAGTGGCAAATATAGACAATCAGGCAATATCTGGCTTACTTGATCACTTTGCTATGCATTGGACTAACAGTTCCATGAAGATGAAGCTAACACTAACATAAAGACCAAACCCCATGCTGGAATTTGTTGCTGAACAAATTTTGAGCTAACTGAGTACAAAGATAAGACAACTGTCAGGGACAATAAGAAGTTTAAGCAGACAATCTGTGTAATTTAATTCTCATGCGAGCTCAATTGTTCAATAAAGACAAATACTTTGACAGGTTTCAATGTGGAAGAAACATCCTTAAAGTATTCATGGACACTAACTCAGAAGGACATTGTTAACATCGACTTTACATTGTCTTCCTTATAAGGTAACACAGACGTAGCAATATTCTTTAAATCATATTAATTTTTTTAACTCCTGGGAGCCATTTTAGTGGGTATTTGAGATAAACTAGACTGCAATAGTTAGTTACAATGCATAATTTAAGTAGGATTGCCTGTGTGATAGAAATTTTTCAGCTTCAGCCAGAGAGCTCAGTGAAAACAATTCAGATTGAAGCATGAAAAAATAAAGGGGAAAAGAAGCTGAGCTGCTACAGAGTGCTTGCCGTGAGCACTTTTCCATAGCCAATGGGCCTTAATGATATTTGCTTTAGAATATTTCTTTTTAAGTGGAAATTTGCTGTATTCATTTAACATAGGATATTCTCAATGTCAAGTGCGCTATTACTAGAATGAGCACAAGGTAAGCTTGGGGGTTCACCTAAATAAACGATGCTCTTATTAAAGGTCAAGATTTTCACTTTTGAAAACCTGAATAGCCACACTCCTAGCAGATGTAAAGTCTTTCCACTCCTAAATTGAAAATTATTCTTTTTCCCATAGTTTTCTTGGGAGGACAGATACCTGACATTTATTGTTAAAAAAAATGCACTAGGTAGCAATGCATCAGGGATTAAGTATGACTTAGGTCATTCTACATCTTCTCTTCCTCTTATCTCCTCCATGCTGTAAGAAAAGTCTGTTGGGATTAGAACACAGGAGTGACTCACATTGAAAACAGGAAATTTAACCATGTGTGCTTGTTTATCAGCCAAAGAAAAGAAAAATAAGTTTTAAAAGTATTTTTTAAACCCTTGGGATTATTTTCATAGAATCATAGAATCATAGAACAACCCGGTTGGAAGGGACCCATCAGATCTTCTAGTCCAACCATTCCTATCAAACACTAAACCAAGTCCCTCAAGACCTCATCTACCTGTGCCTCAAACACCTCCAGGGAAGGTGACTCAACCACCTCCCTGGGCAGCCTATTCCAATACCCAATGACCCTTTCTGTGAAAAACTTCCTCCTAATCTCCAGCCCAAGTCTCCCCCGGCAGCGGTCCCTGGGGAGATATTTTCGCAATATGTTGACCATTAAAAATTCAAGATGTATTTTGTGTGTATGGCAGGTGGCACCAGTGTAGCCAACAGTAAAAGAGAAGCACTCCCAACTGACTTCCCTGTTAGCAGGTGTAGGCATAGTCCTAAAATGCCTCATGGGAGAGAGAGTGACTGGCTGTAAGCATCCTCTGCACTGCCTGAGCATCCTACCATTGGGTAGAAGGAAATATCACTACTGTTCCTGGAATGTTGTTTAAGTATTAGGGTTGAAGCACTTCATCTTTCTAAGCTAATAGAGAGCGTGCTAGCCAAGGTATTTCATATTCACAGATTGACGGTTCAATTGACAGTTCTTAGCAACATAGCATTCAATAATTCTACTCTAAAAACAACTTTTGAAAGGAGCTACAGTTTTAAGGGGTAGACACTGCTTGCAATGCCACTGAAACATCGTTTTTCTACTGCTACTGGGTTGTTCATTTAATGTCTCTTATTTTTATGATGAAATAACCCTCACAAAGTAAAAAACGTGTGTTACGGATATCATTGCCAAAAAAACCTTCTATTAGCACAACATACAGAAATAATCTTTACAGTCTGCCATCACCAGTGTTGGTACCATAGAGTTCATAAAAGTGCTCAGAAAAGTGGGTGGCAGAATAAGCAAAAAGGCTGTTATATATAAACTATTTCAGTATTTCAAAAAATCCATAGCCAATCTTAACACATAGGGTTTCTGACTGTTTTGAATACCTAATTCTTTATTACTTTTACTGAATTTTTATAGCATCCCTTGTTCAGCATTGGAAGAGAACAATTCTGTCCATCTCTGTCCTTGGCCTATGGTAGTCATTACTGCTGATGTTGCATCTATAGGTCAAGACATATCAGAAATTGGACATCATAATTACTTTCTGGAACAGAGTCAAAGAGAAAAAAAGAGGGGGGAGGAATGGTATTGTGAATAGATGGCATGGCTCTGAAGTCTTCTGCGAATGATGGAGAGAATTAAGTGTTTGATGGAACTGAGCATGTGAACCAACTACAGTCCTGAGTTCTCAGTTTAAGTGGGAAACATAGGGATATTAACACCGGGGATCTTTTCTACTGAACAGAAGGGATTTGCCAATCTCTTTTCAGGAGGGGAAATTCCTCACACATTCATTTAATTATCTGTCTAAAAGCTTAGGTTAGGCCAGATTTTAGAAGTTTGCCTAAATAAAGCTAATTTCAAGTTAAAAGAGGTTCACAACTTCAGCTACTTCAGGATCAATTCATTGCATGCACTTGCCCTTTCTACTAGTATAAGGCCAGACTTGTACTATAGGTCAGGTTTTATGAAATTATTTGTAAAACGTTTACCATCTTTCCCCCATTTATCCTTTAATGATGGAGAATGGCAAAACCAGACATCCTAGGGTCGTGCTTTCAAAACTGTACACTATTTACAGGCATCTTCTGTCAACCTCACTACTAGGAGAGCATGCTGAGGTCATTCATTCTGGAGTGAATATTGCATTGTTACTACACCTTCTTTATCCAGGTAAGGCATCTTTTTTTCTTTTTACACAAACAAACTACTATGCCAAACAGTGAAGTACTCCCACAAAAATCACAGAGCAGCATTTCAGAAAGATTAATTTCCTAAACAGGAAAGCAACAGATACAAGGCACTAACTCAACCCATTAAAGGAAAGACTAGCTGACACTCTAATTCATTTGGTCTCAAGAGAGCTGGATTTGTGAAAGCTACTCAATAACAAAAAACAGAAACTAAGAGAAGAAGAAAGCCCAGAAATCACAGAGCATCTTTCTTTCTAGAAAGAGACAATTCTAAATGGTGGTAAAGTTGGACCATGAAGTTCACAACCCTGGGATTTTGCCAAACCTGAGGAACGAAGGGTCTAGAAATGGCAAGGTGAATGCACACCAGAAATAGGATGTAGAGAGTCTGACTCTTCATGAATCACCAGTTAAGATCCAGCATGACTGGTGCTGCTAATGTTCATTGATTCACTCCTGATTCATACCAGAGTAAATGGAAGTTGAATTAACCTCAAAATGGGGCTCACCACGAAAAAAGTTACTAATCTCAGATTCTGCACCATTCATACCAACAAAAGGCACAGGCCTTAGGCTGACAAAAGATGTTGATAGGTGAAATATGTGGAGTGAAGGGAAAAGGAGTGGGAAAAGGCAGAAATTATTCTTCATTTAGTCAGTATTGCACTAACATCCAGACAAATTGCTAAAGCATTTTTGGAAAGAGCTAGCATTTTTGGGAAGGAGCAGAGGAAGGGCAACAATCTTTTCTATGAATGCTGAACCTTCCAATTTTAAATTCAGAGACACTCGGACTGCTTATGAATCAGCTCACCTTCACAATGTCTCAATTTAATGCTTCATATAATGTTTATTTCATAGAATCACCAGGTTGGAAGAGACCCATCGGATCATTGAGTCCAACCATTCCTATCAAACACTAAACCATGTCCCTCAGGACCTCATCTACCCGTACCTTAAACACCTCCAGGGAAGGTGAATCAACCACCTCCCTGGGCAGCCTATTCCAACGCCCAGTGACCCTTTCCATGAATATTTGCTGTAATCAAACGGCAAACTGAGTAAATACTATCTGTCATAGTCAAAAACTATGTTTCCCCTTTCTTTTGTGATCTAAGGTGACGATCAAACAAGCCAGATCTTTCTGGAAGCAAATATGAATTGTACCACACATAGATTGTACCACACACAGAATTATAGATTAATTCTGTCAAGGTTGTCAATGACTGCATTTCCCAGCAGAAACACCAATGTCTTCAAGGTACATCTACTGTTATTCTACCCATGATCTCCACAGACATTGACTTCCTAAGATGAACTCATGAAGTAGTTCAGTTTCAGGGGCATTCAGTAGTGGCTTGTTACCTTATGTGCCCTGCTGTTTTCCATCATCTCAGAGAGAATTACTTGACCCTGCTAAATGTATCCACTAGGGATGGATCTCTACAAAAAGTACTGTGGTCTAAAGGAAATGTGGCTCAGAAGTGATGCTGATGCATATGCTGATCATCTTTACCACTGGTACTGACAAATCTGATTCAAAATATGAATACTTCATTGCATGAAATAATCCAGGGACATTTTTAAATCTCAGGATTCTTTACAGCTCTTACATGTCTTGACTCACTCTCACACACAGAGAATGGCAATGCGACTACTGTGCTAGAAGTAAGACAAACAGTATCCTTGGGGATTTTTTAACAGTTATATTCAAGGGAATAGTGTATGCATTCATGTCTGAGATTTTCCCTGGTTTTTTATGTAACTCCTACCCAGTCAAACTGAAAAAAACATGACAAATCTAATCAGTGCAAATCTGTCTCAGGCAAAGAGATTTTTCTCCTTCAGTAGGTCAGAAGATATTGAGGACATTTAAAAATTTGCCCTGCAAAATAAATCAAACCTATGGCTATTTGTTTCTTTGAAAAAAGAGTAATCTGTGGAACTGTTACTTAGAGAGATACTCTTCTAACAGGAAGACCTAATTATTATAGGTGTTGTTGATCTGAAGTTCATATGAATCAGTGGCAGTGTAAGAGCATTGAAGATCTGACTGGAAGAAAGTAGCTGTGGTTAATGATAGGAAGAAGCATTTACAGCTCCCTGGGGAATGTGAATATTTTCCATATTTAAACCTGATTATTGTAACAGCAAGCCTGATTAACTGAGAAAAAAATAGTATAAAAATGAAGCAAGGGAGAAAACCTTAAGGAATTGCCTGTATCTACAGCGGTTTCTCACATATTATAGGAATATTTTAGTTCTGTGCTTTTTTACCCTGTTTATACCGAATTTAAATGGCCCCTTGGAATTGGGTACATAATTTCATTCATTACCTTGTATGATAAATCAGAGTCTACCTACCAAGGAATTTACAGTCTAAAAGTCTCATTCAGCTTCAAGAGAAATGTGTGAGTTTAAACTAAAATAGGATAGATTCATACTAGATTTAAGGAAAAATTTTTCATTATGAGGGTAGTGAAATGCTGGAACATGTTGTCCAGAGAGGTGGTAGATGCCCCATCCCTGGAAATGTTCAGGGTCATGCTGGATGGGGTTATGGCAGGGGAGAAGCTGGACTAGATGACCTTTAAAGATTCCTTCCAACACAAACCATTCTGTGATTCTATGAATGTCACCAATGCCCCATGAAAGTGTCCCCAAAAACTGAAGGGCTGAGACATAGAGATATGCAGAACCCAATTATCTTGATTCACTCTTAGTGCTTTATCCAGTAGACCAACAATGAGGTCTCTCATGTTATGACAGTGTGCACTGTTCATTATCATCATATAATATGGTACAATAAGTGATCGATAAAAGAATTAAAGATTTACAGAGAGAACCTTTAAATGTGAAAACTTTCTAAAACTTACCAACCCAAGATTTTTTGAAGTGGACACTTCAGATGCCTAAATGGCATAATATCAGGACTTCTCACTGCTTCAAGTTGGTGTATTGGTCTGCATGGCAAGGTTATTGTGGCAGAGGGACTATAGTGATGGCTTCTTTGAGAAGCTGCCAGAAGCTTCCCCTAAATGCAACTGAGGTAATACCAGCTGGCTCAAAAATGGATCTGCTGCTGTCCAAAGCCAAGCCAATCAGCAACAGTGGTAATGCTTCTGTGATAACATATTTAAGAAGGAGGAACAAAAACTACACAAGAGAAACTACAGCCAGAGAAAGGAGTGAAAATGTGTGATAGAAACAACTCCACAGACACCAAGGTCAGTCAAGAAGGAGCAACAGTATGTGCCCCAGATGCCAAAGCAGAGATTCCTTCACAGTCCATGGTGAAGACCATGCTGAGGCAGGCTGTCCCACTGCAGCCCTTGGAGGTTAACAGTGGAGGAGGTTTCCACTTGCATTCTTTGGAGGATTTCTACACCTCAGCGGGTGGGTGCCTGAAGGAGGCTGCAACCCTGTAGGAAGACCATGCTAGAGCAGGATCCATGCAGGACCTGTGGACCTTTGAAAAGAGGAGCCCAGGCAGGAGCAGTATTTCTGGCAGGATTTGTGACCTCATGGAGGGGACACACTGGAGGTAGTCTGTTCCCAGAAGACTGTACTCCATGGAAAGCATCCATGCAAGAACAGTTCACAAAGAACTGTAACATATGGGAAGGACTTGCATTGGAGAAGTTCACGGAGGACTGTCTCCCATGGGAGAGACACCACATTGGAGCAGGGTAAGAGTGCAAGAAGTCCTCCCCCTCAGGAGGGTGGAGTGGCAGAAACATCATGTGATGAACTGACCACAACCACCATTCCTCATCCCTTGCACTGGTGTTGGAGAGGAGGTAAAGAATTCTGGACTAAAGTTAAGCACAGGAAGAAAGGAAGGGTATGAGGAGAAGTGTTTTTAAATTTAGGTTTTATTTCTCATTATTCTACTGTGATTTGATTGGTAATACATTAATTCAATTTTTTTTGTCCCAAATTGAGTCTGGTTTGTCTGTGATAGTAGCTGGTGAGTGACCTCTTCATGTCCTTATTTTGAGCTATGATCCTTTCCTTATATTCTTCTCCCCTGTCCAGATGAGGAGGGAAAAAATAGAGTGACTTTAGTGGGCATCTGGTCCCCAACCAGGGTCACAAAACAATTTGTTGTTTTATATCTAAACACCTAAATATACAGTACCTACACAACTTTCTAGAAATTTCAGCACAAGACAGAAATGTCCAAAACAACCCATAAAACATGCGTAAGGAAGAGAAATTTTTAAGGGTTAAAAAAGGGAGGGCAGTAGAAGAATGAAAAAGGAAAAAAATGGGAAGAAATAATGGATAGTATTTTTAAAATCACATAAATGAGTATGACACCAAGTACCCATGTGAAGACTAAAGATATTTTATATAATTTAGCCTGAAGACTACATAAATTCTGCATAATAAATACTTAATCAGTTTAGAAGCCTGCATCTAAATGTGAGAGCCTCTTAGGCATTTTGACCTTTGCATCTAACAATAGCATCTAAGTATACTTGAGTATGTTAAAGGGGTAAATATTCCTCAACAGATCCAACTGCAAGAAGGGTACAACAGGGAGAGGGGAGTAAACTTTAGCTCTGTTAGTCTAGAACTTTTTTCTCTGTGAAAAGACAACTTCTCCCTCCAGATTTCTCAGTAAGTTTGCTGGGGATAGCCATGTAACTAACTGCCCATTACTGGGAATATTCAGGTCAGACAACACAATCACACTAGGTGATTATGCCTTTTTCCATAGGACCCTGTGAACAGCTTTTACAAAAGAGATTGTACAAGGGAGGATTCTTTTTCTCATCTGAAACAGCTGTTAGTATAGAGCAATGGATTTTACATATTGATAGAAACACAGAAGCAACTTCACTCTTAGTCAGTTACCTCCTCTGCCTCTTTGATTCCCACCTCCAGTTCTAGCTCTGTGATAGGTAATCACTGAAGACAAGAAATGGAACCAACTATTTTAAGTAAAACAAATCAGACCGGCTTTCAGTGTGACCAATGTTTACAAGATTTTTGTCTCTTAATAAAAAAATACTACTTTATTTAAGTAGTTCTTTCCATAGGATATATACTAAGAATTTTTTAGAGTAGGAAACACAAGTTTTATGGAAGAAGATTACTAAACTATAAAAAATAGTTGAATGTCCAACTCCCTCCCCTTTCTAAAGGAAAGACAGCACCTCCGTTCTCCTACACACCTTTGAGAAATAGGGGGTCTGTGTTCCTGGCTACTAGTACCAGACAATTTGCCTGGAGTACTACTAAGAACTAAAACATACAAGCCCTGAAGACTTTGTTCTTTATGTAAATGAATAAAAAAAACAATCAGACCTTTAAGCAAAGCATTGTTGCAGAAGTTGCCACTGTCATCTCTGGAAAACAGTGATGAGTATTGTGTACTATAAGCTATAGCCACAGAAAGACACCAACAGGACCTGCATTCAGAACACTCAGTAAGGAGTACAAGCCCTGGGTTCTTGCTCCTACACAAATGTTTTGTCACTAGACAGTCACAAAATTAGAAAACAGGAGGAATGGCTTGAGCAGACCAGTTGCCAGTATCCTACCCTCCCTGTGATCTAGATCTCGTCTGGCTTGACTGGATGACATACAGATGCCATGCCTGGAGTATACACTGAAAAATCAAAAATTCGTTCATTGAAGTCAATAGTCTTACCTAACTTTGAATGATATCTTTATTAAGGTTTAATATATTGGAAATTTGAGGGGAAAAGATGTCATGCAGTGCTCCATTGTATTGAAATATGAAACATAACCAGGGCATTGTTGTGCTTATTTCAGTGTAATGGCTGAAGAATTGTCCCATTAGTCTCTGGCAATATGTGGAGAACAAAAAAGAGCCATATGAAGTGAACTGAAAATAACATCATCAAATAACCTACAAAGGAAAACAGGAGAAGAAAAATGGTGTGAATACAAGGTTAGCACTAGACAATAAACACCTAATGTGTGTGGCTGCAATATGAGCGCTCATATTTAAATATTTATTCACTTTGGTGATAATTCAGTCCAATAAAATTATATCTCTTTTGCAGTCATTCTTATTCGAGCCATCCTTTATTCCTCTATCTATATAAACTGAAGAGGATGAATAAAATTGATAAACAACTGAAATTCTCTGTGGACACAAGCTTTCCTTGGGGCTTCATGGATTTCATGGTTCATAAAGCTGAGTACTTTAATTACTTCAGGAGGGAACTGCTCATGCTGATGTAAGAGTACTCCCCTGTACTCCCCATGTACACAGGGCAGTATAACAGGGCTCTGAAAAATATCATAAAAGTTATTACTTTTGCAATGTATTAAAAATTACAAACTTAAACAGTTCTTTGGAAGATAATTCATGCTCTTCACTTAACATCCCTTGAAACCCCTCATGGTCACATAGGATTGCATTTTGCAAAGTGTCATATCTCTTGCAGCTCCAGTTAAAGTTCATATTGCAGGGCAATGTTTTACTCCAGTAACAGCAATGCCTGTATCAGATTTGTAAGATGGGAGAAGGGGAAGAGAAATTATGGAGAAGATTTTGGACAGGAAGGGAATATTATATACTCCTGTGGTTTTGAGACTGTTTAAATTGTTCACTGAGGCCCAAAAACCGTAGAATGATACTCACGGTTGTTGCATCTCTAGCAATTATAATATTTAAAGGCTGGAAGAGGTTGTTGTTCCTAAAATGTCATCCTTGATTAACTGTAAATTTCAGGCCTGTTTTGCAAGGGGCACTGTAACATTCAGCAGCATTTTAAGCTCAGTGACTTTCTGGAATTCCTGAGCAGCACCTCTTGTACTGATACAGTCAGGCACTGTCACTGCTCTGCTAAACAGAATTTCTCTGGTTCTTTTTGTCTGTATGGGCAGGTCACAGATGAGCAGTGTGACAACCTCAAGCATCCAGAAGCAAAATGGCTTTTTTTTTTTTTTTTTTTAAGTTTTGGTGTGAACCTTCATCCTTTTGGCGGTGGAAAATGCTGATGCTGGCAGGAGTATGTGTCTCTGAAGAACATTCAGTCCAAGTGCTATAGACTTGGCATCTCTGGTTCAAGGAGCTGCAAATCTCAGTGCCATATGATATCCTAGGTGCTTTCATTTCCCCCACACACTCAATACACATTTCCATCTGCTACAAAATATTTCTTTCTAGCCCTTGTACTGAGGAGAAGCCATTGTTAACTCTCAGTGAAGAGCATTAATCATTTGCACCGATTGTATTTATTATTTGCCTTTTGTCATTTTGTGTACATACAATATTTTGCTGTTTGTCAGTTGAAAAAATACCTGAAAGCAGTGAAACCTTGGGCACTTTCTTTCACCCCAGTGTGACATTAGTTATTTAAACAATGACAACAGCAATATATCCCATTAAAAAGTCATTATATTCTTGCTGTAAGCGCCACATTTACAGATAAAAGAAAAGAGAAGTGCATACCTCCCTTTGCATTCAACAGAACCACATTTCTAATCAAAGAAATGCGGTGACCTAAAGCAGACACATGAGCTGATCATTCAACCAGTCCTTCTGGATGAGCAATCTTAAATGTACTTTCCCATAATTCAAAACAGTGACTTTAAGGAAGGATGCTCCAGTACCTCTCATCTGTGGAAAAGGATGAATGCTGCAAACACTGCAGGGGAAGAAAGGGGAAGGAAGACTGCATGTAAGTTGAAAAATCGTAAAGATCACTATATCTGAACTATGGAGAATTAAAAAAAATATCTATGAACAAACCAAAATAAACTGAAATCACGAAGAAAAAAAATAATAGAGTAGACCACGAAATCTACTTTAAGGAAACAGCAGCTTAAGGCAGCAAATAGTATCTAATAAGGATGTTGATGCAGCAGTAAGGGCATCATCTCAGTAAACACTGAGCTGTACCCAGAATTTCCGATTCCTGAGTGAAATCTGCAAGGCATTTGCTGTACTTAGGCTATGTCTTAGAAGTCTAGAAGAATGGAGGTTTGCGTTTTCCTAAGAGTTTGTAACCTAAGGTGTGGGTGGATGAGGTACTGAGGGGCATGATTTAGAGACTGGTAGAAATGGTTGGACTTGATGATCCAGTGGGTCTCTTCCAACGTGGTGATTCTGGGATTCTAAGTTCTTAAGATTGGTTGTGCTGAATTCAGCAGGAGCTGCGGGTATTTTAAACCAGGTCACTCATACTGAAATGTCTGCATACATGTTTAGCTACTCTTCTGCCAGCACTCTGATTTTCTTCACTTCTAAAATGTCTTAGAATTTGTCCTTTGAATTGACAACAAAGTGTGGATAAATGGTAGCAAAGTTAATGAGGTGTCCTTCAGTGCCATACAAAACACCTGTGTGTATGGGCTGGAAGATACAGTGCCTGTTAGATGACTGAGTGCTGCGTAGGCAGAGATTTCTCCCCAGTGTGTACTGTACATATCAGATGACAGAGCTCCAGATACATTGAGTATCAACAGCTGGGAATCACAATATTTTTTCAAAATAAAACTACAGGACTCCAGGCATTCAAGAACTTCTTGGCCCTCCTTACTGTGATCAGAGTAGGTCCTTAACAAATAAGCTGAACTTAGTTCTTCTAAAGAGTTAATTAATTTCTTCCATTTTTAAACCCCTGGAGTCATCAAGTTGATGCCTAATTTTTAGAAACTGTCTGTTCCAATGCTCATTAATTTTAACATATATTAAGGTGTGTGAAGCAGCGTGTAGAACCAGCACATGCGTGTTGATTTATAAACAAGACTTTCCCCAATAAAGTAAATGAAGATGCACTTCAAACATCATTCAGATGTGTTGTTGAGAGTCACCGTTACAAGGCAGTTTTGAAGCGGCTTTTTATTCCTCTTGCTCAGTGTTAAAATATCACAGTCATAGCTCCACCCAGCACTGGATCCAAGATCTACCTCTGTCCTTCTTTCATTTGGCTGAAACTGTGTGTTGCCTTTAAAATGCACTTTAGAAGTGATAATTAGATAAACTTTCATGGAAGTCAGGATGTAGTTTTGGCAATCTGGAATATTCAAAAAGTATGTGCCGAGATCAAAAATACATAAAATAAAATGTTCTATTTGTTTATAATCATGCACACAGAAAAATTCTAGAAGGATTGTTTGAAATTTTTCCCTCTTTCACTCTATTTGTTCATTTAGGGTGAGGCTTTGTGCTCAGTCACAGAGACCACAAATACCCTTTCTCTCTTTCTTTTAAATTATTGTTAATATTTTGTTAAAAGCTAGGCTTCTTACAAAAAACAATTTAATCCTCTGACTGGAACTTTAAAAAACCTACAGGATAACAAGGTCTTTGAGGGAGCTGGCAACAATGGGAAGCTCATATAGAGAGTTGAAAATGGTATTAAAACAATTTTATTTGAAAGTTTTAATTAATCCATGACATGGAGATCTCTCTTTCTTTTATTTTTTTTAGCTCAGACGGAATCTAGACCTTTTAGTAAAATTCTTTACAGGCACAGAGGCTCTTGAAGTTGCCAGTCACCTTGAGTTTGAGAGGGAAGACTGTACTAGTCAGCAAATACATTGCTTCTGTTTACTGCTTCCTATAGTGTAAAAGCAAGAAGTAATGATTCAAAAATTATGCATTTGTTATGTAACACATTGTTCCTCTACAGATGTGCTACGGAGGATTCCTACAGAATATATGCTTATGTACATTGGTAACACAGACACATATTTCTTATAAATAGTAAAGGCATATCATTGTTGGGCAGCTCAACAGGGTTAAAGAGGGAAAGGTGGCATAAAAAAGAGCAGATGACAGAGCATGGTTAATAATACAGACGTATTCCTTTTACTCAGAATAAACAATTTCTGGAATAAGAATATTTTTTATTACAGACATACTGCCCGTTAGACTCTAAATGTCTTCTGAACCAAGGTCACGATCTCATATACAAGGAGATTTGTCACATTTCCAAGTAAATATCAAATAACAGTGAGTGACCTAAGTTTACAAAATGTATGTTGGCACAGCCTAATGTGCAGAGAACATAGCTTAACATTTTGCACAAATCTGTGTCTTGCGAGAAGCAGCATCATCCTAAACTTTCAAAGACAGCCACTGTCAGTTTAAACACGTTGCCTCCTTCTTTTCTGTTTGTATTCATTAACCTCATCGCACATTAGTGATGTAACATAGAAGAAAGGGAAGCTGAAAGGAGGTTGTGGAGAGAAGGAAGCTGTGCTCTTCTCCCAAGTGACAAGGGACAGGACAAGAGGGAATGGCCTCAAGCTCCGCCAGGGGAGATTTAGGCTGGACATCAGGAAGAAGTTTTTCACAGAAAGGGTCATTTGGCATTGAAACAGGCTGCCCAGGGAGGTGATTGATTCACCTTCCCTGAAGGCGTTTAAGGGACGGGTGGATGAGGTGCTGAGGGTTTGATAAGAATGGTTGGACTCGATGATCCAGTGGGTCTCTTCCAACCTGGTGATTCTATGATTCTATGAATCTATGTTCTGGGGAGCAAGAAAACAAGCCACCAGCTACAACTGGTCGAACGCACAATGAAAAATCAGTGTCGGTGAGACAGGGGAAAGGCAAAGTTAAATCCTAGTTGAAAATGCGAGGCTGAAGGGCACAAGTGCATACCGATGACCTCCAAACGGACCCGGCAAATATTTGTGATGTGACGGGAGCATGAAACACCGTTTTCTTTATTGGACGGACAAGAGGATTTATCGAGCCCTTTATCCACCACAGGTGTAGCCGACCCACAAAACACAAATATTTGTCTTTCTACCTACACAATGCCTCTGTGACAACAGGGGAAAGCAGCTGCTCGGGAGGCATTAATCCTTCTTTTTCGCTCCATCGCCACCCCCCTCCACACACACACTACGGCTCTGAGCGGGGCCTCCGCCCAGCGCCTCCCAAGCGGCGCTGGTGACACCCGCCGGCGGCAGCCGGGAGGGCAGCCTGACCACAGCCTGCAGGCTGCTCTCACCGGGGGGATTTCTTTGTTTCTTTGGGTTGGTTGGTTGGTTGGTTGGTTGGTTTGTTTGTTTGCAGGTTGGAAGGGACCTTAACGATCATCCAGTTCCAACCCCTCTGCCATGGCCAGGAACACATCCCACCAGCCCAGGCTGCCCAAGGCCCCATCCAACCTGGCCTTGAACACCTGCAGGGATGGGGCAGCCACAGCTTCCCTGGGCAACCTGTGCCAGTGCCTCGCCAACCTCGTGGTGAAGAAATTCTTCTTCATAACTAGTCAAAATCTACCCCTCTCCAGTTTATATCCATTGCCCTTAGTCCTATCACTACATGCCTCTGTAAACAGTCCTTCCCCAGCTTTCTTGTAGGCCCTTTCAGGTACTGGAAGGTTGCTATAAGGTCTTCTCAAAGCCTTCACTTCTCCAGGCTGAACAACCCCAGCTCTCTCAGTCTGTCTTCATATGGAAGCTGCTCTGATCATCTTTGTAACCCTCCTCTGGACCCATTCCAACAGTTCCATGTGCTTCTTATGTTGAAGGTTCCATGACTCGACACAGTACTCTAGATGTGGTCTCATGAGAATGGAATAGAGGGGCAGAATCACCTCCCTCGACCTGCTGGCCACGCTTCTTTTGATGCAACCCAGGATACGGTTGGCCTTCTGGGCTGTGAGTGTACATTGCCAACTCATATTAAGCTTCTCATCAACCAGAAACTCCAAGTCCTTCTCAGCAGGGCTGCTCTCAATCACAGCATCCCCCATCCTGTACTGAAACCGCGGATTATCCCAACCCAGGTATAGAACCTAGCACTTGGCCTTGTCGAACTTCATGATGTTCACAAAGGCCCATTTCTCTAGCCCATCCAGGTCTCTCTGGATTACATCCTGTCCTTGAAAATGGGGTTCTTTGACCTTGGAGAACAAAATTTATTCCCTCATTTATAATGGAGGAGAGCATAGATAGGCTTTCTCTAACACCCAATATTTCTCACAGGACTGGTAACTTTTCCAGGCAAACAGCTGTTCATCGGGATTGCTTAGGCTGCCCATGCTGAGTCAGTCTTGGGGTTTAGGGTGGGGAGGCCACTTGTTAACTATTTTTCAAGTGAAACAGGACTCCTCTTTAAACAGGACTAAAATGAAAATGAATGTAAGTCAGTTTTCTCATAAGTAGGTAGGGAAATTTGATGACATTATGATACCATGTATGCTGCATATCCCACACTCTTTAATACTCCTTTTTAAGAAACATCACTGTGAGGCAGAGCACTCAAACTGGAGTCTCCACAACTTGAATCTCTTTTTCATTTCAGGTATTTGAGGCATATATTTTCAAAAGTATCTGAAACAAACCCAGCAAGTCTAGAGTCAGTAGGATCCTACCTCTGAGGGGCCAGGCTGAGCACAGCCGTCCCTGCACACAGACTTGTAGGGACAATTTAACCACTTTAGAAAGACTGGGTTTGCACAGGACAAAACTGTGGTCCAGACCATAGCTCTCACTACTGTGTAAACTAAGTCCATGCATCAAACAAAAAAATCCATTATATGCTTGCTCTGCATAAGAAGCTGTGTCCTTGTACCCAAGAGTTACCATACCTTGCAATAAAAATATTTTTTCATCACTTCAAAATCCCTGCTCAACTAATACTCCTGCCTGAAATTTCTGAGTTCTTCTTCCAATCTTGCTTTCTAAGTGCAATGTTTGCAGAACAGGGAACCAGCAAACGCTGAATATGAAGAAAATAAACCAAAACATATAAAATGTCTTTTGTGTATATATTTAAGAAATAACTACTCTACAATATATTTAAGCTATATGCATGCAGATTGACAGAGCAGAGAAAGGTAAACAGTTTTATAACATGTATTTATAATTTATCATGTAAATGGGAACCTGAAAAACCACATAAATAACAAATTGATTTCCTGCTTCCTACATAAACAGATACTGTAAATTTACAACAGTCATATGCTACCTAGAATAATAATTTACAGTCTGAGCATTCAGCCATCTACAGAGTTTTCTGGTTTTGTATTCTGACTGCTGCCTTAGTGGTAAATATTTAATATTTAAGGTAAGTAATCAAGAAACTGTTTTCTTAAGTGGCTGGGCAGGGATCCAGTCTGCCTGAGTTTAAGTGCCTGCCTTCAGCTGACAGGATGGTTTTCTGGAGGCTGCCAGGGACCCCCACCTGATGCCAACCTTGATTCTGGTGGGTGAAGGGGAATCCTGCTGCAGAGGAATGGGCTGTGTTGAGAAGTCTAGGTCCCTCTGCTGCTTGTTTGCTTGCTATGCTGATCATTTGCTTGTATACATGATGCTTTAACCTAAATACTGTCTCAGAAGGAAACATGGTACAGAGTCAGAACATTAAGAATTATGGTGTTTATTGGTTGCTTAGTATTCACACCTATAATAAAGAGCTTCACAGTTTTCTGTGTGGTTGATTCACCTTTCCTGGAGGTGTTTAAGGCATGAGTGGATGAGGTCCTGAGGGACATGGTTTAGTGTTTGACAGGAATGGTTGGACTTGATGATCCAGTGGGTCTCTTCCAACCTGGTGATTCTATGATTCTATGATTCTTGAATGTGTGGTTAACATTGAAGGATGAATAAAAATATGAGAATAAAAAAAAAGTTTCTCCTTCCACAGAGATTTTGCAGCATATTTTGTTTTACGTTTGCCAATGTTATCAAGGTCTATTTCCATATGCACATTTTCTAAGTAATTGCATGTCTTTTAAATCAAATTTTGAAAAAGCTGAAATGTGTGTAAGGTTATTCAATGCCTATACCATGGAGAATTAAATCAATAATTAGCTATAATATTTAATTAATCAAAATTTTGTTCTAGAAAAAAATTATTTTTGAAAAAGCTTATTAATAACTAGAATTGCAAAGGTCTGAAGTTTGGGGGAAAATAATTCGCTCTAAAGCACAGATACATAATATGAATTAGTTTCTATCTGGAAGGTCACAGTGAGCCCAGAAAGATGTAAACCTACAAATGCAATGTAGGCTTCTTATACATCTGCTCGTTTCCTACATTTCCAGTAGTATTATCATAGGTTTAGATAAGGATATCTAAAACACTTCTCAGAGAGAGAAAACAAATTTCTGTATTTTGTTTGCTCATAGGAGAAACAATCTGATTTTTGTTCTTCTTTTCAGTAAGCTACATGCCACAGACTATTTACACTGCCAGAGGCTCTCTGACATTGTATTTCTTTGATTATTTCTCACTCAGATTCACACTCGCTTCCAGCTCTGCATAGACATATGTGCACACACACATATATGGAACTATTTTATCTTAAGGTTATCAGATCCATTTCAGTTCCTATGCACTTTAGTTCTCATGAAAAAATGCTCCACAAGCTACAAATAAACATGAAAAATAGATATGGCATGTCTGATATATTTTACAATCGAAGCTGAATTTTTTGCTTGTGATCTCAAGAGCCATAAGAAATCAAGTAGAAGAAACCTGTGAGATTAACCTTGTGTTTGGGCATCTATTTCTTTTATTACACAACATGCCTGAGTAATGTGCACTGAATTCTCTGCCTATTACATTATCTATGACAGTTAATGCTTTCTCTAGAAGTATGAACAGAGTTAGCCTGAATATTATTTTCACCAAGGTTTTGTCAAAAATACCAGTTTGTTGATATCCAGGTATTTCAAATGTCAAACATTCTGGATTTGAATTAAATATTAGTAAACCCAAGTGACCCCTGAGAGAACCATGGTTCAATTACTTCAGAGCAAGAAGTCTAATGCAAGGAGTCAGCACAAGACCCCCCACCCCCACCCCAACCCCAGTAGCTCCAGTTAATTAGAGTTAACAGTCCGTTAGGGAGCACCACAGAAGAAAACATGCCTACACAGGGAACACAACAGGCTGCTCCAGCCTGGAGTCTGTGTAGGAGACCACAACCAGACACTATAGGCAGTCAGGACACTTTCTGCTTGCTCAGGACTTGGTTCATTGCTTCGCATTGGCAGGCCTGGAAATGCTCAGAACCTGCCTCCGGGGAAGGCTTAACCCTTTCTATTGGAAGGAGAATCACAAGCCAGAGCAAGACTTCTCAACTCAGCAGTGTGGCCTTCACCTTGGTTCAAGCCACAAAATTAGCAAATCTTTGCCAGGATCTGCTTGTACAATGGTTACAGTATGTGTTGTAATGCCAACAGAGCCCAACCTGTTTCCTCTCTTTCTAGCCCAGATAGTTCTTTCATCTTGCATTCCAATGTCACATCTTCAGCCACAGTGATTAAATGGCACTGTGGATCCTGCAGGAACTTATGTGACATGAAAAGTAAGATCCAGGTGCCTACAGATTTGGGAATGAGGGGGGCAGAGTCCCTCTAAAAACAAGAACCCTTTGTTCCCATGTCTAGAGACACTGTCACTGGAAAAATTACTTGACCCTCAAATCTTATAGCTGACACAGGTTACATGTATGTTCATCTCCTGCCTCCAGCTGAGCAGACTCAAACATCAGGTACATAAATTGTCCTATTCACCATTATTTTTAAGGTTTTCCAGAAGGAGGATTCTTATTCCTTTCTGTAAAAAACTCTTCCACTTTTTTTTTTTTTCAGTAATTAAATATTTGTTCCTCTAGAGAAAGAGTTCAAGTGGTGCTGCAGTCCTATCATCCTGGCTCTTGCTGAGGAAGGAGAAGAGATATATCCTTCTAACTCCAGAAATCACTCACTCCAATATTGTTATAAAGCAGGTAGGTATCCATCACAATTCCCGTGACAGTGCTCGGTAGCAAAGTTCTTATTTATACCCAAGGCCTGACTCAGTGACTATACTACACAAAAAAGTGAACAGCTTCAACAAAGTGGGATAACCTGCCACCCCACCACCAGGAACATCCGTCACGCTGATGTGGAATCTGTGGCAGAGAGGTGGGCAATGTAGCCACAAGCACTGAGAGAGGTTAAGCCATCTGTGCCCCTTTTCCCCCACCCCCTGCCTTGGCCACTCCCTGATGTCAGTTTCTGCATGATACCTTGGGAAAGGCAGCGGCATGGAGTAGAACAGAAGATACTCTCACCTTCCTCATATGTCATTGATAACTGATGAGGTATGTATTGCAAACGCATTAAACCAACAGGCAAGGTGGGTGGAATAACACCTGTCCTCCAGAAGAGAAGAGAAAAAGACAGCTCCTGAAAGCAGAGGTGCACATGGGCACAACAAGGAGCAAGAAAACTTATATGTGAGAAAAGTAGCAGCCTTCAGGCTGTGACAGCAATGGAGCACCTTTGATGCTCTGAATTGTAGGTACAGACAACTGAAATGGCATCTGAGCTCCCACGTTCCACATAAACTCCTTTGTGTGTTTAGTTATAAAGCACAAACAGTGTAACTTGTCACTAAGAAAGAGGATAAAAGTCATTACTTTATAATAACAGCATTACTTTTAAAAATTCAGTTTCAAGTAAAATTTTGGGTTTGTACACAAGTAAAAATATGCTTTTAACATATTTATTGTCATATGTTTATTCATGTGGCATCAAAGGGAGCAGCAGACTAAATGGGTATTAAGATTCTCCTTAAATATAACTTGTCTGAAAATGAACTAATGTAGAATTAGTTTTTGATGACAGGACAAGTAGTGTTAATTTACCATACAAGACTAATGCCTCCTTGGATAAAACAATAAAATGGTCTCATGTAAAGACTCTGAAGGTTTCTCTGTAAACACATTATTGGAGGAAAACATGTAGTTTTCATAGGCACCTGGTAAACTGACCACATAATACACAGGGAATATTTGCTTCTAAAAGGCAAGTAAGCATAGTAATTTGTAAATCAGATGCCACTGATAAAATGACCTGTTGTTCCTTTCATAAAATGCTAACATGCAGGGGAAGAATCTTCTGGGTATTAAAAGTATTAGAAAGTAAAAAGTGTTCCTTTTTTTCCTCTTTTAGAATTAAAAATTATTCCTACATTTTGTTGAGTATTTTTTTTTAATTGGGGGAAAAAAACCCACCCCAAAACAGCCTTACTGATTTGAATGTAAAACAAAGTCAAAAATGTTTCAGAGTTTCTCTGCTAACAATTCAATGACAAGTGAGGAAAAAGAATTTCAAATAACCCCTTGTATTATTTCCCTATAGAACAATTCTTCCGTAGTGTCCCGAGACTAGTCATGAACCATAATTCACTTCAATTACTGACACTTTGAAGGATAGTTTAACACTCTGTATCCCAAATTTTCTCATCGTGTTGTTTCTTCCAGTCATCCTTTAATTTCCATGTGCCAACCGGGCTACTTAATAATTAAAAAGATGTAACAGATACAAACATTAAGCGCTCCTTTACAACCACACAAAACCACTTTAAAAGTCTGAAACTTTCTTTTACATATAACTTTCCTGCTTTTCCACAACACTTTGGATGGGCTGTTGTGAGGGGAAAGTCTGTCAATGCTATCTTGAGGGTCTAGGCATCAAGAAACCTGAATTTCAAAAATGTGAAAAATTTCAGTCAGCTGGAAGAAATATCAAGAGACAAAAGCAGAAATTAATTTCTCCCATAGCAGCCCAAATCCTGATGGCTGCATATTCATGCTGTTCCACAGAATAATAGGATGAAGGCGGAATGCCAGGGATGCAAGGACAGGAAAGTCAGGTGAACAGCAAGGCAGAATTGTGGCAGTGATCCTAACTCTCCAGAGGATGCATTTGCTGTCTTAGCTAGAAACTCATTAGAAGTTATTTTCCTTCCCTGTCCTTCTCATCCTCCAAAAATTAAACGAACTGATTTTCTATTATCATCTGTCTAGTCTTTCTTGCCTGACAAAACTATGACTGTGAATTTGTATCCTAGAAACTAAACGTAGTCAAAGCTGCAATAAAATAATTTTAAAATGTAGCTGCAATGCTTCACTGCAAAATTTGATTCAGACTTCTCCAATTCTCATTCTCCCCTACATGCCTGGGTTTCCAGCAAGACTGCCTCTTCTGTGATGCACAACGTCTCCCATGAGAGCTCCTGGTCTGCAGAAGAGATGTAGTTTAACCGTAAGTGTAAATGCACAGGAGAAAAAAGGGTACACAACAAAGCAAAATTAAATCCCACAAGAACCCAAGGCAGTGTGTTGAACAGAAATACTTCATCTTTTCATCTAAGATATTTTCTTTGTAATATTTTTTCTTAAACAACTAATTTCTGAGCTATGTAAATTATTTTCATGATATTTTTACTTTTGTTTAATCTTTTAATCTTTTATTTATCATTACAAAAACAACACATTAATGGAAAATGTTCCAATGCCCTTAGCTTGACCCTCTATGGGATAGCCACAGCCAACTTTGCATTACTGAATTCTGCTTGGATTTAGTGGGAAATCAGGATCAAATAGTATTTTCTTTTTTTCTCTGAAAAAAGGTCAAACTACATGTCTTATTGCAGCCATCTGCTCCTAGAGTGTATTCAGAAGTACTGCCTGTTTGCTACACTGCCTGAAATGTATTTTTATTACTTTTAATAGTTCGTGTTAGCACTGTGGAGTCCAAGATGTTACAGAGGAGAGATGTGCTTTTTAATCCATCTTGCATACCACAAACAGAATTGCTAAAGCCCGGATAAGTGTGTTATTGTTAGTAAACCATGAATATGAAAGGATGCATCTTGGCTTTCATCTTCTCAAGCTATATGTGCAAGGCTGACTCTTAGAAGAAAAAAACATTGCTTTATTTAGGAACTGAACAAATGAGGTTTCTCATTACTGAAAATTATTGTGAAATCCCTGTGAAACCATTTTTGCAGAGCCTGTTTTATAGAGTTGAATTTTAAAAGGTAAATGGCCCATGGGGACTGAGTAGTTCTATTACTAATGGAAGATCTTTTCAATATAGAGCTGAGGCTCAGAGGTTCAGATGTTGAGAACATGTTTGTGGGAACTCCCTGTTGAACATGTGTGGTTGGTTCAGAATGTATATTTCCACTGTTATTGTCAAGCAATAAATGCTCTTTTATCTGTCAAAAACTTATTTTCTTCTGTTGAAGAAGTAATACAAGTTTTTAGATAGATTTGTTTTATCTTGTGTTCAGGAACAGAAAGACATATATGTGATGATAGTAGCGTTGACCAGTAGGTTGGTCAGAAACTTGGCAGAACTAAATGGATATTTGCTACTTTCACTGGACATGTATCTGAACATTTTTGTGAAAATTTATGCAGAAAATTAGATGCTTGCTTGGACAGGAATAAAAAGGTAAAAGATTCTTTGTTAGTGCATTTTGAACAAGCATAATCCTATCCTGTGTCAGCACATTTATACTTCCATCTTCCATCTGGCAGAGCAAGTTGATCAATAGACAAGAAAGGTGTCATTGCAGAGGAAAATCTAACAAACCATTTTTCAAACAAGCCTCTTTATCATTCATACAAAAAAATTTACATACCCATGTAAAGCTGTAGATGATTAGCTGTGCCATAAAACATGTACCCTCAGTGCTATTGGTGAATTTTTCTCTACTTTTCTTCTATTTACATTCACATTATTTCCATGTTAAAAATATCACTTGGATCACAATCACTTTATAAATACCTTTCCAAAATTATTTTGTCAGCAAATCCCACCTCTTAAGCATCTATCCAGTCTCCTGTGTCATCTGAGTACATTTCAGTACAAAGGATTTTTGGCCATGTTATGCAATTAAAATCTAAGTGCTTTCCTGCATCAAAACCAAATAATTTCTATTCATATTTCTTTTATTTCTGCTAACAAACTTGTCAATCACCTGGACAGTTCAGGAGACCAAGTTCCTTCTGGGTACACCCTTCCAATTACAAAAGCTTTCATATGGTCGAAGGTGTTGAATAGAATCCAAATTCACTTGCCATATAGAATAATCATGTAAACTGTAATAAGTAATTTTTTCCTTCCCTAAAAGGAATTTATAAGCATTTTAAAGCCCTTATTTTTGCCCTTTACCTGCACATATAACTGTTGCTAATGAGGATGGTAAATCCATGGTCAGATCCGGGCTGGAGGTGTGTGTCAGCAATCAGTGCCTTCACGTCCCCGCTATCTGGCATGGTCCTAAGGAAGGAAACATTAGCATTTTGAGGGAACTGCCAACTGTGGCTATGCAGAATTTCCTGACTTTGCAAGAAAAAGGTATGGAAAGGCTATAAGCTTAATATACCTATTCCATCAACATCTACATATCAACCCAAAGCACAATTTTGATGTCCATAGTTTGTAATGAACCTTGCTTCTTTAAGTGTTTTTTTAAGAGTGTTTTTATTTTGCAGAGTAGTTGCTTCTCAAAGAAAACTAGGATACAGATGCTTCCAGTCCTAGGGGCCTGGGATTTAGCACAGGACATTCTGCTGCTGCTCTGAATTTCTCTTCCCCTTATGAATTTTCCCAGATTGTAGGACCAGAACTTAGAGCACAAATTCTGCTGTGTGGGAAGATTTTACAGAGAACAAGGCCTGGATGCTGTGAGACTGCTTGATACTGAACAACTCTAACGAGACCTTGAAGCAGAGAGCTGAAAGATAAACACAGACCAGCTGGGAGGAACCCAGCAGCTAGTTCGGTGGGAACGAGTACCACCTGAAAGGAAAACAATGGACATGAACTGTCAACACAGCTAACTTTAGTATAACTTGGTTTCTTGGCATGCATGGTAGCTTAGCCAATAATATGTTGGTAATAGCCTTATGGACAGCTACCTTTAGCCAATAGTACACTGCAGTCACGCTTGTGGGCACACAGTTATGTAACTGAATGGGGTATATAGAAAGACAGCTAAGCTGAATAAAGGCGCTTGCTGACTGATCAGATTGATCTCTGCATCTGCTTTACAACATCTGCTGGTTTGAGGCAGAATTACTCTGCCATGGATAAAGGCAACTAAGAAGCCTCAGGGCTGTGTTATGCCCATTATCAAGGACCACAAATGAGTTCAGGCTTCGTCTATAATAGAGTAGATAAAACAACAGTAATGTTAAAGCTTGACATAACAATGACTGAAGACTAACCATGTAATGATAACTGTGAAATAGTATGTATTGTTTCATGGTGACTCTTGTATCTAGGTAGCAACTCTATGAGAAACAATAGTATTAACATGGTAATCTCTATCACTACTACCCTCTTCTTTCTTTAGTAAGTGCACAATTAAGTCCTGACATTACTGTAATAGCCTTTCCCCATAAAATCAATAATAAATTCTTCTTCATTGGAAGATGACATTAAAAAATTAGAGTGCTAATTGTTGTACCCACATTTTCTTTAAAAACATATTCTCTTCTTGGACCAGTGACTCACCAAGGGGATAACAGCAAAACTGGACTCTTAGTGACTAAATTGGTTTTATTAATATAGAGGTTTCTAAGATCTTCAAAAAAATTCCCAAAGAAAATCTATTTCATCTTGAAATATATTCACTAGAGTCATCACCTGCAGTCCCAGGCCCAGCCATAGGTTTCACCTCCATCCAAGCAGACTGAATGTTGTTAAGGTCTGGTCACATTCATGAACATGCCATTAGCCTCCAGCAACTTATTGTGTTTCAAGATATTTCCATCATGTTTTTTTCTTTTGTTACCAATATTAATCACTGGTAGAAAGATAAGATGAGTGATAGAAAGAGATCATGACTAAAACAATTCAATCCTTCTGACTGCTGCTAATAAATCTAAACATTTAATGATCCAATTATTGTGGTTTCTACCTGAAGAGACCAGTAAGTCTCCTGCACTCTGACTGGCAGAGGGAGTAAATGAATTGTTGTACAATGTCTCATTTAAAACACAAAATTTTGGTACAACCTAGAAGTAATCATATCAATAAAATCAGTTATGAAAAGACAGAAGTTCATTTCAGTGATTTTTCTTCTTTGGCATGCCAACACTAGGTTTCCTTGGGCGGGAAGGCATCCACCCAAGGGTACTGAGGGAGTTGGAGGACATGCTTGCCAAACCCTTTCCATCATCTTCCAGCGGTCCTGGCTAACTGGGGAAGTCTCACTGGACTGGAGGCTGACTGATGTTATACCCATTTACAAAAAGGGTCTGAGGAAACTACAGGTTTGTCAGTCTGACCTCAGTGCCAGGGAAAGTCATGGAACTGGTGATCTTGAGTGCTATCATGAAGCACATGCAAGAGAACCGTGTGATCAAGCCCAGTCAACAAGTGTTCATGAAATGCAGGTCTTGCCAAACTAACCTGATCACCTTCTATGACAAAGTAACCCGCCTACTGGATAAGGGAAAGGCTGTGGATGTGGTCTTCCTGGACTTCAGTGAAGCCTTTGACACAGTTTCTCACAGCATTCTGCTATGGAAACTGTCAGCCTCTGGCCTGGACAGGTGCACACTCTCCTGAGTGGAAAATTGTTGGGATGGCCAGGCACAAACAGTGGTGGTAAATTGAGTTAATTCCAGCTGGAGGCCAGTGACAAGTGGGGTTCCCCAGGGCTCAGTGCTGGGTCCAGCCCTGTTCAACGGCCCTGTTCAATGTCTTCATCAATGACCTGGATGAGGGCATTGAGTGCACCCTTAGCAAGTTTGCAGATGACACTAAGCTGGGTGGAAGTGTCGATCTGCTGGAGGGTAGGGAGGCTCTGCAAAGGGATCTGAACAGGCTGGACCGCTAGGCAGAGTCCAATGGCATGAGATTTAACATGGCCAAATGCCGGGTCCTGCAGTTGGGGCACAATAACCCTATGCAGAGCTACAGACTAGGAGAAGTCTGTCTAGAAAGCTGCCAGGAGGAGAGGGACCTGGGGGTGTTGGTTGACAGCCGACTGAACATGAGCCAGCAGTGTGCCCAGGTGGCCAAAAGGTCAATGGCATCCTGGCTTGCATCAGAAACAGTGTGAACAGCAGGTCCAGGGAGGATATTCTCCCTCTGTACTCAGCACTGGTGAGGCCGCTCCTTGAATCCTGTGTTCAGTTCTGGGCCCCTCACCACAAGAAGGATGTTGAAGCTCTAGAGTGAGTCCAGAGAAGAGCAACAAAGCTGGTGAAGGAGCTGGAGAACAAGTCTTTTGAGGAGTCGCTGAGAGAGCTGGGGTTATTTTGCCTAGAGAAGAGGAGGCTGAGGGGAGACCTCGTTGCTCTCAACAACTACCTGAAAGGAGGCTGTAGAGAGGAGACTGCTGTTCTCTTCTCCCAAGTGACAGGGGACAGGACAAGAGGGAATGGCCTCAAGCTCTGCCTGGGGAGATTCAGTCTAGATAACAGAAAGAAAATTTCGCAGAAAGGGTCATCAGGCCCAGAACAAGCTTCCGAGGGAGGTGGTTGAATCAACATCCCTGGAGGTGTTTAAGGCATGGGTAGACGAGGTCCTGAGGGACATGGTTTTAGTGGCAGAAAGGAATGGTTGGACCTGATGATCCAGTGGATCTTTTCCAACCTGATGATTCTATGATTCGATTTTCAAATGTGTAATTTTTCTGTACTATACATTTTCAGAATTTTTATTGTTCCGTGTAATGGCTGAACTACTATTATCTGAAGTCAATCTTTAATTTATCAAGACAGGTGCCTTCTTGAAACACAAAGCTGAAAAGTATTTTCAAGCAAAAGAAAAAATTCAGAAAACTAATTTTTCACACCCATTTCTGATTAGCGTAAAGTCTTAGTACTCTTTTGTCAAGAAATTATCTTATCTTCCCAATGGGACCACTATCAAGAATCAGTCATGAAAGTTGTAATGCTTAAATCTGCAGTGCACATTTTGACTTAAATTTGCTAATGCAGTACCTTAATGCAGGACAATAAACCCAAATGTTTACCTTGACTTACCTGTCAGTCTCCCACACATTAGTAACGCTGGAGGTTTATTTCAGATGAGAAGGCAGCAAGTGTTACAAATACGCCTCAAATGTTACAAATTCCGTTCAACTCACAGAAGGCATCATCTCTTGGGCCCTCTGCTACAATGCAGGCTGTCCTCAGAGAGATGCAGTGGCTGTATTGTACACACAATGATAGGTTTAAAATGAATGAGATTTTCAGGAACGTAAAGTTCTTGGAAAAATAGGGCATGATCTTTGTAGTCATGTGGAAACATAGGCAGAACCTTGCAATAGCTTGCTAATTGCCCTGAGTAAAGTAATTTGTTTTATCTGTCTGACACTTGGTTTCCTGCAAAGTGCAAAAAAACCCATTATGGGATTTTACTGAAACTAATTACTACTATTTTATCATGAAGGCTGCTAAAGCATAATCATCTACCTTTCTTTCTGTGCTTCTCTCCTGCGCTATGCCTCCCCCTCCTTCATCCTGAATTTAAAATATTGTGGTAAGTCAAGACGTACTTTAACCATCCAGTACTGTAATAGATACTGCTGATATTCAACCTCCCATTGTATTAATATGGAATGATAGTGCAGTACATCAGTGTAAACTGGAGCAAGCTGCACATGCCATTGCTTATTTGTTGAGTGAGAACCTGCACCCCAAAAAGTATGTGATGTGCTGTAAGAGTATCACATGCCTCCCTGCAACAATTGAGTGGTGCAAGCTCCTGAACGACAAACAGAGCAGATGATTATTTGTTTCCCTCTTTTCTCAACCAACTTATGTATGCAGGAGCTCATAAGAATTTTTTTAAACACTGATGGCGTAGTGAATAAATAGTGACAGTGTACCCTGGCATTAATTCAATATCTGGTTTATAATCATAATTGAAACCCTGAAATATCTCATTTTGATCATTAGCATGAAATCCTGCTAATATTGAGATACCTCATTAGAATGGTTGGCAACTTATCTTTGATTGAAATTATTATTCTTTTGAAATGAATGACACTGCCTGAATGTGTTCTGTCAAATCTTGATAGTTAATTAAGTTGATTTTATCAGAATAGTCAACCACACAAAATGCAACCCATTAAAGAAAGTATTTGACAGAAAATAAATTGATCATCAGGCTTTCATGGATATGAAGATGATGTACAGACACTATGAATAATTCTCACCCAATAAAACTAGTGACAGTTCAACAAGTGTCAATGGTACTACAGAATTTTGCTGCATTTTTTAAAAGTACCCTTCTGAAAGGTTAATTTTTCTGTACAGCAAAGTAAGTTAACATTGACAGTTACAAGGCATAAAAGTGAGAGGGTCTTGAAGCAGGAGACATGTTTTCTTTTTCCACAAAAAAAAAAAAAAAAGAAGTCAGCAGAAAATAATAATTCTTGCCATTGAGTTGCTGAAAAAGTAAGGTCAGAGTTGTTCCTTAATAAAGACTCTCACTCATACAAATTCTTTATCTACCCAAATGAATTTGCCTTCAGATGTTTTATGGAATTAGACAAAACCAACAATAATCACTATTAAAGTCATAGATATGCTATGTAGTACAATTTTTTTCACATTTCTTGTGGTTAACATACCTAGTATATTGGGGAGTTTCAGTTCTTGTGTTGAACATAAGCATCAGAACCAACCCTGTGAAGTTTTTGCTGACTCTCTTGGAAGGTAGTATTATTAAGGAAGATCTGAATTGAGTCTGCAGTGTCTTAAGTATTCAGACCCTTATTTTTGTGACATTTCTAAGTCTGCTTGTTGTAGGTGGGTGGATACTCAACAGAGCCAGCCAAGGAAGCAAAAATTTTCCAAGGAAAACATTCACACATGTGAACAAATGCACTTTCAGTGTGTTACCAGTTATCCAATTCCTTTCCCAACAGCATATCCACATTAGGAAGACAGCACCTTCACAGAAGCCTAAACAATACCTTACCACCATGCTGTGCTCTGAAAGAGGGGTACCACATTGAGTGTGTAGGCTCAGGTAGCCCAGATGTGTGGGACTAAAACAATAAATACAAATATGTGGAGATACTGGATTTCAGATACTTATTTCATTAAGTGAGCAGTGCCATTCCAAACCCTTTTGAGCCTCTAGCCTTGGCTAAGCAATTACCTGCTCTGCCAGGGCAGGCGTGATTCCAAATACACATTTCTGCCAAACACCTTAATTTTTCAAGAATGCTCCAATATGTATTCAACCATCATCTGTGTCCCGTACTGGGAATGAAAGAGAGCAATAGCCTCTTCCTTTTCCTAAGCAGGCCCTTTTAATCATCACCAATAATGAAGAGAGAGGTATGAACCTAAATAACAAAGTAAAAAATAAACTCCAAGCAATGCAAATTTTTTAACAGCACAAAAACCAAGGAGTATTTCATAAAGAATAGCACAGATCTGTTACACAGTATTTTAATGAATAAGGTAGTCATTCAGTTCAAAGAACCTTCTTCATTCCTGTGGTTTATGAAGAGCGGCAGAGTCCAGAAACTGAATTATAGCTTCAGTGTTCTCTTTGGGACCATCAACTGATACTGTTAATATGGATTAAATTATTCCTGTGGTTTTTTTAAACAAGTAAAAACAGATGCCTGCATCACACAGGACTCAGTAAGCAGGGCATCACATACATGAGCCAGACAGGGAGCATATTTCAAGCCATTGGAGATTTTATCAGACAGCTACATATATCACCATGGTTCCTAAGTAGGAAGTAGGCACATAAACAACAAGGGGACCCTTGAGACAGAAACATAGCTTTGATCATTAATCTTATGATCTTTCCTATGGTATAGATTGAACACAGATAATCATAGGTTTTAATTTTCCCTTGAAACAGAATGCCAAGGAAACAGCTGGCTTTGACAGACACACTACGTACTGCTCTGTTAACATTCATCATTTAAGATCTGTAAAGTCTCTGAATGCTATTTTTCATGATTCCTTCCTTCCCGATCACATTTTACACTCTAAATCTGGATTTTTTGCACAGAGCCTGTAGACTATTATACCTACTAATGCGTAAGTGTAGAAGGGGCACCATCCTTAATGTATCTAAAGGAACCCCTTTCTCATTCCAAGAAGAGACTGTGGAGATTTAGTCTTCATTTAAACCTACTGATGCAGGAACATGGGTTATTCAAGTGAGAACTATCGTGCTAGTGATATAATAGGAGTAAAATGCCCATGTTTCTGATGTAGAAAAAAAAATTATTCTTTGGTGATGACAACTGACACGAAGCAGAAAACCTATTAAGTTACTAATGAAGGAAGAGAGAGCTTGGTTCATTAGTAATGTACAGTAGGTCGGGGAAAGTCATTATTATAGTGATGTACTAGGGCAATTTCACCATGCAGATGTATATCATAGAGGCTAGTAAACTGGATCCTGAGGCTACATATCATATTACTGAGAGTCAGTCTTCTTTTGCAGCTACACTGTGGAGTCTCTGCAGAGTACTGCCCAAATGAGTGGCAGGTCGATTGGTTGAAAATGCAAAGGAAGAACTGCTCCTGCAATACCCCTGTCTTCAGGCTCTTAAGCTGCTCTGCTATTTCTGAGTTTCAAAATGCCATCTGACAAGGCAACAACTATTGTAAGCAAACAAGCATACATATCTTGCAATTGGCAAAAAAAAAGTCCCAACTAGACCAGACTTGGTTCTGATTTCCTGCACTTAATTGTGTCTACCATGGAAGCCCCACAGCCTGCTCCATTTGGTGTAAAACACAGAAGTCTAAAAGGTCACAAATAGGCTCAGCCATGCTATCTGTTGCCCTAACTGATCTCTGCTATACCTAATTCTGTAATAAAGCAGCTGATACTGCTACTGGATGACTTCCTTGATCGATCACTTAGAAAAAAAGAAGGGAGGGGAAAGGAGAGCAAACCAAGTTGAAAGACTTTTGAGACTGAAGACATCCTTCAAAATAAAAATGAATATTTCCCACCTCCTTTGTCAGACATGCACTCTGTAGAGCTGTTGCTGAAAAAAATGTCAGTTTTAAATTAGAACTGTGTTCGTTTGTTCATCTGTCTGTCACTCTATACATTGCATTAATGACAAAAAAAATTGTAGCAAGGTGTTCTGGGAACTGACAGAAATAAAAGTCTCCCATAATTTCACAGCAGCTCTCCCAGTTACTCCTAGATTTAAAATCATACTTTAAAAAGGGGAGGGGGAAACTTGAATATTATAAAATGTGGCTGCCAAATATCAGTGTGCAGACAGGTGGAATGAGATAACTTGCAGACAGCTGTGAGCAATATGTATTTTTCTCACTGCAGCATTAATGCTGAAAGGTAGCGAAGGCAATGTATGTATAAGAAAATCAAAACACTGGCGATTGAAGTATGCACTCCAAGTGAGTGATCTTATGCATTGCTGGTGGACACAAAGAGGATGTCTGGGAAATCTGGAAAATCTGACTCAATATCTTACAAAAGATACTGGTAGAGGCTTCTAATGTTTTCTCCTCTCCTTCTCCTACTAACCACCTCCACCCCCCACCCCTACCCCACCATCTGTACTGGTACTACAATATACCGTGTGTGGCAGAGAGTGCCAGTTTAGAAACAAAAGCACTGGTTCCTGTCCCAGAAGAAAGCCAATGGACATCGTAACTGCCTATTTCTCGGTGCAGCCTCATGTGGCAATGTTAATAACATGCATGCAGTAAAAGGATCAAACTTGTTTGTCTACTTTATAATTGACTGCTGTGTTTAGTTGGACATACAGCACTATGTTCATTGGTAGAAAGAACGTAACAACACATGAAAGCCTTATAATGCTTAAGTTCCTTTTCTTCAGAAAATTCTCATCATCTTACCTGGAAACAAAAGCTTTCTATTACCATTGTTTCCAGCTGTCATTAATATGCCTCAGCAAGTTCCTGATGAGTCATGAAATATTATCACAAGATGGAAATCATATTAATAGGACTGCTTATGTTTGTGGTAAAAAATTAGATAACCTAATTTGTACATCAATTTCCAAGGCACCTTTTTGTTACGTATAGCTTACCACCATCTTTCATCATTTAAGTCCTTTTCCTCTCTGAAGATTTAATTAGTTCCCTTTTCTGCCTCACAAGTAATTTTCCTGAACCATTTCAGGCAGTCCCAACAACCCCCCAACAAATGTTCCTGTGAGCACAGAAGATAAATCAATAACTACCATGCCTGTTCACTAAAAGAACACAGCATTTTCTGATAGCTGCAAACAAGATGGGATTCAAACCACAAATGTTTCCCAGTCGAGCATGAAAACAGCACTGGTAACCTGCTGGTAAGCAGTACTGCCGCTCAAGATTGACCAGTGGCAGAACACATCCAGGTTCAGGCCTTTTGAAAACGATTTTCCCTGAAGAAATTATCTAACGTGGAAGAAAATCCTGCATTTCACCTCTCATAATAAGTGCACAGCATGATGTGAGACAACAGCTCATATCAAAACACTTTCAAGATAAGCTGTGTTCAATAAAATCCCATTTATTTATCTGTCTGGGTTTTCTTTTTTCTATAATACATTATCAAATTTCACTAAACTGCCTTATGAATATGTCTCCAAATTAACCTAAAGTCTAATTCTACTTGATTTCGCAGAGGTCAGCGTAAACCTCTCATTAAATTCAGTAGCGGTAGGTTTTTGTCCAAGATGAGTAACCTTTCCTTACTTTCCCTGTTTACTATCTTTATTTCACCTTGGTCTAACCTTAATTACCCAGTAACTTAATATTATCCTTCCTATTCACACAACCAAGTAATTGACCTCTTGCTGTCATCTCTGCTATTTTTAACACACCCTTTGTTGTTTTTGAATACTAATACAAACATTGATACCAATCACAGAGTATGCAAACAGGCTACTGGGCTTGCTCTTAACAGATACAAGAGGAGGACAATAACTGGGGCGTTGGGGGACAAAGTGTCATTTCCTACTTCTTTACATGGTAACCGGCACACTCTGGCCCCCAGTATGATGAATACTATCATCTCTGCCTGGGGGATTTTTTTTAAGATTCCCATTTTAATCTGTGTGCATCTCAGGTTCCTTTACATATCTTTTCCTATCTGTGTGGGCTAAGGAAGTTAGCTATTCCCAACTTAAGACATTACATGTAAACTGTGAAATGTGGGAATGTTTCTTTTGACTTTGGAGAAAGTACCATTTGTGTTCCATTTGCATCTTTTCTTTCCACTTGAAGAAAATGTTGGCAAACAAATTAAATGAGAGTTGCATTAAGTTAGATACTGTATACCCAGATGTTGCGTAGCTGCAGGTTATGGCCCCTTCTACTAGGACTGCCTTACATTTGTCCATTGCACCTATCTAACATAACAATGGTTATGCATGTCACCTCTTTTGGATCTCATCCTCAGATGCTTAATTCTCCAGTGATAGATAGAGTAAACTTAGCCATATATATTAATTGCATATATTACATAACGACAGATAGAGCAGGTCTGTTCAGTGATCTGTCAGGCTCATTCTCTGAGGTTTGCTGAAGTCTCACACTTAATGAGAACAAGGCATTAATGGAGTATTGCTTACTCAGTGTTCAGAGGATTTTGGACTGTTTCTCAGAGCTGTACATGTAAAAGTTGCTTTGGTATACAGTACTAATGTGTTTTACCCTTTCATCTTGAGTAGTTTTGGTTCAGATGGTAGGAAAATCTTACAGAAGGATGAAACTAGTGCTCAGGGTAGCTTGTGACCTGCGTATCTGAGTTGCAGGTGCAGCCTGCAGGGGCTTACCCAGACTCCACAAGCAGCTGGTGAGTGTTGTTCTACTGAGATTCATGCTGTCCTCCTAACTGTTAGCCTCTGAGCCCTGCTACAAATTAAATAAAAGTGAATGACAGCCAACAATAAATCGCAACTCGGAATCAAGCTATGGTCATTATGGCTGGTATCATGCCTGATGTAGAGCAAAGAATTTTGGTAGGGGCTGTAAAACCTTCACCCTTCGGAATGTTCAAGCACTGTATTGCTATCAACACAATTTATGGGCTACATTAGCACTCTGCTCATGAGTCTCACACCCCCAAGAAACTTTTGGAATTGGGAGGGTGGAAAGATGCTCATAAAATAACAATATATTTGATGTGCTGTTCAGTAGGATCAGAAAGCAATCTGCAGAGGTCTGACTGCTGACAAGGAATGCTGTTTAAGAAATCACAGTAACTGTCAAACTTATTCCTTCTACCATCCAGGATACAAGGCCAATTTACAAAAAGACCTTGAAGAGTCATCAGTCATCCAACACACCTGACAGTCATATCAACTGTATAGCCTGGGCAAGCATTTCATGTCTTAGAAGGCAGCTTGATGGTTCAACCTTCAGTAACACAGGGATTGTTAGAAAGGCTACCAAACTGTGCAAGAGACTTAGAGGTTTCCCTGCATGTCAGGTAATAGCCCTGTATCCTGCTTTTTACTTTTGTTCCCTACCAGTTTTCTAATTCATCAGGACTCAGCTGTAACTTTGTCTGAAGATCCAAGGAAGATAGTTATAACATCTCCATGTAAAAGGCATTCCCCCAAGTGTACCATATGTGATATTACAAAGTTCTAGGGAAGTCTTCAGCCATTTATGTGGTTCCTTGCAGGGATGTTCCATAAACATCACATGCTTATCTTGGTCAGCAGAGGATGGTGTGAAAAACAAAATGCTTCCACAGCATTTACCTCAAGCTGAAGTTACAATGTCATATCCCACATTTGTTAACATTCACAGTGCTTTGTTGCCTTTCATTTTCTTTCCCATTTATAACAATTTTTTTTCTTTTAAATTCTAAAACCAAATTTTACCTAACAATATCCACTTTCATTATGTAAGGCATTATATGGAAAAGGGGAATATCGAGGGAATAAAGCCTTTCCTGCATGTGAGATCATTTCACAAAATCTAGGCAATACACATGAATCAACCTCTCCCCAGCTCTTTTCTTTCTACTCTGTTACTGCTTTCCTCTGAAATGTTACTGGCATCATTCTTTCAGCCTCACAATGCTTTCCTTGGTGCACCTGTTCTTAATCTCTTTTCCTCTGTGAGACTCTTTCTCACATAAATCAAGCACAGGACAAAAGCTCCCTGTAGCACACAAGCAGGGAATGCTTCAGATCCACAATATTCCTGAACGTGGCTTGCAAACTCACATGCATAAAGTCTATTAATAGGTTCTATTTCAACATCTTTTGAAAATATCCTTATATGCAAGATAGAAGAAAATGTAGTATCATACACTGGGCAAGAAAACTTTATGCAAATGGCTTGCAGTTTTTTAATAAGTCCAATCACCTTCCCTTTTCTTTATTGTGTTTCCTCTGAGATGCCTGTACAAAGCTTTAACTGTCTCTTTACAGTTTTGGAAACACCTTTTCTCAATCCTCTCACAGTTCCTGATGTATGAGCATCTGACAGGGTTCTCAACACATCTGCTCCAGCAAAGAAAAATGGTAACTTCACTGGGGAGATTTGGTTTTAGCTATTTGTCAACATTATTCTCACACCAGCTGCTAGGAAGAAAATTAACTCTATCCTAGCCAAAACCGGTACAGTGCCTCAGGTTACAACCTCAACTAAACTCTGTATAACACTCTGAAACAAAAAAAATCTTAAGAAGTTGCTGGGCAGAGAGGAGGGTGGTAAGGAACCCCTACCTCCACCCTCTGAGATATACCTTCGTTTCATTCTAGGTCAATATTCTGACCTTGACATACCTCTCCACCTTCCACTGCCTCTTTGCTTTAGCAACAAGGCCAATATATTACAGCATTATTTGTCTTCCTCCCTTCAGTTATAGAAGGTTGTCCTTTCTCTGAAAGGTCACCAGCATTTACTAGCAGTTATCTCAGAGCAATAGCAAAGCCAGAGCAGTATTTTTCTTACACCTGTGGTGCACTATGTTCATTCTAAGATGCAATGCCTAAAACACATGTATCTTCAATACACTGTGCCCTCATAATATTTTCTAACATTACTGTGTGTCAGGAAAGTCTATCTTCCACCAAATACAGAGAAAAACACCCACACACATGTGCACATATACTTGCTTTTCAATAAAATAATTACATTTTACTTTCCTCCTAAAATACAACAGTTCGGGTCCATTCTGCTCTTGCTAGGCTAATGCTCATTGCCAGAAACATGAAGTAGGCACAATTCCAGCTTTCCAGCAGAACATCATTTCTATACAGCTTAAAGGCCAGTTGTGTTTATTAAGACCCCTAAATCTCCCTCTCAAAAGAGATTTGAAAAAGTGCATACCTGCCTGGTTTTAAAAGAGGCTGGCTAGATTTATTCCATTACACTAGTTTTACTCTGGCACTAGCTGGTGCTTTACCCTTGCATACACATCCAATACTGACATATTGAAGGATGTGGAGGCCAGGTGTCAATTGCATGTGAAGTTGCTTTAGCCGTGGTTTCCTTGTCTCTAATATATGATTATATTATCATGTGAAATCTCATAGTATCTACAGAAAGCTATTCCAAAACTGACAGGCCATCAGCTCACTTGAAAGGAATAGAGACAGGGAAAGCACCAGGTGTGTTGCTGAGTTGTAACTTCTAAAATCAGATGCACTACATGCTTAATTGAGAGTGGTCTATACAGTCTTTTGGCCTGGAATATCTATAGGGCCTTGTTCGTTCTTTTTCTATAGTTCTTCCAGTGTGCAAAAAAAAAAAAAAATCTAAATTGCTCCTGAGATGGTATAAACTATATTCAGAAAATGTTGTCTGAACTGACACAGGTACTTAGCTTTTGAACAAAGTAGACCTCCTCTCTTGGTTTTGTCTGTATTCTGCCAGTTTCCAAGCTCCACCTTATTGGTCTCACATGAGACTTTCCATTTAGGGTGTCTGGGCACAATGTTCTCATCCCACAGAGATCCATCAACAATGAATTTATCATTAGCTTGGTATCACTTTTCGGCTAATAAGAAAATAGGTACAAACTGCTACTATTTCCCAAGAAACGTCATAAAGTCAATGGTAATTTTTACATGTTTGAGTCCATGCACTCTTAAAACACAGCATTTGTTGAATACTGAGAACCACCAACCTCTGTCTTACCAGGAGGATGCGTATGTTTAAAACACCACAGGACTTTCAAAGGAGCTTTATAGGTTAATATTTTGCAGACTTAACTTCTAAAGTTTCTGTACAATTCTGTGTTTTATGAAGAGTTCAAGAAACCAGAAGCCAAAAGAAAATTATCTTCAAACACGAAAGTCCAGGTAGGACTGTCAAAAAGAATAAATTACACAATACCTTCAGAAACTAGAATGAAATTTCTGTTTCTTATCTAGGTACCAGCCCAACACCTACAGTTTTGTACTACTGACTACTAACGATCATCTCAGCTTAAAACTGAATTTCTGGCTTCCCTTAAGTTCAAAGATATAACATTAGAGTTGCTTTTTGAAAGCCTCTCTCTCCAGACCTCATGAATTATGCGCAAGAATATTAAACAGACTTCAGTTTCACAACAGGTTCTTTTCCCAGGTTCTACATTTCAGGAGACAATTTTCTGTGAAGTAAGGCCAAATTCCTCAACCTACACATGAAAGTTTCCAATAAGAAAAGGCAGTTCTACAGCAAATTTAGTAGATATACACAAAACTACATGGCCCTTTAGAAAATAAATATTTTTCTGTGACAAATGTGCAATTTGCAAATGTAAATCTGGTTGGCGACAGAGGTGCCAACTCTTTTTGTAAACTATCCTCCTTTATAAAAAATCATGTCTCATTGTACTGCTTCATTTTCCATACTCAAAAGGTCAAAACATCTTTCAAGAAATGTGAGGAGTTCAATGTCTTTTCTTTAAAAAATGGTGACCCATGGAGCAGCACTGCAGGACAGGGGAAGATGGCTCACGCACAAACACTCAGCACACCTTTGCACAATTGAGACAAGAAAAGTGCTGCCTGTTTCTTAGGCTTTTCTACAGGTTGCAAAGGTCTGATGCTCTGCTACAGTCTTAGAAAAGCATCCAGACTAGTTATCTAAGTCCAATGTGTATGAAAGCTGGACCCAGGAATGTAAAAGCTGTGAGTCAGAAGGGGAGGAGATTAAATAGAGTTTGACTCTCACCTGTGACAAGGGCAGAAGAGGATACAGAATCCATTCCCTGAAATGTGCAGGCATTTTATTGTACAATAGTGTTAATTTGGTATTTTAAGTAACTGAAGGAGCTTTAGGAGAGGCCAGAGCCAGAGAATTTCCTTATGCCAAACTGAATGTCCTAATCCCAAAATTAAAGACAAGCTGGCTATTCTCCTTCAGGCTCCACAATGTTTGCTCCTTCAAGCACACAGTAGCACTATGTTAACAGAAGGCATAAAGAATGCTCTTTGCAAGTTAGTAAGGAGCTAGGCTAGGGCATCTCCCTGAAACATGCTGAAACACTAGCCAGCTCCTGAGAGAGCGCTTACCAGATGTTATTACACAAAAAGTGGGCACCCTTATTGGTAGTAATAGTTACAGATATAAGTAACTTCTCCAATGGATTGTTTACCCATATTTGACTGAGAAGGGACCTTGTAGTCGATACCTGGATGCTTCAAAGCTGCTTCACTGGAAACACCACAGAAAATTTCAGAACAAGAGGAAAAGTATTTTGTGAATTTACAAATCTAAAGCTGTTCTCAAGATATTCATAGGGAAGTCTGTTTGCCTTTGTCCACTGAGGAATGGATGAGATATACCAGGTATGTGGTAGAAGAAGATCTTTGCCCTTATCTCCAAAGTGAGGAAACTCTACTTGCCAGGATAACCTAATATTTCATCAGGGCAGTTCCTGTCATTGCAGGAGCCTGAGACTTTGTCATTGACCTCTTCCTGAAGTGTTGTTTGGGGCATTTTTGTATTTTAGTCCAGGTCATAAGCTTGTAAAGAACTTGGGTATGTGTTTTGTGGTCTGTTGTGTGTTGAATAAATGTGTTGCCCAGTTTGTAGATCTCCTATGGAGCAATCCTACAGCCTGCAAAGCACATTAAACTCTCTTCAGGGCCTAAAGCAACCCCTTAATTTTTTTTCTGGAAGGAAAATGGCTGCAGACTACCTCAGAACTCACTTACCTTCCCAGAAGAATCATGCAGGCCATGGAGTACAGAGAGCTTGGATAGTGTGCTTTCTAAAATAATATCATAATTCTTATCCTTCTCCACGTTGATGTACATACCTCACCAGTGCTACTGCAAACCATCTTCTCGCTACTGACTGAAAGAATCAGATCAGTATGAGGTTCATTCCTGTATCATTCAGAACCCTGAAAGAGTCACAGGCAACAGCCTTTGAGGTCCTGGAGTGATGAACACAGTATTTTGAAGGCTTCTGAGTAGAAAGACAAAAGAATATTTCAGTCACAATCATACAGCATTCAGCAAATAGCAGGTTTCAATCCTGGACAATCCAAGGGGGAAAAAAAAGAAAGAAAGAAAGAAAGAAACCAACAGATCTTGTATTGGATAATAATGATTCAGAATTATTTAATGCATTGTTTTGACAGACTTCACATCATAAAAGTAACAGTAGACCTTCTTAATAAAATATAGATAGAGACAGAAACACAGCAGAGCAACAAAGAACATAATGGAAGATATTTGAAAGTATTTTGACATTTTTTTCTCTTTAAACAACAGAATTTACGTAAATTTGTAAACTAGGTTGAATATATTCATGAGATATGGGAAAACAACAAGTAATACTGTTACACTAAAAGCTAAACTAATTCTATCAACAACTAACACCAGTATTAATAGACCAAGGACATGAAAATTACAATATAGCAAATACCAGTTACTGTATAACAAATACCAATGACTATAATGAGATCATCAGTGTCAATAGACAACATTCCTTTGACTTCTGTAACATGAAGCCATATTTGACTACAACTTTTCCTAGAAAAATAGTTTATTTATATCTGAAGATGATTGCTATGAAAAGCCTTGAAACTTGAAATATTACTTTCTGAACAGACCAAATGTAAAAAAACCTACAAATTCAAAGTGACTTTAGTCAGTCAACATTTACATTGCGAACTGTGACACATCATAAACACCTCCCATTGAAAATCCATATTCAGAAGGCACCCCAAGATATACATTAAATAGTCCATAAATACCTAAACTGCCCTTCTTGCAGATCTACAGGATTTACCATACCATCCACTGAGTTCTTCACTTCTCATGGCAGCCAGATATAGGGGCCTCACTGCACAGGGACCCCTTAATGCCACTCAATTAACACTAATTATCCCACCCAGTGGCTTGAGAACCCACTGGGGAAAACTGAGAAACCAGGATCCCCTACCAAAACAAAAGTATATATTTGTCCTACCCTTGAGTTTACCCAAGTATAGGAAAGGACAGACAGGAGTTGCAGACTGTTTGGCAGGAGCCAAAATCATTAAGGTGGGAGTTAGAAATGACAGGAATAAGAAAAAAATAATACGGTTAATAGGTGACAATTGGAATTTGGCCAGGGAAAAGTCATGCAGATATGAACAAGGAAGGATCAGTAAAAGAATGGCCTGAGTTACAGAAACAGGACAGGCAAACTATTTTTACATTGGAGACAGGATGAACCCAGAAAGGGTGTTGATATTGACACCATGCTTGTAGTTTGCCTGAACACTACATTCAGTACATTAACAACTTGTTTCCCCAGAGGGTCTATTCTCTAACTTAAGTCATTTTACTGTTTCCACGATCAAGGTAGAGGTGTGGATGTTTTTGAATAGCACATGAAACTGTTTAGGAAGTTCTTTGTCAATTCCCTGATTCAGAGCAACTGTAGTGGCTGTGCTACATGGCTTCAGGATATGAAGCTGGAGATCTCAAAGGACACTGAAAGCAAAATTTGGGTATTGATGGAGGTGGCTGACCTAACAGTAAAGGAAGAAGCAAGCAGGAAATTAAGCCGTTCTGGGTTGAAAATGCAAAGTACAACTAAGATACAAAATAAAGGACTAACAAATGGATGATTAACAAAGGAAAGACTGACAAGTGGAAGAAAAGTAACATATAGGCTCCATAGGGATGTCTCTTAAAGCAGTTTCTGAGGCTACACTTCTGGATTTGAAGCAGCCTGTCCTGAATAGAAAGAGAGAGAGCATTGAGAAGTGCTGGTCTGGAAAGACTTTGAGAGCTTGCATCTCTTCCCATCATTTTCAGACTTTCCTGCATCTCAGAAGAGGGCACTATGGGATGTAAAGCTGCTAAACATGAGAAAATTCAGCTGAGTTCTCAACAGGAATTGCTATCACCATGCAATTTGTGATTAATTACTTCTTTTGTTTTTATCCAGAGAACCATGCGTGATCTATTTGCTCAAATGGATGAGCATTCAAATGCAGAGCTTGTTCATTCACTGACTTTAGAGGAAATTCTCTACCCTTTTGACATATTATCATACCCAACCACAGAGAGGTTTACAATTGCTGGGGTTTTTTATTCCCAAAGGGAACAACTTTTCTTTTTATTTTATTTGTTATTAACAACATAGAAAGGAATTGGTCTTTGTTCTTCCTCAGATATAACGTCTCTTTAGCAATTAAGGTGAAAGTGGGTGAACTCTCAAAATGGGAGAATACCAGATACAGTGCATATATATTTATATGAATCCTACACTTTCATGGACAACACAAATATTACACAGAATCACAGAATGATCTGAGTTTGAAGAGACCCACAAGGATCATTGAGTCCAACTCCTATCCCTGCATAGGATAACCCCAAAATTTCCACCAAATGCTTTTTCAATATTGTTAGGCTTAGCACCATGAGTACTTCCTTGTTGAGCCTATTCCACTGCTGCACCATCCTCTGAGTGAAAAACCTTTCCCCAATATCCAACCTAGACCACCCCTTGCAAATCTTCCTGCCATTCCCTTGAGTCCTATCATTGGTTTACCAGAAAGGAGAGATCAGCACCTGTTCCTCCTCATTCCCTTATGAGGAATCAGTAAACTGCTATGATGTCCCCCCTTCAGTATCCTCTTTGCCAGTCTGAACAGGCCAAGTGACTTCAACTGCTCCTCATATGACTTCCCCTCTAACTCCTTCACCAATTTTGTGGCCTTGCTCTGAACATTCTGCAGTAGCTTGATATCCTTTTTATACTGCAGATCCAAAAATTGTTCACAATAATCAAGGTGAGGATACACCAGTGTAAAGTAAAGTGCAACAATCACCTCCCTCAGTCAGATATCAGTGCTGTGCTTGATGCACCCCAGGACAAAATTGGCCCTTGGCTGCAAGGGCACACTGTTGGCTCATATTAAACTTGCCATAAACTAAAACCCCCGAACCCCTTTCTGCAGGGCTGCTCTCCAACCTCTTGCTCCCCAGATTGTATGTATATCCAGGGTTGACGTGTCCCACATGCAAAACCCAACACTTGCCATTGCTAAACTTCATGTGGTTGGCAATTTCCCATCTCTCCAATTTGTCTAGATCCCTCTGCAGGGCCTCCTTGCCTTCAAAGGGGAGTATCTGCTTTCTTATTGCCTTGATCTTTATGCAAATACTTACACCTTTACTGCATGGATCTAAACTGCAGTCATTCTTAATTGTACATGCCTGGTTTTACATATGTATGTGTATTTTGTACTTCCTATGTATAAATGAAAATTAATACACAAGAGAAAAAAAAACAGCAGTAAATCAGTCATTGGATTTTTCCTCTTTGATCTTCCCTTTACTGAATCAATAACAAAGCTGATCAGATCCTGATGAAGCAAATTTGTAGGTATTTTATAGAAATGTGGTAATTTCTGTGAATATTTGTTTAGGCAGGGAAAACAGAGCATTTTTAAAGAAACATGTTAATTTTTGATTTTAAAATCATTTTTAATTTCTTTTTATTTGTAGTGTTATAAAATGTTTTGATACATTGTGTAAAAATTAAAAATACAAACATTCACCTGAAACATATATATCAAGAGGAGGCAAATGCTGAAAACTGTAGTGTTCCACAGAAACTTAAAATCTAGGATGTTCATTCCATTTCAGAATGGAAGATTGATATCAATAAGAAAACTGGGAGAAAGCCATACTGATTCAGGACTAACCAGTTCTAGTCACTAATCTACCAAAAACTGCTAGGAACCCTCCAAAATAAGAATTATTTGGTCACTCTGGTATTTTGGGTCTTCGGTAGATCTTCCAATATCCTTGTTCTGTTTCTAAAACATTAAATTCTTCTTTGTTTTCTGATCTCTGGAATTTTTGTTCTACTCAATTTCTGACTTGCCAGCTTCTCTATTCTATTGGGTTTTGTTTGGTTGGTTTTTTATTTCCCCCTCCCATCTAATTTTTAGTTTCTGATAAACCCAGCTTGGATGTCTTCTGTTCATTTTCTATCCATTTTGACCTCTCTATCATCCTACTTCCACATTAACCCACCAAAAGTGACTTTGTTTTTTTGAACACTTAAACTGCAGTTATATCCTACCTACTTGTTCTGCAGCTGTACAGTCACATAGAAACACATATCTATAGAAGCGCTGTGGGACTGCTGCCCTCCCCAGAATCCTCCTCCTTAGCCCACCCTTGTCACTCCCCCATCTGGCTTTACCCAAGTTTTCTTCCCAGTAAAATAATAAAGGCACAATGAAGGTGTGGAGCATCTGTGCTCATCCCTAACACATAACCAGGAAGACTGCAGAGATTCGTAAGCGTTTATTGCATCTAGATAGTTAGACAAAGTCATAATGCCTAACAGGGGACAGGACAAGAGGGAATGGGCTCAAGCTCTGCCAGGGGAGGTTTAGGCTAGAGATTAGGAGGAAGTTTTTCACATAAAGGGTCATTGGGCACTGGCAGAGGCTGCCCAGGGAGGTGGTTGATTCACCTTCCCTGGAGGTGTTTAAGGGATGGCTAGATGAGGTCCTGAGGGACATGGTTTAGTGTTTGATAGGAATGGTTGGACTCGATGATCCGATGGGTCTCTCCCAACCTGGTGATTCTATGATTCTGTGATTTCAGTTCTTGGACTGGAGGCAAGACCCCAATAACAGGCATGTGTGGCAGACAGAGGAGCTGTGAAAATGCATCCACCAACCCCAGTGAGCTGAGGGTTTTGCTGGTGCACTGACGCTCCTCTCTTCTTCCTCATCTTCAGGCTTGTGAATGATCAGTACAAGGGTCTTATCCATAGGTCATGATGCCATATCCAGACTCCTGAAGCTTACAACCAAACGATCATCCAGTTTCTGGATCCCAATAAAGGAAGTATCAGGCTGTTTTTCACTTGCTTGAGAAGTAACTTCAGAGCTTGGAGTAATGCAGTTGTGTCTGTGATATGGTCCCTTAGAGCAAGCGTGTCTGTCATACTCTGCAGCCAGGGCAGTAGATAAGCAAGACATAAACTGGATAGGGGAGGGCTCAGTTAGTTGTTTCTTTCATGTAGAGCAACAGCCATAGCTCATTTCAGAGCCTGCTGCCTCTCCACAGAAGCTCCTTTGATAATGAATGCTAAAACTGAAAAAAACATTCCTGAGTTTTATTAAAACCAGGGAGCTGGTATGATAAAATAAGAGTGTAATGAACTCTGTAATTAAGGCTGAGGACTGCTGCTGCTTTGGATAATTTATGAGAATTTCTTACATGAAGCTCTTTTTCGGAGCAGAATGGACAAAGCATAATTACACTTTATATAAGAGTCCCATTTGTAAATGGTTAAGATAGAATTAATAAGTGATTAAGAGATGTTTAGCGAATGTTCAAATAATATTTAAAATACTAGGTCAATAGGAACTAGATTTACACTATGTATAAGTCCATGACCTCAGGCTAGCTTCTATCTAAATTAGCTTTTATTGAAATTTCTCCAGAAGCTTACATTCCTACCCATAAAATTCCCCTGGTACGCAATTTCTGCCAGTAGATATGCTAAGTGTCACCTACACCTTGACAGAACCAATCACCTCAGCGTAGCCTGGGTCTGCACGTGAGCAAGAGTGACAGTCTGACAGATTTCAGCTGCAGCAGCAACTCACTTGGAAAACACCCTCAAGTTCCTTCTAAGCCTCTATCAAAGAACAGAGCCTGCTTCTACCTTGTAACCCATCTGGCAGAGTACCTTCTTGGGAAGAAAACAGATACGTTGATCTCCCACCACTATGGGAAACAAAACTAACCAGAAGACTACCCAAAAGGTACACTGATGGAGGAAGAGCTTTGCTCTGGCCCTGTAGAGGAGACTGGCCCTCTCCAGAGGACTAGGATAAGGGAGTTCAGCTCTAAGACTTAGGACAGCAGTTAAAAATGAAAAGAAAACATACAAGTTTGATGTGAAACCAGCAGCCAAAGGAGACGGTGACAGAATAGCAGTCACAGCTATTTGTACTGATTCAGTACCAGCTAAATCCCATGTCAGTTGCACTAGTCATCTTTCTTAGTTCTAGCCACCAAAACTGAGGCACCTCTTCCTTCATTGAAGAGCACTAGGTATCTCTGAAAGGATGTCCACTGCTTCCTAACCTCCAGATATAACAGTCTGCACTTACTATGAAGTAAAATACATGGCTTGTTCTTGGCTTATTCTATACTTGGTATTTAATCATTAGGCTCTTATACCAGGGAATACAAACCACTGAACTGCAGGCAGTGTCACTTTTTAGACACTGGTGCCAAGTTACATTTTGCAGAAGTAAATCGTTTGTAGCCTTCATCTAATTATATGCATTTTGCTAAGCAATCTGCACATTAAATGCCTTTGATCAGGTCTTCGGATGGTTTAATTAGCAGACTTGTGGAGCCCATGTCAGTTGGAAGATATAAAATTCTGCCCTTTACTAATCATTGATAAGTTCATCTCTCTGCCTTCCTCAATCATGCCCATGTTACCCTTCACTGCACAAAAGGAAATATATCTGAGCCATTTTTACCTACAAGCAATTATTAATCAGCACCCTTTCAGTTGCATTGGTTTTGTCTGTGTTACTTGTCATTAAAAATAAATATTTGACCTATGTCAGGAAAGCAACAGTACATAATAAATAGGATCTTCCACAATCATATGTCTACACTCACAAGTCTGCCTCCCCCATCTCTATACTCTCATATAGTGTATTTTATCAGTTGACAATGTTCCAGGCCAGTATTGTGGATCTTGTTCTCTGAAGCCTCTGGGTGACACCAAACAGAAGGCCACTGTATCAGATGCTAATATTTCAATCCAAAGTTGTCCAAAACTTGGATTTAGAAGAAAATGGATCTATTATACTGCTGTGAAAATGGTCGCTCCGTTTAATGCAAGTATCTAATCTGACAGTTAAATCCACAGAGGTTCAATCTCTCTTTTTCCATAGGCTCCTGAGAGAATTTAAGCTTCTGACCTTGATGCTTTCAGGCCTCATCCAAAACATGAGACCCTGGAGTGCCTGCCAGACTGTGCTCATATCCAAGCTGAGCTGCATTGTAGCCATGCAGCAATGCAGGATACCTTGAAGCAAATCAGTCCTCCCTCATCATCCATCCTCTGGTTTTGCACTGAGAACTAAGGCAGGCAGCGAGGCAGCTGTCATCCTCTGCAGCAGATCCAACAACCTTGACAATAGGGCATCAGACCTCCAGAGAGAGCCTACCCTACAGGTTAAGCTGAATTGCCCCGACGTAAATCCCTGGCTTTGTGCATCACAGGTGTTTGAGAACCCCATACAGTTTCCTACCTATAGATTTTTATCCTAGTGTTCCCCCTGGAATTGCACATTGTCACCAGTATCTTTCATGTTTTGTTAAATAAGATTTAAACCAATAGGCCTGTTATTCCCTTTGTGCTTGTTCATTAGACAGTCTGGGTAGTTATGTCATACTAGTGAAATCACAGTCAAAAGCAGATTTGTGTCTGCAGGTTTTATCAACATACATAAAACTGACATTCAAAAGTACATCTAACTCTTTTATTAAGAAAATTTACTTATCTTCTCCCTTCCTCCCACATCCAACAACAGCAAAGAAGTTTTCTTAGTCAGACAAAATTTGACACTCCAAAGTGCAAAATGAGGTTATGAATGATACTAATTTACCCAACAATCACTGCTCAGGCAGTTTTACTTGCCAAGGAAGTGTGACAAATAAAATGTAACTGTTCAGGGAATTGTGCAAGCAATAAAATGTTATTTTACTGTACTTAAAGAAAATTAACAAGAGCAAGCATAGAATAGTTACATTGATGTTTCTAAATTACCTAAGTGCAATAAGTGAACAAGGATTGAGGTCGAGAAAAGAAGGACTCTTTAAAGTTGATTACTCTGATGAATAATTTTGTTCCTCAGTCGATTTGTTTTGGATAAAATTACTGTATCTGCACCTCTCTCTTTTGCTTTCCCACATTACAGAGGTACACCAGCAACTCTCTAGAGTAATTTTCCAGGACAATATGTTTTGGATGGAAGACATACCAGGGTCATGTTTTTTAAAATGCATTGTTCATCTCTGTAGTGTGGTGCCCAGACCTCACATGTTTGGGGCCTACAGCCTCACCAGTCTTCATCCCCAAGCTAGGCTTTTTGCTTCCTGATAAAGTGCCTGCAAGGAAAGGAAAATCCAGATGCCTAAGCAGAGCCAAAGAGCTTTACAACCACATATCACTGAGGATGATAGCCGGTCAGGGGTTGAGCCCATGCCTAACTCCCATTTAGTTCAACAGGCAAAGCCTCCAACACCACCTGGGCATAATGCTGAGCGACCCTCTTCTTTACTTCCACATCTGTCAATGCTGTTCTAACACTGCTTATTTATCATCCACCTGTCTTGATATAAACTAGCCATGAAATGTCTCAGATGCCCTCATGCTGGTACACGAAAACGTTGGTCTACTGGACCAACAGCTGAAATGCATTAATATAAGCACTTAGATTGAAAGAAGTACATCTTTAATTTAGGTGAAGGAATTTGAGATTGCACCAGGGCTTGCTTTTGAATTGTAATTTTACTGTGTTTTCTCCCTTCCTATCCTTCTGATAATGATATAAATAGTGAACATGTCCCAAGGTTGGACAGGTCAAAGGATAAGGTTTAAAAGATGCATCTACTTGCCCAACTTGTTTTCATTTCCTTCACTGGCCATATCCTTAAATCACTTCAGGTGGTACAGATCACTGTGTTTATGCCAAGTATTACTGAATATTCTATTTGAAAAGCAAAAACAATTCTTCAGCATGTAATAACCAGTCTTTTGTGTAGAAAGCAGCCAGGAGCCATTTTGTTGGGTGAAAGAAATGAAGTGCTTTTGTAACTAAGAAGGGCAAAAAAAAAAGAGACTTGACGTCTATGTTCTGATTTTCCTAAACCTGAAAGGCTGCCTGTTGATTACAGGCAGCAACCAGATCTCACAGCCTAGGCAAATATATTCACTTTTCAGTGTTGGTCTTTGAGACAAGACAAAATGGTAGAACTATTTAACGACAGACAGACAGACAGACAGACAGACAATGAATCTGAAGGAGAACGTCTAAATTCTTACCTGGGCTGTCACTCTTGCAGGAGCTTTGGGACTCGCTGACAGCAGAGCCCTTCCTCATAGAGATGGGCATAGATACATAGATATATTAGAGAAAAGTAAGATCCAACATGGCTTTTTAAGGGAATGAGGTGATACAAAAGGCTATTGATGCTCTGTTAAGGGTTCAGTGAGCATGTGAAAAGGAGTGACATGGTTATGTCATGTTCCTTAATTTCCCAAAATCTTTTGAAAATCTTTGCACGAAAAGCTCTTAAAGATTTTAAGCTGTCATGGAAGAAGAGAGAGGGAGCCCACTAATTAATAATTGCTACTTTAAAAGCTGAACACTCAAAAATTGTGGCTGGTCAGTTTTTATAGTGTAGGGGGGCTTATCCCACAGGGAGTAAGTTTCAGGGCTAGAGCCAGCTCTGTTCCACGTGTATTCATAAATGAATTGTAAAAGTCTGTTCATTACTATTAATGTAATGAATCTGTTTTAGTGAGGTGGTAAGTTTTCAGCTGCTGGAAAAGCATTCAGGAAAACCAAACCCAAACCTGACCTCAAAGACTTGCAGAAAGCTCTCATGGTACTGAGTGATGGGCTAATAAATGGCAGAAGAGATTCAATGTCAATAAATGCAAAGTAATGCACATGACAAAATAACAATCCTAACTATACATATGCAATGATGGGCTCTACATTAACAATTCATGAAAGAGGACTCAGAATAACTCTGGATAATTTCCTGAAATGTCAGCTCAGTGTTCAGTAGTTGGAAAGGCAAAATGATGGCTAGGAATAGAAGGAAGAGAATGAAAACAAGCACAAAACATCACTATGGCATAGCACAAAACTCCCATTCACCCACAACTTTCCCAAACACTCCATCTCAAAATAAAAGGGGCAGACCTAGGAGAGGCACAGAGCTGTTGTGTGGCACAGACACTGGAAACCATCAGCCACATATTGGAGGAGAACAGGTATTTGCTTAAGGTCTGGGCCTTCTCAGATGAGCTTCTATTTCCTGCTTCCCATGACAAAAACTCATCTGCTATGTTCAAAGTAAGGGCAAAATTGTTAAAACGTTACACTGCAAAGCCATTGCTCATGTTTTTTAGTGCCTTCAGGAGCTGTGTTGTAAAAGATAAATCATCTACCAGAAATTTAAGTAATCAAGATTCACTTTCACTTGGTGAGCTTGCTTTTCTCATTTTGTCCTTCATAATCTTTCATGTTGAGACTGAAGAAATAAAGAGAAAAAGCTAAGAGAAGTCCTAATATGAATTGCAAGTCAATGGGACAGGAGAAACAAGATAGGAATAATATCGGTATTCTGTCTATTTTAGAAGCTGTAAAGCCCTTTCTAGTTTAAGTTTAAATACTGTTTAAATTTTATCTTTGAAGTAGTTCTAGAGTTGTCTGCAGGCTCTGAGTTAATCTTGTACCTTTACTCTGACCTCCTAACTGCAGATGTTTGGAAAATATTAGTGACTGAGTGACAGAAAAGACTTATAACAATATAATCATAACCTGAAGTTGTTCTTCTCTGAATAAACATGACTAGAATGCAAATTCAAAAGCCAATCTCGAAAAAGATCTTGGTCAATGAATAAGTACCTGGACAGTCCATAAAATTTACAAAACATACAGATACTTAAGATAAACTAATAAGGAAAACATCTGCTGCTGATGTCTTTAAGCCATGTTAGCAGAGGCAGCAGTTGCAGCCCACTTTAAAAGAAAGTGAGTTCCTGGCACGGTGCCACGGTAATTCAAAATCACTCAGAGATATAGGTGTACACTATATCTTTTACAAAATAAGATGCCTGCCCTTAAAGAAGATGCCTGCCCTTAAAGCACTGGAATCAAATGATTACACTGGATTCAGATGATAAAACAACCTGTACGGCCCAGAGCACAGATAGGAAAAACCACAGCCCCAAACAGTGACCAAAACAGTCCATCAGTCCAACACTTCACAGAGCTCTAATGACCTGCGTAACTGAGCCCCAAACAGCACCGAGAGCCCTAATGATACCTGGAGTCAAACCCGAAATCAAACCAAAACCGTCCACTACTGCCTGCTGCAGCCACACATATTGCAAAGAGAAAAGGAGAAAATAAGAAAAAGAAGAGATAGGAAAGAATGAAAGAGACAAATAGTTGCAAGAGATGAGAGATAGTCACCACTGTAGGAACTCCACTTTTAGCAGCACATGTTTCTTTGTCCAGTGGGTCCAGAAGATGGTGGGTGTCAACAAACAGCAAATACGAGACAAGATAAACAGAGAGGGACAAATAGACAAAACACACAGACAAAAGCAGAGGTCGTTGCAGGCCTTCACAGGGGCTTTTAAACTCTCTATCCCCACTCTTCACCTGATCAGGTCAGGGGAACAGGTAACAGGCCCAAGCATGTCCCTCCTCCCTACGCAGGTCCACACATGTTCTCCAGCACTTCTGGCCTTGCCAGTGAGGCTGAGAGCAATCACCTGCTTCGAGCCATTCAACTTTTACCAGGCCAGGTCCATACAGCAGCAGTGTTGGTAGGAATGGCCAATGTACATAAAAAGGAAGATCATGGATCTGCTTTCGTCAGCATTTCAGGAAATTAAACCCACAGGCAGAGAGGAAAAGTACTAATATTTTATCTCTGTTAAATAACAACAATGTATACATCCTGTTCACAAATGTATTTCTTCTCCACTTCATTTCTCCCTTCTGCTCACACCTGAATGAGAGCTATATTGATACTGGAAGTAACAGGACTGTTTCAGAAATAGTGCAACCAGCAGGACTAGTGAGAGTACCATCCCCTTGTACTTGGTACTGGTGAGGCTGCAACTTGGATACTGGGTTTAGTTTTGGGGCCCTCACTACAAGAAGGGCATTGAGGTGCTAGAGCATGTCCAGAGAAGGGTAACAAAGATGGTATGGGGTCTAGAGAGCAAATCCTATGAGAAGCAGCTGAGAGCACTGGGGTTGTTCAGCCTGGAGAAAAGGATGCTCAATGTTGACCATATCACTCTCTACAACTGCCTGTAAGGAGTCTGTCATGAAGTGAGTGTCAGTCTCTTTTTCCAAGTAGCAAGTTATAGGATGAGAGCAAATGGTGCAGAGTTGTGATGGAGGAGGTTAAATTGTAATTAAGGAAAAATTTCTTCACCCTAGAGGGTTATCAAACACTGGAGCAGCCTGCCCTGGTACTTGAGTCACCATCCCTGGACGTACTTAAAACATTTGTAGAAGTGGTACTTAGAGATGTGGTTTAGTGGTGAACTTGGCAATGTTAGTTTTATGGTTGGATTCAAAGACGATAAGGGTCTTCTCCAACCTAAACAATTCTATGGTTCTGTGACTGAAAACACTTATTTCTGCATAACTGTCAGCTTCATTTCTACAAGTTAATCTTTGTGCATCCGTACAGTCTTTGTATGCTTACAGTTCAGGCAGTCAGATATTGCTGCACAATTTATGTGTTTACCTAGTCCACAGGTTTGCCTAACCCTTCAAGAAAAAATTAAAACTTGCCTTCTGGAGACTGAGCAAATAACCTAGCCTTAAATATGAGAACATTAGCACTGTATTCATTTGCACATGGCATTTAAGACAGTAATCCATGCCTTGCAGTTTCTGGGGGATCCTCCTTTCCTTGTGACTCATTTTACTTCCTGTTTGGCCTCTGAATCTAATTGACTCTTCTAGCTAATTTCATTTGGATTGTCATTATGATTATGATATTTAACGAGATTCCTTTTATGTTTAATACATTTAAATAGTAAATTAAAATAAGAGCTAGCCACTACTGACATTTACAGAATGTAGGCATTTGCAGTTACGTTTGCCATGCACTATGAATTCAGATGATGGAGAACAGGTTTTGGCTGGGGGAAAGTAGTTTGGGGTTTTTTTACTGTTCATTTCTTATTTAATTTATCTCTGTAAAGAACTTGCAGGCAAGGCATGAAACTAAAGCTGAGATGACCCACATAAAATTTGTTGATCTCATTAATCACCGCATTAAGTGGTTGAATCTATTTGATTGCAATTACAGACTCTCCCTCTCTCTTACTAATCATGGCAATAAGACCCTGATTTTGAAAGGTACGTGAGTGATGATTTTTTTCTGAAATCAGTGGCAAGACTCTTCTACATAATTTATTTGAAAAACTTTAAGTCATTGTTTTGTTTTCACACAATTCATGTATAGCCCAACAGATACTTCATTTTAGCTATGGCTTACTGATTCTGTGCAGTTAAAGAAATCTGAGGATTTATGTGTCTGTGTATAGACGAGAGGCTGAGATAGAGCAAGAGAATTATCACACAAAACATACACCCTAAAACTGTTTTCTCTCAGGAATAACATTTTGACTGCTAGACAAATTACACTGTGTTTGCACTTTTGTGAAGCAATCATGACATCCAGTGGGCATCTCTCTTACTGCAGGGCACTAGTGTTTGTCTTCATGACTCCCCAGAGAAAGAACGTTTGTTTGGGATTTTTTTAATGCTTTCCAAGTATTCCTCAGATACATGTTGAATTATTACTGTTGATGACTGCATCAAGTGTAAAACACTGTTTCAAGATCCTAAGATCACAGCACAGAAAACAACCTGATGTGCTGAGCCCCACAGACTGGCAGTTTTCCCAGAAACTCAGAGTAAAGGACAGTCAGTGCTGCCCAGAAGTAAACCAAACACTCACAGAACTGCCACAGGTGATCTGTGATATTCTAGTCTGCTGTGAGTTGGCTATAATAGCTGCTGACTTTTCATTAGATATTTCTCATCTTTCACTATATTGTTTCAGTTAACTCACCAGCAATGATGCACGGGCAAGGAAAAGAAGAGGATTTTGTCTCATGCTTGGGACAGAGGGTCACTGTGCTTATAGGAACGGAGATTTCAAGCATCATGCATTGCAATGAGGAATCTGTCATCTATAGCTGGTATTGCTATAGCAGAGGGATAAATGAAACTGGGTGTGGGTGAGCTGAGGAATTTAAAAGCCTTTGAAGTTTTCTTCTTCTGTAATTTGCAGCATCTTTTGACGTTGAACAATTTTGTCCATCTGTAGGTGCTGCTACATCCATCACTTCCTAGTCTTTTCCTGTACAGAAGTTCACAAATGCTGTGCCTGTGTTATTGCCACATTATTCAGCAGCTCACAGGTGTCTGCAGTGTGACAGATTTTTCCTTAAGGAGAAAGATGGTCATCTCCTTTCTCAGTCTTTTTTTGCAACATTGCTTTGGTCAGGGACAGGTCCAGAGCAAGGCACCAGACTCAGTTTGAGCCCACCACTCTCCCAGGACAAGTGACTCATTTTGTAGTGAGTAAAGATATCACTTACACAGTTATAATTTAGCTTTAATGCTGAAGGCAAAAGGGCATATCTCTCAGATACATGTCAAAAAAAACTCCAGGGATCATTCCAGCTGACTACACAGGGGTGGGTTTGACTCATTTTTCTGCCATCTGGCAGATGTTCAGCTGGACTACTATACTGGTTCCCCTTCAGAAGGTTATTTTCCCAACGAATCTTCAGTGTTTCATAAAAAATCTTCTAGCTTAAACCCTGAAGAAAATACTCAGTCCGCAGGGGATAAATCATCAACCGTTGGCACCAGCTAATCCCTGCAGACAAACCTACATAGTGAATGCTGCTTAACAGAGGTGACAGCAAGTCTTAAAGGGGAGAAGAACAGTGAGCTAGGAGAGACAGAACACATGAAGCCCACTTATTTCTCCCTTCTCCAAAGGCCACATGAGCAGCCACCAATATGCCCTGCACACATACACCATCACAACCCAGAGACACACACAACTGCTCCCATACATGCTGTGGGCATAAGGAGAATGACAGCATTAAGTAAAACATAAATCCAGGGTTGTGGTTTCATTAGTAACTAAGCAGCTATGGCAAGAGACACCACTCCTCCTCTCCATTCATACTGGATGAAGTGACTGTGCACCATTCCAGCAAACCCTTTAGCAGAAAATGAGAGTAACCTTTTCTCCAGCCTGCCAAGGGACTATGTAACCTTGTAATTACCGGACTCCAGATAGCGGAGATACATTGTAATTGTATACAAAAGAGGTCACAGGTTTATGCATCATCTGACAGGCTGCAGGAAACGAACTGTGGCAAAACCTCTCCAGTAGACCTTTTAATTTGTTTTTCCCAAGTGCATTAAATTTTAACGCCATCTTTGTGACCCATATGTTAACATGTTTATGAACATGTGATTGACTAGTACCACAGCAGAAAACACAAAGCATCAAAAATTTCTTAATTTTAACTGAATTTGCCTCTCCTTTTAAAGAATCAATATTGCACAAAGGGAAAAAAAAAAAAAAGGAAAAAAAGATCGCAGAATGTAAAAGGAAGTCAAACTTAGATGAACTCAAATCAGTGACTAACATTCAATAAAACAAGAGTGTGGCTAAAAGCCTATCAACTGTTCTGTCAGTAGTACAATGTTGTTGTTTTTGTTTCGTAGGCACAGCTGAGGAGCAAGACTCCCTGTTGGGAGATGTACAGCACAAACACAAACTAAAAAAGTGTCCTCTGTGCCCCTCAGAGCAGACACCAGAATAATACAACAGTGATACATGTAATTCAGTGAGTGGGGCATCACCCCAGAAAAAGAATATCTGCTGTATTATTCCCATCAGTTTTTGGTAAGTACACAGCCTGTGGCAGTGTTAGAGTGGAGTTGAATGGTTCAATGGCCAGATGGAGATCCATGGCTAGTGGTGTCCCTCAGGGGTCTGTACTGGGACCAGTGCTGTTTAATCTCTTCATCAATGATATTGACAGCTAGATCAAGTGCACACTCAGCAAGTTTGCAGATGACACCAAGCTGAGTGGTGCAGTTGCCACACTGGAAGGAAGGGATGTCATCCGGAGGGACCTGGACGAGTTGGAGAAGTGGGACTGTGCAAACTTCATGAGGTTTAATAAGACCAAGTACAAGGTCCTACACCTGGGTTGGGGCAATCCACAGTTTCAGATGGAGGAATGATGTGATTGAGACCTGCCCTGCTGAGAAGGACTTGGGGGTGCTGGTTGGTGAGAAGCTCAATATAAGCGAGCAACACATTCTTGCAGACCAGAAGGCCAACCATATCCTGGGCTGCATCAAAAGAAGCATGGCCAGCAGGTTGAGGGAGGTGATTCTGCCCCTCTATTCCTTTCTCATGAAACCTCATCTGGGTACTGTGTCCAGTCATGGAATCCTCAACATAAGAAGGATATGGAACTGTTGGAATAGATCCAGAGGAGGGTTTCAAGGATTATCAGAGGGCTGGAGTACGTTCCCTATGAGGACAGACTGAGAGTTGGGCTTGTTCAGCCTGGAGAAGAGGAGGTTATGAGGAGATCTTACAGTGACCTTCCAGTACCTGAAAAGGGTGTACAAGAAAGCTGGGGAGGGACTGTTTACAAAGGCTTGTGGTGATAGGACTAGGGGGAATGGCTTTTAGTTGGAGAGGTGCAGATTAAGACTAGACATCAGGAAGAATTTCTTCACTAGCAAAGTGGTGAGGCACTGGAACAGTTTGCCCAGGGAAGCTGTGGATGCCCCATCCCTGGAGGTGTCCAAGGCCAGGTTGGATGGGGCCTTAAGCAGCCTGATCTAGTGGGACATGTTCCTGGCCATGGCAGGGGGGCTTGGAATTAGATGATCTTTAAGATCCCTTCCAATCCAAACTGTTCTATGGTTCTAAGTGTACTGTGGTGTCCTGAGATGACTCATGAAAAGTTGATGTTTCTCCCAGGTTGACCACCTTCAAAGTAACTTTCTGTTGGTGTACCAAGGAGCAATACACTTTAAGCCCAAAATACAACCACCGGTTGTACCACAGGTGACACAGATTTTGATGATTCCTTTCCAATCCATGGTGAAGACTCATTTTACCTGTTAAGATATTTCTTATGCCCTAGGAATGCTGCAAGTACTCTCTTGTTAAGAGTGCCATTTTTAACTGCATAGTGAAAGCATCTCTTTAGAATATCTGTTGAAATAGCCCTGTCTGGCACAGCAAGAGCACCCTCAGCTAAAACTATAAGTAATTTGAACGAAGGAAAGAAGACTCCCAGTCTTCGTACTAAAGGAGCTTTGAGACTCATAACTATAAATTCACAGGTCCATGCAAACTGAGAGCAAGGCTGAACCCAGTAGTTAAAGCTTTTACTAATTCTGGGTTTCTATGGAGCAGCTTCTGCTTAAAATAACCAAGTAGGCATCAGAATAGGCTTAACTATACCTATATGAAAGGACTTTGCTGAGAGAATCTCCTCATGTATTTAATGGAAATTTTTTAACAAGAAACATAATTTCAGGATGGAAATTTGACCACTGACAAAGCAAAGTGATCCAGAGATATCTTTGTGATTCCAAGCTTTAAGGAAGGCACCCTGAAATTAAGTCTAAAATCTTCTCCCATACAAGTTTATGCATCAGAGTTCCACTGCTACCTGAGAGACCATCGGTGCTTTCAGCAGTGTAAGGCTAAGGACCAAATCCAAACTACTTGAAGGGTAAAACATATTTCAGTCATAGTCTTTTTAAACATGCTGCGCGGGAAATTGTCCTCTTCTGTGCTCACGTAAGCTGTTTTACGCATTATTCCTCGTGGATACAAACAGTAAAGGAACACGGAGCTGAAGAACACTTAGAAAGCTGTTAAATTTGTGACTGAAGCACAAAAGAACCTCAGCCAGAAAAGACATTCCCCAAGCAGGCAGAGACTAGAGCACAAACACTTGTGTAGAGGCAGTTTCAGAACAAATCCCTCCCTGCTTTCTGTTTTAATCCCATGCACTGGGCAACTAAGATGTCGTTATCCATCTCCCATCCTAATATAGACACTCTCATGCCACCTATGGAATTGATGTGTGTCCTGAAAAGAGATTCTATAAAGGCCTTTATTCAATCACTTGTATTAGCTAACTAAGGTTTAAGTAAATAATTTGCTTAAGTTAACTGTCTGCTAGTAAGTGCTACAATACTTTTTAAGTGTTGATTCATTTGCTTTTTCTAGAACATAGAGATCAAGATGCTGACACTTCAGTATTTGTCATCATCTTAAATTAGGATGAAAATCTGGAGTTCTAGTTCTAATAGAAATGTATTTGCTGTGTTACCTGTGGGAGGGCATCCTTCCTCATCCTTCTCCTCCCTCCATCCACCACTTTCCCAGCCCTGTCTCAATTAATCTAGTGGAAAACACGGAGGGCCAAACACTGCATGCTGCTCTTTATTTGCTGGCCTGCAACTCCTATAAGCACAGGACTAATACATTTTTAGTGTACTTCTCTTTAATTTACCTTTATAGGTATGTTTAAGTTACTTTTAAACATTGAAATAGCCAGAGAAATTAGTAAACATGATAGATATCAAAGCCTTTGCAAGCAGCTGCTGTATGCTTACAGTGTGAGACTACTTCACCTCCTCTCACTTCCAGAGCCAGAGAGCAACATCAACTCCTGTGGGGGAACTGAGCAAATTGGGTGAGATGATAAATTCTGGGGTACATGGGAAGAGAGGGAGATCTGAACTGAAAGAAAAGAGACACAAGGGCAGAAAAATTCCCTGTGGATAACAAAATTCTAATCACATCACATGGTCCAGGTTCAGCACATCTCTCTCTTCCTTTCACCCCCAGTTTCATTTCTCTAAGAGATGGATTTTCAAACACCTTTTTTTATGCACCTACAGCAACATTTTCCTGCACCAGAAGGTTAATGAGTAAGATGTGCTAAACAGCATATACACAACTGCCACTCAGGTAAATGTGACTGATATAAAACATCAAGAAAAAAACAGCAGCTTTTTCCCCTCATATTTTATACCCTGTAAGGAAAAAAAAACCCCAAACATCCAACATTAAATTCATTGAGTGCTGAAATGGGTGTGTGTTTCTGTCTCATAAAGGCTACAAGGGCCTTTCTGTTACGGTTGCTTTGTGTGGGGTGAGGTGACTGGATAGCTACAGGGACATGGATGTGTCCTGCCATTTGCCTCCCAGGAAAACACTAAGAGGTTTTAAACAATATATAAAAATCAACTTTGCTTGCCTCTAAAACCTCCTGTATCACTTCTTACTCTTGACTGTCTAGCTGCCTTTTCTAAACTCCAGAGGTCAATTAGGATTTAAAAACTTGAAGAAGACAGTCCGATACACTGCTGTGCTCCGACTCTTCGATTCTGACTTTGTAGGTAGAAGTGCCTTGCTCCTTTGCAAGGTCTGTGCAGCAGGCATTATCACATATTCCTTAGTCAGCACTAGCCAATTCCCTCAGGGATCTCAGAGATTTAAAAAAAGCACAACAGATCTCATATTTCCAGCTCCAAAGCACCCTTAATCAAAAGCCAAACATCTGATCTCCACATTATTTAGGGAGTGTGAATGGAGCACCCAAGAGTGAACCTTTTCAAGAAAGCCTGGTCAAAAAACTCTTTCTGGCACAAGCATCACACAAAGAAAAGGAATGAGTGGGGCAGGTGGTCCAACTTTCCCTTTATGCCTAATCACTAATCAGAAGAAAATTCCTCCAACACAATTTTGTCAATGGTTAGAATAAACAAGACAGAAAAGGATAAACGTGGTTGTGATAGAGAGAGGCACAAAATGTATTATAGCTCAGATTGGTCTGGTTTTCAGTGAGAGAACTGGCCATCTCCCTTCACATCTGCCTCCAAAACAGTTTGGTTGTTTCAAGGGAGACAATTTTGCATTCCATTATCCTCTGGATACATAGTAAAAAATGTAAAATTAATGCTTGAAAACAGAAGGTCTCACACGGGGCATTTCAGGGAGTAGGAAGAAAGGGCAGGAGAAACAGGCGAACATTGTACTGCCGCTGGGTCTCAGCCAAACTTCGCTGCTTGTTACATTTTTCAGAGGCTCGGGGAGTTTTCTTTTCCAGCTTTATTGTCTAAATGGAATCGCAAAAACCAGATTCTTTAAAGTTTCATCTTCTCCTTTAATACTATTCACTCTGAAGTCTTTTTCCTGCATATAAATTCTTGATATTTTTCATGAGATCTTCTATTTGAAAATAAACAATCTGTATGTGAGAGGTGGATTTGCTTTTCACTTTAAGCACTTAAAATGCAAACCAAGTCTGCTACGGTCCTCTCTGTTAAAATATGGAAAGTGTTTCTACTTTTTCCCAACAATTTAATAAAAGTTCCTCTACCCTGCTGGGTGCATTTGGAAGTAAAAAGAAACTATATAGAATATATTATTGATCTTTCCTGGTGGAACACCAGCAATGATAAGTCCTATGGAGTTGTACAGTTCATTAGACATTGACATAGTGAGGTACTGCCCTTCTGGAGAATATGTTGCAGATAGCAAGCAGATGCATTATAAAATACCCTCTTTTTTATTTAACTCTTCAGAGGTCCCTGGAACTTGTATGAATTTCTTTCAGGGACGTTCCAATTTCTTTTAGCTTGATCAGACAGTTGTGGTACATACATTGAAGACTAAGAGAAGTTTTACTTATGGAGGGAATCCACTAGAAACCAAAGAGCTCACTTTTCTGGAAAAATAAAAAAAACAAATCACCCCATATCTGCTAGGATCATTTCTTTCTTGTTTAAAGCCCATCTATGCCAAAGTGTTCAAAGAAACAATAGTGCAGTTTAGAAATCCAAAAATCTGATGCTAGTATTGAAAACAAAGTCCCTGTTGGGTGTGATTATTTATACTTCTAATGATGCCGTTGTCAGTGCTACTGATGTCATTCACCAGTAATTGTTACTTGCTTTTCCTGCTGCTACACAAATAGTAGAAGCTGGCAAAGTCTTACATACATCACGGCAGCATGTGACGCCCACAAATGGATTAATTAGCTCTCATTTGTTGCTAGGTAACAGTGCCTTGACCTTAGTGTCTCTTTAGCCAAAAAGGGGCCAGGATGTGGGGATGCTTCTCAGGTGCTGTGTCGCTGGATGAGCATTTTCACCACATCTGCTGCTGGGCAAGTTGCATGGCTTTTCCATCTATGAGTTGCACTACACTGCTACATAAGTTAGAAAATGAGAATCAAATGACTGTTCACATCATGGTATTTCTTACAAATTCTTTCAACACATCTTGCATTCTTCCACATTATAGTAGATGCAACAAAATCATGATCCAGTATGACCGTTGCAAGGCTCCAGGAGCAGCAGAGTCACTCTTTTGTGTTTTTCCAAAGTATGATATATCCTGGTTCCACCATAACTGGTATTACCTGTTTCTAATTAATTAGCTGCTGTTATTGATTTGTACCAAACAGCCCTTCAAGATCCCAACCACCTCTATAGAAATCTCAGATACAGAAAAATGGTCTCTGCTCTAACACAAACAGATGAAAGATGGAGAAGTGGAAAGGAATGAAGTGAGATCTCCATTTTACTTGGGTCAAGAGTAGGCAGTGAGGCAGAAGGAAATTAAAAGATTTGTGTGGAGACTTGGGATGAGGTGTAGGAAAGCCAAGAACTCATTTTCTGCTTTGTTATTTTGCTGTACTCCAGAAGCAATATGTATGGTCACCATTTCCTGACCCAGAAGTTGCTTTTCCACATTGAGGCCCTTGCACACATGGAATGTAGTCTTTGGAGTAAGACCTCCAGATACAGTAATGGGCTAAGAACAGCATTATGGACTGTGTTTATTTTAGTAAAAACACAAATAATCTTGGGTAAATAAGTTGTTTGACTCAGGATTAAAGCCCAATCTGCTTTATTAAAAAGATGCAGCTCTCTGTACTCCATGAGTTTTATTAGAATAAATAAAGACGTTAAAATTCAGCAACTAGATAACCACATTTAAAACTATTGCTCTCTTTTTCTAAAACTAAACACACTTTAATTCAATAGTGACATCAAGATGTCATTAAAATTGCATCAGGAAATTAATGGAGAAACATTAATAATAGGTTAAACCACCAATTAGTCAAATCACCAAATTAATGCAGCAGGAGATTGAATCATGAGATTAAAATAACAAAGAATCTTTACTTACAAGTTCTTCAGACTGAAGGGAAGTAGCATGTTTTCTTTAGCTTGAACCTGTAACTAAAAGATTTTGCCCAAGGCAATAGAAGTAATTAATTTGTTCTTACAGAGTTACAGAAATCAAATTGTCATTTATTTTGAGTGATGACTTAGTGCTAACACTAGAGTTTTCCTTAAAGCTCACCACTGTCACAATGGTAAATAATTCCTTTTCCTATCCACATTCTCAAGATGTAGATTTACCAGCTTATTGAAAAGGAGAAAGTTTAATGAAAGTAAACTAATGATTTAAACACACAAAACATCTCAGTGAAGTATACCATGCTGAATCCAAGATTTGGTTTTGAACATCTTACAAGCTCTTTACAGAGAGAGGTGCGCAAGGACAGTCAGCCCATACCCTAATATGTGAAAGACACACTTCTTTTGAAAACTAGTATAGAACGCGAAGAGAAGAAAAGAGAAAATATGATGAAACTATCCTGTTTTCTGATGTGCACCAAGGGAAAATACAGCTCACAGACTTGCAGTTGAAAGGACCTAAAGAAGAAACGTTTAGGCCTGATGAACTTCCTCAGAGAGGATCTTTCCCAACAGCAGGAGTCCAGAAAAACTGCAGTCTGCTCAGGGCTTTCACTGTCTCCCTCCTACTCTGTCTCCACAAGTGTCACAGATGCCCCAGTGTGTCTTTGCCAGCCCAAAAGACTTTGTGGACCTTCTACGTTGTTATTCTCTTTCTTGGTGTACCACCCTCCATGCGCAGGTGACAGTTCACTGGCTGAAAATGGCTTAACCTCACTTAAGTTGAACAGGCTTCAGTCCACAGTCTTACCACAAAATGCCTGTCCAAGACATCTGCCTGGAAATATATGACCTTGAAATTCCAGGCAGCAAATCAGTTTCCCAGATCACAAAGTCTGAGACAAAATCCCTTGACCCTTCTCTGAGGTAGCAGCAAGGAGACATCGTATGGCATCAGTATCTGGTAACCAGTCTACGTGTGTCACACGAGTGGCTGGGGCTCCATTGGCATTCCTGAAATAGTGTAACTCACCTAAGAGCATTCATGAAGTCCTTCCTCAATCCACAAAATTAAGGAACTGGGAAATATGACCATACTTGTGCAAATGTCCTCACCTGGCTTCTACTGTCTTCCGTAAAGAAGTTAAATCGTCTTTGACATAAGTATCAGCTGGAGGTTTCTGAAGAGCAAGCTTCACCAAACCACACCAGGACACTACTAGGTATTTGTTAAATAATTTTCTCAGAACAACCATAGTGTCCCCACCATCTGCAGCAATCATATGTATTACAAAAGATATTACAAGAATAGTTTCTAATTCACCATTTTCATAAAAATAGTTTTGATTTTCCTTTTTTCTACAGGCAGGATCACTTTATAGTCTTCCTGTGACTATTTTGCAAACTGCTGGCAGTTCGTAATCACCTTCAGTATAGACCACAAAGATCACAATTGCTCTAGAAGGAAGGAAGCTTTCAGGGTGGGTTTGTTTGTTTTCTTTCCATAAATCATACGTACCTTTGATCTTGGTAATACGTGGGCAAGTGATCAAATGAATTAATAGAGAATAAATACTCCGTTGCTGTACAGAACTCTTTACTAATGGGGTTTTTAAGATGATGGAAGACTTTACCTCAGTGTAAAAAGATAAGACTGAACAGATTTGATTTAGGGAAGAACAGAAGGAGAGAGGTTTAAATCTTTTTGGTCTGCCTAAAAATAAGCATAGAAGTCTAGTTCATTATCTCCTTAATATAAAAGCCTAGGAAAACAAGAAGCTAGATTGAGGAAACTAAATCCAGCTAGCTCTCTTTTTTGTTTTTTAAGATACCCTAACAATAATGCAGTAGGGTGAAAAGATCGGGACCACTTTATACACGTTGTGCTAATTACTGCAAGTACTTAAAGTTGTAATTAGCTTATTATACTGCAGAGAACCTAACATGGCATGTCTTTCAAAAAAATTCTCTCCAGATCATTAGTGGGAAAGCTAACAACATCTGCTTCAAATAAAATCAACCAATTAGCACAGGCAACTTCGCATAGTTTGCAATCAGAGAATTATATTGTGCCAAGTGCTAATTTCAATGTGAATTCTATCTCCTTCTTATATCCCATGCTTATCTGCCAGCACAGCTGGTGTTTAACACCACTGACTTCAGTGAAGTCTCCAAAAACTTATGTTAATTTGAAGTAACCTAATCAGAAGTGTGCAATACAGACTGGGCTTGATCTCAGCTTAATTAAAACTGACCTTGTCATTTCACTGCGTATAAAACTTCAGTATCTCACCATTTATCACTCAGCTATGATAAATATGCAGCTTATGTGAGAATAAAGGAAGACAAGCTCCATATCAAAGGAGCTATTTTCAGATATCAAAACTTGATTTTAACACACTGTAAAATGTCGCTTGCCTGTGGCTACTAGCAAATAATTCAAATCACTCAGGAAAACCAAATTAATCCCCAAAACCTCCTTCCAAATTTCTGAAACATGGAACCACTGCCAGACTCTCCCTTTTGATTCACTCTCAGAATCGCACATCAAAAACTGGCTGTTGTCACTGACAGTAGATGTGAAAGACAGGTTGCTTTTTAAAAGGAAGTTTGACCTTGTTCAGTTTTGATGTTACAGTTTCCCAAACATATGAGGTGAGGAAGATTAACATAAAAATGAAACCAAAAATTTTGCAGAGAACTCGAAATAGCAAAACATAGCAATTGGATATCAATTTGTGGAGTAATTTCTTTATTATATTTTATGTTTTAAACTAAATAATGACAATCTAGTGTACTTGAGTGTGTTTATCAGTTAAACTTGCTCTCAGATGGATGTGTTTTCCAGGGGCAAGCTTTAGACATCCAGCGTTAATGTTTCTTGTAGAGTTAACACTGGGAAGTAAGTTTGCAGCAAATGTTTTTATTCACTTTCTGAAGGACTCTTCCCCTCATCCCTAATCCATTGGTTATCTGATGTTACTTTACTCCCCTGGGATCCTCCAGCAGATCCCTGCAGTGATGGCAGAGCCTGCACACAAGCATAGCAAGAGGGGCAACTCCTAGCATAAACTTAGCTTATACCAGCAAAAAGCTAAACCTCTTTACCACTCCAGATGATATTGACTTATGTAGCAGAAAAAGTACTAATGGAAGCACTTTTCCTGTCAGGGTATCCACATCAGTGATGGGGAGGCACATGACATTTTGCCTCAGTAGAACAGCAGTGACCGGCCATGCGTGCAGGCATAGCCTACTGCAAATGCAAGGTAAATTACACTAATTCAAATCTTTCACCAAGCCTGCAGGCAATATAGCTGACCTCGCACTTTCTGAGGGGAAAAGTAAGCACAGCCAACTCCCAAGGTGAGGCAAGACACACCTAGGCCTTATTCTTGAGGAAATTGCCCTGACTGCCCCCATCAACAAAAACCAATTGCCAGAAACAGACAAACAAACAAACCCCACGTTTACTCCTATAGTTCCAGCGTGAAGATTTCTAGTTAGACCTGACATAGTTTTCCGATTACTGGGGTTTGGTCTCTCCTGTTTATATACTGCTCCCCGTGTACCATTAGTTCATAATTGGCTTATTTCCTGCTTAGTAGTTATTGTACTTGCAGGAGTTTAAAGATAGTCTCTTCTTGTTAGGTGTTCAGCTTTTCATTTCAGGTGGGGAGGTTTTGACTTTTCACCATGTCCAGAATCAGCCTTTCCTCCTCCTCCTCTGTCGCATTATGTTGCTTTTGAAGTTGCTGCTTTAGCATTGAAAAAGACAAGCAGCCTAAGTGACTACTCAAGAAGGACAGGGATTCTGTGAACAACTCATATGCAGCAACGGGAATAAATGATGAATAATCATGACCAAAGATACTGTTCTTCCTCTTGGTAGCTTCACAACATTTCCTCCTCATCCTTCTGTCTCCAACCACCTCCGAGTCTGTATGCATACTAATGCAAATGTATATTTGTCTATGAACATACACACACATAGGAAACAGGTATAATTTTATTACAGCGTGTATCTGTTCTTATACATGTAAATTTATCATCCCAGGTATTCAATCTATAATAAAAGCTCCCTCTAGAACAATGACTCACACAAAGCAATTGAAAACATATTCAACAGCTCTTTGAGTGAGGCTGCATATTACACAGACAAGTCAAGTAGATAACAGTTTATGACAAAACATAAATTAAATTGATCATCATGGACTCATTGTTAGGACGGGATCACTCAGAGAATAAAGCCAAGAATAATTCCTTCCCATGTTAGGCTTTACTGAATACTGTAGGTGGCAAGATAAAAGCAGTGAATCCTGGAAACCTACTTCTAACGAAGACTCTGTAAATGCTCTCCCAACTAAAAGAAGCAAGAAAAGAAGCTCTAAAAGTTACATAATATGACCTACTGCAGTGTCAAAGCTACACCCTAGTCAAGCCTTCTTTTGAGTTATGTCTGATAGAGGCCCTATATGAAAGGACTGTAAAGCCCGATGCTCCCAGGTTTAGCTATTTTTTAAGAAATTCTCAGTGATTTGAAACTGTTCTGAGGGTCTTGTTCCATCCTAATCAAGATTTCATAGATGTCTTCTTCTTCCTTAAACAGTAATGAGTTTAAGATACAGGAGAAAAAGTTGTTTGCTATTGTTTACCTCACTTCACAGGATCGTAAAAACATAATCCCACTCCCACCCCAGAGATATTTGTTCAAAACTGAAGTAACGTGGCTGTGATGGGTTAAAACAACAGTTAAATAAAATGCATCTTGGCTCAAAACAACACCTCAATGCATGATCAGGGCAAAAAAATTGTTTCAAAGTTTTTTATAGACTGCTAATTATTATTCTTTTATTCACTACTTCTTAAGCAATCACTACATAGTTAGTTTGCAGGAAGAGTGCACATCCAGGCACAGTTGTCCTGTAAGCCAGGTAACCACATTAAGTGTGTAAGAAATTTAAGAACTAGCATGAATGAAAGCATGAAGTGATGAACAGGAGAAATAAAAAAGAAACTGTTTATGAAGAAACTTAGAGTGGAGCAATGAGAGAAAGAGAAGCAGGAAAGAAGTTGTGGGAAAGAGAAGCAGAGATTGAAAAGCTACAATGGGGTGGAAGGAAGTGAGTGGGACAATAATTTACCATTCAAGTAAAAAAAGTTAAGATAATACTCATGGTTCAAAGAGCAGAAAATTAGCAAAATTAACAGTTTAATAAAAATACAACTTTATCATTACCTTTCCCACCTTATCCACAGTAATGACCTCCATCTCATAGAGACACCTGTACACAGAAAAAAATCTGTTAACAGGAAGTCTAGTAGATTTTTCATTTTTCTTTTCAAATGTAACTGCCTCACAGAAGGACTCAGCCATTATCCAGTTGCTGAAGTAAACCTGGACTTGACCAGAGAAATGGAAAATAACTTAAGGATCATTTAAGAAGCAAACTTGGAAGGAGATTAAATTCATGGGCACAGAGATCTCTTGCTGACAAGAACAGGAAGAGACATATGACCGAAGGAGTAAAATTCATGCCAACTCTCCAAAGGTGACACCACCACACTCACCTACCCCTTACACACTCTGTTCTTTCTCTCCCCTTATTTGCAAATCAAGCAAGCCAAGAGATTTTTCTGGATTAAAATAAAAGGAAAAACAGACTGCTGGCACTGCTGGAGCTGCCTCATCTCATGCCTCCTTGATTTCTTCCTTGATCTGGTGGACTGCAGAGTACAGAAATGACTTCTTGCTAAATGCTGTAATGGAAGAGAGAAATTACTGTTAATCACATCTGTAATGATTATAGACATATTAGTCCTAATATTTTAAAGGTTTTTAAAACTTATATCCAGATCCTTATATCTTTATATAAATTTACATGAAAATTAAATATTTTACACTCACTAAGTATTTCTGGAAGGCATCAAAATCCTTCTCCTGTCTTTTAAGCAAGTTTAAAACCACAACATCTTATATCCTGTTTCTCTCATCCTCTTCACTTCCCCTCCATATCCTCTAACTACCAGGGAAAGAAATGACACCACCATCCTGTGCCCTCCCATTGTGTTTGTTGGAAAGCCTGATTCTAGTTCATGCATTCAGATAATACCTATCAGTTTGGAGCCACAAGGAATATAAGGGTCAAGTGCCCTATTTTGCAAATCCCATCAAAGCACGCAGCTGACATAGGTAGTAAGTAATAGAGCATTGGTCAATTTTACCACTAAACACTTAGAAGCCCATTTCTAAACAGAGAAGTATCTACTCCCTGTTTGTCTGTAACATGTGACCTTCAACATCTTTTACATCTGTTACTTTAGCCTAGAAAAGGAAAGGACTTTTAGTTTTTTATTTGAATATCTGCAACAGGCAGTGACTGAAGCTGCTGTGTGTTTATGAAAGAATGATTTTAATTTCTTGCAAACATGTATCATAGTCAGATGTGTCATGTAAAAAAGCATTATGAGAATGCTTCATTCTGAAATCAAGTGCTATATCTACTATGAACTATCTAGCCAGAAAATTAAGCATATTAAACAATTTTCAGAACAGTAAAATTAAACTCACTGTGAAATGTGTATTGGTCAGTCTGGCTACCTGCCAGTTGTCTACAGTTAATTGATTGGTGAGAAATGTTATTGTAGAGTATTAGTCGGTATAAGCAGGAAACTACATGAACTCAGCCACAGAGATGTCTGATATCCCTACACCAAGAGACTGCTCTAGGTCCACTATCCCACCACATGGTTAAACCCAAAATATGACACATACCACAGGCCAGGTCTACCCCCAGCAATGTCTGTCTGGTAGGGGACAAAAATGGGTTCAGAATCAAAGAACATGGTCTATTCTGTAACAGATACTGAAATTACACAGCAACAAGAACACCAAACCACAGCTATATATAAAGGGCTGAAGACCAAATTCTCAATCCTGTCATTGTGGAGTTTATCTAAGTGAGCTCTTTTATGCTCAGCAATGATGCAAACTGGTGCAGAAACCAGTTTGGTCATCTGAGATGGCTGCCACCCCAGTTTAAGATGCACACTCTTAGGGAAAGGACCCCATCAGAAGTTTTGAGAAATCAGGCTCCTCTGATAACTGCAGGACCTTCTACATGCTCTTCATAAGATCTTAACCCTAAAAGTGTTCTGGGTATCCTTGGATCCCACCAAGGCCAGGGAAAACTGAGGGTGCACAGTGCTATGCAGCACTAAGCATCAGGCAAGGTGGCAGAACTATTTTATTGCTGGTTTGATTGATTTCTTAATTAATTAACTGTAGCCATAATAAATGTTCTTTAATAATATCCGCCAGGAGAAATAAAAGGAACTGTGCCTTGACGGGATCAAACTGAATGGGGTCACATTTTAATAGTCCAAGTTTTAAAATATGCATTCTTGTTAGCAGGGAGTGTAATTACCAAGATCCTAACTCTAGTTCCTTCCAACCTTTTTTCTTCTACAGCTGCCAGTGGAAATCATTCATGCGGACTCTAGAGCAGTCCTAATCTTTAGATCATCAGTTCACTCAAATATCAGGTCTCAGAGGGAGATCACACTCATTCCACAGCCATGACTTTTCTTAATGAGCCTTCTTTCAACACCTTTACTCATCTTGGTGAAAATCTACTTGGCTTTATTTTCTAGAGCAAGTAGTCAAGTATCTACAATCTTTTAAAGTCACAAAAGTGTGGGTAGCACTTCCACATCTTTTCCTCTGATTTCACATCCCAAACCTTCAAAAAAAAAAAACAAAGATCAAGATCATATTGGCAAGAAGTGAGGCATTCATCATTCTATTACAGAAATGCAAAAATGTCATGGGCAGAGTTAGCTTAAATGGTGAACCCTTACAGGAGTCAAACTGGGTGCATGTATTGCAGGAGATGAATGTTGGAAAACTAATTTTTGAATTGCCAGGTTGAAGTCTTCTAAGTGCTTGCTGCAACCAGGAGGGGCTAATCATGAACTTGGACTATAATACTTGGACTAAACTTAAATGGCATATCCTTAATCTTCTGATTAATAAAACAGAAATGAAGCAGACCCACCAGTTAAAAGGATGATCACTCAATGTGCTTCTCCACACAGACTTGAGATAAGGGAAACCAAGGCTTTGTTTCTCTGGGAAAAACAAAAGATATATGCCAAAAAAACAGGGCTAGTGAAAACAAAACATAGTTTTGAAGATAAGAAGTAGGTCCAGAAATAAAAAGGAGAAGAAGTGGGGGAAAAATCTGGGGAGTGATCCTGGAGATCAGAGAGATGCAGGGAAATGAATTCTGGAGATGCCCAGGCACCTTTGGCAGAGCCATCTGAGATCAGTAATTGTGAGCAGCATCCCATCATGAATCAGCACGACTTTCTGCCCAACCTTCCTGGGCCAGCAGTGATCTCCCTGCCAGGTGAAAATAGTGCTGTGGGAAGAAGAAAGCTACTGAGTGTGTGAGAAAATCAGGTGGTGTAAAAACTCTGATCATGTAAACCCCAGGATCCAGATCCATGTTGCATGTGGCAAAATCTTACCTGAAGTTTGTAGCAAACGCACAGAATTCTATGCAAATATAAAGATGTCAGCTCTGCAGGTCTCCATGTCATTTCCTTGCAGAGTTCTGAACACAAGGATTTCATTCCTGAGTAGTTTTCTCATACTATAAAAAACACAATGCACCATCATGTCTCCTCAGTAGCAAGGAGACTATAAAGCTCGTTGTGTTGTTCAGGACTAAGTGTGCTGAATGCTTTGACTTCATCAGACTTAATTTGTATGAACTCATTTTATATGTATTAAACTTCAGCCCAATCTTCTTATTTGCATATAAGCCATATGTTTTTGTTTAATAGAGTTTAGCTTATAGATGATATGGGGTTTTACACATTTTTACTTTCTATATCCAAATTTTATTTTTCTGCTGTATGCAATCCCTCTTAGAGAGTTTCATACTCTTTTACTCCATGACTGAATTCAAGTGGCTCTACGCCTTGCAACAATTTCAAATTAGACTGGCAACGTTCACAGTTTTACAGAAATGGGTCATTAACATTCAACTATCATGATGTACAGAAAAGCTTGATGGAAAATTTCAGACCTATCAACTCACAGTTCAATAACACAACATGAAATTCTTCTCCGATATGATATTAGAGTCTGTACAAAACTGATAGGAGAATTCTAAACTTGTAGAGTCTATTCATATAAATGCAACTCATTGCAAACTGAGCTGTAGAACATAACTGTTAAAATTGAGTTTCAGTCAGTTTGGGATTTTAAAACATACTAAGATAATTGTCCAAATTATATACCTACTGACTCATGACTTTCTTGAATTATTCAAAACTAAAGGCCTCAGGGTATCAATACATCAGCCTGAACAGAGTTTAAACATAGAGTGCTGAAACTGTGAGGTCCAAATTTACTTAACCTGAAAGTATTGCCCTCGTGCTACACCAACATTTCTTGAAACAAAAAAGTGTAAGTGAAATAGTGCCAGAGTTGAGGGCATCTCATTCCAGTGCATAAACTGCCAGCCCTGAAGGTACACAGGTAAGGTGGAACTGTATACAGTTCTTCCTCAACTTTAGCCCGGCTTTTTCACTGGTTACTTATATTGTTTTTATGAAATACCTGCAAAGCAATGTAGTGCTGGGGTTTCCAGTCATACTGCAACAAGAAAGGTGTGCTTTTAGCACCACAGAAAGTTTACAGTTACAATCTCATCTCAAGCAAGAAATTACTATTTCACCATAATTATAATAACACGTTTTTGAGTATGAAATTTTGTAGCATTTGGGAACAGTTTTATTTCCTTTTGGTTACTGTTTTGCCTCCAGGTTCAAAGCTTCTCCAATGTTTCATGTAAAATTAATTCATGACATTTTCACTAGTATTTACCATTACTAAAATATAATCTCATTCATGGCATACACTTACAAAAGATGTGAGAAGTGTGAACATACAGTGATTCAATTTGAAGTTTTACCTTTGTGGGACAAAAAGTATGCAAATACGTAGCAGTCATGACACCAACATATGAACACCATGCAGCGGTGATTTACTAGAAGATTTCTTCCTTTTTCTTAAGATATTTTTACTGCCATAATCACCAGGCTAATAAATTATTGATGCATATATTGCCATTCTTCTTAAAGTATTTAAAGTATCTGATGTTATTACTTACTATATATAAAAGCAGAGGATATTTTTTAGATTTGAAAAACATTAGCTATAACCTTTTCCTCTGGATCGCAGAAATTAAATTGGAGATCCATGGTCCTATAAATCATCTGCTGCCTATACCTGCAACAGGTATACAGAGGGCTGTACTAGGAGGATGAGGCAGTGCTCTCAGAGCTAGGCTTCAGAATGGCCAAGGCTTTTACAAGCAGTCACCAGCCCTTAAATGCCAGCTCTCCCTTAGGTGACATCCTGTCTGGAGCAACAACTACTGCTGCAACCTCAGTTCAACAGCATCTGTGAAGCTGCCAATAGGTGTCCTGAGCCAAGGTTTCCTTGCATCTATTGCTGCTTAATAGGAACAAAAATTATTAAAAAGTACCTGCCAACATGACAAAATGCTACAATTATCCTAAACATAGTAATGCCTATAGGCACTTTAGCAAGGGAAGGAAGGGAATTATTCTTGAGAAAATCTGACTTCAGTACCTCATTTACTTACATTTTTCTTTTCTGTGGTTGTTTTACTTAATAAAGAGATATAGAAATGTAAAAAGACTGGCTTTATTTATAAAATAAGAACAGGGAAGACCAACTCTAATATGTTTCCTATTTCTCCCTCCTTTCTTTGTTTTAGAACTTTTACCTCCCATGAATTATTTTCCTCAGGAGAAAAAATAATTTTTCTCAAGATAAAAAAACATATTTGGGAAAACATTCAAAGTCTCTCAAAGTTCAGGAATAGCCAGATACAGACTTTTCCAGAATCTCTCTGCGTTCATGATCTTTACATATTCTAAGCACTATTTTGATAAAACCTATTATGGGCAGACAAACCCTGTAGCTCAAGAGAGGAAAGTCTTCTGCAGCTCCATGCCCCTAGGTCCTGTCAGCAGGTAGCACAACTATGTATTCCTAGCAGGTAAACACACAGGGATAAACAGCACATCTAAACAGAAAGGCCCCATAGAGCAATATAGACAGCACTCACGCTATCTCATACAGCACCAATGGCCTCTCTGCTAACCAAGATGAAGGTCTGTTAACAAGAAATACATACATATGCATACAATACAGATCCTTCCAAAAGTTGATCTAAGACACTCAGTCTGTACAGTACCTGGATACTGGATCATAGGTCTCTCCAGCTGCTGTGGTGTGCATACCCCACTCTGGCTGCTGGAACAGACGCATCACTTCACAGACACTCACATAAACACATTCACATGCAGACACGATGTCAGTAGCTAGCCATACACACACACAAGTACACACAAAGTGGTCTCTTGGGCCATGTTCAAACCATACGGTCTCCCAGGTATTTGGTTTGGAGCCTCTCTCTCTCCTGTAGTCATCTCTCAGCCCCTTTGTTCTCTCTAGTACCTGGCCAGGATTTATGTCTGTTTCAGTATCTGGCTCCCAGACCACTTATCCATCTCAGCAACTAGTCTGGCTTGATATTCACTAGTGATGACATGGTGACAGGTGCACACTCACAGGCTCCATGTACTGGCACCTTATGGCCTGTGATCCTGTTGCTGGAATAGACCTACGTGCACACACATTCATGCAGAATAAAGAGTTCCTCGCACAGAAAAACAGTTAGAAATGGAGACTGGTGAGAAGACAGGGCAGACTACCCTGACCAGGAACCAAACATAGCCAGACAGCATACTGATCAGCAATGTTTCTACATGGAACCAGCCCCTTACCCCTCTTTTTTCCCAAATTTGTTCCTTCCCTGATCCACCTAGATCCATCCCTTTACTCACCTTTGGTTCCTTCCCAAAATATACCATAAGAATCTTGTACAGTCCCAAAATACTCTTCCTGACTTCCCATTATAAGTTTATTGTCCCCATAATCTATGCCCCCTGTCCAGGAGGTGCTTCGGACACCCCTTCCACTGAGTCATTGTGATAGATGTCACCCTCAGATCATGGGGTTTGTCACTCTCCCATGACAGGCCAAGGAGGGATTAAAGAAGGGTATTATTAAGGTTCCCCATTGTGTTTGTTCCTCTGTAGTCCTACATGTGAGTGGAGAAAAGGTATTTTTAGCATTACCCAACAAATACTATTAATGCCATGTAATCAGAACACATAAGGTGGGATAAGCAACAAGAGAGAAAATAAATGCTGTAGACTGAGATAGAAAAGATGTTCAATACTAACAGCTGTGTGATTAGTCTGTATTGATCCTACAGAAAGTACATCCATTATCCAAGATGCAGTTGGCTCCACGCTGATAAGTCATTGAGGAGAACGCAATGATATACAAGAATCAATGCTTGCTCCCTCTCTTTTTTCTACACAGGAGCAAAACAGTACCATGCCCTCCTGAACCTTCTCAGATCTCCTTCAACCACCCACCTTCACTTTCTAGGAATGATCTTCTTTTCCTCTCAAAAAAATCATCTTTCTTTATTTTACTTTTAAACTTTTTTTTTAGTTTTTACTTTTTCACTTATCTTTTTCCCCCCCTTTTTACTTTTCCCACATCCTTCTAAAACACAGGTTTCACTTTGGTCTGGTCTAAGAGCTAAGAGCTATACACTACTGTACCTTACTTCAATGCCTGCTGCCTCTGTCTTATCACTAGCACGCTTTTATTTTTTCATTTGTATTGCAGGATCATGAATAAACCTGGACAACATTTGACTCCTTACTTAACAACTATTAGCTTCCAAGAACCAGTCTCTGCCTCAGGAAAAGACCAGAGTGTAAACATTTATTGCAAAAGTGATTACTTCTAGATTTGCAGAATTCGTAGGCATGAAGCAGTCTTGACTTAGTTACTTAAACTTAAGAAAACAAGTAAGAACTTTATGGTATCTGCTGAACAAATAACAACTAGAATAGAAGAGGACAATGGAATCCAGATTTCTTGTCAGAGTGATATAACTTCCTGAATAAATCATTATGTACTAGTCACCATGATGCTTTTCTACTTATGATACCATACAAATATCACCTTCATTCACCAAAATACTGATGTTATGCCACATAGTGAGAATCAGAGATTTGCTGATTCAAATGAGCAGAGAATTTATTACTTCTGCTACATATGGTCTTCATCAATCATCTTATAGTTATTAGAGTGTTCACATGACAGACATGAAACAAACTCTGGTTCCATATCTACCAGCAGTTCTGTACAATCCCAACAGAGAAATAGATATAAAGTCACACTCAGACAGTGGACAGAAGTGATTTGGTTGTGAGATGGACACACACACTTGGTCATGCCATGATGACTGTGATGACAGCCTTGAAGAGTCAAAGATTACATGATATCCCAACTAAGTATTATTCTTTTGTGAAAAAGAAACCCTTGGTTCTTGGGGTGCTGTATTTTTAAAGCCCTTCCTCTACATTTGCCCCTTTCCCAAATCAAAATTTACTATCCAACCAGATTTATATCAAACAGAAGTTAATGAAGGCACAAGTTTAAAATTTCCTAAACTAGACCTTTCTTCCACTGCCAACCTTAATTACATTTTAAACCAGTCAGTGTTTGTCTCTTTTAAAAGAGCTTCACTTCTTTAGGCAATATGTTTGGAGGAACACAGTGCTGATATTGTGTTCCCAGAACAGGCACGCACATAGACACTTTGGGGGCTGAGAAAATCATCCCCCCTCCGCACTCATTCTTTCATTAGTTTTCCTTCTGTGACTGCCAACAACATTGCCAATTAGTGCTAATCATGGTATGGACACCTGTCCACAAGAAGGAAGGCTGAGAACAATTACACAGTAATTTTACAAAGCTAATGGAGCAGCTGTCAAATAGTAATGACTCTCAGTCACTGCTGGCTTTGGCTGTACTACAACAGGTGGCCAAAAGGTGAAATACTATTTATACCATTATCTACTTTCTTAGTTATTCCAGCCTGGGATTTCATTCTTGCCTCTATATTCCACAGCACTTAAGCTTGCAATGAGGATTGACAACTATAATGTCTATGAACATTAAGTTGCATCCACTTCTACTCAGTGTAAGGACTTTGCAGACACAAAGAAATTTATATTTCCCGACACTTTAAGGAGGTGAAATGATAGGGATTTAAGCACAGGGAGTTTTAAAATTGAAATTGGAAGTTGTAAACTGGAGGTCTATTTGAGTTTCACAGGAGCTGATTTTTCATAATTTCTACAGTTCTGTACCACCTGACATGTTTCTAGAATCTTCTGTTTGTGGACCTTTTCCAGCGAGGTCAGGTGGTGCTTCTTGTGCCAAAACCTCTGGAAACCAGGAATCATAATCACCTCAAATGTGGGATGAGAAAATGCAGACTGTCCAACAAATAGCCAGATGTAAAACTACTGGTCTAAACAATTTTCCCACTGCAGAGGAGCTCTTTGGCAGATGTTGAAAATCCAGTTCTTAGTGACAGTACATCACAAGTTTCACATCAGGAGTGCCCCATCTCTTCTTGCAACCTCTTGCCTCAATTGCTATACTTTTTTTTACTTTGACAAATCTTACATACAACGTTTTCTTTAACATATGTGACTTATTTCCAGGACAGCTCCATGTTATATACTTTTATCATAGAATCATGAAACCATTAAAGTTGTAAAAGACCTCTAAGATAATCCACTCAAAACGTCAGCCCAATATCACCATGTCTACTAAACCATGTCACAAAGTGCCACATCTACACATTTTTTAAACGCCTTCAGGGAAAGAGACTCCACTACTTCCCTGGGCAGCCTATTCCATGCTTTGCCACTGTTTTAGTGAAGACCTTTCTTTTTTTTCTAATAACCAATCTAAATCTTCCCTGGTGCAACTTGAGGCTATTTTCTCTCTTTTTATCACTTATTACTTGGGAGAAGAGAGAAGCAACCATCTCACTGCCACCTCAGCCTCCTCTTCTCCAGACTGAACAGCCCCTGTTCCCTCAGCTGCTCCTTATAGACTCATTCTCCAGACCCTTCACCAGCTTCATTGCCCTCATTTGCATAAGTTCAAACACCTCAACCTCCTTCTTGGAGCGAGGGCCCCCAGATTGAACACAGTATATGAGGAGCAGCATCACCAGTGTGAAGTACAGTGGCATAATCAGTTCCTTACCCCTGCCGGCCACAACATTTTTGATACAAGCCAGGATGCTGTTGGCCTCCTTGACCACCTTAGTACACTGCTGGCTTATGTTCAGCCAGCAGTCAACCAGCACCCCCAGGTCCTTTTCTGCTTGGCAGCTTTCCAGTCACACTTCCCCAAGGCTGTGGCATTGCATGGGGTTGTTGTGACCCAAGTGCAGGACCTGGCACTTGACCTTCTTGAATCCCATACAACTGGCCTCAGCCCACCAATCCAGCCTATCCAGGTCCCTCTGCAGAGTTTTCTTGCCCTTTAGCAGATTGACATTCCCACCCATATTGGCATTAACTGCAGGCTTACTGATAATTGACCTGACTATTAAAAACTGAGGTGAAGAAGGTATTAAGCACCTCAGCCTTTTCCTTATCCCCAGTAGCAATGTTCCTCTCCATAACCAGCAAAAGATGAACCTTCACTTTTTGGTTTTTTGTTGTTGATATATTTGTAAAAACATTTTTTTGTTATCGCTCACAACAGTAGTTGGATTGAGTTCTAGCTGGACTTTTGCCTTTCTGATTCTCTCCCTGCATGATTTAATGAGATCTCTGTATTCTTTCTGAATCGCATGCCCTTTTTTACAAAGATGGTAAACTCTCCTTTTCCTCTTGAGTCACAATAATATCTCCCTGTTTAGCCAGGCCAGTCATCTTTCCCACTGGTTCATCTTGTGACATATGGGGACAGTCTACTCCCGTGCCTCTAAAATTTCCTTCTTGAAGAATGGAGCAGAGATCCCGAGGAAAGATAACATGAAGGAACAGTAGGACAAATTATGCTTGTGAAGACAGATCTATTTTGGTCTATGGCAACTACACACTTCTAACCTTTGCTAAGTTAATGTTCTTTGCACAGAGTCTACACATGTGATTGCCAATACTTTTTAAAAAGCAAAATGCAAACCTGTCTCTGCAGAAGTCTTCTGGCAGCCATGCCTTGATCATCAGCAGGGTCAAAGCTATTAGCTGCACTGCACAGAGCTGTGAAAATACAGGTAGTGAGGTACTTCTGTTATTAATTATTCTCAGGGAGTGGGATCTGTACCAGAAAAAGGTGGAGAAGACTCTTTTTCAGGTAGTACTGGTTTTCTTCTGGATTCTGGGATCAGGTACCCCGGGTCATGCTGCTGTACTCTACCGGGCTGCACCCCTTTCATCTCTGACTCTTCTGGTCTAGCCATATGCCAAGGCTATCTCCTTCCCACAGCATGGGTACCACCAGGCAGTGTCTGCTCCTCCTGCATGCTGTGCTGTTCTATGCTCCCTCCAAGGCCCACTCCAGTCACCTTCTCCCAAGCACCAAAAAAGACTCACCCTTACCTTCACGTCAGCACCAGCAGCTGATCGACCTGCGTGGTGCTGAATCCTGTCCTCTTTCCCGGAGCGCTGGCCGTGGTGCTGAATCCTGCCCCCTTTCCCGGAGCGCTGGCCGTGGTGCTGAATCCTGCCCCCTTTCCCGGAGCGCTGGCCGTGGTGCTGAATCCTGCCCCCTTTCCCGGAGCGCTGGCCGTGGTGCTGAATCCTGCCCCCTTTCCCGGAGCGCCGGCCATGGTACCGACAAGCTTGGTGCTCTGGATGCCAGCACCCTCTGGTCTAAAAGCTCCATTTGAGGGAATGTAAGGCCATATCCCTGCAGGAAAACCGTTACTGTAAGCAGTATGCTGCTCATATCTCTTTCCAAACTTACCAGCCGAGAAGCTACATGATACGGTTTTGCTCCAGCAGGAGAATGGGGACAATATTTAAGTTAAAATTTACTTTAGAAATGCCTTACCCATGTCCTTTCTCTCTAAGACCTGATGGACTTCCTAAAACCTCATTAAGTTGTCACTTCATAATCTTCAAGTAAACCATCTGTCAGTCAGATTTGGCTTAGTTTTTGGCCATCTTTACTCCAGTGAATTTGGTGATTTCCGGTCTTATTTTTCAGAGGTGGGTTGTTTGACTTTTTGACAACAGAGGTCAAACTACATTACACCACTTTGCCCAGGAGCAGGATGATAATCTGTATAAAATTGTTTCATGGCAGAAAAAGAGGTGGGAGATGTGTCAGGAAGAATGACTGAACTTTTCATAAGGTGGATCTTATGCCTAGCTAATCCACAAATATCCTGGACTTTATGAATCACTTAGTATGTCTATACAAAGCAAATATGGTGCAAACATAGACATTTAAACTTCATTAATGTTGTCAGCTCTCATATGTACAGGACAGGTGATTCCAATCAATATTATTTATTTGGTTTTGAGTTTGGTAACAGTGCATCATAGCCTGCTCATTATCAAAAAACACTGGTACTATCAGTCCTTTGGAATTGTTCTTAGAGATTTGTTTTCCTATTGCCTGAGATGTAAACCCTCTTCTATTTCAAAAGCCACAGGTAGATTTAGCACCATTATTCCCTTTGAAAAATAATAACAGAGAAACTGGTTGATTCTGACAATTAAAAACAAGAAGCAGATTCTTATACCCCCAATTCCTTACTGCATTCTGACCTTCATAAACCACTGAACAAATGCACATATCAGAAGGATATTTGCACAGAGTTATACAAAAACTAATTGATGTCATTAGACCCCATCTCAGACAAATTACTTAAGTATTTGGGTGGGTTTATTAAATGCAGCAATACTGTGCAGATGCTGGATGCTACACCCAGGCCCAATTGCCTTGCTCAGTTAGGATCTTAAACAGGTCTAACTGACAGGAATATAAATTTCATGATCGGTAACATCCATTTTCTACTTCCAGCAAAGAGACCTGTACTTTACTAGAGACAGCTACACAGGTATTGTCAAAGTAGAAAAGTTTGCTTTCTTCTACTGTTAGTAAAAAAAGAAAAAAAAAAATTCCACTTCAAAGGCTTCTAGTGTAACTCTGTAATCAAATCGTAATCTCCCTTTTAAAAGTGAGTTGGAAACAGTTACTATTACCACATTGAAGTCACCAATGTGCAAGCAAATTTTTAAAGGAGCACATCCCAATTTGACAAAACAATTATGACTGTATCCCTTTAAAATTCAATCAATTCAACCAAATAATCCAATGAATTGGAGAAAAAATACAAACTGCATGAGAACTGAGATGATATCAAGTTCAAAGCTTTCCAAAATGTAACTGTTGGCTGAAGACCAGAGGAAAAAGTTCTGACAAGCAGTCTGATTTGTTTTAAAAGTTCAGTTATTACCTTTTCTCCAAAGTCTGCTTTGAAACAAAACATTATCAAGCAGAAATAGTAAATTCACAGTTGGCAAGACTTGGCATTCTGCAGCAGTTCTTATAGCACCACAGTAGTACAGAATCTGACTCATCACAAGTCCTTAGGCAACACAAGTCTCATATTCTTACATCCAGCAGTTTCTCCTTTCTCTCAGTTAGGTAGGAACATTAAAGATCTCAGTTTTCCAATGTACTTCAGAGTGGTCTATCTGTAGCCTGAATTTTGCAAAGAAAGTTTCAACACTGAGACTAGATACAATGAGTAGAAAACTGACCAGAGATGGGAGACAGTGATTTTTATAACTGATTGATCAAACACTTCACCCCTTTCTCATACAGTGATATTTAGGAAGTAGGATAAAAAAGTCACTGGCATCTGTTCAGGTGACCGGTTTCTTTGTAGTGCACATTTATATTCCAGAAGGAATCAGACAGGGAATCAACTAACAGAGGAAAAAAACGTGTTTCTGAGATCATTCATCACTGTATCATTTCATGCCAAATGATTTTGTTTGTCCTGTTGAGAGACATTTTCTCAGATACTGGGTATTTTCACATGCAAATATAGCTACATCTGGAATGGTAATGGATATATCCCTGGTTTTAGAAGGATGAGTTCATTTGATCTCTTTTAGAACTATAGCATTAAAATATGACAATCAAATGCAGTTGGGGGAAAGCTCAGATGAAGACCTAAATGTTACAAGGTGAGGTAAAGCCAGACAGACAAGTACTGTCCTGGATCTATCAGACTGGAGACACATGGTTTCCAAACAGATCTGTATCTGCAAAATGTATGACACAATACAAAAAAAAAAAAAAAAAAAAAAAAAAAAACCTGAAACCACTTTAGATCACAAGGACACTACTGAAACTTCACTAGTGAATAGCAACTCCACTGTCTACAACCAGAGCACAAATATGACCATGCAAAGAAAGTCAGAATTCATAAGACAGCGTCTGTGTTGCTCTCCTGCACAACAGTGAGTGCTTGGCACAAATCAGCTTCTCCAGGTTAAAACTCTTCAACAAGGTCCATCATTCACATTAATTTAAAGGTAAAATTCCCCTTGTCAATACAAGTCACAAGATGCAATCATTTTGAATCTGCATAGGTGCTTGAAAAACAGTAGTTTCCTCATTGCATAACTGGGGAATATTTGAATCAGTATCAACATTACCATGGTAATAGAAACGTGATTCTTCACTTCAGTGGCTTCCAGTACTGAGAGGTTTTTTGCCCCGAGCTGAGAAACTTTTTCAGGTTTCTCCTGGTGATATACTAAGCTATTTCTTCACTGTTAAAAACCTATGAACTTAAAACTGCTTATATGAGCCAGAAGGACTGCTGAGAGTTTCCAGTTTGCACTAAAACTCAGCAGCTAAGCAGAGATCACTGGGGCCATCCGCATGGTTTTAACAAAGTAAAACAGACCAAAATGAAGGGAGAAAAACTACTCAAACCTGCAAGTTTGCCTGTAGAGAGCTCTGAAATGATAGCACAATGAAGCAAAGGCTGCCTTTCTTCTTGAAATCACTGCAAGATGGCCTTATTCAGAATATGAGAAACACCGCAGAAAAAGATAAAAACGTGGTGCTCCACGAAATAATGGCACACAGTACATAAACTTAGAAAGAAAAAACAGTTGCAATCACATTCTAACCTCATTTTCCTCTTTGATACAATAAATAACTTCCATTTTCAACAATGTGAGTTACTCACATACAACAAGTGGAAAATCGGCTCCAGTCTGCCCAGAAATTGGTATGAATGGAAAACACAGATTATAGGAAACAGTAAAATATGTTTTGACTGATAGCTCACTTTTCTTCTATTATTCACATTCAGAGTTGGGATATAAGTCTCTGTGTCTCTTCCTCTTCCCTCACTCTTCTGAGGAAAAGTATGTTTTCCAATTTTTCTGTCTTAAAATTGAAAATACACAAATTTGGCACCTTGCAAATTCTGACCTTTCAACATTTTTTGGACAGAAAAGAGGAAAATTTCTGCTTTTTCATAGTGGAGTGCTAAATAAGCAAAGAGGAAAAACAGAAGTCATAATCAGAATACTTCAGCTTACTGTACATACATACAGAATGCAAACATATGAAACAAAAGCAAAGCATACCTTCATATTATATAGTAGTTGTTTCAACAAAACAGATAGTTTTCATCAAATATTTTAATTCTGTTTTAAAATTCTAGCTGTATATTCACAGTGTTAACATGCATACTGTTTATAACAAATAGTGAGATTTACATAAGCACCACTAAGTTATAATTCCTAGGATCAAAAATCAACAGATTATGTGTGATCTTTCATGTCCCAGAGAGGACTGTGCAGTCAGAAATGTGTTAGTTTTCTCCCTAAGGAGATTTCGAAGTCTGGACAGAGCTATTCAGGAGCAAAGACAGCTTTTTATGGAAGATAAGTATGTAATCCAGGCTCTACCCTGGGTTTCCTCAAGCTCTGACATTGTTTTTTTCAGCCCTGAGTGTGACTACCCACAGAAGTTCCTTCACCATATAGTCAGGGAGACATCTACTAACCATCTTGGAAATGCCCAAATTCATCTACTCTGATGAGGATTCACTTCATTACTGCACAGTAAACACTAGGTTAAGAGCAGCCCATGAGACATGCCATAGCCCAGCTACCAGAGCTGAGACTTCTTTCCAGCCTAAAAGATCATAATTACTCCAATGTGAATACACTTTAATTTTAACTTTTTCCTTAGTCCCACACCTGTTTCATTGTTGTATGTAACCAGTTATACTTCCTGACTGTAAAGTAGATGTTGCCAAGTTTGTAGGGTCAACACAGTACCGGATATCTAGACATAACTAAAGAATAAAATCTCAAATTATGTTTCGGCTTTAGAAGTTTTCTCAGAAGCAACCTGAAATATGGAGTCCCACGTTGATATTACAATACCTTTGAGTGTGTCATATTTAATGATTTATAATTTAAAGGTCTCCACAAACTCACAAGTTTTAACCTTATTTTGTTTTTCATCAAGCCATACAGACACTTCCTGCCTTACATGGTGTTAGACTAGACTGAACTGTCAAATCTTTTTTGGTCACACTTTGCACTTTGCTTTATTCCAAGAAATACTTAATCATGTTATGACAAGCCTGTGACCACTTAATGTGATGAGGGAAAAAGGAGAACAAATTCATCTCCTAACAAGAGAAGTTAGCACAGAAGAATAACTGAAAACTAGTGAAGAAACATACAACAAAGCAAATATAATTTAAGAGAAATCTTTTCCAAAAGTTAGACATGAAGAAAAAGTTATTTTGAAATTTTCCTGGTTCAACGTTTTTTTAATAATCCTTCATGGTTGTACACACAATTGCTTACAGACAGTATTTTTTTATGGAAAACTTGGGTCTTGATTCTATAAATCATAATGATTTTACTCTAGTCATAAGCATTTATTATAATAGACTAAATCATTCCAAAAGTGTAGATACAAAAAAATAAAGAACATCAGTTGCCTTTTATACTTTTGCCATCAACTTTAAAGGAGCCACACAGACATTTTAATGTTTTATGGCTATCTCTAAAAAGATGCCATTAGTGAGCACATATATCAAACATTAATTGTAATCCCTAATCAGTCTTCTAAGGTGAAGTCTTAAGCATAGGTCCATACCAAGATTTATAATTGTTGTCAGCACAGTTTACAGATTACAGAAATTAGTGGAGTGGCAAATAATGAGAAAGATGTTTACCCATAGAGAAGAATTTCAATTGTATGGCAAACAGGTTTCAAAATAACTTGAAATGTGACACTGTGGGATGCAGATCCCATCTGCTGGATAGGAACACAAAACCCAGGGATGGTAGGTGGGAGTTGTAAGATGGAGCAGTCTGAAGGATCGCTTCAGTTTTTGACATCAAAAAAAAAAGGAGGTTATCAAACAGTAAACATGAGATTTTGCTGGTGGACAAGGGACTGACCAATTGTGAATATCAGGCCTGGTTCAGTTGTTCAGAGTGATATGATCTGAGTTAGTGTCATGGAGCATGTTCACAGGAAAACAGGAGAAAGAACAAAAGGCTTGAGAGTAAAGTTTGTTATAAGGATTATGAGCTTAAAACAAACTCTATAGAAGACAAAACAGGCCTAAAGGGGCAAACAAAGAACATACCTAGCAGAGGGCAATTCTTTGGCCTTGCTGACAAGGAAACTGTTAACTAGAGGCAATGTCAGACAAATTCCACTTTGAAGTAAGATCTGGCTTGCTGGCACCAAAAGGTAGTAAACTATCAGAACAGTTTCTCTTTAAAATGTGATGTGGTGTTTTTCTGTATTACATGTTGAAACAAGGAGGATGCTGAATGTCCAAGGTATCCTAGTCTAATCATCTTCATTCCCACTCTTCAATGGGAAAAGCAGAACCAACTATAACAACCTTATTGGAAAACACACTCAAACAACATTGTTGAACATTTTTGTGAGCTGTCCAAGCAAAGTATATAAGCAGGCAGCTAGGCAGGGAGAAGCAGACCAACTGAGCACTGCAGTTTAAGGTTGATATCTTCCAGTAGGTGTTAAAAACTTATACATAAATTTTCAAATCACAGCATTCAGAATGAGGTATTAGAGGACCATATTCCAAAACACAGCAGCACAACATTAGAAGGTCCCCAGTGGTAAGGTCCCAAGTTAAGATAAAATATCATTCCTGCTTTGCCCTCGGCATCTGCAGAACATTAAACTAATCATTTCTAATCAAATCTTGTACCTCACCTGGACAGAACAGTCTTCTCAGATTTTATCCTAGTCTTTTACACCTACACAAGGACATTGAGCATAAATGACATTCAGTAAGCATTTTTGCACTGAATTCATCTCACATGTAACAGTCTGATATCATTATGAATGTCAGTGAAGACATGAATATGAAATCCAGACTGATACAGTATTGTTGGAGTTACAATACAAACTAATTTGTCCCAGTTATATCTTAATTATATGTATGACTTAAACAAGCAATGAAAGTCCCAGGAACAAGATTCAGGATGAACTATTATTGTAAGCACTCTAGAAAAAGGATCTTATTTTGCTAAAATTACAACCTGCAACCTGATAGTTACCCTGTGGCTACCAATTAGGAGACCAATAACAGCACTGAGTCTCCCTTGTCTTTGATCAGCTTGAACTGTTAACATGATAAACTCACTGAAAGTAAGATTACAGAACTCTTATGAGCAGAGTTTGGCAACATACAGGCTTAAAATCTGAGTGTTGTCTTACAAATCATTTTTATGTTTTCTCAGCTATCACAATTTTATCACTACCCTGGATTAGCCAGAAGCTAGTCCAAGGAGATGACTGGCATGGAGTGCTGTATCTGCAACTCTAGCACAAAGTAAGCAGGTTTCTTATCTTCTGAGCAAAGTTCAGACAAAGAATCTTCAAGGTCCAGCTACAGTACAGATGTCCTCCTGTGACACAATTGCCCTTTCTCTGCATTCTTTCCAGGACAAGATTCCTCTGACCACATGAAATAGCTGCTTGACTCATACTGCAAAAGTGATTACTTCTCATTTCTACCTGCAAAGACAGCTGATGGGTAAACACCATATGCATGTAGTGTCAATGTCTGTATTTTGATTAGATGAACCCCACATTTTGTAATCTTTAGATTTATTCTTATAGATTTGTCTTCAAACATGTGCCCAGGGCCAAGGGAGTGCCGATGTCACCAACCCAAAAGAACAGAGAAGGCAGAGTAATTCTGAAACAGCTGAATAATAAATAATTACCCAGTCCTACCTGCCTCTGTTTAGGAGCAGTATTTTCCTGCTGAACTGCCCCAACAAAAAAATGTGACAAAATCTGCCCTAGCTCATCTGTGCTAGCACATTTGGTTTGCACTTTGGTATTTCTGTTTTAAAATCAAGGGTTTGGGGGGTTTTTTAGCCGCAATTATGCAAACCAATGTTCACAGTCATATGTAGCATGGGTCCAAGAAGGCAAGTATTTAGCACCCTTGTTCTGTGCTCTTCAGTGAAGATGAAAACGCTCACCACCTTGCAATAGATGTCAACCAGCTCAGCAATATTCACATCCCTTTTATAGCATTATTAGGTTAAACCCAGAGTGGTGTTCAGTAAAAAATGAAATTTTATTGAGGAATGCTTAAGTTGCAAGTGGAATTGTATTTTTTAAAACAATAAAAATATCAATGATCTGATGATACAAAAGTATAAGGCACAATACCCATGTCTTAGCAGAGGAAACAGGAACAGATGACACTAAATATGCTACAGACTGTTACTTAGAGGAGTGTGCTAACAACAGAATGTGTTACTACAAAGGAAGCCTGAGTTTAGAAGCAACAAGAGGTTATTTAAGTTGTTCAGCTGAAATGGTGTTCCGCAGAAAATAGCTTTTCAACAAAACAGACCTTTTTGGGAAAAAAAAAACACACTTCATTTTAAATTTATAATAAGACAGGAACAAAAATCATTCTCTGGTTGGAAAAGAAATAGGTTTTGGTGGGCTGCCAAAAATCAAAGGGATGGGGGAGTGTTGCTTTTATTTATTTCCTAATTTGGAGGTTTTTCTTGTCAATGATGTTATAGAAATCCAAAATGTTATCATGCTTCAGGTTTTTATTTTTGGCAATGTTCTGCCCTAGCAATTTGCTTTCATCAGAACATTTAGACAGGAAGAGATTAATTTTCAAATAGCTCTAGAGACATTCACATGGCTTCCTCCTTTCTCTTGTTACTCGATAGCTCAGTAGTACATAACACTTGACCAGTAACAGCGGTAACAACACCAAAGGAAAAATTCTGTGTATTGTTTTTCTTCAAACTATTTGCAATCATGGCAATTCCACATGCAATTACAAACATAGAAGTCTTTAATTATCTACTTTTGATATATACCCTGTTCTCAGGAGCTCTGTTCAGCAGGAAAATAATTTTTAAAAAAAAAAATTTCACCTTCTTGTTACTTTACGAACCTGCCTAAAGGAAGAGTGTTTCTCCTGCCTCTGTGTATATATAGTAGTTTCCAGGTCTTATACCATATTCATAGACTCATAGAATGGTTTGGGTTACAAGCGACCTTAGAGAACATCTAGTTCCAGCCCCCCTGCCATATTCTGTTATTCCCCATTCCTCCAGAAGAGTGGCAGTTTCCAACACCTTTAAAAAGGCAGGAAAGGATAGATTTATCTTCCCAAGGCCAGTTCCTGTGCTGGTTGGACTCAACCCACCTCTGAATGAGAAACAGGTGAAAGCAATAGCACAGGTGATGCACTCATGCAAGACACGATCTCAGCCACAGTATTGTGCCCATGTGGCTTTTGCATGGGGATTACACGAGTACAGAGATATCTCTTCAAGTCTATGAAGAAATCCCAGAAATCAAGGCAGGGTAGGGCTAAACCCTCCATAGGTCTCCAGCTCCTAGGGTCACTTGTGGGGGTAGGGTGAATCTACTACTGTCCTTTTCCCTACTTGGGGTGCTCAGCCTACTCCCCCGAGTGTCAGAGAAAGCCTAACGGATAGAGATATTAATTGAGCATTATTGGTAAAAACATGGTAAATGTCTCTACTAACTGTAGATAACGAGTTACAACATTGGAAACTATGTCTCATCATCACCGGAATATATTATATGCTCCATGTTTACTTATTACGTCTAGGATATTTAGACAGGGGGCATATATGCATGCACGTGTATGTATGCATGTGTATGTTTTTTCTTGGGGTTCTTTTATGTCCAAGGGTATGTTTAATTATATATCCTTTATTCACTCTGCTGTAGAAGCAACAAAGATACATGAAGAGGCCGTGTTTTCTGAAAATAAATGCATCAACAACCCTGACTTCAGAATCCTTACAACATGGAAAACAATAAGTACTTAAAGGCATAAGTGGAGGTGACAGAAAACTAATGCACAGAAAATAGGGATTGTGCAAGTGGAGACAGCGTATCTAGTTAATACTCAAACTGAATCAGCAAAATTAGGTACAGAAAAGCATTCTGACCTTCTGCATTTCCAGAATTGTCACACTACTCCTGACAAAGTTGGTGTTTCTCACATGTGTGAGAAAACACTGCACTATATTTTCTTAAGTGAACAGCAGTGTTCTTTGTTTCAGTAACAAAAAAGCAGAGTCAATAAGAAAACCTCTTTTTTTCTTAGACTAACTCTATTTTTGTGAAATCAAGAAGAAATTTTTCTGTTGCAGAAATTGTGAAATTATTTGCAAGAATTTCCTCAGAGAAAACTTAAGGAAAAAAAATTAAAAATCAATCTGTTTGCCGGCTCTGATTAAGTTATTGTTTCCATAAACAATATTTCCAAGATTAAAATAAGAAAACATCATTCAAAGCCTCAACCATGACAGAGATACAATCCTATTATTGTAGATTGCCTGCCCCACTCAGGGCTTTAAATCACCGATCTATGGATTTCCTGCAGAATGCTAAATGATAAGGAGCATTCAGGAAAGACGTTGACAGTTTGAATTCAATTGCCTCCTGCTCTAGGATCAGTTGCTTGAACCTCAACAGCATCATTTTAACTGGGCATAGAGCTTTCTTGCAATCCTTCTACCAAGAAAGTATTCTTCCTTTGATCTGTTAAGCCTATGGGCTCTAAAATTGCCCTCATACTTTGGATACCTCCTCTGTGGTTCAGGGATGCTGAATGGCCACAGCTGCTCTGCTGTTCTAATGACAAGTGTCAGGTCCCTTCTCTGGAAGGGTTCAAATAATGGACTTTTCCAGCATATTAGGATTAGAGGTCTTTTTTTTAATGTCTGTCCATGATTCTATCAGGCATTGGGTGGAGATACAGCTAAAAGTCAACTGTGCTTTTAAGATGGTACTGTAGGGCTCTCAGTTTTCACAAATATACTTTCTGCATATTTATAAGATAGCTTTAAAGAACTGAGTCTATCCCCAGCATGCTTATTATGAAACAAACGGGCTGAGAAACAACCTCAGGACTGGAAATCATATTGTGCAGAAATGAATAGGTCTATTTAGACTAGTAGATACAAGGTACATTTGTGGTGATTTCCTTCTATTTGGGCTTAGGCAGGTTTTCTTTCCACAAAGAGGCATATATTCTTTTATTCTCTGCTTCATTCAAGTACTTGTGAACCCAACTTGTCCTTCGTATTGTGTGACAGCCTGCTGAGGAAATGGCCCCAAAATAACAAGGGATGGGATTCAGTGAAACATTGTTCATATTTATATTGCCATACAGATCTACACAAAGACTCTGCAATAGCAACAGCATTCTGCTGATCTACTGATTTTCTTCTGTGTAGACCCCACAGAGGCACAATAAAAAGAGAAAAATAATAAAGAAGTCATTTAAAGATTTGTGACCATGCTTGGTATGAGTGTTTCTTTAAATGAGGCAGACTATGAGAACATAATGTGTCCATAAGGTGCAGCATTTCATCCACTCACAGAAAAATAATTCATAAAGAGAACATTTCAAATCTATTAAGATATTCCCACTTCCTCTCCCATCAGCTTCAGTTAAGAATAGCAAGAAAGGTTAAAGATCTAATGGATGTCAAGATTGAACTTGCTCTCCTTTTCAGACCCTCCTGAACAGAGCTGAAGGCCACTGCTCATGCTGTGCATTACCACTGCCTAGATAAGCTTCCTATATTTTGTCCGACTTTTGGATAAACAAAAGCTTTCAGTTCCTAAGTTTCTGTACCCTAAAACATGAAAACATGGGGTTTTTTTTCTTGTTTTTTATCCCAAAAATACGTCCTGATTTATTCCCTTCTTCAGCCAGGGGAATCCAATTTTTAGAAGCTGTATTTCCAGATTCTGCAGAATTGGAAAAAAACGTTAGGAACATCCTCAATCTGAATGTAGATGTCCTTCCATTTCAAACCAAGGGATGTGATTCAACTGGAATGTGAAATTTTCAAATTTTGAAAGAAAGAATCAGAATATTCAGGGCCCTGAAACATTCTGATCTGAAACTTCAGAGCTGGATGCCATCCCAGTGAGTTCTGGTTCTGCAGGACTCAGTAGCCTACTCTCATATTATCTGAGCCAGCCAGGGAGGCCAATTCCACAGAATAAGTACAGAAACCTCCTGAGCCCTTTTCTCAAGGCAGGCTTTGCTGGACTTTCAAACTCATAGCAATTCAATCTGGAAAAAATCCCAAAAGTAGGAACTTTCCTGTAATTCACTCAAAATTCATCAAAGAGAAGACATATCTGTAAAGCATTTAGAATTTACAAATTGGCATTTTTCAATAAAGATATGCTTCATCAGGAAATTCCTGGCCAGCTCTAATTAGGAATGCATCTGGGAACCAAACATTTTGTCAGATCTATGGGCAAGATGGATTTAGCCAAAAATGAAAGGGCCATGACACTCTGATCAGCAATCCAGAAGATCAAAGGACATAGAAAGTCAGAAGAGGATGGTATTAGCCAGCAAAATTCTTTACTTGCAATTTAGCTAATTTAACATCCCATCTGATGGGACTTTCTACAAAGCGCAATGTTTACCAGTGATAAATACAGTTCTGGACTAAAGGGACTGCAGTACAGGGAGCAGAAGAGCTCAGCACACAACATGAAGTACACTCTATGCAGGTTGGATGTAATGGGGAGAAGGTAGGGATTATAATCCCTGCTTTTCCACTACGAGATCAATGATTGACTACCAATGCATACTAAGTAAATTTTTCTAGCAGACAGTTTTAAAAACAATCCAAACAAACAAGACCCTTTAGGGGGTCTTGAAACGGCGACAGCTCAGTTGGAAAGTAAATGTAATTTCTTTAAAATAAGTTGTTTATATTAAGCATCCTCTTTTACCTCTAGAAAAAAAAAAAAAAAGAAAATAGAAAACTGATGTCTCCAGGGCATTATTTACAGGAAAGCACAGTGTTAACAGTTCAATTCCTCCTCTGAGTAAGAGGATTTAGAACTACATCTCCTATTTTTCCAGCCACTAAACGACTGACAGTTCTGGCATAAGACTGAAGATACAGTTTCAAATGCCCCAAGCAGAAAAGGAACTGAATTTGGCTAGGTCACTGCCTGGGTATGTGACTGGCTGGGTGTGTGCTCTGGTGGCTGAGTTACTATAGAACAGAGAGGATTTTGACCCTTATTACTCCAGTGAGACTTCAGCCATCTTCTCAATAAATAAGGTTCCAAAACAGCCATTTTCCCATGCACATTCCCTGCCTGCACCACACCACCAGCTGCATGCTCCCTGCTTCCACCCAGTGCTGCCGGGCTCCCTCTTCCTGAACCTAAGCCACCACCCAGCAGCTGGTTGCAAAAGTTTCTCAATCTGGAGGTAAATCCCTCTGTGGAGGTACTTACCTGAGCCACAGGAGAAATGTTTCCAAACAGATGGTTTTTTTAGTTGCCAAAAACTGATTGCTTTGAATCAGTGACCCTGCCATAAATTCACAGTCTAGAGAATATCAGTCTGAAATTCTCCCCATCCCACAGTGGCCAAAGATTTGGATTACCAGCCAAACACTAGACGTACTAGTTTTGAATTGGAGGAAGTTAAAAAAACCCTTACTTTCAAGGTAAAATAACCCTAGCTGAAAATATGTGCTTAAAAATTTTCCCACATGCAATGTTTGATGCACTGGCACTACAAATTAAATGGTTTCTTACTAAAACAAAGTTAATTATGTAAACATGGCAATTCCTATTTACACAGAGCATTCAACCAATAATTGTAAAGACCTGATGGAACACACAGAGTTAGTGCATATTTTTATTCCATTTTTTTCCAGCTTTCAGAATGATGCAATGCTTTACAATGTGCTCTGCAGCTAGGAAGTCCAGAATCTGAAGTGCAAGGAGTAGTCTACTTTTCAGCCAGATATTTAGAAATTCTGGCACTCTGAGACCTTCTGGATCCCAGTATTCACAGGTACAAGCCTCTGTTTTGTCATTTCTGGAACAAAAAAGGAGCATTGCACTCAACTGGGTATGAATAATTGTAATATGTGATGTGTAGTAACCAGTATCTGTAAAGCCTGTGCCATCTGGAGAGGCAGAGACTTATACAATTTTTTTTTTGGGGGGGGAAACAGAATAAAGGGGAATATTCACTGCAGGAAAGAAGTTGAATAGGTCTGTTAGCTATAGGTCTAATCCTCTTATTCATCTAGCCACCCCCTAGAGGACAGTTTTGCAGGGGACAGATAAAAGCAAGGGAAGTTGTGAAAGGAATAAGGATTTCTGGAGCAGATATCTAACAGAAAGAACAGGCCAAGAACATGTATTGAGGCACTGAAGATGAACTGAACATATCTAAAACAATGTTCCCTGGCAGAAAGGAAAGGAGAATAAGGAAACAGAAGAGGGAGGGTGGAGGACACAGCACAGACAGTTGCTGGCTGTGGCTTATACCACAGGGTCCCTTATCTCCAAGGGAGCATGGGTAAAGCCTTAACATGCTCATGACCAACTCTGTAGAGGGAAGGAAAACTACAAAAGACAGCATCAAGCAGATATGCAATTCCTTCCTGGAAAATCTGTGCCTGAAAAGCAGCATGCAGGTGTTTCTTTGTTCAATATAAAGCTGGGGACCTCTCATCAGCAAAGGGCAGCTGCATTGAGAAACACCTCAGACAGGTAGTGACTAGTTGCTTCTTCCTATCACAGGTCACCAAAGAGGACCACCGTGTGAACAAACCAGCTCATAACGCATGCAGTCTGTAATGAGCCACACTTCAACACCCAGCACCTCATGGGGAACCACTCTGGTCCACAGGCAGTGGGATTAATGGACTGTGCACTTGGTGCTGCCAAGTTGGGGTAGCCCTCCCTGCAGTTTCATCTCCAACAGTGGCCACACCAGCCAGCACTGCACTCAGGGATATGCTGACAACATCCAAGTGAGAGCAGGTGGTGCAAGATCAGGGGCTGTAGCAACCTTAGGTGTAGGGGCAGTGCATCCACTCCCCCCAGCCTAGGACTGCCCAGCAGTAGTGGCTTAACCATGGCTGCAACCAACATTTGCAAAGAAATCTGCCAACTCTTCAAACATAGATAAAGGGAAGCCAAAGGCGATGACACTTGCTTATTCACAGCTGGGGGAATCTCAATCAAAAGACAACAAGAAATGCTTTCAGATTTGCTTTTATGCCTTTCAGTGCCATTCCACTTGCTTTAAAAACAGATGTCATATTGCAGATTTATATTTAATGTTGTGGTTGTCACAAAGGGAAGAATTGAGCTGTTGAGAAATTAGAAACTCTGAGAGCTGGGAGGGGGATTTATCCAGAGATGAAGACTTTTGGGACTAGATCCATTTTGAACTAATTTAACTAGAAATTAGCATGTTACTCTGTGCTCACTCAGAGCACAGATTGTTCCACACAGCAGATCTTTTTCTGTAAGACTGTAAGGAATAGAGAAATCAGTTTCCAGATGAAACTAGGGGAAGAGAAAGGAGGGAGAGTGTACAGTTCCTTCTGCCTTTAGGCAATTGCACCAGTGGAACCGTTTCTGTAGAAAGACATTATATATTTGTCCTGCATCATACCTGAGAGCTGTTGCTTACTAGTGGCTTGCTGCTAATAAAATACACATTCTGTTATTACAGCAGAGGTGGTTTTAGGCAATATTTAATAAATGTAAACGTTTTTAATTTCTGTCGTGCACCTGAAAACCCACTCTGGTTCTTTTGCTCCCCCTTAAGACCACTTAAGGCAGTATGTGTGATACAGTATGTCCTACCTAGCAAAAAGGCTCAGACACCCTGATTCATGTAGGTCAAGACTGCTGAAGATATGCTATTGCTCACCTTCCTGTATTTATATCTTTCTGTTTCTTTACTCTTTCATGCATTTTTGCTAACTCTTCCCACTTTGGATTTCATCTCAACTGCACACTCATAAAAGGTCCAGTATTCAGTATTTCAGTCCCTCAATGTTCATTTCAGAGCTAATTTCCTTGCATTACACTATCAGTTTCATCCACATTTTTGAGAACACAAAGTGGAGCACATTACCCAGAAATCTCCATCTCTTGCCTTGGCCAAGACTGGTTGTGTTTGTCACAACATACCTGTGAGGTCCAGATAAACTCTCCTTACTCTTCTAAAGAGAGTATTTCCTCAGGTACATAAGTGCCCAATGACAGTTCACTTGTGATCTCTTTCAGATAATTCAACCCTAAAAAATATTTCCCACTAGCCTTGTTTTGACTTGTGCATGAGGCAATGGTCTCTGCCAATGTAATACTCCAAAACAGATACTAGCAATAAAGGAGTTATGGAAGGCTTCAAAATAGAAACAATGGGGAAAAGATCCAAGGATACTGTAGGCTTTACAGAACTTGTGAAGTACATATTTTTTAATGAGATAGTCTAAACTTAATATGATAACTGAGAAGCTTGTAAACTCCCCAGTCTCACTTCTTTGCCTATCATAAAATTGAAGTCTACCAAGTAGATTGGGTTGTACCTTATTCTCTTACTCTGCCTGCTGAATTATTGCTAATCTTATTTAAATATGATTCTAGGCCAGTTTAATAGACAATTGCACCTACAGAAGTATGTATGGAAGAGTTCAAAGTGACTAGAGTTCATGAAGAATAAGAAAAAGCTACAGTGTTGTTTCTTTCTTCTCCTCAGGGTAGCACCTACTAAGTGTGACAAGGCAAAAAATTTAATGGGAGAATTGACCTTTACCTCCATTTAAAACACAAACGTCAGTCACATTTTGGGTGATTCTGCTTTTTCCTATTGACCATTGTAGCTAAGTTGCTGAATCCTCCCCTCTGCTTGTCTAAAAAAAGATGTTGCAACATGATATTAAAAACTACCACAAACTGGGTTACTTACTGAACAGCAAGTTAAAAAATGCACCTTGTTCCCTAAGGGTACTGCACAGTTACACGACCTGCTTTGCTTGGCTAGCTTTCAGGTACCACCAAGTAACACTACTTCTCTTCTCTGTGCCATCCAGAGGACTTTTATCTCTTTACATCTCTCCTGCTGCAATGGGAATAAAAGCAACTCAGTGGCACAAAGTCAGAATCTAAAGCTGAGACAGGCAAAGCACAGCCTAAAGCAACTTCACCTCTGTTTCCCTTATGACTCTGCGAAGTGCAGTCATCAAAGCAGCACTAATACAACTACCTTACTCAAAGTGTACATTGTGTGGCTCTGCTCATGTGAATGCTCTGTTCTGTGGACTGCACAAGGACATGTCATCTGAGGACCTGAATGAAATAAAAAGAAAGAAAAGATCCCAGCTAGCTCTGCCCATCTTCCTGGAGACTTACATCCTTTGAACTCTCAGCCTCCTGTCTCTGGGCTCTCCAGGAGAGATTTAGCTTGTGGTTGAGGTTTTCTGCTTTGAGGCTTTTTCCTGTAGAAAGTCAGCTCTAAAGTAAAACATCATTGTTGTGGAACAGGATTGCATGCTGAATCATCCCTGGCCTTATCCTTCCTCTGATCTCTTTTGCCAGTTTCTTAGCCAATCCTGACCGCATCCAACTCCCTTGGAGAGAGCAGGGTTTGTATTTCTTGCTATCCACCATATCCTGGGGCTGAGCTTCTTCCAAGGAGAGTAAAGCAGAGGAAGCTGAGCTCCAGGAGCTGCTGCCAACAGCCCATGAGGATGTGGGGGGCAAAAGAGATCCGCCTTATTGCACCCAGTGGCTGTGGCTCCTCACCATCAGTAATCATCTCCAACACTATCCTCAGGATCCACCAGTAGAAAAAGGCAGGAAAGAATTTGAACTATATAGCACTGAGTACATTGGGGCAGATGAATCAAAACAACAAAAAGCAGGGGACATTTCCCAATTCTCAGGGAAAATTCAGCCTCTCATTGGAGAGTTAATACCAGAAGTAAGAGAAGGCCTAGGAGTAAACGGAGGAGATCTGGACACAACCAGGGAAGCACAGAAAAGCAACCACTAGATCTTTCCTCAGCTAAAATATTCCTCTGAGCAGCAAATGCCCCAAGAAACTGATACAAGTGAGTGGATCGTGACCACAGCACTGTTCACAGAGAGGAGGAAGGTCCCTATAATAACTTGTCTCTTGCCAGAGTGAAAACGTCCCACAATAGTGGGACAAGACTACTACTTCTTATGGACACCCACTTTGAATTGCATATACCTGCTGCTTATAGAGGGACTTACAGCCTTGCGGATGCTGTATACCTTGTGGATGCTGGCTATTATGAGAACACAGCTCACAAAACTCGAGTGGGCAAAGTGGCTTGCTGCACTGACAAATTCTCATTGCTTTTCAAGATTAAACTCTGAGTCTCACCAGTGTTTTTCCTTGGGGATTTGGTTTGGTTCTCAATCCAATTCTGATACTAGCACCTCAGCCTCCAAGAACTGCATGATTATGATTAGGCTGAGACTGCAAATTCAAAGTCTCCATTTCCACATTTTTCCTCTGCTTGCATTTTTCTGTATTTCTTTCATATCAAGTAGACGATTCTTCAAATTTCCATAACACAGCTTCATATTTAGACTCTTCCCCAACAATTAACTGGATGACATTAAAAGCCTCATGCTCCACAATCAGTGACAGCCAGCAATAACACTCCCTCCTGATCATTTGGCTTGTGTTAAGAATTAAACACAGAAAAAAGTCAGTGGTTCATTCTTCTCCAGTTTAAAATCTTCTCTGTATTTTCAGAAGCTTTTATTTGCTGCTTCTTTGCCATTTCTTTCCTCTTCAAATTTTCTTCTATTGCTTCCTTCCTAAGTCCAGGTATTCAGCATCCTCTCAAAGCTAATAGAAACCAGTATCCATCACCTCAGAGCCTTGTATAATATAAAGAGCAACCACAGCGAGTGCCACATGATACTGTACCTTAGCAGCGAGCCCCCTAAAGCTTGCAAGTCCCAGTCACTTCTGCTCTGCAGCCAAGGCACTTCAGAAGTCAATCATTCAGGCTCCTGATCAGCCCATCTGGGATTTACATACACACACATATCTCCCTGAAACCAGCATTTCAGGTCTCAGAAGTAATGCATCTTGAGGCCCCGAAAAGCTTCTTCAGTAAAGAGCAGAAGACCAGAGAAGCTCCAGGATATGTAACAGCTCCCAGTTCTTAGCTCCCACCAGGGCTCTAAGCAACAGTGGCCTGGGGACTCAGTCATTTGCAAGTCCAAATACCACTTGCCAAAATCCAACAGGTTTCTGCTAGAAGCTTCCCCGATTAAATGACAATTTCTTTCTGGTGGAACAATCATGTCCTAGAGATGGGCTAATATTTCTCAGTTGGGAAAATGTTGCACTGGAGAATTCATTACTAGACATTCTTCTAACTAGTGATCCTTTTGTGCTCTGCTGTCACTGCTTCCTCCTCTGACTCTGTCACACACTTACCTTAGCATCTAAGGTCCCCTCTAATAGTAGACATAGAGGGCTTTCAATGGCCCAGAATATTGCTGGACATCACATCAAGCATGGTCCAAACAGACAGCTTCTACTTTTCATCTCTCCTGCATTCATAGCCTTCCCACTTCAGAGTCCATGGGCTGGCAAGAAGGTAGCACAGGGACTTCTCCCTCATACAGGCCTCTCAGACCTAGCAGATTGCTTTAGGCCTCCTGAAACCTGTCAAGATATTTCCAGGCTCTCTTACCACTGACCCAAAACACCAAATGTTCCCAAATCTATACAGTGTTTTCAAATTCCCAGTGATTTTTCTCTACAAAATTCACCCTTCTGTCATAGGAAGGTTTGGGTTTGCCCATATTTCTACAAACCAAGTGTAAGTTGTTCCTTTCAAGATTTCAGTAGCACAGCAACCACATGGATGTGTTGTAGTGGGTAGAGCATCTGGACATTATATATGTCCATCATAAGCCTTTACGTAACACCTCAAATATCGTCCCACAAAACATTAGGGTAGGATGATCTTCAGGGCAATTTCTTAGCCTCAGCACTTAGATCTATTTAATTTCTTTTTTCGGGTCAAGGAATTGAATATAATGAAGATAATTTCAACCTGGTTGAAGGAACCAAATACTACACATGTGCACAGTTCTGCCTGAACATGCTGCGTTGCAGAGTCCACACTCACAGCACATACAGCACAGAGTAACTCAGTGAGTACACACCAGATTAGACCTACAGCTCCTACAAAAAGCCCAACGCATCTGGCTTGAGCCATAGCATTCTCAGGATGGAGAGCTCACAACCTGACCACTTCAAGCCTGTACCTGTAGATACTGCTGAATACAAAACAATATTGAAGAATTAAGCATTCACAAATGCATTATACCCAACAGCTCATAAAGGTGTTGAGCACATTGAAGTCAGAGTGACTCTCACTCCATTTGAGAAATGTACCTCCTTACCCTCATGAGTCACTTTTATTATTTTTAATTAAAAGACAGAATAACTATTAAATAGAAATCCTAAGGGGTATGCTGGGATGAAAATTCACCTATTTTTTTGTGCTTCTTGTGCCACCCACTGGAACAGGCTGAAAACCCAAGTGAAAAGAAAACATTCAGGAGATTTTCTATCTAGTATACTTTAGTATGTTTTATGAATTAATGTAACAACAGCTTGCAACATGCTCCAATAGTTTAAGCTAATTCTCATTAATTCAAAGTGTCTGAAAAGGGGAATACAAGTTTGCTAATCCCCTGACCAAATGCCTGCAAGCTGCTAAAACAGCTTGCCTTTCAGGGGAAAGTCAAATGCAGTTCAATGATTTATTTGTACTGATGAATTCTCCAGGCACTAATGGCATTGTACAGGGCACAGAGAATATCTCATCCACCTCCAGTCACCAGCAGGTGAGAAAGCTAAATTGAAGACAGTATAGAAAAGCTGTTAATCTTATACAAGAAAGGAGCAGTTTACTAGACTAAGTAACTACAAGAACCTGTCTTGTTTAGTCACACAAAATGAAGGCTGAGTGATAATATTTCTCCTTCCAAATACCTCATGGGTATATATTTCAAAGGAGTACAGCCTTTAACATGGTGTTCACGGTGATTAATATGTGATTGTAAAATTAATAAGGGATTAGTTTAAGCTGAGTTCCTAGGAATGTTTCATAGCACTGAAACATTGAGCAAAGCCCTCCAGTAGGATTGATAATGGCAGATAACTTTTTTTTTTTCATAAAAAAGAAGCTTGAACTATTTCTGAAATGTATGATGGGATTGTTTGCAATAGCGATGCATGTAGGGACACAGCCTCACATTTCTGTATTTTTACTGAGGATGTATATCCATCTTCTAGAAAGTGTGCAAACAACAGGATGAGCTCAATGTGACAGCACCATTAAGAAAATAGCACTTGGGTTTTGGTTATTTTTGTAACTCTAAAAATGAATATGGGACAAAACACAACAAAACCTGCACTTGAGACTCCCTTTAGTGCCAACCCCAATAGGCCATTTTGAGTAACTAGACATTTAAAGTAGCCATTAGGTTTTCAGCACAATTTTATTTGACCTTTTAATGAAAGAATAACATGTATAAGGCAAATTATTATAGCTGATCACCTGGGTGACTGTTTAGAGCAGCCCTCTTATATAGCCTAAGCAGCACATTGTCCGAAGTATAAGGTTAAGCTTTGTCTTACAGAAATGTATGCCTCAAGTACATTTTCTGGTTTTGGAGTTCGTCTTTTTGCCCAATCTGACTGAAGACATTTTTTAGTGAACACACAAGATATCATGTTTCAAACATCTAATAAAGAAAACAGGTACCCCTAGACATTCAGATATAGATATAGATATAGATATAGATATAGATATAGATATAGATATAGATATAGATATAGATATAGATATAGATATAGATATAGATATAGATATAGATATAGATATAGATATAGATAGATACACATACACTGAATATATATATTCTTTGATTTATAGAAAATACAAGGAACTCTATAGAGTTTCATAATTTCCAAAGATAACATATCAGGTATTGCTGGAAACCATAGTTGTTAACTTCCTATATGCAAAATGATTAGGATTTAAATAAACCTTTTCCAGTTCTTACCATAATACAGTAAAGGAGGGTTTTATTATGGCACATGAACATAATAAGATTTTTATAACAAAAAAGCACAGCCAAAGAAGCTGCAACTTCCTTTATGTCAGAAAACACACAGCTCTTTTTAACAAGCTGGAGAGTAGAAATCCTGTACCCAAGGTGCATAAGACCAACATGCAGGGTCTCCAGTGCCATCCTAGTCACAGCTGCCCTCACTCTAGCACAGGGGTGATGACATAAAGACTTCTGACATCCACCAGAACCTTTTGCTTCATTTCTGGCCACCCAAACAAGTCTGTGCTACAGAAATGACCAAGCTGTGGCAGGAGGCTCCTGAGCGCAGAAGGCAAAACTGCCAGGAGAGATAAACCTACCTTCGAAACAGTGCTTTCCACACATTGCTTTCCAAATAAAAAGCAAGATTATTTTTCCAACTGTGTTTTCCTTCAGAGAGTTCTTTGAGTGTATTAGTGCATCCACCATCACACAGAGGCATCAGACAGACCAAATCTCTGTGGTCAAGAAATATCTCCACTTTATAAAGGTTTGACAAGAACCATAAACTTTAGCAACAGGGATCATCTAGATTTACTGACTGCAATTAAATTTCAGGGCAAGTGCTCTGGCACATATGTCATGATCCTGCATCAACCAAACAAGGGTCATACTGGCTAAACAGCACTGCAGCTCTGTCTACTTTAGCTTGCAGTGTGCCACAAATATCTGAGAACCAAATAGAAGGTACTGAGGACCTGATAGCCACACTGCATATGTTTACGAGAGGATTCATTTGGACAAGCTTCAGCATAATTGTGCGGACTGAGCATCCCTAAGATAGTGGAGGTCATTCTTACACCAGTGGAAATTGAGAATCCATGTCCTGGAGCTGCTCTCAGAGGTAAACCACAGCAGAGCAAGGTAGAAATTTGGGAGATTTGCTTCAGAAATGCTCTGCTGGTCCAAAATTAAATGTTCACATAAACCTACTGTGAAGTTGTTTCCTCTCTCCATGATGTCATGTGCTCACCCTCAAAGTAACAGACCTGTTCTTGTTGTAAAAATTTATTCATTACCAGCAGAAAGTTTCACTGGTTGAACTGAAAGCCTGTTTGCATTCAGTCAATCCACCTCTACACACACATTTATTTTCTGAGCTCGAGTTGTTCAAAGAATGATCCCTACAGTGGAAAAATAGTGAAAACCTAGAGAGACCAGAATCTTAAAGCTCTATAGTTCTTCCCCTGAGAGTTAATCTTAGCAAGATTCATTTCATTTAGCACCTTGCCACACCACTGCTGCCAAATTAGTTAAGTATGTATGAGAAGTCAACTGAAGAAAATGTGGGACCACACTTCACATGTGACTCACCCATTGTGCATAATTAGAGGTATTAGACTAATGAATGTTATTTTGAAACAAGTAAAATAACTGTAAAAACATTTTTAACACCTTAGCTGAGAATGGTTATTAAAAAAAAATTAAGAAATAGGAGGAGGGGGAAAGACTCTTTTCTTCCTTTCAAGCTCCTGAATAAGAAAAAATAAATTAATTAACCTCAATGTCTTTAAAGCCTATTTGTTTCAGCACCTCAGGTGAGCAACCTCTCCCCCTCCACTGCAAGCCCTAAAGATTCCTCTGGAGCAATTTTGATAAAAGGTTGTCCGAAAAGATATAGAATCTCTGTCAGCTCCCACATACAATGGTGCAATCAAACAATATTCTTTATTTTCTTCATATACACAAGATCCTGTGCTGCTGAGACCAGAAACAGGTGCTAGCATCTCAAGAAGAAGAAAAAGCACATAACATCCTGCCTCAAGCAGCATGGAGTGTGTATTATTATTATTGTTGTTGTTGTTATTATCATTCAACCCTAACTGCCAATTAAAAGGAATTGCAGAAACATTTCAGTAACTATTTAAGGAATACAATTATATTGCTCTCTTTGATGCTTAAATTTTCTTTAAGAGGATCCAACAGGACCTTAGAAAGTGCTAAAGGAACCATCAAGGACCTTATATTTATAATGAATTTCAGTAGAGCTCAGGGCTAGGAAACTGCAGGTTTATACTGAGTGATTTGAAAAGGCAGAGAACCTTGCCAGGAGGGAGACCCTGAGTTCACCTACTAACCCATGCACCTGCCAAGAATAATAGAAATAATAATAAAAATAAAGATGCAAAAAAAACCATGAAAGTTAGCACAGTGTTGACAGAGGTTCAGAAAAATTTCAAACAGAGGGGCTCTATCACTAAAGTCTTCCCACTGAGCAACATTTATAGTTATTACTTTCTTGCTGCTGGCAGCAAGCCTTTATAGACGTTTTGAGAATACATCCAATATAGGAAGTGGCCTGTTGCTTTTTCTTTCTTCTAGCTACATTATTGATATTTCAGGAGAGTAATTGAACTTCTCAGCACCAACTTGTTTTCTCCATGAACTACTATCCCCTGTAGATACACATGTTTTCAGGGCATATGCTAAAGCAACTGTAAATCCTACACCTAAATGGCACTTGTATTTTATCAGCCTTTGTAGGAGAAAAATTGGTACCCTAGCTGTAAAACATCTGACAGCATTTAAACTGTACTATGTTTCATCTCTTTCTCACATGTACACACGCTCACACACATTTCATTCAAGAATTTCTTTTACAAATTCACATTATCACCACCAAATCTTTGTTCCACTCAGCCCAGGCTGGCTGTTTCCTCCTTTTACTGTGAACATTTCATACCACAAACAATGTTAATACTATCACCTATTCAGAATAAAGAAATCTAATTACATCACAAAGAAGTGGCTCTTCTCTCAGCACACAGTAAGTCTCTCCTGCTGTTTCATGGTCAAATTGGGGCAGAACGGGGTTGATGGCCTTCCAGTCAGGACAGAGTCAGCAGGAGAGACTTAAAATACCCATTCCATCTCTTGATTTCTGATGGCATGCAAGCTGACACTACATTGTCTTCCAGTGTGTACCCAGACAGGACAAATGAGGGACAAAGACCCCATCAAGTAAGTACTGATATCTTCACAGTCACCATTCTGCCCCAGCTTCTATATATTTAAAGTGGAAAAGACAAAGGAGTAGTTTCCCTACTGCTAGTTACATTTTCCTTAGAAGACGGCAGGGAAAACTGATTTCTACTGGAAAGAAAAAGTTTAAAACTTTCAATTCTGTCAGTTTGTTATGTGCTGTGGCTGAGCTACAGCAGAATGAATTATTACGACACTGTGGCTTAATTTCAGTCCTCTCTCTGGCCCCAGAGGCCTTAACCACAGATGCAGTGACAGAAAACCTAGCCTTGTAACAAATTAGTAGACTACAAGTGGCATAGGAATGAGACACCATACCAGGAATGTATGCCTTGTCTGGATTACCTCCACTAGGCACATTTTAGGATATCCACACATGGTGTCTTCAGCCTCGTCTCTCCAGAGTCCTGGTAGAAGATAAACTGTCAACAACATGGGAAAACCACTGAACAGAGTGCTTGGCATCTGCTTGGCTTTGGCAGACTGTCATCTCATGATTATACACTCCACATTATCTTTGGTCCTAGTTTTCTAGAGCTTTTAGGGGAAAAAAAGTGTTATATTAATGCATGCTTAAGATTGCTGCCTGCCAATTGCCTTTTTTGCTCAGGTCATTCCACTTAAGCTGTTGTGAGAGTTATGGTTTCCTGAACCCAATGACAGTGGGTAAGAGATATTTTTTGGTGCTTATGACTGTTTTCCCAAGCTCTAAAGCTAGAACCTATGGTAGGACAGCAAAGATTTTTATGTGTGCATAATATGAAAGGCCTGGTGCTATCAAATGGGAATGATGAAGAGGGATTTCCACACTGTGAGATGAAAACATAGTCCCATCTGGTGGCTGCATGGCAAGGATGCTTCTGAGTAGCAAGTGTTTGAGTTGGTCTCAGCTGAAAAGAGTCTGGGTGGCTTATGGTCTAGACAGAGATGGGTCCAGTGAGCAGACTGTAGTGCTGCAAAATGGAGATAACTGCTTAACAAGACTTGTTTTCCTAAATAGTGGAGAGGTAGTGCTCATGCACTTAGGTAAAAGGAGAAGGATGCCTGAGACAGGTGGGAAAGAGGAATTCTTGGGATAACAGGTGCAAGAAAATATAGAACCAAGAAAAAGTAGAACATGGGGAAAATCTAATTGAAAGAAGAAGCTAATAAAGCAAAAAATTACTGCTTTTCTTCCATACTTTGAAGAGTTCCATATTCTCCAGCTACTAAAGGGATAGATAAAAGCTGAGAAAAATTTGTCTTTATTTTTCAATACATCACTATCAATTCCCTCCTCCTTCCGAAGAACATATCTTACCACCAACCACAAAGCTGTGATCCTTCTGTTTAAAAATATAATTCATCTTCAGTGAAGAGACCACAGAAGTCCTCATTCAGGTCAATCAGATATCGTAAGTCTAGCCATAGCCAAAGGAAAATCATAGTATGGGATCATATTACGTAGCATAATCATTTTGAGGATTGATTATATAATATTTTCATATTAGTTTGAAAACAGAAATTTTCCCTTATGTTTCTATGTCTGAATCTATGCATTTAAATAAATGTTGGGATTTTTACAAACCAGAAAGCTTGACAGCTTATAGTGGATACTACTCCATCAATCTTTAGACATTTAAGAAAAAAAAATACAGGTGTTCAAAAATATTGAAAATAAAGCAAACTTCAAATGCTCTCATTATTATCTGTTGATTTTTTTTTAAAGAACTTCTTTTGTAATTGCTGTCCATTAAATTTTCATAGACCAATGGTAAGCAATTATGGAAAATAAATATTCAAAATTAAATTTACCAGAAACTTTCATGTATCTCATTTTCAATCTGCAAATGCAAAAGAAGAGTTTGCATATCTGTCCATTCCTGGAGTGATCTGGACAAATTATAGTTCAGCAAGCAAGTTGGAAAAATAAATCTAAGAGAAAGGGATAAAAGAAACATTTTAATAACAAATATAAGAATATTCTGAACTACTCCTGGACTTAATGTGAGATAATGAGACTAAATACTTTTAATAAATTATTCATTTTTAATTCATTCATCTGCTGTAGAAACCTTCTGTGATCAGTAATGCCTTTCTTTGCAGTAAATTAGCATGTGGCTAAGTGAGTTTCCTCTGCAGAAGACCTGACCTTGCACATGATGAGGATTGCAGCAGTCAGAAAAAACTCAGTTAAGTGTTGTAATTTACTCAACTAGTCTCTTAAACACCTGCCAGAAATTTTAAGTATAAAAAACACAAGCAGATTTTATTTTGAGGGGGCTAGGGTGGAAGAACAAATAAACAAGCAAATAAATGTACAAAGGAAAAATGCAAATGTAAGAAATTGAGAGTATAAAGTCCAACTTCCATCCCAGACACCAAGAGCAAAGGACAGAGAGCCTGCCTAAATCTCCCCAAATCTTGGATTGCAAGCATGCAGTCCCAGTAGTTCAGACAAAGGCATACGGAGAGCATTAGGGGAAACCTTGCACCCTGCATCCCCTTCTTAGCCACACTTCCCATCTTCAGGAGGTCATACCAGCATGGTCAGCATGCTGCAAACACACTGGGAAAAAAGTGATGCACAATAGCCAGGGAGCAGACTTCTACAAAGGGTGACTCAAGCATGCAGGGAAGCCAGGGAAGCAGGCTTCCCAGAGGGATTATCATCCACTCTTCCATGGAAGCACTGCCAAAACTGACATAATATTTCACTTGTGATTGCTATAAAAGGATTTGATCTAGCTAAATATCACCCAACCCAGGATGGCTCCTGCTTCTCTAACACATGAGCCTGGTGTCTGGACCACACCTGGATTATTGATCCTTTCTGACTAAACCACACTCATACCAGTACATCCAAGAGACCAGAGCAGAAGACAGGAGTCCACAATCAAGGGAGACAAGCATATACCAGACAAAATGCCTACTGTTGTCTACATGGTGGGTCACTGCAAGCCCTGCATATCCATGTATCTTTTCTGCTTTTGCAGTCTGTGACAACCACCAGCAGCAGAATTCAAGCCTGCACACAGGATAGGACCTCAGATAGCATCGAAGATGAGCAAAACATATGAGCAATAGGCCAAGAGCATATTTCCATAACATAAGTCATCACATCACTGAGTCATCAGTCACTACTCTGTTCTATAGTCCAAAATAACAAAGTTGTTTGTAACTTGATTGTAGCAGCCAAAAGTCATATTTCCTTCAGCTACCAGAATGGACATCATACTTATTGAGGAAATAAGTATTTAAATCCTATCATGATAGTGGTTTGGGGATCAATATGCTTCAGGATCTAAAGCAAAAACCTTGAGTTTCCTTGTTTCTCTATGATGCCTTCTTATTAAATATTAAAGGAAATACCACTTTTCCCTTAAGGTGATCTGGAAGTTACTATAGACCATGCGGAGCTTTCTTCTGCATTAAGAGAGAGAAGTACTGCTGTTTCATTAAGTTAAACAAGGTGCAAAGGAGAGCAGAGTCAACTCCTTTGCTTTGTAAGTGCCAGAAAACTTCACACCCGAGAGGCATGAAATTAACGATTAATTCATTCACTCATTCCTTACACAGGAAAACAGGTAACTGTCCCTGTAGTGCGCAATGTAATGAAACAGCTCCTGCTCTAACTCGTTACAGTACAGTCTCAAGGACCATCTGAGGACTCATTGCCTCCATATCTCTTCAAGGACTCTTAAATTAAGTTACAGTATCAGTACATACGAGAGCTGCCAGTACATACATCATCAAAAAACACAGAAGAAATATTACTTTGTGTTAGCATCAGCCAAGACTGGAAAAAGAGTAAAATCTGGATAAAGGTCCCTCATGTGGAATGGATCTGTGCTGCATGACCAGTAATGCAAAGAAAATGCTGCAATGTAACTGTGTTGCTATGAATCTGCCAAGGCTTCTGGGGAATGCCATTGCCCATTTTCATATCCCAGTTTACTGGGGATGAGTGAGAACTATACTACTACTTTGGAACATAACTGCAATTGCCTCCGAACAGTGTTTTTAAGAGGCTGAGAATTGTTACCTTGCAATTTTCAGGTACTGGTTTAGGGGAAAATCTGGGAAATTAGTTTTAGTCTTCACAGAATCACAGAATCACAGAACAACCAGGTTGGAAGGGACCCATCGGATCTTCTAGTCCAACCATTCCTATCTAACACTAAACCAAGTCCCTCAATACCTCATCCACCCGTGCCTTAAACACCTCCAGGGAAGGTGAATCAACCACCTCCCTGGGCAGCCTATTCCAATGCCCAATGACCCTCTGTGTGAAAAACCTCCTCCTAATCTCCAGCCTAAATCTACCCTGGCGGAATTTGAGGCCATTCCCTCTCGTCCTGTGCCCTGTCACTTGGGAGAAGAGGCCAGCTCCCTCCTCTCTACAACCTCCTTTCAGGTACTTGTAGAGAGTAATGAGGTCTCCTCTCAGCCTCCTCTTCTCCAGGCTAAACAACCCCAGCTCTCTCAGCCGCTCCTCATAGGGTCTGTTCTCCAGCCCCTTCACCAGCCTCGTCGCTCTTCTCTGGACTTGCTCCAGAGCCTCAACATCCTTCTTGTGCTGAGGGGTCCAGAACTGGACACAATATTCAAGGAGCGGCCTCACCAGTGCTGAATACAGAGGGAGAATCACCTCCCTGGACCTGCTGGTCACACCGTTTCTGATACAAGCCAGGATGCCATTGGCCTTCTTGGCCACCTGGGCACACTGCTGGCTCATGTTCAGTCGGCTGTAGACCAGCACCTCCAGATCCCTCTCCTTCTGGCAGTTTTCCAGCCAGGCTTCTCCCAGTCTGTAGTTCTGCATAGGGTTGTTGTACCCCAAGTGCAGGACCCGGCATTTGGCCGTGTTAAACCTCATGCCGTTGGACACTGCCCAGCGGTCCAGCCTGTTTAGGTCCCTTTGCAGAGCCTCCCTACCCTCCAGCAGATCGACACGTGCACACAGCTTTGTGTCATCTGCAAACTTGCTAAGGGTGCACTCAATGCCCTCATCCAGGTCATTGATGAAGACATTGAACAGGGCTGGACCCAGCACTGAGCCCTGGGGAACACCACTTGTCACTGGCCTCCAGCTGGACTTAACACCGTTTACCACCACTCTCTGGGCCCGGCCATCCAGCCAGTTTTCTACCCAAGAGAGTGTGCACCTGTCCAGGCCAGAGGCTGACAGTTTCCGTAGCAGAATGCTGTGAGAAACTGTGTCAGAGGCTTTACTGAAGTCCAGAAAGACCACATCCACAGTCTTTCCCTCATCCAGCAGCCGAGTCACTTTGTCATAGAAGGTGATCAGGTTGGTTTGGCAGGACCTGCCTCTGGTAAACCCATGTTGACTGGGCCTGATCACCTGGTTCTCTTGTAAGTGCTTCATGATAACACTCAAGATCACCTGTTCCATGACTTTCCCTGGCACTGAGGTCAGACTGACTGGCCTGTAGTTCCCCGGATCCTCCCTGCTGCCCTTCTTGTAAATGGCAACTACATCAGCCAGTCTCCAGTCCAGAGGTACCTCCCCAGTCTTCCAGGACTGCTGGAAGACGATGGAAAGGGGTTTGGCCAATACATCTGCCAGCTCCCTCAACACCCTAGGATGTATCCCATCTGGCCCCATGGACTTGTGGGTGTCCAGCTGGCCAAGCAGGGCTCTGACCACCTCCTCTTGGACTATGGGAGCCTCGTATTGCTCCTCTGTTTCCGGGGTATCTACACAGAGGGAACAGCTTTCCTTACAATTAAAGACTGAGGCAAAGAAGGCATTAAGTACCTCAGCCTTCTCCTCGTCCCCTGTCACTGCTGTTCCCTCTGAGTCCAAAAGGGACTTCTTGTCTTCTCCACAAAAGAAGGGAACTATGTGTTGGGGTAATGATTACTTTTCTAGAAACCTCTCACTCCTTCCTGTCTAGCCTTTCTTTTTCTGAATCTTTCTATAAGCATTTAGAATTCAATATGAAAAAACCTCCTCCATGTGTGACACGGGACCTTACAGGTATGGCATAATTTAACTGCTTTTTACTGCTGTTACTTTAATCTTTTTTTTTCTCAATTTCACATCCAAGAAAACAAGGGTGCATGGGTTTTTCCTTAGGGTAAAGATGTGCTGTGTGTATTCACAGTTTTTGTGTGTTGCTTTAAAGTGGATGACTTAAAAGTTGTTTAGACCTTTTAATGAATGTTTTTTAAAAAATCACGCTATTTATTGATTCAGTACCAGAACTCTGCTGTCAAGAAACCTGCATAAAGTCACCAGTTGCAGGTCCTGGATGAGAGAAAATGGCCTTGATTTGCAGCAAGGTAGGTTTTAGACTGGATATTAAGAAAAAAATCTTTACTGAAAATGCGGCGAAGCATTGAAACAGACTGCCCAGAGAAGTGTTGGAGTCATCATACCTGGAGGTGTTCAAAAAAATTGTGTACAACCGTAATGATTCTATGATATAAGATGCTGTTTATTTTTACTGATAGTTCCTGGGAGTTGTACTGGCCTCTGCCAGTATGTTTCATTCTATGCTCAAAGTAGCACTTCAAATTTGTCACTACTTAGGAGAAGCCTGACTAAAATAAGTTGGATTCAATGAGGTTTCCTTATTTTCATAAGTATATATTTCATTGTGCATATTACTTCATAAATGAGGAAAACATAGGAATTAACATCATAGAGAATTTGTCATTGTGAAGAAAGTATTTCCTCTTGGTATTTTTTGGTCATGAGATTTTGACGCTTAAGTTTGTCACTGAAAATTGCCTTTCTTATACACTGGACAAAAAGGTGATTTGAATACATATTCCATAGTTGGAGAAACAAAATGGAGATGCTTTTTCTTTCTTCTTTTTCAGACTAAGAGCACACCTCTGATGCACAGAAGCATCCTCTGAGCACAGGCCTCTTGGCTGTCCTGTTTCCTTTCTATGCCCATTTCCAACCCCACATCCAGACTCTCACTGAACCCTAACCTTATCTCAAACCCTATTATCCAGATCACGCCGTTTGTGGCCTGCAACCCACAAGGATCTAGCTGACATTCAACAATTTATTCATTTGATATAGAATTAGTGGGTAGTAATTCATCAATAAATATTCATCATCACTCAGTTCTGGCTTTCTTTCCAGGGGGTCATGTTTATTCAACTTCTGAGCTGAGTAAATTGTTTACTATCCTATCATTAATTATGAACAAAGTTCTGGCTTAACTTGAGCAATAAATAAAACTCAGGCTTGACCATCTGTGAAATTCTGTTAATGAGCATTATGGCAGGCAAGGATCCTTTAGAATAGCTATTCTTGGATACTCCTGTTGTGGTTGCAATTCCTAAAGCATTTTAAAAGACACAGCAGCAGTCCAGAGCCTCTAGTGGAAGAACGTCGATTTATTCTCTCATAATCTACTCTAATTTTTCCAAGGCAAAATTACAGAAAAACTTCAGAAACTCAAAGGTCGTATAATAATTAAGATGTGGCACTATTCACAGGTCTCTGAAGAGGAATGAAAAATAATGAAGCAATACTATGAAAAGCACTGCTTAGCCTTGAAAAGCTGCCATTGTTTCTAAGATTAAGAAGTTACTTCCGTTACTACATTGCGGCAAGAATCAAGGGAGACTTGAAATATGCATTAGTCAACTTAATGTAGGTAAAAATCAGCTACATTGAAAAGAGTTTTTGCTAAAATGTAATTTAAAAATTAATCATTAATTGGTATATTGGCTATAGTAGTGCTTGCATGGGGAACAAAACCTCCTAGACAGGATACTCACTCATAGTTGGGTGGCAACAGAACCCTCCATTGCAAAGGTCCCTGCTGCAAAGTCTTCATCTGAATCAGAAGAAAGTCCCTATACCACTTCGTTCCTACTAATATATCCTAACTATACATGGATCACCTGTCTTGTCTATGTAGCATTTGGTCACTTATGCAGTGGGAACAGCCTAGACGAGTCTTTGAAGCACTCCACTAGGATGTTAATCAACAAATTCAAGCATAAAAGTTGGACTACACTCTGCAGGAGCTGTCTCAGGTATTTTCAAGAGCTGTCTAAAGTTCTCACCTGGTTGGGCTCATGTAACAGTCAAATACTCAGTTGTAAAGTTTTGCTGGTTTTAAACTAGCCCACTGCCTCCACCGAGTCTGTATCTCATCTATGGAAAGACTAACTGAGATTTTCCTGGACTATGAGAGGTATTAATCAAGCGTAGCCCTGAGGCCCAGCTGCCAAAGAGCAGACTTAATTTTCATATTTATGATTCACCAGTTATTTAAGTCCAATAGGCCTTACTACAGTAAGCGGTCTGTCATTGTTAGCAGACTTTTCCACAGCTCCTTAGGTAAGGTTTCCTTTAAATAAACTAAATGTGAAAGAATCCTCTGAAATTCAAGAGACCTGCAGAAGGTGTGTGTTGTCATTTGTTAATTTTCCATTTTCTGGTGTTGATTAATTAGTCCAGTGTCCCAGATTTTTCTTTTCCGTATTTAACAGAATTCACTCTTTCAATTGTCTCATAATACAGCTATTTTATGTATTCGAAAGCTATTTATGTGTGTGTTTTATTTATGTCTATTTCTATTACATGTCCTTACAACTCCTAATTTCCTCTCTTTGCATCTCTGCAAAGGGGAAGAACATGAACAGAAAGAGTTTGGAAATCATGATCTGAAAGTAGCAGAGGGAAAGATGTCTTTCTCTTCTGAACAAGGCTATGAAATCACTGTAGCTGTTAAGAGCAAACTAAATTAGCATTGACATTATATGATTTCAGCTTTAAAGCAGGGTAGATTAACTGACCTCTTGAAATCTTCAATACTGTTTGCTGGTTTGGTTTTTTTTTATTTGAACAATCTAATTTAATTTACTTTATCATCAAAATATTCACAGTAGCTATGACAGAAAACAGTGCAACAACAACCCCTTTTGGGAATCCTCTTTTTGAAAAACACACACAACTTTTTAGTATGACGCTAATTGATACACTTTTTTCATCAAATACAGTGCCTAAATCTCAAAATTAAAGATCACTGTACACCAGTGGGATGTAGGCTTCCAACTTATTTTAGGGAGATTCCCAAAAGCCATAACAGGATGGCTTTTAAGTGGAAATGATTGTCATAAGGACTCTCATAAGTGCTCTTAAAACCTTTGAATGCTTTTGAAAATCACGGCCTTAATTTTCATTCCTGCAGTGTCGCAGTGACATCCAGTGGTCAGTAAGATTACTCTTAAATTGGGTTCTGACCCTACCAAAATTCAAGGGCATCCTTACCTGCATTTAGTATAAGCTGATGCATGTGCTGCAAGCCTGTTAGTTTTCACAGAACTGGTGCTCAATTAAGCGTTGACTTAACACTTGAAGAAGTCACAAGATCTGTTAGAGGAAAAAGGAAGGTTCCCCTATTTCAGTATTATAGATCACCTTCCTTCTGTAGCTCACTCTCTCTGTGATTCCTGTTTAGGCTGCAAATTATTTGATGCTGCTCCCAAACTACCATGCTCCATGAACACTAATGAAAAAAGTAACTAATCTAATGTTTGTTCTGTAGAAGCAGCCTGGAGGTCTATCTAAGTAGATCTAGACCAAGATGAGGACTGGGGCCTTTAGGTTCTGCTCCGAATAAGTGTAAGAAAAACGTGTAAGCCGTGTGGGCATTACCAAGTAAGCCATGAGGCTACTAGGAGCCATTGTACTAGACACAGACAAACAGTTTTACCATTATCAGAAGAGAACTGTGAGGCTAAGGGCAGAAATTGATAAAGTAACTTTGTCCAGAAAGAGAAGAATAAAACTTCTAAGCACAATCTATGATGCAGTGGTAAGGTAAACAGTAACCAGCCACTAGAAGAAAGGGCAGGGAGCAGATCAAATTACTCTGGCACTGGTAGCCAAAATATCTTGAAAAATGCCAAGGGGTCAGTATGACTTACAAGACTGAAAAGTGTGAAGCTGATGGTCAGAGACAGGGTCCCCAGAATCTGGGGTGATAGTAAGAAGAAGAAGCTGGAGATTCTGGAGTATTAAGCAGAGGGAAAGGCTGAGAAAGAGGACTTGAGCAGGGACTAGGTGACTGAGGGGAAAAGAGTCAGGCTGGGGCAATATTGCTAGGGAGTAGAAGGAATGGTCAGAAGCAAGGATGGGGCAAAAAGACAAGAATAACAAAAAGCCCAAAGCCACAAAGGTCAGAATCCCCCAAATGCATATTCTTAAAACTATCATGCAGGAAGACAGAGAAGATCTCAGTTTACACTGAGAGTGTACACCAACTCCGAGACTTAGCAATGTGTCTTCAGAATAGGCAAACGGGGAAAAACAGCATTTAGATGGGAAGGGACTCCAAATATTAAAGATGTGATAAAATAGATAAAACCCCACAGCGCCACATCAGCAGTCTCAACAAAGAAGCTGTTCTAAGGGACAAAGTGAAGAAAACATGCGAACTTAAGCTGGCAAAGTCATATTGCTCACATGAAGTCATACTGCTCATGTTAAGCCCTCCTTCATCTCCCAGGTTGACAGCAGAAGCCAGAGGCACTCAATAGGATGCAAAGGGAGAAAGCTGTCAGAGTGATGTGAGAGAGATTGAAGTTACCAGACATGCTGATACTGCTAGAGAGAATCTTTATTTTTTGATATAATTGTAATAGCAGAACCTTTTCTACACTCCATTCTTATGCTACTGTGGGAATACGAGCCTTTGGTGTTTTTTTCATTTATTCTGAAATCTTGTTTGTTGACAAATCTGGGCTGAGTGATTCCACTTAGAAGAAATTCCTCCCTTGCACATAAGGGGAAGAAGGAGAAATGAGCAAAAGCTTAGAAAAAAACATCAAGGAGACTTAATAGCAGGGATGGGAAAACTTGGAATGGTATAGAGGGAGGGACAGGTTGGAGATATGATCTGTTGAAGAAAGAAAAGGAGGAACACAGTTGAGACGGTAGATGTGAGATTTGGGCTTACATGTAGGAGTGCAATAAAAAGGAAGGCAAGATGACCAGTCTGAACAGCCTGGAAATATCAAAGTAGGGAAAATGTATCCATCCAAATGCAGGGACAAGGGAGGGAAGGAGGAAAACCAATGCAGAAGCAGGAAAAAACAGTATTAAATTGTGCGGGGAGGAAATTATTCTCAAAAATATAGATTACCTCAGAACATGATGTTAGAAATTGCAAGATTGAATAAGGAATCCTACTCAGAATCACAGAGTAGTTAAGGTATGGAGAGACCTTTGGAGGTCATCAGGTCCAACCCCTTGCTCAAGCTGGGCCATCTACAGCCAACTGCCCACAATCATATCCAGACAGCTTTTAAATACCTCCAAGGAGAGAGACTTCACAGCCTCCTTGGGCAACCTGTGACAGTGCTCAGTCACCCTCACAGTGATCTCACTCAATCACCCTCACAGTGATCTCACTCACAGTCATGAAGAAACAGGGAAGTTAAACTATAAAGTTACTTTTGAAAAATGGACACATCGGTACAGGCAAATGTACATTTGTTTGATGAAACACATGAAAAATTGTCATTGATCTCTATATCCCATTACACCCTTTAAAACTGCAAAGGAGAATGAAATATTTTCTTAAAAGGGGAAGGGGAACTGTGTTCAGAGCACTGTCCTAAAGAGGTCAGCTTAAATTGCTTGCTGCCATGTACCTTATAGTGTCTGAGTTTTTCAATAGATGATGAAAAAGCAGTAAAATCTTGTAACGCACCAGGACTTTGTAACCTGCCTTTGTGTAACAAATTCAAAATAGTTTGTGCATGCTCCCTACCTGTCTCAACCCATTCCTGAATTTTCACTAAAAGCTAGAGCCAGCTGTTTGTACTTTGCCTTTCTCAATGTTTTAGATTTTAAAAAGCAGCCTCTTCCTCCATATCAGGGCATTTAAGAAGTGAAGCAGTCTACTTTCAAGAGCATCACATTGATGCTAACTGAGCTTGACAAATTACTTTCTACAGATTTGTTGTTGATGCCAAATTCTGTCTTCTTCTCTAAAAGAAAATGAAGTAAACTAGCATCATAGTCTCCTACCCAGAATTATTGCAGTGTCTCCAAATGAACCCTTTGTTTGTATTTGTTTGCCAAGGCTTTAAAATAACAAATCGCTTCTCTAAAACAAAATAGTCTCCTTGGAATAATAGACTTAGGTATGATTTCTTATAGAGCAATAGCTCCTCTACATGATACCAACAACTTCCAGCAAGAAACAGAAACTCATTCTTTCTGGAAGTTTCCGTTAGACAGACAGGAACTGCTGTAATAAATTAATTCAGTTTGAGGGACTCTATTTAAACAGGGTTTTGTTGCCTTCAGAAGGTAACTATAATAACTAACAAATTAAAAAGTAACAATATCCTTTAAGATTTCAGTAAATTGATTTCTCAGCATACAATTATGCCAACCTGTTCTATAAAGACCAAGTTAAGGTCACCAGCAAGATAAGTCATTCATTTATTCCCTATAAACTTTTCTTCAGAAAACTGCCATCTCTTGCAAGGTTGTTCAGGATTTGTCCTGATTCATCACACCTCAGGTCTGCCTCTAGAGACTAACAGGAGCACAACAGACCCGAGGAAATTATTTGATATTGCCAATGAAAACTACACAGTAGTTACAACTCTTTTCCTTATGCTGTTATATCAGACATAGAGTTTCCTGGGCCCATGTCTTGTCCTCAGTGACACTCATCTTCAGCCAAAGTAATACCAAGACCTTTATCAAAACATGAACATGTTCAAAAATAGAATTTATCCATTTAAATAAAGCCTCTGAATGTGTGCACTACTGAAGTCAGTAGAGGTGAAAGGAATGAAAAGCATTGTAAAGGAGAAAAAATTATCAGGCTCAGAGATCACCAGTCCAGGCATGTATCTCACCAACTGTAGTGCTACAAAGAGGGAAATACATTGACTCTTCTGCAGTGCAAATACTCCAGCTGAAAATAGAAGTGGTGAGTAGTACAAAGGATAATACAATATTTGAAAATCAAGTATTTCAATTTACCAGAACAGATGCATATTGTCAGATCAATTGTTTTGGAAACAAGAAAATTGGAGGCTACATATCTCTAAAGTTTAGCAAATGTTGTTATTCCCTGTTCTTCACGTATCATCACTTGTATGAAGCAAGTATGAAGCAGTATGAATACATGAAACACGAGGGACTTCAATAGGCAGTAGGTGTAACAGAGCCCAAGTCCACAATTCACTCTCCCTGCTGCATTTATCATGCACTTAAGAAAGCAGAATCCGTTTTTTCTCCCCTTCCATCTTCAAGCTTATTCAGAACACTTTAGGGCACATGGAAACAATTTTTGTTGGCACAATTTTCTTGTTTTCAAGTTCTTCATCAAGTTCCATAAACAGGTCACTGCATGCAGTAGTGCCTCACACTATCTTGGAGCAGAACTGGCCTTTCCCACTAGTCAGCTGCAAATGTTACCTACCCTGGTGGGAGAAAATAAAAATCTTCCTCTTTGTAGGTGGAAGATAAAATCCAAACTTCCGGTTTCATAGCAGTCTACCAATCCCCCTGATTTCATCAGACAATGAAATAAGAGAAGTTCCCATCCCTCCAAAACAGACAGGAAAGATGAACCTCCAGAGACAGAGTGATGCTCTGGTAGCTAATTATGAGTCAGTTCAAAAGCCTCAAAGAGACACAGCAAGGGGTAACTTCAAAAAAAGAACCAGCGGTGTGGCACAAAAACAAACATGGCAGCATGTAGTCACTGCTTCCTCAAACCAAGACTATGGGTCGATTCTTGAGAGGCACACTTGGAAAAGAAATATTCTTTCTCAGCTGTCTGCAGGTCCTAGAAGGCAAATACTTCTTCTTTCTGCCACATAAGTAGTTTCAGGGGAGAAAACAAGGCAGAGAAATCTCTCAAAGTGCTGGATTCGGTCCTGTAAATATCTTTGGACGCAAAACAATTCCTAGCCCATAAACTGGATTAGATTTCATCAGCTAGTAGTTGTGAGGCACCTGTCAAAGATAACAACACAGTTAATAAAATTGCCTGCTTTGATATACTAGCAGCTTCACCTAGAGAGTCAGAAATTTCTCAGTGTTTAGGTTACACGTCTTTGAGTTTGTTTGGGTTTTTTTAACCAGTAAGGCACAATACACCCCAGTGCATTCAAAAGTATCATTAACTTGGCCTTAGCTAGCACAATAACATGATCATTGCCTAAGGTATGAAAAGTGCTGTTGCCTTTCATTTGACTTCAGAAGTCATAGACGCTGTGGATGTTTCACTGCCACAACACAAAGGAAACACCCTTTTACACAGTACCTTGATAGGAAACCAGCTTGTGCTATGTAGCTGAGCAAAGGATTGCAAAATATACAGCAAAACAATTCAGTTTATACTTCAGAAAAAGCTTAATTTCTATGTGGCTGGGCTGGAAAACATCAAACTTCACACTTAAATGCCCTATACATTTGTTTTCCTCAGATAATGCTAAGCAGCACAGCTGTCAAAATGGTTATAATTTAAAGTGAGCATTCAGAATGTAATGTTCTATATTGGTACCCTTGCTGAGGCTAATCTTTAGGTGATAATTACAATGTTGAGCATCTGAGATGAAACTATGTCATAAAATCTACTGGAAAGAACAAACAATTAATGTGTAAAACCAAAATCCTTTATAAAACTGTCATAAAGTAAATGCAGATATAAACAGGAAATCGTTACTTAGAATCAAGGAATTTAGCTTCCAAATGCAAAACCCCTTATAAATTAATTCATACATGGGATAATATTTTAAATAATTCTTGAATTAATTTGACGAATCTCTGAAATTTCACATCAAAAAAAAAGAGGGAAAATTAAACATATTCCCCTTCTGATATTGTTTTATTAATAATGTTTCATATTTGGCATTCCTTCACCTCAAAAATGTAAAACACTGGCTATGTCATACAGTTTTCTGGAAACTTTAGTCCTCATGGCTTATATACTATGCAGTTCTCTTATCCTGGAATATTAGGATATGGAAGAATCCATTCCTTGTTTTAAAATGTAGTCAGGACATACCCATCAAAAGCAGACAAACATGAGTGAGCACTGGGAAAGTTCACAGACCTCAGATTACTTGCCACTAGACCAGAAGAGACTGCAATGCACAGTCAAACCTGCGTAATTTGGTGGCTCAGATAGATAGTGAAGAGCTTACTTTATATTAACAACACCCAAACAATCTGACACTTAATGAATGTTGTTATCATCCAGCAGTTAACTTGTACATCAAACCTCATTTTACCAGCCAGAGAATTGGCTGAAAACTGCAAAGTAAAAAAATTGTCTGATAAATTAAATGAACCACAGCAATATACACTCAGTAGTGTATTTGACAAATGATATTTATCCAGCTGCAATAGACATCCACAAGTTAGTTCCAAAGGGTAATGTTTTCAGAACTATTTAAAAGTGAATTAAAAGCATGCACTTCTGAAAATTTTGAAAATACTTAAAGAAACCAATATACAGCATCAACATCCATATGTTCTGTTGACCACAGTGCTCAGCCTACCATGACTCAGTGATGACAAGCAATATTGTTGAACCACGCTGGATTTACAGATATAGGTTAGAAGTAGCTAAATGCTGACTCAAACAAAATGAGCTTCATGAGCCGTTCCAGTGCAGCTCCCATATCAGAGTCCTGCCACAAGGTCGTGCTGGTGGCAACGTTCCTGGCAGTCCCAAGCCAACCCACCACATGGGGGAAGCAAAGGAGCAGAAAGAGGTTTATCCACATCCTCCTCCTCCTCTTAGCTGCTCCTGGAGACCCTCCCTCCTTCCTGTTCAACTGAAAATATGCCTTGTGCATCTTGTGAAGTTCTTGACCATATGAAGATTTTGGTAGGCATTTCATAGACACAAAGAGTGCAGCCTTGAGTGAGTGGGTATCAATCCCATATATTAAAAAGACCATCATATTAACGAAAGTCAAATGCAGACAGAGAGAGCTATTGCCCTCTATACCAATTCCAAATCCAAATCTACATATGTGATGCATGAATCAGTTAAGGCAGAGAATTTGCCTTTCTTGGAGCTGGGTTGCATGACTGTCATCTCCTGAACAACCAGATCTGCTTTCTCAAGGCATGCTTTGTCTTGTCAGTGATCATAGAATCAAGGAATCATAGAATAGTTTGGGTTGGAAGGGACCCTAAAGACCATATGGTTCTGGTCCCCCTGCCATGGGCTGACTAGACTAGATCCCCCTGCCCCTGACTAGATGAGGCTGCCCAAGGCTCCATCCAACCTGGCCTTGCACACCTCCAGGGATGGGGCAGCCACAACTTCCCTGGGAACCTCTGCCAGTGCCTCACCACCCTCAGAGTGAAGAAATTCATCCTTACGTCTAGTCTAAATCTGCCCTTCTCCAGATTATACCCTTTGCCCCTCATCCTAACACTACAAGCCATTGTAAACTGTCCCTTCCAAGACTTCTTGTAACCCCTTCAGGTACTGGAAGGTCACTATAAGATCTCCTTGGAGCCTTCTCTGCTCCAGGATGAACAGCCCTAACTCTCTCGGCCTGTGACCACTAGTGATGAATCTTTCCCCCTGGTTCATGAATACTGAAGAGCCAAACCTCTAATCCAAAGCTGAATTCTGTCCACTGTCCATGCATCTAAAGGAGAGGCTGACAGAGGTGGTTGCTCCAGTCAAGCTTTCCACAGCTTTTATATGTGAGATTTGCAGGACTGATACTGCTAGAAAGACATTTGGCTCCAAGAAGCCATAAGTGTCTACTTACAGGCTCCATTGCATCAAGCAAAGCTTGTGCTCCAATTTTTGCCAAGAGGTCAAATGAGCTGCCAGCCAGGCTATGGGCAATGGGGGTATAACCTAGGCAAGAGTAATTATTAACTGTTGGAATCCTCTGTTTATCACCTACTTGGTAAAAAGCATAACTACATTTGTAGCTACAAACACTACATTTTGCTTTTTATTGGGCAGTAAACAGCGACCTCTTACAGTGGACCCTTAAGGTGTTTATAGTCTTACTCTTGTATGTACTATTTCTTTTGATTTATCTTGCTCATAATTTCCTAATCTAAAGAAGAGAAATGTGTAAGTCCTCTCCTCATCTTGACCTGCAGGTGATTCTTACTATAGAAACAGCTCACCCTGCTGGTTAATCGTTTCAAAAGCTTTCAAGTGATTTAATGTGGCATTGAGTTTGACTCACTTTATTATTTCTGAAGGAAGAATGGAAGACCTTATTTATTTCAGAGCTAATGGGTGAGAGTTAACTCACATTTCTCCCTCTCCAATGACAAGAAAATAACTTACAATTGGTTTATTTAAAAAATACATTGAAAACAAAGAAAAGAAAAGGAATGAAGCACCAAAGTATAAATCATGAACAGGATTTATGGCACAGAAAAGTGATGTTCTTGAAAAAGAAAAAAAGAAACCACTTGCCTCCAGTAGCTAATATAGTGTAAGTGCTATTCAGAGAGCGGTTATTGCCTTTCTACCAGTACTAGAGCACTTCCATGCACAGCCTGAACCTATATTCTACTGTAAGTGCCTCAGTGATTAAAACCCCATTGTCCATAAAGTTGAACAGCAGGAGATGCTGGTTCTAAACAGGTAGACAGGTTACCTGTTTGACAACAGCGTACAATATGTAGCATACAGAAATTATTACTCCTTTGATACTGTCATAAGAGTTACTGTAAAGGCAAATTACTTCATAACACTACACATATGATTATAGCGCCATGTTAGAAGCACTCTCATTACAAAAGAAGTGCTTTCTTTATCATAATCCTTTATTTGCAGATACTCATGACACTATTGGTAGGGGCAAACTACTCGATGGATTGAAAGTTACTGTTCTTCACAGATCGATGGCAAACTCTTTTGCAGTTAACACAATGACTCTTGAGATACATGAACACATGAAAATATTTTTTTCAGCATTTTAGAAATATTGTATTTTGTTATCTTGGAACTCGAGTAGGCAAAAACAGACTAGAAAGTTCAAGGTCTGATTATTGGATCAGTCACAATGTGATTTTAATACTGTTCCAAAGTGGCAACTAAGGACTGATTTGGCTTACAGGGATCATGAGATGGAGAAACCTGAGTAAAATAAAAGACAACTGCATCCAGTGTGTCAGGAACATCAACCTGGCCACATCTGAAAAAGGAGCTCTCAGAACTAGCCAGAAATTCAATACTACTCAAGACCAATTTCTCAGTTACATGCTAGACACTGGTTTCACCTGTCATGGCATCGTTTAGCTCTAAAACACTGTACATTTAAATATATATACAAGCAATATTATTACTTAAATCTCATTAATCTTTACAGTACCACATTGTCATTAGGGACATAAAACAACACAGTAGATGGGACAGTAGCAAAGATGAAACATATCTTACAGAATACCCTTAAAAGACTGCTGGATTTGACAGCAGTAGAGTAATCAAAAATTAGCACGTGACCATTAGATTAGGAACATCGCTGAAAGATAGCTTTAGGTAATTAGGATCATTTTTAACAGTGAAGCTTGAAAAGCATCTACAGCTTTGGTTGAAAATACAGGATTTATTTACCATTACAGGGTAATGGCAAGGGTAAACAACTATTTGCCTGCTCTTATAAGTTTTGGGTCAGTATGGAAGCAACCTGAGGCACAATGCTCAAAAAGTGTAGATAAAAAGCATTCTTTATAGGCCAAGAAAAGGTGCATGTATGTATGTGCACATACAGCTGTGTGTATGCTCACACAGGTGCATCAGGGAGGGGAGAAATACATTTTTCAATTTATATTTCAAAGTTAATTCACTCCTATTTTGGGGGATGCAACTCCTACCTAACCGTAACCTTGCTGAAGGATATTAATCTCTCCCAGGTGGCTTTTCATCCTAAAGACCTCGTGTCTTAGCATTCACATAACATTATTTTACTACTCCCAGCAATTCTAATTCCTCTTTCATTTTCCCTTAATTCCTATGAAACAAGAAAAACCTTTCTTGTGCAAAATAGCCTAAAATACGAAAGGAGAGAAATTGTGATAATTAAAATATTCTTTGGCAATATAATTAATAATATAATTCTCTTACATCAGTGTGTCTTAATGTCCAGCTTGCTTATAGTTACTAGTATAGAAGGCTGGAGGACACTTCAGGAATAAGCTGGGTGCAGAAAGAATAAGAACAGACATTGTGATCAAGGGCAGTATTTTAACACTCCAGGTGGTTGTTACCAACACAGCCTCGGTGTTCTCTAAACTTTTTCTGTCAATGGCAGAACTTCACTAGCATGGTGGTTTGCAGACCTGGATGCTTACGATCACACTAGACTAAATTGAAGGTTTTTTTCATTGTCACTAATAAAACATAGAGAAAGAATAAAGAGCAGAGTCTGGTTTCTGATTTACTTGTGGGAATCATAGAAACATAGAATTACTAGGTTGGAAAGGACCCACTGGATCATTGATACCAATCATTAAAAGTCTCTCCTTACAGTTTCATTTCTCAAAATGAATCACCTTTTTAATTTATGATACAATTTCTGTACTTGATTTAGAATCACAAAAGGAAATCAGATCTTGTTTCTGAAGATCTCAGAGTATTTTATAATTCAAATATTCACCATCATCATCTCCAGTTCACCAGCAGGGGAGCTGAGGCACAACATGGAGACATGATTAACCCAGGATCCCAAACATCTGATAGTACCAAACCAACTTATGTAACAGCAGCTGGGATCAGATCAAAAGCATGATCTTCATGGCAGGAATGCAACCTCTACCTGCCACCTGCCTGGACACACTTGCTGGATATGTTTCAGCACTTAACTTGCTTAGTCTAAATAAGTTGATAGGAGGGAGATTTGTTCATATTGCTCCAAAGAGTGCCAATCATCCCCTTTCTTCAGCAACTTTCCAAGCCAAAATCATAGAATCACCAGGTTGGAAAAGACCCACTGGGTCATTGAGTCCAACCATTCCTATCAATCACTAAACCATGCCCTTCAACAACTCGTCCACCCGTGCCTTAAACACCTCCAGGGAAGGTGATTCAACCACCTCCCTGGGCAGCCTGTTCCAGTGCCCAATGACCCTTTCCATGAAAAATTTTTTTGCTGATGTCCAGCCTAGACCTCCCCTGGCAGAGCTTGAGGCCATTCCCTCTTGTCTTGTCCCCTGTCACTTGGGAGAAGAGGCCATTACCCTCCTCTCTACAACCTCCTTTCAGGTAGTTATAGAGAGCAATGAGTTCTCCTCTAAACCTCCTTTTCTCCAAGTTAAACAACTCCAGCTCCCTCAGCTGCTCATCACAATCCATCTTCATCTTGCAGAAAGGAGTGGCTGTAGTTTATTCATCTTACCTGCCAACAGTATCAAGACTTTCAAGTCACGACGATCATGTGTAATATGCCTTTTAAAGCACAATTTACCCTTAGAAAGGTTTCTTAAGAACAATAAAAATATTTTTGTTTTATTAAAATGTCATCAGATGACAACAGCATGCATTTATTCTTCCCTTTTAATCAGCCTTTCCAGCACACAGGTGCCATATAGCACTAAAGGATGCAACTCCTGTTGCAGAGTTGAGCACTGAGAGCTGAAACAACATCTCATTCTCTCCCTCTTGTTTGTGGAAAGGATTTGCTTGTATTCTCAGCCTTTTTTTGAAGGACTGCTTGTTCTCCCACTTTAATAAGACACTCTGTATGAACCAAAGCTGAAAACTGCACAAGCTACTGAGCTTTGCTCTGTGTTTGGGATGTGGAAGGTGGACAGATGGCTGGGCAGGCAGACAGATTTTGTAGAAGCTTTGTTGTCTAACAGCCATTTTATGAAGGGAGAGTGATAATAAATGATGCAACATGTGGGTCAGCAAGCTGAAACTCTGGTTATATTTCATGTCATGTTCAACATGCATCTTCAGTTCTGAAATGCTTGAGCTATAAAGACTTTATGGGGCATGATGACTACAGCAAGAAATTAATTGCAGCTTGGTATGCTGTAGAGAACAAATATCCTGAAAAAGAAATATGTTAAAATGTTTCAAGCAACAAATTAATTAAATTTTCCATCTTCTTACTCCAAGGGCAAATTATTTCACTGTGAAATTATCAGGGTACAATTACCACATCATTCTTTCCACAGGTTTATTGCAACAATAAAGACCTGGGATACAGTATGATTTTGCTCCTGAATGGACCATTGACACAGATTTTCTGTTCCCCATGACCATCTAACAAGACATTAAGGTCATTAAATCTTAACAGATTAGAAGAGAAAGAAAAAGTTTTTCAGAAAATTTTCTAGCCAGGAAGAGAAGTCAATAATGAAGAAGATGTCTGAATTGAAATGTAGTTATTGAGGCTCCTGCTTTAGTCACAGCTTCATCATAGATGTAACAGAGTAATCTGGAAAATCCTGAGCAGTTTTACAGTATATTTGGCAAGATACTGAATGTTTGTCCCAATGGAGAACATCGCCAGCTAAATAGCCCACAGCCAGTGGCTTCCCCACTGTCACAACTGTCTGATCACATTAGCATACAATGCAGTCTTCAGACAGCTTACTTTTCATAAGAAAATTTAGCAAAGAATGGTAACTAAACAAGACAAAAGCACAGATCCAACCTGTGTGTGACAGATGCCTGTAGCAGCAGTCAAAATTATTTATTCTTGTAGTTCTGTGTAAGAAATGGAGAAATGGAGACTGTTTTCAGTCACATGTTTGGGTTCCTGGTCCTAGGCTGATTTCGAATTCATCAAGTGCCACCAATTACAAGAGATATCATGACATGAAGTTTTAGGTTCATTGCACAAAACAAACAAAACCCAGCAGTCTGGGACTTGAGGAGTGTGATCTTTCAAGTTTTTTGAGAAAAAAAAATGTTGCTATAATTTTGACAACATAATTTAGAGGCTTTTATATAGAGCAATCTACACCTCCGCCCCTCTCCACCTTGCCTCCCTCTCCGGTATTGTCTTGCCTGTCAATTATTGGAAGAAGAGCCTGTTCTTTAAAGGGCTTTTAAATTATTAGAAATTATTTGGAATATCATCTGAAAGCTCTTGAACGAAAGAACACTACCCCCACACATACACACACCAGAAAGTATTTATTTGCATTGTCAACTTAAATGTGCAGGAATAATAGGAGAGTTTATCTGGATAACAGCATTAGCTGTGCTGACCTTGGGTTTGAGCTATGGGGATCTTATAAGCAAAACCCGATGCTCCAAATGCTTAATACATGAAACCCATTTCCTTTCATACCTGTAATACTGTGAAGGTTGTATAGAAAGACTGAGAGAATGTAGGGCCATGACCACAGAGTAAGCAGTGTTGCTGTTAATATATGTTTAACAGCAAGCAAAGCAAGGCAGCTGCGCCATTTTGCCAAGTAAGCAACTTTATTGTTAATGTAGGGTTTGTTTGCTCTGATACATAACAGAGACATTAGAGTTCCTTCAAACCATCACTCTGACTGGCACTGAAAGATATTGTATTATAAATTTTACATTATAATAGTGTTTACTGGAGGAATAAATTGCATACCTGTATTGAAGTGATGGAAAAAAGACATCACTCATTATCACATTCAGCAGCATGCTGAATACAGCAGTGAACAGTGATAATCGTGCCAGCTAAAGTGATTTTACGTATGAAAACTTGTTCAGATGTAGGAGTGAGAGACTGCTTATGTCTTACATGAAGCGCAACTATTTCCTATTTGTTTCTGAGACAAACCTTCCAGTCCACTGATAACTCACAAATTTCCTAAATTCAATATACGTTAAAGGTATAAAAATCATATATGAATTTTCTTCAGAGCCCTATTTTATCTCTACAATATCTACCTTGAATGTTTCCAGTTGCTGTTATCCCACTTTTGAAGTGACCTCTCATAAATCAGAAATAAGCATTTTATTCAAACATTGCTATACAATTCACTCCCAGTCTCTCTGATCTCTTCTGAAATGGTTTCTGAGACACTGCTCTTCAGACAGATCCATGTACCACCTAAAGAATTTTCATCTCTGAATTTATCTTGCAGTACAGATGGTGGCAGAAGAGCTGATACAGTTGATTTCACTTATATTTTATTTTCTCATTGTCAGTGATCCTAGATGAATTTCACCTTGCTGCCTCTTCCTACCAGTAGATATTTAGGATGAGCTTCACCTCCAGCAAGGGAAGCTTATTTTAGGCACCCAAAGATGGGATTCTCCAGGTGGGTGAAGTATCCTAGCTCCCAGTACAGTCCATGTAGATCTCTTCAATGAAGCCTAGATGCAGTTAATTCAAAACAGGTAATAGGGCTACCTTAGATTATGCTGCCTGGCTTCCAGCCGCTGAAGGAAATACATCCCTCCAGAGCCTCTGTCATAGGTGCCAGTCTCAAGCAGACATCTTCAAAAACCTAAGGAGCCTGGAACAGTTCTCAGGGCATATGTTTAGGCAACTGAATTACGTCCTAGACCTCCAGTACCCATTATGGAAGCAAGGACACCTCACTCATTTATGGACACCTCCCCCAGAAACAGGGTGAGAATGAATCCCATTCCTAGGCCTCAGTTTCACTATCTAGCTACATCTTTGTAATAAGTATACTTACATAGCCCTCCCCCTGCAAAGCATTTACAACCCAGTTCCCATTGATTTTAGTTAGACTTCATGCTTTTGAGGATCTAGTGCCTAAAATCTCTGTTGTGAGATCTGGGTACCCAACCTAGATGCAGTATTTCTTAGCAAGCACTGCTGCCTCAGGGAGCAGGAGGAGGACATGGTAGATCAGGTTCCACCATGCTGCTCCATTGACTGAGTGAAATGGCTCCTAGGACTGGTGATATCCTTTGCCAAGCAAGGAATATTTTGGGTAGAAATTAGGTGATATCAGAAAAGGAATGAAAAGGGCATTCAAAGGTTTCATTCTATAACTGAGCGTGCATCCAGAAGTGCCAGCATCTCAGAGGAGGTGTTGCTGTAACTAAATAGATAAAAGCATAGATTGCGTGAAGAAAAAGAAGTGTAATTGGGGGTACCAATCTCCCCAACACTTGAGTTCTTCTAAATAATATGGATGACTAAATAAATATCACTCAGATCTCTATGTTCTAGCAGAGGACCCTGCTATGTACTGGCCAACATAGCACTCTGCCACCTTGAAGAAAAAAAAACTTTATGTATACTGATTTGGACTATTTCCTCCAATAGAATAATTAAATGGTTAACAGAAAAAGACTAGTAAATAAAAGCAGTACTGTTTTATTAATTTCCTCTTACTTGGCAATGTTGGAGAAGGGAGGGTGTATTTTAAAGATTATATACCACCTCCTTCCCCCACTCCAAGGACACAATCTTCACTAAAAAAGAGATTGACTTGCCTGCCACAGGACATACATTTCTCAATTCAAATGCTACAGTTCAAGTCAGTTGCTGGCCTTGATATCAAGTTTCTGTTGACAAACAATAGAAAGCATAGCACTTCTGTGTGACTGAGTTGATGTTCGACATAGAAACACTCCTCCACAGAATCACAAGACAGACTTGAAATTAAAATAATTTTCAAAGGAAATTGTAGGTGAAAAACAAAAGGAGATAGATTGAAAATTGGAACTAATGGGAAAATAAAGATGTTAGCGCTACCTAATTGTTTTCCTGGTTTTTTCATAATAAAAATTATTCTCTTTCTCAATGTATGTCACCCATGCATTTATCTACATTTCTGTTTGTCTATCATTTACCTGTCTTCCACCTGCCTGAAAGTAACTACCTATTTGGAAAAGCAAGTTAAATTGTCTTCCTTGGTGAAGGGAGGGGAGAGAAATAAAAAAGAGAGAGAAAAATGATGAAAATTCTTGGTGTAATCTGAATAGCAATGAAGCAAAAGCTACTCCTTGATGTGCCTATGAATCCTGTAAATGAAGTGGCCCTTGAATTAAATTAATTTAAAATCTGGCAAATATTACTCGGCGTGTTTGTCAATGTGCTGTATAATTATTAATTTGTTCATTGAGGCAACTATATAAATAAATAGAAAGCAGAATGCCATGATTAAACTAACATTAGAAATCCAGGGTCAAGGAGCCCTGTTATGCAGAGATCTAAATAGCTTTCCCAGGTCCTATTTTTACATCTCCATACAGATCTGCAGGTCTGTAACTGCGAATTAATTGGCACACATTTAGATGCCAACAGAGCTTTTGTATTCTCAGTGCACATTTTGTCTTCTCAGAGTGAGATGTTAGTAATGGAGGTTTTAATATTACCCCTAGGGGAGCACCAGAAAATCTTAACAATTTCCTTCACTAGAGTATTTTCATTAGAGCTAAATGCTGTGCAATTTACATTTGAAATCAGGTGTAGGGTAAGTATAATGTGACAAGACATGTTGCAATGTTAGGGGTTTTTTGTTCAAATGTTCCTTATTTACTGCAATATACACTCAAAAGATAAGCATGCAATTAAAATAAATATCTTGATTTTTAACCACTCCTAATTGAACTATTATTGGGATAATAGGAGCACAAAATAGAATCAGGTTTAAAAGGACCCAAAGCACAAGATTAAAATATTACTGTATTTAAACAAAAATGTTTCAGGCAAAATAGGTTTCTGCGCAGCTGAAACGAGTTCATCATAAGTACATCAGACACAGAGTCCTTCCTTTGTAGTACTAATTCAACCTTGTGGTACTTAAAGTGCCAAGACCTCTGCATGGTTCACATGGCTCACAAAAAAACATAAACCCTACCTTTTCCGACACAAAAAAATGGAACTGAGTTAGTACCTTTTTCTAAAAAATGTATTCATTCATTAATAAGGTCCTGATGCAGTAAATGGCTATTAGACTAGCACTAAAACAGAATTGACACATACCTAAGGCTGGCTTTCAGTGCTTGGTCTAATATAAAATGCTACTTTGCCATTGCCCTCACCTGAGGGCACCCATATTACACCACTGACTTGCTTTTTTATAGCAACAAATGAAAAAACTGCACACCTACAACAGATCAAATCAGATCAGGACCTCCTTCATTCTTCAACACAGTCCCAGGATCCACCTTTTGAGTGTTTCTCCGCCAGAAAGCCCAATGTTCAAGCTAATGTAACTGTTGAAGTGGGTCCGTACAGAAGGAAGATTGCAGCACCTGCCTCTTAGCTAGCATGGAGCCTACGAAAACTAAGGAAACCCAGTCACTGCAGAAGAGACCTGCCAGCAGCTGGAAGAGAGAAGAAAGCAACAGTTATAGCAATTCTACTATTTTACTGCCTTTCTGTAAAATTACAGCCAGCCTCAAGTGCATCAGCACACCACATTATGAGGAAGTAGGTCTAAGCACAAGAGGTTCAGACCCAGAGAGCTGGAATGGTTACAGGAGCATCCAGATATATCCTCCATGCAACACAGCCCCCTTAGGCTGAATAAAGCACAAAAGTGAGGTAGCCTTCTCATTGCCTTTTCCTTACACAGCGAGGCACAAAAATACCAAATTACTTTGGAGGTAAAAAATTCATGCCACATTACCAAGCCATCCAGGTTAGGCAGATGGACATTATTGTCTCCATACCATCAATGAAGAAAAGAAGGTCCTAAATGGCTTCTTTAAATGATAGCGGGGTTAGCCCCCACTTCATCTTGTCTCCCTTTTGTCACTGGATATAAGAGTCTAAAGCAAATTGGTGTCTTACTGAGGGGAATCAAGCAAGAGGCTCACACCTTGGCTGAAGAGGATCAGATTTTCATATTTTAGCCAGTACTCATAAAAAAGGCTAGCAACCACAGCAGTGTCTCATATCCTTACACTGGAATTCATAAAAATCCAGGTCCCAGACTTTCTGGTCACTGTAAATTGCAGCCTTCTGCTGTTAAGGGCTTTGTGAAAAACACTTCATAAATTTTCATTAGAAAACTTACTGCTGAAGGCATTTCTTCCATCCTTCTGAGGAAGGGTGATTACAAAAGTTCAAGTTACCCCTGAAGCTTAAGAAACAAAATGTAGAATATAGGCCGTGGGTCTTTTAAACATTTGCCAGATATCATTATTATTAAGAGCAGCAATGCATGGTTATGAAATCTTCATGATTCAATAGTTTTTGTGAAGTTTTCATTGCCATCTGAATGACCACAAAATCTATGCAGAGCCAGAAGTACGAAAGTTTTACATAGGACCTTGTCCACGCACAGCAAGCACCAAAGGCCCTGGTGAAGTGCCAGGTTAGCAATTGAAACCATATAGTGATAAGCAAGACAGGGTGAAAAGGGTGAGCAGTGAGAAGAAAAGCAGACCTTGAAAAGATTGCAAATATTAAACAGATGGGAGAAGAGGGAGAAAAAAAGATGAGGACTAAATGTTCCCACTTCAAAGCACAGAGATGAGTAAATGAGGACCTACGATGTCCTGTGCTTTGTAAAAACTTCAAGCTGTTAGGCACCTTGCCTTTGTAATATGTAAACAAAGCTAAATAAATTGCAAAGAACTTATAATCTTTTTTCGATAGGGAACACAATGAAATTGTATTAAAAATAATTAAGCAAATGGTAGAGTTGAGACCTTTTATTGTATAAAAATAATTAATACAAAGCAAGTTCTTTTGAGATTTGTTAAATGAGTAGTTGCATATGAAATTACTTGTATATTGGAGAGATAATTCTAACTCTGTTTTCCACATAGCTCTGCTCACACCTGAGCCACATGTCCATCATAATTCCACCTGTTTTTCAGAAGGTTGTTGCAAATATTGACTATGCTTGAAATGCAAGGAGAATACAGTCCACTTTTTCAAACCATTTTGAAGAATAGAAAGCATGGAAAGAGATTTCTCCCTCAGGGAGCAATAACAATTAAAAGGAAAATGATTTTAAAGTCAACAGCAAAAATGCAGATTTCTAGGACAAAATTATACTAACCTTTTCTAGATTTGTTTTTTAGGCTATATATGTTGGCATGTTCTAGGTCACAGATAGCTGGAATGAAGGCATAGGATATCTCTAAACAACAAGAAGCCAACTCTTAGATTATGCTTTTCTTGGGTGAGTCTATTGGCTGTATCTTAAAGCCAGTATTAAAATAACTTGTATTGAAAAAGAAAACTGCATCTGCGGTGTTAAATGGAAAAATTTTCTGGTCCACATTTTGAGCTTAGATAATGTTACAAGAAAATAACCAAGATTAATTCTTCTGCTGTTTAACATCAAACACTTTCATGCTTAGCCCTTGCCAATAGCACACACAAGACAGAAATCCACATTCCAATGAAATATCTAACAAGCATAACCTCATTTGAAAGTATTGTGAAAACAGATTTGATCATAGAGGTTACATGGGACTCCAGACAAACAGGTGCCCTGAACTAGAGACATCTGAGGCGTATTTTGCGTCCAAAATGCTCAACAATTTCCTATCCAGGTATACTTGGCTTACCACTGCCTTCAGTACCATCTAAGGGAACTTCTAACCCTATGAGGAGTGGTTGAGAGAGCTGGGGTTGTTTAGCCTAGAGAAGAGGAGGCTGAGAGGAGACCTCATTACTCTCTACAAGTACCTGAAGGGAGGTTGTAGAGAGGAGGGAGCTGGCCTCTTCTCCCAAGTGACAGGGGACAGGACAAGAGGGAATGGCCTCAAATTCCGCCAGGGGAGATTTAGGCTGGAGATTAGGAGGAAGTTTTTCACACAGAGGGTCATTGGGCATTGGAATAGGCTGCCCAGGGAGGTGGTTGAGTCACCTTCCCTGGAGGTGTTTAAAGCACGGGTGGATGAGGTCTTGAGGGACTTGGTTTAGTGTTAGATAGGAATGGTTGGACTAGAAGATCCTATGGGTCCCTTCCAACCTGGTTGTTCTGTGATTCTGTGATTCTGTGAAATGCTCTTCCGGGTACATTTAGATTTACAGACTGCTAGATGCCTGTAACCTCTCCACCCAGCAGAGGTCAGGGATTAAAGATGTCTCTGCATTAGCAGGAACCAAGGAGAGTCATTCTATCTTACCATCCACTTGTCTAGTCCATACTTCATTGACTTGTGTTATTTATGGGACACAATGTTGAAAGTCTCTCTAAGATCAAGATGAGCAACATCCACTACAACTCTTCTCCCAGTCATTTAATCACAGAAGGCTATCACATTGATTAAGCATGACACAAATCCATGCTATTTAATTTTAGTCACCTTCTTGTCCCACATATATTTCAAAATGCTTCCAGCATTATTTTCTCCACTACCTACCCAGCAACCAAGGTGAGGCTGACCAGACAGTAGTTTCTCAGTTCCTTTTCTTTTCTCCTCTTGAAGATGAGTGGCATCTGCTTTCTTCCAGACACAATGAAGAAATCTTATCCATCTCATCACCTGCAGTACACTAATGATACTATAGCAAAACAGGGAAGTACAGCTTAATGTCATGAGTATCAATTAAGCCAAAACAAACAGAGTTTTTCAAACAAATTTCAGATGTTTTGTGTGGATTGTTGTTACTTTTTACTGTTTCACAGAATATTCTGATGATGTTTGATTGTTCATGAGAAAAATCATCAATATCTATATATTGACATTGTCGTGTACTGCAGAGGTTTCACTGCCACACATCAGTAATACTTAAAACTGTTATCAAACACCCCTTCAGTTTAGCTTTAGGAAGTGCCATGTAAAAGTGTTGCAAACTTAGAGAGAATGGTATTAAAACCCAAGCCACACTTAGCCACAGCTAAACCAAATGCTATATCTTCTTTAAAAGACTGTGTTAGATCAACAAGCTGCCAATCAGAATTGATATGAGACTATCCAATGGACATTGTATGAATAATCTAACAGCCTTTTCCTGTCAGGGTGAGGATGACAGCTGAACAACTGGGAAGGTTAGCACATATTCTTCACATGATGTCTTGAAGAAACTACAAGGAATACTGCAATAAAGAAAAGTGACATAGCAAATCCCACTAATACAGAAAAAAGCATGCTGGACCCTTAGAAGTTACCATGGTTGGTCTTGATCAAAATGATGACTAGATGTAACAAGCAAGGAGACCACATCACCACACTGAGTTTGCAGAATAGACACATGTCTCTTTGCAGATGGGACTCTCAGTCCAGCTCAGCAGAAGCCATTGGGAAAAAAATCTTCAAATTTATATCCAGTTATTATGTGTGTTGATCAGCTGACATTAATTCATTATTTACTACTCTATTTTTACTACAGGAAATGAGATGGACCATAAATTAGAGCAATTGCAAGTTTTCTGAGACAGAACAGGTGACAACTGGACGCTGGTCTGCACAACAGAGATGAGAAGATTTCCAAACGCATTGGACTGTGGCCTCTGAGATAGGTCCAATAAGGCCTGTAAGGGAACTAAGGACAAATCCAAACTCATACCTGTTAGCCTAACTAATCAACTTGGTTTAATTCCAGTGAGATATTATTCTCTGAAAGTGCACTGAAAAATGCCTGCATAGTTTTTCTTCCTTTCTGTGAGCTCGGTTCCTACTTTAAGTATTTGTGTATTTATGCATTGCTATTTATTAAGTACATTTTGTTTTCTTTTTTAGTATAGTTGTAACAAGGAAGTTTAATGAGAAGGAATGGAACAGAATTTTTTCCAACTTTTAATATTTTATTTATTTTTAATATTAGGAATCTTTTGTTTTCAAAGAGAAAATTATTTTCCCCTTTCAGAAGTAATTATAGAAAAGTACGAAAATAAGCCTTCATACATTTAAGAGGCGCTACATTTTTTCAATTGACAATGAAAACTTTGGTTCAGGCATAGAGAAAATCTACAAAATAAAATTCTAGTTCAAATATTTATGTTTCTTTTTAAAAACTCAGCTCTCACTACAGCTTTATGACTATCACAGTCAAACATGACCTCAACTTTGCAATCTGCTGAATCCTCATCCTAGAAAGTCATGTAATTCATAATAAAAAGGAACGATAAAATCTTGTTCAAAATATTTTTAACAATGTTAGATTGAATTTTCTAGAATGTTAGATCACGGACAAAGTCCTTTAGAACTTCATCCTTCAGATAAATGGAAGAAACATTTCAATACCACAAAGGAAACAATTTCTGTTCCAAATTTTGAAGACAGAAGCATGCAGATTGCAAACGCTGATTGTCATGGAAGCTCAGTACACACCATATACCATACTGTACTCCTCTTTCCCAGTAAGGTCCTCATATATTATGGTTATGTTCCATGTCTTCCTGTCTGATTAGTCTATTCATTCTTACATTTATGATATAGTTCTATATAGAAAGAGTTTAAACAGATATTTTTTTTTTCTGTGACAGTACCTTGTTCAAATTGAGAGGGTTCTTTCTTAAAAGACTGATGGGGATATTTTGCTTGTGATTAAGATTCTGGTCTTTAGTCTAGCTTTAACCATTTCTCATGGGCACAAAACTTGCAGGCACATTTTGCAACGTAATTATTTGTGTCTGCAATCTAGTTACTTAGATGTCTGAGTCTCTGATTGCATCCATAAGTCAGAGACTTGGACATCTAAGTGATCTAAATTGCGCCTGCAACAATTTGCACCTAAAATGTCAGAAAAGGGATGTAGCAGATAGAAAAAGAGTTCAGAAATGGGTGATGAGTATAATTAGGGACATGAAAAACCTCAGAAATAAAAAAAAATGGAATGGAATTGGACTGTTTACCTAAGAGATGAGACAAAATGAATTAAAGAGAAAATGATTAAAAGTAGAGGAAATAAGGAACATGATAGAAAAGATAGATGGGCTACTTTTACCCCTGCTTTTGTCATAACATAAGAACAAAGAGACATTTTGCAAAACTTAAGCGTGGAAGATTCAAAATTTATACAAAAGGAGACACGCTTTCACATAACTAAGATGTGAAAAGCCTGACCACATGATGTAGTGAATCCACCGGTACTCAATAGAAGATTAGACACCTCTTTGGATTTAGAAATGCTTAAAAAAATTTAAAAGCGGCAGTTTCAGAGAATAACTGCTTCAAGGCTCCTTTTTTTTATTTTTTTTTTTGTAATGTTGGAGGTGGGGAAGTTTTTCTTCAGGAGCAGATCAATTTAGACAAGACTGACACAAGTTTCCTTGTGTCTTTCCCTTGAGGTATTCAGGGAGGTCTCTGGTTTGTGATAGGTTGCTGGGCAAGATGGAGTCTCCAAAGAGAGACACACCAGCTCAACTACTCTTCCTCAGAGCACACACAAATCCACAAGCCCTTTCAGAATTTTTTGCAGTGGGATTCAAGAGGGTTGTAGATCAGAACCTTGCATCTTTGCTACCTGAATAATAGGAAATGTCATGAATTTCATATCATACTAGAAAGTATCACCATACTAATTAAAGAACTAGAATGTGAACTAGTGCAGAGACATAAGTATGTCCTTCCATACAATTTAATTAGGTGGCACAGTTGTGTTAGTTTTTCAGTGGGATAGACAGAGAGCCATGCACCAAAACACAGGTGTAACTTGGAAGTTAGGACATTTCCTGAGCTGTAGGAGATGCAGGTTGAAGTCTCAGCTGGCAATCAGGCAGGATATAAACTTGGAAAGTAGTTTTTCACCATCTTAGAGGAGCTTCCTAGAAAGCCATATGAGAAATGACTTATTGTCCGTCTTTTCAGTCATCATCCCTGGAAGTAAAAAAACCCACATACATATGGCATATAAAGACATGGTTTAGAGACACTTGGCAGTGTTAGGTTTATAGTTGGATTTGATGATCTTATAGGTCTTTTCCAGCCTAAATGATGCTAGGATTCGATGACATGATTCCAGGCTTGACTGCCAGAAAACACAGGACCCAGAGATAGGCTACTTTCTTGACCACCTTGGCTCTACCTGGTTTTCCAGTTAGTCTGGCAAGTTTTCAGCAACTCTTCTTTTGCATACCTAGTTTTCCCCTTGTATCATAGGCAGGATCTGGAGATTTGAATCAGGTCTATAAAGTCCAGGGATCCCCAGTGCACTAAAAAATAACTTGCCCTGGATAGAAGCAGTAAAAAAAATGAGCTAGTGAAAAAACCCACAAAGACAGACGTTTAGGAAACATAATGCAGGCAGGTAGAGTACTAACTCCAGTTCCCAGTTAAATACAGACAGAATCCTCCTATGGCCATCCATGACCCTGGAACAGGAGCCAACAGAGCAATAAGAGGTTTAAGAGGTTATGATAAGAGAAGAAGACAAAGATGTCCGTTTCGCTGAAGAAGGGAGGGAAAGAATTACAGAACAGGAAATAAATAAAACAAGAGGAATTATAGGGAAGATTCAAAAAGCTGAATGTTACAATCAGAGTAGTAAATAAAGTAAGTGATTTTGACAGCTCCAGGGCCAAGGATCAAGAGAGGAAAGAAAGCAAGCAGATTAAAAGTCACTGCAGTGTACAACTGCAGCTGAGACAATGGTGACATGAATACACACTTAAACTTCTGGAATTAAGAGTTTAGACAGTATCTGAGATGTAGAAACAACCAGCAACAGTTTGGCAACTGTTTGGAGATCACAGACAAGAAGATTTAATATGCAATATTTACTTTGTCTGATTTCTTCCCCTTTGTGTGAATGAATAGGTGCCAGATTGTTTGGTCAGCTTAAACTTCTTTGAAACTGAAGAGTCTAATTGACAACTTTCATTTAAAGGAAAGTGTAAGAACCCAGGATTGTCCTTTTGTTCCCTGAGATGTTGAATCAACAGCCACACACTGATAATATGTGCAGTAGTCCAAACAAAGAGGTGCATCCAAGGCTGAGGAATTTGTTCTGGTTCTGGGGAGGTTTGAAAGTCTGTGAGACAGAAAAGAAAGCATAATCTTTACAGCAACCTGAAAGGAAACATTAGAGACAGCCTAGATATGGGGATCTCAGAAAAAGTGGGAGAGAAAATATGCTCAGTTGATTGATAGTTAAAGGGCAGTTGGACCTAAGAGCAAAGAAAGTGCCTAAAAATTGTTTGAGAGAATGTTAGTAATCCCAGGTCAAAACCATGCCAAGGACCACTTTCTAAATTTAATTGTACAATCAAGCCCTGGTGTCAGGAATGCTCTCAGTGCTATCCCAAATCACTAGAGCAGATGTACCCACCCTGACCCCTGAGTCTGGGGCTGCTATGTATAGATAGGCAAGGCTTTAGTTTTGGGCTGAATTTGGGGGACAGGGGTAGTTTTCCTCCTGACATTTCACTATGTTGGAATGCAAGGGTCCAAAGTAGTCAGCTCCTCTTGTACTTTCCTGTATGAAATAGACACATAGGCTATTTCCCAGAGAAATGCAGGACAAAGTGAAGAGAAATATATAACAGGCTGGATGCTGTGATGTAAGTGCTGGTTAAATTTGAGTATGCCTGGGCAGTATCAATGATGGTTGAAGTTTTCCAAGCTCTGCCACTGGGTTGTATTCTGTTAAAAACAGTGGACATTCCTTCCTCTTTTTGGCAGACTTCAACTACTGCAGCTACAAGAAAACACATAGCCACCTTTGTTTTCTCCATCCTGCCACCAGCAAAGGGAAAGAGGTAAACGCTTTCCTTTTTTGCCCTTCGCACATTCCTTCTTCCTCCTCTGTTGCTTTCCCTTTTCTAGGAATTCCCACACCACTTTTGCTTTATGAACATAAGTCTTTTCCCTATTAAGTTCAAAGGCCAACACCAGGCAAATGCAACACAGACATTTGCAGCTGAGCTCATAGTCTGCAGTCCCTTGTAGAGAAATTTCTCTAAGTTATAATCTACCACATCCTAAAGTAGCAGCTGAAAATGGTCCAAATGAATCACATCCAAGAAGTATCCAGTTCTCCCCACATTTCTTTTACTGTGGAAGACTTGTGGAAAACAGGCCTTTTCCCCTTGGTTAAGGAGTAAGGGAGCAGACCAGGTGGTTTCTCAGTAAATATATCTCAGAGAGGAACCTGTCTTGAGCCAGGTCTCTGTTGGGGTCTCCAGGAAATCAAGTCTTGAAAATCTCAGTGGGAAGAAATGTACCAAAACCAGAGTGTATTGTTTCACCTCATCCAAAGTAGAAACAGACAGCTCAAAAATTACATTTAAAAAATAAAGAAAAAACACAAGATATAGCTCAGCTCCAGGCAGATCAACTCCTTCCTCAGGAATTATGCTTGAGAGAGGGCAAGAAAAAGATTAGTGATATGGGACCTTTGCACCATCATTTTACTAAAAAAAAGAAAACAGACTTTTCCAATTGCTATAAAATCAGCTTTCATCTCTATTCCTTTCTTTGACAACTCAGAAAAAAACAGTAAGCAAAAAAGGTGGTTCTTGGTACGAATTCTGGTTTTACTCACTTCCATGTACCCACATCTCTTCAGTGGGCCTATGTTACACAGAGTTAGCATTTTAGGTAGTCACTTAGTAATTGTATTTGCCTTAGCCTCCCTCCCCCATTTACTTACAGAGATTTTTGAACATGCCAAATAAATGCAAGATCACAGGAGCTAAATGTGTTTCCCATGAAGTCAGGGGCTTGTTCCCAGGACCTGTTGGGCCAACATGGAGAGTTTGAAAGCTTGCTTTGAGTTCTGTGAGACAGTTGTCTGAGAGGATTAAATACAAATACCATTCATCTATCATGAAAGGCACAGACAATTATCTATTCAATCCTATCATGTCTGAAATGGGAGTATTTCTAAAAATCAAGTGAGTCAAGTATAGGTAGTGGCTTATACAGGAAGTTGTTCCTCCACAGGAAAAATGAGTAACAAATGAGTAACAAATTCAGAGGGGCAGACAGACCCTTTATTGGGAGTCAGTTCCCTCACTTTCGACTTGCATTAATTTTTCCTTGCTTGAGTTTCTTAATTGTTGTTTTAATCTGTGTTGCTTCCACTGAGAATGTAAAATAATGCAACAGAAGTTAAAGAGGAGTTTACATTGCAAAAATATTTCTGTTATGGAGTTAATTTCATATCGTTTTATTCTTCTCAAACTTATAATTTTCTACTGCTCATACATTTTTCTGGCCAGAAGTGATTGTTAGCATCATCTAGTTTGACATGCAGTATAGCAAGGGCCAGAGAAGTTCATCCAGTAATTCTTGCATCGATCCCAACAATTTACATTTGGATTAAAACATGTCTTCTACAAAGACATCCAGTCTTCATTTAAAAACTTAAAAGTAATGGGGAAAAAAAAAGTCTGCTACACCTCCTGGCAAACTATTTATATAGTTAATTAAATGTTAAAAATCCACAACTTATTTCCAATGTGAATTTTGTCTTAACTTTAGCCTTTAGGTATTTTTGCCGCAGTAGAGAAGCCTCCAGTAGCCCTCACATTTCCCACTGCTAAGGTGCCTTCCAGTTGTGTAATTTCCCATTAAATATTCTTTCACTCAAAAATGTTGATTCATTGGAGAACTACATATGACACAGCTAAGTCCTGTTCCTGCAGTACCCCAAACTGACGGCTGACACCTGCCACTCTGGATCATAGAAAGTACTACATACATGGGAGTGTCCAGCAGAGAGGATGCTTGGGCTACCTCTTGTAATCAGGCCTCCAAGCTGAGTTGAGGCCCCATCACACAGAAAAGTCTACTGGCTCTTCTGGAGCAAGAGCAAAAGCAGCTTATGGCCATTAGCTCCAGGCAACAGAGTTGAAACCAGAGTGTGACAGACGCTAACCCTGAGGATAAACACCACAGGGGACAAAGAAGGTGACCAGAGCAAGGTTGTACCCAAATAACCAATCTGTGGATTAGGCAGCGGTCGCACAGACCCAATGATCTCCCCAACAAAAAGGCTCAGAGGTTAAGCAGGAACTTGAAGCCACATTTGCTATTTACAGCTGAAAAATAACCGGGTTCTTGCAAACTGGTCACTTAGAAAACCAACTTTCACCCATTCCATCTTCACATCCTTACTTAATATACGGGTATTTCATCTGTAAAATTATTTCAGACGCTCACAAAGTGGCCCTAATGTAACCATCATTGCTCATACTCCCTCCCCACCACTCTTCCGTGAAGCCTGCTGTGCTACTGTCATGCTATTAACATTCCTCTGAAGTCACAGAAATGCTAGGATGTACCTGATGCATTCAGAAACCCAGCAGGTGCCTTCTGTGGGTACTGCGCCTCCAAGCAATGCCAGGAAGCAGTCATAAAGTTAACGCAGTAGTAAGCTATGTAATTTTTTGATAACAGCTACTTACAAAAGTACAGAAATTGCTACATTTTATATATACAGATTTCTCACATTCCAATTATGGACCAAGACCCGGTGCATGCAAATAATTAGTATTTAGGAGCAATACATTATTTTTTTCCCCTGTATGCCACTCTGTGATCTGAAAATGCTGGTCGATTCCTAAGTTACTTTGCATGTGTCAGTGCAATTTCCCCTCAGTCCCAGAAGCTTCTGGAGCACATAAGTAATGTTATAATGTAACAAGGGCCTAATAATTGCGTCTGGGAAGCTTCCCATACAATTTTCATCTTTTATTATGTGGTTAGCTTATTTATACATTAGTATCATTTGGCAAATTGCATCTAGAATACATGGGGAGGCTGAAGCTTAAAAATACACTCTTGTTTCTCATGGCAGCCCCAGGTGCAAGACATTATCCTTTAATGTCATGGAAAGTCTCCAGCTACCTGACTTGAGGGCAGGGTACTGTGACGCTGATGAAGTAATTTCGCTCTTAAGTTGTTGGGGTTTTTTTATTTGCAGTATCAAAGCATATACATTCAAACGGTGGCATTTTAATAGTCAAAATGGATATCAGTGGCTGGAGATGGAGAAGGCAAGGCCACTGACTGCACTGCTCGCCCCACTGGTCTCCCTGACAAGTGAGTTTGAGGCTCCCATGTCCCTGTCTCACGGCTCCCAGAGGGTCATAACCAGCTCCCAGCTCTGCTGCCCACTGTCAGTAGAGGCAGGATGCTGCCCTCCAGGGGAGCCCAAGGGGCTGAAAGGAGGTTGGTGAGGCAGTTGGTCTCTTCTCCCAAGTGACAGGCAACAGGACAATGGGGAACAGCCTCAAATTGCTCCAGGGGAGGTTCAGATTGGCTGAGAGAGTTTGGGTTGCTCATCCTGGAGCAGAGAAAGCTCCAAAGAGATCTTATAATGACCTTCCAGTACCTGAAAGGGCTACAGGAAAGGGACTATTTACAGAGGCTTATAGTGATAGGACTAGGGGCAATGGGTATAAACTGGAGAGGGGCAGATTTAACCTTGACATAAGGAGGAATTTCTTCACTATGAGGATGGTGAGGCACGGGCACAAGTTGTCCAGGGAAGCTGTGGCTGCCCCATCCCTGGAGGTGTTCAAGGCAGGCTGGATGAGGCCTTGAACAGCCTGGCCTAGTGGAGGTGTCCCTACCCATGGCATGGGGATTGGAACTGGATAATCTTTAAGGTCTCTTCCAACTCAAAACTATTCTATGATTCAACTATTAAGTTACAGAATCATAGACTCGCCAGATCACCCACCGGATCATCGAGTCCAACCATTCCTTTTAAAAACACTAAATCATGCCCCTCAGCACCTCATCCACCCGTCCCTTAAACACCTCCGGGGAAGGTGATTCAACCACCTCCATGGGCAGCCTCTGCCAGTGCCCAGTGACCCTTTCCATGAATTTTTTTTCCTAATGTCCAGCCTAAACCTCCCCTGGCAGAGCTTGAGGCCATTCCCTCTTGTCCTGTTCCCTGTCACTTGGTAGAAGAGGCCAGCTCCCTCCTCTCCACAACCTCCTTTCAGGTAACTATAGAGAGCAATGAGGTCTCCCCTCAGCCTCCTCTTCTCCAGGACATTCTGTGACATCAGGAAAAATGTCTTCACTGAAAGTATAGCCAAACACTGGCAGGGAGGTGGCTGGGTCGTCCTTCCTGGAGCTGTTTAAAAGTCAGAAGGTGAGAATAGAGTCACAGACTCATAGAACAACCAGGTTGGAAGAGACCCATCGGATCATTGATTCCAACCATTCCTATCAAACACTAAACCATGTCCCTCAGGACCTCATCTACTGGTTGCCTTAAACACCTCCAGGGAAGGTGAATCAACCACCCAGTTCAGTAGCAGAGGGGCACGGTTGGTCTCCACGATCTCAAAAGGCTTTTCCAGCCGAGCGAGCTGCCATACCTGGCATTCACAGAACCACAGAATCACTAGGCTGGAGAAGACCCCCTCTTAGGTCGAGCTCAGCCACAACTCTCCGCCGCTTCCTCCACGTACATCTCTTCCAATCTGCATTAACTAGGGAAAATTATTTATTAAGGCAGTATTTCCAAGTAGGCAGACAACCACAAGAAGGATGTTGAGGGTCTGGAGAGAGTCCAGAGAATAGCAACAAGGTTGGTGAAGGGGCTGGAGAACAGGTCTTATGAGGAACGTCTGAGAGAGCTGGGGGTGTTTAGCCTGGAGAAGAGGAGGCTGAGAGGAGACCTCATTGCTCTCTACAACTACCTGAAAGGAGGTTGTAGAGAGGAGGGAGCTGGCCTCTTCTCCCAAGTGACAGGGGACAGGACAAGAGGAAATGGCCTCAAGCTCCACCAGGGGAGATTTAGGCTAGAGATTAGGAGGAAAGGGTCATTGGGCATTGGAACAGGCTGCCCAGGGAGGTGGTTGATTCCCCTTCCCTGGAGGTGTTTAAGACACGGGTGGACGAGGTGCTGAGGGACGTGGTTTAGTGATTGATAGGAACGGTTGGATTCGATGATCCGGTGGGTCTCTTCCAACCTGGTGATTCTATGATTCTATGACTCCCGGTGGGGGCCGAGCCCGGCGATACCGCCCGCGGCCGCCTGGGGGCAGCGCGGCACCGCCCAAGGGCCTCGGCTGGCGCCGCTCCCGCCCCCAGCCCGGGGAGAGCGGCCTCGGCCCCCTGGCTACCCCTCGGCTGCCCCAAGGCTGCCCCCCGGTTGCCCCCCAGGGCCCTTCTTGAAGGGGAGATTCCACCCGGCAGCCGCAGAGGAAACCTAACGCAAAATAAACGCCTCCCTTTAATCATTCCCCTAAACCCGTGACGCTGGGAGCTGGGGTTTCCCGGTGCTGCGAGCGCTGCAAACCGGCCAAGAGCGAGGGATTGAAAGGTATTTGTCCAAACTAATTCATCTCTCTCTCTCTCCTGGGTCTATGGAGACTGCTGTTACTCTGCTGGAATGGTGCGACACGGCTAATTGGCTACAAATGTGAGGGTGGCACGGCTCCCACCCCAGGCTACTGCGTATTCATAGAATCATAGAATCATAGAATCATAGAATCACAGAATCACCAGGTTGGAAGAGACCCACCGGATCATCGAGTCCAACCATTCCTATCAAACACTAAACCATGCCCCTCAGCACCTTGTCCACCCGTGCCTTAAACGCCTCCAGGGAATTCGTCCTAAATTCTCTCCTAAAATACGCTCCGACTGACCCTGGGATGGGGGAGATGAGTGTCCTGTCATGCCGGTGTGGGGAGGGCTCCATGGAAATGGAGTCCGTCCAGTAAAATCATAACTGTGATAGAAATGGGATGTATGTAGCCGGCAAACTTTTAGTTGTGGGAATGACCATCCAGGATGGAGGTTGGCTTTTTTTACACAGATACGATACTGCCGCTCATAACACTTCCAGAACAAGGAAGAAATACACTTGAAATATTTGCCTGTGATTCCTTGAAACTCCTCCCTCCAGGGTGGTTGGTACCCCAGCTCCACTGAATGATTGCCTCTAGACCATTTGAGTACAACCAAAAGCTCAAAGTAGTAAATGTTACACCAATCGTGTCTCTGACCAAGGGGAAGATGTAGGAACCCTTAAAGATACACAAATTCGTTTTCATTTTGATTTTAGGTCAGCCAAAAAATACTAGGGTTGCTGGAGTAGTTCTGTGCTAAGGAAGAAATGCTGGGAAAGACCAAAGCCTAAAGTCACTGCTGCTGGAGAATGATTCTGTGACAACCAGGGGTTTATTCCTCTCCTGGGCATCCCTCCTCCTCCAGTGTCACCACTATTGCTTCTTTTTTGAGAGGAGATAGGATTGTCCCAGCAAGATTGTTCAGTAGTGGACAAAGGTCTCAATTTCCAAGACAGACCTCTACACTCCCAACAATTCTGATGGAAGTCTGAATCGCCATATGAGTCAGGCAGGACCTCAGTGTCGCATTCTTTCACAATCGTCTTCTTGAGAAGCATCATTATTGCCTTGAGCAGAAAGACTGTCCTGAAGTTGTGATGTTGTCCCTCTCAGTTGCCCAGGAACCTGCGGTACTAGAAAATAAAAAACAGCAAAGCTGAAGTTCCCCACTTGGCAGTTCAGATTACTGGACCATTTCATTCTTACTAACACTAGATTCACGAACTACTTACCATTCTACCTTAGTCATTTTGTGTTTCATCCTCCAAACACAAGGACAAAACTCATGGTCTGTGATTTATCCATTGAGTTCAGCATCTTACAATGCCTCACATATAACGTATACCTGTGACACTCAAATAATTACAAAGACAGGACAAGATATATAGACACTATTGCAAGTGATTGCTGAGATTTAGCACTGTTGCGAGTGTCCTGCTATAGTGAGAAAAGCCCATGAAAATTCACAGAATGAAATCCTGGTGTTAGTGAGGTGGATGAGAAATACTCAGAATTTCAGCAGGAACGGGTTTTTAGTGAAGGAGGACATAGAGCTTCTGCTGCTCAGTGGAGTGGTGCACTCTCAACAGCCACAGAAACCCAAAGCCAGGTTAGTAAAGTTTGCCCCTCCCTCTTCCTTACATACACACTGCTAAAAAGCTGACAATTGGTACCTGTTGATGTGGAATACACTGTCATCCTGCAACAAGCCAAAGACAGCATCAGTTTTAATGTCTGTCTACAGGATAACAGTAAGATTCTGGGCAAGAATCAAATTAACAATAGGAAGAGTGTTGGTCCAGGAACAGATAGGATTACTTCTGTTAAAACCTTTTAACGTCTAAACTGTTGTTGATCAAACCTTTCAAGCTAGAGATTATATGGCCTCAACCAGAGGTTTTCTTGAGATGTGCATAGAGAATACAACAAATTCAGTGGGAATATCTTCACTATGGAATAACACAGAGATATGGAAGAAGCAGAGAGAAAATAAGATTAAGATTATTCGAGCTATTCACTTCTGTTCAAGGTATAACTAGAATATCATCGTGGCTTACTAGGAGCAGAGGTTGTTTGCCACAGCAGTAAGTACTCCTGCTAACTTCACAGAGCAGCCAAAGACCAAACTGCCTAGCCCCTTCTAATTAAAGGAGAAGTGCCCCATTCAATGAAGCACTTCAACAGTTGCCTACCTTTGAACGTGCGAACACCCCCATTAAATCTAGCGGATCAGGGCCAAAGCTAATTAATTTAGTGATGCTTTGCATCAAAATTTCACTTGCAATACTTAGCACTCATGATCAGAAAGACAGGGGATTAATTAAGCAGGTTAGGTCTGGGTTAGGACTAAAGTGTATAACGATATCCTTGGTGGAAGCCAGTGAAGCAAATGACCCCTGTGAAACTGATAGGAATTTGCTGAAGATTTTTACTATTTGTTTGGGGGGTTTTTTTATTTGGTTTGTTTTTTGTTTGGTGGGGTTTTAGGGGTTTTTTGTGGTGTTTTGGGGTTTTGTTTGTTTGTTGTTTTTTTTTTTTTTTGTGAAATAAATGACTTGCAACTGGCAAGCCAGCTGATTTTGGGTCAAAGAGGCCATACACTTTTATTTAGATACTTCTTTCAACCTGTCCCTACCAGTCAGGCTCAGCCCGAACTGTGTCATGAGCAGCAGCTTCGTAGTACTTCCAGGTATGAAAACAGGCGACTAAAAGTTCCTATGGCTTAAAGGAAAAGAAAGGAAAGAAAGAAGGAAAGAAAGAAGGAAAGAAAGGGAGAAAGGGAGAAGGAAAGGGAGAAAGAAAGAGAGAAGAAAGAAAAAAGGAAGGAAGGAAGCAAGCAAGCAAGCAAGCAAGCAAGCAAGCAGAATTTCAGACATCATTTAAATTAAAAACATCAGTACATTCAGAGTATGTCTTTGCTGTGCCCAGCTTAGCAAGGGGCTGAACAGAAACATACAGGCTAGGTACTGCAGTGGACAGAGTCACGTTCTGATGGATTACACTCACTGATAGAATAAGGAAAATAGTAACAAAATGAAGTTACTGGAATGATATTTGAAAAAGTAAAACAGTAATTGCAGCACTGCAGGCCCTCTGATCCTAATTCTCTAAGGCTTCTTGGGGTGTATTGGCAGGTCCATCACTCAGCTGATGTCAACTGAATGGTGCCAGTTTTCACCTGCTGAGGATCTGGCCTTTAAACTCACCCAGCTTGTGTCAGCATCAGTGGCCTCTTACAACCTTTCCACAACACTGCAAAATCTTTAATGGCTTGGCGCTGCTCAAAATCATTCCATTTTGTAAGAGGAAGGTAAGTGGTATTTCACCTGCCTGGGAGGACACTTCTTTTCCAGCTGATTAAGGAGGAAACACTGTGGTAACCTCAGTTCTAATGTGACAGGCTGTAATGAATGGCTGAGATGACTGTGATCTTTGCATCCTATGGCCAGTCTATTTCCTATAGGTGTTTCCTATGACTGTAGGAAATCATGAACAAGGTGAAAGAAGCATGCCAGACAATGATAAGTGCTCTAAACTCAGAGCAAGGTGAAACTAGCATGCCCATATTTGCTATTTATTAGCACATACATGTTTTTATAAGGTTCTGTCCTATATCAAGTGGTAGCAAGAACTGCATGACTACAAAAGGCTTGGATTTTTTTTTCCCACCAGGAAATGTATCTCAGATGTATGTGAAGAATGTTGTGCATAAATACATTGTGTGGATCATTTGCCAAACAAACAAGAGGCTCATGGGAATCTTTGCAAAATCAAGTCCAATTTCCTTTTCATTTTAAAACATAATAAACATTCACTTGTTCAGACAGGTGAGTCTCTCTGAAACAACTATACATAGTCCTATTTTGGAAGTTATATAGTCTGATAAACCTCCAGAACTGTGGAAAATAATCCAGAGTGAACACAGGTTTTTTGACATTACACTTGGGAAGTGACTACCTTTGCAAACAAAAACATCTCCATGCCAAAGCCCTCAGTCACGTACGTTCGTGCATGGAAAAACCTACAAGAACACTAACATGCCAGAATGTTTGCAAGATCACTGCCTATGAAAGGTTATTCACAGACACCGTCTGAGGCAAAATCATGCCCTCTGAAGTATTACAACCCTGCCAAAGTCATGGAAAGCCAGCAGTTTTCTACTGTGTGAGGAACAATAGGGCTATTCTGGACAAGATTTATTCTGAAAAGTGGAGGATGAAGATAATGATGATTTTCTTTTCAGAGCACCGAAAGCTGCTGTGCCTGACCCTGAAGTTTGCCACAGGATATACCCTACCCCTCAGAACAGCCAAAAGCACAGAAATCAGAGGCTGAAGGGGAAAGCACAAGCTTTTCCTTCTGTATTCCCCCACCCCACAAGTACAATCCCATCGCTTGTACAATTGCTTTGCCAAAGATGGCAAAAATGGCTGAAATCATTGGATTTACAAGCCAACAAAAACGCTTGATACTGCATTGTAGTCACAGAAGAATCTCCAGCAGCTGTTATGTTCCACGTACTGGGCAGCAACTGTGCTCCAGGCTGCCGAGCCCACTGTGAAGGCCTGCAGAGCAAGCACATGTCCCGGGCGGAGGAGTCATATGCTGATTTTCATCAGCAATGATGACAGCTCCATGGCACATCAACAGCTTGTTATAAAGACTTTTTTCACCTTCTGGACGTTACCAGCCAAAGAGATGTGGATCCAGCCCATCAGCTGCACTCTAGGATGTCAGACACCCTAGACTAAGGATCAGGTTACCCCTGGGCAGGTTCCTATCTTGCGGAATTTGAGTAATTTTAAACAGAATGAAAGTTCTTGCATTCTTACCCCGGTTGACTCTCTAGGCAATATGATGTAGCCCTCTCCCTGGCATCTATATCTACATTGAACTTCCCCAGCTCCCTGCCCTCAGTACTTACTAAGTCTTTTTCAGTCTTCTTCCAGGCACTTCAAACTTACTACCTTCCCTCTCAAGCCACCCAATGCAAGGAGCCTGCTGCCCAGCGCCCAGTTTAAGGAGCAAGATTCAGAGTAAAAAAATACAAGATCATCATGGACCTATGTTGAAAATGTGTGAAAATGTGACGCTTGTCAGAAGTTACCCATCAGTGCTGGTAACACCAGCACTGCACAAGGAGTCACTGGCAGACTGAGAGCACATATTCATCTACAGAATAAGAAATAGACCTCAAAGAGGTATCAAGACATTGGAAAAATGAAGTCATTTGGATCAGTTAGTAGTAAATAAATCAGTGTTGCTTGAAGCTTTGCATGTAATCTAACCAACATGCCTACTTGCTTCTCCACTGAGATATCATCCTGAGATTTACCCATCAAAAAATTTAGCTAGACATACTAGAATAAGAGGAGTAAGAGACAAATTGCAGAAGAGGCACTCTAAGCTCTAAAGCAGCTACACATACATACAAAGCTCCCTCTTAAACATGGTGGAAGAGAAGAAAACAATGAGACAAAACTCAAGCTAGGTGTCTATGATTTAATAAAATCCCACCCACCTCATTAGCCAGAGAACTTTGCAATGGGAAGTTCCCTACGTGAGTAGTAGATTCCAGCTGGAATGAGATCTTCTTTGAGATCAAGTCATGTAAAATATCATTTTTCTAATGTTTTGACTTTTTAGGTCTTCTCATGTTTCAGGTGAAATCCCAAACAGAGATGACACAGTAATTGCAGGCACCTGCCCCAATGAAGTATATTTGTCTGACACAAATAAATGTTGAATCCTATGAGAGGAATGGGGCTGTATCCGTGTCATATACTAACATAGCCAGGGACATCCAATATGATTCAAGACTGTCTACACTATCAGTAATAACCCTGGAAGAAAGAGGTTTTGAGCTGCTTTTTATTGACACTCACCTCATTCCAGACTTCAGCAAAAATGTGCATAGTTGATACAGCGAGCCACAGAGATTTTTGTTTTCTCTAAGTAACTCTGAATAAACAATAAAAGGTTAAGTGCTATTTTTTTCAAAGCCTGAAACACAGACAAACAAATTGAGGGTAGAGAACTCAATTATATGAAGCAAAAGCTACTGGCAGTTACACTCAGCAGAGCTGAATAATTTCAATTACTCTGGGAGAAGAGGTCAACAAAATATGTTCCCCAATGTGAATTCCTAAACTCAGACCTCTTAATGTTACAAGTGGCCTTTGTCAGGGTAATTCAGTGGGCCTTTTTCCCTACTTCAATCCCATTTCCCTACTTTAATCTATTAAGTCAAGTTCTTTCCTTAGGGCAGCTACGTTAAACTTTTCCTAAATATACACCTGTAACAGAGAACACATTTGAGCACCTACTTTCTGAAAGCCAAACTTCACTGTTGTTGGAGACAAGTGTTCTGCTAGAGAGCTGCTGCAGCATCACAGGGACTGCTGTAAGTACCTCTCTGACCCAGCATGCTGAGAGTGTTAACCTAGCAAAATGTGGAGGCAACTCCAACCTTGAGTGACCTGCACTGTCATCTTGGCTTTCCAGCTGTAGCTGCACATCCCAACTAAAGCAGCTAAATTTCCCCAGTAGGGACTGCAGAGGTTCAGCAAGGCTTGCCAATTCTCCCCATACAGAAGAAAAATCTCTGGAATATAATATGACTTTACCTCCTACCAAACAACATCAAGGAGTTTTGAGTACCACATACTAGATTTGTCGTATCTTCCTGGCTTTGAGATTTCATCTCTGCTACTATTATTTTACTGTGCTTCTAGCTTCAGAATTTCTTGCTGCCATTTTTCCTTGGCTTTCCTATCAGCTGGTTTTTTGGTTTCTTTATGTGAGTGTTTACTTCCAGGAGGCAACAGGAATGGAGTTACATTTTGTGTCACAAAGCATCTCCATCACCACATAAAGATAAAGGAAACTTCTGGTTTGGTGTATATCACGCATACATACACAGGCTGTCCAGGGAGGTGGTCACCTTCCCTGGAGGTGTTTAAAGGACAGGTGGATGAGGTGCTGAGGGACATGGTTTAGTGATTGATAGGAATGGTTGGACTCGATGATCCTGGAGGTCTTTTCCAGCCTGATGATTCTATGATTCTATGATTCTATATATATATATATATGTATGTGTGTATATATCGAAAATGAAGAACATATGCAAGCAGGTTTCTAGCATATGGAATGAACAAGAAAATTTTGTATGTACTTCTGTTTTCACATACAGCAGCACCTAAATGTGGCAATTATGGTATCAGGAAAGATGCTCCAATGTTTATTTCTCCATTAGGACTTCACAGTGCTATCTGGTCTAAATGGCGCAGTGAATCCCAGCAGAAGCTTTTATGATGACAGTGTCATTTTTACAGCAAATATAAGCTGATGATTTTCAGAAGGAGAAAACCACTAAAAATTTACTAACCTACTTTTTAGTCAGAAAAGAGGCATTTTATTTAAAATCTTTGTGTGTGAAAGGCAATCCATTTCTCCTCAAATACCTGCCCATAAAGTTGCTAGAGTATGTGGAGAGAAAGTAAAAGAAGAAAAATAAACCCATTTCCTTATTTCCTACTCAATATGCAAAAACTGCCCACTATATATAAAAGAGGTTTTGAACTGGCTAGGAATGAAACAGATTCTGGACAGAAAAGCTCCCTCACTCTTAGATTCAGTCCTTCCTTGGAGGACTGTAGTCATTGTTAGCTTGCCAGTGGGGAAATCTGCTCTTTCTAAGTATGGCTTATATTTTGTAGAAACATAGAACGGCCCAGGATGAAAGGGACCTTGAAAGATAATCTGGTCCAACCTTTCATGGGAAAGGGAGCCCAGATGACACTATCTAGCACTCTGCATTTTGAAAACTTCCATTGATGGGGACTCTACCACATCCCTGGGGAGGTTGTTCCAGTGAAGGACTTATCACTGTAAAAAGAAATGGGCATCTTGGAGTTATTATAGGGGCAGGGAGAAGGTTTGCTTTACTTATTCTGCAGCCTTTTGAAGGATTGCCAGCAAACTGCAGCACCCCTGCAAGCCATTGCTTGCTCTATTATAAACTACATAAAAATCACACTACCTGACAAGAAAGGTTTAATAAATCAATGTTGCCAACTAGCATCTCCTCCAGAAGGATTTCATATACATTTCCTGGAAATCTTCCTGTGAAGGATGCAACCATACTTATGCCATGAACCTTTGGGGACTTTTGGTTATCTCCTCAGCAAATGCAAACCCTGTTCTGTCATCTTTCCACTGTGTTAAAACAGAAAAAAATCTATATAATCAGTAGGAGTGTCTCACTGGAGGACGATGGAACCCATTAGGACGAAGGAAAGGGGGAAAAACCAAGAAAAAAGTATAGGCTTAAAAAGACTGCCAAGCTTTGTAGACCTAGTGTGTACTACAGCAGCAACTCAGCATGACCCTGTATTTTATAACTTAAATGTCAAATATTGCTTCCATTGCCTCATTTTTATATTGTGGAAGAAAACAGTCACAGACATAAGAAAAAGTGTAACAAATGGCTGTTATCTCAGCCCAGTCTCTCAGTTGCTTCCTAATCCCAGTTTGAAATTCCCGTGCACCACTCACCCTCCCAAGACACTCCTCCCACCGTAAGGTTGTCTTGATGTTGCTTTCTCTGCTATTTAGCAAGACAATCATGGTTTTAAAGTGGGAGGCCTACAGATTTCATAAAGAGAAACTCAGATAGCTTATCTCTGGTAGAGTATTCTTCCAGGTAAATAAATTACATGGGTACTGCTTTGCTGCAATATTCAGGAACTAAAAGCAAACAAAGAATTCAGTAGCCTATTCTTAAAAAGCCTCTTTTTGTTCACACTTGCCTCTGCTCCAGCCTTGCTTATAGGTCACCTCTGCAACAGATGAAGCTCCTGGTTGAGCCTCAGCCCTGTTCTGTCTAGAGAAAATGGAAAAGTAAAGATAGGACAATTAAACTCTTCTTTACCTCAGTTTTCTGCTGTGCCTGTAAGTCCTTCAGCCTCTGTGGTTTTGCATCCTCAGGAGCATGCTCAGAGCCTAACATGGAAGGTATGTTCTCAGTACTGTTTCTGAAAGGGAGGGAAATAGGGGAGGGTGTGGATTTTGGGTTTGCTGCACTCCATTAAACATTGAAAAGTGACCAATGACTTCACTGATGACTTTAAACATGTGGCTCCCCCATCTGCCACATCCCTCCTGGACATCTGGTGTGACTATATCCTATGCATTATCACTTGAATGGAATTTTATCATTTTTATTGCTTGTTTCTTTCCAAAATGTTTAAGTTCTCGTTCTGGTGTGTCTGAGAAATTGATACATTTTATCACATAAAAAAAAAAAAACCACTGCCAGAACTCACACCATGCCCGCTCAGAGCTGATTCACACATTGGTACCACCTCTTATTATGTCACAAGAAATCACCTTCTGCTTTTATCAGCCAGTAGCTCCAACCTGTAAACTCCTTGATGATATTGCATGATTTTTTAATACTGTCCTTCACAATTTGAAGGACCTCCGACGATCACCCACAAAACAATCTCACCACTCTCTTTCAGATCCCTTCTTCCTGCTTTCCTGCAAAACACGGCCAAAATTGGAGTGGTTGTTGTGCTGCAGCCTACTGCATTGAGCAACATCATCACAGTACCACAGGTGTTCCCTGCTCTTGCTGTTGTCTTGCAAAACATTGTAAGCATTTTGGGTAGGAGACCCCCTTGCTTCCTGGTGCATTCTGTGCAAAAGTATCCAGATCCATGGATCCAAGTACCATGCTAATAAAAAGCAGAAGATGATTTCACAAGCTGAAAAAAAAAAGGGGAGGGGTGAAGTAAATGTAAGAAATAAAGTTCAGGCCAAATTTAAGTAATTTCCTTTTATTTACTTCCATTTTATTGACAATGAACAACTCTTAGCAGGCAAACCTCAAAATATACCTCCAGTAACAATTGTTTTGCCTCAGGTATTTATGCAGCATTCTAACTACAGCATCTACATAGCATTTCTTTTTCCCCACGCATACAAATACACACTCATACTTAATACATTAGCATTTCCACTATACATTTTTATAGCATATCCAGTTAAGCAAATTGCTCAATTAGCTGAACAGGGTTTTTTCTTTTCATTGTGAAAAGACACAGTCTTGCAGAATGGAACAGCGTTCTCGGTAAGAGGTCAGTTGGGTGTGATTTTTGGAATAAAGCAGAGAGGATGAGTGGGTTGTAAAAGATTTTTTTTTAATTATTCACATTTTATTGCCTTAAAAAGTCAAACTGAGAGGGCAAACCAACACACGTACTGGTTCATGCTGGTATGTAACAGTAGCGTGTTGCAGAAAAAGCGCACCATACTTAATGGAATTTTCCCATTATAGTGTGTACTTCATGGATGTAGAAAAGATTGTCAAGTATCAAGTGTCGGGAATGGTATATCCACTCGTTGGTAAAATAAGTCAGTTAATTTGGCAGGTAAGCATTAAGTAATCATATTGTCAGAACAAGGTAAGTGGCTAAGAGCAGAAGACAAAGAAGAAAAGAAAAAATACATAGATGAGGAAGTAAGAAGGAGCCAAACAGCAGACGGGGGAGGAAGAAAATGTACGAGTTTGATAACCAAGCAATAAGACATGAAATGATGATACTCCATGTGTTCCGGATGGTACCTGATCACCTTGTCCTCATGACTCATGCTGGACTCCATTTCTGACTCTCTGCTGCCTAGGAGAATATGAGCATCATCCTACATGGGTTTTTTAACATACAGAATGAACAACTGAAAAAAAATCTTAAGCAGGTTGGATATTTTCTCATCCACATTCTTAAAGATTTTTTTTAAAAAAAAAACTTTACTACTTTCATGCTCTTTGTGGATTTTTCTTATTTTTTTGCTTACTCAAATCTTAGCAAACTTTATTTTTTTAAGTAAATATTATTTCATCTTGATTTGGGTCTTACCTCATTTGGTTTCAACATGAGCTTTTTTATTTCATTACATTTTCCTGGGGTAAAAATGTCTATGTTATTTGCCAAGGCAAAGTGTTACATCACGTACTCTATTTATGTTTCAGCATGGCAGTGACTTTTAAAAGCTCACAGCAGGAAATGAAGAAAAGCCTGAACTCATAATTATTAAATAATAATAAAAAAATGTACTCTGCTAAGGTTGCGTTTATTCAAAATGGTACAATTAATATATCCCCGTGTTTCCATTAATATACGTTCCGGTGTAGAAATTGATAGGAATTACAGTCATGACATGAACTTTACAGCAAATTTGTATAGTCTCTGCTGAGCGGAGTTTAATTGAGCAAAGCAGCTTGGATAAAGAGTACTATACAGAAATTGGATTATACATCATGCATCACCTAAATGATCAATATCAAAGCTCTTCTTGCATTGAAGGATTGGAAGGATGCTACTCAGTATGATCAGACACCATAGGCCATAGGAAAGTGAAATGTACCCACTTCCCATGACAGCAAACCATTTCCTCTTAAGCTTCCTTCAACTTTTCTCATTAGGTCTGCTTCTTGCTGCCTAAATAAAAATACATGCAGCTCCTTAAGCTAGGCCAGGGGAAAGTCATGTAGGACATCTCCCCGTCTGATTTCCCTGCAGCTCCTGACACTGCCTGGTTCTGCCTACCTCAGGCATCTCTGCTGTGCCTAGTGCCTGGGGCTCTGCGCCCTTCTCAGCTGCTCACCCACATTGAATGTTAAAATAGATCCCAGTTTCCTCCTCAGAGCCAGCAGTTGCATCACAGTGAGGATTTCACTTGTCACTCTGACCTGCTCTGGTGCTAAGCCATTACACAAAGCAAAACCTTCACTCATAAAACATCAGTGCAAAGCTGAAGTTCCATTCAAGACATCAGTGGCAACATGACCTTTCTTGGTTTCTCATTACAACTGTCAATTGGAGACGCGTGTTGCCATCTGTCTTCACTCATCAACCACAAGTTTTTAGTCTTTACCTTCATGGTTCTTCAACATATAGTTCATCCTTCTGTGTACCACCTCTTACCTCACAATTAATTCCTGCCTTCAGTCTGCCACCTGATGACCCTCTCATCTCCAAAGCAAGTCCAGGTTTTACTCCTTGCATATGAAGAGCATTTTTATCAACTTCTCCAAAGTAGACTGCTTTATTTTCCTATATATTCTATATAAAATCTTCCTTTGCCTTTCCTTGGACAAGGGGTCATCGCACTGCAAGCTATAGCTGCTAAGTACCATGCAACTCCTGTTCCTGTGATCACATATCTGTTTTGGATAATCCTGTTCTGGTACTTTGACAGATTCCTACACACTCACTTGTCATGCTCTGAAGTCTTAATCCTTGGTGGACTTCTGGAGATGCTGCTGTAAAAGACACAGTAAACATTTAGAACACAACTCTGTCATCTGATCCATCGTTTGCCTTTCTCTACTGAAGAACTTGGTGCAGGGAATGTCCCTGGATGAGCTGATGCATGGGTCTCAAAAAAACACCAAGCTGAAGGAATAAGCAGCCACACTCTCAAATAATTGTGCAAAGCTTTAAATACTTTTTTATTTTAAACATACCCAACACCGTGAATAACTGGTAAGAAGCAAGATTTAAAAGGAGGAAAAAAAATGTTAAACTTCAGATTTTAGACTGTGTTTATCCATGGAGACAAAATTCAAATGTTGTTTATCTCTTGAAAGCACAGAGAAAAAAAAAATAATGTTGCTGATGTTGCAGACAAAGGAGATGTGCAGACCTTCCACAGCACTTGGCAGAAAAAGTGTCGCTGTGATCCTTTACATGCTAGTGTACGGCCTAACACAGCAAATCCAGTGGCTTTTCTGCCCCTCAGACAGCAGATGCAGCACAAAATGCCCCAATTCCCCACCCAGAGCTAAAAGCCTACTGCTAAATCTTCATCAAAATCATGATTGAACACCAGATATTCAGGAGATAGTGAGCACAGTCCTGCTGCTATAGGAAAACATCTATTCTGGCTATTCAAGTACTGCATCAAAGTGCAAGAGGAAAAGCATTTCTAATCATAATTTTGTCTCTGCTATCATGAATATAACCAAAGGTGTCTTCTTTAAACTTACAAAAAAACAGCCAGCAATATTTTTATTTCACAAGGCTTTATTGACAGACTCTCTTGTCTGCAGCAATTCAGAACTCCGGCTAGTGAAGCTCATCACTTTTTTATCTGCCTCCTTCAGTGTTGAGGAGATATTTATAACTGTTGCAGTCAGTCTTGAAATAAGTATACAGCACAAGGGTGCTGCATGTTACCAGTCAAGCAGAAGAAGACAAAGACAAATAAAAAGCAATGAAAAGACATAATATAGATACAGGGAAGACTGTGACTACCAAAAAGCTAATGGTTTTTTGTGATGGTGGAAATGGAGCTTAGTGGAATATCAGGTATTAGCAATGGCATTGTTGAAAAATCTCTGCAGACCATTAAAGTATTAAGCTGTTCTTTATAGTACTTTCCCAATCTGTTCTTTTCTTTCCTCTTTCTTTATATCTCTCCTACTGAATTGAACATCATTGAGCTACCTTCACCACACAAAATCACAGATCACTAGATTTTTGTTTCATTCTAGACATAATTAGAGACAATTGAATTTGAATAGCAATTTTATCTTCACATATTTATTTATTAAGGGTCTTCGAAGTACAGGGGAAATACAAAACCTAGTACATACAGGAAATATCAGAGTGGGGGAAAAGCAGGCACCAAAAAGAGGAATTATCTTTCTCTTTGGTTTTTTTTTTTCTTTTAAAAGATTAAAAGCTAATGAATCAGATTCCCTCTTTTGCAGGGATATGCTCACTGCAAGAGGCTGAAAAGATTACAGCAGGGCAGCACTCACATTGCTCCCACCTTCCATCCTGAGCAGCTCTGCTTTTATTTACAGCCACCTCAGGGTCTCTGTATCCCTAACCAGCACTCTGAGGGTACCCATCTAAGAGGCACTGGAGGACACCACTGTTTCCCTCATAGCTTGCATCCTGAGGAAGGGATGCTGGTGCAGACCAGTAACCTCAGCCCTGTGCCTGCAGTCCCTCCTCCTCGCTTCACATCCTCCCAGCCAAAAGCTCAGGTACCAGAATGCAGGTGTATGTAACAATACAGTATCTCTGTTATCTCAGAAGCACAAAAAGAGAGGAGTATGGGACAGGGCCTTTGCTGCTCTGGAGCCACAAGTCTTAATATTGGGCTAAGTTAGTGTTTTCCACAGGTACTAGGACCAAGAATTGCTTCAGGGTCCAGGGAAGGAAACACATGCTTACATTTCTTACGAGTTTGCCCCAAGTTTTTATTTCATTATTTCAAGCTGTTTATAAAAGGTGGTTGTGCTGGATAAGTAACCAGGGCTCAGGATCCATCAGCACAGCAGGCACATCTTCAAAAGTTAGACTATGCTGTGCTGTCAGAGTCTGCTGGGAAAAGGTGGTGCATTTCATAACTGCTTTCTATTATTAGCCCATCAGAATAGTCCTGGATTAAAAAATTGCTTCAGATGAAGGAAAGGGAAAATGTGTTCTTTTTCTATAGCGGGATTATCTTCCTTGAAGCAAGGAGGAGAATAAATAATTTAAATATTTTAATTTTATTAAATATTTTTAAATTTAAATGTGAAAAGAAGTTATGGGTGTGGACCTTTGTGTATGAAGAAATAGAAGGAAGTTTTGCTCGAAGTTTTAGGGTGATTCTTATTTTGAAAATCTATTTCAGTAGTGTTAGTTTATATAATGACAGATATGCATCCCGCATGCATGACTTGCTTTTCTCATTTTCTTGGTAACTGGACTTGAGGGATGCAGAAGAGATTTCTAAATTACTTTTCCCTTCCCCATATTTCAATATACAAGTAAATACACAACTACTACAAATTCTGAGCATTTTTTGGAGTAGCAGCCTCTTGAGGCTGCACCCTCCTTCAATTTGAAAATCAAGATCTAGGTCTCAAAAAGAAAGTAGGCGCTGAAGGTTCCTTTGGTGAGGGATTTATGCCTGAATCACCAACTTGCTCAGTAGACTTGCCAGCTTTCTCCAGTAGCAGTGCTCCACATTAGTTATTTGAGTTCAAATGCAGCATTTGCAGAAGAAAAACATTCTGCAGTTTATCATTCTGGAAAGAGCTGATTGTTGTGTTGTCAATAAAGAGAAGGATTACAGAGTAGGCGAATTTGTTACATATATTTATGGCCCATGAAATACATCCCTCTATGAATCTTAAATATTATCAGCCTACAGTAATTGTTACTTACACTCCACCCACTTCATCCTTCTTTCCTTCCTTTTTTCTGAAGAACAGTTTGACAGTTGTTTTCTTTGAAAAAATTGAACTACAAAATGATTTCTATATCTAACAGGGACACAAATACACCAGTGTATGTACAGGTAAGAAAATGTGGACAAATTCCAAACTCCCATCCGCAGGAAAGCAAAAATCAGAGGGTTTTTTTCTAGAACTGAGGTGGCCTGTAGAAAATTGAGGTTGCAGCAGGAGGGAGAACAACAGAAGGAATTAGACCCTCACCCCTCACCACAGATCCAGGACTATCCCCCTAGCTTTGTAAAATGGATTTTATAGCTCAAATGGGGAAAATAGGCCGAGGCATTAAGATCACAGGTGCTACTTCACTGACAGCCTATTATAAAGCTCCAACTGTGTCCAAACTTATAAAGCAATTTTATAGTTATATTTATCAGGATGAATAATGTGCAAATCCACTTCTCTGTTTGCTTGTGGGGTTTTTTTGATATGTCGTTATTAAAAGATTCCCACTACCCCTAGAAAGGCTTCCCCAGGTGTTCATCCAGTACGTTGGTGAATGGCAAAAATGTAGAACCAAGACACAGGGAGGAAGCACTCAGACCATGCAGTGATGGGAAGGAGGTTCCTGCCACCCAGTAAGGGGGAAACAAGGCATAGCACTTATGTAATGTCCTTATCCACATGTCTCCCAAACGTCAGCAGAGGCCAAAGAGATCCCAGCAAGTGGAGGTCATTAAAAAAACCTCTGCACAGAACAAGTTGCAGAGGCCAAGGCAAAAGGTCATTTTCAGCAGGCATATTCTGAAAGTCAAGGTGGGATGAAGAAGGATGCTTGGAAAGGGGGAAAAAAACTACCATCCAGCCACAATGAGACTCCAATCATAGTAGGATGCAGAGTCGGAGAATCTGGAGAAGTCACAAAGTCTCAGCCTTATGGTATCAGTGTGCTAAGAACAAAACTAGGCTGTTCCTTTGAGGAACTTAGTAGAGGGCTATTCATATAGTGTGATCAAAATCAGAGACGATATCATACACCAGGGGCAAGAAACCTGAATGTACAGATCTCCATCCAAATAGATGACATGTGCAGGAAAAAAAAATTAAAATACTTTTATTTTTTTATGGAAAGCCGTCTTTGTTGAAAACAACTAGAAGCTGCTGTAATTGTGTCCATCAATAGTTATTTTCATAGGCTAGCTTTTCCTCTTGTCTGCCTCAAGTTTTGAAACAAAATTTTCTGACTTCATTTCCACTGCAGTGACTGAGACCTGGATTGCAATGCATATGTTATTAGCATCTTCAGAGTTTGCTCGAAACAAATGTATATTGTTTGATAATTCAAGCCTTCAGTTCCCAGAGAGGTGCAACTGAATATGGATCAGTGTGCTTCCCAAAAGATTAGGGAGTTGGTTGAACCGTGTGACAACAGATTTCTGGGGAGACTCAGATTGCTTCTAAGCAGTCAGGAGTGATTCTTCTCTCCAAAGGGTTAAGTAGAGTTTTTAGGAGAGGCAGAAGAAAGGGGAAGTTGAAATTACACCGTTCAAGGTCATGAGGAAAAATAACTAAGTGGTAAAAGGTTGAAAGACAGGCTTTTCCATTGACTCCTTCCCTGGAGGTGTTTAAGGCATGGGTGGACAAGGTGCTAAGGGGCGTGATTTAGTGTTTGATAGGAACGGTCGGACTCGATGATCTGGTGGGTCTCTTCCAACCTGGTTATTCTATTATTCTATTGCTTATGACCGAACAGGCCTGGCTTACTCAAACCCCATCCTGAGAATCCAAATATTATTTTCTTCTAAATCACAAGTGAATAATTTTTAAATGAAATGTAAATTTAATGAGCTGGAGACATGAATTAACTCAGTTAAGAACACCTGGCCAAAGCACAGAAGCTAATTTCAGACAGAGGGACAGGAATGTCCAAAAAGATTGGGGCATTACATCTTTGAGGCATGTCCCACCAAAACGAAAAACCCTTAGAGAACTTGCATGGCAATGGCACATAAACAGGATGAACAACTGAGGGTGAAATCTGGAATCGTGAAAGCAGGGTATTATCAGAGCATAACCAGGACAAGATATTCCCAGACTGTTTTTAGCATCTACCCTAGGGACTGATGGGGGCCTGTTTGAAGGCTCTATAATTGTGCTTTAAAAAATCATACAAGAAATGTGTATAGCAGCCAGGACCCAGCAGTGGAGAGAAAACTGTCACGGGAATCTGAGCTTTAAGGAATGGTCCGAAAAGGTTGCTGTAACCCATGAAGTCACTGAGGTGGCTGAAATTATGCCTGAAAACAAGGTCTTACCTGCAAGGAAATTGTAGAAAGCAGGAGATTGCTTTACAATGCTGCTTTATTTCTAATGTATCATTTTCCTATTTGTTTTATGTTTCTTTATTTCCTTAAGTTAATTACTCTCCTTGAGTATCATTCTAGAATCTTGAGTTTAAATTTCTTTTGCTCCGCCTTGAAGGATTCGCCATGAAGGTAAAACCACATCCACCCCAATGCTCTGGGCCACTCAGCATCCCAGGACAAGTCAAACTGGCAGTAATACCACTGCAGCAGTAGTACCACAGGCAGTAGTATCAACGCCTTCTCCATATTTAGCACTACTATAACATTGAAAAAACATGCATAGTTGCCAGCTGATATATTTAGTAAAAAGGCTGAAAACAGGAATGTCTCTTGTGTTGGGTCTTGGTGTCAAAAAAACTAGGGACGATGTCTGGAAGACAGAACTTCAATGAATCAAGCAAAGTTAATATGATTGTGTAAATCTCACTAGCTCAGCATAGATAGCCTGGGGACACCTAGGGTGACAACCACTATTGGAGTGGTGGTGACCAAAGAGACCCTTACTCTTGTAAAGTTATCATCATATGAAAATGCATGCTAAGAAAAAGTAGGTGTTTAAGCCTGGCTGGGAATGAAAGACATGAGAAGCTTAATGACTCCTCTCATGAAAACAAAATGTCCATGTTACCTAACACAGAATCATGCAGAGCAGAGACACTAAATGAGGTGAGTTGCCTTTTCTCAGAAGATAGGATTCATCTTGCCAAACTCTAAGCCTTTCAAAGCCAGAGGTTGCCTCAATTCCCTCAGTAGCTGTCAGTACGGCCAGTAGGTTATCTCACGTATCTACCTGGGCTGGGGCAACTCACCTTGGAGAGCCTCTCGTTCACATCATCAGAGAAGAGGCCTGTGTTACTCACCTGGACTCAGCACCAATGTTCTGGGAAGCTACACCTAAGAGAGAGAACCCCCACTCACAGAAGCTCCCCACAACCTGCAGCTCAGGGTCCATCTGCCCTTGACCTGTTCTGCTCTGCAGTAGTAGGCAGTGGCAGGTCCTGCCACAGCCCCAGCCCTGCCCTGTGCCTACGGGACCTCCTGGAAGATAGTAGAATACAGGACCTTGTTTCTTCCTCCTATGAGATGAAGAAGAAAGAAGAGCTCCAAAGGGTAAAGTAAAAAGAGAAAAACCACAAGAAGGCAGAAAGTGTCCAACTGGAGAAATGCAGGAGCTGGAGGTAAGTTGACGGTGAATAAAAAAATGCAGCAGTAGAACTGCTTTGGAGGTGCTGGGGAGGAGTGAAGGGATTTCTTAAAGCGCTATGTAAGGAAAAACCATATCCTATCATTGCTCCACTGCGAGTGCTAAGCCATGAATACACTTGGGCCCAGATTCTTTCCTGAGCTAACTCTGCAGTGATACCAGAAATTATGCAAGTTAAGATGCATGTCTCTTACGAAAATGATGCAATAATCAGTGTCTACAGTTCGATTATGAGATAATTAATTTTAATTGCATATTACATTCTCATTGAATTAAAAGATTTGAAGAGTTTGACTATTTTTATATTCCCCTTGCAATACATTTTGTAGTCTGTGCTATTTAGAGACAGAAAATTGCAACTATTTTAAAAACACGACAATGACTTTCACCTCCCTAAGGGAAATCCTGAATTATTACCTTTGATGGCATCAGGGTTTCATCCTCATTCTGCTAGAGGAAAACATTTGAGGCCTCTTTCTAGCTTTGCTTTCCACATTTTGAGACCTGTTAGCTCCCAACACTGAGGTGAAAGCAGTAGTTGTTTATTAGGTGGAAGAGAAAAAATTATGTTAGACTTCTTTTAATTCGTCACAAAATATTTGAAAAAAAAATTTTTTTTTCACATCTACTCAGCGCCATTCATTCAGCAGGAGTGTCAGCTGGTTCTTTGTTTACCTTTCTCTCAGGGAAACAGGCTGTCACCCTGCCCAGTGCAATGAGGAACCGCCTGGCTGCTCGTCCCCACAATGAACCCACACACATGGGTCACACCTCACTGCATCAACTCTGCTCCTGCCTTCAGTATTACTTTCCCAGGTGCAAGGGAGGGTGCCTGAGGTTGGACAGTGCCCCGTACAGCAGAGATGTGTTTTCTTGTTCTGATTTTCCATTTTTCAGTTCCTGCCAGCCGCAGAGCATTGAGCAAACTGTCCCTGTCATAGCCCTAGGCAGTTCATTGTAATAATTCACTGTCTGAATTGCACCTCACGGTCCCACTGTGAGGGAACAAATCACTGACTTTTCCTATTGTTCAAACATTTTCTCAAATAGTTGCTAAATAAGTCATGCCAGTAATCGGCCGTTTGTAACTTCCCATCCGCTGGTTTGCAGCAGATATTCAAGACCCAGTCTTTGAAGCTGACTGGGTTTTGGTCAGCTGCAGAGACCGTAGGTTAAGTTCTAGCCTGGAGCCCCTGCTTTTGGAAGGGATAAAGTAAGAGCTTTCTGAATTGGCCTTTGGCAGTAAAAAAGATACTGTGCCACAAGCACCTTCAAATAGAAATAAGGAGGGAGAGCAGAGATACCATCCATTTTCAGATGCAATACATGCCTCCTCTCCCAGTCTGATCCCAGCCACATCTGCCTTTCCCAGCTAGGTTTGAACACCTATTCTCCCACATCACCCTTCTCTAAGGATTCAGGAGCCCAGCCTTCACTTAGCCAGACACTGATGCTGCCTGCAGAAGTATGGTGGTGGGATATCTTCCCAAAAGCAAGACGGGACAGACCCTGCAAGCCACAAATGTCCAGCCAAGAAGGCTGACACGAAATGCAAGATATCGGGGATGTAGAAAGGAAAGAATAGAAACTCATTTTGCAAGGATATTCCCAGGTTTCGGCTTAAATATATAACCTTGCCACTGCAGAAGTTTGTTTCCTACCATTAGCGTACTCCGGTGCCCACCCTTTAGTGCCAAAGAGTTGAGCAAAGCTAGAAATCTCACCAAACCCCAAGGTATAAGTTTTATCTTTCCTCAGATCCCATTTTTTAACACTCAAAGGAGATATGATGATAAGTTTTATACACATTTCTAATGTATTTCTACCTTATAACCCTTATGACTCAGTCTATTCTTCCCTAGTCTTTCTTGGTCTTGCATGTTTTGTTCTGACTAGAAGCCTGTAAGTGCAAACATATTGATTACACATCCCTTTCTGACACACCACAAAATCTGCCATCTCCTATCTTCACATTGGTGACTGGCTTACATGGCAGGATTCTTCTCTATATATAAAAACACATCAAAATTGTATTACATGCTGCTGTTGTTTCTGATAGAAATATTATTCAACTCCCCCAAGTTCTCCTCAGTAGGTTTTTTTTATCATTTCACTTAATGCCTAACCTTCTCGGGTTTTGATAGGTACACAAATCTTCCTGGAGGCTGCTGTTCCTGAGCTCACTGTGTTATCTGCATTAAAAGTCTTTTTTATCCAGAGAGCAGTGGTCCTGGGGATGAGAGCAAGCGATTGCGTTCTGCAATGTACCTTGCAAGTAGGGACCAATCATTTACTGCTTAGCTGTGTCTTGAGCTTCTAAACTAAAGCTTAGCCAGTTCAATAAGTAGTGGAACAAAGGCTACTCTGGCATGAAAGCTGTTTATATTTCACAAGGGATTTTTATATATATATATATATATATATATATAATTTTTCCTTAGACCATTGGAGGGCCTTGGAAGTGTGTTAGTGCAATCCTGCTGCTGATCCATCTCACAGAGACATCCTAAAGCCACGAGGCATGTGTGTCTAGATATCATCGTACACAGAACAGCCCGGCATGAAACCAGTCTCTTAAACAATACCAAGGGGCTTTCTATGCAATACAAAAATATATTAAAAATACATAATGTAACTTGTCTTAATATACTTTTCTGAGTCTAAAAATATGCCAGACCAAAAGAAACATATTTACATAAAAAGCAGACAAGGTCAAATAACAAAGAAAGCCCTTAATTAGTTGTAATCAACTTTAATTTGCATACCGTATATAATTCCTAAATGATTGTTAATAATAACTTTATATAATGGACTTCCAATTTTCATGAAAATGGCACATTTTGATAAGCAGACACAAAACCCTAGTACTAATAAGGTTTAATTTGCATACATTAGACTGATTATCCAAACAAAAGGATTACAGTATTACTTCTCCATACCTTTATGTCCTTATTATGCACATTTATTAACTTCACAAAAGCTAGCTGTTAGCGACAAACAATAGCCGTGGCTGGAAGAGAAATCTACAGTATGAATAAAGTGCATTTTAATGCTAAGGAGCAAAGTTTATACTGCATAAATGTTTTGTTTAACTCTTTCTTTTGCAAGACATTATGCTTTGTGAAGCAGGCACTATTAGATGGACAAATCACTTCTTTGATACATGACTTTTTTTAGTAAAGAATAGATTTTCTGTAAAATTCATAGCCTGCTTGTGCTCCCGGTTTCCCGATGGGAAGTTAAAAACATGGATGGTGCTTGAACATATCAGGAAAAGTGTTTACAATCACAGGATTAAGCTGTTAACTCATGTGATTCCAGGGCACAGTGCTAATAAATACATTGCCACAAGCTTAGTTTTCACAGCATAAATAATAATACAGGTGGCAATAGCTATTCCTAAGGGTATTACATATACCCCACAATTAAAGTGTGAGCAAAGGGGAGGGGAAAAAAATCATTAGTAGATCTGGTATCTGAAGCAAATGATGCTCACAAGGGGCTGAGAAGAAAGCCAATAGACGTGAAGCTTAAATTGAATGCCACCCTGGAGCTCCCTCTGAGCTGTGTCACGGGGCTGTGCTGATATGCAACGGTGACAGTGATGTGAGAAGAGGGTGTCATCTCTGCCGCATTTTGTGCCCTTCTGGTGCAACACACTGCCTTCAAACAGAAATGCTGCTGTTGGAGATATGTCAACAGCCCACGTGTTTTCGTACTCCATGGACCAGCTGGCCCTTCAGGAAGAGTTGCTGCATTTCTCATGAACCTTGAGGGATCTCTTAAGGGTAAATTGTTTCTTGCACAATTTTTGACTGAAGTCTCCGTGTCTTGTCTCCACGCAACTAGCTTGCTTAACATATAAGAGCATCCCAAATCAATTTTTAAAGTGAGATAGAAGCCATACAGATAATCCCTTGAATATACAAGGAGTATGTGGCAAGGTAGCTAAGTACTGACAACACACATTTTTTTTTCAGCATCATTTACATCCAACCAATTTGCAGAAGACTGCTGGAATTGCTGTGATTTTTTTTCACCTGTGCAGCTTGCGGCTGCTGATATCTGGTCAATGCCACAGGGTCAAAGTCCGAGGTCCTTCCCTGAGCAGGAACCTGAGTTTTTCCTTAGAAAGCTGTGAATGAATAAGGCCCTCGTAGTGCAGCTGACGATCTCTCACTGTGAAACTAGCTGTTGGAGTAATGTTGCACAACAACTGCGTGTGTTTATTGGTCTGGAATAGCAGGTAGGGAGATGTCATTTCAGAGAAAAAATATACATGAGAAACTTTAAATCTATACAGAAACTTAGAAAGATAGACCTTTTGCCATAAATATTGATGCTATTTACTATTATATTTACTGTATTTGAGCTCTGCTATAAGGATACTGATGCTTTGAAAGCGCTCAACATGCTTCTATTCCAAGGAGACCCCAGAAGAGAATGCATGGCCAAGGAGATTTCCCTGGACCAGCAGTTTCTGAATCAACCCCAGTTTATTGTAAAATATTCAGAGTAAATATGCCCAGAAGATTTTGCAATGTCCATTCTGTGTCCAAAGTGACACAGACCCAAATCCTACTAACACTCAGACAAACTTATTTTCCTAAAAGCACTGTTGAAAAGTAAACTTGGTATCCTACACCATGTAGGCATTCTTAAAGGTATCACAGGTCACGATGCATTTTGTGGTTTGCATAGCTTTTAGGTATGTCAAAAAAGCTCATTCTAAATTAACATGGATTTTTTTTTTAACCAGAATGTGAATAAAAACCTGATTTGATATTCCTACCAGATCATAGCCTTGTTTCCATTAAATTCTACTGGATATTTCCCTAAGTGATAATCACTTTTGTACGACTCAGTAAGGCTACCTTTGGATCCAGACTGCAGTTGTCAGCCTGTAAATAAGAAGGTCTTCCTAGGTTCCTACTGCTATATTTGTATTCTTTTCCTTCACAGTGCTTCATGGTCATTCGGTGAGATGTGCCCGATTCTCTCTGGATGCTCATGCCCTTCGTTTTCCTCTGCAAAAACTGGGAACAGCCTATGAAATGCTTTCTGTCTGGTTCAAGTACCTGATTCCCAGTCCATCTTCTTGCTATGTACTACAGAAAGGCAAAAAAAAATAGCTTTTCGTGTTACGGGCATTCGGGATTTTGTCTGCCATACTGCAAGTCAGAATCTACCTTCAGGTTTGAAAATCCCTTTACCTATTGGGTTTGTACAGACTTGTTCCAGGGAAAGAGAATAATTATTTGGGCCCTTTTTATGAGATAAAGAATTAGAATAAGAGTAAATTGTTATGCAGTTACTCTCATCTATAAGTCTGCATTCAGTGAAGGAGGACATGTGCTACCACTCCAGGTGATGAGTCCATGGAAAAGCCTCTGACACAGAGCAGATTTCAAAAACCAGAAGCCATGTTTGGTTTTAGAAATCGCGAGGACATCTAGAACCCTCCAGGCATTTTGACAATATTAGACCAAAAACAAAGCAAAAACTGAAACCAGAATAAAGCCAAATCACCTCTTCTAGCTCTTATTCAAAGGGAAGAAAACTGATATTTTCCTAAGTATTAGTATCCAAAATGGATGATAGCACACCCTCTGCGGAAGGAAGAAAATAGGCATCTCAAGTAGCCCCCAGCTCACCTGAAAGCCCAGCCAAAGCCTTTGCCTACTTGTCCTGTGATTGCTTGGCTTGCAACATGAAAGTCATCATACAAATGTGCTTTTACTTCTGAGAAAACCCCACTGACTCAAGGAATAAAAAATGAGTATGGAAGGGCTGCAACACAGGGACAATAATTTAGTTAAATTCAGCATCTTCTGTTTAAAGTTAGTTTTTCTGTGGTTCCCTAATATTATTTTTGGTTTTCGAGAATGGAAACAATAGCTGAGCCCTGTATATGCCAAGTCATTTTCAAGGTTTGATAAAAAGCTAAAAGACAAGAAGGTGTATTGATTCCAAATAATATGTACTCTATGACTTCAAGATCTTACAATCTGTGCACATGACAGGAAACATCTGTCTACAGAAGTTTCTAAGAATTTTGTATGCAGGCAAAATCATAAAACACGTATTTTTTTATTATTTTATTTTTTAATTGAAATCTTCAAATCAGCAGTCCAACAAATTGCAGCTGCTGGAATTGCTGAGCCAATATAAAATCAAATTCATTTTTTTTCTGCTAAGAAGAAAACTTCTGAATTTGTAAGGAAGCATTCTGCTCCCTACCAGCCCACTCATACTCTTCTGTAACGTCACACACACACACGCAGGATTAGCTATCATGTTCTTCAAAACCATAACTAGTGTTACCACAGACGTTTTTAAGAATATATCTCCATTATTAATTATTTCAGAACATCAGATTTTCCTCACTTTTGTCTTCCCTTTTCAATCTGCTTTACAAGTCTAATTTATAGCTGTGCCTGATTTAGGTACCTTGAAAGAAACTCTTCCATCTATCCACCTCTACGTGCTTTGCTGCTATTAGCTGCATTATCACTAGACTGTCCCCAGTGAGGTCTCTACTTTGTCTCTCTCTCAGCAGTGCTGCACTTGGGAGACAGGAAGTTCATTCACACCTCAGTGCTCACACAAATGCTGTTTATTTTCATAAAATATCCCTCTTCCTACAAAGCACCACAGAGTACTTTGAATCTTACATTAAAAGATATGTAGACTATTAAACAGATTAAAAGGGGTGTTGTATCAGAATAGATGCTTTGACAACCAAAGTGGCATCCAGCCATGGTTTATCATAGGGATGCTCCATATAAAGGTGGCAACACAAAAAAAAAAAAAAAAAAACCAAACAACTGTGAGAAACACTTAATAAAAGGACATTGAAGAATGTTCTCCGTGTGCCCATGAGCAGCAGCCTCCTACGGGAAAAATGTCCATTCCCTTCTGGGAAATGCAGATTCTTCCTAACCAAATATCTTTTTCTTTTTTAAATCTTTATGAGATAACAGTGCTCCCTAAGTGACAAACAGAGGCAATGACGTCCACAGATGTAGAAAACAGTAATAATAAATATGGATTTAAGGTCAGATTAATTGAGTGAAATGGATCAACAGGGCTTCACAGACAGTTTGCTGTCTCTTTCCCCTATTATCCTATTTTGCTACAGCCTTGCTTTTGGATTAAAACCCCTCAATCTCACGGATAGCTTTGCCAAGGCAAGGAAACCCCAGACCAAGTCCAACTCATGCCTTTCTCCAGATCATTTTGATTCCTGCTCTGTCCCTGTGCGGCTGCGTTTACTGAAATAGAACATAACACTACATGAAGGTCACACCGGAGCTAGTCAAAGAGGGTGAAAAAAAAATGTCCTTTGCTCATTGTAAGTTCATTTGAATTTTTAATGGCTTTGCTTCAGCTACGTTCACACCCCCTCTGCAGTTAGTTGAGTGATCGCGTTTCAGTGGTAGAAATGCTTGCAGAAAACCCGTGTGGAGAGGAGCTCAGGGATGAGCTGAGGGAACCCAGCTGTTACATTCACACACACACACACACACACCTATTTGCACAACCAGTGTGTTGCTGGCGCAACAGGCGGGTAATGCAATCGATACCAGGGGGTTTATTTGGTCAACTACAGCGAAACAGCGGAAACCATTTGCAGTCAAGCCTTCTGTTACTTACTTAAAGGAACCACTGGAGCATTTAGATCACAACAGCATTTGAGAAAATGATGGTTTTGCTAATGGATATTCCATGAGCAGAAGAAGAGGATACATTTGACAAATAAATTATTTGTTATGAAGCCTTTGCTCAGTTCTAGTCAGCACATAACACAGAGGGTATAATGTTAAATAAGTCTACAATCATCGTTTTAATTTTTTTGACCACCTCATCTTAATATACTAACAATTTCACTGAGTTTCTACGGTTAACTGCAAGAAAGCTACTTGGGATTTTATCCACGAGTTTTCTAGAGTATCTATCTACCCATATCTCCATCCATCAGCCAGCCTCCTGGAAGACACAGTCAGAGGACTGTAGGATGCAGAACCCCATCCAGCTCCTCCTATATTTAGCCAAATTAATTACATTAGGCGAAAATATATCTGGCAGGAACACTGTTCTTGATTTGAAGCCACACTCTGCCAGGAAATCCACCGCTTCCTTGAAGAAGTCCCACTGCAGCCAGCAGTGGCAGCCAGAGCTTGTGGAAATGTGGGGAGGCCAAGATACTTGGGAAAGGACTTACATGGGAAGGGGTTGGAGAGTTAAAAATAGTAAAGTTGGGGTCTCCTAAGTAAATCTAAAACCCTAGGAAAGGCATTTGAAGGACTCTAAGGACCCAAGATGACAACGTGATGGGACAGGAAGGTGGTAAAGGGATAGAGATGGTACTGGTGATATCCAGCCTCAGGTAGCAAACTACCAGCCCCGATAGGATTTTAAGGTTAGTGACCTGGAGGAGATGACCTGCCAGCAAAGGACACACACTTCTCTGCCCAGCCTCTGCTCCCCAAATCTAAACCTGAGGCGCAAAGGCGAGGAAGGTACATACACTCCAGGAGGGAGAGTGATCTCCAGAGGGGTTGCACCACCGGCTTGCGTGTCCAGCTCTATTTTCCCAAATAATTTCCAGGAGCATTGGCTTAGTGATGAGGTTTAAAGAATAAATAAGTTAAATGCAGTAACCAAATCCAACAGAGTTATTGCTGGTGACCGGGTTTTTCAGTCATCACTGCAGACCTGTTCTGGTCGTATGGCCGTGCAAAAAAAAAGGGCCAACTCAAATGTAAGGTGGGAGTGCTTCTGGAGCGTGGACCAGAGATGTTTTGAGTTATTAGTAGTAAGGAAACAGCAGGAGAAAAATAAACGGGAGACACATTCACCTAAAGCTAACTGCTGTTTTCTGTACTGAAAACCACGTTAACAGAAAAATAAACCACTAAGTGGTTTATCATTAACAATGATAATTGAATAAAAATGGATTTAGAGAATACGTTTTTCAATTAAATGTATGGACCGAGGCCCAGATTCTGCCCACACACAGGCATGGGCTAAATATTAAATGTGAATAATTATGCCACAGTCACCACCAGTGCTGATGTCAAGCCTCTATCCAGATACAGGTTAATACAGAAATTGCTCCCAGAGCCAGCACCAAAGCCAGAGTGAGCAACAAACACTAGTGCTGCTTCAACAGCACAGCACACGGCTGTATGTCCTCCGTCCCCGCAGATACAACCTTGCTGATCCAGCTGAGTGTGAGGTGAGGATGCGGCCATACTCACTGCAGCTCACCTGCCCGCTCTGTTGGGAACTTGCCACCAGGTTTCATCACAGGTCTCAGGTCACCTCCTGCAAGCTGCACTGACACCTGGCAGTCCTGCCTTCCCCACAGGGCTCCCTCCATTCACCCCTTCGGCAGAGGCTGCAGCCTCATGTCCTGGAGCACAAGGTGAAAATGGCAAGGGGAGTAAAAAAAAAAAAAAAAAAAACATTAAAAATAAGAAATTCCTGCAAAATGATCATAGAATCGTAGAATCATAGAACAACCAGGTCGGAAGGGACCCATCGGATCTTCTAGTCCAACCATTCCTATCAAACACTAAACCAAGTCCCTCAAGACCTCATCCACCCGTGCCTTAAACACCTCCAGGGAAGGTGACCCAACCACCTCCCTGGGCAGCCTATTCCGATGCCCAATGACCCTCTGTGTGAAAAACTTCCTCCTAATCTCCAGCCTAAATGATGTTTTCTCTTGGATGTGGGTTCAGAGGTGCTTATGTCCAACACCACTCTGCAAAGCAATTCTAGTCTGGGTATAGATTATCCAGCCCTCAAAGAACCAATACATAATAGGGGGACGATATTTATCCTACTTTAAATGAGAAGGTGGTTAAGTCACTGGACCCAGAGATGTGTTCCAGTGACCAATGACTCGGCAGAGCCCCAGGGGACACACAAGGGTGCTGGGTCTCCCTCAGCTGCATGTATTGTGACCTCCCCCCCCCCCCCCCCCCCCCATAAGCGCCTGCTGGGTTTTTTCGCTGATTTTTTTTTTTAACTGATTAACAGGACTCTTGCAGCAGTGAGCAAGGTTGCTTCTATGGGAGTCGCGGTCGTGCAAGCGAGGTCAGTCCTCCGCTCACCTCCACAGCCTGGGACTGAGCTGTAGAAGAGGTATTGGAACAGCACTGTCCATAAAGGTGAAAAAAATATATATATTTCATAATTTTTTTTTAAACTGATTAACAGGACTCTTGCAGCAGTGAGCAAGGTTGCTTCTATGGGAGTCGCGGTCGTGCAAGCGAGGTCAGTCCTCCGCTCACCTTCACAGCCTGGGACTGAGCTGTAGAAGAGGTATTGGAACAGCACTGTTCATAAAGGTGAAAAAAATATATATATTTCATAATTTTTTTTAAACTGATTAACAGGACTCTTGCAGCAGCGAGCAAGGTTGCTTCTATGGGAAGTCAGTCCTCCGCTCACCTCCACAGCCTGAGACTGAGTTGTGGAAGAGGTGTTGGAACAGCACTGTCCATAAAAGTGGGGAAAAAAAAAAAAAAAAGATATATATTTCATCTGAGTCGATCCAACGATACCATGAGGCTGGCGAGGGGAGCCACGCAGCCGTTCCTCGCATCTAAACGGCACCAGATGTTTCTCCAGCACCTGCTACCAAGGGAGCAGGGGCATCTCGCCTTCCCCATGCCCAGTCCTAGTGCTTCTGTGCACGGAACCATAAGCGTGAACAAACGACGGGGGGTGGGGGGAGGGGGGGAGAGGGGGAGGAGGAGAGAGAGAGAAATAGCCACTAAACCGCATCAACAGAAGGGGTTCAACTCCTGCAGGGGCAAAGCACGTCGAGGGAAGGGAAGGAAACCACAGAGAGGGCAGGTCGAGGGAACGACGTGGGTTTTTTTTTTCCATGCCTATAGCTCCCGCGCAAACGGTTTTTTCTTTCTTTTTTCTTTTTTCTATTTTCTTTTTTCCTTTTTTCTTTTTTCTTTTTCCTTTTTCCTTTTTCCTTTTTCTTTTTCCTTTTTCTTTTTTCTTTTTCCTTTTTTCTTTTTCCTTTTTCCTTTTTTCTTTTTCCTTTTTCCTTTTTCCTTTTTTCTTTTTCCTTTTTCCTTTTTTCTTTTTCCTTTTTTCTTTTTCCTTTTTCCTTTTTTCTTTTTTCTTTTTTCTTTTTTCTTTTTCTTTTTTCTCTTCTCTTTTTTTCTTTATTTTCCCTTTTTTTCCCTTTTTCCCCCCTTTTTCCCCCGTAATAAAAATTTACAGCGATCAAGCAAGCGCTGGAGGCTTTTAAGTAGTTGTTACCGTTTCCTTCTGCATTGCAAAAGAGAGCGGGGGGCGAGGTGGGGGGAGAGAGGAGAAAAACAACCAACCACCCACCCCAGTCGCTGTTGGAGCCCAGGCAGGGGCTGCGCCCGGCGCCCCAGCTCCACCCCCGCCCGCGGGGAGGGGGATCCCCCCGATTTCGGCAGAGGGAGCTGCAGGAGGGGTGGGCGGGGGGGGGGGGGGTCCGAACCTCTGGGGGACTTGGAGCTGTCGTTTGTTCAGCCAGTAACAAAGTCGTGGCCACCGCGGAGAGGAGGTCGCCGGTCCCCGCCAGGTTAAAAGCACCTCGCGGCGAGCCCCGCAACGACCCAGCTCATTTAAAATTTTATTTTTTTTTTTTTTTTTTTCATTTTTTTTTTTTCCACGCCACGACTGAAACCTGAGCCCAGCCGCCTCTCCCCGCGCACCGACACTCCGCACCCGCGGCTCCCGGTCCAGGAGCCTTGCGCGGGGATCCCCGCAGAGCAGCGTGGAACGAGAAAGGGAGATAAAGGGGGAGTGGGAGGGAGTGAAACCTCCAAACCACACTGGAAACAGGGGCGCGGGAGGAGGGGATGAGCTGGGGAAGGAGCCGTCGGTGGGGAGGGGGGGGGGAGGGCAGGAGAAACCCCCCCGAGGCGAATCCCACGGCGGGGACCGAGTGGATCGTGTCATGGCAGCGGCAGGCGAGGGTGTTAATCTAGGCTGGCTGGAGGGAAAAAGAGGCAAATATTTCCGTTCGTGCCCTCCTGCCTCTCTCAGCACCGGCTGTCAGTCCCCGGGCTTGTTATCCGCTCAAAGGCATCAGTTTGTTTGGCTGAGCTCAGCAAGGTTTTTCTCCTCCGAGCGGAACTATAATTGCTATAATTCTACTGTATCATTTGGATCATTGCAGTATTGTTGTTTTCTCTCTCTCTCTCTCTCTCTCGTTCTCTCCCCCCTAACACTGCAATAACGCGCTCCGGTGTTAAATTAGCAGGTTGCAGGAGGAGGAAGAGGGGGGGAACATAAAAAAAAAAAAAAAAAAAAAAAAAAAAAAGGAGAGGGAAAGACCATAAATGAATGAAAGTTTGTTTAAAAGATAAATAAAGAGACTTGGCAGAGGAGAACTGGCATGGCAAAGCGTCCTTTATCATCCTCCTGGCTGCCTTTATCCCCCCGGGACCTGCCGGGATGCGGGTCCAAGGGGCAGAAGGAGCCCCCAGTGCGAACCGGGGGAGCGAGGGAGCGGGGAGAGAGGGGTCGAGGATGGGGTGCAGAGGGCCGAGAGGCCGCGGCAGGGCTCCCACAGCCCCGGCTGCAGCCTCCGTGCCCAGAATCCCGCTCCCGGGAGCGATGGCACCGGGCTCGGGGCAGGGGGATAGGGGCCGGGATCCCCTGCGACCGGCCCTGGGAGCGCAGGGCGGCAGCTCCTCTGCTCGCCCAGCCTTCCCGAGGATGCCCGTGGAGCTCCCTTTCCTTCCTGAGGTTTTATATTTTTTTATTGCGTTGGGGGTTTTTTTTGCGGTGGTTTGTTGTTTGGGCGCTTTTTTGTTGTTTGTTTGGTGTTTCTTGTGTTTGGTTTGTTGTTTTTTTTTTTTTTTTTTGTAGTTTGTTGATTTTTTTTTTTTTTCTTTAGAATCATAGAATCATAGAACAACCAGGTTGGAAGAGACCCATCGGATCACCTAGTCCAACCATTCCTACCAAACACTAAACCAAGTCCCTCAAGACCTCACCCACCCGTGCCTTAAACACCTCCAGGGAAGGTGAATCAACCTTTTTAGTTACTAAGTTAATTAATTAATGAATTGCAACTCGTGCCGGGGATGGCAAAGCCTCCCTTGGAGCCGAGCAGCGGTGGCGGAGAAGCGGCCCCGTGTCCCCGCAGGGCACGTCGAGGGGCTTCTCCCTCTCTCTCTTGAGGAGGGGAAAGGGCGAGAGGACCGAGGGGCAGGATCCCGCTGGCAGGGAGCGAAAAGGCTTCGGCCCCTGTAGACATCACCTACAGTGCAGGGGCACTCGCTCATCTTTCCCCTTAATTCGCGCTGGTGAAGCGATTAGAAGACGCGGCACCCGCACGGGAATCGCGGCAGGAGCAGGGGCAAACGGGGCTGCCTCCCCTCCGGCTCTCGGGCTCGGGAAGCACGGACGGGTTATAATTTTTGGGGATCCCGGGAGCAGGAGCGCCCGTCCCGGCGCGGGGGGACGCGCTGTGACGCCCCGATAGCGACTAACCCCAAAATGCCCAAAGAGGGGCCGGGGACGTGACCGCTGGGCAGGGAAGGATAAGAAGAGGGAATAAAATAAACCCATCGGAGACCCTCCCTCCCTGAAGCGGCGTCGAAGGGTCCGTCGGAGGGGAGATGGCGGTGCCGGCTGCTCACCCTGCCCCGGGGGCCGCTCCCCCGTGTCCCCTAGCGCCGGACCCCGCTCCCTCAGCCCTGCAGGCGCTGCCCGGGTGCTTGCTGCGGCGAAGCCCCCGTGGCGGACTCGGCTATTTTCAAACACGGGCGGCGAGCGCAGAGAGCGCGCGCCCCGCGCAGCGACCGCGGAGGGCGGGGGAGAGGGAGGAAGAGGGGGTCGGGAGGAAAACCCGGCGCGGATTCCCCGGCGGGGCCCGCCCCGCTCGGCCATCGCCCGGGGTTAGGGACGGGACGACGGGGAAGCTAGGCCGCCGTCGGGGAGAGCGGCGGCGCGGAGGCTCCGGCCGCCCCCGACGGCTTCTCCCCTCCTCGGGGCTCTTCTCCCCGGAGAGGGGGTCGCCGGCGGGAGGGGCGTGGAGTGGCGGGGCGTGGCGGGCGGGCGGCGCGTCGGGGCGGGGGCCGATCCGGGGCGATCCGATCCGGGGTTTGTCGGGCGCCGCGCGTCGGCGGCCGCCCGGCCTCCGGCGGGAGCCAATCAGGGGGCGGCCGTCCGCACGTGGAGCCGAGGGGACTCAAGAGCGCCGCGGCCGCCGCTCACTCCCCCCGTGACGGGCGTCCCGGCGGCACAGGGCAGCGCCGCGGGGGCGTCCGCTCCCGCCCCGGCCCCTCGGCTCGGCCCCGACGACGACGACGACGACGACAACGCCGCCGCCATGAGCGGGCCCTACCCGGAGGAGAGCTGCGCCGAGCGCCCCGACTGCAAAAGTAAATCGCCAACTTTGCTGTCCTCCTACTGCATCGACAGCATCCTGGGCCGCCGGAGCCCCTGCAAGGTGCGGCTGCTCGGCGCCGCGCCCGGCCTGCCCGCCGGCGCCGCCCGCCCCGACACCGACAAGGCAGCGCAAGGTGAGCCCCGACACCCGCTCCCTCCTCCCCCGCCTCCCCGTGTCCCCGCGTTCCCGTCCCGCCGCTCGCTCCCGGCGCCGCTCCCAGCCCCGCTCCCAGCCCGCCCGGCGCCCCCGTTATCCCGCTCTTCTCCCGTTGCTCGGCTCGGAATTCAGCCCGGTTGATGCCGGCAGGGCGGGTGCCGCCGCTTTTTAGGTCGTTCTTCATTTCGATGCGGGTGGAATCTTTATTTCGAGCTCAACCATATCGGAACGGTTGGACTCGATGATCCGATGGGTCTTTTCCAGCCTGGTGATTGTGTGACTCTAATTACCGGAGCGAGCCGCGGGGTCGGCGCGGGGCAAGGCTCGCCCCGGAGCTGGGGCCGCTCTCGGCGATGGGAGAGGGGAACGGGGCTCCGGCAGCCGCCGCCTCCCGGCCCTAAGTTGGGAGCGGCCGCTCCGGGGCAGCCCGGCCGGGCATCCCCCGCCGGCGGCGTCGCTCCTGGATCTATCTCCCGGCTCCCCGGCGCTCGCGGCCGGGCGGGTTTCCTTCTTCCGAAGCCGAAAGGCTCCTTGGAGGGGTTAAGGCGATAGGAGAGGGGGAACGAACCAACCAACGGAGGCTGAGGAGCGCCGGGAAGGGGGAGCGGAGCCGGGAGCGGCGCGGCCTGGGGCTGCCCGAGCCCGTCCCTCCTCCGGGCCGGGAGCAGCCGAGGGGAGAATCCCTCCCCGGGGCCGAGGGGACGGTGCGGGTCGCAAACGGGGATGGCGGAGCCCTTGGCGCCGATCCCGCTGACCGTGTCTCTCTTTCTCTCTCCCTCCCCCGCTTCCCCCCGTCTCTCTTCTCCACGCGTCCTCCTCCCGCCCGACCCCGCGTCCCCCGGCGCAGGGTCGCCCAAGGGCAGCCCCCCGTTCGAAGCGGCCGAGCTGCACCTCCCGCCGAAGCTGCGGCGGCTGTACGGGCCGGGCGGGGGGCGGCTGCTGCCGCCGGGGCCGCGGGGGGAGCGGCCGGAGGGGGGCGCCGGCCCCGTGGCCGCCGCCGCCGCCGCCGCCCCCTGGGACACGCTGAAGATCAGCCAAGCGCCCCAGGTCAGCATCAGCCGCAGCAAGAGCTACCGGGAGAACGCACCCTTCGCGGCGGCGGCGCCGCCCGCCCGGGACGAGCTGGGCTGCCCCGCCGCGCACGTCGAGGAACGGCCGGGCCCCGCCGCACCCTCCGCCGCCGCCGCCGAGGAGGAGGAGGAGGAAGAGGAGGACGAAGAGATGCTGGAGGAGGAGGACGAGGAGGAAGAGGAGCTGGAGGACGACGAGGAGGAGGAGCTGCTGGGCGAGGACGGAGCGGGGCTGCTGAAGGAGAGCCGCCGGGGCGCGGGCGCCGCCGCCGCCCCCGGGGCGGAGGGGGGGGACCTGTCCCCCAAGGAGGAGCTGCTGCTGCACCCCGAGGACGGCGAGGGCAAGGACGGCGAGGAGAGCGTCTGCCTCTCGGCCGGCAGCGACTCCGAGGAGGGGCTGCTCAAGAGGAAGCAGCGCCGCTACCGCACCACCTTCACCAGCTACCAGCTGGAGGAGCTGGAGAGGGCCTTCCAGAAAACGCACTACCCCGACGTCTTCACCAGGTACCGGCGCCGGGAGCTCGGGAAGGGTGGGAGGGACGTGGGAAGGGGAAGGGGACGGCGACGCGCTGCGCCCCGAGCCTCCAAGCCGGCCCCCGAGGTGACTGCGGCCACGGGCACCTCCGGCCTGGGAGGGGACGGGCAGCGGCCCCGGGCTGGGGGGGATCCGGGTCAGGCAGCGCCGGGCAGGCTCGCCCGGACTCCGCTATTTTTACTCGCTGCCCTCCTCCTCCTCCCCCCTCCGCGGCCGCTGCCGGGATCGGTTTCGCGCTCCCCGCGGGGCTGGAGCCCGGCCCGGCCCCGGGCGGCCCCGCCTGGGGCAAGAGATCAAAGCGCGGCTGCCTAAAAATACCGGCGGGGCCCGGGCCGGCTCCGCCCGCGCCCTCGGGAGCGTTTTCCCGTTGGAAAACGGGAGCCCCGCCGTCGCGGGTCTGACCGGCGGCCGCTCCGCGGGAATGTCCGGTGGGGACAGTGGCAGAACCTGCACTCCCCGCCAGCCCCGAGGAGAGTCGGAGCCCCAAATTAGCGCTTTTCCCGTGTTAGCGTTTGCTTCGCAGGACGCGGGGGGCTCGTTTCGCTCCCCTCGCCCGCGGGGCCGCCCTCGGGGCGCTGCCCGGGGAGGGCCGTGTGACCTTTTGCGGGTTACGTTTTTTACGGCTTTGGCCGCCCCTGGCCCGGGCGGTGCGGGGAGCGGCTCTGCGGGTCGCAGAGCTGAGAAGCGAGAATCTGACGCCTTCACGGCTTCCCCTTCGCTTTAATTGCGGTGACGAGAACCCGCGTCGCGGGGCGGCTGGGCTGCCGTGCTCCCCGCGTCCCGCATTCGGGGGGCGGAGGGGATGCGGTGCTGGAGCCCGGGAGCCCCGACGGGCCCCGGGAGTCCCGCACGGCGGTTTGTGGCCGTTCGGTGGCGGGTTGCCCGGTGCCCTGGGCTGACGGCGCCGTGTGTGTCTCCCCTAGGGAGGAGCTGGCCATGAGGCTCGATCTGACCGAAGCCCGAGTGCAGGTGAGTGGCGGCGGCGGGAGCGGGACGGGGCGGCCCAAGGCGGCGGCGGCGGGAGCGGGAGGGAGGCCGGCCCCGGGGCCCTTCTCGGCGGTCCCGGTGCCGCAAGGACGGAGGCAGCGGACGAAAAACCCCGAGTGACTGAAACGCGGGGCTCGGGTCGTTAGCGAGAGGCGCTCGGGCGTGTACTTGGCTGCCATCGAATCTCCAATCGGGCTTCATAAAAGCCCACTTAGCGCTAGAACAAACAGGGCCATTTGAAGGCGAAATGTTGTTTGATTTCCTCTCTCCGCCCGCACGAGGAGCTGGCTAATGCTATTTGATTTCCCATTTTTGATAGCAATAAGCCGGCATTGATCTAATAGTCGAGCGAGTGCAATGCTATTAAAGGTGTTTGCCGCCCCCATACCAGAGAGCATTGCCCAACCCGGGGCTCATAACCCGAGAGACGATAAACACTGGGATGCCCTGATTGCCAACAGAAAACAGATGTCTCGGGGTCTGAGGCTGAGTAAATCACTTTACAGTTAAAATCGGGCGCTGATAAGGCGTAATAAATTCCATATGGCTCATTTGATACACAACAGCTTCTTGCATTAGAGGGGCTAATGATGAGATTCGTCCCCTCCTTTCTGTTGACACATTTCCCTATTGTCAAACAGAGATGTGACAGCAAATCAGTATTTTCAGCTCAGGGGAAAAAAAAAAAAAAAAAAGTCGTGGGAAAGTTAAATAACTTTTTTTTTTTTTTTTAAAAGAAAGACACCCCCTTTCTCTTCCCTCTATTCACGGGAGAAGATGTAATTAAGGGAATATGAATTATGAGAGTCCCTTCGTTTACCTTTGGGTGTACTCAGACTTATTAATTCAACACGGGGGGGGGGGGGGGGTGATGGCGGCGAGGACAGATGCTAATTGAGTTTTATCTGGGAGAGACGCTCCCTCCCTGCCAGGCTCTTGGCTTCCCCGCGAACGCGGCGCATCCAGATGTGGCTGGAGATCGGGTCTCTCTCTACATCTGTACGGAGAGACCCCCTGAGCGCCGCTGCTGCCTTCCTCGCTTCCCGGAGAGAAGGGATCTGGCTCTTGAGCTTTACAAAGCCGAGCCTGATGGGGCTAAACTCAGCCCAGAAAAAAAAAAAATTGACAGACCTGTGCCTCTCTCTCTCTCTCTGAGTCTCTCTCCTTGGGTGCGTGTGACGCCTCGCACTCGGCTACTAAGGGAATATAGGGAATATATTTCTTTCCCTTCGAAACGGGATATTTTATTGTGCCCTCTGCCTCTCTCTTGTTTCAAGCCCGTTTTAGTTAGTTCACGATTTTTGCCTCGGGGGCAGTGTAGTGGGGGGGAAGGTTCGAGGGGCGTCCCGACCAACTTGGGTGTAAAATAGACGCTCCAAGGGCAGCCTAGAAACGTTCATTTGCTGCTCTGGTTACCTCTCGGATTACTTGGGGTACGGGTTGGGAACGGTTGGACTTGATGATCCACCGGGTCCTTTCCAACCTGGTGATTCTATTTCTTCGTTTCAGACGTCAGTGAAAGAACGATTTTTATTTTTTTTAAATTGGTTGTTGGTTTTTTTAATTGGTTGTTGGTTTTTGGTTTTTTTTTTCACTCTAATTTTTTTTTTTTTTACCCCGTTCACTCTAATTCTGAAAGTAGAATGGGGGGTGGAAGAAATGGTTGGACTCGATGATCCGGTGGGTCTCTTCCAACCTGGTGGTTTTATGGTTCTATGGTTCTGTGAAATCCGCGATCCTCAAACGAATCGAAACGAAACGAAATGGGTGGATGAGGTCTTGAGGGACTTGGTTTAGTGTTAGTGGATAGGAATGGTTGGACTCGATGATCCGATGGGTCCCTTCCAACCTGGTTGTTCTGTGACTCTATGAATGTGATTTGTAAATATCGACAAGGGGTGTGGGGGGGGGGGGGAAAGCCACTCGAGTCTGCGTGAGGAACCAAATCCCGCTTCGGGGGACTGAGGGGGACCCCGGGCAGGGACCCCGCGGGGGGACACGGCGAAGCCACCGCGGGGGGGGTTTATTAAAACCGGTTTTTCTTTTGGCTTTTCAGGTATGGTTCCAGAACCGTAGGGCTAAGTGGCGGAAGAGGGAAAAGGCTGGGGCTCAGACACACCCCCCAGGTTTGCCTTTCCCTGGTCCCCTGTCAGCACCTCACCCCCTCAGTCCATACCTTGATGCTAGTCCTTTCCCTCCTCATCACCCAGCTCTAGACTCCGCCTGGACCACCGCCGCCGCCGCCGCCGCCGCGGCCGCCGCCGCCTTCCCGGGCCTCCCGCCGCCTCCTCCCCCGGGCTCGGCGCTGCCCCCCGGGGCGGGGGCGGGGGGGGCGGCGGCGGCGGCCACCCCGCTGGGCCTCGGCACCTTCCTGGGCGCCGCCGTCTTCCGCCACCCCGCCTTCATCAGCCCCGCCTTCGGCAGGTACCGGAGAGAAAACGGGAGGAGGAGGAGGAGGTGGGGGGGGGGGGGGAACAAAAAAAAAAAAAAAACGTGAGGGAGAAGAAGGGAGAGGAGGACGCGGGGCAATGAGGGCTCCCTCAGGGGTGGGTCACGTGACGGGCGCCGCGGCCTCCCATTGGCCGAGAGCGTCTCTGAGGGCTCCCTCCGTCTGGGCTATGGGGACGGGGACCTCCGCGGTCCCGGTCGGAACCCCCCCCCCCCCCCTACCCCAGCAAAGGCCGCGAAGCGGCCTTTGCTGGGGTTGGGGGGGGGGGGGGGGGTCCGACCGGGACCGCGCAGGTTGCTCAAGGGTCGGCGAACGGAACCGGTGGCGCCCGGTCCCGTCGCTGACCTCCCCTCTGTGCTTCCCTCCGCAGGCTCTTTTCCACCATGGCCCCCCTGGGCGGCGCCTCGAGCGCGGCGGCGGCGGCGGCGGCGGCGGCCGCCCTGCTGCGGCCACCGGCCCCGTCGGCCGAGTCGGGGGCGGGGGCGGCGGTGGGGTCGGCGACGGGGCTGGGGGGGGGGGGGGGAGGCGGCCAGCGCCGCCGCCGCCGCCGCCGCCGCCGACCGGCGGGCGTCCAGCATCGCCGCCCTCCGGCTGAAGGCCAAGGAGCACGCGGCCCAGCTCACCCAGCTCAACATCCTCCCCGGCAGCGGCGCCGGGAAAGAGGTGTGCTAAGGGGTTGGGGGGGGGGGGGGGTGGTGGCCCAGCCCGACGGGGCGGGAGGGGTTAAACAGAAGAGAGGAGAGGACGCATCACAACAAAAGTCACCTCGGACAGCGACGAATCAAGACCAAACTTGGGGGGGGGGGCGGGGGGGGAAGGGGGTTGGGGTGGGAAATGTGGTGTGCGAGTGACTAATAATAATAATAATAATTGGAAACAAAGCGGGAGGACCAGCGGCTGAGGGGTTATGGGAGGAGGTTCTGTGTGCAGGAACCTGTCGCATCAGCCCAAGTGACACTTTGCAAGCTCCTGAGTAAAACTAACTCCTTGGCTGGGACGTTTCTTACATGTACGGCGCGTTCTTTCCCCTCTCTGAGCATTAAGGGGGGGGAGAAAATGCTTTCCCTCTCTGAGCATTAAAGGGGGAAAGAAAATGCTTTCCCTCTCTGAGCATTAAAGGGGGGGAGAAAATGCTTTCCCTCTCTGAGCATTAAAGGGGGGGAGAAAATGCTTTCCCTCTCTGAGCATTAAAGGGGGAGGGAAAAAAAAAACCAGAGCGAGAGAGAGAAAAAAAAAAACCTAATGAAAGTTATTATATATTAGCGTTAAATACACTAAATATTTTTCCTTCTGTTTATCTGGCAAGAAAAAAAAAAGGAGAAAGTATTGTAATTAAGAAAGGGGAAAAAATAAAAAGAGAGGGAATGAAAGACAAAGAGAAAAAGACAGAGAAAAAGAATGAATAAGACAGAGAAAAAGAAAGAATGAATAAGACAGAGAAAAAGAAAGAACGAATAAGACAGAAAAAGAAAGAACGAAAAAGAAAAAATGAATAAGACAGAGAAAAAGAAAGAACGAATAAGACAGAAAAAGAAAGAATGAAAAAGAAAGAAAGAATGAATAAGACACAGAAAAAGAAAGAAAGAACGAATAAGACAGAGAAAAAGAAAGAACGAAAAAGAAAGAAAGAATGAAAAAAAAGAAGGGGAAAGCTACCCCCGTCTTCTTAAAATAACATCTAGGGTGTTGAGTTGGTCTGTTAGGAAGCACTGGAAAACTATTTCACGTGTGGATGCAGCTCGCTGCATGTGCTAACCAAGGATGCTGCCAGTGCAGGCTGGAAGTGGATTTGATGCTGTAAGATAACCAGTGCACTTAAGGGAAAGGGTGTATCATTTTTTTTTTTCTTGTTATATTCTTTATCTCACTACACCAACCAAGGTTTTTATACCAAACCAAAGGGAAATACACTGCTAGAATATGGACTGTTGAAGTCACTAAACTGTGATTATTGATTCTGTACATACCATTGTTATAAAAAAAGAAGAAAAAAAAAAGAACAGAGCTTTGTATATTTGAAATGTTATAAAACAATTGCACTCAGTGTAGTGTTGTAAAAGTTTGTCATTCTGTAGATTCTTACTGTGTTGTAGATATAATAGGAATTCCTAGACAAATATTTATGTACAAACCCTTTATTTAACTTATTAACTGTAGAGGTTTCTGAAACCCTCAAGAGGCGACGGTACAGTACTTTTTTTCGTGTAATGTCGTTATTGTTATAACACTTTTCCTTGCTCTTCGGTGGAGAAGTGCCACGTTCAGAAAAAAAAATAAACAAAATTATATGTTTAACAAAAAAAAAAAAAACCACCACAAAAAAAACAAGGAACAAAAGAAAAAGAGACAGAGGAAAAAAAAGAAAACAAAAAAAAAAAACAAAACCAAGGCGGTGTTTGGGGTGTGGGGGAGCAGGGGGGGAGCGGGAGGGGGTGCGGGGTGGGGGAGAAGGCGCAGAGCGGCTGCGGTTCCCATCCTGCTTTCCTTCGTTTATCGCCGCTCCGGTTTATATATATATATATATATATTTATATATGTATGTATTTTTTCCCCCCCCCCCTCGGTCCCAGTGCCCCTCGGTCGTCACCCCGCGGGGATCCAGGATTAAATCGCGGAGAACCCCCTTCCCTCCCACCCCCAAACTCCCGTCTGGGATCCGGGGGGCACAGACCAACCCTCTCCAGCCCCCCCCGTCCTGCCGGGGCTCCCCGGGGCCACCCCGGCTGGCGACCCTTCCCCTCCGATCCCCTCCTTCCCCCCTCCCCCTCCTCCAGGTATATTTTCTAAGTGCTCAACCCCTGCCACGGGCGCAAGAAACATTTATGGGAAAAATAAGGCTTGTTCCCTTGGACGTTATTAACGGTGCAGCCTGAAATATACGCGGTTTGTGGTGGTTTGTGTTTTTTTTTTTTTTTTTTTTGCTTTAAAGAAAGGGGAATCATTATCAAGCCATTACGCATTAAGAAATGTCATTCAGTCATTTTTTTTTTTTTTTATTCATTCCGCTGAAATCTTCGTAAAAGCCCGAATCATACTTCTGCAAGCAGCAATTTCGTTAATCCAGGGGGGTTATTACTCCGGTCCCTTATTAGGATCTACACTGCTGCCAAGCAATCCTATAACCTTCTCAAAAGAAGTTTACCTCCGTGTTATAAAACCAGTAGTGGTATTTATACTGTGCAATAATTAGTGTATTACTTGAAGCCGCTAACGGGTTCATTTTATCTCCGCACAAAACCCCCGGTCTGCTTTATAGAAAGCTTGTGCCTCCTTTGGCGCTGTTAAAGCGGTGAAAAGAGTGAATGAGGGCTGGTAGCACTTTCTCCTCTGGCCGGGCCTTAATTCCCATCTCCTTTCTGCTCTCATCCAATTAGCGCAGTGTATTAAGCGGTTTATCATCTCATAGTCAGCTATTGAGAGAAACAAGGCGAGCACTTTGCAATAGAGCCCCTGCTCTCCTTTGACACCCTCAGGTACTTACATATTCCACTGCGCTATGAATAATAGAGGAAGAATAGAGCGCTAATTCCCTCATCAAAGAATGCCTTGTCTGCTGCTTTGCTCAACAACACCATTCCGATCAAAAGAAAAGCAATAAAGCTTAGCATAACAAAACGAAACCTACTTATTAGCTTAGTGGTTAAATTAATGCGGAGCCGCCGCTATTCAAAACCAAGGTTTGAAAACAGCCTCCAACAACCTGATAATGCCGCCTTCGGGATGAAGGAATTTTAATCTGAAATTCGAAGCTGGCGCAGATGAGTTAATCTATTAAACTGCTATAAGGAGGGTGCGGGAGGACTATTCAATTAAAGGCGCGTTTCGAGGTGCTCCGAGGAGGACGGGGGAAGGATGCGCTGCTGCTCCCGGCGCTGGGTAAGCGCCTTTGGCGGCGAAAAGAGGGGGTTTTGGCACAGAACGAACGTGTTTGCGGAGAGGATTTAGTGTTTGGTTTTAGTTTTTTGGTTGTTTTTTGTTTTTTTTTTTTTTCATATCACATATGTCACCGGCGAAACCTGGCGACGGTCTCCGTTTATCAACGCTCCCCCCTTCCCCAACTGCAAATAAATACAAATAAACGCAAACCTTAATTTTAACAGTGTTGGGGAGGGGGGTGTGTGTGTGGAACGAGGGATGAGAGGAAAGGGAAGGCGATTCGAGCCACATCAGCCCCGAAACGCCAACCTGCGCGAACTTCAGTCCTTCCCAAATTCCGGATGGCGCCGCCTTTACCAGCCCCGGTTGATATTAAACGCTATATATATATATATATATATATATATATACACATAAAGACGATTTCGCTTTTGGCAGCCTTTCCCCCGGGGCCAAGAGGAGGCACCGTGCCCAGAGCTTATTAGAGAGGAGAGCAGGGAGGGGGAACGGATCCAGTTTGCTCCTTTGCCAAGACTTCAGCTCTCATCTGACCAACCCTGCTGAGAGGAATCAAAAAATCGCCCTAAATCTGGGGTACAAGCCTCACTTTTTGCCCCCCCACCCCCGGCCCGGACCGTGGTTGCAGGGGGGTGCGGGGGGCTCCCCGGTTTTGCCCCTCGCCCTCCCTGGGCTTCTCCACAAGGAATCGCCTTTTTTCCCCCCCAGCTCCTCGCAGGGCTACTCTCGGCTGCGGCGCCCTACACAATCATTCCACAACACTCTCATTTAATCTAAACATCCCTAAACTTGCAAATTAACAGGCTCTTCAGCTGTAATTATACAGATACATACAAGTGCCACGGGGTCAGGTTATGCCGTATCTATCCATTTTATTTGTATACCTCATGTTTGGAGGAGAAGGTCACGCTTTTCGCTTCCCTTAAGGCATTCTACCCGGTTAAATATCAGTAATATCTTCATATTCCTAATTGGGTTGGACATGAAAAATGTGGGAAAAAAACCCACCCAAACCCAAACCCAAAACCCAGCATGAAATTACAGGAAGCCAGGATCTTTCAAAGAGCTGCAACACCGTAGTGTCATTTAGGCAGCGACACCTTCTCTCCGAGACAACCCTCCACATAAAGTCTCTTGCACAATAACCCAACAAAACACCGTTGGGAAGGAACGACAGCTCACCAGGGGTGGGACGACACCAACACAAAACCGGAGACCGAGGAGGTTCGATTTCTCACATAACGCGTGCGACTCAATGTGAGTAAAACTGAAAGGGTTTAGTCCTACAAGTTGCTCAGAAGAGGACTGTGTATTGAGGCACATTCAAGCAGACATTACCTACACTGACACGCAGCATCTTCCAAAGCCACTTAAGGGAAAAATGAACGTCATAAAATACTCTCACGCAAACAGACACACGTATCCCTCCGCTGCTCCACACACGTTCATGCTGATGCCCTCACTTCTCCCACAAGCTCCATTTGTTAGTGGGGGGGTGTCCTAAACACGGACACACAAGCGCTGCTGTAAAACTGGGAGAAGTCTGGAGCAATACGACCTTGCAGGGAGCATTTTCAACAGTCCGATGATGATCAAATCAAATCCTCTTTTACTAGAAAACTTTATTTTATTTCCTTCAAGTGTTAAGAAAACTTTACATTTTATACTGTTAAAAGATTTAAAAGAAAATTTGTATAACCTTACATTAATATATCACAGCGCAAACTTAAACATGAGTACAATAGCAAGTACCCAAATTTACGCTCTTTACTTGTCCTATCTGCTTGTCATTTTATTACAAGTGAATGAAAAATACAATTTGTTTACAAAACCTTTAAAGCCTCCAATACCGTAATTAGTACGGAACAGCAACAGGGATTCGCTGCTTTCCCTTCCCCGTTATTGCTTACAATGCCATCCCAAACATGTTTCTCCCAATTGATTGCTTACTTTCAAATACTTTGCATGGGAAGAAATGAGCGAGATACATTTATATTCTGTGTAGGTATGGAACAAGCTTTGTACATGTGCATGTCTTTACATCCACATAAGAAATTTCCAACATGGCAAAATACTATGCTTAAAGGCGCATGGAAAGACCCTTAATAAAAAAGATGGTTCCTATTTTTAGAACCTCCAATTTTCAGTCGTTCTTTACCTTCAATAAATGTAAAAGTACAGTGTCCCTACCTCTGCTCAGGAGGTATTAAGACATTTAAAGGCATTTAGGTTTAGTATTTTTTTTTAATTGGTGTGTTTATGATCAGGAAGGAGATAAACTGTGAAAAAGGCAAAACATTAGTGCTCCTACTGAGACCTCTACTAACCTCTCTTCCTGAGAGCACCTCTACTAAATACCCTGGAGCAAAGTCTAGGATCACTTACATTCCAGCAACTCTCACTGGGAATTATCCAATTAAAGCAGCAATTCCCCCACCCCCTTTTCCCTCATAGGTCTAAATACACAACAAAATATATTGCAAACATCAACTACGGCGTATTTTAACAACCCTGACTTCTCAAAGAAGAAAAGAACAGAGGATAAAAACACCTCAAATACTTAATGTCCACGTGAATCACACATCCCATTTTCATCTTCTGTTTTTCCTCCAAGGAGATGAGATTATTAAAACATCGTTGTGCATACAGAAACAGAGAACTGCTTAAGAGATCATTACTGTTAAACAAGGAACTAGCCTCTCGCCTCCCTCCATTTTTTAATCCATCACTGTCTTTCATTATTGGACTCTCCCACAGATCTTCCTAAACTGACGGTGAAGAGTTTGCCAAGGTTCACTTCTGAGTAGCCACTCATGGACAAGCATCTGTCTACGGTGCTCTTCAGTCTTCTGTAGGCCTCAGAGACATCCCTCATGAGCTGGTTCTTCTTCAGATATTCTAAAAGAACAAAGACAAAAAAACACAGTGAAGGTTTAAATGACCACATAACTCCTGGTACTTCTGCCTTCACTACTACTGTGAATCATGGTCTTGTAAAACCAGGTGCGTGTTGTAGATAGCAAAGATGATGTTTATGGCAAGTTCTTCCAACTTGTGCTGTCTTCCCCCTGCCTCCCCACCTGCAGCGCCGCACCAGCCGGACAGTGGCCACGTGGAACCGGCACATGGTGGCGAAGCTGATGCTCCCTCAGTGGCACTGGCACAGGTGCAGCGGCTCCTGCCAAGAGCTGGCAAGAAGCACTACTTGCCGAGTCATGTAATCTAACTGGAGTGAAATGGGGGTTCACTAAGTCACAGAAGAGAAAATAAGCAGTAGCAGGGCCGGCTCTGAAAGGATCTCATTCAAAATAAGCAGGTGTCATAACTTTGTGAGAACTACGCAGAGACTCCCAGGGCTTGAAGCACAGAGAGATCTCTCCAGGTCTGGCTTCAGAAGTGAAGGAAACCACGTCATTCCTGCTCTGCTCATACTGGCACACCGTGGGACAGACTTATTAACTGTATTGTGCTTTCTCAGATGCACCTTGTGTGCAGGATGGGAATCATGATGCTCATCGTTACAGAGGCACTGGAAGGAAAAGGACAATAGCAGAAATAGGGGAAATTCCATGCCGTACTACCCTAAAATGGAGAGAAGATGCCCAGTATCTCAACCAGGAGACATCAGGTTCACCTGACACATGAATGAAGAGAGCCATTCCCAAATTCTTGATCAATAATACCTGTCAATAAATGTTTGAAGTGCAAGACATTTACTCACTTGTGTGTTTGTGTGTGTACAAACTCAGGTGCACACACACGAGTTTGTACCTATTTCAGCAGCAAAGCTCAAACTGTTGTATTTTAATTTCCATTGTTATTCTTACATTTTAGGTCACCCTCCAAAAAAAAAAAACCCAGGGATTTTGTTTGGATGGTTGTCTGGCTTTTGCTTTACAAAGGCTGTGAACAAAAACCAAAAGAGCAAAATATTCTACTGGTATACATCCATGCCAACTTGATGTAGGTTTGGTGCAGTTGTACTCCTCCCTCCCAAGCAACTTGAAACTGTTCTAGAAACACCAGCTCCTACCTGGAAACCTGTTTCTGCAGTTACACCTTGGAACAGGAGCTCTGGATAGTCTGCGTTACTGAGCGCACAAGAAGGGCGTATTGCAAAATGTGGTGCCCTCCCAGACAGTTTCCCCCCATGTTAGGCTGGAGGGACTCTAGGTCAAGCAGAATGACAGGAGCACATCTATTATCTCATTTCTTCCTGTCACCTTCACAACACAGGTACTGCCCTCCTCATACTCTGAAGATGTAACTAACACTGGAGTCCCCATCCCCTCCCGTGAGCTTTTACTACACGGCACAAGTCAGTCTCTAGAACAGCTGAGTTTAAGAGAAGGGTTTGGAGGAAAGGGACACACTGGGTCCACCTGTGTGAGGGAAGCAATGTCTCACTTCTGCGATGACTCAGTTCTGAAATGTGACTGAGATGAAAACGTCCCGTTCAACACACCTTCATCTCAGCAGCAGTCAAGGACTGCTACGCGAGGAGATGGCAGGGAAGGGAGGCACACTAACAGAAACAGCTCTTACTGTTTTTTTGGGTTGTGAATTCCTCCTCCTTGAGGATTCACAAATATTTTTGCAGAGCCTCAGATCTTTTAAGATGAGCTCAGCGGATTAACTAGTGGATACGACACAAACAGTGATATTTTACTGAGCAATTGCCACCTGCTTAGGTCTTTTGTGTTATTCACAAAGTTCCACTGAACTCAGTTCCTCTTCATGCTGCCATCAAATCTTTAAAAATTAAATTAAAATTTAAATTAATGACACCAGTTTGAGTAACTGAATATGTTGATTAAAAGCACTTCATCCTTGTGAAGAAGGTACGTATTCTGCTGTCATATTCAATTTTGGGTATTTATATTGCCAGCTGTGGGCAGTAAGCAAACTGCCTGGTTGAAGATTACAGCATTCTCACTATTACCCAGACAGTAATGACATTTTCTATTAGCAGAATTTAATTTTTTTTTTTTTTAAACTACACCACCAATACAATAAAAAAAACTTTGATTAAGAATCTGTTCATTAACAGGCTGAAGTCACTATGGCATAAACACATTTAATGATCCTGAAATTATTTAGATGTAGGGTTTAATTAAACAAACCTTGAACATGATAATAACCAGACCAATAAAAATATCAAACCCACTTTGCCACAAATTCAGCACTAACTAGTTCATGCATTTTCAATAAAAATGATACAGAAAGCAGGTCCACTGCTCACACCAGCAAAACCACAATCTTTATTTCAAGGAACCGTGGAAAATGCCATCATTGTAGCTAAAAACTAGGCTAAAATAGTCTAAAGCTTCCTGGAGCCCAGGAGGGACCAAAGTGAAAAGTACCAATGTAGAGAAACAGCTGGCACACGTGAAAAGAGCAGGAAGGCACATTAATCACGAGAACAACAAGGCAAACAATAAACCACGGCTGAAAGTCGGGAATAAAAACACAGGCCCGTGTACAGTTCCAATCCAGGCTCCAGCCGTCCCACTAACAGAGCGCCTAGCTCCCCACCACATTAAATCTAAACTTTAATGATATGTGATAACCTTTCTGACAGTA